>CM057343.1:359897849-362297849 GCA_030015575.1 Agapanthus africanus
CCTATACTACTTGGCAAGAGGTAGAGGATGAAGAAATAGAAAGTGGGTTCACATTAGAATTGGATTTCTCACTTATATGCTCAACTTGCCATTAATGAAGACAAGCTTTTTCTTCAAGTGAAGAAGAAGAAGAAGAAGCAAATGATATGATAAGTTATTTTAAAATGAAAAGAAAAATGAATACTTATCATAATCAAACCATGGTCAAGTGTAGAGAATAAACTAGGGTTAGGTCAATGGTTAGGTTAAGCATGAAGACAAAATGGTGACTTAGTCAAAGCTTCATGAAGCTTCAACATGCAAAACAAAACTAGCAACCATTTTCTTTTCTTTTGCCATTTCTTTTCCAAAATAAAATAAATGAAATAAATAAATAAATAAATGAAAAAGAAAACCCTAAACATTACACAACCATAGTTTAATCTTTACACAAACCCTAGAGAGCATGTATCATCAAACATGATACAATCAAGTGCACAAAAAGTATATCACATATACAATGTGCACATGCAAGCGAGAAAATCCATTTAAAGTGAACCTATACTAGTTAATGCAAAGTAATATATCAAATATATAATTATGCATTAAATCATTAAATCAACACTTGATTTAATGATCCGGTCATATCGCATATAACCGACTAATATCTACAGTAACAACTTATCGAATCAACACTTGATCCGATAACCCGGCTATATCGCATATAACCGATCAATGTCACAAATCGCGAGAATCGAATACAGTATCACATACTGGTATCATTCTCGGTCCCGCACATATCTCATATGCGCTCCTATTTCGTTTTGCTTGAGCCAGGAAACCTCTGTGTAGGACTCTAAAGACTCGTCAATACGCCGGCAGCAGATGATGATCATATCAAGCACCCACAAGCCGCAAGCGATCTGCTAAACGTAACGGCCACCCGGGTATTGAGCGATCAGAAGATCGACGAGCAAGCCCGCTAATACTCCTGTGAATCCAACCAGTAACACTTACCGTACAGTCCGGTCTGATCGTCTGATATGTCGCATATCTCGCCTAGGGGTGGTAAACGTCAGACCCCAATAGCTCGATAAGTCGTGTCGATATGAGGTCTATAACAGTTTGAGAAACTACAGGTAACACTTACCAGTAAATCTCAGCAACCCTGGCCAGGGATTTCCGGTTATAGCCAATCGAACACAGCGCAACATCAACTCCCTATACCGGGAGAGACGAATCCCCTCCTATCGCTCATTGCCTCCATGTGATTCGGGACTGTACCCAAAAACCACCGTTTTGCATGCCCTCTTGGACGTGGTAAGATGGAAATCAAAGCACAGTGGGAACCACACAAGACTCTATGACGATCTCGGGTCAACAGACTACTCTGTACCAGTGTCACCAGAGAACTGCCATCTGACGTAAGGTATAATACCATCTGGGAGTTCTCGGCGAGTCCGTCCAGTGTACCCAGTCTCCACTGAGCACCCGTATATCATCTCCGATGTCAAACACCAATGGATATGGGATCATCCATCGCCCATCTGTATGGGTCGAGAAGGTATACGCTAGTCTACTCTGGTATATCGATGCCCCGTCTCGATACACCCACGACTAGGGACCTTGAAGGATGTACTTATGGACTACCATGTCCCCACTAGTATGATCCGCATCATAGTCCAGATAGTCAAGTACACATCCTAAGGGCTTTACCAACATGTAACAGAGAGACAAGTAGTGTACACGTTAAGGTAAAGATTAACCAGATAGCATACTATCATGTCGAGAAAGAAAGTCCTCCCTATATATGTCCCAGCATCCACTACAATATACATCCAATGTACAGTAATGGCCTCTAGGGCATACATATAACTAACAAAAGTTTATTGTGTGGGATATTTTTTCTTATGGTGATGGTAGCTTATTTTTTTGAGTGGGCTTTTCTTTAGTTGTTTTGCTCACAACAACAAAAAAAACATACACAATACTTGCTTCTTTCTTGAGCACACACTTTTCTCCCATGGCAACTTCTTCTACCTCCACCCAATCCTTCTCATGAGTTGAGAACCCTTGGGTGTTTTGAGATAAAGTATTCACACACTCTCTCTACTTCATCTTGGCTATCTAGGTTAGCAAACTAGATACCCGAGTTGCTTCGGTTTTGAAGTGGGAGCCCGTATTACTAATCCTCGACGTGGATCGTCTTCGACGAGGGAGACCGGAGAACAAACTTGATCGAGGAAGCCGCGAGGAGCTTGGGACAGAGGTTGAATACCGAAGGACACAGATTGATTGGTATAACCTCTCTAAACTCCTTTATGATAACTAGTATAGGGTTAATGGTATGATCCGTCGATCAGGGTTCCGTTAGCGCCGGTTTTTAAAAGTTTTTGTTCCGCGTTTGGCCATGGATTGATGGCCAGGGCTCTGGCGTAACCCTACATAGTATCAGAGCCAACCCATTAACCCTACTTGCTAGTTTTCACAAGGTTAAAATCTCGATTGATCAATTTTTCCGAATCATGAATCTATGTTCAGGTGCCTGCTGTCGATTTTCAAAGTTGTTCCAAATTATTTTTTTGGGTATTTTAGAATTATGTGCAGGCAAAACTAGAGCTACAGAAAAATTTGGAGACTTAACTCCAAAATTCCACCGCGTTACCGGTGTAAAATGTCACATTTTGGGGCGCTTCCGCCTCGCTTTTTGGGCTACAGTACCCCAAATTTTTTTTGGAGTTCTAGTTCATGGAAATATAATTTTTTTGATATATGGTTTTGGCCTAGATTTGTTTGAGTGCTGGATTTGCATTTGGGGCCAATTTGAAAAAGTTTAGTCGATCGAAATTTTAAATGTGTATTTTTTTCCAGTACTTGCATTACTATCTGCGACCGTGAATGTCATTAGAGCGGTACAACTTGTTTAATTGCTATAGTTCTTTTAGGCGGGTTTGCGAACGTAACATTCGCGTTGATGTTCTGTGTTGTGCTGTGTTGTGGTGGGATCGTCGTGGTGGATAGCTTGGGTGCAATGTTAGTACAGTTTAGTTTTATTTGTACGTTTGATATCGCGGGGCGAGCGTCCGACATGTGGATTGCTGTCACTGCCTGCTTGTATATTATTTGTTCGGGGAACGACCGGGTTGAGGTCGATATCACCGTTGTACATATTTTATTTTCTGTACTAGGATTACCCTGCGATGGAGTGCACGGATAGATGGATTCCGGAGGGCAATGAATCCTCATCTCATGGCGTTGAGAAGGAGGGGGCCTCACTCTAGAATTGGCGGGATATTCGCCGCACTCGTAAGGGGTACAGGTTGACCAAAGGAGGGGTGCTCAAGTTACCAGATTCCGTGAGGTGCTGGGTGGCCCATTCACTTTGATGAAGGGAGCTGCCTCACTTCTGGTTTTGGCGGGTAACTTTTCGCGCTCGTAGGGGTCTAGATTTTCATTGCACTGGCTATCCACATGACCAGGGGAACGTCGGGTTTCACTTGCGTCTCAAAGGAAACCGGGGCTCCCAGATTATCTGTATTGTTCTGTGATGCTTATCGCTTATCTGTGATGTTGCATTTATTATGCCTGGAGCAATTATTATATATTGCTATATATACTAGTAGATGTTGTATATGTTTTACACCCACGCTAGTCCAGTCCCCGCTCTGTCGTTAGTTATGTAACCTAACGGGTGATGACGGGACCCAGTGGCGAATGCGGATGGTATATACGTACATCATATTTTCGTTCTTTTGTGGTGTGATTAATTGATGGGACTGCATTGATTCAGATCAATGCAAGGAAAACAGACCCATTCGATGTTGTTGGAACAATTTTTAAAAGCTGTTATTAGAAGGACGTTTTCTTTTGTTTTGCACAACGGTATTCGGTTATCAATATCCAGCACCTCATTCGACGAGGCAAGAGCCGAGATCCCCTCACCGGGAGTAACCTTTTGGGCAGAAGTTTGCGTCAGGGTAATAACTTCACTATAGTCGATTGCCTTTTTGCTTTGCATCGCGGTATTCAGTTGAAATATCCTGTACCCCATTCCATGAGGAAAGAGCCGAGACCCCTTCACCGGGAGTGACCTCTTTAGCAAAGGTTTTCGCCACTATATACTTGTAAAAAGCTATCCGATTCCTTCGACGATATCAAGTTCATTGCGTTAAAGGTTTTTCGCTAAAAACCATTCGTAGCCCTCCGTCATTTCAAACAGGTAGCTCTTAGTATTCATGCTATGTATGCTGGCCTTCGTCAAGGCATAGTGTATGGTAGCTATTTATTACTTTTCTGTTGCATAGATAGATGCGTTGGTTTGGGACAGTCGTACTACTATTTTGGACTTCGTCAAGGGTATGTACGGGTGGGTTCAAATTAACCTGGATAATGACGGGTAGAACTTGACATGTGACTTATGATATGTTGGCTTTCGTCAAGTCATAAGAGCATGGGGTAGAAATCACATCAGGAGTTTCAAACATACAGGAAACTTGCCAGGCATGCACATACCTTCTGGAGTGTGATAACTTGAGTGGATTCCATCAGGTAATCATGCGATGATATTTGGATCCCGATTCCTACTGATGAGTTGGTTTACTCCTCGGATGATTTTAGATGATCCCGACTAATTCTTCTTTCAGGTTTGGAGGAGAATTTGAGGAAACGGTGGGAGACATCCTGATTATATAAAGTGATTGACCATTCTGATCTAGGTTAGAGTGCACGCTGAGTGTTTTTTTTCTCTCTCTCTTTGGCAGCGACCATGTCCCGACCCTAGACTGTAACTCAGTAACCAAGTTAACCGGACCTTCTTAAAACACGTTGACTTTTGGATTGTCAGAGTTGCATACTTCATTGCCACTCCTACTTTTACCCTTTGCTTTTTCTGCAGAACATTTCGTATCTCTACGAAGATCCACATTTATTGGATATGACCATCGTATAGTTACATAAGAACTCGAAGAAACTTGTTTCAGATTAGAGGATGGTTTCCGGTTCTGGAGAAAATGAATAGGACTATTCAGTTGATTTTTCCTTTTACCTTCTCTCAGGTTTTGAGGGCTCCTAGGATTAGGAGAGGGTACACCTATTACGCTTATTGGATAGTCTTCTTCCAAACCATAGGCAGGTGCCGAAAGGTTAAGAAGGAAGAAAACCAATTAGTTTGAGGGCTCCTAGGATTAGGAGAGGGTACACCTATTACGCTTATTGGATAGTCTTCTTCCAAACCATAGGCAGGTGCCGAAAGGTTGGGAAGGAAGAAAACCAATTAGTTTGAGGGCTCCTAGGATTAGGAGAGGGTACACCTATTACGCTTATTGGATAGTCTTCTTCCAAACCATAGGCAGGTGCCGAAAGGTTGGGAAGGAAGAAAACCAATTAGCCTAAATGAGGTGTACAGAAAATAATAAGTAAAGACAAATAAAGGGATTAGAAAGATGGAAAAGTAAATTGCGACTGCTATCATTCACGACCAAACCACGTGCAGGGTTGCCTAGCATGGCAGCAAGGTTTTGGGAGGCATCGTCCATGCCAAATTGAAAAATTTTCCGTTCTAGCTAACCCTAACATAGAATCGTTTACTAGAAAAAGCGACGGAACGATATGCAAACGACTTTGCAACTAAAGTGAACAAGGAATACAACCTTTGTAGACCGGTCCTTCACTTCATAAGCTCCGTGTAGTAGTCCCTTCACTGCGATCATCGAACTCCCGGACTCTAGTGAGGGTTCACATGAAGAAATGAACGGACTTGCTTGATGCCTTTGAAGCCGAAAATGATCTACGTCGAGGAGACTCAAGCTCATGCTACCTCTTCACTGATGGTGAGATTAGTGAAGCAAACACCCTAAACTAAATGGCTAGTAGTAGAGGATGATGAAGTAGGAAGTAGGCTCACTTTAGATTTATTATTCTCACAATATTTTATCACTTTGTCAAAAGCTAGAAAGCTCAAAATGAGGAAGAAGAAGATGAAGCTCAAGTGATGAAAGAATAAATCATTGGGTTTAAAATTCAACCTTGGGTGAGTATATCTCATACACTAACCCTTGTATAGAGTTAACCATGGTGTAAGGTTAAAGGTAGGGTTGATAAATATCTTAAGGAAAACAAAAGAGTGGACTAAGTCAATGGTTATCTTCAATCTTCTCCAAGCTTCCAACCATCAAAATATCTCCACTAATTTGTAATTACTTAAGAATAAATATTAAACCCTAACATTAACCCTAGCATGGTGTGAGTCTCATACATCCACGTTGCATGTGTAACCTAGCATGTCACAACAATATATATCACATATATATTATTTGTGAACAAAAGAAAATAATACAATTAACATATATCACATATATATCAATGTATCATCAATGTAATTTAATATATCAAATATATAATTATACATTCAATTATTAAATCAACATTTGATTTAATAATCCGGCTATATTGCATATAAGCGACTAATATCAAATGTAACAACTTATCGAATTAACACTTGATCCGATAACTCGGCTATATCTCATATAACCAACTGATGTCACATAACGCGAGAAGAGAATGCAGTATCACATATGCGCATTAACCTCGGTCCCGCACATATCACATATGTGCACCTACTCCGTTTCGCATGAACCAGAAAACCTCTGTGTATGACTCTAAAGACTCGTCAATACGCCGGCAGTAGGTGATGATCATATCAAACACCCACAAGACGCAAGCGGTCTTCCAGACGTAACGGCTACCCGGGTATTGAGCGATCAGAAGATCAACAAGCAAGCCTGCTCACACTCCTGCGAATCCAATCAGTAACACTACCGTACAGTCCGGTCTCTTCGTCTGATATGTCGCATATCCAGTCTAGGGGTGGTAAACGTCAGACCCCAGTAACCGATAAGTCATGCCGATGTAAGGCTTATAACAGGTCGAGAAACTACCGATAACACTTACCAGTAGATCTCCATATCAGCCCTGGCCAGGGACTTCCTGTTATAGCCAATCGAGCACAGCGCAACATCAACTCCCAATACCGGGAGAGACGAAACCCCTCCTATCGCTCATTACCTCCATGTGACTCGGGACTGTATCCAAAAGCCACCGTTTTGCACGTTCTTTTGAACATGGTAAGGTGGAAATCAAAGCACAGTGGGAATCACACAAGACTCTATGACGATCTCGGGTTTACAGACTAACTTGTACTAGTGTCACTAGAGAACTGCCATCTGACGTGAGGTATAATACCATCTGGGAGTTCTCAGCGAGTCCGTCCAGTGTACCCAGTCTCCACTGAGCACCCGTATACCTTCTCTGATGTCAAACACCAATGGATATGGGATCATCCATCACCCATCATATGGGTTGAGAAGCGTATACGCTAGTCTACACTGGAGTATCGATGCCCTGTCTCGATACTCCCATGACTAGGAACATTGGAAGGAAGTACTTATCGACTACGCTGTCCCCACTAGTATGATCTACATCATAGTCCTGGTATCAAGTACTCATCCTAAGGGCTTTATCAACATGTGATCACAAAACAGTATTTGTTAACATGTTAAGATAAATTGCAACCAGATAGCATACTATCATGTCGAGCAAGAAAGTCCTCCCTATATTTGTCCAAGAATCCATTACAATATACATCGCATGTACAGTAATGGCCTCTAGGGCATACATATAACTAACAATCTTCCACTTGCACTGAGGCCATCTGTTGTAGTATCCAATACCCAACAATATAGCAATGGTTGTAGTTGTAGGGTTCCTAGGCACACTAATGAGGTCTCACAAGGCATCAACCATGCCAAATTCAAATTTTTCATGTGCCTACAAACCCTAATACGGATCGTTGACTCGAGTTTAAGGCGAAACATGCAACTAGTTAACAACTTAACTAAGAGTGAACGGAAATACAACCTTTGTAGATACGGTCCTCCACTTCCTAGGCTCCATGATGACGTCCCTTCGCTTTACCTATCGGAATCCAGACTCTGGCGATGGTTTCGTCGGAGAAATGATCGGGCTAGGTCGTCGACTTCGATGCCGAAGATGATCTACGTCGAGGCAACTCAAGATCAAGCTCCAACTTCACCAAGTGATGAAACTTGTGAAGAAAACACCCTATACTACTTGTCAAGTGGTAGAGGATGAAAAAATAGGAAGTGGGTTCACTTTAGAATTGGATTTCTCACTCTTTTTCTCATGTTGTTATTAATGGTAGCAAGCTTTCTTCTTGTTGAAGAAGAAGAAGAAGAAGAAAAAGAATATGATAAGAATATTGAAAATAGAAAACAAAGTGATTCTTATCATATAGCAACCATGGTTAAGTGTAGAGAATAAACTAGGGTTAGGTTTAATGGTTAGGTTAAGGCTAAGAAACAAAATGGTCAAAGCTTCAAAGCTTCATGAAGTTTCAAGAAAGAAACAAAGTTAGCCACCATTTTATTCTTGCCAAAATAAATAAAGAAAAAGAATAAATAAATAAGTAAATCAAAACCCTAACCATTAACCTAATCATGGTTTAATCATACACACCCAAGTTTGCATGTATCATCAAACATGATACAAACTAGTGCACAAAACTATATCAAATATACAATGTGCACAATCAAGTGAGATAATCAATCTTAAGTGAACCAATACTAGTTAATGTAAAGTAATATATCAAATATATAATTATACATTAAAACATTAAATCAACACTTGATTTAATGATCCGGTCATATCGCATATAACCGACTAATATCAAGTGTATCAATGTATCGAATTAACACTTGATTCGGTATCCGGCTATATCATATATAACCGTCCAATGATACAAATCGTGAGAATAGAATACAGTATCACATACTGGTATTATTCTCGGTCCTGCACATATCTCATATGCGCTCCTATTTCGTTTCGCTTGAGCCAGGAAACCTCTGTGTAGGACTCTAAAGACTCGTCAATACGCCGGTAGCAGATGATGATCATATCAAACACCCACAAGCCGCAAGCGATCTGCTAAAGGTAAAGGCCACCCGGGTATTGAGCGATCAGAAGATCGACGAGCAAGTCCGCTCACACTCCTGTGAATCCAACCAGTAACACTTACCGTACAGTCCGGTCTCGTCGTCTGATATGTCGCATATCTCGCCTAGGGGTGGTAAATGTCAGACCCCAATAGCTCGATAAGTCATGTCGATATGAGGTCTATAACAGTTCGAGAAACTACTGGTAACACTTACCAGTAAATCTCAACAACCCTGGCCAGGGATTTCCGGTTATAGCCAATCGAACACAGTGCAACATAAACCCCCTATACCGGGAGAGACGAATCCCCTCCTATCGCTCATTGCCTCCATGTGATTCAGGACTGTACCCAAAAACCACCGTTTTGCACGCCCTCTTGGACGTGGTAAGGTGGAAATCAAAGCACAGTGGGAATCACACAAGACTCTATGACGATCTCGGGTCTACAGACTAACCTGTACCAGTGTCACCAGAGAACTGCCATCTGACGTAAGGTATAATACCATCTGGGAGTTCTCGGCGAGTCCGTCCAGTATACCCAGTCTCCACTGAGCACCCGTATATCATCTCTGATGTCAAACACCAATGGATATGGGATCATCCATCGCCCATCTGTATGGGTCGAGAAGGTACACGCAAGTCTACTCTGGTATATCGATGCCCCGTCTCGATACACCCACGACTAGGGACTTTGAAGGATGTACTTATGGACTACCATGTCCCCACTAGTATGATCTGCATCATAGTCCAGGTAGTCAAGTACACATCCTAAGGGCTTTACCAATATGTAACAGAGAGACAATCAGTGCACACGTTAAGGTAAAGAGCAACCAGATAGCATACTATCATGTCGAGCAAGAAAGTCCTCCCTATATATGTCCAAGCATTCACTACAATATACATCCTATGTATAGTAATGGCCTCTAGGGCATACATATAACTAACAGTAGTATCCCATACTCAACCATCCCATAAATGTCTCTTTTGGGAAAAGGCCTTCGTGAGTGCATCCTCCGTGTTTTCCTCAAAATCTCTTCTCCTATCCTTGATCTTCCTGGATATCAACCATCTCCATGATCAGGTGATACTGCCTTAGAATATGTCTGGATCACGGATGGGACGGGGGTTCCTAGGCCTAAGCCACTACTCCATTGTCACACAATGGTAGGAATGAAGTTCATCTCATGAACTAATGCACATCCAGACTGTCTCTTTGGTAGCATCCTTGGTAGCAATGTATCCAGCCTTTATTGTCTAGTTTGTCACGGTATCTAGCTTGGAACTCTTTCAACATACCGTCCCTCCACAGAGGGTAAAGACAATGTCTGTGATTGACATTCAGTCGACCTTACGACCCTGGAAGTTATCCAGTGATTCTCTCCAGGATCGATTGATACCATCTCATTACACCTAGTGAGAATCCTAACATCCACTTAGATCTATCTCATAGATCCAAAACCCAGGATTTAGGAGGTATCACCTTGATCCTATATAGAGAATCTATGTGATAAGAGGAGATTGATCGAGCGTAGCATAGGAAACTCCTTTCCTATCAAGAGTATGTCATCCACGTATAATACGAGGATCACCACCATACTTCCTACTACCCTTTTGTATATACAAGGTTCATCTACCATTTTGATGAAGTCAAACTCTTTGACTACCACATCAAAACAGACGTTCCAACTCCGCGATGCCTGCTTAAACCCATAAAGTAACTTGCACACGTTTCTGCTGCTCCCACTGTCTACGAAGCCCTCTGGCCGTGTAATTATAAACGCTCTCTTCTAAATCACTATTTAGAAAAGCACTCATGTCACCCAACCGCCAGATATCGTAGTCATGGTATGTAGAAATGGCAAGTAGGATCCGGATGGACTTAAGCATAAAAACTAGAAAAGGTTTCATCATTATCCACACCTGGTCGATGATGAAAACCTTTTGAAACATGCCTTAGCTTTGAAAGTCTCAACTTTTCCATATACACCAAGTAATCTTCTCAAGATATACTTGCTCCTAATGGGGATTTAACCCTTTAGATAAAGCAACCAAAGTCCATACTTTGTTGGTGTACATAGATTCCATCTCAGATCGCTTAGCATCCAACCATTCTTACAGAGTCCCCATTCCTGATGGCCTGCTCGAAACTAGTTAGGTCATCATCTCATGATGCAATCCTCGCTCCCACTGTCATAGAGAAAACTGATGTATCTCTCAGGTGGGTGAGGAACCCTACCAGATCGACGGAGAGGCTGAGGTTCGTTGGGAACTATTGAATCCTCCAGTTCTACCAAATCATCAGCTGTAGTTTGTATAGCTGGAACTCTTTCCAGTTCTACCTCATGATCACTAATTTCTTCATATGAAAATCCTTTTCTAAAAAGGTGGGATGCCGAAATAAAACACCTTTTGTTCCTCGGTGTGGTAGAAGATATTCCCTTGCGAATGCTTGGGATATCCAACAAACTTCCATAAAACTCCTTGCCTCGAGCTTTTCCGGATTTTGCTTTTAGACATAGGCCGGACAACCCTAAATCTTAACTTACTTAAGAGATGGGCTCTTCCCATACCATATCACATATGGAGTGATAGGCACCTGATTTGATTGGAACCCTATTCAATAGGTATGCAGCTTCTCAAGTGCATAACCCCCAAAAGGAAATAAGCAGCTCAGTAGTACTCATCATAGAGCACACCATATCACATAGGGTGCGATTGCTCCGCCCCGATACACCGACGTGTTGTGGTGTATACGGAGGAGTAATGAGAGAGAATCTCATTCTCCTTTAGAATAGTCCAGGATCTCCGTGCTCAAGTATTCTCCTCCCTAATCACATCAAAGGACATAATACTTTTACCCTTTTTGGTTCTCTATTTCTGACTTATATTCTTTGAATTTCTCAAAAGGTCCAGACTTGTGTTTCAACAGGAACATATGTCCTAATCTTGAGAGATCATCAGTGAATGTAATGAAGTACAAAGAACCATTCCTAGAATGTGTAGACAGGGGACTTACAGACATCATCATGTATCATCCCAAGAGTTCACTAACTCTTTCTTTGTTTCCAATAAATGGAGCTATGGTCATCTTATCCTTGTGACATGACTGGCAAGTTTCACAAGATGTAAATTCAAACTGATTTAAATATGCATCTTTATGTAACTTAGCTAGTCGGGTCGCATTGATATGACCTAGTATACAATGAATCAAGAAGGATTCGTTCATTTCTGAACTCTTCCTCTTGTGTGTGTTTTGTACGTTAAGAACTGTAGATTAATTTAGAACGTATATGCTTTTAGATAACGTGCCTGAACCGATCAACTCTTGATATAGGAAATGTTCAAAACATTATCCAACAATACCAAATTATATCCTTCTTTACTAAATAAAGAGACTGATATGATATTGTATATCATGTTCGGCAACTAATAACATTCATTCAGAATCAATGTATTTGATAATACAGGGTGATAACTGCCAACAAACTTGGCTGCAACACTTGCACCGTTTCCAACTCTTGAAACTTATTACCCATTTCCAGTTCTCTACCTATCTGTAGCCCATGTAACAGATTACATATATGGGATCCTGATTCGGTATCTCATACTCAGGACGTCGAGGATACAGAAAAACAGTTCTCAGTAATGAACACGCCCGAAGAAGATGCATCAGCATGCACTTTCTTTGTTTGGACGGCATGGGAATTATGGTAATCCCCTATTTCCTGCTCGGTCTTATAACAATTATAAGTTGGAGCGGGACCAACATTCCCCAGCTCAGTATAATAAGCGGGTTCGGTCAATACATCCATATTATTATCTTGATTAAGGCGTGACAGGGTCGCTACCTGGAGAGAGAGAGAGAAGAAAACACTTAGAGTATGCTCTTGCAAGATTATATTGATTATTATTTTATCTAATCAGGACGGCTCCCACTGTTTTAGTCAAATCTTCCTTCAAACCCTAAAAGGAAAGACTAGCCGGGATTAATTACACCTTACAAGTTCGCCAATTTTTCAGCCAGGCCAGTGCCGGTACTTTGAGGGAGGTTTCCCGTGCTTTCGCACGAACCTAATTAAAATAAACCTTGTTTTCCCAGGGGCGTAACCCTATTAACACCTTTCTAGATACCTACTTGATCGGCTAATTGTAATATGTAAAACTCTCCCAGGAGTAACTCTTACTCGCAGTGGGTATCAGGATCCAACTATCTCATAGAAGGTATGCAATCTCATTGCAAATTTCAACACTTGAAATTCCCTATAATGTTTTGCCCCAAGCATCCTATGACCTTGAAAGAGGTCAACAAACCATAGGCTGCTAGTCAAGTTCAACCCGCCATTTCATGATTGAAATAAACCCACCCGCACGACCCTTGATAGAGGTCAACAAGGTCGCATGACTACCCAAAATCAATCGCATCATATGCTTTGCAGATAAACACTAATTAGCTACCGTACACTACGCCTTGACAGATGTCAACAAACGTAGCACGAATACTAACTACTACTTATCTGAAATGACGGAGGGCTACGACAGGTTTTTAAAAAACCCTTTTGCGTAATGAACTTGATATCGTTGTAGAATCGAGTGAATTTTGTAAAGGAGTGTTTTTGAGGCTTTTACTAGTTTTGCTAAAGAGGTCACTCCCGGTGATGGGATCTCGGCTCTTTCCTCGTCAAATGAGGCGCAGGATATTTCACAAATACCACTATGCAAAGCAAAAACTAAAAAGCAATCAAAAGACAAACCGAGTTTGTACCATCTGCTAGTTTCGCTAAAGAGGTCACTCCCGGTGAAGGGATCTCGACTCTTTCCTTATCGAATAAGGTGCTGAATATTTTACAAGGAATACCGCTATGCAAAGCAAGAACTAGAGCTACCAGTTTTCGAGACAAGTTTCTACAACATCTTTAGGTTTCTTTTATTTCATTAATCTCATTAATGAAGTCTCATTTATTATGCTTCCCAAGCATCACATATGAAACGAAAGCAACAATGTTAATTATATCTCATATATATAATATATAGGCATTCGTCTGAACATATCACAGTGATCACATCACAGAGTAGCAGAAGATAACATATGAAATATTGGATATACTAGGATTTCCGTGTTTTAAATTAAGCCTGTATAAAACACGGATTCCACGGTCATGACGAATAGCCAATCCCACACCCCTAGACCCCTACGAGAGCGGCAACCAACCCTACCAATTCTAGAGTTAGGAGACCCGATCTCTGTAGGGTTCCTAGGCACACCCATGAGGTTCTACAACTGATCAACCATGCCAAATTAAAAAAAATTCCGGTGCCGAGAAACCCTAATACGGATCATTAACTAGAAATTAAGCGAAACTACAAGCTAGTAAACAACTTTATTGCTAAGTGAAAGGGAATACAACCTTTGTAGATCCGGTCCTCCACTTCCTTAGCTCCATGATGATGTCCCTCCGCTGCGTTCATCGGATCCCGGACTCTAGCGATGGTTTCTTCGAAGAAATGATCGGGCTAGGTCGTCGACTTCGATGCCGAAGATGATCTACGTCGAGGCAACTCAAGATCAAGCTCCAACTTCACCAAGTCATGAAACTTGTGAAGAAAACACCCTATACTACATGGCAAGTGGTAGAGGATGAAGAAATAGGAAGTGGATTCACTTTGGATTTGGATTTCTCACTTGGAATCATCACTTAGACATTTTCAAGAAAAGGTTTTTTCTTTCTTCTTGAAGAAGAAGAAGAAGAAAGAATAAGAATGAATTAATTCCAAAAAGAAAATGAAGTGATGGTTATCATTTAGCAACCATGGGTGAGTTAACAAGTGTAGAGAATAAACTAGGGTTAAAGTAAATGGTTAGGGTTAAGGAAAGAAACAAAATGGTCAAAACTTTTTCAAAGCTTCATGAAGCTTCAAGTGAAAACAAAAGAAGCAACCATTTTATTTCTTGCCATAAATTAAATGAAAAGAAATAAATAAATAAGTAAATCAAAGCCTAACCATTAACCTAATCATGGTTTAATCATACACACCCAAGTTTGCATGTATCATCAAACATGATACAAACTAGTGCACAAAACTATATCATATATATATATATATATATATATATATATATATATATATATAATGTGCACATTCAGGTGAGAAAATTATCTTAAGTGAACAAATACTAGTTAATGTAAAGTAATATATCAAATATATAATTATACATTAAATCATTAAATCAACACTTGATTTAACGATCCGGTCACATCGCATATGACCGACTAATATCCAATGTATCGACTTATCGAATCAATCCTCGATTCGATAACTAGGTTATATCGCATACAACCAATCGATACATTCATCGCGAGAATAGAATACGGTATCACATACACGCATTATTCTCGGTCCCGCACATATCTCATATGCGCTCCTATTTCGTTTCGCTTGAGCCAGGAAACCTCTGTGTAGGACTCTAAAGACTCGTCAATACGCCAGCAGCAGGTGATGATCATATCAAACACCCACAAGCCGCAAGCGGTCTGCTAAACGTAACGGCCACCCGGGTATTGAGCGATCAGAAGATCAACGAGCAAGCCCGCTCACACTCCTGTGAATCCAACCAGTAACACTTACCGTACAGTCCGGTCTCGTTGTCTGATATGTCGCATATCTTGCCTAGGGGTGGTAAACATCAGACCCCAATAGCTCGATAAGTCGTGTCGATATGAGGTCTATAACAGTTCGAGAAACTACTGGTAACACTTACGAGTAAATCTCAGCAACCCTGGCCAGGGATTTCCGGTTATAGCTAATCGAACACAGCGCAACATCAACCCCCTATACCGGGAGAGTCGAATCCCCTCATATCGCTCATTACCTCCTTGTAATTCGGGACTGTACCCAAAAACCACCTGTTTGCATGACTCAGTAGAGCCGTGGTAGGGTGGAAATCAAAGCACAGTGGGAATCACACAAGACTCTATGACGATCTCGGGTCTACAGACTAACCTGTACCAGTGTCACCAGAGAACTGCCATCTGACGTAAGGTATAATACCACTGGGAGTTCTCGGCGAGTCCGTCCAGTGTACCCAGTCTCCACTGAGCACCCGTATATCTTCTCTGATGTCAAACACCAATGGATATGGGATCATCCATCGCCCATCTGTATGGGTCGAGAAGGTATACGCTAGTCTACTCTGGTATATCGATGCCCCGTCTCGATACACCCACGATTAGGGACCTTGAAGGATGTACTTATGGACTACCATGTCCCCACTAGTATGATCCGCATCATAGTCCAGATAGTCAAGTACACATCCTAAGGGCTTTACCAACATGTAACAGAGAGACAATTAGCGTACACGTTAAGGTAAAGAGCAACCAGATAGCATACTATCATGTCGAGCAAGAAAGTCCTCCCTATATATGTCCAAGCATCCACTACAATATACATCCTATGTATAGTAATGGCCTCTAGGGCATACATATAACTAACAGTCTCGACTCCTCGAGATGGTCTCCCACTGGACCCTAGAACCCGGTTACTTGTGCTCCCCGCCTTGGGTCTATCCTAATGCAGAACAGTAAATAATATACAATGGTGACATCATCCTCAACCCGGAAGTGCCCCAATAAAAGAATATTACATACAATGAATTTTACATGAATGAAAATGAAAAACTCTCATCTCACATAAAAACCCCGGCTATTCAAAACACGACGATCCAATATAACATATCACAGCAACATATAACATCACATGTCATCAACGTAAGTAAATATGCGTATCCCAATTGTCGTTGCCATATAGTACCGAAACCGGCGATACACCGCATATTACACTTACGGTTGTAGAAAAGAAAGTGAAAAACTATAACAGTTGGAATCCGCAACCACCTTAGACATCATAAACCCAATGTATCACATATATTGGATTTCAAGCCTAACCAAATGAATTCCTTACACATCGCATGCCTAACAATTATAAACACCGCATTTTAGTCTCGATCTCGAAAGAACTTTTCAATATCAAGTCGGGCAATTCAACAAAATTCCCGACATCCTGATCAAATGCTCGTCGGAAACTTTAGCAAATGGCCGCACCCCCCGATACCGTCGACGAAGTGCACTATGGCGGAACACCGCTGCCGCGAGCACCCGAACGGATGCTTTTGGCGACGGGGTTCTCCTACGGTCACTTGGTCGGGGCTATGAGGCATGGCTATCTAATAAGGTTAACCGGCGAGTATCCACATACGCTACGTGATTGCGACGGACTTTTGATCACATCAAAATCCCGTGGCAACCGATCAAATGAGACTAAATTGCTAGATTTATAACATTCAAATTAGTTATCTTATAACTACTTTTTTGGATTCCAAATATTGTATCCCATTACATGATACCCGGACGAACGTTAAACTTTTCGATTGAATCATCAAAGTCCCACAATTCCCCGAGAGCTCAACACTTGAGCACAATTTAATAATACCCAGAACATGCTACAATACCTATGCACCAGCCGTAGAAGGGCAGACCCAAGCCTCACTCATGTCGCCACGGAACCGCGACAAACCCTTGGGTATGACCGCGGTTCCGCGATCCAAAAAGTCGAGTTGGGGTTTCATTCTTCTAGAGGGTTCATAGACTTACTTGCATGTTTTTCCGAATACGGTAAACTTGGAAAAATAGGTTTTTGACATTCGATTGAACTTTTTAACTTCGCCTAGACAACATGCAAATACCCAAAACAATGTTAAAACTACGAATACGAAACACTTCGAATTGCTGATAGTGTAATTTCACATCACATGCAAAATTAGCAAAAACAAACAACACTTGAAACACCAAAACCCAGTCTCTGGAACACACCCAAAAATTTAACCCCTAACGACACTGTTCATCCAAGGAGGCCGAATTTTTTATCAAAGTGCCGGCCGTTTTTCGACGGAGGGGGGTGAAATTTCTTGTGTGTTCATGTTGCATCTCATACAACATTCTGCAGTTGTTTAAAAAAATTTTAGAGGTCTTTTTAAAATCGACAGAAACTACATTTTCGCGTTTCAAGTTTCGGAGTATTTCGGTTTCGTAATCTTAAAAAAATCCGTCTAATTTTCTAGCATGGCTCTGATACCACTGCAGGGTTGCCTAGCACGGCGGCAAGGTTTCGGGAGGTATCGTCCATGCCAAATTGAAAATTTTGCCGTTCTAGCTAACCCTAACATAGAATCGTTTACTAGAAAAAGCGACGGAACGATATGCAAACGACTTTGCAACTAAAGTGAACAGGGAATAAAACCTTTGTAGACCGATCATTCACTTCATAAGCTCCGTGTAGTAGTCCCTTCGCTGCGATCATCGAACTCCCGGACTCTAGTGAGGGTTCACATGAAGAAATGAACGGACTTGCTCGATGCCTTCGAAGCCAAAGATGATCTACGTCGAGGAGACTCAAGCTCATATTACATCTTCACTAATGGTGAGATTAGTGAAGCAAACGCCCTAAACTAAATGGCAAGTAGTATAGGATGATGAATGTCACGCCCCGCTTCCCAGAGTACGCAAGATTGGGCACGTAACATAGCCAACCATGCTACCTGTGGGTAGGAAGTATCCATCCACAGTCACATTACGGCTGTAGAGATATCAAGAACAAGATAAATAAACTAATCTAACACATGTCCAAATCCATAATAATAAGAGTCAATGAAAAATAAGTGCGGAAGCAAATGATCCAATACAATAAATGAATAGTACGTCCCATAATGCGGGCTCACATCTGGAAATGAAATAAAATAAATAAACTAATCACTATGGAACTCACAGATCAGCCTGCTGGCTGAAGTACTCCTGCTCGGTCGTCGACAGTGGTAAAGAATCTGGGCCATGCAAAACCCAGACGTCAGCGCGTCATGTCAATCAATAATATAATATGAACAAAAAAATAAGCAATGCAGGGATAAACACGAATAAAGCAATAATATGAAACAACAGTGCAGGGTAAGGTGCAGTGGGTAACTAAACTGGTCTATCAGGTTTCTATTCTAAAGTCTTTGAAATCAATTGATGACTCGTCGATGTAACTCAATAGTATCCCGTGCATGCCCGGGACCACGGTCAAGACACTCGGGGCTGAATCCGTGACGTGCCGCTAGGCAGTAACAAGTAGCAGGATGGACGAGTGATGTCAGCATCATCACTCCCGGACTGGCCAAGCCCGTAAGACTGATCAGAACAGGTATCGAACTGTTGAGTTACAAGTCGGTTTCACCTTTGATTTTCCCATACCCCCAAGTTATGTATGTCAGGTCAGGTATTCAGTAATCAAGAACTAATGCCAACACAGGATCAGGTAAAAGAAGGTTTGTCTGGGTAGACAACAGGAATGGTCCATGAGGACCCCAAGTCAGGGTTGTTAGCATTAGGCATGAGATCAGGTAACAAGTCAGGTCATGGTACAACAGGTTGAGTTGGTAGTAAAGGGTACCATGTCCGATGCATCGGTATGTATATATATGTCATGTGTAGCAAGGTCAGGTCAATATGTAATGCAATCGAAGGTGTGCTCATAACAGGTTTAGAAGCGAATAAGGAACAACAGCAGGAAATAAAGTAAATAACAATAATAGTTCATTTAATCACAATGGTGCATTAATATGGTGCAGTTGTATTATCTTATTAACAGGTTCAAGCACCCTTGGGGTGCAATAATCACAAGGTAGAGCAATATCAATAACAGAAAGTAATGAAGCTATATGAAATTAAAACTAAAGCATAAATAATTGTCACATGGATGATCTAACAATTAAAAGCAAGGACGATCTAAATGATTTAGTTAGTTAAAAGCATGGATTAATAGCAGACCAGATAATTACATGAATCCACTATAATGATTCAATGTTAATGATAATTGCAACCGTCAATTCTAAGTTATACTATAATATCGATATTACCATCAACTGTGTTGTTATATTAAATGATATGATAATTAAATGTATAGCAAGACTCGATCTTGTATATTAGCATGTTAGAGCAAGTATTCGGATACTTGCCTCGACTGTTTCACAAACCGGAAAACACGAACGTAGCGTTGGCGGAAAACACGCGACGGTTGCACGGGCCACGGATCGAGTCCAAACGACGAACAGCGGGACCACACGGACCGGAGTACTTCGCTGGAGAGTCGGGTCAAGTCTTCGGCACGGCCGGAATCCGGCGAAATGTCAAACAGCGACGAAGTTAGTAAAACACAATACATGGATATGAACGACCAGCGAGGGGTTAACACGAAGGGAGAAAGTAAAGAGATGCTTACAGGGATGGCAAGGGTGGCAACTGTTAGTTATATGTATGCCCTAGAGGCCATTACTGTACATAGGATGTATATTGTAGTGGATGCTGGGACATATATAGGGAGGACTTTCTTGCTCGACATGATAGTATGCTATCTGGTTACCCTTTACCTTAACGTGTATGCTGATTGTCTCTCTGTTATATGTTGGTAAAGCCCTTAGGATTTGTACTTGACTACCTGGACTATGATGCGGATCATACTAGTGGGGACATGGTAGTCCATAAGTACATCCTTCAAAGTCCCTAGTCGTGGGTGTATCGAGACGGGGCATCGATATACCAGAGTAGACTAGCGTGTACCTTCTCGACCCATTCAGATGGGCGATGGAAGATCCCATATCCATTGGTGTTTGACATTAGAGATGATATACGGGTGCTCAGTAGAGACTGGGTACACTGGACGGACTCGCCGAGAACTCCCAGATGGTATTATACCTCACGTCAGATGGCAGTTCTCTGGTGACACTGGTACAGAGTAGTCTGTTGACCCGAGATCGTCATAGAGTCTTGTGTGGCTCCCACTGTGCTTTGATTTCCATCTTACCACGTCCAAGAGGGCGTGCAAAACGGTGGTTTTTGGGTACAGTCCCGAGTCACATGGAGGCAATGAGCGATAGGAGGGGATTCGTCTCTCCCGGTATAGGGAGTTGATGTTGCGCTGTGTTCGATTGGATATAACAGGAAATCCCTGGCCAGGGTTGCTGAGATTTACTGGTAAGTGTTACCAGTAGTTTCTCGAACAGTTATAGACCTCATATCGACACGACTTATTGAGCTATTGGGGTCTGACGTATACCACCCCTAGGCGAGATATGCGACATATCAGACGATCAGACCGGACTGTACGGTAGTGTTACTTGTCGGATTCACTGGAGTGTGAGCGGGCTTGCTCGTCGATCTTCAGATCGCTCAATACCCGGGTGGCCGTTACGTTTAGCAGACCGCTTGCGGCTTGTGGATGCTTGATATGATCATCATCTGCTGCCGGCGTATTGACGAGTCTTTAGAGTCCTACACAGAGGTTTCCTGGCTCAAGCGAAACGAAATAGGAGCGCATATGAGATATGTGCGGGACCGAGAATAATGCGTGTATGTGATACCATATTCTATTCTCGCGATATATATATCGAATGGTTGTATGCGATATAACCTAGTTATCGATTCAAGCGTTGATTCGATAAGCCGATATATTGAATACTAGTCGGTTGTGTGCGACATAACCGGGTCATTGAATCAAGTGTTGATTTAATGATTTAATGCATATTTATATATTTGATATATTACTTTGCATCAACTAGTATCGGTTTACTTAAGATGGATTTTCTCACTCGGGTGTGCGCATTACATATGCGATATGATTTTGTGCACTTGATTGTATCATGTTTGATGATACATGTTTATTTGGTTAAGTGCAAAGAATAAACCATGGTTAAAAGAATGGCTAGGGTTTCATATCCTTTATTTATTTATTTATTCATTTTGGAAATGAAATGAGAAAAGAATGGTTGCATGTTTTGGAGTTTAGTTGAAGCTTCATGAAGCTTTGATAAAGTCAACCATACTTATCTCATCCTTAACCCTAACCATTCTCACTAACCATGATTCATTCTCTACACTTGACCATGGTTAGAATTATGATAAGAATTCATTTTCTTTTCATTTTCTAATTAACTTATGATATCTTTTCTTCTTCTTCTTCCTTGACTTCAAGAAGAAAAGCTTCACCTCATCAATGGTAGATTGATGATTAGAGTGAGAAATCCAATTCTAAAGTTAACCCACTTCCTATTTCTTCATCCTCTACCTCTTGCCAAGTAGTAGAGTGTGTTTCCTTCACAAGATTTTAGGGTTTGGTGAAGGTGGAGCTTGATCTAGCGATGCCTCGACGTAGATCATCTTCGGCATGGACATCGACGACCTAGCTTGCCCATTCTCCGACGAAGCCGACTCTAGAGCCCAGATGTGATTTGGACAGCGGAGATGACCTCGTTGCGGAGCTATGGAGGTGGAGCACCGGATCTACAAAGGTTGTATTTCCGTATTCTCAATAGTTAAGTTGTTAACTAGCTCTTTTCGCCTAGACATCTAGTTATCGATCCATACACTAGGGTTTGTAGGCACCATATTTTTGAAATTGCCATGGTTGATGGCTTGGGAGACTTCACTAGCGTGCCTAGGAACCCTGCAGCAACCGTGACGGGTTCGACGGCGATGGGGCGCCGGCGAGGCAGCGACGGCGGCAGTCTAGGCTGAAAGTTGCTGGAGGTTGCCGGAATAGGGTGGTGCTGTGAGTAGGGGAGGTCCTGGCCTGGTCAGGATCGTAGGGGGAAGAGGAGGTGGTCGGCGGTGCGCTGGTGACGACGACGAGAGTCGACGGCGCGATCTCCGGTGAATTAGGGTTTGGTGTTAGGGTTAGGCGTCGGGTTCTGTTGTTGCCCGGCGAGGGAAAGAGGAGGAAGATGAAGAGGTCGGAATGAGGGTGAAGGGAGGAAGTCGACGTCGTCGGCGATGGGAGGCGGCGGTGACAGCAGCACCGCGGTGCTGGTGGCGGTGGCATCGGTTGCAAGCGCTTGAAGGAGGGAGAAGGGAGTAACGGGGGTGCGGTGGAGGCGAGGATGATGGTGGTGGTCTCGTCGGCGCGGGGACTGCGGCGGCGACGGTACGACGAGGCTAGGGCTCGGGGTTCGTCGATGGGGTTTCCTTTTCTGCGAGGACGAAGGAGTTATTGGATAAATATAGGGATAGAGAGAGAGAGGATTTAAAGGAAGAGAGAGAGAGACAGAGAAGAGAGAGAGATAGGGAATCGGAGAGAGAGAGAGAACGAGAAAGGTGGGGCCTACGAGGGATTTAGTCCCTCGTGATTGGCTGGGAGTTGTAAAAGAAATTTAAAAGTAAAATTTAAAAGATTTATTTCGTTAGTTAGGTAACAGAAGATTATATTTTATATAGTTTTAGATTATAAATTTAAATGGGTATTTTGGCGCTAAATGAAACATTTCCAAATCGCGCCCGGGTTGCACCCAAATGTTTGAATTTCAAATAATAGGATTTTAAGCGAGTTCCAAATTTTAAAATGAGATGTCTTATGATTAAAATGCATGCCCCCAAGTCGGACACTTGCACGCGCGCGTAGCCGTCCAAACTCGCCCGTTTCACCGAACGGGATGAAATCTTGACGCGCGGACGCTACCACGCGACTAGTGGTGACGAGTAGGCCAATATGGATATTTTTAATTTCATTTTAGGTGTTAAAATTTGTTATAGGCAAAAATGACTTAGCCGGTTATAATTTAGCAATAAGCACCAAACAAGCAAGATAATTGAAATGAGCAATGTCTAACACTCAACTAGTAACAGAAATAGTACTATTGGGCTCGGGTGTTACATCATACCCAACTACAAAAAGAATTTCGTCCTCGAAATTCCAAGAATACAAGATAGATAGCTACAGAAAAAGGTGAGGAAACTTCTGCCGGATCTCGTCTTTTCGCTCCCAAGTGGATTCTCCATGCGATCGATTACCCTAAGAAACTAGCACAAGAGGGATAACCTTGTTCTTAAGAACCTTTTCTCTTCGATCCTTGATTTCAACTGGTCGCTCCTCAAAAGTTAGGTCCTCCTGTACAGTCAACTCCGAATGATCCAAGACGTGGGTTTCATCTCGAACATACCTCCGTAGTTGAGATATATGAAACACATCATGCACTCCTGCCAAGGACTGTGGTAACGCCAAACGGTACGCTACCTCTCCAACACGCTCCAAGATCTCGAAGGGTCCAACGAATCGAGGACTAAGCTTTCCCCGACTCCCAAGGCGAATCACCCCTTTAGTCGGTGATATCTTCAAGAATACTAAATCACCCACGGCGAACTCTAGAGGTCTCCTTGACGTGTCAGCCCAACTTTTCTGTCTGTCTTGAGCTGCCCTCATATGCTTCCTTATTGTATTAACTTTCTCAACGGTCTGTACTACCAAATCTGGTCCTAGTAACCTTCGTTCACCAATATCATCCCAACAAACAGGTGAACGGCACTTACGACCATACAATGCTTCAAACGGAGCCATCTGAATAGTCGCTTGGAAGCTATTGTTGTACGAAAACTCCACCAAGTGTAGGTGATCCTCCCAAGAACCTTTGAAGTCCAACATGCAAGCTCTCAACATATCTTCAAGGGTCTGGATCGTTCTCTCCGACTGCCCATCAGTCTGAGGATGATAGGCTGTGCTAAACTTCAATCGAGTCCCCAAACTTTCTTGTAAACTCCTCCAGAAGTGCGACAAGAACCGAGTGTCCCGATCGGACACGATGCTCACCGGTACTCCATGCAATCTTACAATCTCTTGCATGTACCGCTCCGCCAAAGTCTCCGTCGATTGACCAACCCGAAAAGGAATAAAGTGAGCTGCCTTGGTCAACCGATCGACAATCACCCATACTGCATTGTTGCCCTTTGGACTCCGCGGTAAAGCCGTCACGAAATCCATGGTTATATGTTCCCACTTCCACTGAGGAATCGGAAGTGGTTGCAACAAACCAGCAACCCTTTGGTGTTCATTCTTGACTTGCTGACACACCAAGCACTTAGCCACGAAGCGAGCAATCTCCCGTTTCATACCTTCCCACCAGAAGTGCTGTCGAATGTCTCGGTACATCTTTGTCCCTCCTGGATGAACAGAGAAAGCTGAACTGTGTGCCTCCTTCATGAGCTCTTCACGTACATCTCCCTTTGGCACACATACACGGCTACCATATCTCCACGAACCGTCTTCGTGGACCAGTAAATCGGTTCGTAGTCCGGCTTCAACCTGCTCTCGAAACTTTTGTAGTCTAGGATCCTGCGATTGTGCAGCTTTAATCTTCTCAACTAAGGACGACTGTACTTGCAACTGCATCAACTGTCCCGTAGCATATGGTAGCACAACCTCCAAGTCAAATCTTCTAAAATCCGCAATGATCTCCCTCTTTGTAGTCAAAACCTGAATTGCTGGTAACCGACTAAGCGCATCCGGCACGACGTTAACTTTTCCCGGATGGCACTTAAGATCAAGGTCGTAGTCGGCCATCAGCTCCAACCATCTGCGTTGCCTCATGTTCAACTCCTTCTGAGTGAACACATACTTCAAACTCTTGTGATCTGTAAAGACTTCGACTCTCTCGCCCAAAAGATAGTGTCTCCAAATTTTTCAAGGCGAAGATCACGGCCGCAAGCTCCAAGTCATGAGTCGGGTAATTCTTCTCATGGGTCTTCAATTGTCTAGATGCGTAAGCTACGACCTTCCCATTCTGCATCAAAACACATCCCAATCCTTTTCCAGATGCGTCGCTGTGAATCACCAGTCCTCCTGAATTGTCTGGCACGGTCAGGATAGGGGCGGTTATCAACTTCTGCTTCAATGTCTTGAAGGCCAATGCACATCCGTCCGTCCAAATAAAAGGTACTTCCTTGCGCGTAAGCTTGTCCAACGGTTCTGCTAAACGAGCGAAGTTCTCCACAAATCTCCTGTAGTATCCAAGGAAACTCCTTATCTCAGCCACATTTCTTGGAATAGGCCAATCTCGAACTGCTGCAATCTACCCTGGATTGACGGCGATTCCATCGCCAGACACAGCATGCCCCGAAAGCTTCACTCCCTCCAGCCAAAACTCACACTTACTCATTTCCGCATAAAGCTTCTCCTGTCTCAACGTCTGCAGTGCGATATTTAAATGCTCAGTAAGCTCCTCAAAACTCCTCGAGTAAACCAAAATATCGTCAATGAAGACCACGATAAACTGGTCCAAGAACGGTGAAAAGATTCGGTTCATCACGTCCATGAATATTGCCGGCGCATTCGTTACTCCGAAGGGCATTACCAGATACTCGAAATGTCCATATCGAGTTCGAAATGCCGTCTTGCAAATGTCTTCTGCTTTCACTCGGACCTGATGATATCCGGATCGCAAATCCAATTCCGAGAATACTCTCGCGCCACTAAGCTGCTCAAAAAGTTCTCCAATGCGAGGGATCGGGTACTTGTTCTTAATAGTCACCCGGTTCAATTCTCGATAATCAATGCACATCCTTCTCGTGCCATCCTTCTTCTTTACTAGAAGAACTGGAGCTCCCCAAGGCAAGCTACTGCTTCGAATCCAACCCTTCTTAAGTAATTCACCAACTTGCTTCTTAATTTCTTCCAATTCCACTGGTGCCATCGGATAATAAGCTTTAGATACTGGCGCTGTACCAGGAATGAGGTCAATCGCGAACTCCACGTCTCGCTTCGGCGGTAAGCCCGATATATCTTCAAATACGTCCCAAAAGTCGCGAACAACTGCCGGCTCTTCACCAGGGTCAACCTCCCAAGATGCAATAATATTGTGTGTCAGCTTAGCCCTAAACTCGACTGGCCCAACAGAACTGCTTCCTTTACGCAACTGCTGTCTGCATCGTTGACAGCTAAAGGTCCAGCGAAGCTACTGAGTCTCGTCCACTTTGCTGCATGCACGTCCACGGCGCTCCATTCTGCCTTAGTCCGATGAACTTCTCTTCCTTTTCCTCCCATGCAGTCCGCGGGAAGAATTTCTCCAGGAAACTTTTAGGGAAAAATCCGCCCAACTGATTGGCTTGGGCAAGCGGGTCTCCTCCATAAGCCATCACTCTCGGGCGTAATCCACAAGCTGAATGCGCACCCCATCAACTCCTTTGTCCTCTGGAATCTGTGCCGCCATTAGCAAATTCTCCGTGTCCATTAGCCCCTGCTCGGCTGGCAACGGCTCCTTTAAACCAGTAAACGTAGACGGACCCAACCGCCTGAAATCTGCTACGGTCCCTACTCGGTCAACTGGTCTAGCTCCAACATTGTTCACATACTGCTGAACGATCTGCAAACCTTCCCGAAACGAGTCTGCTTGCTGCTGGATCAGCTCGGTCTGTTTCTTGATTTCCAGCATTCCTCTTATCACTCCAAGCATGGCGGCTTCGTTCACAGGCCTCTGGTACGTCTTCAACTTCTTACCTGTCATAATCCTGAACTCAAAACACCCAACATTAGCATGATGATAAATTCTGAATGTGGATCAAGGCTAGAACTCTAAGATACTTAAATAGAGTACCGCATTGTAGCTATGCCGCGGTATCATAGCCGCAATTACTTAACTCCACCCAAGTCGCCTGAGTCCTAGAGATAACAAGGAATCAGGTTTTCGAGTCGACAATGCAAAGTAAGTTTGCACGCCGTAAAAGATATAATTAGGAAGAATGTGATTCAAGAATGGTAAAACGGTCAAGGTGGCAGGACATGTTTCCTAAGCACGGGTATTCTGATTCATGTATCGGGTACAATACCCAACTACAAAAGAATCAACCCAACTAACCTATGGCTCTGATACCAAAAGAACCATGTCACGCCCCGCTTCCCAGAGTACGCAAGATTGGGCACGTGGCATAGCCAACCATGCTACCTGTGGGTAGAAAGTATCCATCCACAGTCACATTACGGCTGTAGAGATATCAAGAACAAGATAAATAAACTAATCTAACACATGTCCAAATCCATAATAATAAGAGTCAATGAAAAATAAGTGCAGAAGCAAATGATCCAATACAATAAATGAATAGTACGTCCCATAATGCGGGCTCACATCTGGAAATGAAATGAAATAAATAAACTAATCACTATGGAACTCACAGATCAGCCTGCTCGGTCGTCGACAGTGGTAAAGAATCTGGGCCATGCAAAACCCAGACGTCAGCGCGTCATGTCAATCAATAATATAATATGAACAAGGAAATAAGCAATGCAGGGATAAACACGAATAAAGCAATAATATGAAACAACAGTGCAGGGTAAGGTGCAGTGGGTAACTAAACTGGTCTATCAGGTTTCTATTCTAAAGTCTTTGAAATCAATTGATGACTCGTCGATGTAACTCAATAGTATCCCGTGCATGCCCGGGACCACGGTCAAGACCCTCGGGGCTGAATCCGAGACGTGCCGCTAGGCAGTAACAAGTAGCAGGATGGACGAGTGATGTCAGCATCATCACTCCCGGACTGGCCAAGCCCGTAAGACTGATCAGAACAGGTATCGAACTGTTGAGTTACAAGTCGGTTTCACCTTTGATTTCCCCATACCCCCAAGTTATGTATGTCAGGTCAGGTATTCAGTAATCAAGAACTAATGCCAACACAGGATCAGGTAAAAGCAGGTTTGTCTGGGTAGACAACAGGAATGGTCCATGAAGACCCCAAGTCAGGGTTGTTGGCATTAGGCATGAGATCAGGTAACAAGTCAGGTCATGGTACAACAGGTTGAGTTGGTAGTAAAAGGTACCATGTCCGGTGCATCGCTATGTATATATATGTCATGTGTAGCAAGGTCAGGTCAATATGTAATGCAATCGAATGTGTGCTCATAACAGGTTTAGAAACGAAGAAGGAACAACAGCAGGAAATAAAGTAAATAACAATAACAGTTCATTTAATCACAATGGTGCATTAATATGGTGCAGTTGTATTATCTTATTAACAGGTTCAAGCATCCTTGGGGTGCAATAATCACAAGGTAGAGCAATATCAATAACAGAAAGTAATGAAGCTATATGAAATTAAAACTAAAGCATAAATAATTGTCACATGGATGATCTAACAATTAAAAGCAAGGACGATCTAAATGATTTAGTTAGTTAAAAGCATGGATTAATAGCAGACCAGATAATTACATGAATCCACTATAATGATTCAATGTTAATGATAATTGCAACCGTCAATTCTAAGTTATACTATAATATCGATATTACCATCAACTGTGTTGTTATATTAAATGATATGATAATTAAATGTATAGCAAGACTCGATCTTGTATATTAGCATGTTAGAGCAAGTATTCGGATACTTGCCTCGACTGTTTCACAAACCGGAAAACACAAACGTAGCGTCGGCGGAAAACACGCGACGGTTGCACGGGCCACGGATCGAGTCCAAACGACGAACAGCGGGACCACACGGACCGGAGTACTTCGCTGGAGAGTCGGGTCAAGTCATCGGCACGGCCGGAATCCGGCGAAATGTCAAACAGCGACGAAGTTAGTAAAACACAATACATGGATATGAACGACCAGCGAGGGGTTAACACGAAGGGAGAAAGTAAAGAGATGCTTACAGGGATGGCAAGGGTGGCAACCGTGACGGGTTCGACGGCGATGGGGCGCCGGCGAGGCAGCGAAGGCGGCAGTCTAGGCTGAAAGTTGCTGGAGGTTGCCGGAATAGGGTGGTGCTGTGAGTAGGGGAGGTCCTGGCCTGGTCTGGATCGTAGGGGGAAGAGGAGGTGGTCGGCGGTGCGCTGGCGACGACGACGAGAGTCGACGGCGCGATCTCCGGCGAACTAGGGTTTGGTGTTAGGGTTAGGCGTCGGGTTCTGTTGTTGCCCGGCGAGGGAAAGAGGAGGAAGATGAAGAGGTCGGAACGAGGGTGAAGGGAGGAAGTCGACGTCGTCGGCGATGGGAGGCGGCGGCGACAGCAGCACCGCGGTGCTGGTGGCGGTGGCATCGGTTGCAAGCGCTTGAAGGAGGGAGAAGGGAGTAACGGGGGTGCGATGGAGGCGAGGATGATGGTGGTGGTCTCGTCGGCGCGGGGACTGCGGCGGCGATGGTACGACGAGGCTAGGGCTCGGGGTTCGTCGATGGGGTTTCCTTTTCTACGAGGACGAAGGAGTTATTGGACAAATATAGGGATAGAGAGAGAGAGGATTTAAAGGAAGAGAGAGAGAGACAGAGAAGAGAGAGAGATAGGGAATCGGAGAGAGAGAGAGAACGAGAAAGGTGGGGCCTACGAGGGATTTAGTCCCTCGTGATTGGCTGGGAGTTGTAAAAGAAATTTAAAAGTAAAATTTAAAAGATTTATTTCGTTAGTTAGGTAACAGAAGATTATATTTTATATAGTTTTAGATTATAAATTTAAATGGGTATTTTGGCGCTAAATGAAACATTTCCAAATCGCGCCCGGGTTGCGCCCAAATGTTTGAATTTCAAATAATAGGATTTTAAGCGAGTTCCAAATTTTAAAATGAGATGTCTTATGATTAAAATGCATGCCCCCAAGTCGGACACTTGCACGCGCGCGTAGCCATCCAAACTCGCCCGTTTCACCGAACGGGATGAAATCTTGACGCGCGGACGCTACCACGCGACTATTGGTGACGAGTAGGCCAATATGGATATTTTTAATTTCATTTTAGGTGTTAAAATTTGTTATAGGCAAAAATGACTTAGCCGGTTATAATTTAGCAATAAGCACCAAACAAGCAAGATAATTGAAATGAGCAATGTCTAACACTCAACTAGTAACAGAAATAGTACTATTGGGCTCGGGTGTTACATCATACCCAACTACAAAAAGAATTTCGTCCTCGAAATTCCAAGAATACAAGATAGATAGCTACAGAAAAAGGTGAGGAAACTTCTGCCGGATCTCGTCTTTTTGCTCCCAAGTGGATTCTCCATGCGATCGATTACCCTAAGAAACTAGCACAAGAGGGATAACCTTGTTCTTAAGAACCTTTTCTCTTCGATCCTTGATTTCAACTGGTCGCTCCTCATGGTCGCTCCTCAAAAGTTAGGTCCTCCCGTACAGTCAACTCCGAATGATCCAAGACGTGGGTTTCATCTCGAACATACCTCCGTAGTTGAGATACATGAAACACATCATGCACTCCTGCCAAGGACTGTGGTAACGCCAAACGGTACGCTACCTCTCCAACACGCTCCAAGATCTCGAAGGGTCTAACGAATCGAGGACTAAGCTTTCCCCGACTCCCAAGGCGAATCACCCCTCTAGTCGGTGATATCTTCAAGAATACCAAATCACCCACGGCGAACTCTAGAGGTCTTCTTGACGTGTCAGCCCAACTTTTCTGTCTGTCTTGAGCTGCCCTCATATGCTTCCTTATTGTATTAACTTTCTCAACGGTCTGTACTACCAAATCTGGTCCTAGTAACCTTCGTTCACCAATATCATCCCAACAAACAGGTGAACGGCACTTACGACCATACAACGCTTCAAACGGAGCCATCTGAATAGTCGCTTGGAAGCTATTGTTGTACGAAAACTCCACCAAGTGTAGGTGATCCTCCCAAGAACCTTTGGAGTCCAACATGCAAGCTCTCAACATATCTTCAAGGGTCTGAATCGTTCTCTCCGACTGCCCATCAGTCTGAGGATGATAGGCTGTGCTAAACTTCAATCGAGTCCCCAAACTTTCTTATAAACTCCTCCAGAAGTGCGACAAGAACCGAGTGTCCCGATCGGACACGATGCTCACCGGTACTCCATGCAATCTTACAATCTCTTGCATGTACCGCTCCGCCAAAGTCTCCGTCGATTGACCAACCCGAAAAGGAATAAAGTGAGCTGCCTTGGTCAACCGATCGACAATCACCCATACTGCATTGTTGCCCTTTGGACTCCGTGGTAAAGCCGTCACGAAATCCATGGTTATATGTTCCCACTTCCACTGAGGAATCGGAAGTGGTTGCAACAAACCAGCAACCCTTTGGTGTTCAGCCTTGACTTGCTGACACACCAAGCACTTAGCCACGAAGCGAGCAATCTCCCGTTTCATACCTTCCCACCAGAAGTGCTGTCGAATGTCTCGGTACATCTTTGTCCCTCCTGGATGAACAGAGTAAGCTGAACTGTGTGCCTCCTTCATGAGCTCTTCACGTACATCTCCCTTTGGCACACATACACGGCTACCATATCTCCACGAACCGTCTTCGTGGACCAGTAAATCGGTTCGTAGTCCGGCTTCAACCTGCTCTCGAAACTTTTGCAGTCTAGGATCCTGTGATTGTGCCGCTTTAATCTTCTCAACTAAGGATGACTGTACTTGCAACTGCATCAACTGTCCCGTAGCATGTGGTAGCACAACCTCCAAGTCAAATCTTCTAAAATCCGCAATGATCTCCCTCTTTGTAGTCAAAACCTGAATTGCTGGTAACCGACTAAGCGCATCCGGCACGACGTTAACTTTTCCCGGATGGCACTTAAGATCAAGGTCGTAGTTGGCCATCAGCTCCAACCATCTGCGTTGCCTCATGTTCAACTCCTTCTGAGTGAACACATACTTCAAACTCTTGTGATCTGTAAAGACTTCGACTCTCTCGCCCAAAAGATAGTGTCTCCAAATTTTTCAAGGCGAAGATCACGGCCGCAAGCTCCAAGTCATGAGTCGGGTATTTCTTCTTATGGGTCTTCAATTGTCTTGATGCGTAAGCTACGACCTTCCCATTCTGCATCAAAACACATCCCAATCCTTTTCCAGATGCGTCGCTGTGAATCACCAGTCCTCCTGAATTGTCTGGCACGGTCAGGATAGGGGCGGTTATCAACTTCTGCTTCAATGTCTTGAAGGCCAATGCACATCCGTCCGTCCAAATAAAAGGTACTTCCTTGCGCGTAAGCTTGTCCAACGGTTCTGCTAAACGAGCGAAGTTCTCCACAAATCTCCTGTAGTATCCAAGGAAACTCCTTATCTCAGCCACATTTCTTGGAATAGGCCAATCTCGAACTGCTGCAATCTACCCTGGATTGACGGCGATTCCATCGCCAGACACAGCATGCCCCGAAAGCTTCACTCCCTCCAGCCAAAACTCACACTTACTCATTTCCGCATAAAGCTTCTCCTGTCTCAACGACTGCAGTGCGATCTTTAAATGCTCAGTAAGCTCCTCAAAACTCCTCGAGTAAACCAAAATATCGTCAATGAAGACCACGATAAACTGGTCCAAGAACGGTGAAAAGATTCGGTTCATCACGTCCATGAATATTGCCGGCGCATTCGTTACTCCGAAGGGCATTACCAGATACTCGAAATGTCCATATCGAGTTCGAAACGCCGTCTTGCAAATGTCTTCTGCTTTCACTCGGACCTGATGATATCCGGATCGCAAATCCAATTCCGAGAATACTCTCGCGCCACTAAGCTGCTCAAAAAGTTCTCCAATGCGAGGGATCGGGTACTTGTTCTTAATAGTCACCCGGTTCAATTCTCGATAATCAATGCACATCCTTCTCGTGCCATCCTTCTTCTTTACTAGAAGAACTGGAGCTCCCCAAGGCAAGCTACTGCTTCGAATCCAACCCTTCTTAAGTAATTCACCAACTTGCTTCTTAACTTCTTCCAATTCCACTGGTGCCATCGGATAATAAGCTTTAGATACTGGCGCTGCACCAGGAATGAGGTCAATCGCGAACTCCACGTCTCGCTTCGGCGGTAAGCCCGATATATCTTCAAATACGTCCCAAAAGTCGCGAACAACTGCCGGCTCTTCACCAGGGTCAACCTCCCAAGATGCAATAATATTGTGTGTCAGCTTAGCCCTAAACTCGACTGGCCTGACAGAACTGCTTCCTTTACGCAACTGCTGTCTGCATCGTTGACAGCTAAAGGTCCAGCGAAGCTACTGAGTCTCGTCCACTCTGCTGCATGCACGTCCACGGCGCTCCATTCTGCCTTAGTCCGATGAACTTCTCTTCCTTTTCCTCCCGTGCAGTCCGCGGGAAGAATTTCTTCAGGAAACTTTTAGGGAAAAATCCGCCCAACTGATTGGCTTGGGCAAGCGGGTCTCCTCCACAAGCCATCACTCTCGGGCGTAATCCACAAGCTGAATGCGCACCCCATCAACTCCTTTGTCCTCTGGAATCTGTGTCACCATTAGCAAATTCTCCGTGTCCATTAGCCCCTGCTCGGCTGGCAACGGCTCCTTTAAACCAGTAAACGTAGACGGACCCAACCGCCTGAAATCTGCTACGGTCCCTACTCGGTCAACTGGTCTAGCTCCAACATTGTTCACATACTGCTGAACGATCTGCAAACCTTCCCGAAACGAGTCCGCTTGCTGCTGGATCAGCTCGGTCTGTTTCTTGATTTCCAGCATTCCTCTTATCACTCCAAGCATGGCGGCTTCGTTCACAGGCCTCTGGTACGTCTTCAACTTCTTACCTGTCATAATCCTGAACTCAAAACACCCAACATTAGCATGATGATAAATTCTGAATGTGGATCAAGGCTAGAACTCTAAGATACTTAAATAGAGTACCGCATTGTAGCTATGCCGCGGTATCATAGCCGCAATTACTTAACTCCACCCAAGTCGCCTGAGTCCTAGAGATAACAAGGAATCAGGTTTTCGAGTCGACAATGCAAAGTAAGTTTGCACGCCGTAAAAGATATAATTAGGAAGAATGTGATTCAAGAATGGTAAAACGGTCAAGGTGGTAGGACATGTTTCCTAAGCACGGGTATTCTGATTCGTGTATCGGGTACAATACCCAACTACAAAAGAATCAACCCAACTAACCTATGGCTCTGATACCAAAAGAACCATGTCACGCCCCGCTTCCCAGAGTACGCAAGATTGGGCACGTGGCATAGCCAACCATGCTCCCTGTGGGTAGGAAGTATCCATCCACAGTCACATTACGGCTGTAGAGATATCAAGAACAAGATAAATAAACTAATCTAACACATGTCCAAATCCATAATAATAAGAGTCAATGAAAAATAAGTGCAGAAGCAAATGATCCAATACAATAAATGAATAGTACGTCCCATAATGCGGGCTCACATCTGGAAATGAAATGAAATAAATAAACTAATCACTATGGAACTCACAGATCAGCCTGCTGGCTGAAGTACTCCTGCTCGGTCGTCGACAGTGGTAAAGAATCTGGGCCATGCAAAACCCAGACGTCAGCGCGTCATGTCAATCAATAATATAATATGAACAAGGAAATAAGCAATGCAGGGATAAACACGAATAAAGCAATAATATGAAACAACAGTGCAGGGTAAGGTGCAGTAGGTAACTAAACTGGTCTATCAGGTTTCTATTCTAAAGTCTTTGAAATCAATTGATGACTCGTCGATGTAACTCAATAGTATCTCGTGCATGCCCGGGACCACGGTCAAGGCCCTCGGGGCTGAATCCGAGACGTGCCGCTAGGCAGTAACAAGTAGCAGGATGGACGAGTGATGTCAGCATCATCACTCCCGGACTGGCCAAGCCCGTAAGACTGATCAGAACAGGTATCGAACTGTTGAGTTACAAGTCGGTTTCACCTTTGATTTCCCCATACCCCCAAGTTATGTATGTCAGGTCAGGTATTCAGTAATCAAGAACTAATGCCAACACAGGATCAGGTAAAAGCAGGTTTGTCTGGGTAGACAACAGGAATGGTCCATGAGGACCCCAAGTCAGGGTTGTTGGCATTAGGCATGAGATCAGGTAACAAGTCAGGTCATGGTACAACAGGTTGAGTTGGTAGTAAAGGGTACCATGTCCGGTGCATCGGTATGTATATATATGTCATGTGTAGCAAGGTCAGGTCAATATGTAATGCAATCGAAGGTGTGCTCATAACAGGTTTAGAAGCGAATAAGGAACAACAGCAGGAAATAAAGTAAATAACAATAACAGTTCATTTAATCACAATGGTGCATTAATATGGTGCAGTTGTATTATCTTATTAACAGGTTCAAGCATCCTTGGGGTGCAATAATCACAAGGTAGAGCAATATCAATAATAGAAAGTAATGAAGCTATATGAAATTAAAACTAAAGCATAAATAATTGTCACATGGATGATCTAACAATTAAAAGCAAGGACGATCTAAATGATTTAGTTAGTTAAAAGCATGGATAATAGCAGACCAGATAATTACATGAATCCACTATAATGATTCAATGTTAATGATAATTGCAACCGTCAATTCTAAGTTATACTATAATATCGATATTACCATCAACTGTGTTGTTATATTAAATGATATGATAATTAAATGTATAGCAAGACTCGATCTTGTATATTAGCATGTTAGAGCAAGTATTCGGATACTTGCCTCGACTGTTTCACAAACCGGAAAACACGAACGTAGCGTCGGCGGAAAACACGCGACGGTTGCACGGGCCACGGATCGAGTCCAAACGACGAACAGCGGGACCACACGGACCGGAGTACTTCGCTGGAGAGTCGGGTCAAGTCGTCGGCACGGCAGGAATCCGGCGAAATGTCAAACAGCGATGAAGTTAGTAAAACACAATACATGGATATGAACGACCAGCGAGGGGTTAACACGAAGGGAGAAAGTAAAGAGATGCTTACAGTGATGGCAAGGGTGGCAACCGTGACGGGTTCGACGGCGATGGGGCACCAGCGAGGCAGCGACGGCGGCAGTCTAGGCTGAAAGTTGCTGGAGGTTGCCGGAATAGGGTGGTGCTGTGAGTAGGGGAGGTCCTGGCCTGGTCTGGATCGTAAGGGGAAGAGGAGGTGGTCGGCGGTGCGCTGGTGACGATGACGAGAGTCGACGGCGCGATCTCCGGTGAACTAGGGTTTGGTGTTAGAGTTAGGCGTCGGGTCCTGTTGTTGCCCGGCGAGGGAAAGAGGAGGAAGATGAAGAGGTCGGAACGAGGGTGAAGGGAGGAAGTCGACGTCGTCGGCGATGGGAGGCGGCGGCGACAGCAGCACCGCGGTGCTGGTGGCGGTGGCATCGGTTGCAAGCGCTTGAAGGAGGGAGAAGGGAGTAACGGGGGTGCGGTGGAGGCGAGGATGATGGTGGTGGTCTCGTCGGCACGGGGACTGCGGCGGCGACGGTACAACGAGGCTAGGGCTCGGGGTTCGTCGATGGGGTTTCCTTTTCTGCGAGGATGAGGGAGTTATTGGATAAATATAGGGATAGAGAGAGAGAGAATTTAAAGGAAGAGAGAGAGAGATAGAGAAGAGAGAGAGATAGGGAATCGGAGAGAGAGAGAGAACGAGAAAGGTGGGGCCCACGAGGGATTTAGTCCCTCGTGATTGGCTGGGAGTTGTAAAAGAAATTTAAAAGTAAAATTTAAAATATTTATTTCGTTAGTTAGGTAACAGAAGATTATATTTTATATAGTTTTAGATTATAAATTTAAATGGGTATTTTGGCGCTAAATGAAACATTTCCAAATCGCGCCCGGGTTGCGCCCAAATGTTTGAATTTCAAATAATAGGATTTTAAGCGAGTTCCAAATTTTAAAATCAGATGTCTTATGATTAAAATGCATGCCCCCAAGTCGGACACTTGCACGCGCGCGTAGCCGTCCAAACTCGCCCGTTTCACCGAACGGGATGAAATCTTGACGCGCGGACGCTACCACGCGACTAGTGGTGACGAGTAGGCCAATATGGATATTTTTAATTTCATTTTAGGTGTTAAAATTTGTTATAGGCAAAAATGACTTAGCCGGTTATAATTTAGCAATAAGCACCAAACAAGCAAGATAATTGAAATGAGCAATGTCTAACACTCAACTAGTAACAGAAATAGTACTATTGGGCTTGGGTGTTACAATGAAGTAGGAAGTGGGCTCATTTTAGATTTATTATTCTCACAATATTTCATCACTTTGTCAAAAGCTAGAAAGCTCAAAATGAGGAAGAAGAAAATGAAGCTCAAGTGATGAAAGAATAAATCATTAGGTTTAAAATGCAACCTTGGGTGAGTATATCTCATACACTAACCCTTGTAGAGAGTTAGCCATGGTGTAAGGTTAAAGGTTGGGTTGATAAATATCTTAAGGAAAACAAAAGAGTGGACTGAGTCAATGGTTATCTTCAAGCTTCTCCAAGCTTCCAACCATCAAAATATCTCCACTAATTTATAATTACTTAAGAATAAATATTAAACCCTAACATTAACCCAAGCATGGTGTGAGTCTCATACATCCATGTTGCATGTGTAACCTAGCATGTCACAACAATATATATTACATATATATTATTTGTGAACAAAAGAAAATAATACAATTAACATATATCACATATATATCAATGTATCATATGTGAGAAAAAGAAATACTTAAGTGAGCTTATATTAGTCAATGTAATTTAATATATAATTATACATTCAATTATTAATCAACATTTGATTTAATAATCCGGCTATATTACATATAACCGACTAATATCAAATGTAACAACTTATCGAATCAACACTTGATCCGATAACTCGGCTATATCTCATATAACCAACTGATGTCACATAACGCGAGAATAGAATGCGGTATCACATACGCGCATTAACCTCGGTCCCGCACATATCATATATGTGCACCTACTCCGTTTCGCATGAACCAGGAAACCTCTGTGTAGGACTCTAAAGACTCATCAATATGCCGGCAGTAGGTGATGATCATATCAAACACCCACAAGCCGCAAGCGGTCTGCCAAACTTAATGGCTACCTGGGTATTGAGCGATCAGAAGATCAAGAAGCAAGCTTGCTCAAACTCCTGCGAATCCAATCAGTAACACTACCGTACAGTCCGGTCTCTTCGTATGATATGTCGCATATCCAGTCTAGGGGTGGTAAACGTTAGACCCCAGTAACCGATAATTCATGCCGATGTGAAGCTCATAACGGGTCGAGAAACAACCGATAACACTTACCAGTAGATCTCCATATCAGCCCTGGCCAGGGACTTCCTGTTATAGCCAATCGAGCACAGCGCAACATCAACTCCCAATACCAGGAGAGACGAAACCCCTCCTATCGCTCATTGCCTCCATATGACTCGGGACTGTACCAAAAGCCACCGTTTTGCACGTTCTCTTGAACGTGGTAAGGTGGAAATAAAAGCACAGTGGGAATCACACAAGACTCTATGACGATCTCGGGTCTACAGACTAACCTGTACCAGTGTCGCCAGAGAACTGCCATCTGACGTGAGGTATAATACCATCTGGGAGTTCTCGGCGAGTTCGTCCAGTGTACCCAGTCTCCACTGAGCACCCGTATACCTCTTCTGATGTTAAACACCAATGGACATGGGATCATCCATCGCCCATCATATGGGTCGAGAAGCGTATACGCTAGTCTACACTGGAGTATCGATGCCCTGTCTCGATACTCCCACGACTAGGAACATTTGAAGGATGTGCTTATCGACTACTCTGTCCCTGCTAGTATGATCTACATCATAGTCCTGATATCAAGTACTCATCCTAAGGGCTTTATCAACATGTGATCACAAAACAGTATTTGTTAACATGTTAAGATAAAGTGCAACCAGATAGCATACTATCATGTCGAGCAAGAAAGTCCTCCCTATATATGTCCAAGCATCCACTACAATATACATCGCATGTACAGTAATGGCCTCTAGGGTATGCATATAAATAACACCACATATTTCATCGCCACTCCTACTTCACCTTTGCAATTCTCCAGAACACCTCGTATCACTACGAAGATCCACATTTATTGGATAATCCATCGTATAGTTATATACGAACTCGAAGGAACTTGTTCCAGTTCGAGGATGGATTCTGGTTCAGGAGAAATAGAATAAGGATTATTCAGTTGTCTTTTATCTTTACCTTCTCTCAAGTTGCGATTACTCCTAGGATTAGGAGAGTAAACCTAGTACGCTTATTGGATAGTCTTCTTCCAAACTATAGGCTGGTGCCGAACGGTAGGGAAGGAAGAAAACCATTTAGCCTAAGGGTGGTGTACAGAAGGTAACGAGTAAAGACAAATAAAGGGATTTGGAGAGATGGCAAAGAAATATATGGTTACTGTCAGGAATATGGATAATGGAAGAGGCATTACTAGGAATACCTAGCTACCCCTTTGAAACATTTTCATGTTTCAGTTTCATTATGCGTTATTAATTGAAAACTGATTTCCCAATTAGGTCCTTACTCCAGGGTATGTATTTACCAGGTTTGATTCTCACATCTGTATGGTTTTACAGACGATGAGTGGGAGTAAGTTATTGGGAATTAGGTGATTATATCCTCTTCATATCGGAATTCGTTGTAATTGGTGATATTTGAGGAAATCACCTGGGGTTTTGTCTGACGGCAAGTATTTGGTTTTGAATATCCGCTGTTATGCACCAATTTCAAACTGATATATCTGTACGTTTATTTTATAAAGTGAGATATAACTTTTTTAAATTATGTCCATGACATTTACCTATATCAGTTGATGATTGGGTAAGGAACATTAAACAGCGGTGTAATTCTTCTTAACCATAGTACAGTTTTCAACCTACGATGCACAGGATTTGAGTTATTCAACTCAGGGGACTTATACAAAGTATTGTATGTTGTCCAGTGTCCATTATAACAGAGGGGTTGGTACTCGTACTATATTCTGTTTACTTGTAACTTCTCCAATTTTAAACAAGTGTTTCGTAGAAATACAAGGTCCAAGTTTTGAGAAGTTATAGGTACAAGAATAAAGTAGACAACCATGTGTTGCAAGTATCAAGATTCTTCGAAGTGATTGAAGATGTAGATACTTGTGTTTTGGTATTCAGTTAATAGTAACAGTTTTGAGAACTTGCTTCTCTTTCAGGTTACTCATATCTGGATGCACTTCTAGTTAAGTAATGCTGATCGGTCTTTCTCCATTTAGTTGACATGCACTGGAGACAGCTGCGTGATTTGAATCTGGTTCCAATTCAATCAGTGCCTCTGTTTCTATATGTTGGTGTGTAGTAGCGCCTCTACATAGGTTGCAACTGTAAGTCCACGGTAGCGCCCCGGCCGTCTAACAGACGCCAAATGCGGAACAAAAACTTTTTACAACAGGCGCTATCGCGTACCGTAACCCGGATATGCCATTAAAGCTAAACTAAATAAACGAGAAAGAGGGTAGAAACGTTATACCGAATGATCCGAGTCCTTCGGTCTTTAACCATCATCCCACGCTTGTTGCGGCTGCTCCGATCTCCTGAATCTCCAGTCTCGTCGTCCAGGTGGCACCACGTCAACGGATCTTTAAACGGGCTCCCGCCTTTGAACCGAGGCAACTCGATCGTCAAGATTGCTAAAAGAGACGACCAAGATGAAGTAGAGAATGAGTAGAACACTTTGTCTCGTTACGTCCAAGACTATGGACAAACGGTTAATGAAGTTGCCTTTTGGATTCAACTGAAATAAGAAATGAATATCTTTAATTTCCATGAAGCCAAAACCCTAATCTTTTTCAAGCAACAACCATAATATTCTCTCAAGGAGGTGGCCGGCCATATAAAGGAGAGGGGGGTGAGTGTAGGAGGAGAGATGGTGAGAATAAGCACTAATACAAAAGAATAAGGCATAATACACCTAATATGAACTCATTAAATGAAACAATGATTCATAACCATAGTCATCAACTCAATTAATGCACCATTAATGAACAAAGCCACCTCACCATCCTAGTCACCATCCTAATCACCTCTTCTAGAAGCTTCCACACAAATCCCAAGAAAAGATAAATCCGTATTTAACCGAATGTCAAAATACGGCTGATAGAAAACTGGAAACTGGCAACTTCCAAAAGTGATCCCGAAACGAATTTCAGGATAACCCCGTATCAATATAAACATACCCGCATTTGTATTACGACCGAATACAAATGCATCTGAGATAAAGATATTATATCTACACAGTATAATACTGGGTTCCGGCTTAAACCAAAGCCTACCAGTATTATCTGCCTGAAAAACGACACGTGCGAAAACGCACGTGTTTTTTCCGAACCTTGCCATATCACCATACGGCCTCTACAACGTTTCGCCCGAACTTGGGAAAGTGTCTGTGGGGGACTCTAATGACTCATCAACACACTGGCACTGGGTATAACCTCCAGCACGTTAGAGATACAAGCTGCAAGTAACGTTTTGCCTATGTATTGATTGGAAGGGAAGCTGACGAGCGAACTCATCTATAAACCCTACTGAGCCTGACAGTGACAATGTATATACAGTCCGATCCGTTCGTCTAAAGAGTATCGCATATCGAGTCTAGGAGGGTGGATAAAGTTAGATCCCCAATAACGCGATAAATCGTGTCGGTATGAAGCCCATCACCACCTGAGAAACTACCGATCCAAATCAGTAATTCTCCTCTACCTCGGCCGAGGATTCCTAGTGATGGCCACCCGTGCACTGCGCGACATCAACCCCTAATACCGGGAGAGACGAATCCCCGACGATCCGCTCACTTGCCTCCAATGTGGCTCGGGACTGTACCCAACTAAAACCTGTTTGCACAACTCCTTTGAGCGTGGTAGGGTAGTAATCTAAGCATAGTGGGAACTCACACGAGACAAATGACGATCTCAGGTCAATGAACTAACCTGTACACATGTCACCAGGGAATTGCTATCTGACGATATGTATAATACCAACTAGCAGATTCCCGGTGAGTCATGTCCGGTGTACTCATAACTTAATGAGCACCTGTATACATCTTAGGTGAACCAACTAACACCAATGGCTTGTGAGACCGGCCATCGTCCCTCGTCGGGGTCTCGACTGTATACACTAGTCTACTCTGGAGTATCGATGCCCTGTCTCGAAACTCCCACGACTAGGGACACGTTTAAGGATGTGCTTACAGACCCCAGCTCCCACGTATACGATCGCCATCATACTGCTGGTAGTCAAGAAAGAATCCTATGGGCTCTATCAATCATGCAATAGTGAACTAAAGCATATATACGATGATAAAGACAAACCAAATAGCATACTATCATCTCGAGCAAGACTGTCATATCGGTATAGGTCCTGCCTCAATCATTGCAATCACGTACCTGCGATCCAATAATTGACTTTGAGGGCACTATCTCCAACAATCTCCCACTTGCACTCAAGGCTAATTATTGCGATGTCGCATACTCACAGCCCGTGTGATACCGAACATCCAACTCCTCTACTAATCAGTTTTACAAAGCTAGTTTATAAAACTCTTGTGTTCGAGAAATAGCCTCAGTGAGTGGATCCGCCCTGATGTTTCTTTCTATATCTCTCTAAATCTCAAATTCGCGGAGAAAGCCATCTCCCAAATCGAGTAATACCTGTCTTAGAATATGTCTGGATCTTTGATGGGACCTAGTTCATAAATGAACTCCAAATCCAAACTTCTTAGACTGTATCGATAACTGAACCTAATCAGTATCCAGCACCATGCCTCCCACAGTATCCTCTTGGACCACCTGTCCATAATACTGTCCCTCGTCAGAGGGAAAACTATAACTCTGACAATCACTCTGTCATCCATGTGAGCTTGGAAGCCTGGAATGCTAACTGTCTCCCGAAGGAGGATGCCGTCATCAAATCCGTAGAACATGCACTTATGTTCTAAAACTGCTTCCTTACGTTTCTTCAGGATTGGATTAATATAAACTTATCGCATCAAGTGCAAAAACTACATCCGGTGTGGTACTTGACATCTCATGATTGACTCAATTGCCTAAGCAAGTGATCTGCCAATCATGCACATCCCTCTCTCCTTTAGTCTCTAAGACACCTTTAGAGAGGGTGACTCCATCACCTGCAGGTACACCACCATGCTAGGAGTCATCTATTCTAAAATACTATTAGAATACTGTCAAAATACCCATATTGGGAAACTACCTAAATCTAGATCTAAAACCATAGATCTAGTAACCAGAATGTCTGTTATTATATCCATATCCTATCTGGAGAAACAACTGTGTGACGACCACAGTACAATCGATCATAGTATAGGAATTTTACTTCCTACTGTGTGTATGTCATCCAAATACCAAGACATCACACCCTACTACCTTCTCAACAGATCTATCCCCTATTCTGATGAAGTCAACCCATGACTGTCACATCAAAATTAAATGATCTTATCTCCGCTATATTTGCTCAAGCCTATAAATAGACATAAGCTTCTTGTCTACTATGTTTCCGCTGCTCCCACTAACTATGACAACCCTCTGGCAGAATAATATCTACGTACACTTCTAAAGCTAGTTTAGAACGACGTTATACTTATCCTCTTGCCGGGTCTCATAGCCTGGAACAACAGTAGTGTCAAGTCTGAGTAAACAAGAACCTCCCTGTCACCGTCCTTGAGGCTACTGGAGTACCTCTCGGGTGTCTGAGGTTACCCACCATATCTGTGGAGTGGCTATTGGAATGTCAAACCTGATTGAATATATAGGTCCTATTAAATTTTCCGTAATCGTTTTCGGTTCTGGAATGACTTCCAGTTCTACTATACTCCCATTACTGTTTCCTGAAAAAATCCATTTTACTAAAAATTGTGGCGAGTCAAGAACAATATCTCTATTGATCTATCAGATGGTAGAATATCAACCCTCGTCGAAGCCAGGGTCAACCCACAAATTGCCATTACAGAAATGTGCCTCGAGTTATCCAGTGTCTGGTTTTAAGCATAAGCTGGACAACTCCTCGTATCTTAACATCGTTAAGATATGAACCATTCTATATCCAATATAGAAATAGAGGCACTAATTTAATTGGAACCAGATTCAAACTATGCAGCTGTCTCCAGTGCATATCAACTTAATGGAAAAAGGCTAATCAGCATTACTCAACTTAGGAATCCATCCAATTATGAGTAACCTGAAAGAGAAGAAAGTTTCTCAAAACTATTATTATCATCTGAATACTAATCACAAGAATCTACATCTTCAATCTCTTTGAAGAATCCCGATACTTGTGATACCTGGTTCTCTACTTTATTCTTATACCCATAACTTCTCAAAACTTAGACATTGTATTTCTACGAAACACTTGTCTAAAAACTAGAGAAGTCATAAGTAAACAGAACATAGTACGAGGACCTACCCTTTTGTCATGATGGACACTGGACAACCTACAATACTCTGTATAAGTCCACTGAGTTGAAATAACTCAAAACCTGTGCGTCGTGGGTTGAAAACTGTACCCAGGCGATTTCCTCAAATATCACCAATTACAACGAATTCCGATATAATGAGGATGATCACCTAATTCCCAATAACTTACTCCCACTCATCATCTGTAAAAACCATACAGATATGAGAATGAAACCTGGTAAATACATACCCTAGAGTAAGTATCTAATCGGGAAATCAGTTTTCTTTTAACAATGCAGTGAAACATGAAAAAGTTTCGTAGGGGTATTCTGGTATTCCTAGTAATGCCTCTTCCATAATCCAATTCATGACTGTAACCGTATATTTCCTTTGCCATCTCTCCAAATCCCTTTATTTGTCTGTATTCATTACCTTCTGTACACCATCGTTAGGCTAAATGGATTTCTTCTTTCCCTACCGTTCGGCACCAGCCTATGGTTTAGAAGAAGACTATCCAGTAAGCATAATAGGTGTACACTCCTAATCCTAGGAGTACTTGTAACTTGAGAGAAGGTGATGATAAAAGACAACTGAATAATACCTTATTCTATTTCTCCCGAACTGGGGAAAAAGTAAAGGTGAAATAGGAGTGGCGATGAAGTACGAGGTTTGGTCATGAATTATAACAGTCGCAATTTACTTTGCCCTCTTTCTAATCCCTTTATTTTTGTCTTTAGTTATTACCCTCTGTACAACCTACATAGGCTAATTGGTTTTCTTCATTCCCTACCTTTCGGCACCTTCCTATGGTTTGGAATAAGACTATCCAATAAGCGTAACAGGTGTACTCTCCTAAACTAAGGAGCTCTCGCAACCTGAGAGAAGGTGATAATAAAAGACAACTGAATATATCAATTCTATTTCTCCTGAACCTGGATCCATCCTCGAAGAAATCCCTTCGAGTTCGTATATAACCATACGATGGATCTATCCAATGAAAGTGGATATCCGTAGTAATACGGGGTGTTCTGAGAAATACAAAGGGTAAAAAAAGGAGCGACAATGACTTATGCAACTCAGACAATCCAAAAACCAGTATTTTAAGAAGGTTCGGTCAACTTGGTCAATGAGTCATAATCTAGGGTCGGTCAAAGCTCGCTGCCAAAGAGAGAGAGAAAAGAAACACTCCGCGTGCACTCTAACCTAGATCAGAATGGTTATCACTTTATCTAATCAGGAAACCTCCCACTGTAATCTCAAATTCTCCTCCAAACCTGAAAGAAGAATTAGTTGGGATCACCCGAAGAGTAAACCAACTCATCAGTGAGAATCGGGATCCAACTATCATCGCATGATAACTTGATGGAAGCCACTCAAGTTATCACACTCCAGAAGGTATGCGCATGTCTGGCAAGTTTCCTGTATGTTTGAAACTCCCGATATTAATTTTTGCCCCATGCTTTTAAGATCGTGCCAACCCATCATAAGTCACATGCCAAGTTCTACCCGTCATTGCCCAGATTAATTTGAACCCACCCGCACATGCCCTTGACTTTGGCCAACAAGGCAGAACGACTGTCCCAAACCAACGCATCTATCTACGCAACAGATGAATACCCAGCAACTACCAAACACTATGCCTTGACTTTGGCCAACAAACATAGCTTGAATACTACTGAATACCCAAAAGAAATGACGGAGGGCTACGGCTGGTTTTTGGCGAAAAACCTTTAACGTAATGAACTTGATCTCGTTGAAGGAACCTGATAGCTTTTTATAAAAATATAGTGGCGAAAACGTTTTGCTAAAGAGGTCATTCCCGGTGAAGGGATCTCAGCTCTTTCCTCGTGGAATGAGGTGCAGGATATTGCAACTGAATACCGTGATGCAAAGCAACTTGTAATCGACTATATTAAAGTTATTACCCTGACGTAAACTTCTGCCCAAGGGGTCACTCCCGGTGAAGGGATCTCGGCCCTTGCCTCGTCGAATGAGGTGCGGGATATTCTAACTGAATATCACTATGCAAAATAAAAGGAAACATCTTTGTAATAACACCTTTTTAAAATTTGTTCCAACAACATCAAATATAGGTTTGTTTTATCCTTGCATTGATAAGAATCAATGCAGTCCCATCAATCAATCACACCAGAAAAGAACAAAAATAAAATGTACGTATATGCCATCCGCATTCGTCACTGGGTCCCGTCATCACCCGTTAGGTTACTTAACTAACGACAGATCGGGGGCTGGACTAGCGCGGGTGTAAAACATATACAACTTCTAATAGTATATATACCAATATACAATAATCGCTCCAGGCGTGATAATATGCAACATTACAGAAAAGTAATAAGCATCACAGAACAATACAGATAATCTGGGATCCCCGAGTTTCACAGAGCCGCTGCTGAAACCCGACGTTCCCCTGGTTGTGTGGATAGCCTGTGCAATGAAACCTAGACCCCTACGGGTGCGGCAAGTTACCCGCCAAAACCTGAAGCGAGGTGGTCCCCCACAGCATAGTGAATGGAACACCCGGCACTTCACGGAATCCGATAAATTGAGCACCCCACCTTGGGTCAACCTGTACCCCCTACGAGTGCGGCGAATAGTCTGCCAATTCTAGAGTGAGGTCCCTTTGCCTCTCAAATCCATGAGATACGGACCCGTTGCCCTCAAGAACCCGGCTATCCGTGCACTCCTTCGCGGGATAAACCTAGTACAGAAATAAAAATAAAAATGTACAACGGGTACATCGACCTCGACCCGGTCGTTCCCCAAAAGAATATTATACAAACAGGCAGTGACGGCAGTCCACATGTTGGACGCTCGCCCCGCAACATCAAAAGTACAAATAAATTGAAACTGCACTATCATTGCACCCTGCTATCCACCACGACATATCCGCAACAACACAGCACAACACAGAACATCAACGCGAAAGTCACGTTCGCAAACCCGTCTAAAAGAACTATAGCAATCAGACGCGGTTTACCGATCAAATGACATTCCCGGTCGGAGATGTAATGTAAATACTGCATACTAACAAGTTTAAAATTTCGATCGACTAAATTTCCCGAAGTGGGCCCCACGAACATCTGGTGCACAGTAATAAAATCTGGGCCCAAAAGAACTATACCAAAAACCACAATTCACTGAGTAGAAACAACAGAAGAAATCTGACCCTCTGAAGCTCCAATATGGCCGCGGATCCGCGGCCAAAGCATGGCTTTGGCGGCGGTTCCGCGGCCGTACGGACGAATCAGAGAGTCAAATTTCTGGTGTTTTCTTAAAAAAGCCTGCTTGTTTTTCTGTGATACTCAAAATAATTTTTAGACACCTTTTAAAATCGACAGAAACTTTTTGTACAGAAAAATATAGTTTCGGAAATTCAGTTCGATCGATCTTTTAAACGCGTTAGCACAAGTTAGTATAGCTTAATAGTGAGGCTCTGATACCACTGTAAGTCCACGGTAGGGCCCGGGCCATCTAACAGACGCCAAATGCGGAAAAAAAACTTTTACAACTGGCGCTATCACGTACCGTAAGCCGGATCAGCCATTAAAGCTAAACTAACAAACTAGAAAGAGGGTAGAAACGTTATACCGAATGATCCGAGTCCTTCGATCTTCAACCATCATCCCACGCTTGTTGCGGCTGCTCCGATCTCCTGAATCTCCAGTCTCGTCGTCCAGGTGGCACCATGTCGACGGATCTTTAAACGGGCTCCCGCCTCTGAACCGAGGCAACTCGATTGTCAAGTTTGCTAAAAGAGACGACCAAGATGATGTAGAGAATGAGTAGAACACTTTGTCTCGTTACGTCCAAGACTATGGACGAATGGTTAATGAAGTTGCCTTTTAGATTCAACTGAAATAAGAAATGCATATCTTTAAATTCCATGAAGCAAAAACCCTAATCTTTTTCAAGCAACAACCATAATATTCTCTCAAGGAGGTGGCCGGCCATATAAAGGGGAGGGGGGTGAATGTAGGAGGAGGGATGGTGAGAATAAGCACTAATACAAAAGAATGAGTCATAATACACCTAGTATGAACTCATTAAATGAAACAATGATTCATAACCATAGTCATCAACTCAATTAATGCACCATTAATGAACAAAGCCACCTCACCATCCTAGTCACCATCCTAGTCACCTCTTCTAGAAGCTTCCACACAAATCCCAAGAAAAGATAAATCCGTATTTAACCGAATGTCAAAATACGGCTGATAGAAAACTGGAAACCGGCAACTTTCAAAAGTGATCCCGAAACGAATTTCAGGATAACCCCGTATCAATATAAACATACCCGCATTTGTATTACGACCGAATACAAATGCATCTGAGACAAAGATATTATATCTACACAGTATAATACTGGGTTTCGGCTTAAACTAAAGCCTACCAGTATTATCTGCCCGAAAAACGACACGTGCGAAAACACACGTGTTTTTTCCGAACCTTGCCATATCACCATACGGCCTCTACAACGTTTCGCCCGAACTTGGGAAAGTGTCTGTGGGGGACTCTAATGACTCATCAACACACTGGCACTGGGTATAACCTCTAGCATATCAGAGGTACAAGCTGCACGTAACGTTTTGCCTATGTATTGATTGGAAGGGAAGCTGACGAGCGAACTCATCTATAAACCCTACTGAGCCTGACAGTGACAATGTATATACAATCCGATCCGTTCGTCTAAAGAGTATCGCATATCGAGTCTAGGGGGTGGATAAAGTCAGACCCCTAATAACGCGATAAATCGTATCGGTATGAAGTCCATCAGCACTTGAGAAACTACTGATCCAAATTAGTAATTCTCCACTACCTAGGCCGAGGATTCCTAGTGATGGCCACCCGTGCACTGCGCGACATCAACCCCCAATACCGGGAGAGACGAATCCCCGACGATCCGCTCACTTGCCTCCAATGTGGCTCGGGACTGTACCCAACTAAAACCTGTTTGCACAACTCCTTTGAGCGTGGTAGGGTAGTAATCTAAGCACAGTGGGAACTCACACGAGACAAATGACGATCTCAGGTCGATGAACTAACCTGTACACATGTCACCAGGGAATTGCTATCTGACGATATGTATAATACCAACTAGCATATTCCCGGCGAGTCCTATCCGGTGTACTCATAACTCAATGAGCACCTGTATACATCTTAGGTGAACCAAGTAACACCAATGGCTTGTGAGACCGGCCATCGGCCCTCGTCGGGGTCTCGACTGTATACACTAGTCTACTCTTGAGTATCGATGCCCTGTCTCGAAACTCCCACGACTAGGGACACGTTTAAGGATGTGCTTACAGACCCCAGCTCCCACGTATATGATCGCCATCATACTGCTGGTAGTCAAGCAAGAATCCTATGGGCTCTATCAATCATGCAATAGTGAACTAAAGCATATATACGATGATAAAGACAAACCAGATAGCATACTATCATCTCGAGCAAGACTGTCATATCGGTATAGGTCCTGCCTCAATCATTGCAATCACATACCTGCGATCCAATAATTGACTTTGAGGGCACTATCTCCAACAGCAACATCATAAAGTAGTCAACTTTTAAATTCTAGAGGGCTATTACAAACGAACTACGAATCGTAACTAGAGATTAGGGTAATATCAACATAATAAGAAGTCTAAGCTAAAGGAAAAGGAAATAAAACCTTTGTAGCCAACTCCTTCGGTCTTTAGAACTCCTACGGCTTTGCTCGAAACTTGGATCAACTCCGCTCAAGGTCTTTCGTCGTCTACGATGATCCACCCGGAGATTCCTAGGTCAAGCTCTTTGCCTCACTAAATCAAGATGAAGTGGAACAAACACTCTACACCAAAGGGCCAGGGTGGTGTAGAATGGTTATGTGGTTTGTAAACTCACTTAAAAACCCTTTCTTTTTAAGTTCCTCACTCAAAACAAAAATCAAGAGAGCTTGAAGAAGGAGGAAGTTGAAGATGGCAAAAGCTTTTGTGAATATATCAAAAACTATATTCAAAAAGGAAAAAGAAAAGAATATATATATATATATATAAATATATATATATATATATATATATATATGAGACACTCTCAAATATAACCATAGTTAACTAAATATCTATATATTTTTTAGATGGGTTAAAGAACAAAAGAAATCTAACCATGGTTAAAGTCAAAGGTCAAATAAGAAGAATGTAGAAACAATGAGTCATTTAGCTAATTTCCTTTTTCTTTAATTCATTAACAAAAATCTAGATATTTATCAACCATGTGAGTCTTGTATTGCCATCTTCTATGTATCATCAACCATGACACAAATGTATGTATGTATGTGTGCATGCACATCATTATGTGTATGTATAAACATATATGCATACATACAAAAGAAAAGGTTTAATTAAAAGTGAGCTAAAAGTCAATATTAAATCAACACTTGATTTAATTAATCGGTCATATTAAATACGACCCAACCAATAGTGAACGCCCCGACTAAAATATGGTATCACATATTCGTATTTAATCGAGCTCCCGCATATCACATATGCACACCACATCATTTCGCCTGAGCTAGAAAAATCCTGTGTGGGACTCTAAGACTCATCAATACGCTGGTAGTAGGTGATGATCATATCAAAACACCTACAAGCCGCAAGCGGTCAGCTAAACGTAACGGCCACCCAGGTATTGAGCGATTAGAAGAAAAACAAGCGAACCCGTCAAAACTCCCATCGAGCCATTGGCAACACTTACCGTACAGTCCGGTCTCTTCGTCTGATATACTGCATATCAAGTCTAGGGATGGAATCGTCGAGCCCTAATAACTCAATAAGTCATGTCGATATGAACTATGACCGGTCGAGAAACTACTGATAACACTTATCAGTAAATCTCATCGGCCATGGCCAGGGACTTCAAGTCAGAGCCAATCTCATATTGCACAACATCAACTCGCAATACCGGGAGAGATGAAACCCCTCCTACCGCTCACTGTCTCCATGTGTCTCGAGCCTATACCCAAAAGCCACCTGTTTGCATGACTCAGTAGAGCCGTGGTAGGGTGGAAATCAAAGTACAGTGGGAGAACACACAAGACTCTATGACGATCTCGGATTTACAGACTAACCTGTACCAGTGTCACCAGAGAACAGCTATCCGACGATAGATATAATACCATATAGGAATTCTCGGTGAGTCCGTTCAGTGTACCCAGTCTCCACTAAGCACCCGTATACAATCTTCGATGTCACAACACCGATGGATATGAGATCATCCATCGCCCATCATATAGGTCAAAAAACGTATACGCTAGTCTACTCTGGAATATCGATGCCCTGTCTCGATATACCTACGACTAGGAACATTTAAGGATATGCTTATAGACCACACATGCCCTACTAGTATGATCTCCATCATAGCCATGGAAGTTAAGCAAATATCCTCAAGGCTTTATCAACATATATCAAATGAACAGTATCAAGTAAACATGTCAGATAAAGTAAAACCAGACAGCATACTATCATGTCGAGAAAGAAAGTCATATATATATATATATATATATATATATATATATATATATATATACATATATACATGTCCAAGCATCCACTATACATTTAATGGCCTCTAGGGCATACATATATCCAACAATCTCCCACTTGCACTAAGGCCAATTATTGGCGTATCTCATACCCAACATTTCATAAAGTCGCTCATGTTGCGGATGTGGAAGGGCCTTGGTGAGTGGATCCGCGGTGTTATCCTTTGTATCTACTCTCCGAATCTCGATCTCTTGGCGATCAACTATCTCCCGGATCAAATGATATCGCCTGCTGATGTGTCTGGACTTTTGATGGGATCTGGGATCTTTGGCCAACGCCATAGCTCCATTATTATCACAATACAATGGTATTGGATTAATAATGGTTGGAACTACTCCTAGCTCCGCAACGAACTTCCTCATCCAGACTGCTTCATTGGCAGCATCATTTGCAGCAATATACTCAGCTTCCATCGTGGAATCTGCAGCGGTATCCTGTTTGGAACCCTTCCAACATACCGCCCCTCCATTGAGGGTGAATACAAACCCTGAGATAGATTTACTGTCATCCTTATCACTTTGGAAACTGGAATCGGTAAAGGCCTCCATTTGGAGATCTCCATTACCATACACCAAGAACAATTCTTTAGTCCTTCGTAAGTACTTAAGAATGTTCTTCACGGCTATCCAGTGTTGCTCCCCTGGGTTGGATTGATACCTGCTCACTACAGCTGGTGCATAAGCTACATCAGGGTGAGTACATATCATTGCATACATTATAGATCCTGCGGCTGAAGCGTAGGGTATAATGCTCATGCGAGCTCTCTCTTCATCAGCCTTCGGACAGAAGTCCTTAGAGAGAGTGATTCCATGGCAAGCGGGCAAGGCACCACGCTTGGAATCTTCCATACTAAACCTTTTAGGATGGTATCAATGTACTTTGATTAGGACAATCCTAATAATCTCTTGGATCTATTTCTATAGATCCTTATGCCCAAAATGCACGAGGCATCACCCTGGTTCTTCATGGAGAACCTTTGTGATAAGAATAATTTGACCGATTGTAGCATAGGAATATCATTTCCTATCAAGAGAATGTCATTCATGTACAATACGAGGAAAGTGACAGTACTCCCTACAATTTTCTTATAAATGAATAGTTCATCTATATTTTTGATAAAATCAAATTCTTTGATTGTATCATCAAAACAGATGTTCCAGCTCCGAGATGCCTACTTTAACCCATAAATGGATTTAAGCAACCTACATGCTTTTTCGCTGCTCCCACTGTCTGTGAAGCCCTCTAGCTGATCCATAAAAACGCACTCTTCTAAATCACCATTTAGAAATGCAGTCTTAACGTCCATCTGCCAGATTTCATAGTCGTAGTAAGCAGAAATAGCAAGTAGGATCCGAATGGATTTAAGCATTGCAACTGGAAAGAAAGTTTCATCATAGTCCAGTCCTGGTCTTTGACGAAAACCTTTCGCTACAAGCCTTGCTTTATAGGTCTCTACCTGTCCATCTACACCAATATTTTTCTTAAAGATCCATTTGCACCCTACGGGTTTTATCCCAGGAGGTGCAACGTCCAAAGTCCATACTTTGTTGGTGTACATGGACTCTATTTCAGATCTCATGGCATCCAGCCACTTCACTGAATCTCCACTCATGATAGCCTGTTGAAAACTAGTAGGGTCATCATCACCATAATGCAATCTTCTGTATCATCATCAATGAGAAAACCATAATATCTCTCCGGTGGGCGAGAAGTTCTACTAGATCTCCGGAGCGGCTGAGGTTCTTGATGTTCTACTGCAACATCAGGTTCAACCAATTCTTCATGAGTAATTTGTGTCTCTAGAACCTCTTCTAGTTCTACCTCATTGCCATCAGTATTATTTGTAAAAATTTCATTTTCCAAAAATATGGCATATTGAGAAACAAACACCTTTTGTTCCTCCTTGTGGTAGAAAAGATATCCATATGAATGTTTTGGATATCCTACAAATGTACTTATGACTGATCGTGTCTCAAGTTTATCTGGATTTTGCTTTTTGACATAAGCCGAACAACCCCAAATCCTAACTCTTTTAAGAGATGGTCTCTTCCCACACCATATCTCATATGGAGTGGTAGACACGGTCTTGGTTGGAACCCTGTTCAATAGATAAATTGCTGTCTCTAATGCATGTCCCCAAAAGGAAAGCGGTACTCAGCATCACTCATCATGGACCGTACCATATCTAATAGGGTACGATTCCCCCGTTCTAACACACCGTTGTGTTGTGGTGTGTAAGGAGGAGTGAGCTGAAATAGAATCCCATTCTCTTTTAAGAAGTCTGAAAACTCAGTGCTTAAATACTCTCCACCTCGATCTTGTCGAAGTTTCTTGATACTCGAGCCAGTTTACTTTTCTACTTCAAGTTTGTACTCCTTGAATTTCTCGAAAGCTTCGGATCTATGCTTTAATAAAAACACGTGTCCGAATCTTGAGAAATCATCAGTAAAAGTGATGAAGTATGAAAAACCGCCTCTAGCATGTGTAGACATTGGTCCGCATGCATCACTATGTATGAGGCTTAAGAGTTCTGTAGCTCTCTCTCTGTGTCCTATAAACGGAGTTTTGGTCATTTTATCTTTGATACAAGACTGACAAGTCGCATAAGATTTATATTCAAAAGGTTTTAAATATCCATCTTTATGTAACTTGTTTAGTCTTGTTTCATTAATATGACCAAGTCTACAATGCCAAAGAAAAGATTCATTTATATCTGAAATCTTTCTTTTATTTGTATGTTGTATATTGAAAACCGTGTGTTGGTTTAGGACGTAAATTCTGTTACTTAGTGTACCATACCCAATCAACTGTTGATTCAAGTTAATGTTCATAACATTATTTTGCAACACAAAATGATATCCTTCATTGTCCAACAAAGATACAGATATTATATTACATAGCATACCAGGTACAAAATAACAAGTGTTCAAAACCAAAATACATCCTGAAAGCAACCCCAGATGATACTCTCCTACGGATACAGCATGTACATTGGAACCATTTCCAACCCGTAGAGTGTGGTCCCCAGTCTTCAAAACTCTACTGTTTCTCAATCCCTGCATACAATTACAGATGTGAGAACCAGAACCGGTATCTAATACCCAATATGCAGAGTTTAATGAAAAACAGTTTTCAGTTACAAACACACCTGAAGCGGAAGCATCAACATGCTTCTTCTTCTTGAGATCTGCAAGGAACAAAGCACAATTGCATTTCCAGTGTCCCGATTTGTGGCAGTAAAAACATTCTCCTTTTCCACTTCCCGCGGTCCCAGACTTGTCTTTCCCCTTCGTCTTTTCAACTCCACCTCTCGGATTGGTGGGATTCTTCTTCCCTTGGCCTTGGCTTTCGGGACTGAAGAGGAAGATGGCCCATAAAGCAGAGCGGGAGTTTTTTCTATCTTAAGCATGCTCTATGCACTTTTCAACATATTGAGAAGTTCAGGCAATGATTTTTCCAAATCGTTCATATTGAAATTCACTATCAACGGAGCAAAGGCGGGGGAGAGAGACTGCAGAACAATATCTGTATATTGCTCATTATCCATAGTCCATCCCAGTTCCTCAAGTTCTTCTATAAGACCAATCATCTTCAGAACATGGTCTCCTACTGATGTGCCGGGGGCTAACCGCATCTGAAACAGCTTTTGAGATGCCTCATATCGTAAAGTACGAGATTGCTCTTCATACAGCTTCTTTGTATGAAGAAAGATATATTGTACATCCATCTTCTCGTGTTATTTCTGATTGATACTGTCCATAGAAGAAAGCGCAAGGCACGTGGCCGTGTTGCAATCAATATCCCATGTTTTTCGGATCTCCTTATCCAAAACAGATGATTCAGGTCCTGGGACGGATGGGGCTTTGGTAGTGAGGACATATGATACTTTATTATATGTGAGTGCAATGTTCAAGTTCCTTAACCATTCTTTATAATTTGGTCCAGTCAGTTTGTTTTTCTCTAAAAGAAGCTTAAGTCCCGTCATCGGTATCTGCCATTAGGAGAGAGAAAAGAATACACCCAGCGAAATGCTCTTGCAAAGAATTAGATTAGTTATTATCTTCTCTAATTGATATCTCCCACTGCTTTTATCAAATTTTCTTTCAAACCTGAAAAGAAAACTAGCCAGGATTAATTACATTCTACAGTTTTGCTAACCGGTCAGCCAGGCCAGTGTCGGTACTTTGAGGGAGGTTCCCCGTGCTTTCGCACGGACCTAATTAAAATAAACCTCGTTTTCTCACATGTCAAACCCCGTTGACACCTTTCTAGAGACCTACTGGATTATCTAATTGTAAAGTGCAAAATTCTCCCGGGAGTAACTCTTACTCACAGTGGGATCGGAATCCAAATATCATATAGATGGTATGCAATCTCATTGCAAATTTCAACTCTTGAAACTCCCGATATGGTTTTTTCCCTAGATGCTTATGACCTTGGCTATGGTCAACATATCATAAGCACTAATCAAGTTCTACCCGTCATTTCGTGATTAACTAGACCCACCCATATGACCCTTGACTATGATCAACATAATCACATGAATGTCCTAACTTATCGCATCATATGCTTTATAGGAAGACATCACTTAGCTACCGTATACTACGCCTTGACTATAATCAACATACGTAGCACGAATACTAAGTACTCTGCTTCCTAAAATGATAGAGGGTTGCGGATGGTTTTTACGAAAACCTTTAACGCTTTGAACTTGATTTCGTTGTAGAATCTAAATAGTTTTTAGAAAAAGGAGTGGCTTAAACACCGCATCTTTTGAAATTTGCTTTTTCATAAAAGAGCCGAGTGGGTTTCAAATCCGATTCTACATCATCTTTAGGTTTCTTTTTCTTTACATTAATCTCATTAATGTATTCCCATCATTTAAGTTCCTAAGCCATTACAGAAAGAAACAAAAAACAGTATTACATATCATATATATAACATTATTACATCCGTCTCAGATATTAAGCAATCACATCACAGAATAATTAGCAGCAGAAACACATATATGAAAATATAGGATATACTAGGAACTCCGTATTTTATACTTAGCCTAAGATAGAAAATAAGGATTCCACGGTCGTGATGAATAGCCAAGCCCACACCCTTAGACCCCTACGGGAGCAGCAAGTGACCCTTCCAATTCTGGAGTTTAGGAGACGCGGTCTCGACTCCTTGAGATGGCCTCCTACTGAACTCCAGAACCCGGTCACTCATGCTCCCCTCCTTGGGTCTATCCTAATGCGGAAAAGTAAAATATACCGTCACGACCCGATGTTCGACTCGTGACCGGCACTTAACCACATAACGCCTACAGGCGTGACGCGAATAAGTAAGCCGAAACCCAGAAATCAAAACCATTAAAAGTAGTGAGTGTTGAAAACATTTGGAAAACATTTGGTAGTTAATAACAATCTTTAAAGTTTAAGTTATTATCTTAAAAATTTTGGCAGCATTTCCTCTGTAAAAACTAACCCCGAAATCGGGTACAAAACAGGATATGAGTGAAAATGATACACAATATAATAAAGCATCCCAAACGGGAGCAATCGCGCCTAACGGAGGAATCAAACACCACAGGAGTAATATACGACGCCGTAGCGAAGAAATGAACAATAAGTGAAAAACATCACAGAATGATAAACTGCATAAGTAAGGTCGGCTCACACGAGCTCGACACCAGAATACAAATAATATACATCATCGTCCTCACACTGTCTCTAAGCCAAATACATATAAAGGTAGATGGAGAATACTAGATACAAAAGTATGTGTACAATGGAAATAACTGGATACCATAACCCACCTAACAAAACAGCTCATGCTCCAACTGTAGTGGTATCCGAAACCAAAAAGATACAAGGAAGCAGCCTGCCGCGACTACTCTGAGGGGCAACCTGCAAATACTGTGGCACAACGGGGGTGAGTTGCCAACTCGTGAATAGAAGATAGCATATAAAGGTAATCCCGGGCATGCACGTACTGCGCTACTCTATCATATGCCAGCAGATGATATCTATATGCGATAAGCAGTATGTGCAATAATCATGCAAGTGCCCTATCAGGTAATATAACTATAGGATGAGATGCAAAATAATGAATGCTGAGCATGGGAAATATAACATCTACACGGAATGTCAACGTGGAAAATATAATCGGTGCCCATCAATGCACCCAGATCCCAATAAACTCAGGCGCCGGCACTCTCATCGGCCATCAAATCCTGTAAATCTCAGAGAATCACGAGTGCCCAACATCGGCACTCAAATATCATGAAATAATCGTGTCCAGCATCGACACGTAAATCCTCATATATCGAGCTCCGTCAGTCCGGATCAGCCCACCGGCTCCGTCCGCGGAATCGGCCCTCGGCCCCGGCAGTACGGGTCATCCCGCATCCATCTATCGACTCTGGTCAGTATCCTCCGGATAACCGCCAGGTCCAACCAATCACCGGTAGGTACTCGCCACCCTGCCAGGCTCATCGTCTACTCCACGAAAACATTTCTCGCCCCGGGGAACCATACCGGGTCCACCATGAACCCGCAAACGGATCATCCAACTCCTCGAATCGGGTTTCAAGCACACGTCTCAGAATCGAGAAAACGCGTGGTGGACGCACCAAAATATCATATCAAGAGAGAACCGGGTTTTCAAATAGTGCATATTTTCTTAAATAACTCCACGGTCCTCAAAACCAGAAATGACATGAAATCCAAAACCAATGTGTAAGTCAATGCGATGTGATATGTGCATCAAGTCATACTATAATTAAAAGGGAGAAACCGCTCTTTAAAATAGTTTCAGTTTTTCAAAAGGCATCATGCGACTCCCAGTTTCTACCAAAATCAGCATATCCAGGTAGGTACGGTTTGAATATGCGTAAGTATGTAAATGAGTACGTGCACAAGTATGAACATGTAAAGGAGTACGTGCACAAGTATGAACATGTAAAGGAGTACGTGCACAAGTATGAATATGTGAATGAGTACGTGCACAAATATGAATATGTGAATGAGTATGTGCACAAGTATGATCATGTAAAAGAGTACGTGCACAAATATGAATATATGAATGAGTACGTGCACAAGTATGATCATGTAAAGGAGTACGTGCACAAGTATGATCATGTAAAGGAGTACAGGCACAAGTATGAACATGTAAAGGAGTACGTCACAAGTATGATCATGTAAAGTTGTACGTGCACAAGTATGAACATGTAAAGGAGTACGTGCACAAGTATGATCATGTAAAGGTGTAGGGTTACTAGGCACACTAAGGAGGCTCTACAAGGCATCGACCATGCCGGATTAAAATTTTTTAGGTGCTTAACAACTCTAAGCAAGATCGTTAACTAGAGATTGGGCGAAAAAGCAAAGCAAGTAAACAACTTTACTCTAAAGGAATGCGAAATACAACCTTTGTAGATCGGTCCTTCACTTCTTAAGCTCCTTGATGTATTCCCTTCGCTGCGATCATCCAATTTCCGGACTCTCGGACGGCTCCATAAGAAATTGCAACGGGATCGCTCGAAGTCTTCGATGCCGAAGATGATCTACGTCGAGGGAATACGGACTCAAGCTCCTACCTCACTAACCATAGAATTAGTGAAGCAAACACCCTAAACTAAAGTGCTAGTCTAGTAGAGGATGGTGAGATAGGAAGTGGGTACTCTTTAGATTTTGATTTCTCACTTGGATTCATCACTTGGAATTTTCTAGCAAGGTGTTTTTCTCTTCATCAAGAAGAAGAAGAAGAAGAAAAGAAAAATGATAAGAAAAATAATGAAATGAATTATCAAGTGATGTCTATCATAATGCAACCATGGGTGAGATAAACCATTGTAGAGACTAAACTTGAGTTTAGGTTAATGGTTAGGTTAAAGAAAATGACATGCAAAACAAAATGGTGGACTTTGTCAAAGATGCTTGAAAGCTTCATGAAGCTTCAAGCAAAGACAAAGCAATCCACCATTTTATTTTACCAAAATAAATAAAAACCCAAACCTTTAACCTAAACATGGTGTAAGTCATACACACACCCAAGTTTGCATGTATCATCAAACATGATACAAACTTGTGCACAAAAATATATCACATATACAACTTGTGCACATCAAGTGAGAAAATCAATCTTAAGTGAACCAATACTAGTTAATGCAAAGTAATATATCAAATATATAATTATACATTAAATCATTAAATCAACACTTGATTTAACGATCCGGTCATACCGCATATAACCGACTAATATCCAATGTATCGACTTATCGAATCAATCCTTGATTCGATAACTAGGTTATATCGCATACAACCAATCGATACAATCATCGCGAGAATAGAATACGGTATCACATACTCGTATCATTCTCAGTCCCGCACATATCACATATGCGCTCCTATCTCGTTTTTCTTGAGCCAGTACAACCACTATGTAGGACTCTAAAGACTCGTCAATACGCCGGCAGTAGGTGATGATCATATCAAACACCCACAAGCCGTCAGCGGTACTAGCTGGACGTAACGGCTACCCGGGTATTGAGCGATCAGAAGATCAACAAGCAAGCCCGCTCCAACTCCTGCAAAAAGCTTGACAGTGACACTACCGTACAGTCCGGTCTCCTCGTCCGATATGTCGCATATCAAGTCTAGGGGTGGTAAACGTCAGACCCCAATAACCGATAGGTCATGCCGATATGAGACTCAAAACGGGTCGAGAAACTACTGGTAACACTTACCAGTAAATCTCTTAACCAGCCCTGGCCAGGGACTTCCCTGTTATGGCCAATCGAGCATAGCGCAACATCAACCCGCAATACCGGGAGAGACGAAACCCCTCCTATTGCCTCCATGTGACTCGGGACTGTACCCAAAAACCACCGTTTTGCACGCCCTCTTGGACGTGGTAAGGTGGAAATCAAAGCACAGTGGGAATCACACAAGACTCTATGACGATCTCGGGTCTATAGACTAACCTGTACCAGTGTCACCAGAGAACTGCCATCTGACGTAAGGTATAATACCATCTGGGAGTTCTCGGCGAGTCCGTCCAGTGTACCCAGTCTCCACTGAGCACCCGTATATCATCTCCGATGTCAAACATCAATGGATATGGGATCATCCATTGCCCATCTGTATGGGCCGAGAAGGTATACGCTAGTCTACTCTGGTATATCGATGCCCCATCTCGATATACCAACGACTAGGGACCTTGAAGGATGTACTTATGGACTACCATGTCCCCACTAGTATGATCCGCATCACAGTCCAAGTAGTCAAGTACACATCCTAAGGGCTTTACCAACATGTAACAGAGAGACAATCAGTATACATGTTAAGGTAAAGGGTAACCTGATAGCATACTATCATGTCGAGCAAGAAAGTCCTCCCTATATATGTCCAAGCATCCACTACAATATACATCAGATGTATAGTAATGGCCTCTAAGGCTTACATATAACTAACAATCTCCCACTTGCACTAGGGCCATATAATAACAGTGGTTGTAGTATCTTATACTCAACCATCCCATAATAGTCTCTCTCTGGGAAAAAGCCTTTGTGAGTGGATCTGCAGTGTTGTCCTCTGAGTCTACTCTCCTGACCTCGATCCCCTGGAGATCAACCATCTCCATGATCAGGTGACACTGCCTAAGAATTATATCTGGATCACTGATGGGACGGGCGTTCCCAGGCATAAGCCACAACTCCATTGTCTCACAATGGTAGGAACGAAGCTCATCTCATGAACTAATATACACCCAGACTGCCTCTTTGGTAGCATCTTAGGTAACAATGTATGTTGCCTTTAATCGTCTAGTATGTCACGGTATCTAGCTTAGAACTCTTCCAACATACCGTCCCTCTACTGAGGGTAAAGACAATGCCTGTGACTGACTTTCAGTCGTCCTTATCACCCTGGAACCTTTCCAGTGATTCTCCCCAGGATCGATTGATACCATCTCACTACAACTAGTGAGTATCCTAACATCCAATTAGATCTATCTCATAGATCCAAAACCTAGGATTTAGTAGGTATCACTTTAATCCTATGTGGAGAATTATTGTGATAAGCGGAGATTGACCGAGCGTAGCATAGGAAACTCCTTCCCTATCAAGAGTATGTCATCCATGTACTCTACGAGGATCACCACCATACTCCCTACTACTTTTTTGTATATACAAGGTTCATCTACCATTTTGATGAAGTCAAACTCTTTGACTACTACATCAAAACAGACGTTCCAACTCCACGATGCCTGCTTTATCCTATAAAACATCTTGTACACGTTTCCGCTACTCCCACTGTCTACGAAGCCTTCTGGCTGTGTACTTATAGACGCTCTCTTCTAAAACATCATTTAGAAAAGCTGTCATGACATCCAACCACCAGATATCGTAGTCATGGTATGTAGCCGTAGCAAGTAGGATCTGGATGGACTTAAGCATAGCTACTTAGAAAAGGTTTCAACATAATCCATACCAGGTCAATGATGCAAACCTTTAACAAGTCTAGCTTTGAAAGTCTCAACCTTTCCATGTACACCAAGTAATCTTCTCAAGATATACTTGCTCCTGATGGGGATTTAACCCTTCAGATGAAGCAACCAAAGTCCATACTTTGTTGGTATATAAGGATTCCATCTCAGATCACTAAGCATCCAGCCATTCTTACAGAGTCCTACTCCTGATGGCCAGCTCGAAACTAGTTGGGTCATCATCTCATGATGCAATCCTCACTCCCACTGTCATAGAGAAACCGAAGTATCTCTCAGGTGGGTGAGGAACCCTACTAGATCGGTGGAGAGGCCGAGGTTCGTTGGAATCTACTGAATCCTTTGGTTCTACCAAATCATCTGCTGTAATTTGTATTGCTGGAACCTTTTCCAGTTTTACCTCATGACCACTAATTTCTTCTCAAGAAATTCCCTTTCACAAAGGTGGTATGTTGAGAAACAAAACATTTTTTTCCTCGGTTTGGTAGAAGATATTCCCTTGCTAATGCTTAGGATATCCAACAAACTTGCACAGATCAGACTTTGCCTCGAGATTGTCCGGATTTTGCTTTTAGACATAGGCCGGACAACCCCAAATCTTAACTAACTTAAGAAATGGGCTCTTCCCTTTCCATATCTCATATGAAGTGGTAGGCAACTGATTTGATCGGAACCCTATTCAATAGGTATGCAGCTTCTCAAGTGCATAACTCCCAAAAGGAAATAGGAAACTCAGTAGTACTCATCATAGAGCACACCATATCACATAGGGTGCTATTGCTCTGCCCCGATATACCATCGTGCTATGGTGTATACGGAGGAGTAATGCTGAGAGAGAATCTTGTTCTCCTTTAGAATAGTCGAGGAATTCCGTGCTCAAGTATTCTCCTCCCTGATTGCATCAAAGGACATAATACTTATACCCGTATTTTGGTTCTCTACTTCTAACTTATATTCCGTGAATATCTCAAAAGGTTCGGACTTGTGTTTCAACAGGAACATATGTCTGAATCTTGAGAGATTATCAGAGAATGTAATGAAGTAGAAATAACCGGTCTTGGCATATGTAGACAGGGGACCTTCATACATCAGCATGTATTAATCCCAAAAGTTCACTAACTCTTTCTCTGTTTCCATTAAACAGAGCTGTGGTCATCTTATCTTTGTGACATGACCGGCAAGTTTCACAAGATGTAAATTCAAACTAATTTAAATATGCATCTAAATGTAACTTCGCTAGTCGGGTCGCATTGATATGACCTAGTCTACAATGCCTCAATAAGGATCCGTTCATTTCTGAACTCTTCCTCTTGTGTGTGTTCTGTATACAAAGAACTGTAGTTTGATTTAGAACATCAATGCTTTTAGATAACGTACCTGAACCGATCAACTTTTGATATAGGAAATGTTCAAAACATTATCCAACAATACAAAATTATATCCTTTCTTTACTGATAAAGAGACTGATATGATTTTGTATATCAAGTTCGGTATCTAATAACATTTGTTCAGAATCAATGTATTCTGGTAATACAGGGTGATAGTGACCAACAGACTTGGCTGCAACACTTGCACCGTTTTCTATCTCATGAAACTTATCACCCGTTCTCAATTCTTTACCTATCTGTAGCCCATGTAACAGATTACATATGCGGGATCCTGATCCGGTATCATATACCCAGGACGTAAAGGACATTAAGAAACAGTTCTTCGTAATGAACACACCCGAAGATGATGCATCGGTATGCACTTTCTTCGTTTGGGCGGCACGGGAATTCTGGTATTCCCCAATTTCCTGCTCTGTCTTATAACAATTATAAGTTGGAGCGGGACCAACGATCCCCAGCTCAGAATAACAAGCGGGTTCGGTCAATAATCCGTATTATTATCTTGATTAAGGCGTGATATGGTCGCTACCTGGAGAGAGAGAGAAGAAAACACTCAGCGTGCGCTCTTACAAGATCAGATTGGTTATAATTTTATCTAATCAGGATGGCTCCCACTGTTTTTATCAAATCTTCCTTCAAACCCTAAAAGGAAAGACTAGCCGGGATTAATTACACGCTACAAGGTCGCCAATCTTTCAGCCAGGCCAGTGTCGGTACTTTGAGGGACGTGTCCCGTGCTTTCGCACGGACCTAATTAAAGTAAACCTCGTTTTCCCATAGGCGTAACCTCGTTAACACCTTTCTAGACACCTAGTTGATCGGCTAATTGTAATGTATAAAACTCTCCCAGGAGTAACTCTTAATCACAGCGGGTATCGGGATCCAACTATCTCATAGAAGGTATGCAATCTCATTGCAAATTTCAACACTTGAAATTCCCGATAATATTTTGCCCCTAGCGTGCTATAACCTTGATGCATGCCAAATAACCCATAGTCCGCTAGTCAAGTTCAACCCGTCCATTTCTTGATTGAATTAAACCCACCGGCACGACCCTTGACGCATGCCAAACAACGCCGTACGAATACCCTAATCCAATCGCATCGTATGCTAGCAGATAAGCACTAGTTAGCTACCGTACACTACGCCTTGACGCATGCCAAACTACTGCAGCACGAATACTAAGTAGTACTTATCTGAACTGACGGAGGGCTACGACAGGTTTTTCTGAAAACCTATTGCGTAATGAACTTGATATCGCTGTAGAATCAAATGATTTTAAAATGGAGTGTTTTTTAGGCTTTTTCTAGTTTTGCTAAAGGGGTTACTCCCGGTGAAGGGATCGTCGGCCCTTTCCTCGTCGAATGAGGTGCGGGATATATCATATATATCACTATGCAAAGAAAAAACTATAGAAGCAATCAAAAAACAAACCGAGGGTTGTAGCATCTGCCAGTTATTGCTAAAGGGGTCACTCCCGGTGAAGGGATCTCGGCCCTTTCCTCATCGAATAAAGTGCAGGATGTTCTACAAGGAACACCACGATGCAAAGAAAGAACTGTAGCTACCTGTTTTTGAAAATTCGATTCCATAACATCTTTTAGGTTTCTTTTATTTTCATTAATCATATTAATGAAGTCCCATCATTTAAACACCTAAACATCACAGATAAATACGACGGACACTTATGCCATCCGCATTCGCCTCGATGTCCCCTCGTGCACCGTTAGGTTAGGTAACTAACGACAGAGTGGGTCAGGGCTAGCACGGGTGTAAAACATAAGTAACGTCTATATAATATATCATATATACTATATACAGTATTTATCACAGAACATCAAATGATCACATCACAGATATCGCAGCAGAAGAAACATATGAAATATTGGATATACTAGGACGTCCGTGTTTTATTTTGAGCCTCTATAAAACACGGAATCCACGGTCGCGATGAATAGCCAAACCCACACCCCTAGACCTCTACGAGAGCGGCAAGCAACCCTACCAATTCTAGAGTTAGGAGACCCGGACTCGACTCCTCGAGTCGGTCTCCCTCTGGACCCTAGAACCCGGTTACTTGTGCTCCCCTCCTTGGGTCTATCCTAGTGCGGAAAAGTAAATAATATACTTCAACGGTGACATCTTCCGCAACCTAGAAGTGCCCCAATAAAAAAATATTACATACAATTTTTTACATGAATGAAAATGAAAAACACTCATCTCACATAAAACCCCCGACTATTCAGAACGCGACGATCCAATATAACATATCCAACAACACAAAACATCACATGTCATCAACGTAAGTAAATATGCGCATCCCAATTGTCGTTGACATATAGCAACGAAGCCGGTGATATCACATATTACACTTATGGTCGCAGAAAAGAAAGTGTAAAACTACAACAATTGGAATCCGCAACCTTTTTAGACATCGCATGCCTAACAGTTATAAACCCCGCATTTTAGTCTCCATATCGAAAACACTTTTCAATATCAAGTCGGGCAATTCAACAAGATTCCCGATAAGTGACCGAATGTTCGTCGCAAACTTTAGTAGAAGGCCGCACCTCCGGATGTCGTCGACGAAGTGCACTAAGGCGGAACACCGCTGCCGCGAGCACCCGAACGGATGCTTTCGGTGACGGGGTTCTCCTACAGTCACTTGGTCGGGGCTAAGGGGCGTGGCTGTCTATTAAGTTTACCCGGCGAGTATCCGCGTACCCTACGTGATTGCGACGGACTTTTGATCGCATCAAAATTCCGTGGCAACCGATCAAGTGAGACTAAACTGCTATGTTTATAACATCCAAATCAGTTATCTCATAACTACTTGTGAATTCCAAATATTGTATCACATTCCAGATAAATAGAAAATGTTAAACTTTCCGATCGAACAATCAAACAACCAAGTTTTCCCGGAACAGCTCATCACATGAAATAAGTTTAAAAACATTCACTTCATGCCACAGTACCAACGGTCCAGCCGTAGAAGGGTCAAGCCAACGCCTCACATGTGGCACGCCGTACTGCCCCAAACCCTAAAGTTCAAAGGGTAGTTCAAGACGGTCACATAATCGAGTTAAGGTTTGTTGTCTTCTAGAGGGTCCATCGCGTTACTTGCACTACTTCGAACATTCTTAAACTACGGAAAGATCCAACACTTGGAAATTTCCCGACAGGGGAAAAAGTAGGTATTTATATCCGGTCGAAGTTTTTAACATGTTCTAAAATACCCGGAAAAACATAACAGAATTAAATTCTCCGATCGAATCGACGATTACAAAATAAACCCCAAAATACTCAACACTTGAGTCAGGTTAAAAATATCCATAAATTATAAAACAAAGAAATAGAAATTTTGGTGCAAAAACGAGTCATTCATTCCTCATAACTGCCGTGGATCCGCGGCCCAAAGGCATTACGGCCGCGGTTCCGCGGCAGGTTGTACGGAACAATGAATCGTTTTTCACCACAATTCCTATTTTCACCTGCTGAATATTTTAGATATTTTTAATTCTGGAAAAACCCAGATTTTAAAAAATGTACAGAAAGGGGTATAATTTGAGGTTTCTCGGTTCGTTCGGAGTTTTAACATCGTTAACGCATCGCCTAATGCTCTAGCTAGTCTTTGATACTACTGTAGGGTTACTAGGCACACTAAGGAGGCTCTGCAAGGCATCGACCATGCCGGATTAAAATTTTTTAGGTGCTTAACAACTCTAAGCAAGATCGTTAACTAGAGATTAGGCGAAAAAGCAAAGCAAGTAAACAACTTTACTCTAAAGGAATGCGAAATACAACCTTTGTAGATCGGTCCTTCACTTCTTAAGCTCCTTGATGTAGTCCCTTCGCTGCGATCATCCAATTTCCGGACTCTCGGACGGCTCCATAAGAAATTGCAACGGGATCGCTCGAAGTCTTCGATGCCGAAGATGATCTACGTCGAGGGAATACGGACTCAAGCTCCTACCTCACTAACCATAGAATTAGTGAAGCAAACGCCCTAAACTAAAGTGCTAGTCTAGTAGAGGATGGTGAGATAGTAAGTGGGTACTCTTTAGATTTTGATTTCTCACTTGGATTCATCACTTGGAATTTTCTAGCAAGGTTTTCTTCTCTTCATCAAGAAGAAGAAGAAGAAGAAAAGAAAAATGATAAGAATAATAATGAAATGAATTATCAAGTGATGTCTATCGTAATGCAACCATGGGTGAGATAAACCATTGTAGAGACTAAACTTGAGTTTAGGTTAATGGTTAGGTTAAGGAAAATGACATGCAAAACAAAATGGTGGACTTTGTCAAAGATGCTTGAAAGCTTCATGAAGCTTCAAGCAAAGACAAAGCAATCCACCATTTTATTTTACCAAAATAAATAAAAACCCAAACCTTTAACCTAAACATGGTGTAAGTCATACACACACCCAAGTTTGCATGTATCATCAAACATGATACAAACTTGTGCACAAAAATATATCACATATACAACTTGTACACATCAAGTGAGAAAATCAATCTTAAGTGAACAAATACTAGTTAATGTAAAGTAATATTTCAAATAATAATTATACATAAAATCATTAAATCAACACTTGATTTAACGATCCGGTCATATCGCATATAACCGACTAATATCCAATGTATCGACTTATCGAATCAATCCTTAATTCGATAACTAGGTTATATCGCATACAACCAATCGATACAATCATCACGAGAATAGAATACGGTATCACATACTCTTATCATTCTCGGTCCCGCACATATCACATATGCGCTCCTATCTCGTTTTGCCTGAGCCAGTACAACCTCTATGTAGGACTCTAAAGACTCGTCAATACGCCGGCAGTAGGTGATGATCATATCAAACACCCACAAGCCGTCAGCGGTACTAGCTGGACGTAACGGCTACCCGGGTATTGAGCGATCAGAAGATCAGCAAGCAAGCCCACTCCAACTCCTGCAAAAAGCCTGACAGTGACTCTACCGTACAGTCCGGTCTCCTCGTCTGATATGTCGCATATCAAGTCTAGGGGTGGTAAATGTCAGACCCTCAATAATCGATAACTCATGCCGATATGAGGCTCATAACGGGTCGAGAAACTACTGGTAACACTTACTAGTAAATCTCTTAACCAGCCCTAGCCAGGGACTTTCCTGTTATGGCCAATCGAGCATAGAGCAACATCAACCCCTAATACCGAGAAAGACGAAACCCCTCCTATCGCTCATTGCCTCCATGTGACTCGGGACTGTACCCAAAAACCACCGTTTTTCACGCCCTCTTGGACGTGTTAAGGTGGAAATCAAAGCACAGTGGGAATCACACAACACTCTATAACGATCTCGGGTCTACAGACTAACCTGTACCAGTGTCACCAGAGAACTGCCATCTGACGTAAGGTATAATACCATCTGAGAGTTCTCAGCGAGTCCGTCCAGTGTACCCAGTCTCCACTGAGCACCCGTATATCATCTCCGATGTCAAACATCAATGGATATGGGATCATCCATTGCCCATCTGTATGGGTCGAGAAGGTATACGCTAGTCTACTCTGGTATATCGATACCCCGTCTCGATATACTAATGACTAGGGACCTTGAAGGATGTACTTATAGACTACCATGTCCCCACTAGTATGATCTGCATCACAGTCCAGGTAGTCAAGTACACATCCTAAGGGCTTTACCAACATGTAACAGAGAGACAATCAATATACACGTTAAGGTAAAGGGTAACCAGATAGCATACTATCATGTCGAGCAAGAAAGTCCTCCCTATATATGTCCAAGCATCCACTACAATATACATCAGATGTATAGTAATGGCCTCTAGGGCATACATATAACTAATAAAAGGAGTACGTGCACAAGTATGAACATTTGAAGGAGTACGTGCACAAGTATGATCATGTAAAGGAGTACGTGCATAAGTATGATAATCATATCGAATCATATGTGAGATGAACTACAGTATAATGATCATGGCAATTCTACAGTGTGAGTGTCATGGAAATTACTAACGGTGTGTCTGTAACATGCAGATTAGTGCTCGTGCAACATGAACCGTTAGTAACAGTGCGGTGTTCTATCAATTCTAAGTTCATATACATATAGCAGGGAATGCAATATGCAACAAATAGTATCCATGAATAGTCAATATATGTAATTGCAATATGCTGCTACAAGGTCCTATCAGCCCTGACGCATAACGCCATGCAGGTGATTTCCCCATAGATGTTAAATCTACTCACCGTAGTCTCGCGCTACGTGTAGCCGACGACTTGTTTCCCCTTCTTCGCGGCGTCCGCCGTACTCGCCTGCGAACCTAGAATTTCACAAAATATCACACATAAGATCAAATCTATAAAAACGCGACATTAAAGCTAAACCAGTAACCCGCGTCGCGAACCAAACGCGTGTGTGCGCGATACGCTAAAACGTGTGATTATGCGCCTGAAGCTACCCCGACACGTCGCGATACGCAGAAAACCCCAAACCCACACACGTATCACACGTGTCGCGAAGGTTTAAAAATACGAGAAATAGGGTAATTGGCCCTAGATTTTGCCACATGAAGAATTAAACAAAATTGCATATACCATAATTCATCAAATAGCAGCAGACTCCTACCATACAAACCCCAACCCCCAGATCACCCATCTGGCCGCAATTTGCGGCCAGAATGACTTTTTCGGCGGCCTGGCCAGGGAGTTGGGCTCCCAGGCTTCGTGTGTGTACTCTATCCCTACTGTGTATGCTCCAGTAATTACAATTTTAAACTGAAGCAATCGGGGTACAAGCAGATTTCACAGAACAAAAACCCTAGTTAAAAACAACACTTTAGCACTAAATCGATACTTTGGGGTATTTTAGTGCAACTAAAATAAAAACTTGGTTTAAACCACACTAATAGCACTTAAATGAGTTAACCAAGCCATAAAAATGCCAATTTAACATATACATCACAAATATCCCCTTATTAGCATCAAAAACGCACAAAAACACGATTTAGCTAAAAATACTACAAGATATGAATTAAGGTGTTAAGTGTGAGTTTAATACCTCCCAAAAGCCTTAGAGAAAACCAAAATTTCCATCTCTTTCCTCAAGTGTACAGACTTGCCCCCAAACACCTCAAAAGGTCATTTTTCCAAGGTTTTTGTGAAGAAAATGGGTTGTTTTGTGTAGGGTTTGAACAAGAATAAAAAGAGAAGTGAAAAGAGAAGAGAAGATGAAGAAAATGGTGGATTTTCTGCAGCTCCTCTGCAGGAATTCTGAAAGGAGAAGAAGAGAGAAAAGAGAGAGAGGAAAATGGTCAAAAAAAGTCAATTTCTTCACCTACCCACCATACCTTCATTTCCTATTTAAATTTTAAAATAAAAAAGGTTTGGACTTGTTAAAAAGGGTGGGGATAATTAAAACCATGCAAGAAAATGCAAAGGGTTAACATGATAACGCTTTTTAACCTAAGTCCAAAAGTGTGCTAAGTGTGCATGTGTACACTAACACAAAAATTCCAAATTAGGGTAAACATGACTAAAATATAATTAATAAACCCCAAATACACACACACACACACACACACACACACACCTCTCATCACAATTAGCGCTAGTTTAAAAGGAAAATAAGATTTTCGGTTTTTACGAAAAACACGCATAATTACTAATTAACATGAAAATATCCTAAACGAATTTCAAAGCGTTACAATCTACCCCTCTTAAAGAAATTCGGTCCCCGAATTTAAAAATCTAACTATACGTACCTTCAAAGAGATGGGGATATTTCTTCCTCATCTCGCTCTCGGTCTCCCAAGTGACCTCCTCACTGCTCGGACCACGCCAAAGTACCTTGATGGACGGTATATCTTTCGATCTCAATTTCTTCACTTGTTGATCCAAGATGACCACCGGCTGCTCTGCATAGGAAAGGTCGCGCTCAAGCTGGATCGTCGGGTGTTGAATCGCATGCGAAGGATCATGAAGATACTTGCGGAGCATCGAAACATGAAAATACGGGGTGCACATTTGGAAAACTGGGCGGAAGGGCTAACTGATACGCAACTGCACCAACACGCTCGAGGATCTCGAAGGGGCCCACATATCTGGGACTAAGCTTCCCCTTCTTCCCAAATCTCATCACACCTTTCATTGGGGAGACCCTCAAGAAAACATGATCACCAACAGAAAACTCAAGTCTGCGCCGACGACGGTCCGCATAAGTCTCTGCCTACTCTGGGCTGCTCTCATCCTCTCGCGAATCAACTGGATCTTCGCGGTCGTCTCCTCAACAATCTGTGGCCCTAAGATACTGCTCTTACTGAGCTCTATCCAACAGGCGGGCGATCTGCATCTCCTCCCATAAAGAGCTTCGAAAGGTGCCATCTATATGGTATCCTGAAAACCGTTTTTGTAGGAGAACTCTACTAAGGGTAAATGATGATCCCAGCTACCTCCAAAATCTAATACGCATGCTCGGAGCATGTCCTCGAGAGTCTGAATAGTCCGCTCTGACTGTCCGTCGGTCTGCGGATGAAATGCTGTGCTGAAACTCAAGCGGGTGCCCAAAGCCTCCTGAAGCCTGTGCCATAGACGGCTGGTAAACTGGGTGCCTCTATCGGACACGATACACGTCGGGAGTCCGTTCAGTCGTACAATCTCATCGATGTATATCTGGGCATACTGAGTAAATCCGAAAGTCGTCTTCACCGGTAGGAAGTGAGCCGCTTTCGTCAAATGATCCACGATCACCCAGATGGAGTCATACCCTCGACTAGTCCTGGGTAGACCCATAATGAAGTCCATAGAAATCTGTTCCCATTTCCACTCTGGAATGGGTAACGGCTGTAGCTCTCCCGCGGGCCTCTGGTGCTCGGCCTTGACTTGCTGACAAGCCAGGCATCTCGACACGAAATCTGCGATGTCCCTCTTCATTCCGTCCCACCAGTAAACATCTCTCATATCATGGTACATCTTGGTGGAACCTGGATGAACACTGTAGACCGATCGATGTGCCTCCTCAAGAATCTCACGCCGCAGTCCCTCAGCATCTGGTACGCACAGTCTAGTCCCAAATCGCAGTATCCCCTGATCATCGATCACGAACTCGGAAAATCTGCCCTGTCTAATCTGTGCCATGATCTCTGAACAACGGTCATCACTGTACTGTGCCTCATGTATACGGTCAAGCAACTGTGGGCGTGCACGAACATGCGCAAGCTGTCCCCCGATCGGCGTAAACTCGAACCGCACCCGGCTGTCGCATAAAATCTGCCAATCTGCCGACGACTGCCTCTGTACTGCGCTCAAACAAGATAGACTACCCTCGGGCCTCCTGCTCAAAGCATCCGCCACTACATTAGCCCTGCCCGGGTGGTACAAGATCTCGCAATCGTAGTCCTTCACTAACTCCATCCAACGGCGCTGTCTAAGATTCAGGTCTCGCTGCTGAAATATATACTTTAAGCTCTTGTGATCAGTGAATATCTGGCACGACTCGCTGTATAGGTAATGTCGCCAGATCTTAAGTGCAAAGACCACTGCAGCCATCTCTAAATCATGAGTGGGGTAGTTCTGTTCATGTTTCTTCAATTGCCGTGAAGCATACGCGATCGCCCTGTCATACTGCATCAATACGCACCCTAGACCCACTCAAGAAGCATCATAATAGACCACAAATCCGCCTGATCCTGAAGGTAATGATAACACCAGCGCCATAGTCAGTCGAGTCTGTAGCTGCTGAAAACTGAGCTCACACTCCTCCGTTCAATCGAAAGGAACTCCCTTCCGGGTCAACCCGGTCAAACGTGTAGCGATACAAGAGAAGTCTTGCACAAATCGCCTGTAGTAACCGGCCAGCCCTAGAAAGCTGCGAATCTCCGTAACTGATGTAGGTCTGGGCCAACGCTGAACGGCCTCAATTTTCTCCGGGTCTACACATATACCATCTCGTGAAATCACGTGGCCCAAGAAGTCTACGCTGTCCAGCTAGAATGCGCACTTGGAGAATTTTGCGAAAAGCCGGTGCTCCCTCAAAGTCTGCAGTGTAATCCGCAGGTGCTGCTCGTGCTCCTCTCTACTCTGGGAATACACCAGAATATCGTCAATGAATATAATGATGAACAGATCAAGATACGGTCGAAAAATATGGTTCATCAAGTCCATGAATGCTGCTGGCGCATTGGTGAGTCCAAACGACATCACCAAAAACTCATAATGGCCGTAGCGCGTGCGGAAAGCTGTCCTCGGAACGTCCTCCTGTCGAACCCGCAGCTGATGGTAGCCTGATCGCAAATCGATTCTCGAAAAGTATCCTGCCCCCTGAAGCTGGTCGAACAAATCGTCGATGCGTGGCAAAGGATACCTGTTCTGCACGGTAACCCTTTTCAGCTGGCGGTAGTCGATACACAGATACAAACTGCCGTCCTTCTTCTTAACAAACAGGACCGGAGCACCCCAAGAAGAAACACTGGGTCGAATAAATCCCTTATCCAGCAAATCTTGCAACTGACCCTTCAACTCTCTAAGTTCCGTCGGGGCCATCCGATAAGACGGTATAGAAATAGGCCCCGTGCCGGGAATCAGATCAATACAGAAAGAAATATCACGCTCAGGCGGTAGCCCAGGAAGCTCATCAGGGAACACATCAGGAAACTCGCTAACAACTGGAACCTGATCCAACGGAACCTCTGTAGCTCTAGTATCGCAAACATAGGCGAGAAATCCCCGACATCCCTTCCTCAAAAGCTGTCCAGCGCGAAAAGAAGAAATCAAACTGTGAGGGGCGGCACCGCGGTCCCCCAGCACAACAAAAGTCGACTCACCGGGAAAACAAAATCTAACTGTCTTCTCACGGCAGTCCACAGACGCATAGCACGTGGCTAACCAATCCACGCCTAAAAGAACGTCGAAGTCCAACATCTCAAGAAGGATCAAGTCGACAGGAAACTCTCTCTCGCCAATACGGACGATACAGGATCGGAACACGTGCCTAACAACAAACGACTCTCCCACAGGAGTGGTCACAACAAGCGGCTGATCAAGCAAACCGAACTCTTTACCCAAACTCGGCTCAAAGTGTGTGGATACGTACGAGTGTGTGGATCCGGGATCGAACAACACGTGTGCATCAACAAAACATACTGGAAGGATACCTGAGACCACTGCATTGGACGTCTGCACTTCCTGATGCGTCAAAGCAAAAACCCGTGCCTGTCCTCCACCTGTGACTGACTGTCCCTTACCGGCAGCTGGCTGTCCTCTACCTCGATCACCTCGTCCTCTATGAGAAAATCCTCCGCGACCACGACTTCTCTGTGCATGAGTCTGGCACGGAGCAACAGTAGGTACAATAGGCATCGCCCTCTGGGGTGGTGAAGGTGGTAAGGTGACATGCGGTACTGCTGCCTCCCTTCGGTGTATCTCGGGACAATCTCTAACATGGTGAAGTAGACTGCCACACCTAAAGCACCCCTGTGATGCCTGCTGACTCTCCCGTGGATACGAACTAAACATCTGGCCTCGTCCCGAACCTCTGTTACTCCTCGTACCTGAACGAAACCTGTCGCGGCGTCTAAATGTCTGTCTACGTGCTGATATACCAGTATAAACTCTCTTCGGCCCTGGAACTACCGAAGTCTCAGCAAGGTGCTCCTCGACTAGTAAGGCGGCATCTACAGCTGCTGCATAAGTCTCGCAATGCTGGGCGCTGATCGCGAGGAACAGTGGGGTAAGTAAGCCTCGAACGAATCTCTTGACTCGCATCTCCTCAGTCGCCACTAGGTATGGGGCATAAGCTGATAGCTCTGTGAACAGCACATCATACTCTGCCACTGACATCTCCGGAGTCTGACGTAAGGACTCGAACCTGCGTGCTCTAGCATCTCTGACACTCAGTGGAAGAAAGCGGGCAAGGAATAGCATCACGAACTCTGCCCAGGTCATAGGAGAAAGACCTGCTGCTCTACCCTTCTCGACTGATTCGCACCATTTCTGCGCAAGACCTTCCAGGCGAAAGCTCGCGAACTCTACCCATCTCGCATCTGCGCATCTAAGTGAACGACATATCCGAGCCATCCTATCAATGAAAGACTGTGGGTCCTCGGCTGCATCGGTACCTGTGAAGACCGGAGGCTTCAACCTCATAAACTCTGATAGCGATACTGAGATGACCTCTGTAGCTGCAGGGGCAACTGCCTGTACTGTGGGTACCATCACGGTCCCTGCAATGGGTGGAACTAGCTCTGGTCGCTGCGCTCGAAGTGTCTCAGCTAGTGACCCCATCATCTGGCGCATCTCCTGCATACTGGATCCCACCATCTGGCGCATCTCCTGCATACCAGCCCCTAGCATGGCGATCTGATCTATCGTAGGAGGAACAGCCTGCTCGAGTACAACTGGTGTACTACCCGGATCAGTCCTTGTCTCGGACGAGTCAACTCGAATTTCGGCTCTCGCGGCCGCTCTCTGCGCCCTCGTAGTCTTTGGCGGCATAATGGCTGAAAAGGAAACAGGATTCGATAAGAATACGGAAATCGAATTGCAAGAATGTATATACTCAAGAAGGAATTTAAACCAGTAAGTCATAAGGTCGCTTAGGCAGAGTACCGTGTCGTGAGTATACCGCGGAACATACGCACGCTATGCCACTCTGCTTTAGCTACCTACTCCATCATACCAGGGTCATCCTACAATCCGAAAGGTAAAACCTACGCTCCGATACCAACTTTGTCACGACCCGAAGTTCGACTCGTGACCGGCACTTAACCACGTAACGTCTACAGGCGTGACGCGACAAAGTAAGCCGAAACCCAGAAATCAAAACCATTAAAAGTAGTGAGTGTTGAAAACATTTGTTTAAAACATTTGGAAAACCTTAAGTAGTTAATAACAATCTTTAAAGTTTAAGTTATTATCTTAAAAATTTTGGCAGCATTTCCTTTGTAAAAACTAACCCCGAAATCGGGTACAAAACAGGATATGAGTGAAAATGATACACAATATAATAAAGCATCCCAAACGGGAGCAATCGCGCCCAACGGCAGAATCAAACACCACAAGAGTAATATACGACGCCGTAGCGAAGAAATGAACAATAAGTGAAAAACATCACAGAATGATAAACTGCATAAGTAAGGTCGACTCACACGAGCTCGACACCAGAATACAAATTATATACATCATCGTCCCCACACTGTCTCTAAGCCAAATACATATAAAGGTAGATGGAGAATACTAGATACAAAAGTATGTGTACAATGGAGCCACAACCCACCTAACAAAACAGCTCACGCTCCAACTGTAGTGGTATCCGAAACCAAAAAGATACAAGGAAGCAGCCTGCTGCGACTACTCTGAGGGGCAACCTGCAAATACTGTGGCACAACGGGGGTGAGTTGCCAACTCGTGAATAGAAGATAACATATAAAGGTAATCGCGGGCATGCACGTACTGCGCTACTCTATCATATGCCAGCAGATGATATCTATATGCAATAAGCAGTATGTCCAATAATCATGCAAGTGCCCTATCAGGTAATATAACTATAGGATGAGATGCAAAATAATGAATGCTGAGCATGGGAAATATAACATCTACACGGAATTTCAACGTGGAAAATATAATCGGTGCCCATCAATGCACCCAGATCCCAATAAACTCAGGCGCCGGCACTCTCATCGGCCATCAAATCCTGTAAATCTCAGAGAATCACGAGTGCCCAACATCGGCACTCAAATATCATGAAATAATCGTGTCCAGCATCGACACGTAAATCCTCATATATCGAGCTCCGTCAGTCCGGATCAGCCCACGGGCTCCGTCCGCGGTATCGGCCCTCGGCCCCGGCAGTACGGGTCATCCCGCATCCATCTATCGACTCTGGTCAGTATCCTCTGGATAACCGCCAGGTCCAACCAATCACCGGTAGGTACTCGCCACCCTGCCAGGCTCATCGTCTACTCCACGAAAACATTTCTCGCCCCGGGGAACCATACCGGGTCCACCATGAACCCGCAAACGGATCATCCAACTCCTCGAATCGGGTTTCAAGCACACGTCTCAGAATCGAGAAAACGCGTGGTGGACGCACCAAAATATCATATCAAGAGGAACCGGGTTTTCAAATAGTGCATATTTTCTTAAATAACTCCACGGTCCTCAAAACCAGAAATGACATGAAATCCAAAACCAATGTGTAAGTCAATGCGATGTGATATGTGCATCAAGTCATACTATAAGTAAAAGGGAGAAACCGCTCTTTAAAATAGTTTCAGTTTTTCAAAAGGCATCATGCGACTCCCAGTTTCTACCAAAATCAGCATATCCAGGTAGGTACGGTTTGAATATGCGTAAGTATGTAAATAAGTACGTGCACAAGTATGAATATGTAAAGGAGTACGTGCACAAGTATGAACATGTAAAGGAGTAGGTGCACAAATATGAATATGTGAATGAGTACGTGCACAAGTATGATCATGTAAAGGAGTACGTGCACAAATATGAATATGTGAATGAATACGTGCACAAATATGAATATGTGAATGAGTACATGCACAAGTATGATCATGTAAAGGAGTACGTGCACACGTATGAACATGTAAAGGAGTACGTGTGCACAAGTATGATCATGTAAAGGAGTACGTGCACAAGTATGAACATGTAAAGGAGTACGTGCACAAGTATGATAATCATATCGAATCATATGTGAGATGAACTACAGTATAATGATCATGGCAATTCTACAGTGTGAGTGTCATGGCAATTACTAACGGTGTGTGTGTAACATGCAGATTAGTGCTCATGCAACATGAACCGTTAGTAACAGTGCGGTGTTCTATCAATTCTAAGTTCATATACATATAGCAGGGAATGCAGTATGAAACAAATAGTATCCATGAACAGTCAATATATGTAATTGCAATATGCCGCTACAAGGTCCTATCAGCCCTGACGCATAACGCCATGCAGGCGATTTCCCTGTAGATGTTAAATTTACTCACCGTAGTCTCGCGCTACGTGTAGCCGACGACTTGTTTCCCCTTCTTCGCGGCGTTCGCCGTACTCGCCTGCGGACCTAGAATTTCACAAAATATCACACATAAGCTCAAATCTACAAAAACACGACATTAAAGCCAAACCAGTAACCCGCGTCGCGAACCAAACGTGTGTGCGCGCAATACGCTAAAACGTGTGATTACGCGCCTGAAGCTACCCCGATACGTCGCGATACGCAGAAAACCCCAAACCCACACACGTATCACACGTGTCGTGAAGGTTTAAAAATACGAGAAAAAGGGTAATTGGCCCCAGATTTTGCCACAGGAAGAATTAAACAAAATTGCATATACCATAATTCATCAAATAGCAGCAGACTCCTACCATACAAACCCCAACCCCCAGATCACCCATCTGGCCGCAATTTGCGGCCAGAATGACTTTTTCGGTGGCCTGGCCAGGGAGTTGGGCTCCCGGGCTTCGTGTGTGTACTCTATCCCTACTGTGTATGCTCCAGTAATTACAATTTTAAACTGAAGCTATTAGGGTACAAGCAGATTTCACAGAACAAAAACCCTAGTTAAAAATAACACTTTAGCACTAAATCGATACTTTGGGGTATTTTAGTGCAACTGAAATAAAAACTTGGTTTAAACCACACTAATAGCACTTAAATGAGTTAACCAAGCCATAAAAATGCCAATTTAACATATACATCATAAATATCCCCTCATTAGCACCAAAAACGCACAAAAACACGATTTTTAGCTAAAAATACTACAAGATATGAATTAGGGTGTTAATTATGAGTTTAATACCTCCTAAAAGCCTTAGAGAAAACTAAAATTTTCAGCTCTTTCCTTAAGTGTACAGACTTGCCCCAAAACACCTCAAAAGGTCATTTTTCCAAGGTTTTTGTGAAGAAAATGGGTTGTTTTGTGTAGGGTTTGTACAAGAATAAAAAGAGAAGTGAAAAGAGAAGAGAAGATGAAGAAAATGATGGTTTTTCTGCAGCTCCTCTGCAGGAATTCTGAAAGGAGAAGAAGAGAGAAAAGAGAGAGAGAGAGAGGAAAATGGTCAAAAAATGCCAATTTCTTCACCTACCCACCATACCTTCATTTCCTATTTAAATTTTTAAAATAAAAAGGGTTTTGACTTTTTAAAAAGGGTGGGGATAATTAAAACCATGCAAGAAAATGCAAAGGGTTAACATGATAACACTTTTTAACCTAAGTCCAAAAGTGTGCTAAGTGTGCATGTGTACACTAACACAAAAATTCCCAATTAAGGTAAACACGACTAAAATATAATTAATAAACCCCAAATACACACACACACACACACACACACACACACCTCTCATCACAATTAGCGCTAGTTTAAAAGGAAAATAAGATTTTCGGGTTTTTACGAAAAACACGCATAATTACTATTTAACATGAAAATATCCTAAACGAATTTCAAAGCGTTACATATACATCAATGGAGACATCATCCTCAACCCGGATGTGCCCCAATAAAAGAATAATACATACAATGAATTTTACATGAATGAAAAGATAAACTCTCGTCTCACATAAAAAAAACCCGGCCATTCGATCACAATGATCCTATACATCATATCACATCAACAATTGAAAAGCATAGACGACGTTAAAATATATCAATCAACACATCAACATACCCACTGTTGTGATAGATCTCAACACTTGAACCTGCATAAAAATTTCCAGAGAACATATATAGTACCTACGGATCAACGCAAGAGCGCACGGTCCAAGCCTCACCAACGGCGCCGCAGAACCGCCGCAAATACACCTATTTGGCCGCGGTTCAGCGGTCGTTGTGTCGAGTTAGGCGCTTGTTTTTCTTGGGGATCCACAGAAAACCCTGCTCTATTTTCTGAATATTTTTAATTACAAAAATTCCAACTTTTGAAAAAATTTCCAGTGAGCATGCAAAAATATCATTTTTCATGTTCGATTGAGTTTTTAAACGTCGTCCGGTTTACCCTAAAGCTCTAGCTAGGCTCTGATAGCATGTTGGTGTGTAGTAGCACCTCTACATAGGTTGCAACATCATAAAGTAGTGAACTTTCAAATTCTAGAGGGCTATTACAAACGAACTACGAATCGTAACTAGAGATTAGGATAATATCAACATAATAAGAAGTCTAAGCTAAAGGAAAAGGAAATACAACCTTTGTAGACAACTCCTTCGGTCTTTAGGACTCCTACGGCTTTGCTCGAAGCTTGGATCAACTCCGCTCAAGGTTCTTCGTCGTCTACGATGATCCACCCGGAGATTCCTAGGTCAAGCTCTTTGCCTCACTAAATAAAGATGAAGTGGAGCAAACACTCTACACCAAAGGGCTAGGGTGGTGTACAATGGTTATGTGGTTTGTAAACTCACTTAAAAACCCTTTCTTTTTAAGTTCCTCACTCAGAACAAAAATCAAGAGAGTTTGAAGAAGAAGGAAGATGAAGATGGCAAAAGCTTTTGTGAATATATCAAAAACTATATTCAAAAAGGAAAAAGAAAAGAATATATATATATGAGACAGTCTCAAATATAACCATAGTTAACTAAATATCTAGATATTTTGTAGATGGGTTAAAGAACAAAAGAAATCTAACCATGGTTAAAGTCAAAGGTCAAATAAGAAGAATGTAGAAACAATGAATCATTTAGCTAATTTCCTTTTTCTTTAATTCATTAACAAAAATCTAGATATTTATCAACCATGTGAGTCTTGTATTGCCATCTTCTATGTATCATCAAGCATGACACAAATGTATGTATGTATGTGTGCATACACATCATCATGTGTATGTATAAACATATATGCATACATACAAAAGAAAAGGTTTAATTAAAAGTGAGCTAAAAGTCAATATTAAATCAACACTTGATTTAATAAATCGGTCATATTAAATACGACCCAACCAATAGTGAACGCCCGACTGAAATACGGTATCACATATTCGTATTTAATCGAGCTCCTGCATTTCACATATGCACACCACATCATTTCGCCTGAGCTAGAAAAATCTTGTGTGGGACTCTAAGACTCGTCAATACGCCAGCAGTAGGTGATGATCATATCAAAAAACCTACAAACCGCAAGCGGTCAGCTAAACGTAACGGCCACCCGGGTATTGAACGATCAGAAGAAAAACAAGCGAACCCGTCAAAACTCTCGTCGAGCCATTGGCAACACTTACCGTACAGTCCAATCTCTTCGTCTGATATGCTGCATATCAAGTCTAGGGATGGAATTGTCGAGCCCTAATAACTCAATAAGTCATGTCGATACGAACTATGACCGGTCGAGAAACTACTGATAACACTTATCAGTAAATCTCATCAGTCCTGGCCAGGGACTTCAAGTCAGAGCCAATCGCACATTGCACAACATCAACTCCCAATACCGGGAGAGACGAAACCCCTCATATCGCTCACTGTCTCCATGTGTCTCGAGACTATACCCAAAAGCCACCTATTTGCATGACTCAGTAGAGTCGTGGTAGGGTGGAAATCAAAGTAAGTGGGAGAACACACAAGACTCTATGACGATCTCGGGTCTACAGACTAACCTGTATCAGTGTCACCAGAGAACTGCTATCAGACGATAGATATAATACCATATAGGAATTCTCGGTGAGTCCGTTCATTGTACCCAGTCTCCACTAAGCACCCGTATACAATCTTCGATGTCACAACACCAATGAATATGGGATCATCCTGTAACATTAAAAAAAAATTATTTTTGGGAATTTTTATAATTTAATATTATTTTATTGAATATTTTAATATTTTGGTATTATTAAATACAGATAAATGGGAAAAAATTTGGAAAAATTATGGAAAATTCTAAAATAGGGTATTTTATGGAATTATGCCCTTTTTAAGTTTTTATGATTAATTATATGCTAATTTAGTGCTAATCGCGATTAAAAATCGCTAATCGGCTTTTTAGCAATTTTGTGCAAAACATGCACATATCTTTTTTTTCTACACTTGTGCATTTTCTATCATGTTTCTTTTGGGGTTACTATTTGAGTAAGAAGGAAATTGGAAAGAAAAGAAAAAGAAAAGAGAAAGGATTATAATATTGGGTATGGACAAGTGAGAGAATGAGAGGGTGAGGTGTGTTGAATTAGACTTAGCCATTTCCCACCATCCCTTCACTCATCTCTCTCCCTCTTCAGCCCTTGCTGCTGCTGCTGCTTCCTTCATCTCCCTCCTCACTTCACCCCCTCAAATCACCATGAAAACCACTCCAAAACCCCACTCCTATTTCACAAAAAGTGTGCACAAGCTCAAGACAAGCCCATTGGACCAAGAAAGCAAGGATTTTGGCCACTTGGGGCAACTCAAGAAAATTCTTGAGTTGCCAAATGAGGTATATACTGAACCATTAGCTTAGTTTTAGCATTACTTGTACCCATATACTAGTTTAGAACCGATATTGTTTGATTTGGTGGACTTAAGGAAAACCTAGTTAGGGTTTGAGGGAATTTGGGTTATGATGTGAAATTGAGCTCAGTAGAGGTTATACAAACACCTTAGTGCTAGATTTGAGACCCAAACCTGAGACTTGAAACCCGGAATACGGATTTAGAAACCGATATCGGAAAATTTAAGAAATCTGTGAAGGTTATATTGAATCTGCTATCACCCCGAGACTCTGAAAATTATTTTGGTTGGACAGTGATATGTGCAAGCACCCAGAAGGCCACCACCAAGACCCCAACCCATAACTCCCAGTCCCGGCTGCAAATTTATTCCAATTGGCCGCAAATTACGGCCTGGACCCTATCAAATTGGCTTGTTTTGGTTTTGGTGTCCCCTTATCAGTAGATTAGACCCATGGCATGTGCAAAATTGTCCAATTTGACCTAGGGTGAAATCTGGGACCCTTTTCTGTAGTTGCTGTTTTGAATTGTGTTTCTGTATTCCGTATTTTGAATTCTGGAATTGTGTATCAGTGTTTTACCTCGAATACTTGGCGTTTGTATGACGGTATCGAGGATTGTTGATGGTTTTGAAAGCGTACCCATAGGTTCTAACCTATAGGCCCCTTAGCGTATCGTTTTGGTTTTTGTGTGTCGCTTTAGTTTTGACTTGGTTTTAATACGCATTTACGATACTTTGATGTGTAGGTACCCCATGAAGACTTTGGGACGACAAGCAAACGCGTGGCGACGTCAACAAATGAAGACGCAAGGTGAGTAGATTATATCTACGGGGGAAGTCGGGTGGATGGCGTATAGCACCCCCGCAGTCCGTAGTTGGTATACTATATATGTATATATTATATATATGATAATTTTTAGTGTGTCGTGAATATTTTATTAGATGTACTATGGATAGATTAGGGTTAGAAGTAAACTAGTGTAGTTCCTAGTCGCGAACCCTAGAATAGGTTTATACCCACACGCACACCCTTGCATATTCATTATACTATTACTGTGTTGATGATGATAGTGGATGACATTAGAGATGAGTCGATGATATTGGGCATAGTGCCGTGAGATCGGTGATATGATGTGATTCGTATTTGGGATACGATTTGTGATTCTTAGCGGGCTTTTGGACGTGTGCTTCACACACGCATTCATACTTATATAGATGGTATCAGTTGTACTAGACTTAGATCAGTTGTCACGTCCCGAAAGTACGGAACATGACCGACACTTAAACTACGAAACGTCTCGAGGCATACGTAATCTAAGTAAGCCGAAAACCCAGAAATCCAGACCAAGAAAAGTAGTAGAGTGAAGGAAAACCAATTCAAATCAAGTAGTTTTAATAGCATAAGCCGAATTATGCGTTTTTAAAAACATCAAATATTTACTGAAAATTTCGGCAGAGTCTCCTTTGTAAATACTGGCCCCTAAACGGGATATAACATGAATAGTATACGATATCAATAAAAGGCATCCCCAAGCAGGAGCTAGCTCTTCGTCAATCAACGGTCACAACCACACAAGCAATATAATATACAACGCCAAGGGCGATGATCAAAACTCAAAAGGAACTCAAAACAACAAGAAATCCACAGAAAAAAAATAACGCGCGACTCTAAGGGCGAAAGAATAACATCACTGTCTCTAGCTCAAAAATAAATACATGTTTGGTTGATGGAACTTCTAGATACAACTGAATAATAATATACAATATATAATGATGGGTACGATACAAATAAACCCACCTACTAGAAAGTCACCCGAAAGAAGCAGTGCCAGCAAAGCCGTAATGAAACCTGTACGACAAAACCTGCAAGAAACTGGGGCACAACGGGGGTGAGTTGCCAACTCGTGAATAGAATACATCTACGAACAGGAATCGCATGTATGACGCAATCCTAGGTTATACGATCAATATATATTCTCAAATATAAAACCAGCAGCCTATAACAATGGCTAGGGTATACCTCTAAACAACAGTAATACCAAGTGCTCGTGTCAGTGCCTCAGATAGCAATATATCATATGGATGATGTATGAATGCATGAAAACAGAGTACATGCACTAAAGAAACTGCTTTCATAACTCAGTGAGATTTCTGTATTTTTAAAAAAAATGAGGTATCATAAAGAAATCAGTATAAACCGTGTCTAGCATCGACACAAAAACATGAATCCACATATCTCAATATCTCAGGCTCAGGCTACCCGGACTGACCTGGACCATCAAATCTCAGTACCTCAATATCTCGAAATATCAAAGTATCAAATCTTAATATCTAGGGCGCCGTCAGTCCAAACCGGACCCTACCATCCATCTCAAGACTACGAAGGTATCCTCCGGATATCCGACGTGTCGGGTAATATCACCGGTCGGTAGTGCTCCCCTGCCAGGCTCAACGTCAGCAACACGACCTTCTTGCCCCGGGGTACCTTACCGGGTCCACCATGTACCCGAAACGGTTCATCCGTCTCCTCGAATCGAGTCTTGAAATCTATCAGCAAACTCATGGTGAACGACTCATACATCATGGGAAAACCGCGCTTTTTATTTAAAAAGAGAGAAGAAGTTTGTATAAGTTTTGCGGTTTTCCCCCAAATCCAGAAAATCTCATGGAAATCCGAATCCAAAGCCTCAATAGCACGGAAAATAGTGAATATATGCTTGAGAATCCATGAATGCGGCATAACAATGAATAACAGTATGCATGAAGTGACAAGTAATAACTACAATGTCTAAACTGGTATATAAGGCAAGTACACTAATATCATGTCTAAACTATTAGCTAACAACCTATGTCAATGAAATAGTATTTCTAAGTGTACGTGACATGGCAATTACCGATGAAGATGTGTGTGAGCCAACAAGTAAGTGTACGTAGTACATACGCATCATCGGTAATGGTGATGGTGTCCTAACAGCATGATATCAATAATGAAATATGAATTACAATAAGTATGCGATGCGGAGCAGCAACCATAATATGCGGGAGCTGAACACTAGACACAACGATAACTAAACTGCATTACCCTAATATAAGTCCTACAATAGTGCCTTTTGAAATAACACGAATCGCGGTGTTTTGGAAATAAGGGCTACGGTGTTTTTAAGAAAAGATACGTCTTTTGAAATATCCGTAAAAAAGTCTTTTAAAATACCCACGATTCGTTAGTTTTGAAATAGGTAGGAGTCTAATCTAGTCTAACAACTACACTATATTATACGACTGAACTAACAAGCTGAACTACAGGTAAGGAAACCGCCTAACATCTGGGTCGATACGTATACATACCTGTATATATATTAGTCGGCGATCCCGCCTCAATAATATCATATCCGATACCATATCTATAATCAGACATCCCAAGTCAAGAGTGCGGATCAATCATCAATATATAGCTCGTACGTAAATCCATCGTACGGCATCCCCAAATCTGGGTACGGGTCAATATCATACTCATCACACTGTTCATCTGGTCTCCTCTTTATCAAGATCATCATCTGGGGTACTGACCTACGTCTAGTACACTACTAATACCACTATTCACATGGCATTGTCATCTAAAGATCCACTATAATATCAGGACGTATCTCAAGTACGAATCCTGCCATATCACCGATCTCACGGCCTCAACACAAATCTCATCGACTCATCTCAAATCCAGTATATGAACACATAGTCCCATACCCATGTGAACACATAACTATAGAGAATCCCATATAAGTGCATATGAAAGAAGAATGAATGCAAGTATGGGTGTGTGTGTGCATGTGTGGTGTGACCACTACTCTAGGGTTTCGCGACACTAAATCATCCAAGCACACCAAATATCCATATTTAGCATCAATAACCTCAAACAATATACAATCAATATATGTGTGTATACGCATTCGTATACATCACCACGAACTGCGGGGGTGCTATACGCTATCCACCCGACTTCTCCCCGTAGTCACCTGGTCCTCGCTCGCCGGTGCCGACGTCGCCACGCGCTTGCTTGTCGTCTCGAAGTCCACATGGGGTACCTACATATCATAACGCACCGTATCGCATTAAAACCAAATTCGAAATCGAAACGACATACGAAAATCAAATCGGCACGCGTATTACGCATAGGTCAAAACCTATCGCCTACGCATGCAAGAATAGCCAAACCAACCCTCGATGTCAATGTACAAACGTCAAACCATCGAGAAAAACCCAAACACTCTCATTTGCGCATTGACGAACACTAATTATAATATAAAATAGGTTAAAATTCACAAAAACCCCAAATTCACCTTAAAAGCCATTTTTCCGAAAATCTAGCAAGCAAAAATTACCCGTTTTAGTACAAAACTCGACGTTTAAACAAATCTAGCGGCCATAATACTTATTAAATATCTTAAATAAGTCATAAAAACAATTCCCATAATTTAATCTCATTAAATTCCATTAACCCCAAAATTCTAATTTACAAAATACCCAATTTTAATAATTTTATAGCAAAAATACACAAACAACAATTTAGCTTGGATTTTCATGAACTAAAGGCATTAAACCGCTCAATATAATATTTATAATGACATGTAACCTTAATTAGAATTTTATCTCACAAAAATATAATTATTTTAAAAACCTAGTTTACAATTTATATAAATATCACAATTTAAATCAACAAAAAGCAAATTAGCAACTTAATTTGATTTAGCAAAACTTTAATATGACAAATACCTCCCACAACCATAGTCTCACAACACAAAATCCTAACTAGATTTTTCACAAACCCTAATCCAAACCTTTTCTTGCAAACCCACAACTTTCAATTAAACCGAAATTAAGCACCTAACAAGCTTCAATAAGGAATTTAAACCAAAAAGAACAATGGGTCAAAAGTTATACCTCACAACCATGAATCAAGCTACAAATCTAGACCTCCAATTTGGAATCCGTGCACCAAGATCCATGCTAAAGAAGATGAGGGAGAATGGGTAGAAATCGGATTTGGATTTTTGCTTGATTTTTGATGGAATTTGGACATTTTTTTTTTAGGGGAAAAGAGGTGGGGTTTTGGGGAAATTTCTGGACAGCAGTGAGGGAAGGCTCAGCTGCAGGAAAAAGAAAAGGAGGAGAGAGAGGGAGGTGGAGAAAATGATATGTAGTCAAAGTCTACTTTTTGTATCAACATTTCCTTTTCTTTTCTTTTCTTTTCTTTGCTTTATTGTGTGAAATGGGAGGCCCAAGAATGTTGGGCTGATCAAGGGGGTTGGCCAGAGCATTTTGGGGGAATGGGTGTGGGTTTTGTTTGGGTGAGAAAAAGAGATAAGTGTAGTAACCCACTTCCATTACACTAATTTTACCGAAAAAAACCTTTTTCTTCGATATTTTCTAACACCGCTTAGCAACTTCATTTTAATTCAAAAACCACGTGTTAAAATTTTGCTTAATGTAATATAATGCACAAAATTTGTTTCAACCCATTTCAGTTTGTAATTTTCCCTAATTAAATGTATTAGTGACGGCTTAAAATAATATTAAAATAATTAATTTCGGAATATTTTTCAGAAAATTTGAAATTTCACCAGTGGCTCAATAAACACCAAATACTAGCAATTTCATAGCTAGAATATGTATATTTAATTTTATAATAAGGATATTTGTATTTTGACTTTTTACAGAAAACCCCCTTATTTTACCGATTTTCCGAAATTTCACCGAAACGATTTTCAAAACGTTACAATCTTCCTCCCTTAAAGAAATTCGGTCCCCAAATTTAAATTAAAACTTCCCCAAAATACTAAAACATCTAAGCAAAACTATCAAGTCGTCGGGGCTCCGAAATCGTAAATACATAAAACAAATCGTGGCGCAGCGTATGCGCATGAAAAATGAGCATATAACTCAAAATCAAAACTCCGTCAAGCATCCCGCAATCATCGGAGTCATGGTAAAGACACAATGTCAAATCCAATACCAAAACCAATATGATATAACTCGAAACTATACACGTAAATATCAAATCTATATATGTAATTATCTGAAGGAAATGCATGCCAAATCTCTTAAAGTCGCTGTGCAATGCGCATAACATTACACATTGGCGGACGTCTATCATAAGAAAATAACCATATACATATATACCTTTTGTTTGAAATGTACGTTCCGCCGTTTTGGGAAACAATTTAGAAGGGTTTCCTTGTTTTAAACGTTTCGTGTCATATCAGACATGTTAGTAAATACTGAGACTATAGCTCGCTTTTTGGAATTCCCTTCGATAGCTATCAATGCATGCAAAATACATTCAGGTACTGTCCTCTGACTAGTCCTGCTCAATACGAAAACGCATAGCAACTATCATAAAAACGTACTGCTCTATAAGAAATCAATCCCAAAATACGCATATGAATACTACGTGCGTCTGGTGCGCACGGAAATCAAAATCCATATATGTACCATACATGCGCACAGAAACAACATCTAAGTGCATCGGGTGTGCACACAATCGCTTCTCAAAACATGCGCTCAACATGCGCGAAAATCAAAACCAGGTGCATCCATCATGCACGAAATCATGAAATCCGATATCAAGCGCCGAACATGCGCAAAATCAAATCAGGTTCACAAGGTGCACAAAACAAATATCGAACATCACAATCAAAATCGAAGTCCAGTGCATCTAAATGCACAACATGCATATCACTGCACTGCAAGCATATGTGAACTATACCGAGTGCAAAAACCAAATCGTATGCGTATATACGCACAAATCAACTCAACTGTATGAAATCCATATAATCACAAACATGAGAAACTAAGGCACGAAAACTATCTCAAGTGCAACAACTGTGCAAAAATCATAAATACTCAGTAGGTGCAACCATGGCGCATGAAAACAAATATCATGAAACTCAACACCAAAATCAATCATGCGAATAGATCGCCCAAAATACCGAAATCAAATATGGCGGAATAGTTCCCACTCAAGTGTTGCGCCACAGCAGCGCCCCGGCCTCTTACTCGAGGCCAAAATGCGGAATCAAAAATTTTCCTTACTCGGAAACCGGCGCTACCGCGGACAATAAAAACCCGGATCGTTTACCATTAACCTAATGCTAGCAATCAAGAGATAGGGTGAGAAGTATACCGAGTGATCCGAGTCCTCCGGTCTTCTCTTCATCGTCCCGATCTCCCGCGGAAAGTCTTGCCTCCACATCGTCGCCTCCTCGCCGGAAAGGGCACCACATCGCCTTCGTCTTTTACGGGCTCCCGCCTCAATACCGAGGCAACTCGAGCATGAAGCCGGCAACTCGACATGCTCAAGATTTGCTGTAGAATGTGTAGTGTAGAATACGCTTTGTCTCAATGGGGTTGGTTGCCATAGATGGAGGAATGGTGTATAGAGAATTGGTGCTTTCAATTTTCTAGCAATGGAATGAGATGAAGAATGATATACACAAAATGAATCACTCTTATTTTTCTTCCTCTCCTCTCAAATGAAGTGGCCGGCCATTCTCACTTAGAAATGGTGGAGGAAAAACAACATATATCATATGAGGGAGGTGAGTGTAGGAGATGAGAAGAGGTGACCACATCAAGGGACAAAGAAACATACAAGCATGCTTCACTTTAATCAAACCATACCCTTTCCAATCACAATTAAAGCAAGCATGGATGAAAGATATGAAAGCTATCATAATCAATCATTATGCAAGAAAACCCCTCCACAAAAGTAATTTGCAAAACTGCAAATTACCCCCTCCATCGGAAAAGTCCGGCCGGGAAAGAACAAAGGAAAACTTGCCGGAACGGAATGAAAACTGGCAACACCAGAAAACTGGTCCCGTAATAAATTACAGGAAAACCCCGACACTGTGCATACACACCCGCATCTGTATTCCAACCGGATACAAATGCAATGAGACAAAATCTACACTGTACTAAACTAGTACCGGCTTAAACCAAAGCCGGCTAGTAAAATCCGTTCGATCCTGATCCGTACAATACCGCACGTATCTGATCGAACCCTGCCATATAACTATACGGCCACTAGTACAAAACTGTCCGATCCTGATCCGTGCAATACCGCACGTATCTGATCGGACCCTGCCATATCTCCATACGGCCTCTACAGCGTTTCGCCCGAAAGCTGAGTAACTGAAAGTGTGGTGCACTCTAAAGACTCGTCAATACAATGGCTGTGGATTTAACCACTAGTCCGTCAGAGGTATAAGCCAATACGTAACGAGCCACCAGCTACTGACTAAAAGGGACGTCGATGAGCGAACTCATCCTGACACCCTACTGAGCCTGTCAGTGACAATATCCGTACAGTCCGGTCCGTTCGTCTATGAGCATCGCATGTCGGGCCTAGGGGGTTGGTAAAACTCAGACCCCCAAAAGCGGTACAAGTCGTGTCGGAGTGAAGCCCAGAACACCCTGAGACACTACTGGAATACCTACCAGTAAATCTCCTGCCTCGGCCGAGGGCTTTGTGTAATGGCTCTCCTAGACACAGCGCGACCTCACCCCTAATACCGGGAGAGACGAACCCCTGAAGATCCGCTCACTGCCTCCATGTGGCTCGGGACTGTACCCAACTAAAACCTGTTTGCACGACTCCTTTGAGCCGTGGTAGGGTAGTAATCAAAGCACAGTGGGAACTCACACGAGACAAATGACGATCCTCAGGTCGATGAACTAATCTGTACACATGTCACCAGGGAACTGCTATCTGACGTCAGGTATAAGCCCAACTAGCAGGTTCCCGGCGAGTCCTGTCCGGTGTACTCATAACCCAATGAGCACCTGTATACATCTTAGGTGAACCAACTGACACCAGTGGCTTGTGAGACCGGCCACCGCCCCTCGTCGGGGTCTCGACTGTATACACTAGTCTACTAATGGAGTATCGATGCCCAGTCTCGAAACTCCCACGACTAGGGACCGTTTAAGGATGTGCTTATAGACCCCAGCTCCCACGTATATGATCGCTATCATGCTGCTGGTCGTCAAGCAAGAATCCTAGGGGCTCTATCAACGTGTAATAGCGACATGTCAGGTCACCTAAAGCAGTACACGATGATAAAGATAAACCAGATAGCATACTATCTTCTCGAGTAAGACTGTCCTACCGGGATAGGTCCTCCCTCAATCATTGCAATCACGTGCCTGTGATCCAATAATTGACTCTGAGGGCACTATCTCCAACAATCTCCCACTTGCACTCAAGGCTAATTATTGCGATGTCGCATACTCACAGCCCGTGTGATACCGAACACCCAACTCCTCTACTAGTCTGTCTCACAAAGCTCGTTTGTGAAACTATTGCGTTCGAGGAATAGCCTCAGTGAGTGGATCCGCTGTGATGTTTCTTTCTATGTCTCTCTATATCTCAAGTTCGCAGAGAAAACCATCTCCCGAAATGAGCAATACCTGTCTTAGAATGTCTGGATGTCTGATGGGACCTAGCTCATAAATGAACTCCAAATCCAAACTTCTTAGACTGTATCATCAACTGAAGCTAATCAGTATCCCGCGCCATGCCTCCCTCAGTATTGCCTTGGACCACCTGTCCAAAATACTGCCCCTCGTCAGAGGGAGAACTATAACTCTGACAACCTCCTTGTCGTCCATGTCACCTTGGAAGCCTGGAGTGATAACCGTCTCCCAAAGGAGGCAGCCGTTATCATATCCCTAGAACATTCACTTATGTTCTAAAACTGCTTCCGACTGTTCCTCCAGGATTGGATCAATATCAACTTATTGCACCTACTGCAAGAACAACATCTGGTGTGGTACTTGACATCTCATGATTGACTCAATTGACTAAGCAAGTGATCTGTCAATCATGCGTATCCTTCTCCTCTTTAGTCTGTAAGACACCTTTAGAGAGGGTGACTCCATTACCTGCAGGTACACTACCATGCCAGGAGTCGTCCATTCTAAATACTCATAGAATGCTGTCAAGGTACCCTGATTGGGAAACCACCCAAATCTAGATCTAAAACCATAGGTCTAGTAACCAGTATGTCTGATATAATATCCAAGTCCCATGTGGAGAAAACACTGTGTGACGACCAAAGTATAACCGATCGTAGTATAGGAATATCACTTCCTACTACCTTCTCAATAGATTCATCCCCTATTCTGATGACGTCAAACCCATGACTGTCACATCAGAAATAGATGATCTATTTCCGCTATATCTGCTTTAGTCTATAAATAGACATAAGCATGAAGTCCACCAATGCTTCCGCTGCTCCTACTGACTACGACAACCCTCTGCCAGAGTTATATAGACGTGCACTTCTAAAGCTAGTTTAGAACGACGCTATACTCATCCTCCTGCCGGGTCTCGCAGCCTGGAACAACAACAATGGCAAGTGTGGGTAAACAAGAACTTCCCTGTCACCGTCCTTGAGGCTACCGGAGTACCTCTCGGGTGACTGAAGTTACCCACCTTATCTGCGGAGTGGCCAATGGAATGTCAAATCAGATTGAATCTTTAGGTTCCTTATTAAATCTTCAGTAATCGTTTGCGGTTCTGGAATCACTTCCAGTTCTACCATACTCCCACTGCTGTTTTTGAAAAAAAAAATCCATTTTTAATAAAACTGTGGTGAGTCTAGAACAATATTTCTATTGATCTGCCAGATGGTAGAAAGTCAACCCTCGTCATAGCCTGGGTCAACCCACAAACAGCCATTACAGAAACGTGCCTTGAGTTATCCGGAGTCTGGTTTTAAGCATAAGCCGGACAACTCCCCGTACCTTAACATCGTTAAGATATGAACTGTTCTATATCCAATATAGAACCAGAGGCACTGATTTAATTGAACCAGATTCAAATCATGCAGCTGTCTCCAGTGCATGTCACTTAAATGGAAGGAGGCCGATCAGTGTTACTCAACTTAGGAATGCTTCCAATTATGAGTAACCTGAAAGAGAAGCAATTTCTCTTTATCATTACTATCAACTGAATACCATACACAAGTATCTACATCTTCGATCACTTTGAAGAATCCCGATACTTGCTACACCTGGTTCTCTACTCTATTCAAATACCTATAACTCCTCAAAACTTAGACCCTGTGTTTCTACGAAACACATGTCTAAGAACTAGAGAAGTTAAAAGTAAACGGAATATAGTATGAGGACCAACCCCTCTGTCCTAATGGACACTGGACAACATACAATACTCTGTATAAGTCCGCTGAGTCTAACAACTCTTTCACTGTGCGTCGTAGGTTGAAAACTGTACTTATGGTTAAGAAGAATTACACCGCTGCTCAATGCTCCTTACCTAACCATCCACTGGTATAGGTAAATGTCATCGACATAATATCAAAAGGTATATCTCACTCTATGAAAATAGACGTACAGATATATCAATTTGAAATTGGTGCACAACAGCGGATATTCAAAACCATATATTTGCCGACCGGCAAACAGCCCAGATGATCTCCTCAAATATCACCGATTACAACAAATCCCGATATAATGAGGATGATCACCCTATTCCCAATAACTTACTCCCACTCATCATCTGTAAAACCATACAGATGTGAGAATCATACCTGGTAAATACATACCCTGGAGTAAGTGTCTAATCGGGAAATCAGTTTTCCATTAACAGTACATAGTGAAACTGAAACATTGAAATGTTTCGTCGGGGTATCCTGGTATTCCTAGTAATGCCTCTTCCATTATCCAGATTCACAACTATAACCGTATAATTCTTTGCCACCTGTCCAAATCCCTTTATATGTCTTTAGTCAATACCGTCTGCACACCCCTTTAGGCCAAATGGTTTTCTTCCTTCCCTACCGTTCGGCACCAGCCTATGGTTTGGAAGAAGACTATCCAAAAAGTATAAAGGGTGTGCTGTCCTAATCCTAGGAGCACTCGCAACGCGAGAGAAGGTGAAGATAAAAGACACCTGAATGTACTTTATTCCTATTTCTCCTGAACCAGAATCCATCCCCGAACTGGAACAAGTTCCTTTCGAGTTCGTATATAACCATACGATGGAGTATCCAATAATCTGTGGATCTTCGTAGTGACACGGAGTGTCCTGGAGAAATACAAAGGTGATTTAGGATTAGCGAAGAAATACTTGGTTTGGTCGTGAATATCAGTCGCAATTTACTTTGCCCTCCTACTAATCCCTTGCTTTGTCTTAACTTAATACCTTCTGCACACCATCGTTATGCTAATTGGTTTTCTTCATTCCCCACCGTTCGGCACCAGCCTAAGGTTTGGAAGAAGACTATCCAATTTGCATAATAGGCGTACTATCTCCTAAACCAAGGAGTACTCGCAACCTGAGAGAAGGTGAAAAGAAAAGACAACTGAATAGTCCTATCCGTTTTCTCCAGAACCAGAAACCATCCTCGAAGTCCTTCGAGTTCGTATATAACCATACGACGGTTTTGTCCAATGGAAGTGGACGTTCGCAGTAATACGGGGTGTCCTGGAGAAAAGGGTAAAAGTAGGAGTGGCAATGAGGTCTGCAACTCTGACAATCCAAAAGCCAGTGTTAAGAAGGTTCGGTCAACTTGGTCACTGAGTCATAGTCCAGGGTCGGGTCAATGGTCGCTGCCAAAGAGAGAGAGAAAAGAAACACTCAGCGTGCACTCTAACCTAGATCAGAATGGTTATCACTTTGTCTAATCTGGAAACCTCCCACTGTACCTCAAATTCTTCTCCAAACCTGCAAGAAGGATTAGTCGGGATCACCCGAGGAGTAAACCAACTCATCAGTGGGAATCGGGATCCAACTATCATCGCATGATAACGTGACGGAATCCACTCACGTCACCATACTCCAGAAGGTATGCGCATGCCTGGCAAGTTTCAGTTCTTTTGAAACTCCCGATGAGATTTTAACCCCTAGGACTCAAGTGACCTTGACGGAGTCAACAAATCAAAGAGTCCTAGTCAAGTTCAACCCGTCATTATCTGGATTGCATTAAACCCACCCGTACGTGCCCTTGACGGAGTCAACAAGGCCGCACGACTGTCCTAACCAATCCCACTTATGCAACAAACAAGCACCACTTAGCTACCGTACACTACGCCTTGACGGAGTCAACAAACGCAGCACGAATACTAAATAATACCCATAGGAAATGACGGAGGGCTACGGATGGTTTTTGGCGAAAAACCTTTAACGTAATGAACTTGATATCGTTGAAGGAACTGCATAGCCTTTTTAGAAAATATAGTGACGAAAACCTTTACTAAAGAGGTCACTCCCGGTGAAGGGATCTCGGCTCTTTCCCCGTAGAATGAGGTGCAGTATATTCCAACTGAATACCACGATGCAAAGCAAAAGTAATCGGCTATAGTGAAGTTAATGCCCTGACGCAAACTTCTGTCCAAGGGGTCACTCCCGGTGAAGGGATCTCGGCCCTTGCCTCGTCGACTGAGGAGCAGGATATTCCAAATGAATAACACGATGCAAAACAAAAGCTAACGTCCTTGCAATAACAGCTTTTTGAAAAGTGTTCCAACAACATCAGATTAGGTTTGTTTATCTTGCATTGATCCGAATCAATGCAGTCCCATCAATTGATCACACCACAAAGAACGAAAATATACTGACGTACGTATATGCCATCCGCATTCGCCACTGGGTCCCGTCATCACCCGTTAGGTTAGCTAACTAACGGTAGAGCGGGGACTGGACTAGCGCGGATGTAAAACATATACAACATCTACTAATATATATACCAATATATAGTATTTCGCTCAAGGCGTGAATAAAATGCAACATCACAGAAATGTACAGCATCACAGAACAATACAGATATCTGGAAACCCCAGGTTTCACAGAGCCGCTGCTGAAACCCGACGTTCCCCTGGTCGTGTGGATAGCCTGTGTAATGAAATCCTAGACCCCTACGGGCGCGGCAAGTCACCCGCCAAAACCTGAAGCGAGGCAGCCCCTTTCAGTACCGTGAATGGACCACCCAGCACTTCATGGAATTCGGTAAATTGGGCACCCCTCCTGGGTCAACCTGTACCCCCTACGAGTGCGGCGAATAGCCCGCCAATCCTGGACTGAAGCCCCCTCCGTCTCAATGCCCTGAGATGCGGGCCCGTTGCCCTCCAGAACCTGGCTATCCGTGCACCCCACCGCGGGGCAAACCTAGTACAGAAAGTAAAATATACATACACCGGGTACATCGACCGCAACCAGGTCGTGCCCCAAAAGAATAATACAAACAGGCAGTGACGGCAGTCCACATGTCGGACGCTCGCCCCGCAATGTCAAATGTACATAATACAACAAAACTGTACTAGCATTGCATCCAGGCTATCCCCCACGACCGATCCGCAACATCACAGCATAAACATAGAACATCAACGTGAAAGTCACGTTCGCAAATCAGTCTAACCGGGCTATAGCAGTCAGACCGGATTTACCGATCGAGTGACATTCACGGTCGCAGATATAATGTAAATACTGTGAAATAATGTGTTTAAAATATCCGATCAATCAAATAATTAACAAGCGGGCCCCAAATGAAACTGTAGCACTCACAGAAATAACTGGCCCAATTTTAATATCCCAAAAGCCCTATTTTAAGCCCACAAAGCAACTGCAGAAAAATGACCAAGTGGGCCCACCATAGTGCGGCGGAACCGCGGCCCAAAGGGGGTTTTGGCCGCGGTTCCGCACTCCAAGTAGGGGATCACTTTGTCGTTTTTCTACAGTAGTCTTATCTTTTTCAGCACATCATTTTTCTGCAACCTGAAAAAATTTTAGACACCAAAAAATTCCAACAGAAAACTGATGCAAAGGAAATGTGGTTTTTGGGATTTTGTTCGATCGGAAATGCAAAACACATTAGAACAAGCTAGGCTAGGTTAATGGCGTGTCTCTGATACCATGTTGCGCCACAGCAGCGCCCCGGCCTCTTACTCGAGGCCAAAATGCGGAATCAAAAATTTTCCTTACTCGGAAACCGGCGCTACCGCGGACAATGAAAACCCGGATCGTTTACCATTAACCTAATGCTAGCAATCAAGAGATAGGGTGAGAAGTATACCGAGTGATCCGAGTCCTCCGGTCTTCTCTTCATCGTCCCGATCTCCCGCGGAAAGTCTTGCCTCCACATCGTCGCCTCCTCGCCGGAAAGGGCACCACATCGCCTTCGTCTTTTACGGGCTCCCGCCTCAATACCGAGGCAACTCGAGCATGAAGCCGGCAACTCGACATGCTCAAGATTTGCTGTAGAATGTGTAGTGTAGAATACACTTTGTCTCAATGGGGTTGGTTGCCATAGATGGAGGAATGGTGTATAGAGAATTGGTGCTTTCAATTTTCTAGCAATGGAATGAGATGAAGAATGATATACACAAAATGAATCACTCTTATTTTTCTTCCTCTCCTCTCAAATGAAGTGGCCGGCCATTCTCACTTAGAAATGGTGGAGGAAAAACAACATATATCATATGAGGGAGGTGAGTGTAGGAGATGAGAAGAGGTGACCACATCAAGGGACAAAGAAACATACAAGCATGCTTCACTTTAATCAAACCATACCCTTTCCAATCACAATTAAAGCAAGCATGGATGAAAGATATGAAAGCTATCATAATCAATCATTATGCAAGAAAACCCCTCCACAAAAGTAATTTGCAAAACTGCAAATTACCCCCTCCATCGGAAAAGTCCGGCCGGGAAAGAACAAAGGAAAACTTGCCGGAACGGAATGAAAACTGGCAACACCAGAAAACTGGTCCCGTAATAAATTACAGGAAAACCCCGACACTGTGCATACACACCCGCATCTGTATTCCAACCGGATACAAATGCAATGAGACAAAATCTACACTGTACTAAACTAGTACCGGCTTAAACCAAAGCCGGCTAGTAAAATCCGTTCGATCCTGATCCGTGCAATACCGCACGTATCTGATCGAACCCTGCCATATAACTATACGGCCACTAGTACAAAACTGTCCGATCCTGATCCGTGCAATACCGCACGTATCTGATCGGACCCTGCCATATCTCCATACGGCCTCTACAGCGTTTCGCCCGAAAGCTGAGTAACTGAAAGTGTGGTGCACTCTAAAGACTCGTCAATACAATGGCTGTGGATTTAACCACTAGTCCGTCAGAGGTATAAGCCAATACGTAACGGGCCACCAGCTACTGACTAAAAGGGACGTCGATGAGCGAACTCATCCTGACACCCTACTGAGCCTGTCAGTGACAATATCCGTACAGTCCGGTCCGTTCGTCTATGAGCATCGCATGTCGGGCCTAGGGGGTTGGTAAAACTCAGACCCCCAAAAGCGGTACAAGTCGTGTCGGAGTGAAGCCCAGAACACCCTGAGACACTACTGGAATACCTACCAGTAAATCTCCTGCCTCGGCCGAGGGCTTTGTGTAATGGCTCTCCTAGACACAGCGCGACCTCACCCCCAATACCGGGAGAGACGAACCCCTGAAGATCCGCTCACTGCCTCCATGTGGCTCGGGACTGTACCCAAATAAAACCTGTTTGCACGACTCCTTTGAGCCGTGGTAGGGTAGTAATCAAAGCACAGTGGGAACTCACACGAGACAAATGACGATCCTCAGGTCGATGAACTAATCTGTACACATGTCACCAGGGAACTGCTATCTGACGTCAGGTATAAGCCCAACTAGCAGGTTCCCGGCGAGTCCTGTCCGGTGTACTCATAACCCAATGAGCACCTGTATACATCTTAGGTGAACCAACTGACACCAGTGGCTTGTGAGACCGGCCACCGCCCCTCGTCAGGGTCTCGACTGTATACACTAGTCTACTAATGGAGTATCGATGCCCAGTCTCGAAACTCCCACGACTAGGGACCGTTTAAGGATGTGCTTATAGACCCCAGCTCCCACGTATATGATCGCCATCATACTGCTGGTCGTCAAGCAAGAATCCTAGGGGCTCTATCAACGTGTAATAGCGACATGTCAGGTCACCTAAAGCAGTACATGATGATAAAGATAAACCAGATAGCATACTATCATCTCGAGTAAGACTGTCCTACCGGGATAGGTCCTCCCTCAATCATTGCAATCACGTGCCTGTGATCCAATAATTGACTCTGAGGGCACTATCTCCAACATCAAGCACTTTCTCTAAGAACCTCTGGACAACTGTCGTGGTCACTCATAGCATGTCTCGTCGACGATTCTGAACTCTGGCCTGCCGGCATGCGCAACATGACCACTCCTGGGTCCTAGTCTTCTCGTAATTCATTCCAGAAAGGTCCTGTCGAGACCTCTTCCAAATCTCGTCTCTACCGAACTGTCCGGAAGTCATCGTCCTTTAGTATATCTGTTTCTTGTTCCGAAATGGCTGCATACTCATCGGGACTCCTTCTAGAAGGTATATCCAAGCACAATGCCTCGGCATGCGTATCGCATCTCTGACCACGTTGGAGTGGAACGTCGTCTCATCAAGATCTCGTACGAACCTCTTGCTCCACTTTCTCTAATGTCGACTGCTTCGGACTCGTCTCATCGTGGCTGTATGGACTGAGCTCCTACGGCTAACCTCGTGTTTGGAGTCTCCTAAGAAATGCATCTCACCACCTGGCATTCGAATGAAGTCGAACCATCCGATCGATTTATCAAAACCTCATAATCCCCCAAGAGCTCAACATCTTGGGTACAGTTTAACAGTATCGAGTACGTACCACAGCATCGATGGTCCAGCCGTAGAAGGGCAAACCCAAGCCTCACTAATGGCGCCGCGGAACTGCCACAAACCCTAAGGTTCAAAGGCTTTCTCATGGTCATTAAGTCGAGTTAGGGTTTCATTCTTCTAGAGGGTCCATAGAATTGCCTGCATGTCTTTTCGAATACTTTAAACTTGGAATAATAGGTTTCTGACATTCGATCGTCTCTGTCGACTCTCAACGTCTCCGCGTGAAGTCGTCTCTAGCTGGAATCAATCTATCTGATGACCTCGCATCGGGTAGGCGAACGAACTACGTGTCCTAGTCATTCATCCTCGGATGACTAGGGACCATCTATCATCTCTTAGTTCAACCCGTACTGCAATAGCTCCAACATCTGGGGCGACATCTCGTCGTTCGCAGCAATGACTGGCTCACTCGTCTGCACGCTGAACAGTGCCTCAATCATCATGAATAAGAAATACACCAACGGTCATCAAAATCTGGTTGGCCTCTGTCATTGGCTCAATCCTCTAGGGCTGATCTGCACGTCTAAGTAATCTCATACAGCAATCCACCCAACGCTCGTGGCGCGAAAACACAATAAAAAGACACATCTCCGCAATCGTGTGTCGCCGGAATTATGCCCTGGTCAGTCCTCGTTCGTGACGAGCTCATGCTGACCGCAACTCTAGCCGTAGCTCTCCCTGCCCGTAATCGTGGCAGCAAAACCATAACTGGTACCGATGAGGCTAGATCAGGAATGAATATGATACTGAATAAAGAAATGTACATCCTAAGGCTTCTTAAGTGGAGTAGCGTATCGTAAGTATGCCGCGGAACATACCCACGGTACGTCACTGTACTTTAGTCACCTATTCCATCAACCAAGGGTCATCCTACGCCCCGAAGGTAAAACCTAACGCTCTGATACCAACTTTGTCACGTCCCGAAAGTACGGAACATGACCGGCACTTAAACTACGAAACGTCTCGAGGCGTACGTAATCTAAGTAAGCCGAAAACCCAGAAATCCAAATCAAGAAAAGTAGTAGAGTGAAGGAAAACCAATTCAAATCAAGTAGTTTTAATAGCATAAGCCGAATTATGTGTTTTTAAAAACATCAAATATTTACTGAAAATTTCGGCAGAGTCTCCTTTGTAAATACTGGCCCCCAAACGGGATACAACATGAATAGTATACGAAATCAATAAAAGGCATCCCCAAGCGGGAGCTAGCTCTTCGTCAATCAACAGTCACAACCACACAAGCAATATAATATACAACGCCAAGGGCGAGGATCAAAACTCAAAAGGACCTCAAAACAACAAGAAATCCACAGAAAAAAATAACGCGCGACTCTAAGGTCGAAAGAATAACATCACCGTCTCTAGCTCAAAAATAAATATATGTTTGGTTGATGGAACTTCTAGATACAACTGAATAATAATATACAATATATAATGATGGGTACGATACAAATAAACCCACCTACTAGCAAGTCACCTGAAAGAAGCAGTGCCAGTAAAGCCGTAATGAAACCTGTACGACAAAACCTGCAAGAAACTGGGGCACAACGGGGGTGAGTTGCCAACTCGTGAATAGAATACATCTACGAACAGGAATCGCATGTATGACGCAATCCTAGGTCATACGATCAATATATATCCTCAAATATAAAACCAGCAGCCTATAACAATGGCTAGGGTATACCTCTAAACAACAATAATACCAAGTGCTCGTGTCAGTGCCTTAGATAGCAATATATCATATGGATGATGTATGAATGCATGAAAACAGAGTACATGTACTAAAGAAACTGCTTTCATAACTCAGTGAGATTTCTGTATTTTTAAAAAAATGAGGTATCATAAGGAAATCAGTATAAACCGTGTTTAGCATCGACACAAAAACATAAATCCACATATCTCAATATCTCAAGCTCCGGCTACCCGGACTGACCTGGACCATCAAATCTCAGTACCTCAATATCTCGAAATCTCAATATATCAAATCTCAATATCTAGGACGCCGTCAGTCCAGACCGGCCCCTACCATCCATCTCAAGACTACGAAGGTATCCTCCGGATATCCGACGCGTCGGGTAATATCACCGGTCGGTAGTGCTCCCCTGCCAGGGTCAACGTCAGCAACACGACCTTCTTGCCCCGGGGTACCTTACCGGGTCCACCATGTACTCGAAACGGTTCATCCGTCTCCTCGAATCGGGTCTCGAAATCCATCAGCAAATTCATGGTGGACGACTCATACATTATGGGAAAACCGCGCTTTTTATTTAAAAAGAGAGAAGAAGTTTGTATAAGTTTTGCGGTTTTCCCCCAAATCCAGAAAATCTCATGAAAATCCGAATCCAAAGACTCAATAGCACGGAAAATAGTGAATATATGCATGAGAATCCATGAATGCGGCATAACAATGAATAACAGTATGCATGAAGTGACAAGTAATAACTACAATGTCTAAACTGGTATATAAGGCAAGTACACTAATATCATGTCTAAACTATTAGCTAACAACCTATGTCAATAAAATAGTATTTCTAAGTGTACGTGACATGGCAATTACCGATGAAGATGTGTGTGAGCCGGCAAGTAAGTGTACGTGGTACGTACGCATCATCGGTAATGGTGATGGTGTCCTAACAGCATGATATCAATAATGAAATATGAATTACAATAAGTATGCGATGCGGAGCAACAACAATAATATGCGGGAGCTGAACACTAGACACAACGATAACTAAACTGCATTACCCTAATATAAGTCCTACAATAGTGCCTTTTGAAATAACACGAATCGTGGTGTTTTGGAAATAAGGGCTACGGTGTTTTTAAGAAAAGATACGTCTTTTGAAATATCCGTAAAATCCCTTGACCAGTCTTTTAAAATACCCACGATTCGTTAGTTTTGAAATAGGTAGGAGTCTAATCTAGTCTAACAACTACACTAAATTATACGGCTGAACTAACAAGCTGAACTACAGGTAAGGAAACCGCCTAACATCTGAGTCGATACGTATACATACCTGTATATATATTAGTCCGTGATCCCGCCTCAATAATATCATATCCGATACCATATCTATAATCAGACATCCCAAGTCAAGAGTGCGGATCAATCATCAATATATAGCTCGTACGTAAATCCGTCGTACGGCATCCCCAAATCTGGGTACGGGTCAATATCATACTCATCACACTGTTCATCTGGTCTCCTTTTTATCAAGATCATCATCTGGGGTACAGACCTACGTCTAGTACACTACTAATATCACTATTCACATGGCATTGTCATCTAAAGATCCGCTATAATATCAGGACGTATCTCAAGTACGAATCCTGCCATATCACCGATCTCACGGCCTCAACACAAATCTCATCGACTCATCTCAAATCCAGTATATGAACACATAGTCCCATACCCATGTGAACACATAACTATAGAGAATCCCATATAAGCGCATATGAAAGAAGAATGAATGCAAGTATGGGTGTGTGTGTGCATGTGTGGTGTGACCATTACTCTAGGGTTTCGCGACACTAAATCATCCAAGCACACCAAATATTCATATTTAGAATCAATAACCTCAAACAATATACAATCAATATATGTGTGTATACGCATTCGTATACATCACCACGAACTGTGGGGGTGCTATATGCTATCCACCCGACTTCTCCCCGTAGATATAAATCTACTCACCTGGTCCTCGCTCGCCGGTGCCGACGTCGCCACGCGCTTTCTTGTCGTCTCGAAGTCCACATGGGGTACCTACATATCATAACGCACCGTATCGCATTAAAACCAAATTCGAAATCGAAACGGCATACGAAAATCAAATCGGCACGCGTATTACGCATAGGTCAAAACCTATCGCCTATGCATGCAAGAATAGCCAAACCAACCCTCGATGTCGATGTACAAACGTCAAACCATCGAGAAAAACCCAAGCACTCTCATTTGCGCATTGACGAACACTAATTATAATATAAAATTGGTTAAAATTCACAAAAACCCCAAATTCACCTTAAAAGCCATTTTTCCGAAAATCTAGCAAGCAAAAATTACCCGTTTTAGTACAAAACTCGACGTTGAAACAAATCTAGCGGCCATAATACTTATTAAATATCTTAAATAAGTCATAAAAACACTTCCCATAATTTAATCTCATTAAATTCCATTAACCCCAAAATTCTAGTTTACAAAATACCCAATTTTAACAATTTTATAGCAAAAATACACAAACAACAATTTAGCTTGGATTTTCATGAACTAAAGGCATTAAACCGCTCAATATAATATTTATAATGACATGTAACCTTAATTAGAATTTTATCTCACCAAAATATAATTATTTTAAAAACCTAGTTTACAATTTATATAAATATCACAATTTAAATCAACAAAAAGCAAATTAGCAACTTAATTTGATTTAGCAAAACTTTAATATGACAAATACCTCCCACAACCATAGTCTCACAACACAAAACCCTAACTAGATTTTTCACAAACCCTAATCCAAACCTTTTCTTGCAAACCCACAACTTTCAATTAAACCGAAATTAAGCACCTAACAAGCTTCAATAAGGAATTTAAACCAAAAAGAACAATGGGTCAAAAGTTATACCTCACAACCATGAATCAAGCTACAAATCTAGACCTCCAATTTGGAATCCGTGCACCAAGATCCATGCTAAAGAAGATGAGGGAGAATGGGTAGGAATCGGATTTGGATTTTTGCTTGATTTTTGATGGAATTTGGACATTTTTTTTAGGGGAAAAGAGGTGGGGTTTTGGGGAAATTTTTGGACAGCAGTGAGGGAAGGCTCAGCTGCAGGAAAAAGAAAAGGAGGAGAGAGAGGGAGGTGGAGAAAATGATATGTAGTCAAAGTCCACTTTTTGTATCAACATTTCCTTTTCTTTTCTTTTCTTTTCTTTGCTTTATTTTGTGAAATGGGAGGCCCAAGAATGTTGGGCTGATCAAGGGGGCCGGCCAGAGCATTTTGGGGGAATGGGTGTGGGTTTTGTTTGGATGAGAAAAAGAGATAAGTGTAGTAACCCACTTCCATTACACTAATTTTACCGAAAAAAACCTTTTTCTTCGATATTTTCTAACACCGCTTAGCAACTTCATTTTAATTCAAAAACTACATGTTAAAATTTTTCTTAATGTAATATGATGCAAAAAATTTGTTTCAACCCATTCCAGTTTGTGATTTTCCCTAATTAAATGTATTAGTGACGGCTTAAAATAATATTAAAATAATTAATTTCGGAAAAAATTTCAGAAAATTTGAAATTTCACCAGTGGCTCAATAAACACCAAATACTAGCAATTTCATAGCTAGAATATGTATATTTAATTTTATAATAAGAATATTTGTATTTTGACTTTTTACAGAGAACCCCCTTATTTTACCGATTTTCCGAAATTTCACCGAAACGATTTTCAAAACGTTACATCAATACCCTAGATTATGTGATAAGATGATAAGGATACCAGATAATTGATGTGATAAATATGATATTGACCCGTACACAGCTATTTGGATGTCGTACGACGATTTACCGTACGAGCTATATATTGATAATTGATCCGCACTCATGACTCGAGGAGGTCAGATGATATACGGTATCATACGCGATACTATTAAGGCGGGATCATCGACTCTTATATTTATATTTATATATATCGACTCAGAGTTAGGTGGTTTCCATACCCCTCCCGATTGACTTGATAGTTAGATGTAGATTACTTAGTAGACATTAGACTAGACCCGAGTCATACCTATTTCAAAACTAAGAAATCAGGAGTATTTTAAGGACAGGCAAAGGGGATTCTACGGATACTTTAAAAGGCGCATCTTTTCTTAAAAACACTGTAGCCCTTATTTTACTAAAAATCCTGATTCGTCTTATTTCAAATGGCATAACTGCATGACATATACATATTGGTGTAGATTCTTCACTGTCGCGTTGATTATTCGATTTCCGCATATTCATGCTATTCTCATCGCTTTGCATGTGTAAATGTGTTTATTGCTATATTACCATCATGTTGTTAGGACACCAGCACCATTATCGATGATGCGTATGTTCCACATACACTTGCTTGCCGGCTCACACATTTCATCATCGATAATTGACATGTCACTACACAGTATTATTATTGCATCAGGATATGACCCTTGTATGTGCATACTATTATTCCATGTTACATGATATACTGTTACCCTTGCAATTCATTTATATGTCACATACATCATGCTTTCTGATTATGCGCATTGAGATATTTGTTTTCATGATATTTCTGGATTAAGGAACCGTGGGTATTTCAAAGAGATTATGTAAATGTTTTAAAAAACTGGTTACCCTTGATATGATATTTCTGCATCTACCATGAGTTTTATCGGTTCTGATATATATATACCCCATGCGAGGAGACGTAGAAGCCGTATGAGGGTACATGGTGGGGCCCGGAGGTACCCCGGGGCGAGAACGGATCGCTGGATTTATTAGACAGTGAGCCTGTCAGGGGAACCATACAGTCCGGTGACATTACCTTTTATTCGGCGGTTATCTTGGGGATACCGACCGGAGTTATGTATGTATGGATACGTCGAAATTCGAGGGTCGAAGCTGGGCACTCGGGTTTTCGAGATAGCGTATAATACGTACCTATCAGGGCCAGTCTTGGTGACAGCGCCTGATAGATGGGGATTTACGTGCCGATGCTAGGCACAGGTTTCATGATGTTTTCGAGTGTCGATGCTAGACACTCAGATTCCATGATTTTGATTATATCCTCATATTTCCATGCATATGCTTTATGATATTTACATGCATGATGCTTATTGTCATTGGGTGACACGTGGACGGGATCCACATACACACAGACTTTGATTACTTTGATCATACCTCATATGTATATATAACAGTGGATGAGGACGCTGTTATATATGCCCTTACACCAATATTAGTGGAATGAGACACTAATATATGTGTATTGATATCAATTTAGATACTTCATCATACTTATTCATGCAGACATAGCTTATATTTATGATATGATTACCTGAGGCACGGGCACGAGCACTTGGCACTACATACATGTTTAGATGTTACTTTGCTACCTTATCATGCTTCAGACTTATCCTTTTGAGGTTTATTTATATATATCTGATCGTTTTGACCTAGGATTATGTCATGCATTCGATTTCTGCTTGTAGATATTTTCTATTCACGAGTTGGCAACTCACCCCCGTTGTGCCACAGCTATTAGATATGTATGCCCTAGAGGCCATTATTGTATAGTACTAGTTTGTATAATACATTTTGGAGGCTTAGGATATATATACGGATTTACAACAGTCTTACTTGATATAGTAGTATGCTACTTGGTTTTTTTCTACCTTAATATGTGTATATGTTTCTTTTAACATATCGCTAAAACATATTGATAGAGCCCTTAGGATCTTTGCTTGACTACCGGCGTTGTGATGGCGATCACACTAGTGGGGGCTGGGTAGTCTATAAACACATCCTTATTTTGGTCCCTGGTCGTAGGATTATCGAGACAGGGCATCGATACGCCAGAGTAGACTGGTGCATACGCTTCTCTTCCTAGCAGGGGAGATGGTCTATCCCACAGCCATCAGTACGTCGTACTGAAGATAGTATGCAGGTGCTCGTTACGTTACGAGTACACTGGACAGGACTCGTCGGGAACTGTTGGTTGGTATTATACCTATCGTCAGTTAACAGTTCCCAGGTGACATGAGTATAGCTTAGTCCGCTGACTTGACACTATCACTTCGCCTCGAGTGTGTTCCCACTGTTCTTAGATTACTACCCTACCACGGCTCTACTGAGTCGTGCAAACAGGTAGTAGTTGGGTGCAGTCCCGAAGCACTTGGAGGCAGTGACGGTTAGATAGGATTCATCTCTCCTGGTATTGGGATTTGATATCGCGCTGTGTCTAGGAAAGCCATTACACATAGTCGTCCCTGGCCAGGACAAGCGAGATTTGCTGGTAGTGTTACCAGTACTTTCTCAGGGTGTTTTGGGCTACACTCCGACACGATTTGTACCGCTATTAGGGGACTGACATTTACCGCCCCCCAAGGCCTGCCATGCGATACTCTCATACGAACAGACCGGACTGTACGAAGATTGTTACATTCAGGCTCAGTAGGAGTTCGGATAGGTTCACCTCATCAGTCTTCTTGTCGACATCTACCTGGGGACCATTATGTACAGCTAGTACCGCTTGCGGCCTGTGGTTAAACCCACTGGCAGCGTAGTGTCGAGCCTTTAGAGTCCCACACAGAGGGTTACTCGCCTTTGGGAAAAACGGAGTAGAGGTCACATGGTTTTACGACGGGGTTCGTTCACATCCGCGCACTTGTGCACGTTTGGTGTCCGGGCAGTTATTACTAGCGGGCTTTGGTTTAAGCCAGATCCTAGTATTTGTTTTGGGATTGGTTTTGTCTCAGTGTATTCACGCTCCTCAGAACACGGATGCGGGTGTGTATGCACAGTTGACAGAGACAGAGGCAGAGGATTCTCATTAGGGTTGTTGACCATTTGATTTTGGTTGACTTTTTGACCGTTGACTTTTTCCAAACCCTAATGAGAATGATGAATATGATTAATAATAATAATTAAGGATTATTATGTGATGGTTATGTTGACCATTTGACTATGGTTAACATTTTGACCCTTGTTGACATTTTGACCATAATCATTTCATATCAAAGATGCATCTTGTTCTTTGAAAATTGCATTTATTATGAAATGATAATGGTCATTCCATACTCACCATCACAATTTCCCTTAATTATTATTATTGATATTATTATCTCTTTTATGAGCATGGTTGCAAAAAGAGAGCTCTCATTCTATCATATCTTTTCTCTCTCTTTGCAAAAGCTCTCCCTCTTCCTCTTCCAAAAGCTTAAGTATTCCATGTGTTGGAAATCATAAGTTTTTGACACAAAGCCACCATAACACCTCTCTACTCATTCTAGAGTTCTAGGTTTAGCAAACCAAGCACCTTAGTTACCTCTAGGTTGAGGTAGGATCTCAAGTTCGAGGCCCTCGGGTGGATCCATCTTCGGCAAAGAGGAGACGACGAGGAGGAGCCGTTCAAACTACTACAAGGAGCAAGCAAAGAGGAGAACAACAAGAAGAGAAGGAGTTCAAGACCTAGGTATAATCATTCTACATAGTAGTTAGAACTTGTAGTTTTTGTGTTAGTTTTTGTTTAGCAAAGATCCTTCATGAACGGTCCATGTTACCTATCGAGGAAAATTTTGATTTTTACATATTCCGCCTCCCCGAAAGAACCGGGGTGGGTAACGTGGACCTAACAACAGCTTCTTGTAGGTTTTGCCGTACAGGTTCTATGGCGGCATTTCTTGCACACTGCTTCCTTTGCGGGTGATTTGCTTTGGTAGGTGGGTTCTTTTGAATCAGAACCACCATTGTACATGTATTATTCATTTGTATCTAGAAATTCCATCAACCAAAACTTGTATATTGTTTCAGACTTAGACACTAGTGATGTATTATTTCGACCTTAGAGTCGCGTATAGTAGTATAACGGTTTTCTTGTTATTTGAGTTTCTTTCAAGTTTTGATCCTCGCCCTTCGGCGTTGTATATTATATTGCTTGTGTGGTTGTGATCGTCGATTGACAAAGAGCTAGCTCCCGCTTGGGGATGCCTTTTATCATTGCATATATATTATTCTTGTTGTACCCCGTTCAGGGCCAGTATTTACAAAGGAAACTCTGCCGAAATTTTCATAAAAGACTATACATTTTAAAATGCATATTCGGCTTAGTTATTTAAAAACCTTGACTTCAAAACATGTTTTCTTCACTTCTTTAAACTAGTTTTCTTTATTTACTTCTTAAAATGGTTTTAGAGTTCTGGGCTTTATGGCTTACTTGGATTAGATGGGGTCCTATAGACTTCATATGATTCAAGTGCCAGTCACGGGCTATTTCGGGCAATGACAAAGTTGGTATCGAAGCGCTAGGTTAACCTTGGTTCGAGTCTAAGTTTGACTATGTGGAGCCTAGGGCGCTTATATATATACGGAACTTAGGCTTGACCTTACGGAACTTAGACTTAGTCGAGGGGGTATTAGACCCGAATTTTCGTCGCGTAGGATGACCCTTGGTTGATGGAGTGGGTGACTTCAGTAGAGTGACGTACCGTGTGTATGTTCCGCGGCATACTTATGACACGCCACTCCGCTTAAGAAGCCTTAGGATGTACATTTCCTTGCACAGTATTATATTCATTCCTGATCTATCCTCATCGATACTGGTTATGATTTTGCTGCTACGATTACACGGGCAGAGAGAGAGCTACGGCTATAGTTGCGTCAGCATGAGCTCGTCATGGACGAGGACTGACTAGGGCGTGATTCCAGGGACATACGATTGCATTGAGAGGCATCGTCTTATTGTGTTTTTGCGCCATGAGCATTTGACAGATCGCTTTCACGAGATTTCTCGGACGTGCTGATCGGTACCAGAGGATCAGGCTACTGCTAGAGGCCAGCCAAATGTGATGACCATTGATATATCGCTTATTCATGATGATTGAGGTGTTGTTCAGCGTACAGTCGAATAAGCCAGTGGTTGCTGCAAATGACGAGATATCGCCCAGATGATTGGAGCTACTGCAGCATGAGTATATACTTAGAGATATGATGGAAGGTCGCTAGTCACCCAAGGATGAATGACTAGGACATGTGGTTCGTTCGCTTACCCGATGCGAGGTCATCAGATAGATTGATTCCAGCTAGAGACGACTTTACGCAGATTCGTTGAGAGTCGATAGAGACGATCGAATGTCAGGAAACCATATTCCAAGTTTAAAGTATTCGGAAATACGTGCAAGCAATTCTATGAAACCTCTAGAAGAATGAAACCCTAACTCGACTAAATGACTGTGTGAAAGCCTTTAAACCTTAGGGTTTGCGGCAGTTCCACGGCGCCATTAGTGAGGCTTGGGTTTGCCCTTCTACGGCTGGACCACCGATGCTGTGGCATGTACTCGATACTATTAAACCGTACCCAAGATGTTGAGCTCTTGGGGGATTATGAGGTTTTGACAAATCGATCGGAAGGTTCGACATCATTCGGATATTATGAGATGGGACACACTGCTTGGGAGACTCCAGATACGAGTATAGCCATTGGAGCGCCGTCCATGCAGCCACGATGAGACGAGTCCAAAGCAGCCGACATCAGAGAAAGGTGGAGTAAGAGTTTCGAGAAGACCTCGACAGGACCTTTCTGGAATACTATACGGGAAGACCTGGACCCATGAGTGGTCATATTGCGCACACCCAGCAGGCCAGAGTTCGGTATCGTCGACGAGATAGTTGACCAGGTTCGGATAAAGGACCTCACCCAGATGCGTTGTGAGTTGATCGAGGACGAATGAGTATTGAGTATTCCTCCGATGGTTGGGACGAGTTCCCGAGGACCTGTTCGGCCAGATATCTTCTACGGAGTGATGAAGCTACAGAGTACGCGATTTCGAGTCCGTGCGAGAGACTTCGGATTGACCGTGGCCGAGAACAGTTGCAGTGCGTAGATAGCATGGCGTGACGTCATATTGGACGACGATAAAGACAAGCGAGACAAGAGGTCCGTGCGAGATGCTGACGAGCTGTTGTTACTCTGTAACACCCGAGCCCAATACTACTATTTTCAGTTACTGTTTGAGCATAATGTGGTACTCATTTCATTTAACTTGCTTGTTTGTTGCTTACTGTAAATTTTTACCCGGTAAATTCATTTTTGCATATAACAAATTTTGGTATCTAAAATAAAATTGAAAATATTCATCATGGCTTACTTGACACCCCTAGCCTCGTGGTAGTGTCCGTGCATTGTGTTCTCGTCCCGTTCAGTGAAACGGACGAGTTTGGATGGCTACGTGCACGTACGTTTGTCCGTTTTGGGGGTATGCTTTTTAATCATAAAACACTTAATTTTAAAATTTGGATCCCGCTTAAAATCCTATTATTTCAATTTCAAATTTTTGGACCCGACCCGGGCGCGATTTGGAAATGTTTTATTTGGCGCCAAAATCCCAAATTTTAATATTATTAAAACCATCGCATATATTTTTCTAACTAACCTGATATCTTACTGTTCATTACCTTTCTTTTAAATCTTTAAGTTAACCATATAATATTTTTACAATCTTTTATATCCTTCTCAATTTATTCTCTCAGCCAATCACAACCTCCCCTTTAACCCCGTGGGCCCCACTTTCCCTCTCTCCCTCTTCTCTCTCTCCACTTTTTCTCTCTCTATCTCCCCCTCATATATTCTCTCGTACTTCTCTTTATCATTCTTTCTCTTCTTACTTCATGTCTCGTTTCTCATTTTTTTTAACTGTTCTTTTGTTGCCGGAATTCCGTCGTGCCGGTGACGTTTCTCGACGTTCCAGCGAGGTACCCCGACCCGTGTAGTTCCTTTGTTCGTCGTTTGTGTTCATTCCGTGAACCGTGCGCCCGTCGCGAGGTTTCCCCGCCGACGGTTAACGTTCCGTTTTCCCGATTCGCGACCCATCGAGGCAAGTTAATCTTGCTACATGCTATATAATTCATTTTATACCTATTTAAATAAATACCATACCTATAGTTTAAATCTAGTACCCCAAGTTTAATTTTATAACGTTTCGATGTTCCGTTTGCATCCGTTTATATCATATTAAATCTAGATCATGAAAACTTTTCTTGTGACATACTAGATTACATTATACTGCAACCATATCATTTAAAATATATATCGTCGTAATATTTATTATTATTATCTTTAATTAGTTTATAATCTTCATTTTATAATGTTATACATTTGAAAATCTTATACTTTACACATGAAACGTCGTTGAAAAATCGGATATGACAAATCTGAAATTTACTGTACACCTTATCTTATAAAATTCATTATAAATCATAGAAAAATTATTAGTATACGTTCTTTAGTTCGTTACGAAGCTAACTCAGAATACTATAACTCTATGAAATATTTACTTGCAAAATAAATTGTTTAAATAACATAAAATGCAAATGAAAATGTCTCCAAACTGCTGTCTAGGGAAATTCCAGCAGCAAACTTTCAATTTTGAATGTTCATAACTTTTTGTAAGGACAACCTGAGATGCTTATACTTATAAAACTGAAAACCTTATTGAATTATCTTTGTTTTGGTATAAGACACATCCCTTTTGGAGAACGTTTGTTATTTTTAAGCTATTTTACAAATTAGGGTGACGCTGAATTTCTGAAGGGAACCTTCTTGTGCATGGTTAATCAATACCACTTTTTTAGTTATTAATCGCTTTGAATATGCTATCCATATTAATATTATTATATCAATATTTATATCACATATTGCTTAGTTGTACATCCCACATTACCATTTTATAGTTTTATAACTTTTCGGACACCCGTTTGCATCCATCGCATTTAAGATACATATAATTGCATCCATAGATCACATTACTACATAATAATGTGATATTAACGCTCCATGTTTAATAAATTGCATCCTAATTAATATTGGAACTATAAATGTAACCCTAATCGATAACTGTGCATCCATGTCCTTGAAATTATATCTATTTGCATATCATATTACATGTTCCAGTTTATTGTTCTGATAGTACTCATGCTTGTTTATTTATACACATGCTTATGTTAGTTTGATTAGAAGCACCCACATGACATCTTGTGCTTCCTGACATAACCTGTTACACTTCCTACTATACCTAACATGGTACCGTGTACTGTTGACTTGACCTGATGTACCATGACTCGACCCGTTACCTGATCTTGTGTCTAATGCCAACAAACCTGACATGTAGTCCTCATGGACCGTTCCTGTTGTCTATCCAGACAAACCTTCTTTTACCTGATCCTGTGTTGGCATTAGTCCTTGATTACTGAATACCTGACTTGACATACATAACTTGGGGGTATGGGGAAATCAAAAGTGTAAACTAAAGTGTAACTTAAAAGAATATTGCTTGATCCGTGGTCCCGGGGGGTAACGGGACAGAGCCATTCGTGACTCTTACATTTTCCTGATCCGTGGTCCCGGGGGGTAACGGGACAGAACCACTATTGGTTCACATATTCTTGATCCGTGGTCCCGGGGGGTAACGGGACATATCCTTTGAGTTACATGGAGGATTACTCAAATTGATTTCAAAGACTTTAGAATAGAAAACCTGATAGAACAGTTTAGTTTACCCACTGCACGCTACCCTGTACTGGTATGATTCATATTATTGTTATTCTTGCTGTATTCATGTTTATATTACATTGCCTGCTACACTGTTCATATTATATTACTTGATGACATGACGCGCTGACGTCTGGGTTTTGCATGGCCCAGATTCTGTACCGCTGTTGCAGTCCGAGCAGGAGTACTTTAGCCAGCAGGCTGAGCTGTGAGTTCAGTAGTAGTTAGTTTTATTTCCTGCATTTATTTCCTGAAGTGAGCCCGCATTATGGGACACACTTTTCAGTTATTTGTATTGGATCATTTGCTTCCGCATTTATTTATTATTGACTCCTGTTATTCTGGATTATGGACATGTTTTAGATAGTTTTATCTTGTTCTTGATATCTCTACAGCCGTAATGTGACTGTGGATGGATACTTCCTACCCACAGGTAGCATGGTTGGCTATGTCACGTGCCCAATCTAGCGTACTCTGGGAAGCGGGGCGTGACATATTCCCTGTTAAGATTAAAGGCCAGAGATGTCTACAGAGGCGTTGGATGCGACCAGTTTCCGAGAAATGCTGTGCTGAGGACGCAGATGTCCATCGAGCGAGAAAAGATTATGCAAGAGTACCAGCCTCCGTACAGATCGGAATAGGCAAGATCGGAAGAGACCTTGAGCGGGATTCCTTCCAGGACATTGCTGCAATGATATTTGTACCCAGGATCAGATGTGTCACGTGCATTCAGAGAGCCAGAGGCTGACGCTAGTGACATGCTGCTTTACGAGTGGTCGTGATGATTGACCGAGAGATGACCAGAGAAGTGCCAGAACGGAATCGTCTCCGTTAGCACACCTGACAGGGCCGATGAGCAGGTGGATCGTGAGATTGGTAATTCACAGAAAAGATAAGGACCCAGAGACAGAGGACGCCAGACCGTGAGCAAGAGGCAAGTAGATATCTTGCGCTGCTGGCATTGGATGCACCGACACCTTCCCGACTTTGAAGGAGGATATACCGGCGACGGTATTTATGATTTGTGATTTGGTGATTCGATTATCATGTATCCGTCGCCTTGGATTTCGGTATTTTGGGCGTTCTATTTGCATGATTTAGTCTTGATGACCGAGTTTAATGATATTAGTTTTTATGCACCATGGTTTCATCTGCTGGGTATTTAGATTTTGCGCATAGTTATTACGTTTGAGGTATTGATCATGATTTCATGCACTTTTAGTGTTTTGATTTGATTTGATGCACATGGTTGTGAGCTTATACACGCAGTATACCTGATTTAGATTGAGTCTTATTGTATACCGTCGATTTTGATTTTGATATTGATATTGATTTCTTGCACTTCGTGCATTTGATTGGGATTTTCGCGCATGTTGGGCGCATGTTTTGAGATGCGATTTTGGTGCACACCAGATGCACTAAATCAAGATTCTTCGTGCATGTCAGATGCACCTGATTTTGCTGTTAGGCACACACGTTGCCTATGACAGATGTTTCGTGCACACCCGTTGCACCTAGATGTTGTTTTGTGCACATGTATGGCACATCTATGGATTTTGATTTCCGTGCGCACCAGGCGCAAAAAGTATTCTTATATACATCTTGAGATTGATTCCTTATGGAGCATTATGTTTTTATGATATTTACTATGTGTTTTCATACTGAGCAGGACTAGTCAGAGGACAGTACCTGAATATATTTTGCATGCATTTACTTCAGCTATTTACATGTATAGTTCGGATTTATATCATGTTGGTTTTGCTCTGGATTTGACATTCGTGTTTTTATCATGACTCCGATGATTGCGGGATGCTTGACGGAGTTCCAATTTATGTTATCTGCTCATTACTTATGCGCATGCATTGCGCTATGATGCGTTTTATGTATTGATGATTTCGGAGCCCCGACAATTTGGATTTTTACTGAAATGTTTTAGAATTTGAGGGTTTAAATTTAAATTCGGGGACCGAATTTCTTTAAGGGGGAATATTTTAACATTTCAAAAAAAAATTATTTTTGGGAATTTTTATAATTTAATATTATTTTATTGAATATTTTAATATTTCGGTATTATTAAATACAGATAAATGGGAAAGAATTGGAAAAATTATGGAAAATTCTAAAATAGGGTATTTTATGGAATTATGCCATTTTTAAGTTTTTATGATTAATTATATGCTAATTTAGTGCTAATCGCGATTAAAAATCGCTAATCGGCTTTTTAGCAATTTTGTGCAAAACATGCACATATGTTTTTTTTCTACACTTGTGCATTTTCTATCATGTTTCTTTTGGGGTTACTATTTGAGTGAGAAGGAAATTGGAAAGAAAAGAAAAAGAAAAAGAAAAGAGAAAGGATTATAAGATTGGGTATGGGCAAGTGAGAGAATGAGAGGGTGAGGTGTGTTGAATTAGACTTAGCCATTTCCCACCATCCCTTCACTCATCTCTCTCCCTCTTCAGCCTTTGCTGCTGCTGCTGCTTCCTTCATCTCCCTCCCCACTTCACCCCCTCAAATCACCATGAAAACCACTCCAAAACCCCACTCCCATTTCACAAAAAGTGTGCACAAGCTCAAGACAAGCCCATTGGACCAAGAAAGCAAGGATTTTGGCCACTTGGGGCAACTCAAGAAAATTCTTGAGTTGCTAAATGAGGTATATACTGAACCATTAGCTTAGTTTTAGCATTACTTGTACCCCTATGCTAGTTTAGAACCAATATTGTTTGATTTGGTGGACTTAAGGAAAACCTAGTTAGGGTTTGAGGGAATTTTGGTTATGATGTGAAATTGAGCTCGGTAGAGGTTATACAAACACCTTAGTGCTAGATTTGAGACCCAAACCTAAGACTTGAAACCCGGAATACGGATTTAGAAACCGATATCGGAAAATTTAAGAAATCTGTGAAGGTTATATTGAATCTGTTATCACCCCGAGACTCTGAAAATTATTTTGGTTAGACAGTGATATGTGCAGGCACCCAGAAAGCCACCACCAAGACCCCAGCCCCTAACTCCCAGTCCCGGCCGCAAATTTATTCTAATTGGCCACAAATTGCGGCCTGGACCCTATCAAATTGGCTCGTTTTGGTTTTGGTGTCCCCTTATCAGTAGATTAGACCCATGGCATGTGCAAAATTGTCCAATTTGACCTAGGGTGAAATCTGGGACCCTTTTCTGTAGTTGATGTTTTGAATTGTGTTTCCGTATTCCGTATTTTGAATTCTGGAATTGTGTATCAGTTTTTTACCTCGAATACTTGGCGTTTGTACGACAGTATCGAGGATTGTTGATGGTTTTGAAAGCGTACCCATAGGTTCTAACCAATAGGCCCCTTAGCGTATCGTTTTGGTTTTCGTGTGTCTCTTTAGTTTTGACTTGGTTTTAATACGCATTTACGATACTTTGATGTGTAGGTACCCCATGAAGACTTCGGGACGACAAGCAAACGCGTGGCGACGTCGACAAATGAAGACGCAAGGTGAGTAGATTATATCTACGGGGGAAGTCGGGTGGATGGCGTATAGCACCCCCGCAGTCCATAGTTGGTATACTATATATGTATATATTATATATATGATAATTTTTAGTGTGCCGTGAATATTGTATTAGATGTACTATGGACAGATTAGGGTTAGAAGTAAACTTGTGTAGTTCCTAGTCGCGAACCCTAGAATAGGTTTACACCCACACGCACACCCTTGCATATTCATTATACTATTACTGTGTTGATGATGATAGTGGATGACATTGGAGATGAGTCAATGATATTGGGCATAGTGCCGTGAGATCGGTGATATAATGTGATTCGTATTTGGGATACGATTTGTGATTCTTAGCGGGCTTTTGGACGTGTGCTTCACACACGCATTCATACTTATATAGATGGTATCAGTTGTACTAGACTTAGATCATGTCACGACCCGAAAGTACGGAACATGACCGGCACTTAGGTTACGAACGTCTCAAGGCGTACGTGCGCTAAGTAAGCCGAGCCCAGAAATCCAAACCAAGAAAAGTAGTGGAGTGAAGGAAAAACCATATGTAAATCAACCAGCTAGCAACATAATATACAACGCCTAAAGGCGAGGATCATAACGGAAAAGGGAACACAATAGCATGAAACCCAGAGAAATATAACGTGCGACTCTACGGTCGAAAGAATAAACATCACTGGTCTCTATCTCAAATAAGTACATGTTTGGTTGATTGAACCTCTAGATACAACTGAAATATAATATACAATGTAAAATGATGGGTATGATACAAATAACCCACCTACTAGCAAGTCACCTGAAGAAGCTGTGCCCGCAAAGCCGTAATGAAACCCGTACGGCAACACCTGCAAGAAACTGGGGCACAATGGGGGTGAGTTGCCAACTCGTGAATAGAAAACATCTACGAACAGAAAATCGCATGTATGACGCAATCCTAGGTCATACGATCATAATATATAATCCTCATATATATAACCAGCAACCCATAACAATGGCTAGGGTAACTATCTAATCCAAATGTAATCCCATGTGCCCGTGTCAGTGCATCAGGTGGCAATATATCATATGGATGATGTATGAATGCATGAAAAGTATGGTCAATGTAATCAGAGTCTGTATGTGATCAATGTCTGTATATAGTTGGATCCCGTCCACGTGTCACCCAATGACAATAAGCATCATGCATGTAAATATGAGGATATAGTCAAAATCATGGAAAAACATCATGAAACCTGTGCCCAGCATCGGCACAAAACATAGCCTCAATTTCAACATCTCAATGTCGCTGATAAGTCTCACTATCTAGGGCGTCGTCAATCCAGACCGGCCCCTACCATCAATCTCAAGACCACGACGGTATCCTCCGGATATCCGACGTGTCGGGTAATATCACCGGTCGGTAGTGCTCCCCTGCCAGGCTCAACGCCATCTCCTGCGATCTTCTTGCCCCGGGGTACCGCATCGGGCCCACCATGTACCCGCAATCGGCCTCATCCGCCTCCTCGAATCGGGTTTCACATGTCGCTCTCAGCACCGAGAAAACACATGGTGGACGCACTGAAATAGCATATCAAGGGTAACCGGGTTTTTAAAACAATTACATAATCTCTTTGAAATACCCACGGTTCCCAAATCCAGAAATATCATCGTAACAACATATCTCAATGCGCATAATCAGAAACCATGATGTGTGTGACATATCAATGAAGTGCAAGTATAACAGTATATCATGCAACATGGAATAATAGTATGCACATACAAGGGTCATATCCTGCAGCAATAATACTACTGTGTAGTGACATGGCAATTACCGATGAAGATGTGTGTGAACTGGCAAGTAAGTGTACGTGGTACATACGCATCATCGGTAATGGTGCTGGTGTCCTAACAGCATGATATCAACAATAGATTATGAATCACAATAAGTATGCGATGCAGAGCAACAATAATAATGTGCGGGAGCTGAATACCAAACACAATGATAGCTAAACTGCATCTAATGTCATAAGAGTCATATAGCTACACCACTATAAGGCTGAGCTAAAGCTAACAGTAGGTAAGGGAAACTGCCTAACCTCTGAGTCGATATATATATATATATATATATATATATATATATATATATATAGTCGGTGATCCCGCCTCGATCATATCACATCCGATACCATATCTCTATAATTGGTTATTCCCAAGTCAAAAGGGCGGATCAAACATCAAAATATAGCTCATACGTGAATCCGTCGTACGGCATTCCCAAATCTGGGTACGGGTCAAATCATATTCATTATATTACTCATCTGGTATCCTCTTATCAAGATCATCATCTGGGGTACTGACCTACGTCTAGTACAATGCTAATATCATCACTATAGTCATGACCTGGCTTCTGACCAACAGTCTCGTATAAACCGATATCATCAGCACATATCATCACAAGGAGTAAACGACGCCCAAGGCGGCCTATCATAAATATCTTGTCACCTACCTCGTATCATAATCACATGTCGATCATTTTATATAAATATCACTATTCCTATGGCATCATCATCCCAAAATCCGCTAAAGCATCAAGACGTATCTCAAATGCGAATTTTACCATATCACCGATATCATAATCTCGGATCAAATATCATCGACTCATTTCAAACCCAAGTATCATCCTCAACTCCGTATGTGAGCACATAGTCCCATACCAATGTGACCACATAACAATATAGAATCCCATAACCACATATGAAATAAGGATGTACGCAAGTATGTATGTGTGTATAAGTATGTGTAGTGCACCCACTACCTAGGGTTTCGTAACCTTTCACCAATCCAACACACCAATATCCATCTTAACATCAATAATTAATCCCAAACAACATATATTAATTGTTAGTGTGTATACGCATCCGTATACATCACTACTAACTGTGGGGGTGCTATACGCCATCCATCCGACTTCTCCCCGTAGATATAAATCTACTCACCTTTCTTTATGCGTGCCGGTGCCGATGTCGCCATTTGCATCTCCAACGCTCCGACGCCACTTGGGGTACCTACAAGGATATCGCACGCTAAAACACATGAAAACCATGTCGGAAACCAAAATGGTGCACGCTACGTCTATAAGTAAAAACCTATAGCCTTGCGTCCAAACACGGCCAATATCCCTCTGCCGTTGGCGTTCAAACGCCACCCGACAGAAACGAATCATCGAATACCAAAATCCACAGGAAAACAAGTCATAAATCATGCGCCAACTCAAGAAACTCAACCCAGATTCTATCCTGGTTGGAACCAGACAAAACTAGACATACCCAGGATCAAGTTTATAGGTAAAAGAGCCGTGCACGCAAAACGAGGCAGTTCCCTCCTGCTCTGGCCGCAAATTGCGGCCAGAAGGATTAAATCTGCGGCTGGAGTAAGGTGGTTGGGGCTAGGGTTTTGGGTATTGGTTTCTATCTGCTTGCACATCCTACTGCCAAGTCAAAATTATTTTAGGAGGTCCGGGTTGATAGCAGTTTCCAGAAAAGCCACAAAGTCGACAAAATTGATAAAATACGCCAAGTTGAAACTTTCAGGTAACTTACTGGAAATATGGGGTATTCTGGTTAAACTTGGTCTCAAATACACCTAATAGGGCTATACCAACCATCACAACCATCTCTTGGCCAAATCTCACTCAAATTTATCTAAACTAGAACTAATCTACATAATAATACTAAATTTCGGCTATAAAACCAGAATTTGGCAAGATAGGAATTGGGTTGTGAGATTATACCTCAAGGAATCTTAGATGAAGGAGAAGGGAAGAAGGAAGGACTGTGCTGCATGCTGAGCTGCTCCTTTATGGCTCTTGTTGCAGTTGCAGCTGCTACTGCTGCTGTTGTCTTCACTGCTGATGCAGTATGTGTTTTTAACAGCAGCTTGTTGCTGTTGCAGAGGTTTTTTGTTGTGGTTGGTGTTGTTTTGGTGTGGGTGTGGTGGTGTGAGAGTATTTGCTAAAGTTAGGGGTTTTGAAGCAGTTGCTGATGATATTTGATATGGGCTGATGGTGTTGCAGCTGATGTGATAAAAGTTGGGCTGAGGTTGTTGCTGATGTGTTGATATGGGGGCTGATGTAGCTGCTGATGTGAGTGTGTAGGTATTGGGCAAAGGTGTTAGGAGCTGGTGTGTGTGTGTTATGATGGGGTTGCTGCTGATGTTGGCTGAGTTTTGGGCTGCTGATACAGCTGCTGCTGAGTTGCTGATGTTACTATTGCATATAGCAGCAGCTGATGTTAGTAAGTGTATGTGAGTGAGAGGGAGACATGTGAGAGGCAAAAATCTTTGAAATGACATGGAGGGTGATATAACCTATAGCCACCCCTCTCTCTCTCTTCTTAATGCTAGCACACACAAGCCATCATGGCTCACCCTCTCCCTTCACAAGTCAACCCTAACCTTAACCAATCCTTAACAAAGCTAAACCCTTAATTAACCCACTTAACTTAACCAAATGGTTTAGACCCACCATGGTCATCTAAACATGGTTCAACCCTAAGCCATCATGAGTCCATAACATGAGACAAGTGTGGAAAATGTTATGTGCATAATTTTGCACAAAAAGCCAAAAATCCAATTAGCGATTTTTGATCGCGATTAACACTAAAGTCGCATATAATTCATCATAAAAACTGTAAATGGCATATTTCCACAAAATAACCTATTTTAGAATTTCCAAAATTTTTCTCCGGAATTTTCCCCATTTATCGGTATTTAATTATACCGACTATTAAAATATTCATTAAAAATTAATATTAAATTATGAAAATTCCCAAAAACAATACTTTATTTTTTTGAAGTGTTACAGATCAGTACCCCAGATTATGTGATAAGATGATAAGGATACCAGATAATTGATGTGATAAATGTGATATTGACTCGTACACAGCTATTGGGATGCCGTACGACGATTTACCGTACGAGCTATATATTGATGATTGATCCGCACTCATGACTCGAGGATGTCAGATGATATACGGTATCGTACGCGATACTATTGAGGTGGGATCATCGACTCTTATATTTATATTTATATATATCGACTCAGAGTTAGGTGGTTTCCATACCCCTCCCGATTGACTTGATAGTTAGATGTAGATTACTTAGTAGACATTAGACTATACCCGAGTCATACCTATTTCAAAACTAACGAATCGGGAGTATTTTAAGGACAGGCAAAGGAGATTCTACGGATACTTTAAAAGGCGCATCTTTTCTTAAAAACACTGTAGCCCTTATTTTACTAAAAATCCTGATTCGTCTTATTTCAAATGGCATAACTGCATGACATATACATATTGATGTAGATTCTTCACTGTTGCGTTGATTATTCGATTTCCGCATATTCATGCTATTCTCATCGCTTTGCATGTGTAAATGTGTTTATTGCTATATTACCATCATGCTGTTAGAACACCAGCACCATTATCGATGATGCGTATGTTCCACGTACACTTGCTTGCCGGCTCACACACTTCATCATCGATAATTGCCATGTCACTACACAGTAGTATTATTGCATCAGGATATGACCCTTATATGTGCATACTATTATTCCATGTTGCATGATATACTGTTACACTTGCAATTCATTTATATGTCACATACATCATGCTTTCTGATTATGCGCATTGAGATATTTGTTTTCATGATATTTCTGGATTTGGGAACCGTGGGTATTTCGAAGAGATTATGTAAATGTTTTAAAAACCCGGTTACCCTTGATATGATATTTCTGCATCCACCATGCGTTTTATCGGTTCTGATATATATATATATATATACCCCATGCGAGGAGGCATAGAGGCCGTATGAGGGTACATGGTGGGGCCCGGAGGTACCCCGGGGCGAGAACGGATCGCTGGATTTGGTAGACGGTGAGCCTGTCAGGGGAACCATACCGTCCGGTGACATTACCTTTTACTCGGCGGTTATCTTGGGGATACCGACCGGAGTTATGTACGTATGGATACGTCGAAATTCGAGGGTCGAAGCTGGGCACTCGGGTTTTCGAGATAGCGTATGATACGTACCTATCAGGGCCAGTCTTGGTGACAGCGCCTGATAGATGAGGATTTACGTGCCGATGCTAGGCACAGGTTTCATGATATTTTTAAGTGTCGATGCTAGGCACTAAGGTTCCATGATTTTGATTATATCCTCATATTTCCATGCATATGCTTTATGATATTTACATGCATGATGCTTATTGTCATTGGGTGACACGTGGACGGGATCCACATATATACAGACTTTGATTACTTTGATCATACCTCATATGTATATATAACAGTGGATGAGGACGCTGTTATATATGCCCTTACACCAATAATAGTGGAATGGGACGCTAATATATGTGTATTGATATCAATTTAGATACTTCATCATACTTATTCATGTAGACATACCTTATATTTATGATATGATTACCTGATGCACGGGCACGATCACTTGGCACTACATACATGTTTAGCTATTACTTTGCCACCTTATCATGCTTCAGACTTATCCTTTTGAGGTTTATTTATATATATCTGATCGTTTTGACCTAGGATTATGTCATGCATTCGATTTCTGCTTGTAGATATTTTCTATTCACGAGTTGGCAACTCACCCCCGTTGTGCCACAGCTTCTTGCAGGTTTTGCCGTACATGTTCTATGGTGGCATTTCTGGCACACTGCTTCCTTTACGGGTGATTTGGTTTGGTAGGTGGGTTCTTTTGAATCAGAACCACCATTTTACATGTATTATTCATTTGTATCTAGAAATTCCATCAACCAAAACTTGTATATTGTTTCAGACTTAGACACTAGTGATGTATTATTTCGCCCTTAGAGTTACGTGTAGTAGTTTAACGGTTTTCTTGTTATTTGAGTTTCTTTCGAGTTTTGATCCTCGCCCTTCGGTGTTGTATATTATATTGCTTGTGTGGTTGTGATCGTCGATTGACGAAGAGCTAGCTCCCGCTTGGGGATGCCTTTTATCATTGCATATATATTATTCTTATTGTACCCCGTTCGGGGCCAGTATTTACAAAGGAATTTCTGCTGAAAATTTCATAAAAGACTATACATTTTAAAATGCATATTCGGCTTAGTTATTTAAAAACCTTGACTTCAAAACATGTTTTCTTCACTTCTTTAAACTAGTTTTCTTTATTTACTCCTTAAAATGGTTTTAGATTTCTAGGCTTTTTGGCTTCCTTGGATTAGATGGGGTCCTATAGACTTCATATGATTCAAGTGCCAGTCACGGGCTATTTCGGGCCGTGACACATCCATCGCCCATTATATGGGTCTAGAAACGTATACGCTAGTCTACTCTGGAATATCGATGCCCTGTCTCGATATACCTACGACTAGGAACATTTAAGGATATGCTTATAAACCACACATGCCCCACTAGTATGATCTCCATCATAGCCATGGAAGTTAAGCAAATATCCTCAGGGCTTTATCAACATATATCAAATGAACAGTATCAAGTAAACATGTCAGATAAAGTAAAACCAGATAGCATACTATCATGTCGAGCAAGAAAGTCATATATATATATATATATATATATACATATATACATGTCCAAGCATCCACTATACATATAATGGCCTCTAGGGCATACATATATCCAACACTATATTGTATATAAAATGGTTCATATCTTAACGATGATAAGGTATATGGAGTTGTCCGGCTTATGCTTAAAACCAGACTCTGGATAACTCAAGGCACGTTTCTGTAACGGCAGTTTGTGGATTATCCTGGGCTATGACGAGGGTTAAATTTCTACCATCTGGAAGATCAATAGTTATATTATTCTTGACTCGCCACAGTTTTAGTAAAATGGACTTTTTCAGAAAACAGTAGTAGGAGTATGGTAGAACTGGAAGTGATTCTAGAACCACAAACGATTACTGAAAATTTGACGGAACCTAAAGATTCAATCAGGTTTAACATTCCATTAGCCACTCCGCAGATATGGTTGGTAACCTCAGGCGCCCGAGAGGTACTTCAGTATCCTCAAAGACGGTGACAGGGAGGTTCTTGTTTACCCAGACTTGCCATTACTGCTGTTCTAGACTATTAGACCCGGCAGGAGGATGAGTATAGCGTCGTTCTAAACCAGCTTTAGAAGTCCACGTATATATGACTCTGCCAGAGGGTTGTTGTGGTCAGTGGGAGCAGCGGAAGCATAGTGGACAAGTAGCTTGTATCTATTTATAGACTAAGCACATATAGCGGAGATAGATCATCTATTTTTGATGTGACAGTCATAGGTTTTGACTTCATTAGAATAGGAGATGGATCTGTTAAGAAGATAGTAGGGTGTGATGTCTTGGTATTTGGATGACATACACTTTGTAGGAAATGAAATTCCTACACTACGATCGGTTATACTGTGGTTGTCACACAGTAGTTTCTCCACATAGGATTTGGATATTATATCAAGCATTCTGGTTACTGGATCTATGGTTTTAGATCTAGATTTGGGTAGTTTCCCAATCTGGGTACTTAGAAAGTATTCTAAAGGTGTTTTAGAATGGATGACTCCTGGCATGGTGGTGTAACTGCAGGTGATGGAGTCACCCTCTCTGAAGGTGTCTTACAGACTAAAGAGGAGAGGGATATGCATGATTGGCATATCACTTGCTTAGGCAATTGAGTCAATCATGAGATGTCAAGTACCACACCAGATGTTTTTTTTGCACTAGATGCAATAAGTTGATATATTAATCCAAATCCTAGAGAAACGTTCGGAAGCAGTTTATGAACATAAGTCGATGTTCTAGGGATTTTGTAACGGCTTCCTCCTTGGGGAGACTGACACGGCCCAAAATATTAGCTCGGACTAGCACTTAAATCACGCGACGTCTACAGGCGTAACGTAATTCAAGTAAGCTGAAACACAAAAATCTAAACCTTTTTAAGAAATAAAGAGCTGAAGCTTTGAAATAAAGGTATAGTAAATCATGTTTTGTCTTTTGAAAATTTGGGCAGCACTTCCCTTGTAAAAACTAACCCCGAAAACGGGTACAACACAGAATATAAATAAAGTATCCCAAACGGGAGCAAATCACGCCCAACGGCGGAAACAACCACCACAAACATAAAAATACGACGCCCAACGGCGAAGATCCACATAAGGAAATAAAGTAAAGCAAGACATCAACCCCAAAAGCGAACATAAAACCCATCGCTCAAGTCTCGCAACTACAAATCTTCTAAGTCTGCAACATATACAATTTGCTAGTTTCTGAATTGATGGAGTTGACTAGATACAACAAGAATAATAATACAATAGTGGCACGATCTAATAGGTACCACCTACCAAAAGCAAACCACCCGAAAACAGCTGTATGCCAATGATGCCGCTACTGATCCATGCGGTCAACCTACAAGAAATGTGGTACAACAGTGATGAGTTGCCAACTCGTGAATAGAAAAACATCATCAGGTAGAATTCGAAATAAACAACGATTCCTAGGTCAACTATATCATTAAGGTAATACAATGATATCTAGGGTGACCGTATCTGCATATGTGCCAACACATAATAAATACCTAACAGCAAGTGGATATCATCCAACGACATAATCAATGCAGTGTGCATTTGGATCTCGTCCACCAATATAATCAATGCAGTATGCATGTGGATTTCGTCCACGTGTCAACCAATGACACAACAGTATCATGCATGTAAATATCATAAAACATGTGCATGTAAATATGAGAATATCAAAGAATGTGTGTCCATCAATGACACAACAAATCATAGACCTGAGTGTCTAACATCGACACTCGAAACATCATGAAACCCGTGTCTAGCATCGACACGTAAATCCTCGTACAATCGGCTCCGTCTGCAGGATCGGCCCGCGGGCTCCGGCAGAACGGGTCGGCCTAAATCCATCTCATGACTCCGGTCGGTATCCTCCAGATAACCGCCGAGTCCAAATACTGTCACCAGTAGGCAGTGCACATCCCCTTCCAGGCTCATCGGCTAATCCATCGACATACCTTTCTTGCCCCGGGGTACCATACCGGGCTTCACCATGTACCCGCATATGGCCCACTCCACTCCTCGCATCGGGTATATATCAAAATCTCAGAACCGAGAAATCTCATGGTGGACGCATCTAAATATCATATCCAGAGAAACTGGGTTTTCAAACAATACAAAATTTCTTGAAATACCCCCCACGGTTCTCAAATCCATAAATCACATGAAATCCATATCTCAATGCGTAAATCCATAAAATATAATATATGCAACATAAAACAGCAATATAAGCATATTAAGGGAAGACTGCTCTTTTAATTGAATCCAGTTTTAAAATACACCATGCGGTTCCCAATTATCCAAAATCCAACGCAACATCATATAAAGTGAACATGTAGCTATAGCAAGGTATATGTGTAAGCATGTAGGTATGCAACATATAACAGAATGTAAGCATATCCGTATATCTCATACAACGTGGAACAGTGATATGAACATAGGAAGTATATCATGCAACATAGCATAGTGATGTGAGCATAGCAAGTATATCATGGCATGATGTAGCAATTCTACTGTGTAGTGACATAGTAATTATCGATGATGAAAGTGTGTGAGCCGGCAATCGGTGTAAGTGTAACATACGCATCATCGATAATAGTGTAGGTGTACGAGCACAGGTATATGGAATGCAATGCGAATAACATGAACATAGCGTAAAGTTCATCGTCAGCTAAATGCTATCAGGTATACGTATCTAACATGACCGAGTCGGTGAATCTATCAATCGGCATCTAGCCTCACAACATCATGTAAGGTACAATCTATCGTACGACATCCTCTAACCAAAGGTATGGATAAATTAACAAGTAAAACTCATCGCGTACGGTAATCTAACGTACGGCGGCATTAACTAAATAGGGATCCTATCAACCTATACAACATCGGAGGTACGGACCTAAGTCTCGTATGGCATATCACTCATTATGCACAACATATATCCATATATAAATACCTATCTCTCAGGTCCCATCTATGTCAATCTCGTATCAGGGAACCGACGAAGGTATCAACAATCACATATCGACTCGAATCCATAAAATGACATATCACACTAAGTCATCATATCACATCGTATACTCGTTCATCACATTAATATCTCGCATCACATTATATAAACGTCACACTTGTTCTCTTTAAATTTGTAGCCATCATGATTCACTTATCATTTCATATTCTCATATGTCAATATGTCCATTAGCATCAACTTCTATCATATTATCGTTTGTAAATCCTACAATCATGTCCGTCGCATATCATTTATCAGGATAAAATAATCAAACGATATTCCATATCAATGTTTGAGGGGATGCTATACGCCATCCACCCGACTTCCCCCATAGATATAAATCTACTCGCCTGCTAAACTCCCCGCTTAGCCGTAGTCGATGTACTTCGTCGTCTCGGAATCTACGCGAATGTACCTATAATCAATATGAATTTGCAAAGCTATTAACATCAAATTCCGAAATCCAAATATGGCACGCGGTGCGCTCATAGGTTAGAACCTATAGCCTACGCATGCAAAACAACAAAACAACCCTCGTCGTTGACGTACAAACATCCAACGACCAAATACAATATCAAATCTCAAAACCAAGAATACCCATACTGGAAAACAAAGCCAAAACCATAACTATAGTCGCTATCCATGAAAACTGTTGGATATATGTATGCCCTAGAGGCCATTATATGATAGTGTATGTATCGGTATGTGTTATATATATATATATATATATATATATATATATATATATATATATATATATATATATATATATTCAGGGAATATTCTTGCTCGACATGATAGTATGCTATCTGGTTGCACCTTTTATCTTGACATGTTCATTTGATCGTGCTTTCATTCATTTGGTACATGTTGATGTAGCCCTTAGGATGATGCAGGACTACTGAGATTATGATGCGGATCATATTGGTGGGACAGAGTAGTCTATGAGCATATCCTTGAAATGCTCCTAGTCATGGGTATATCGAGACGGGGCATCGATATCATCAGAGTAGACTAGCGTATTCGTTAATTGTCCCATATGATGGGCGATGGATGATCCCATATCCATTGGTGTGATGACACTAAAGATCGTATACGGGTGCTCAGTGGAGACTGGGTATACTGAACGGACTCACCGAGAACTCCTATGTGGTATTATATCTATCGTTGGATAGCAGTTCTCAGGTGAAACTGGTACAGGTTAGTCTGTAGACCCGAGATCGTCATAGATTCTTGTGTGTCTCCTACTGTACTTTGATCTCCACCCTACCACGGCTCTACTGAGTCGTGCAAACAGGTGGATTTTGGGTACAGTCTCGAGGCACATGGAGGCAATGAGCGATAGGAGGGGTTTCTTCTCTCCCGGTATTGGGGGTTGATGTTGCACCATGTACGATTGGCTATAACAGGAAGTCCCTGGCCAGGGCTGCTGAGATTTACTGATAAGTGTTATCAGTAGTTTCTCGATCTGTTATGAGCCATATACTGGCATGACTTATGTGAGTTATTGGGTCGACGATACCATCCCTAGACCTGATATGCAGCATATTTGACGAAGAGACCGGACTGTATGGTAAGTGTTGCCAGTTGGCTCGACAGGAGTTTTAGTAGGTTTGCTTGTGTTTCTTCTGATCGCTCAATACCTAGGAGCCGTTACGTACTGCTGGTGCCGCTGACGGTTTGTGGGCATGTGATGTGATCACTTCCTGCTGTTAGCGTATTGATGAGTCTTAGAGTCCCACAAAAGAGTCTCCTAGCTCAGGCGAAATGATTTGGGGTGCATATGTGATATGCGCGGGAGCTCGATTAAATGCGTGTATTGGATACCGTATTTTATTCGGGCGTTTACTATTGGATGGGCCGTATGTGATATGACCGGGTTATTAAATCAAGTGTTGATTTAATATTAAGTTCATTAGCTCATTTATTTAAACTTATTTCTTTTGTTGCATGCATGAGTGTATGTATATGTTGATGTGCATGCACACATGCAAGCATACAAGTGTCATGGTTGATGATACATTGGTGGCGGCAATACAATACTCACATGGTTACATATTTATACATATATTTGGTTAATTTGAGACTAAGAAAAATGACAAATGAAATCATGGTTGACTATTCAACTCTCATTCTTGTGTTGACAAGTCAAAACCATGGTTTCATTTGCCCATGGTTTTGCTTAAACTCAAGTTACAAAATATCTAGATATTTTATAACCATAGTTTGGCATGATACTCTCTCTTACTCTCTTGAGTTAAGCAAGGGTTATCATTATCATTATTCTCATTATTCTCATGAGTTTAGCTTGAGCCATCTCCTTCTTCCTCTCTCTCTCCTCAAAGCTCACTAGGGTTTCAAAAGAAAGAGAAAGGATTAAAAAGAAAAGGTTTTTACTTGAGATCAAAACCCAAATCACCATTCTACTTTGGTCTTGCCCACTTGAGTGGAGTGTTAGCTTCTTCTTCAGCCTTGATCAAGAGAAGCTTGGAGCTTGGTGCAAAGAGACTTCGTGGTGGATCATCGTGGACTCGGAAGGACACAAGCCAACCGTTTCAAACCTCAATCGATCCAAGGAGTCTAGGAGGAGGTCTACAAAGGTTGTATTCTCTTCCATTTAGTGTTAGACACTTGTAATATATGATACTAGCTAGTTGTTACTCTATCTTTCTAGTTTGATTCATGGTTGAAATTGTTTAGCACCCTCTAAAATTTTTGTTATAGCATGTGTGATGCTACCCTTAACCTAGTGTGGTGCAATAGAATCCCTACAGTGGTATCAGAGCCAAGCTAGAAATATAGACAATGTTAGAAATAATACGGAAACGAAACAACCCCGAATTAACAAAACTGCATCCCTTAAACTTTGCTTCTCTGTCGAATTTTTAAAGTGCAAGAAAAAAATTTCAAACAACTGTAGAAGCTTACTGACACAATTATAAGAGCACAGAACAAATTTGAGCCATTCTCCTCGGATTTTGGCCGAGCCCCCCCTCAAAATCCGAGCAGGCCGGCCCCCCTTCCCTGTTCTGCTTCAAAATTTTTCTATGCTCTGGTGTCTAGGTTTTGGGGTTTCAGGTATTGTTTGTTTAAGCCAAATTTTCATGTGATGCAAATTGTGCTTAGGGCTTTATTCGGAGTATTTCGTAATCATATTTTTTAACATTGTAATAGTAATTTGGATGATGTTTAACAGTTCAAGCGAACATCAATAACCCCCCATTGCCCTCACTGAAAATTTACAAGTGTTGGGATTTTCTTAAGTTAATTTTATTCGATAGTCGTGCAAGTAACTCTATGGACCCTCTAGAAGAACAAAAACCTTAACTCGATTCTATGCCTTCGGAACTGCGACTGAACTTTAGGGTTTACCGTAGTTCCGCGGTGTCGTAGGTGAGGCATTGGTTTGGGTCTTCTACGGATGGATCATAGGTACCGTGGCTAGTTTTTGGGTACTTTACTTTGCTCAAGTGTTGAGCACATCGGGGTAATTTGTGGATGCTTTTTGATTCGATTGAAACGTTTAACATTGTCTAGATATCTGTGATGTGATACAATAATCGGAATCTACACTAATTAGTTTTATGAAAAGTAATTAGTTGCGTGTATGTCTAATATTTCGGTCTCGGTAGAATCGGGAATCTTGTTGAATTACCCGGCTTCTTTTGAAAAGGTGTTTTCATAGTCGAGACCTAAATATAAGATTTACATTGTTAGGCATGAAATCCTGAATATGTGATATTCCAGGTTTATGATGTCTAAAAGCAGTGTCGATTCCAATTGTTGTAATTTTTCACTTTCTTTTCTGCGACCGTAAGTGTAGTATATGCTGTATCGCCGGTTTCGTTGCTATATATCAACGACAATTGGGGTACTCATACTTACTTACGTTGATGATATGTGATATTATGTATTGTTGAGATGTGATGTACAGGATCGCCGCGAATGAATAGCCGAGGTTTTTATGTGAGATGAGATTTTTTTCTTTTCATTCATGTAAAATTAAATGTATTTAATATTCTTTTATTGGGACACTTCCGGATTGAGGATGATGTCACCATTGTTGTATATTATTTACTTTTCCGCATTAGGATAGACCTAAGGAGGAGAGCACAAGTGACCGGGTTCTATGGTTCAGTGGGAGACCATCTCGAGGAGTCGAACCGAGTCTCATAAACACTAGAATTGGTAGGGTCACTTGCCGCTCTCGTAGGGGTCTAGGGGTGTGGGCTTGGCTATTCATCGCGACCGTGGAATCCGTATTTTCTATTGTTGGCTAAATACAAAATACAGACCTCCTAGTATATCATGTATTTTCATATATGTGCTTCTGCTGTGGATATTCTGTAATGTGATTACTCTATATGCTGAGACGAATGAAATATTATATATATGATATATAATAAACGTTGCATATGTTTTGCATCCGTGCTAGTCCCGCCCCGCTATGCCGTTAGTTAAGTAACCTAACGGTTCATAACGGGACAATGTGACGAATGCGGATGGTATATGCGTATGTTCTATTTTCGTTTCTTTTCTGTAATGGCTTAGGACTTAAATGATGGGACTACATTAATATGATTAATGTAAACAAAAGAAACCTAAAAAGATGTTGTAGAATCAGATTTTAAACCTACTCGGCTTTTTATGAAAAAGCAAGATTTCAAAAGGCGGAGCTTAAGCCACTCCTTTTAAAACCATTAGATTCTACAACGATATCAAGTTCGAAGTGTTAAAGGTTTTCTTAAAAACTATACGCAGCCCTCCGTCATTTTAGGAAGTAGAGTACTTAGTATTCGTGCTACGTATGTTGATTATAGTCAAGGCGTAGTGTACGGTAGCTAAGTGATGTCTTCCTACACACCATATGATGGGATTAATTAGGACATTCATGTGATTATGTTGATTATAGTCAAGGGTCATATGGGTGGGTCTAATTAATCATGAAATGACGGGTAGAACTTGACTCATACTTATGATATGTTGATTATAGTCAAGGTCATAAATGCTAGGGGTAAAAACATATCGGGAGTTTCAAGTATTGAAATTTGCAATGAGATTGCATACCTTCTATGTGATAGTAGGATCCCGATCCCACTGTGAGCAATAGTTGCTCCTGCGAGAATTTTGCACTTTACAATTAGCCAACTCATTAGGTGTCTAGAAAGGTGTCAATGGGGCTACGCCTCTGGGAAAATGAGGTTTATTTTAATTAGGTCCGTGCAAAAGCACGGGGAACCTCCCTCAGAAGTACCGGCACTGGCCTGGCTGAATGGTTAGCGAAGTTGTAGAATATAATTAATCTTGGCTAATTTTTCCCTTTTAAGGTTTGAAGGAGAATTTGATAAAAGCAGTGGGAGACATCGTTTAGATAAGATAATAAACCAATCTAATATTTGCAAGAGCTTTCGCTGAGTGTATTCTTTTCTCTCTCATAATGGCAGATAACCATGACTGGACTTAAGCTACTGTTAAAGAAAAATAAGCTTACCGGACCAAACTATAAAGACTGGCTGAGGAACATTAACATTGCTCTCACATATGATAAAGTATCATATGTCCTCACTGCCAAAGCACCGCCCAAACCAGGCCCTAAATCTTCTTTAGCGGATAGGGAGATCCACAAAACATGGGATATTGACTGTGCCATCGCCAAATACCTCGCGCTTGCATCGATGGACAATACACATCAAAAGCAGCACGAGGAGATGGATGTTCAATCCATCTTTCTCCATACAAAGGAGTTGTATAGGGTGCTGCCTTGTATCCTTCGATACGAAGCATCTCGAAAGTTGTTTTAGATGCGGATGGCTCCTGGCACACTAGTAAGCGATCACGTTTTGAAGATGATAGCTCTTATTAAAGAGCTTTAGGGCCTCGGATGGGAAATGGACAACGAGCAATATACGGATATTGTTATACAGTCTCTTCCCTCTGCCTTTTCTCCTTTCATAGTGAACTTCAACATGCATAGCATGGAGAAATCACTACCCGAACTTCTCAATATGTTGAGAAATGCGGAGAGCACGCTTAAGGCGAAGTCTCCCTCCCTGCTTGTTGGACAATCTTCTTCTTCCGTCCCAAAAGCCAAGGCCAAGGGAAAGAACAAGAAGAAATCCACCAAGCCGAGAGGTGGAATAAAAAAGGCAAAGGGAAAGGACAAATCCAAAGCTGTGGAATCGGGAAAAGGAGAATGTTTCTACTGCAAGAAGACGGGACACTGGAAGCGGAACTGTACTGAGTACCTTGGTCTCAAAAAAAAAGAAGTATGGTGATACTTCAGCTTCAGGTGTGTTCGTAACCGAAAACTGTTTTTCTATAAACTCTGCTTCCTGGGTATTGGATACCGGTTCGGGTTCTCATATCTGCAATTCTGTGCAGGGGTTGAGAAATAACAAGTTTTTGAAGACAGGTGATCATATTCTCTGGGTTGGAAATGGTTCCAATATACATGCAGTTTCAGTGGGAGAGTATCATCTGGGGTTGCCATCAGGTTGTATATTGGTTTTGAACCCATGTTATTTTGTACCAAGCATACTTTGTAATATTATATCCGTTTCTTTGTTGGATAATGAAGGATATAATTTTGTATTGCAGCACAATGTTATAAACATTAAACTTAATCATGAGTTGATTGGTTGTGGTACGCTTAATAACGGGATATACGTCCTGAATCAACACATAGTTTTCAACATACAACACACAAACAAAAGGAAGTTTTCAGATATAAATGAAGCTTTTCTTTGGTATTGTAGACCTGGTCATATTAATGAAACAAGACTAAACAAGCTTCATAAAGATGGATATTTAAATTCTTTTGAGTATAAATCTAATGCGACTTGCCAGTCTTGTATCAAAGGGAAAATGACCAAAACTCCGTTTGCTGGACATGGAGAAAGAGCTACTGAGCTCTTGGGCCTCATACATAGTGATGTATATGGGCCAATGTCTATACATGCACGAGGCGGTTTTTCTTACTTCATAACTTTTACTGATGATTTCTCAAGATTCGGTCATGTGTTTTTGATAAAGCATAAGTCTGAAGCTTTCGAGAAATTCAAAGAGTACAAATTTGAAGTAGAAAAACAAACTGGATTGAGCATCAAGATACTTCGATCGGATCGAGGTGGAGAGTATCTTAGTACAGAGTTTTCGAACTTCCTAAAAGAGAATGGGATTCTCTCTCAGCTCACTCCCCCCTACACACCACAGCACAACGGTGTGTCAGAGCGGTGGAATCGAACCCTATTAGATATGGTATGATCCATGATGAGTAATGCTGAGTTGCCCCTCTCCTTTTGGGGGCATGCATTGGAGACTGCAGCTTTTCTGTTGAACAGGGTTCCGACCAAGACCGTGTCTACCACTCCATATGAGATATGGTATGGGAAGAGACCATCTCTTAAGCGAGTTAAGATTTGGGGTTGTCCAGCTTTTGTCAAAAAGCAGAATCCAGAAAAACTCGAGACACGATCGTTCAAATGTGTATTTGTGGGATATCCAAAAGATTCATATGGATATCTTTTCTACCACAAGGAGGAACAAAGGGTGTTTGTTTCTCGGAATGCCACATTTTTAGAAAATAAGATTTTTCCAAATGATACTGATGGCAATGTGGTAGATCTAGATGGGGTTCTAGAAACACAAATTACAAATGACAACTTGGTTGAACCTGATGTTGCAACAGAACTTAATGAACCTCAGCCACTCCGTAGATCTGGTAGGACTTCTCATCCACAGGATAGATACTATGGTTTTCTCATTGATGGTGATGGAGAAGACTGCGTCATGGATGATGATGACCTTACCAGTTTTCAGAAAGCTATCACGAGTGGTGACTCTGTGAAGTGGCTGGATGCCATGAGATCTGAAATGGAGTCTATGTACACCAACAAAGAGTGGACTTTGGATGTTGTGCTCTCTGGGGTAAAACCCGTAGGGTGCAAATGGATCTTTAAGAGAAGGATCGGTGTAGATGAGCAGGTGGAGACCTATAAGGCAAGGCTTGTGGCGAAAGGATTTCGACAAAGACCAGGACCGGACTATAACGAAACCTTTTCTCCTATAGCCATGCTTAAATCCATTTGGATCCTACTTGCTTTTGCTGCTCACTAGGACTATGAAATCTGGCAGATGGACGTTAAAATGGCTTCTCTAAATGGTGATTTAGAAGAATGCGTTTATATGGATCAGTCAGAGGGCTTCATTGATAGTGGAAGCAGCGGGAAAGCATATAGGTTGCTTAAATGCATTTATGGATTAAAGCAGGCATCACGGAGTTGGAACATCTATTTTGATGATGTTATCAAAGAGTTTGATTTCGTCAAAAATCCAGATGAACCTTGTGTTTATAAGAAGATTGTGGGAAGTACTGTCGCATTCCTCGTATTGTACGTGGATGACATTCTTCTGATAGAAAACGACGTTCCTATGCTACAATCGGTCAAACTATTCTTATCACAAAGGTTCTCCGTGAAGGACCTGGGAGATGCCTCATACATATTGGGCATAAAGATCTATAGGGATAGATCTAAACGGTTATTGGGATTTTCCCAAACCAGGTACATTAACACCATCCTAAAGAGGTTTAGTATAGAAGACTCCAAGCGGGGTTCCTTACTCGCTGGTCATGGAGTTACTCTCTCTAAGGACTTTTGCCCAAAGACTGATGAAGGGAGAGCTCGCATGAGCATTATACCCTACGCTTCTGCTGTAGGATCTATAATGTATGCGATGTTATGTACACACCCTGATGTAGCTTATGCACTGGGTGTAGTAAGCAGGTATCAATCCAACCCAGGGGAGAATCACTGGACAGCAATGAAGAACATTCTTAAGTACTTGCGAAGGACTAAAGAAATGTTCTTGGTGTATGGTAACGGAGATCTCCAGATGGAGGCCTTTACCGATTCGAGCTTCCAGAGTGATAAGGATGACATCAAATCTATCTCTAGGTTTGTCTTTACCCTTAATGGAGGGGCGGTGTGTTGGAAGAGTTCCAAACAGGATACCGTTGCAGACTCCACAATGGAAGCTGAGTATATTGCTCCAAATGATGCTGCCAAGGAAGCCGTCTGGATGAGGAAGTTCGTTTCGGAGCTAGGAGAAGTTCCGACCATTATTGATCCAATACCGTTGTATTGTGATAATAATGGGGCTATGGCATTAGCCAAAGAGCCTAGGTCCCATCAGCAATCCAGACACATCCTCAGGCGATATCATCCGATCCGGGAGATAGTTGATCGCCGCGAGATCGAGATTCAAAAACTAGATACAAAAGATAACACCGCGGATCCACTCACTAAGGCCCTCCCTTTGCCGCAGCATGAGCGACTTTTTGAGAGGTTGGGTATGAGATACTCCAATAATTGGCCTTAGTGCAAGTGGGAGATTGTTGGATATATGTATGCCCTAGAGGCCATTATATGATAGTGTATGTACCGGTGTGTTTGTGTGTGTTTATATATATATATATATATATATATATATATATTCACGGGACATTCTTGCTCGACATGATAGTCTGCTATCTGGTTGCACCTTTTATCTTGACATGTTCATTTGATCGTGCTTTCATTCATTTGGTACATGTTGATATAGCCCTTAGGATGATGCAGGACTACTGAGATTATGATGCGGATTATACTAGTGGGACAGAGTAGTCTATGAGCATATCCTTGAAATGTTCCTAGTCGTGGGTATATAGAGACAGGGCATCGATATCATCAGAGTAGACTAGCGTATACGTTACTTGTCCCATATGATGGGCGATGGATGATCCCATATCCATTGGTGTGATGACACCAAAGATCGTATACGGGTGCTCAGTGGAGACTGGGTACACTAAACGGACTCGCCGAAAACTCCTATATGGTATTACATCTATCGTTGGATAGCAATTCTCAGGTGACACTGGTACAGGTTAGTCTGTAGACCAGAGATCGTCATAGATTCTTGTGTGTCTCCTACTGTACTTTGATCTCCACCCTACCCCGGCTCTACTGAGTCGTGCAAACAGGTGGATTTTGGGTACAGTCTCGAGGCACATGGAGGTAATGAGCGATAGGAGGGGTTTCGTCTCTCCCGGTATTGGGGGTTGATGTTGCACCATGTACGATTGGCTATAACAGGAAGTCCCTGGTCAGGGCTGCTGAGATTTACTGATAAGTGTTATCAGTAGTTTCTCGATCTGTTATGAGCCATATACTGGCATGACTTATGTGAGTTATTGGTTCGACGATACCATCCCTAGACCTGATATGCAGCATATTTGACGAAAAGACCGGACTGTACGGTAAGTGTTGCCAGTTGGCTCGACAGGAATTTTAGTATGTTTGCTTGTGTTTCTTCTGATCGCTCAATACCTAGGAGCCGTTACGTACTGCTGGTGCCGCTGACGGTTTGTGGGCATGTGATGTGATCACTGCCTGCTGTTAGTGTATTGATGAGTCTTAGAGTCCCACAAAAGAGACTCCTAGCTCAGGCAAAATGATTTGGGGTGCATATGTGATATGCGCGGGAGCTCGATTAAATGCGTGTATTGGATACCGTATTTTATTCGGGCGTTTACTATTGGATGGGCCGTATGTGATATGACCGGATTATTAAATCAAGTGTTGATTTAATATTAAGTCCATTAACTCATTTATTTAAACCTATTTCTTTTGTTGCATGCATGAGTGTATGTATATGTTGATGTGCATGCACACATGCAAGCATACATGTGTCATGGTTGATGATATATTGGTGGAGGCAATGCAAGACTCACATGGTTATATATTTACACATATATTTTGTTAATTTGAGATTAAGCAAAATGACAAATGAAATCATGGTTGACTATTCAACTCTCATTCTTGTGTTGATAAGTCAAAACCATGGTTTCCTTTGCCCATAGTTTTGCTTAAACTCAAGTTACAAAATATCTAGATATTTTGTAACCATAGTTTGGCATGATACTCTCTCTTACTGTAACATTTCAGAAAATATAAAATATTATTTTTGGAACTTAATATTAAAATAATATATTTCCCGAAAACTGCATGATTTGCGAAATTTGGGTTTTCGAAAAAGGGTATAAATATATACTAATAATTGTGAATTAAAACGATTTATTCATTTAAAAATATATTTAAAGGATTTGGCATTTTTAAGATTTATTATATTCAGTTTAAATGAAAACCCGATTAGTGCACTGCTAATCGCGATTAGGCCAAATCCGTGTTTTTACAGTTTTTCATGGCTAGTGCACCATGGCATGTCGCATTCTGGTTACATGTTGTTTCTTGTGTTATTTTAGGGTATTTAATGGTTTGTTTTTAAATAAATAAGAAAAGATTATAAAGAAAAAGGGCAAAAGGGTAATTAGTGAGAGAGTGGGTGAGAATAAGAGAGGGGAGAGAGAGAGGGCTGTCACATTCTCTTCCTCCACCATTTTTGCATCTCCTTCTTCATCTCCTCAAGCTCACTTCCCTCCACCTTCAACCCCAATTATCATCTCCAAATTTCCACAAAAACCCTAAACCCCTTTCATAAAAATTGATCCCCTCTTCTCCTTCTATACAATGGACCAAGTAAAGTAGGATTTTGACAACATTGGCAAACTAGGGTTTTTCTTGAGTTGCATCCATGAGGTAATTTCTCCACCATTAGAGTAGTATTACATTCACTTTAGCTTCCATGCATGTTTAGAAGTGATTAAGTGGTGATTAGTGAGGTTTGAAAATTCCTAGTTAGGGTTTAAGGGATTTTTGAGTTGTGATGGTAAATTGAGGTTAGTAGAGGCCTTATAACCCCTGTAGTGTTAGTATTTTAGACAAATACCTGAGACTTAAACCCCAGTTTACGAACTTAGAAACCCCGACATAGGGTAATTGTGTGAATGGTTAAGGTATTTTGGAATCTGCCAACACTCGGAGACCTGGAAAATTATTTAGCGAACACAATGACACATGAAAGCATACAGGAAGCTACCACAGAGATCCAAGACCCCAACTCCACCCATAGGCCGCAGATTTGATCATTCTGGCCACAATTTGTGGCCAGAGTAGGGTTGATTTGGTCTATGTTTGTTCCAGGGCTTTATCTCCAGTAAATTCGACCCTCCATATATGCAGAATTGACCAATTTGGACTAGGGTAAAATCTGGGACCATTTCCTTGAGTTGCAATTTTGAAATGTGACTTTTAAATGACTTGAACTTGTGATATTTCATTTTGTCTAGAACGATTGGCGTTTGTACGTCGATGTCGAAGGTTATTGGTTCTTCTTGCATGTGTAGACCATATGTTTAAACCTATGTGTGATACTGTACTGTTTTGGTTTTGTGCGAGATTTCTGTTTACGATGCTATATGTGTATATATGTAGGTACCCCCACGTGGATTTTTCAGTGTTGCTATTACTACATCACTTTCTGTATATTCATGATGTTTCATCGCATTGCATGTTTGTATATATGTTATCTGTAATTATTATGAAACCTTGCTGTCAGGACACCGGCACCATTACCGATGATGCGTATGTTCCACGTACACCTGCTTGCCGGCTCACACACATCATCATCGGTAACTGCCATGTCACGTACACTTTAGAGAATACTATTCATTGGCATAGCTTGCTAGTTGATAGTTGCAATATGTTATAGCTTTCATATACTAGTTTAACTATTGAATTTATTGCATGATATCAGATGCATTCATATATTCATTGGTCATGCAGTATTATGGAGATTTATGCCGGTATTCACTGTTAATTTATATCATGATTTTTATGATTTCGGATCCTTCTTGAGATTTCTGGATTTGGAAACCGCATGTGAAAGTTTTATAAACTGATGATTTATTTTAAAGAGATAGATGCGGTTTTTCTTGATATGATGAGTATTGTCCACCATGATGTTTTCCCAGTTCTGAGATGGTTTTCGAGACCCGACTCGATGAGTTGGATGAACCGTCTGCGGGTGCATGGTGGACCCAGTATGGTACCCCGGGGCAAGAAGCTCGAGTTGTAGATGATGAGCCCGGCAGGGGCAGACTGCCTACCGGTGATTGTCTGGCGCGGCTGATATCTGGAGGATACCGTTCGTGGTCGTGTGATGAATGATATGGGCCGATCCGGACTGACGGAGCCCGAGATATTGAGATGTTGAGATTTGAGACATTGAGATACTGAGATATTGAGATACTGGGATTTATGTTTTGTGTCGATGCTTAACACTGATTTCTCTATTGATTTCATGATGTATTCTGTTTTCATTCGAATGCATTCATACATCGTATATCTGATATGTTGCTATCTGAGTCACTGACACGAACACATGGTATTGCACTTATGTGTAGATGGATCAGGATATTTATTTGAGGATATTACTTGATATGACCTAGGATAGCGTCATACATTCGATTTCTGCTCTGTGATATTTTCTACTCACGAATTGGCAACTCACCCCCGTTGTGCCACAGTTTCTTGCAGGTTTTGCCGTACAGGTATCTTAATGGCTTGCTGGCACACTGCTTTCATTTCGGGTGATTGCTTTTATAGGTGGGTTCACTTGCATCGTGACCACCATTGTACATTTATTATTTCAGTTGTATCTAGTAAACTCCATCAACCAGACTTGTATATTTGATAGAACTAGGAGACCAGTGTTTATTCTTTCGACCTTAGAGTCGCGCTTGTATTATTATGGTTTTCTGGTGGATATGGGCTTCCTTTGAGTTTTGATCCTCGCCCTTCGGCGTTGTATATTATATTGCTTGCGTGGTTTTGTCCACCCTTTTGGCGAAGAGCTAGGTCCCGCTTGGGGATGCCTTATTTATTATATATACTTTATCAGGTTTTGTACCCGTTTGGGGTCAGTATTTACAAAGGAAACTCTGCCGAAATTTTCAGAAAAGACTTGAGATTTTAAAACTGCATACTTCGGCTTATGTTGTTAAACTACTTGCTTTAAATTGGATTTCCCTTCACTCTACTGCTTCATTGGTTTTGATTTCTGGGTTTTGGCTTACTTGTAAGTCTACGGTAGCGCCCCGCCGTCTGTCCGAGGCCAAAATGCGAAAACGAAAACTTTTCATAAACTTGAAACCGACGCTATCGTATACTTTAATCCCGGATCGAACCATTAACCTACAACTAGCTAACAAGGGAACGGTTGGAGAGGCTAAACCGATCGATCCTTGTCCTTCGGTCTTTGGCCACCATCCCGAGCTCCTCGCGGCATCTCCGGTCTCGATCTCCTCGTCGGAAAGGGCACCACATCATCGAGTCTTTTTACGGGCTCCCGCCTCTGAACCGAGGCAACTCGGACACGAATTTTGCTAGCCGACGTGTCCAAGGTTGCTGTAGACTAAGTATAGAACACTTTGTCTCGAGAGTTAATTGAAGTTGCCACAATGGAGAAGTGTGATGAAAATTAGCTTTGGAATGAACTAAGGATTTATGTGCATCATCAAATGAATCAAAAATCCTACACAGAAAAATGGGGCAGCTCTCTTCTTTTGCTCGGCCAGAGAAGAGGAAAAATATGGGGAAATGATTGTGAAGGGAGGTGAGTGTAGGAAAAATCAAGAGGTGATCATAAGCAAAGAATGTCACAACCTTGCCCACTTCAATCCATTCACCAATTAATGCAAAACCTTGAAACAAAGCACATCTAGAAACCTCATGAAGCTTCATGAGCTGGTGGAGGAGAACAAGCCACCACAAAAAAAAACACTTTCATTTTGCTAAATGCCACTTTTGCAAGAAAACCCCTCTCCTCACAAAAATTCAGCCATGAAGGAACAAAGGAAAATTAGCCGAAAAAAGAAAGCAAGCTGGCAACTTCAAAAAGCGATCCGGTAACAAATTACAGGATAACCCCGAGACTGTATATACATACCCACATTTGTATTCCGACCGAATAAAAATGCAATGAGTTAAAATATACACAGTATACTACTAGGATTCAGCTTAAACCAAAGCCCGCTTGTATTATCCGTCCGAAACACTACACGTGCACAAGTGCACGCGTGTGTTCGAACCCTGCCATAAATCCATACGGCCTCTACAACATTTCGCCCGAAACTTGAGAAACTATCTGTGGGGGACTCTAAAGACTCGTCAATACTTTGGCTGTGGATTTAACCACTAGCACGTCAGAGGTATTAGCCGTACGTAACGGGCTATCAGGTATTGACCAAAAGGGAGTTCGATGAGCGAACTCATCCTGACACCCTATTGAGACTGTCAGTGACAATATTCGTACAGTCCGGTCCATTCGTCTATGAGCATCGCATGGCGGGCCTAGGGGGTTGGTAAAAGTCAGACCCCCAAAAGCGGTACAAGTCCTGTCAGAGTGTAGCCCAGAACACCCTGAGATACTACTGGAATACCTACCAGTAAATCTCCTGCCTTGGCCAAGGACTTCATGTAATGGCTCTTCTAGACACAGCGCGATCTCACCCCCAATACCGGGAGAAACGAAACCCCTGCCGATCCGCTCACTGCCTCTATGTGGCTCGGTACTGTACCCAACTAAAACCTGTTTGCACGACTCCTTTGAGCCGTGGTAGGGTAGTAATCAAAGTACACTGGGAACTCACACGAGACAAATGACGATCTCAGGTTGATGAACTAACCTGTACACATGTCACCAGGGAACTGCTATCTGACATCAGGTATAATACCAACTAGCATTTTCCCGGCGAGTCCTGTCTGGTGTACTCATAACCCAATGAGCATCTGTATACATCTTAGGTGAACCAACTGACACCAGTGGCTTGTAAGACCGGCCACCGCCCCTCGTCGGGGTCTCGACTGTATACACTAGTCTACTTTGGAGTATCGATGCCCTGTCTCGAAAACTCCCACGACTAGGGACCTTTTAAGAATGTGCTTATAGACCCCAGCTCCCACGTATATGATCGCCAACATACTGCTGGCCGTCGAGCAAGAATCCTAAGGGCTCTATCAACGCGCAATAGTGACCTGTAAGGTCACCTAAAGCAGTATACGAGGATAAAGATAAACCAGATAGCATACTATCATCTTGAGTAAGACTGTCCTACCGGTATAGGTCCTTCCTCAATCATTGCAATCATGTGCCTGTGATCCAATAATTGACTCTGAGGGCACTATATCCAACAATCTCCCAGTTGCACTCAAGGCTAATTATTGCGATGTCGCATACTCACAGCCCGTATGATACCGAACACCCAACTCCTCTACTAATTAGTCTCACAAAGCCCGTTTGCGAAACTATTGCGTTCGAGGAATAGCCTCAGTGAGTGGATCCGCCCTGATGTTTCTTTCTATGTCTCTCTTTATCTCATGTTCGTGGAGAAAGCCATCTCCCGAAATGAGCAATACCTGTCTTAGAATATGTCTGGATATCTGATGGGACCTAGCTCATAAATGAACTCCAAATCCAAACTTCTTAGACTGTATCGTCAACTGAACTTAATCAGTATCCTGCGTCATATCTCCCTCAGTGTCCACTTGGACTACCTGTCCAAAATACTGCCCATCGTCAGAGGGAAAACTATAACTCTGACAGTCACTCTGTCATCCAGGTCACCTCGGAAGCCTGGAATGATAACCGTCTCCTAAAAGAGGCTATTGTTATCATATCCCTAGAACATCCACTTATTTTCTAAAACTGCTTTCGATCGTTTCTCCAGGATTGGATCAATATCAACATATTGCATCTAGTGCAAAAACAACATCTGGTGTGGTACTTGACATCTCATGTTTGACTCAACTGCCTAAGCAAGTGATCTGCCAATCATGCACATCCCTCTCCCCTTTAGTCTGTAAGATATCTTTAGAGAGGGTGACTCCATCACCTGCAGGTACACCACCATGCCAGGAGTCGTCCATTCTAAAACACCTTTAGAATGCTGTCTAAGTACCCAGATTGGGAAACCACCCAAATCTAGATCTAAAACCATAGATCTAGTGACCAGAATGTCTGATATAATATCCAAGCTTTATAGGAGAAACCACTGTGTGACAACCAAAGCATAACCGATCGTAGTATAGGAACTTCACTTCCTACTCTGTGTATGTTATCCAAATACCAGGACAACACACCCTACTACCTTCTTAATAGATCCATCCCCTATTTTGATGAAGTCAAACATATGACTATCACATCAGAAATAGATGATCTATCTCCGCTATATTCTGCTATAGTCTATAAATAGACATAAGCTACTTGTCCACCAATGCTTCCGCTGCTCCCACTGACTACGACAACCCTCTGGCAGAGTCATATACACGTACACTTCTAAAGCCAGTTTAGAACGACGCTATACTCATCCTCCTGCCGGGTCTTGTTAGTTGTATGTATGCCCTAGAGGCCATTACTGTACATTGGATGTATATTGTAGTGGATGCTGGGACATATATAGGGAGGACTTTCTTGCTCGACATGATAGTATGCTATCTGGTTACCCTTTACCTTAACGTGTACACTGATAGTCTCTCTGTTACATGTTGGTAAAGCCCTTAGGATGTGTACTTGACTACCTGGACTATGATGCGGATCATACTAGTGGGGACATGGTAGTCCATAAGTACATCCTTCAAGGTCCATAGTCGTGGGTATATCGAGACGGGGCATCGATATACCAGAGTAGACTAGCGTATACCTTCTCGACCCATACAGATGAGCGATGGATGATCCCATATCCATTGGTGTTTGACATCAGAGATGATATACGGGTGCTCAGTGAAGACTGGGTACACTGGACGGACTCGCCGAGAACTCCCAGATGGTATTATACCTTACGTCAGATGGCAGTTCTCTGGTGACACTGGTACAGAGTAGTCTGTTGACCCGAGATCGTCATAGAGTCTTGTGTGGTTCCCACTGTGCTTTGATTTCCACCTTACCACGTCCAAGAGGGCGTGCAAAACGGTGGTTTTTGGGAACAGTCCCGAATCACATGGAGGCAATGAGCGATAGGAGGGGATTCGTCTCTCCCGGTATAGGGAGTTGATGTTGCGCAGTGTTCGATTGGCTATAACCGGAAATCCCTGGCCAGGGTTGTTGAGATTTACTGGTAAGTGTTATCAGTAGTTTCTCGAACTGTTATAGACCTCATATCGACACGACTTATCGAGCTATTGGGGTCTGACGTTTACCACCCCTAGGCAAGATATGCGACATATCAGATGATCAGACCGGACTGTACGGTAAGTGTTACTAGTTGGATTCACAGGAGTGTGAGCGGGCTTGCTCGTCGATCTTCTGATCGCTCAATACCCGGGTGGCCGTTACGTTTAGCAGACCGCTTGCGGCTTGTGGGTGATTGATATGATCATCACCTGCTGCCGGCGTATCGACGAGTCTTTAGAGTCCTACACAGAGGTTTCCTGGCTCAAGCGAAACGAAATAGGAGCGCATATGAGATATGTGCGGGACCGAGAATAATACGTGTATGTGATACCGTATTTCATTCTCGCGATGAATGTGTCGAATGGTTGTATGCGATATAACCTAGTTATCGAATCAAGGATTGATTCGATAAATCGATACATTGGATATTAGTCGGTCATATGAGATATGACCGGATCGTTAAATCAAGTGTTGATTTAATGATTTAATGCATAATTATATATTTGATATATTACTTTGCATTAACTAGTATTGGTTCACTTTAAATGGATTTTCTCACTTGGATGTACAAGTTGTATATGTGATATACTTTTTGTGTAAATGATTGTATCATGTTTGATGATGCATGTTTACTTGAGTTTGTGTAAAGATTGAACCATGGTTATTTAAATGGTTAGGGTTTTGGTTTTCTTATTTATTTATTTATTTATTTATTTATTTTTTATAGAAAATAATAAGCATAAAGAAAAATGGTGGCTTTCTTTGGATGGATGTTGAAGCTTCATGAAGCTTTGACTAAGTCACCATTTTTGTCTTCATGCTTAACCCTAACCATTCACTTAACCCTAGTTCATTCTCTACACTTGACCATGGTTGGATTATGATAAGTATTCATATTCTTTTCTTTTTGAATTAACTTATCATATCATTATCTTCTTCTTCTTCTTCTTCACATGAAGAAAGCTTGCCTCATCAATGGCAAGTGAAGAAATCAAGTGAGAAATCCAATTCTAAAGTGAACCCACTTCCTATTTCTTCATCCTCTACCTCTTGCCAAGTAGTATAGGGTGTTCTCTTCACAAGTTTCATGACTTGGTGAAGTGGGAGCTTGATCTTGTGATGCCTCGACGTAGATCATCTTCGGCACGAAGCCGACGACCTTGCCCGCCCATTTCTCCAATGAAGCCGACGCTAGAGCCCGGGTTTTCCATTTGGACAGCGAGGAGACTTCATTGCGGAGCTATGGAGGTGGAGGACCGGATCTACAAAGGTTGTTTTTCCGTTCTTGTAGTTAAGTTGTTAACTAGTTTCATTTGTCGCCTATATATCTAGTTAACGATCCGTATTAGGGTTTCTCGGCACTTGTAAAATTAGAAATTGGCATGGTTGATGCCTTGTGAGACCTCTTGAGAGTGCCTCGGAACCCTACAGTGGTATCAGAGCCTAGCTAGAGCCTTAGGCGATGCGTAGACGGAGTTTGAAGTCCGATTAAACCGAAACCCTAACACAAATTTGCTCTCTGGACTTTTTCCAAAAATTGGGTTTTTTTCCAGATTAAAAATATGCAGAAAATTCAGCAGGAAATTCTAAGAATTACGGTGCAAAAATTACCTAATGATCTTTCTAAAGTGCGGCGGAACCGCGGCATTAGCGTGCTAATGCGGCTGTTCCGCGGCCATTTTGTCTCTTCTCCCATTGAATTTTGCACAGTAATTCCTATTTCGCAGTGCTGGTTTTCCTGGGATATTTTTTTTCTGAACTCAAGAGTTAAGTTTTCTGGGTTGTATTGGGGACTCGGTGTTTCGATCGGATTGTCAGACTTTGTTTATGTGGCTTTCCGGATATTTTAGAATATGTTAAAAAGTTCGACCGGATATAAATACCCAACTTTTCCCCTGCCGGAAAATTTCCAAGTGTTGGATTTTTCTGTGGTTTAAAGACGTTCTCAGTAGTGCAAGTAACGCGATGGTCCCTCTAGAAGATAACAAACCTTAACTCGATTATGTGACCGTCTCGAACTGCCCTTTGAACCTTAGGGTTTGGGGCAGTACGGCGTGCCACATGTAAGGCGTTGGCTTGACCCTTCTACGGCTGGACCGTTGGTACTGAGGCATGAACTGAATGTTTTTAGATTTATTTCATGTGTTGAGCTGTTTCGGGAAAACTTGGGTGTTCGAATGTTCGATCGGAAAGTTTAACATTTTCTATTTATCTGGAATGGAATACAATAATTGGAATTCACAAGCAGTTATGAGATAACTGAATGAATGTTATAAACATAGCACTTTAGTCTCACTTGATCGGTTGCCACGGAATTTTGATGTGATCAAAAGTCCGTCGCAATCACGTAGCGTACGCGGATACTCGCCGGATAAACTTAATAGACAGCTACACCCCTTAGCCCCGACCAAGTGACTGTAGGAGAACCCCGTCGCCGAAAGCATCCGTTCGGGTGCTCGGGCAGCGGTGTTCCGCCTTGGTGCACTTCGTCGACGGCGTCGGGGGTGCGGCCGCCTACTAAAGTTTGCGACGAGCATTCGATCAGCATGTCGGGAATCTTGTTGAATTACCCGACTTGATATTGAAAAGAGTTTTCGATAATGAGACTAAAATGCGGGGTTTATAATTGTTAGGCATGCGATGTCTAAGGAATTCATTTAGTCAGGCATGCGATGTCTGAGGATGTTGCGGATTCCAACAGTTGTAGTTTTACACTTTCTTTTCTGTGACCGTAAGTGTAATATGTGATATCGCCGGTTTCGTTGCTATATGTCAACAACAATTGGGATGCGCATATTTACTTACGTTGATGACATGTGATGTTATGTGTTGCTGGATATGTTATATTGGATCGTCGTGTTTGAATAGCCGGGGTTTTTTATGTGAGATGAGTGCTTTTCATTTTCATTCATGTAAAAACTTGTATGTAATATTCTTTTATTGGGGCACTTCCAGGTTGCGGAAGATGTCACCCTCTGTATATTATTTACTTTTCCGCACTAGGATAGACCCAAGGAGGGGAGCACAAGTAACCGGGTTCTGGAGTCCAGTGGGAGACCAACTCGAGGAGTCGAGTCCGGGTCTCCTAACTCTAGAATTGGTAGGGTTGTTTGCTCTCTCGTAGGGGTCTAGGGGTGTGGGTTTGGCTATTCATCGCGACCGTGGAATCCGTGTTTTATACTGGCTCATATTGAAAACACGAACGTCCTAGTATATCCAATATTTCATATGATTCTTCTGCTGCATTATCTGTGATGTGATCATGTGATGTTCTGTGATAGATACAATATATAGTATATATGATATATTATATAGGCGTTACTTATGTTTTACATCCGCACTAGCCCTGCCTCGCTCTGCCGTTAGTTACCTAACCTAACGGTGCACGAGGGGACATCGAGGCGAATGCGGATGGCATAAGTGTACGTCGTATTTATCTGTGATGTTTAGGTACTTAAATGATGGGACTTCATTAATGTGATTAATGAAAGTAAAAGAAACCTAAGATGTTGTAGAATTGAATTTCAAAAATAAAACAGGTAGCTACAGTTCTTGCTTTGCACAGAGCTATATGTGATATATCCTGCACCTTATTCGATGAGGAAAGGACCGAGATCCCTTCACCGGAAGTGACTCCTTTAGCAATAACTGGCAGATGCTACACACTCGGTTTGTCTTTTGATTGCTTTTAAGAGTTTTTGCTTTGCACAGTGATATATATGATATATCCCGCACCTCATTCGACGAGGAAAGGACCGACGATCCCTTCACCGGAAGTGACTCCTTTAGCAAAACTAGAAAAGCCTAAAAAACACTCCATTTTAAAATCATTTGATTCTACAACGATATCAAGTTCATTACGCAATAGGTTTTCAGAAAAACCTGTCGTAGCCCTCCGTCATTTCAGATAAGTCCTACTTAGTATTCGTGCTACGTTTGTTGACCTCCGTCAAGGCGTAGTGTGCGGTAGCTAACTAGTATTTATCTATTTATGCATATGATGCAGATTGGATTAGGGTAGTCGTGCGGCCTTGTTGACCTCCGTCAAGGGTCGTGCGGGTGGGTTTAATTCGATCAAGAAATGACGGGTTGAACTTGACTAGTAGCCTATGGTTTGTTGACCTCCGTCAAGGTCATAGGACGCTAGGGCCAAAATATTATCAGGAATTTCAAGTGTTGAAATTTGCAATGAGATTGCATACCTTCTATGAGATAGTTGGATCCCGATACCCGCTGCGAGTAATTGTTACTCCTGGGGGAGTTTTACACATTACAATTAGCCGATCAAGTAGGTGTCTAGAAAGGTGTTAACGAGGTTACGCCTCTGGGAAAATGAGGTTTACATTAATTAGGTTCGTGCGAAAGCACGGGGGACCTCCCTCAAAGTACCGACACTGGCCTGGCTGAAAGATTGGCGAACCTGTAGCGTGTAATTAATCCCGGCTAGTCTTTCCTTTTTGGGTTTGAAGGAAGATTTGATAAAAAGCAGTGGGAGCCATCCTGATTAGATAAAATAATAACCAATCTATTCTTGAAAGAGCGCACGCTGAGTGTTTTTTTCTCTCTCTCTCCTGGTAGCGACCATATCACGCCTTAATCAAGATAATAATACGGATATTTGACCGAACCCGCTTGTTATACTGAGCTGGGGAACGTTAGTCCCGCTCCAACTTATAATTTTTATAAGACAGAGCAGGAAATTGGGGATTACCAGAATTCCCAAGCCGCCCAAACGAAGTAAGTGCATGCTGATGCATCATCTTCGGGTATGTTCATTATACAGAACTGTTTCTCAGTATCCTTTACGTCCTGGGTATGTGATATCGGATCAGGATCCCAGATATGTAATCTGTTACATAGGGCTACAGATAGGTAGAGAACTAAGAACGGGTGATAAGTTTCATGAGGCAGAAAATAGGGCAAGTGTTGCAGCCAAGTCTGTTGGTCACTGTCACCCTGTATTACCTATACATTGATTCTGAACGAATGTTATTAGATACCGAACCTGATATGGAAAATCATATCTGTCTCTTTATTAGTAAAGAAACGATAAAATTTTGTATTGTTGGGTAATGTTTTGAACATTTCCTATATCAAAAGTTGATCGGTTCAGGCACGTTATCTAATTGCATTGATGTTCTAAATCAAACTACAGTTCTTAGTATACAGAACACACACAAGAGGAAGAGTCCAGAAATGAACGAATCCTTCTTAAGGCATTGTAGACTAGGTCATATTAATGCGACCTGACTAGCTGAAGTTACATTTAGATGCATATTTAAATCTGTTTGAATTTACATCTTATGAAACTTGCCAGTCATGTCACAAAGATACGATGACCATAACTCTGTTTACTGGAAACAGAGAAAGGGTTAGTAAACTCTTGGGATGATACATGTTGATGTATGTAAGGTCCCCTGTCTACATATGCCAGGACTGGTTCTTTGTACTTCGTTACATTCTCTGATAATCTCTCAAGATTCAGACATATGTTCCTGTTAAAACACAAGTCCGAACCTTTTGAGATATTCACAGAATATGATTTAGAAGTAGAAAACCAAAACACGGGTATAAGTATTATGTCCTTTGATGAGATCGAGGAGGAGAATACTTGAGCACGGAAATCCTGGATTATTCTAAAAGGAGAATGAGATTCTCTCTCAGCATTACTCCTCCGTATACACCATAGCACGATGGTATATCGGGGTGGAGCAGTTGCACCCTATTCGATATGGTGCGCTCTATGATGAGTACTACTGAGTTACCTGTTTCCTTTTGGGAGTTATGCACTTGAGAAGCTGCATGCCTATTGAATAGGGTTCAAATCAAATCCGTTGCCTACCGCTTCATATGTGATATAGAAAGGGACGAGCCCATATCTTAAGTTGGTTAAGATTTGGGGTTGTCCGGGCTATGTCTAAAAGCATAATCCGGACAAGCTCGAGGCAAGGTCTGTTATGTACAACTGGAAATGTTCCAGCTATACAAACTGCAGCTGATGATTTGAAAGAACCAAAGGATTCAGTAGATACCAACGAACCTCAGCCTCTCCGCCGATCTAGTAAGGTTCCTCACCCGCCTGAGAGATACTTCGGTTTCTCTATGACAGTGGGAGCGAGGATTGCATCATAAGATGATGACCCAACTAGTTTAGAGCTGGCCATCAGGAGTGGGACTCTGTAAGAATGGCTGGATGCTTAGTGATCTGAGATGGAATCCTTATACACCAACAAAGTATGGACTTTAGTTGCTTTATCTGAAGGGTTAAATCCCCATCAGGAGCAAGTATATCTTGAGAAGATTACTTGGTGTACATGGAAAAGTTGAGACTTTCAAAGCTAGACTTGTTAAAGGTTTGCATCATTGACCAGGTGTGGATCATGATGAAACTTTTTCTAGAGAACTATGCTTAAGTCCATCCAGATCCAACTTGCCACGGCTACATACCATGACTACGATATCTGGCGGTTGGGTGTGATGACTGCTTTTCTAAATGATGTTTTAGAAGAGTGCGTCTATAAGTACACAGCCGAGGGCTTCGTAGACAGTGGGAGCAGCGGAAACGTGTGCAAGATGGTTTATGTGATAAAGCAGGCATCGCGGAGTTGGAACATCTGTTTTGATGGATTAGTCAAAAAGTTTGACATCATCAAAATGGTAGATGAACCTTGTATAAACAAAAAGGTAGTAGGGAGTATAGTGGTGATCCTCGTAGAGTATGTGGATGTCATACTCTTGATAAGAAATGAGTTTTCTATGCTACGCTCGGTCAATCTCCGCTTATCACAACGATTCTCCATATAGGATCAAAGTGATACCTACTAAATCCTGGAATTTGGATTTATGAGATAGATCTAGTTGGATATTAGGACACTCACTAGTTGTAGTGAGATGGTATCAGTTGATCCTAGGGAGAATCACTGGAAGTGTTCCAGAGTGATAAAGACGACTGAATGTCAGTCACAGGCATTGTCTTTACCCTCAGTAAAGGGACGGTATGTTGGAAGAGTTCCAAGCTAGATACCGTGACATACTAGACGATAAAGGCAGGATACATCGCTACTTAAGATGCTACCAAAGAGGCTGTTTGGGTGTATATTGGTTCATGAGATGAACTACGTTCCAACCATTGTGAGACAATGGAGTTGTGGCTTATGCCAAGGAACGCCGGTCCCATCAGTGATCCAGACATATTCTAAGGCAGTGTCACCTGATCATGGAGATGGTTGATCTCCAGGGTGATCGAGGTTAGGAGAGTAGACTCAGAGGATAACACGGCGGATCCACTCACGAAGGCCTATTTCCAGAAAGAGACTTTTATGGGATGGTTGAGTATGAGATACTACAACCACTGCTATCAGATGGCCCTAGTGCAAGTGGGAGATTGTTAGTTGTATGTATGCCCTAGAGGCCATTACTGTACATTGGATGTATATTGTAGTGGATGCTGGGACATATATAGGGAGTACTTTCTTGCTCGACATGATAGTATGCTATCTGGTTACCCTTTACCTTAACGTGTACACTGATAGTCTCTCTGTTACATGTTGGTAAAGCCCTTAGGATGTGTACTTGACTATCTGGACTATGATGCGGATCATACTAGTGGGGACATGGTAGTCCATAAGTACATCCTTCAAGGTCCATAGTCGTGGGTATATCGAGACGGGGCATCGATATACCAGAGTAGACTAGCGTATACCTTCTCGACCCATACAGATGAGCGATGGATGATCCCATATCTATTGGTGTTTGACATCAGAGATGATATACGGGTGCTCAGTGAAGACTGGGTACACTGGACGGACTCGCCGAGAACTCCCAGATGGTATTATACCTTACGTCAGATGGCAGTTCTCTGGTGACACTGGTACAGAGTAGTCTGTTGACCCGAGATCGTCATAGAGTCTTGTGTGGTTCCCACTGTGCTTTGATTTCCACCTTACCACGTCCAAGAGGGCGTGCAAAACGGTGGTTTTTGGGTACAGTCCCGAATCACATGGAGGCAATGAGCGATAGGAGGGGATTCATCTCTCCCGGTATAGGGAGTTGATGTTGCGCAGTGTTCGATTGGTTATAACCGGAAATCCCTGGCCAGGGTTGCTGAGATTTACTGGTAAGTGTTATCAGTAGTTTCTCGAACTGTTATAGACCTCATATCGACACGACTTATCGAGCTATTAGGGTCTGACGTTTACCACCCCTAGGCAAGATATGCGACATATCAGACGATCAGACCGGACTGTACGGTAAGTGTTACTGGTTGGATTCACAGGAGTGTGAGCGGGCTTGCTCGTCGATCTTCTGATCGCTCAATACCCGGGTGGCCGTTACGTTTAGCAGACCGCTTGCGGCTTGTGGGTGATTGATATGATCATCACCTGCTGCCGGCGTATTGACGAGTCTTTAGAGTCCTACACAGAGGTTTCCTGGCTCAAGCGAAACGAAATAGGAGCGCATATGAGATATGTGCGGGACCGAGAATAATGCGTGTATGTGATACCGTATTTCATTCTCGCGATGAATGTGTCAAATGGTTGTATGCGATATAACCTAGTTATCGAATCAAGGATTGATTCGATAAATCGATACATTGGATATTAGTCGGTCATATGAGATATGACCGGATCGTTAAATCAAGTGTTGATTTAATGATTTAATGCATAATTATATATTTGATATATTACTTTGCATTAACTAGTATTGGTTCACTTTAAATGGATTTTCTCACTTGGATGTACAAGTTGTATATGTGATATACTTTTTGTGCAAATGATTGTATCATGTTTGATGATGCATGTTTACTTGAGTTTGTGTAAAGATTGAACCATGGTTATTTAAATGGTTAGGGTTTTGATTTTCTTATTTATTTATTTATTTATTTATTCTTTATAGAAAATAATAAGCATAAAGAAAAATGGTGGCTTTCTTTGGATGGATGTTGAAGCTTCATGAAGCTTTGACTAAGTCACCATTTTTGTCTTCATGCTTAACCCTAACCATTCACTTAACCCTAGTTCATTCTCTACACTTGACCATGGTTGGATTATGATAAGTATTCATATTCTTTTCTTTTTGAATTAACTTATCATATCATTATCTTCTTCTTCTTCTTCTTCTTCACATGAAGAAAGCTTGCCTCATCAATGGCAAGTGAAGAAATCAAGTGAGAAATCCAATTCTAAAGTGAACCCACTTCCTATTTCTTCATCCTCTACCTCTTGCCAAGTAGTATAGGGTGTTCTCTTCACAAGTTTCATGACTTGGTGAAGTGGGAGCTTGATCTTGTGATGCCTCGACGTAGATCATCTTCGGCACGAAGCCGACGACCTTGCTCGCCCATTTCTCCGATGAAGCCGATGCTAGAGCCCGGGTTTTCCATTTGGACAGCGAGGAGACTTCATTGTGGAGCTATGGAGGTGGAGGATCGGATCTACAAAGGTTGTATTTCCGTTCTTGTAGTTAAGTTGTTAACTAGTTTCATTTGTCGCCTATATATCTAGTTAACGATCCGTATTAGGGTTTCTCGGCACTTGTAAAATTAGAAATTGGCATGGTTGATGCCTTGTGAGACCTCTTGAGAGTGCCTCGGAACCCTACAGGTCTCACAGTCTGGAACAACAGCAATGGCAAGTCTGGGTAAACAAGAACCTCTCTGTCACCGTCCTTGAGGCTACCGGAGTACCTCTCGGGTGCCTGAGGTTACCCACCATATCTGCGAAGTGGCCAATGGAATGTCAAACCAGATCGAATCTTTAGGTTCTTATCAAATTAATCGTTTGCGGTTCTTGAATCACTTCCAGTTCTACTATACTCCCACTACTGTTTTCTGAAAAATCCATTTTTATTAAAACTGTTGAGAGTCTAGAACAATATCACTATTGATCTTCCAGATGGTAGAAAGTCAACCCTCGTCATAGCCTGAATCAACCCACAAACAGCCATTATAGAAATGTGCCTTGAGTTATCCAGAGTCTGGTTTTAAGCATAAGCCGGACAACTCCCCATACCTTAACATCGTTAAGATATGAACCGTTCTATATCCAATATAGAAACAGAGGCACTGATTTAATTGGAACTAGATTCAAATCATGCAGCAGTCTCCAGTACATATCAACTAAATGGAGAGAGGCCGATCAGCATTACTCAACTTAGGAGTGCATCCAAATATGAGTAACGTGAAAGAGAAAACAAGTTTCTCATAATCATTACTATCAAATGAATACCATACACAAGTATCCACATCTTCGATCACCTTGAAGAATCCTGATACTTGCAATACCTGGTTCTCTACTTTATTCTTATACCTATAACTTCTCAAAACTTAGACCTTTCATTTCTACGAAACACATGTCTAAGAACTAGAGAAGTCACAAGTAAACAGAATATAGTATGAGTACCAACCCCTCTGTCCTAATGGATACTGGACAACATACAATACTCTGTATAAGTCCCCTGAGTCTAATAACTCAATCCATGCGTGTCGTAGGTTGAAAACTGTACTTATGGTTAAGAAGAATTACACCGTTGTTTAATGCTCCTTACCTAACCATCCACTGATATAGGTAAATGTCATAGACATAATTTCAAAAAGTTATATCTCGCTTTATAAAAATAAACGTACAGATATATCAATTTGAAATTGGTGCATTACAACGGATATTCAAAACCAAATATTTGCCGTCCGGCAAACAACCCAGGTGATTTTCTCAAATATCACCAATTACAACGAATCCCGATATAATGAGGATGGTCACCCAATTCCCAATAACTTACTCCCACTCATCATCTGTAAAACCATACAGATGTGAGAATCAAACCTGGTAAATACATACCCTGGAGCAAGGGCTAATTGGGAAATCAGTTTTCTTTTGACAATACACGGTGAAACTGAAACATGTAAATGTTTCGAAGGGGCATCCGGGTATTCCTAGTAATGCCTCTTCCATTATCAAATTCATAACTGTAACCGTATATTTCTTTGCCATCTCTCCAAATCCCTTTATATGTCTTTAGTCGTTACCTTCTGTACACCTTCGTTAGGCTAAATGGTTTTCTTCCTTCCCTACCGTTCGGCATCAGCCTATGGTTTGGAAAAAGACTATCCAATAAGCATAATAGGTGTACTGTCCTAATCCTAGGAGCACTCGCAACGCGAGAGAAGGTAAAGATAAAAGACAACTGAATAAACATTATTCCGATTTCTCCTGAACCAGAATCTATCCCCGAACTGGAACAAGTTCCTTTCAATTTCGTATATAACCATACGATGGAGTATCCAAAAACAGTGGATCTTTGTAGTGATACGGAGTGTTCTGGAGAAATACAAAGGTGAAGTAGGAGTGGTAATGAAATACTTGGTTTGGTCATGAATAGCAGTCGCAATTTACATTGCCCTCTTTCTAATCCCTTTATTTGTCTTAACTTATTACCTTCTGTACACCATCATTAGGCTAATTGGCTTTCTTCATTCCCCATCGTTCGGCGCCTGCCTATGGTTTGGAAGAAGACTATCCAATTAGCGTTATAGGTGTACCGTCCTAATCCAAGGAACACTCGCAATCTGAGAGAAGGTAAAAGGAAAAGACAACTGAATTGTCCTATTCTTTTTCTTCAGAACCGGAAACCATCCTCGAATCTGGAACAAGTTCCTTCGAGTTCATATAAAACCATACGATAGTTTTATCCAATGGAAGTGGATGTTCGTAGTAATACGAGGTATTCTGGAGAAAAGGGTAAAAGAAGGAGTGGCAATGAGGTATGCAACTCTGACAATCTAAAAGCCAGTGTAATAAGAAGGTTCGGTCAACTTAGTCACTGAGTCATAGTCTAGGGTCGGGCCATGGTCGCTGCCAAAGAGAGAAAGAAAAGAAACACTCTACGTGCACTCTAACCTAGATCAGAATGGTTATCACTTTATCTAATCAGGAAACCTTCAACTGTAATCTCAAATTCTCCTCCAAACCTGAAAGAAGAATTAGTCGGGATCACCCTAGGAGTAAACCAACTCATCAGTGGGAATCGAGATCCAACTATCATCGCATGATAACGTGACGGAATCCACTCACATTATCACACTCCAGAAGGTATGCGCATGCCTGGCAAGTTTCAGTTTCTTTAGAAACTCCTGATGTGATTTTTACCCCATGCTCTTATGACCTTGACTTTCGCTAACAAATCATAAGTCACATGTCAAGTTCTACCCGTCATTATCCAGGTTAATTTGAACCCACCCGTACCTACCCTTAACTTTGGCCAACAAAGCAGTACGACTGTCCCAAACCAACGCAACTATCTATGCAACAGAAAAGTAACAAATAGCTACCATACACTATGCCTTGACTTTGGCCAACAAATATAGCATGAATACTAAGTGCTACCCGTCTGAAATGACGAAGGGCTACGAATGGTTTTTGGCGAAAAACCTTTAACGTAATGAACTTGATATCGTTGAAGGAACCGGATAGCTTTTAATAAAAATATAGTGGCGAAAACCTTTGCTAAAGAGGTCACTCCCGGTGAAGGGATCTCGGCTCTTTCCCCGTAGAATGAGGTGCAGGATATTCCAACTGAATACCACGATGCAAAGCAAAAAGTAATCTACTATAGTGAAGTTATTACCCTGACGCAAACTTCTGTCCAAGGGGTCACTCCCGGTGAAGGGATCTCGGCCATTGCCTCGTCGACTGAGGTGCTGGATATTCATAACCGAATACCACTGTGCAAAACAAAAGAGAACGTCCTTGCAATAACAACTTTTTGAAAAATATTCCAACAACATCAGAATAGGTTTGTTTAGCTTGCATTGATCCGAATCAACGCAGTCCCATCAATTGATCACACCAATAAAGAACGAAAATACGATGTACGTATATGCCATCCGCATTCGCCACTGGGTCCCGTCATCACCCGTTAGGTTACTTAACTAACGACAGAGCGGGGAAGGGACTAGCACGGGTGTAAAACATATACAACATCTACTAGTATATATATCAATATATTATATTCGCTCAAGGCGTGATAAAACGCAACATCACAGAAATGTAATAAGCATCACAGAACAATACAGATAGTCTGGGATCCCCGGGTTTCATAGAGCCGCTACTGAAACCCGACGTTCCCCTGGTCATGTGGATAGCCTGTGCAATGAAATCCTGGACCCCTACGGGCGCAGCAAGTTACCCGCCAAAACCTGAAGCGAGGCAGCCCCCTTCAACAAAGTGAATGTGTTAGTGTATATGCCCTAGAGGCCATTACTGTATCATACTAGTTTGTATATTACTTGATGGAAGCTTGGGATATTCACAGTTGTATATACAATCTTGCTCGAAATGGTAGTATGCTACTTGGTTTGTCTCTGCTTTAATATGTGCATGTGTTTCTTTTAGCATATCGCTGATATACATATTAGTAGAGCCCTTAGGATCTTTGCTTGATTACCAGCGTTGTGATGACGCTCACACTCGTGGGAGCTGGGTAATCTATAAGCACATCCTTATACAGGTCCCTAGTCGTTGGACTATCGAGACAGAGCATCGATACTCCGGAGTAGACTAGCGTATGCGCTTCTCATCCCAGTGTGGGAGACGGTCTGTCCCACAGCCGTCAGTACGTCGTACTTGAGATAGTATGCGGGTGCTCGTTAGGTTACGAGTACACTGGACAGGACTCGTCGGGAACTGTTGGTTGGTATTATACCTATCGTCAGTTATCAGTTCCCAGGCGACATGAGTACAGCTTAGTCCGCTGACTTGACACTGTCACTTCGCCTCGAGTGTGTTCCCACTGCACTTTGATTACTACCCTACCACGGCTCAAAGGAGTCGTGCAAACAGGTAGTTTTTGGGTGCAGTCCCGAAGCACTTGGAGGCAGTGACGGTTAGACAGGATTCGTCTCTCCTGGTATTGGGGGTTGACATCGCGCTGTGTCCAGGAGAGCCATTACACGAGTAGTCCCTGGCCAGGGCAAGCGAGATATACTGGTAGGTTTCCAGTGTTATCTCAGGATGTTCTGGGCTACACTCCGACACGACTTGTACCGCTATTAGGGGACTGATGTTCACCGCCCCCCTAGGCCCGCCATGCGATGTATCAGACGAACAGACCGGACTGTATGGAGACTGTCACATACAGGCTCAGTAGGAGTTCGGATGGGGTTCACCTCGTCAGTCTTCTTATCGACATCTACCTGGGGACCGTTACGTACAGCTAGTGCCGCTTGCGGTCTGTGGTTAAACCCACTGCCAGCGTAGTGTCAAGTCTTTAGAGTCCCACACAGAGAGCTATTCGCCTTTAGGCAAAATGAGTAAAGGTCGCATGGTTTTGCGACAGGGTTCGTTTCACATCCGCGCACTTGTGCACGTTTGCTGTCCGGACAGCTTATACTAGCGGGCTTTGGTTTAAGCCAGATCCTAGTATAGATTTGGGATTGGTTTTTTCTCATTGTATTCGTGTTCCTCGGATCACGAATACGGGTGCGTATGCACAGTTACTTGAGACAGAGGGAGAGGACTTTGATTAGGATTAATGACTATTGTCATTTTATTAACCCTAATGCTTATGTGTGTATTATGGTTAATTGATATTAGTTTAATATAATTGTGCATGGTTATGGTTGTTGACCATTTGAACTCCTTGACTTGTTGACCTAGGTTGACACTTTGACCATCATCATTTCATTTGGAAGATGCTCTTTGATCCTTGCAAATTGCATTAAAAATGAAATGATAATGGTCATTTCTTGATTAACCATGACAATTATCTAGCTAATTATCTAATTACAATAATTCACACATATATGAGAGAATGCTTCATATTTTCTCTCATTCTATTATTCACTTTCTCTCTCTTGTTCTTCCTCACTCTCAAGCTCTCCCCTCTCATGTGTTGAGAAACACTTGAGCTTGAGAAAAACCCTTTCTTGATAATCTCTACTCTCATCTAGGGTTCAAGGATTAGCACTTCTTGCACCCTAGTTACTTCTAGCTTGGAGTTGAAGCCAAAGGTCAAGGCTTTCGGGTGGATCTTTCTTCGACGTGAGAAGACGACTAAGGTGACCTCCTTCCACCACTCCAAGGAGCAAGGAGAGAAGGACATAAAGCCTAAGGTATAACCTTTCTAGCACTTAGCTAGTTTCTAGTTGCTTTAGCATGTTTTTATTTAGCAAAGATCCTTCTTTGTCTAGTCCATGTTGCCTAAGTTGATAAAAATTTGATTTTTATTCCGTTTTCCGCCCCCCCGCAAGTACCGGGGTGGGCAACGTGGACTTACAGTGGTATCAGAGCCTAACTAAACATAAACTAGCTAGGTAGTAGAGTGTATCGAAGTTCGAATCGGAAAAATCGAAAAACCGAGTTTTCAAAACCCTAAGTTTCTGTTAATTTTTTTCTGTTCAAAACAAAATAAATTGTACTCCAAAAATCATCTCAGGGTTTTATGAAGAAAGCCACCAAAAACGATCCAGTGATTCGACCAAAGAGCCGCGGTTCCGCGGCAATAGCAAGCTATTGCCGCGCAACCGCGGCCGTCTTGGCTCTTCACTGGGTCGAGTTTGGTGCAGTGTATTTCTGGCTCGGTTTTAGGATTTTTAAGATGGTTTATATGTGCCCAGGTTTTCCAGAATAGAAATTTATTTTTGGGGGCCTATAAATCCGTATTTTTTCCGAACTTCAATACACTTTGACTAAAAGGTTATATCTGTGATGTTTATATGTATTGAACGTCGGCTAATCGCTATATGTCGATTAGTCGGGGTTATACATATCTGTGATCTGTGATTGATGATGGTATGTGTATATGAATGGGTTGGATTGTCGCGGGTGAATAGCCGGGGTGGATGTGAGATGAGTGTTGCTTTTTCTTTCATTCATTGTAATATGTAAATTGATGTAATAATATTATTTGTATGGCCGCACAACCGGGTCGGGTTTGTAGCCGTCATTGTATAATTCTTTTTACTGTTTTTGCTCCTAGGATAGACCCATAGAGGGGGTGCACAAACTACCGGGTATCTCGAAGTGCCAAGTGGCCTACTCACGGTGGTGAGGGAGGTTGCTTCGCTTCGGGTACTTGGCGGGTAGTTTGCCGCACCCGTAGGGGTCTTGGGTGGGGTATTGGCTATTCACCGCGACCGTGTAATCCGCTTTTCGTTGCAGGCTCGAACAGATTGCGGATTCCTAGTATATCCAATGTATTCATCTGTGATCAGTAATGTCTATCATTGCTATATATTTATATATGATAACTATTTAGGCGTTGCTTATGTTTTACAGCCGCGCTAGCCCAGCTCTCGCTCTGTCGTTAGTTAAGTAACCTAACGGGTGATGACGGGGCCCCGTGGCGAATGCGAATGGCATAAGCGTACGTCATATTTTGGTTGTTTTCTGCAATGGTAGATTAAATGATGGGACGCATTAAAAGAACTAATGCAAGAAAATAAACCAAGTAAAAGTCGTTGGAACACTTTGAAAACCACTCGGTTCTTTTCAAAAATAAGCATTTTAAACGCGGAGCTTGAACCACTCCTTTTAAAAGCTATCTCGTTCCATCGACTATATCAAGTTCACTACGTTCACGGTTTCACCAAAACCATCCATAGCCTTCCGTCATTTCATATAAATATTCAAAAGTATTCAAGCTGTGTTTGTTGGCCTTAGTCAAGGCACAGTGTTTGGTAGCTGGTGGGTATTCATATGTTGCATAGATAGAATGCGTTGGTTTGGGACAGTCGTATTGCTTTGTTGGCCAAGTCAAGGGTATATACGGGTGGGTTCAAATTAACCTGGATAACGACGGGTAGAACTTGACATGTGACTTATGATTTGTTGGCCTTAGTCAAGGTCATAAGAGCATGGGGCAAAAATCTACATCGGGAGTTTTAAAAGTACTGAAACTTGCTAGCGCTGCATACCATTTGGAGTGTGATGATTCTGGTAGGATTCCTTCGGTTTTATCACGCGATGATATTTGGATCCCGATCCTACTGTGAGTATATGCTACTCCTCGGGAAAACTCTCACTTAACGATCAATGCTATAAACCTAGTAGGTGTCTAGAAAAGTGTTAGCGGGGCTACGCCCACAGGGAAAAGAGGTTACTTAATTAAGGAACTTCGCGAAAGCGTTGGAAAACCTCCCTCGAAGTACCGACACTGGCCTGGCTGAACGGTTAAGCAAGTATTGTACGGTGAGAAAGATCCCGACTAATTCTTCCTTTGTGGTTGAGGAGGGATTTGAGAGACAGTGGGAGCCATCCTGTTTAGATAAATTAAAAACCAATCTAAACTTGCAAGAGCATCATGCTAAGTGTTTTCTTCTCTCTCTCTTAATTGCAGCGACCCAGTGACCGCACCTAGGTTACATCTAGATAATAAAATGACTGAATCTGACTGTTATGACTGGCAAAGGTCTGTCCAGATGTCCATTGCCCAGGACAAGCTGGGACACCTCTTGACTGATCCAACCCCTGCAGTCTCAGGTCCAGTTTCCCCTGTCATGGATATTGATATTCGTAGGACATCGGAAGAAGACTGTGCGAAAGACAAGTGCCTCGTGTTAGCCTCAGTTGATGGTATATACCAGAGGCAGCACGAGAAGATGGACTCAGCTTCTATCTTCCTCCATAACAAAGTTTTATATGGAGAGAAATCTCGTATCGCAAGATATGAGACCTCGAACGAATTGCTTCCAGCGAGATTGGCTATCGGGTCATCTGTAGGGGGCAACGTCCTTACAGAGACCAGCTCTTTTGAGCTCTCGGACCTGAAGACCACGTTGAAGAACGGGTCAGATGCTGACTCAGTTCAACAGTCTCTACCTACTACCCTAAAGGAAACTAGGGAAGTAGAAAGAAAGGGAAGGGCAGAAGTTTCAGGAACAGATGTAGTAAAAGAAGGATGTTCCTATTGTTACGGGAATGAACATGGGCAGAAGGATTGCAGGGCTTGTAAAGCCAGTAGCCAGAATTCAAAGAATGTTGTGGCTTCGGCTTCGGGTGTGTTTGTGATAGAGAACTGTATGTCAGTTAACCCTACTTCCTGGGTATTGGATACCGGATCAGGATCTCATATCTGTAATTCGTTACAGGCTTTGAGAAACCGTAGGGTTATCAGGAAAGGTGATATGACTCTCAGGGTTGCTAACGGAATGAGCATGTATGCTGAATCCGTAGGGGAATATCATCTAGGACTGACAACTTGGCAGATATTGATTCTGTGTGACTGTTTTTATATGCCAGGTGCGACTTGTAACATCATATCTGTATCCTTACTTTCTAAGTAAGGATATGATTTTACTTTTGTAAGCGATGTAGTAAACATCCACCTAAATCAAGTACTAATTAGGTCAGGTACATTGAAATACGGTATATACGTTTTGAATCAAGCTCAGGTCTTCAGTGTCCAGAACACACTTAAAAGATAGTCTCCGGAATTAAATCAGGCTTTCTTATGGCATTATAGACTGGGTCATATTAATGAGACACGGTTGACAAAGTTACATAAAGAAGGATACTTGGATCCGTTCGAGTACCAGTCTTATGCCACTTGTGAATCATGTCTCATGGGAAAGATGACAAAGACTCCGTTCACTGGACACGGAGAAAGAGCGAGCGAGCTCTTGGGACTCATACACAGTGATGTGTGTGGTCCAATGTCTACACATGCGCGAAGTGGTTATTCATACTTCATTACTTTCACAGATGATTTCTCTAGGTATGGGCATGTCTTCTTAATGAAGCACAAATCCGAGGCCTTTGAGAAATTTCAGGAATACAAGAATGAAGTTGAAAAACAAACAGGCAAAAGTATCAAGACACTGAGATCTGATCGAAGTGGCGAATACTTGAGTGCCGAGTTTCTGGGCTTCTTAAAAGAGAATGGAATTCTCTCTCAACTTACTCCTCCATACACACCACAACACAACGGTGTATCGGAAAGAAAGAATCGAACCCTATTGGATATGGTTCGTTCCATGATGAGTAAGGCTGAGTTGCCGCGATCCTTCTGGAGTTATGCACTAGAAACAGCTGCATATCTTTTGAACCAAGTTCCTACTAAGTCAGTGCCTACCACACCATATCAGATGTGGAGTGGGAAGAAACCCAGTCTTAAACACTTTAAGACATGGGGGTGTCCAGCTTTTGTAAAAAAGCAGCATGCGGACAAGCTCGAGGCATGTTCAGTACAGTGTAAGTTTGTGGGATACCCAAAGAACTCCAAGGAGTATCTTTTCTATTACGCAGAGGAACAAAAGGTTTTTGTTTCTCGTCATGCCCGCTTCTTGGAAACTGAGTTTTTGGAAAATCAGATAAGTGGGAACGCAATAGAACTGGAAGAAATTCCAGAACCACAAGCTATTACTGAAAGCTTGGTAGAACCAGAGGGTTCGAAAGAACAGGACATCCCAGCGCTACTCCGCAGGAGTAGTAGGCAGTCTCATCCGCCCGAGAGATACTACGGTTTTCTCATTGACGGGGATAGAGAGGATTGCACTATGGATTATGGTGAGCCTACTAGCTTCCAGCAAGCCATTCAGAGCGGTGACTTGGTAAAATGGCTGGATGCAATGCGGGCCGAGATGGAGTCTATGTACACCAACAAAGTTTGGACTTTGGACTTTGCTCCAGAAGGGGTAAAACCCGTAAGCTGCAAATGGATCTTCAGAAAGAATATTGGTGTAGATGGGCAGGTTGAGACCTATAAAGCTAGACTTGTTGCAAAGGGTTTTCGTCAAAGACCTGGTTTGGACTATGACGAGACCTTTTCTCCAGTGGCTATGCTGAAATCCATTCGGATCCTTCTTGCCATTGCTGCCTTCCACGATTATGAAATCTGGCAGATGGACGTAAAGACGGCTTTCCTAAATGGAAATTTAGAAGAGTGCGTCTATATGGATCAGCCGAAGGGATTCAATCAGAGTGGGAGCAGCGGTAGAGTGTGCAAGTTGCTCAAGTCCATTTATGGACTTAAGCAGGCATCGCCGAATTGGAACATCTGCTTTGATGATACTGTCAAAGAATTCGACTTTATCAAAAATCCAGATGAACCATGCATTTACAGTAAGATTGTAAGGAGAACTGTGGTATTCCTCGTCTTGTACGTGGATGACATTCTCCTAATAGGAAATGATATTCCTATGCTACAGTCAGTCAAAGGATTCTTGTCGCAGAGGTTCTCCATGAAGGACCTGGGCGATGCCAACTACATTCTGGGGATCCAGATCTATCGTGATAGATCTAAGAGGATGTTGGGACTTTCACAGTCAAGATTCATTGACACCATACTGAAAAGGTTCAGTATGGAAGATTCCAAGCGCGGTAATTTACTGGCTTGTCACGGGATCACCCTCTCCAAAGATATGTCTCCCAAGACTGATTTGGAAAGGGATCGCATGTCTATTATACCCTACGCTTCTGCGGTAGGCTCTATAATGTATGCGATGTTGTGTACCAGACCAGATGTAGCATACGCATTGAGCGTTGTAAGCCGGTATCAGTCGAACCCAGGGGAGAAACACTGGATAGCGGTAAAGAAAATTCTCAAGTACCTGAGAAGGACTAAGGAGATGTTCTTGGTGTGTGGCGGAAAAGACCTCCAGCTCGAGGCCTTTGCTGACTCCAGCTTCCAGAGTGACAAGGATGACTCCAAGTCCATGTCGGGTTATGTCTTTACCCTCAATGGAGGGGCGGTTTGCTGGAAGAGTTCCAAGCAGGAGACCGTTGCAGACTCAACTATGGAAGCGGAGTACATTGCTGCTTGCGATGCCGTAAAGGAAGCTGTCTGGATGAAGAAGTTCCTCACGGAGCTTCAGGTGGTTCCTACCATTGTTGATCCAATACCGCTGTATTGCGACAACAACGGCGCTATAGCTTTAGCGAAGGAACCCAGGTCCCATCAAAAGTCCAGGCACATTTTGAGGCGGTACCACCTGATCAGGGAGATCATAGATCGCCAGGAGATCGAGGTGAAGAGAGTAAATACGGAGAACAACACTGCAGATCCACACACGAAGGCCCTACCCCAGACTCAGTTCGAGCGGCTGATCGAGATGATAGGTCTTCGATACGCCAGTACATGGCCTTAGTGCAAGTGGGAGATTGTTAGTGTATATGCCCTAGAGGCCATTACTGTATCATACTAGTTTGTATATTACTTGATGGAAGCTTGGGATATTCACAGTTGTATATACAATCTTGCTCGAAATGGTAGTATGCTACTTGGTTTGTCTCTGCTTTAATATGTGCATGTGTTTCTTTTAGCATATCGCTAATATACATATTAGTAGAGCCTTTAGGATCTTTGCTTGATTACCAGCGTTGTGATGGCGCTCACACTCGTGGGAGCTGGGTGATCTATAAGCACATCCTTATACAGGTCCCTAGTCGTTGGACTATCGAGACAGGGCATCGATACTCCGTAGTAGACTAGCGTATGCGCTTCTCATCCCAGTGTGGGAGACGGTCTGTCCCACAGCCGTCAGTACGTCGTACTTGAGATAGTATGCGGGTGCTCGTTAGGTTACGAGTACACTGGACAGGACTCGTCGGGAACTGTTGGTTGGTATTATACCTATCGTCAGTTATCAGTTCCCAGGTGACATGAGTACAGCTTAGTCCGCTGACTTGACACTGTCACTTCGCCTCGAGTGTGTTCCCACTGCACTTTGATTACTACCCTACCACGGCTCAAAGGAGTCGTGCAAACAGGTAGTTTTTGGGTGCAGTCCCGAAGCACTTGGAGGCAGTGACGGTTAGACAGGATTCGTCTCTCCCGGTATTGGGGGTTAACATCGCGCTGTATCCAGGAGAGCCATTACATGAGTAGTCCCTGGCCAGGGCAAGCGAGATATACTGGTAGGTTTCCAGTGTTATCTCAGGGTGTTCTGGGCTACACTCCGACACGACTTGTACCGCTATTAGGGGACTGATGTTCACCGCCCCCTAGGCCCGCCATGCGATGTATCAGACGAACAGACCAGACTGTACGGAGACTGTCACATACAGACTCAGTAGGAGTTCGGATGGGGTTCACCTCGTCAGTCTTCTTATCGACATCTTCCTGGGGACCGTTACGTACAGCTAGTGCCGCTTGCGGTCTGTGGTTAAACCCACTGCCAGCGTAGTGTCAAGTCTTTAGAGTCCCACACAGAGAGCTATTCGCCTTTAGGCAAAATGAGTAGAGGTCGCATGGTTTTGCGACAGGGTTCGTTTCACATCCGCGCACTTGTGCACGTTTGCTGTCCGGACAGCTTATACTAGCGGGCTTTGGTTTAAGCCAGATCCTAGTATAGATTTGGGATTGGTTTTTTCTCATTGTATTCGTATTCCTCGGATCACGAATACGGGTGCGTATGCACAGTTACTTGAGACAGAGGGAGAGGACTTTGATTAGGGTTAATGACTATTGTCATTTTATTTACCCTAATGCTTATGTGTGTGTGTGTATTATGGTTAATTGATATTAGTTTAATATAATTGTGCATGGTTATGGTTGTTGACCATTTGACCTCCTTGACTTGTTGACCTAGGTTGACACTTTGACCATCATCATTTCATTTGGAAGATGCTCTTTGATCCTTGCAAATTGCATTAAAAATGAAATGATAATGGTCATGTCTTGATTAACCATGACAGTTATCTAGCTAATTATCTAATTACAATAATTCACACATATATGAGAGAATGCTTCATATTTTCTCTCATTCTATTATTCACTTTCTCTCTCTTGTTCTTCCTCTCCCTCAAGCTCTCCCCTCTCATGTGTTGAGAAATACTTGAGCTTGAGAAAAACCCTTTCTTGATAATCTCTACTCTCATCTAGGGTTCAAGGATTAGCACTTCTTGCACCCTAGTTACTTCTAGCTTGGAGTTGAAGCCAAAGGTCGAGGCTTTCGGGTGGATCTTTCTTCGACGTGAGAAGACGAATAAGGTGACCTCCTTCCACCACTCCAAGGAGCAAGGAGAGAAGGACATAAAGCCCAAGGTATAACCTTTCTAGCACTTAGCTAGTTTCTAGTTAGCTTTAGCTTGTTTTTGTTTAGCAAAGATCCTTCTTTGTCTAGTCCATGTTGCCTAAGTTGATAAAAATTTGATTTTTATTCCGTTTTCCGCCTCCCCGCAAGTACCGGGGTGGGCAACGTGGACTTACAGAATGGACCACCCAGCACTTCACGGAATCCGGTAACTTGAGCACCCCTCCTTGGGTCAACCTGTACCCCTTACGAATGCGGCGAATAGCCCGCCAATTATAGAGTAAATCCCCCTCTATCTCAAAGCCATGAGATGCGGGCCCGTTGCCCTCTAGAACCCGGCTATCCGTGCACCCCACCGCGGGGTAATCCCAGTACAGAAAGTAAAATATATACAACGGGTACATCGACCTCAGCCCGGTCGTGCCCCAAAAGAATAATATACAAACAGGCAGTGACGGCAATCCATATGTCGGACGCTCGCCCCGCAATATCAAATGTACAAATACAACCAAACTGTACTACCATTGCAACCAGGCTATCCACCACGACAAATCCGCAACATCACAGCACAACACAAAACATCAACATGAATGTCACGTTCGCAAATCCGTCTAAAAGGACTATAGCAATTAGACAAGATTTACCAATCAAATGACATTCACGGGCGCAGATATAATGTAAATACTATGAACTAACATGTTTCAAATTTTCGATCGACAAAATTTCCCGAAGTGGGCCCCAAGCACAACTGCTGCACTGAAAATAATCTGGGCCCAAACAAAAATTACCAAAAACCCCTTTTCCAAGTCAGAGACCTACTGAAGAAATTTGGTGCGGTGAAGCCTCAGAATGGCGACGGAACCGCGGCCAAAAGGGGGGTAGGGCCGCGGTTCCGCGGCGTTACTGTCGGATCATGTCACCAAATTTCTACAGTGCTCCTAGAAAACCCTGCACGTATTTCTGCAACACTCAAAATAATTTTTTGGCCACAGGAAAAATTCGACAGAAACTGTGACTTGGAAATGCAGTTTTTAGAAAATTCATTCGATCGATGTTTTAAACACGTTAGATCAAGCTAGTAAAGGTTAATGGCGTGGCTCTAATACCATGTAAGTCTACGGTAGCGCCCCGGCCGTCTGTCCGAGGCCAAAATGCGGAAACGAAAACTTTTCATAAACTTGAAACCGGCGCTATCGTATATTTTAATCCCGGATCGAACCATTAACCTACAACTAGCTAACAAAGGAAGGGTTGGAGAGGCTATACCGATCGATCCGTGTCCTTCGGTCTTTGGCCACCATCCCAAGCTCCTCGTGGCATCTCCGGTCTCGATCTCCTCATCGGAAAGGGCACCACATCATCGAGTCTTTTTACGGGCTCCCACCTCTGAACCGAGGCAACTCGGACACGAAGTTTGCTAGCCGACGTGTCCAAGGTTGCTGTAGACTAAGTGTAGAACGCTTTGTCTCGAGGGTTAATTGAAGTTGCCACAATGGAGAAGTGTGATGAAAATTAGCTTTGGAATGAACTAAGGATTTATGTGCATCATCAAATGAATCAAAAATCCTACACACAAAAATGGGGCAGCTCTCTTCTTGTGCTCGGCCAGAGAAGAGGAAAAATATGGGGAAAAGATTGTGAAGGGATGTGAGTGTAGGAAAAAGCAAGAGGCGGTCATAAGCAAAGAATGTCACAACCTTGTCCATTTCAATCCATTCACCAATTAATGCAAAACCTTGAAAAAAAGCACATCTAGAAACCTCATGAAGCTTCCCTTGCATTTTGCTAAATGCCACTTTTGCAAGAAAACCCCTCTCCTCACAAAAATTCAGCCATGAAGGAACAAAGGAAAAATGGCCGAAAAAAGAAAGCAAGCTGGCAACTTCAAAAAGCGATCCGGTAACAAATTACAGGATAACCCCGCGACTGTATATACATACCCGCATTTGTATTCCGACCGAATACAAATGCAATGAGACAAAATCTACACAGTATACTACTATGATCCGGATTAAACCAAAGCCCGCTAGTATTATCCGTCCGAAACACTACACGTGCACAAGTGCACGCGTGTGTTCGAACCCTGCCATAAATCTATACAGCCTCTACAATGTTTCGTCCGAAACTTGAGAAACTGTCTGTGGGGGACTCTAAAGACTCGTCAATACTTTGGCTGTGGATTTAACCACTAGCACGTCAGAGGTATTAGCCGTACGTAACGGGCTACCAGGTATTGACCAAAAGGGAGGTCGATCAGCAAACTCATCCTGACACCCTACTGAGCCTGTCAGTGACAATATCCGTACAGTCCGGTCCGTTCGTCTATGAGCATCGCATGGCGGGCCTAGGGGGTTGGTAAAAGTCAGACCCCTAAAACCGGTACAAGTCGTGTCGGAGTGTAGCTGAGAACACCCTGAGATACTACTAGAATACCTACCAGTAAATCTCCTGCCTTGGCCAAGGACTTCGTGTAATGGCTCTTCTAGACACAGCGCGATCTCACCCCCAATACCGGGAGAGATGAAACCCCTGCCGATCCGCTCACTGCCTCCATGTGGCTCAGGACTGTACCCAACTAAAACCTGTTTGCACGACTCCTTTGAGCCACAAAGTACAGTAGAAACTCACACGAGACAAATGAAGATCTCAAGTCGATGAACTAACCTGTACACATGTCACCAGGGAACTGCTATCTGACGTCAGGTATAATACCAACTAGCATGTTCCCGGCGAGTCCTGTCCGCTGTACTCATAACCCAATGAGCACCTATATACATCTTAGGTGAACCAACTGACACCAGTGGCTTGTGAGACCGGCCACCGCCCCTCGTCGGGGTCTCGACTGTATACACCAGTCTGCTCTGGAGTATCGATGCCCTGTCTCGAAAACTCCCACGACTAGGGACCTTTTAAGGATGTGCTTATAGACCCCAGCTCCCACGTATATGATCGCTATCATACTGCTGGCCGTCGAGCAAGAATGCTAAGGGCTCTATCAACGCGCAATAGTGACCTGTAAGGTCACATAAAACAGTATACGATGATAAAGATAAACCAGATAGCATACTATCAGCTTGAGTAAGACTGTCCTACCGGTATAGGTCCTCCCTCAATCATTGCAATCACGTGCCTGTGATCCAATAATTGACTCTGAGGGCACTATATCCAACATTACTTAGATTACGTACGCCTCGAGACGTTTCGTAATTAAGTGCCTGTCATGTTCTGTACTTTTCGGGTCATGACTAAGTTGGTATCAGAGCGTTAGGTTTTACCTTCTGAGTGTAGGATGACCCTTGGTTGATGGAGTAGGTGACTCAAGTAGAGTGGCGTACCATGTGTATGTTCCGCGGCATACTTACATACGCTACTCCGCTTAAGAAGCCTTAGGATGTACATTTCCTTGCACAGCATTATATTCATTCCTATGATCTATCCTCATCGGTACCAGTTATGGTTTTGTTACCACGATTACTCGGGCAGAGAGAGCTACGGCTAGAGTTGCGTCAGCACGAGCTCATCACGAACGAGGACTGACCAGGGTGTGATTCTAGGGACACACGATTGCATAAAGGTATCATTTTATTGCGTTTTCACGCCATGAGCGTTTAATGGATCGCTTTTATGAGATTTCTCGGACGTGCAGATCAGCACCAGAGGATTGGGCCACAGCTAGAGTCCAGCCAGAATGTGATGACCGTTGATGTATCGACTATTCTTGATTATTGAGGCACTGTTTAGCATGTAGACGGATGAGCCAGTTGCTGCTGCGAATGACGAGATATTGCCCCAGATGGTTGGAGCTGTTGCAGCACGAGTTTATACATAGAGATATGATAGAAGATCGCTAGTCACTCGAAGATGAATGATTAGGACATGTGGTTCGTTCGCTTACCCCGATGCGAGGTCATCAGATTGATTGATTCCAGCTAGAGACGACTTCACGTAGGTACGTTGAGAGTCGATAGAGACGATCGAATGTCAGGAACCCATTTTCCAAGTTTAAAGTATCCGGAAAATAATGCAAGTAATTCTATGGACCCTCTATAAGAATGAAACCCTAACTCGACATAATGACCATGAGAATGCTTTAAAACCTTAAGGTTTACAGCAGTTCAGCAGTACCATTAATGAGGCTTGGGTTTGCCCTTCTACGGTTGGTCCATAGGTGCTGTGGAATATATTCGATACTATTAAACTGTACCCAAGATGTTAAGCTCTTGGGGGATTATGAAATCTCGACGAATCGATCAAAAAGTTCGACATCATTCGGATATCATGTGATGGGATACATTGCATGGGAGACTCCAGATACGAGTATAGCAGTTGGAGCGCAGTCTATGCAGCCATGAAGAGACGAGTCCGAAGCAGTCGACCTTAAAGAAAAATGGAGTAAGTGGTTCGTACGAGATCTTGATGAGATAATATTCCACTCCGCTGACATCAGAGATGGGATACGTACAGAGGCGTTGGGATACGGCTAGTTCCCGAGGAAAAGTTGTGCTGAGAACGCAGATGTCCAGAAGATGAGAAAAGATTGTGTAAGAGCATAGCCTTCGTACAGTTCGGCATAGGCAAGATTGGAAGAGACCCTAAGCAAGTTCTTTCCAGGACACCATTGTGATAAGGTTTGCACCCAGGATCAGATGTATCACGTGTACTCAGAGAGCCAGAGGTCGACGCCAGTAACGTGCTGCTTTACGAGTGGTCGTGATGATTGGCCGAGAGATGACAAGAGGAGTGCTAGAGGGAATCATTCTCGTTAGCACGCCTGACCGGGCCGATGAGCCGATGGATTGCGAGATTGGTGAATCCACAGAGAAGATAAGGACCCAGAGACTGAAGACGCCAGACCGTGAGCAGGAGGCAGTGGATGTTCTTGCTCTGCCAGTTTTGGGCACACCGTCACTTTTCGACATTGTAGGAGGCGTACCTCAATGTCATTTGTTGCGAATTGCGTTGTGATCCGAGTATCACGCTTATATCGCTTGGATTTGAGTTTTGATGATTGGGGTTTATGGTATTGTTTTCGTGCACCATGGCTGCACCTACTGAGTATTTACATTTTCATGCATAGTTAGTGCACTTGATATATATTTTTATACACCGTTGTGTTGATTTATGATTTGTGCATATATATTGCACTTGATATTGATTTTGTGGTTTGGCTGCACATGTTTATGATTTCCTGGATTTCGTACGGTCGATTTGAGTTTGCGCGTGCGGTACGCACTCGATTTGGTTTTTGCACTCGGTATAGTTTATATGTGCTTGCAGTGCATTGATATGTACTTTGTGCACGCAGTTGCACACATTTTTGGATTTTATACACCTTGGTACATTCGATGTTGTTTTTATACGCATTTGAGTTATTGATGAGTTTCCGTGCACTGGATGCACCGGATTGGATATTTCATGCACTGGATGCACTGGATTTGGTGTTTCGTGCATGGGATGCACCGGATTGAGATTTTCGTGCATTATAGATGCACTATATGTTATTGTCGTGCACACCCGTTGCACTGGACATATGCTTTCGTGCACACCCGTTGCACATGGTTTTGGTTTTGTGCACATTCGTAGCACTTCTATTTGGATTTGATTTCCATGCACACCAGACGCACGTGATTGTTGGATACGCCTTTTGAGGCTGATTTTCTTTGAGCACCTGTTTTCATGATGGGCATTATATTATGGAGTAGCCGAACATGACTGATCTGAGCACAGTACCTGAGTATTTACCATACATTAAAAGTTGAACAAGAGGTTTTCAAAAAGGAGCTATAGTCTCGCTATTTCCTACGTGTCCGTTAGTGACGCGAACGTTTATAAAGGAAAACCTTGTTGGAATATTTCAAAAAGGACGGAACGTATATTTGAGTAAAATATATATGAAACTATATTTACTATTTTACAAATGAGCGTCCGTCACTTATGCCGTGAGTTACGCATCACACGGCGATTCAGAAAGGATTTTGCATGTATTTTATTCAAATTTTGGAGTTTCTCAAGGATGCGTACTATATACATAGTATAGTATTTGAATAGTGTATGTTGGATTTTAGTACTGGAATTCGAGATTCTGTGTCTCCACTATAACTCCAAGGATATGCGTGCAAATACGATGATTTGCGTGATGCTTAAAGGAGTTCGATTTTGAGTTTTGTACTCGCTTTTCAGGCACACGCGATGCGCTGTACTGTTTCTATATCTTCCGTGATTTCGGAGCCCCGTTGATTGATCTGATTATTGAAATGTTTTAGAATTTGGGGGTTTAAATTTAAATTTGGGGACCGAATTTCTTAAGGGGGGAAGATTGTAACATTTCAAAAAATATAAAATATTATTTTTAGAAGTTAATATTAAAATAATATATTTCCCGAAAACTGCCCAATTTGCGAAATTGGGGTTTTCGAAAAAGGGTATAAATATATAATAATAATTGTGAAATAATTGGGAATTAAAATGATTTATTCATTTAAACATATATTTAAAGGATTTAGCATTTTTAAGATTTATTATATGCAGTTTAAATGAAAACCCGATTAGTGCACTGCTAATCGCGATTAGGCCAAATCCGTGTTTTTACAGTTTTTCATGGATAGTGCACCATGGCATGTCTCATTCTGGTTACATGTTGTTTCTTGTGTTGTTTTGGGGTATTGAATGGTTTGGTTTTAAATAAATAAGAAAAGGTTAAAAAGAAAAAGGGCCAAAGGGTAGTTAGTGAGAGAGTGGGTGAGAATAAGAGAGGAGAGAGAGAGAGAGAGCTGCCACATTCTCTTCCTCCACCATTTTTGCATCTCCTTCTTCATCTCCTCAAGCTCACTTCTCTCCACCTTCAACCCCAATTATCATCTCCAAATCTCCACAAAAACCCTAAACCCCTTTCACAAAAATTGATCCCCTCTTCTCCCTTTACATAATGAACCAAGCAAAGTAGGATTTTGACAACATTGGCAAACTAGGGTTTTTCTTGAGTTGCATCCATGAGGTAATTTCTCCACCATTAGAGTAGTATTACATTCACTTTAGCTTCCATGCATGTTTAGAAGTGATTAAGTGGTGATTAGTGAGGTTTGAAAATTCCTAGTTAGGGTTTGAGGGATTTTTGAGTTGTGATGGTAAATTGTGGTTAGTAGAGGCCTTATAACCCCTGTAGTGTTAGTATTTTCGACAAATACCTGAGACTTAAACCCCAGTTTACGAACTTAGAAACCCCGACATCGGGTAATTGTGTGAATGGTGAGGGTATTTTGGAATCTGCTAACACTCGGAGACCTCGAAAATTATTTAGCGAACACAGTGACACATGCAGACACCCAGGAAGCTACCACAGAGACCTGAGACCCCAACTCCACCTATAGGCCGCAGATTTAATCATTCTGGCCGCAATTTGCGGCCAGAGTAGGGTTTATTTGGTCTATATTTGTTCCAGGGCTTTATCTCCAGTAAATTAGACCCTCCAAATGTGCAGAATTGACCAATTTGGCCTAGGGTAAAATCTGGAACCATTTCCTTGAGTTGCTGTTTTGAAATGTGACTTTTAAATGACTTGAATTTGTGATATTTCATTTTATCTCGATCGATTGGCTTTTGTACGTTGATGTCGAGGGTTATTGGTTCTTCTTGCATGTGTAGACCATAGGTTTAAACCTATGTGTGATACGTGCATTGTTTTGGTTTTGTGCGAGATATCTGTTTATGATGCTATATGTGTATATATGTAGGTACCCCCACGTGGATTTCAAGACGACGAGATAGCGCGTGGCGACATCGGCATCGGCAAGCAAAGATCAAGGTGAGTAGATTTATATCTACGGGGGAAGTCGGGTGGATGGCGTATTGCACCCCCGCAAAGTTGTAAGAAATGATGTGATGTGATATAGATGTACATTTATGTGTTATTGAGAGATATGAACACTTAGCAAGAAAGGCATTAGGAGATCATGGGTTAATGTTAGCGAGATTTGTGGGAAGTGGTTTAGTTGGTTTCTTAGTCGCGAACCCCAGAGTGAGGTTGTTACATTACACATACACGCACAGGATATGATTTTTGGGTGTATATACGTGATATGTACATATATATATGTATGTATGTATGTATGTATGTATGTATGTATAGGTGGATGTGTTGGTGCTTATATATATACATACACGTATATATATATATATATATATATATACGTATACACGGAGGTTGAGGATAGTATATGGTACTTAGAGATAAGTCGATGTGATTGGGCCTGATGCCGTGAGATCAGTGAAGTGATTTGGTTCGTACTATGAGATACGACATGAGATTATAGCGGATCTTTAAGCAATGTGTTTCAGACACACGCACATATATTTGTTGATGGTATCAGTTTGTACTAGACTTAGATCTGTACCCCAGTTCATGACATATATGATAAGGATACCAGATGAGTAATGAGATAAATATGATATTTGACCCGTACCCAGATTTGGGATGCCGTACGATAGATTTACCGTACGAGACATAGTTATGAGGATAGATCTGCACTCTTGACTCGAGGATGTCATATTATTTATTGTATCGTACGTGATACTATTGAGGCGAGATCACCGACTACTAGATATATATATAGATCGACTCAGACTTAGGTGGATTCCCTACCCTTTTGACTGGGCTCGAGTCATACTCATTTTCAAAAGTGGAGAATTAATTTAAATACCAAACTGTATGACTCATATATTGGGAAGGTATATTTTACAGTGTTGCTGTTACTACATCACTTTCTGTATATTCATGATGTTTCATCGCATTGCATGCTTGTACATATGTTATCTGTAATTATTATGAAACCCTGCTGTCAGGACACCAGCACCATTACCGATGATGCGTATGTTCCACGCACACCTGCTTTCTGGTTCACACACACCATCATCGGTAACTGTCATGTCACGTACACTTTAGAGAATACTATTCATTGACATAGCTTACTAGTTGATAGTTGCAATATGTTATAGCTTTCATATGCTAGTTTAACTATTGCATTTATTGCATGATATCATATGCATTCATATATTCATTGGTCATGCAGTATTATGGAGATTTATGCCGATATTCACTGTTTATTTATATCATGATTTTTATGACTTCGGATCCTTCTTGAGATTTATGGATTTGGAAACCGCATGTGAGTTTTATAAACTGATAATTTGTTTTAAAGAGATAGATGTGGTTTCCCTTGATATGATGAGTATTGTCCACCATGATGTTTTCTCGGTTCTGAGATGGTTTTCGAGACCCGATTCGAGGAGTTGGATGAACCGTCTGTGGGTACATGGTCGACCTGGTATGGTACCCCGGGGCAAGAAGCTCGAGTTGTAGATGATGAGCCCGGCAGGGACAGACTGCCTACCGGTGATTGTCTGGCGCGGCGGATATCCGGAGGATACCGTTCATGGTCGTGTGATGGATGATATGGGCCGATCCGGACTGACGGAGCCCGAGATATTGAGATATTGAGATGTTGAGATTTGGGACATTGAGATACTGAGATATTGAGATACTGAGATTTATGTTTTGTGTCGATACTGTAAGTCCATGCTACCTCTCCCGGTACTTTCGGGCATGCGGAATTTGGTGAAAAACAATTTTCTAGAGGTGGTAACATGGACTCAAAACCGGATCTTTGTTAAACATCTAACTAACAACCTAACTAGGAGTTGTTAGCTACTCGGTTAGGGGGTTATACCTTTCTTTCTTGAACTCCTTCGTCTCCAAGCCTCGATGGTTGTCCGGATCGGCTTCACCCCGTCGTCTCCTTGCGCCGAAGATCGATCCACCTGAAAGCTTCTACCTTTGGCTTATTCTTCGGTCTTTGAAGAAACTAGTTCACTCGGTTTGCTAAACCTTGTGAACTAGAGTGAGTAGAGGAGAGTGTGTTGGGATTTTCTCTATGGTTCTTGGTTCTCAACACATAAGACAAGTGAACCATAGACTAAAGAGAGGGAGAGCAAGCGGAAGGAGATGAGAGCTCAAGAACACAAGAGAGAGAATGAAAATGATAGAATGAGCAAGACTTTTCTCACTTGGCTCTCATAATCCAAAACCATCATCACAAAAATAGTAATCAAGTATTGTGTAAATGGTTTAAGTCAAAATGGCTATATCATTTCATGCACTCATATTGCACAAGAGAACAAGCAAGTAAAAAGTCTTTGCCATGAAATGATAGCCATTGTCATCATGATGGTCAACTAGTCCAACCTAGTCAACCGGTCAACAAAGTCAACAAGTCAACAAAGTCAACCCCTCAACAACCATGTCACCACAATACATAATTAATATTATTGTTAATTACATTTCATATTCTCATTAGGGTTGAGCAAAAAGTCAATAGTCAACAGTCAACGGTCAACAACCCTAATGAGAATCCTCTGCCTCTGTCTCTCCGTCAACTGTGCATACACACCCGCATTCGCGTTCCGAGGAACACGAATACATACTGGATAAAACCAATCCCAAAACGTACACTAGGATCTGGCTTCAACCAAAGCTCGCTAGTGTTAACTGTCCGGACACTGTACGTGCATAAGTGCACGGATGTGACTGGACCCTGTCGCAAAACCATGCGACCTCTACTCTTTTGCCTAAAGGCGAATAGCTTTCTGTGTGGGACTCTAAAGACTCGACACTACGCTGGCAGTGGGTTTAACCACAGACCGCAAGCGGCATTAGCTGTGCGTAACGGTCCCCAGGTAGATGCCGACAAGAAGACTGACGAGGTGAAACCCATCTGAACTCCTACTGAGTCTGACTGTGACAATCTCCGTACAGTCCGGTCTATTCGTCTGATACATCGCATGGCGGGCCTAGGGGGGCGGTAAAACGTCAGTCCCCTAATAGCGGTACAAGTCATGTCGGAGTGAAGCCCAATACACCCTGAGATAACACTGGAAGCCTACCAGTATATCCCGCTTGCCCTGGCCAGGGACTACTCGTGTAATGGCTCTCCTAGACACAGCGCGATGTCAACCCCCAATATCGGGAGAGACGAATCCTGTCTAACCGTCACTGCCTCCAAGTGCTTCGGGACTGCACCCAACTACTACCTGTTTGCACGACTCCTTTGAGCCGTGGTAGGGTAGTAATCAAAGTACAGTGGGAACACACTCGAGGCGAAGTGATAGTGTCAAGTCAGCGGACTAAGCTGTACTCATGTCACCTGGGAACTGATAACTGACGATAGGTATAATACCAACCGGTCAGTTCCCGACGAGTCCTGTCCAGTGTACTCGTAACCTAATGAGCACCCGCATACTATCTCCAGTACAACATACTGATGGCTGTGGGACAGACCATCTCCCACACTGGGATGAGAAGCGCATGCGCTAGTCTACTCCGGAGTATCGATGCCCTGTCTCGATAGTCCTGCGACTAGGGACCTGCATAAGGATGTGCTTATAGATTACCCAACCCCCACTAGTGTGACTGCCATCACAACGCTGGTAATCAAGCAAAGATCCTAAGGGCTCCACTAATGCGTATAGGTGATATAATAAAATAAACACATGTACACATTTAAGTAGAAACAAACCAAGTAGCATACTACTATTTTAAGCAAGATTGTATATACAAGGTGAATATCCCAAGCTTCCATTAAGTAATATACAAACTAGTATGATACAGTAATGGCCTCTAGGGCATATACACTAACAATCTCCCACTTGCACTAAGGCCATGTACTGGCGTATCGAAGACCTATCATCTCGATCAGCCGCTTAAACTGAGTCTGGGGCAAGGCCTTGGTGAATGGATCTGCAGTGTTATCTTCTGAAGCAACCCTCCGAACCTCGATCTCCTGGCGATCCACGATCTTCCTGATCTTGTGATACCGCCTCAAGATGTATCTGGATCTCTGATGGGACCTGGGTTCCTTCGCTAAAGCTATAGCCCCATTGTTGTCGCAATACAGAGGTATTGGATCAACAATGGACGGAACCACCTGAAGTTCTTTTAAGAACTTCCTCATCCAGACAGCTTCTTTTGCGACATCAGATGCAGCGATGTATTCCGCTTCCATCATCGAGTCTGCAACGGTTTCCTGTTTGGAACTCTTCCAACACACCGCCCCTCCATTGAGGGTGAAGACAAAACCCGACATGGACTTGGAATCATCCTTGTCACTCTGGAAGCTGGAGTCAGCAAAGGCCTCAATCTGGAGATCTTTTCCGCCATACACCAAGAACATCTCCTTAGTCCTTCTCAGGTACTTGAGAATGTTCTTTACCGCTATCCGGTGTTTCTCCCCAGGGTTTGACTGATACCGGCTTACCACACTCAGTGCATAAGCTACATCCAGTCTGGTACACAACATCGCATACATTATAGAGCCTACCGCAGAAGCGTAGGGTATAATAGACATGCGATCCCTCTCCAAATCAGTTTTGGGAGACATCTCTTTAGAGAGGGTGATCCCGTGACAAGCCGGTAGGTTACCGCGCTTGGAATCTTCCATACTGAATCATTTCAGTATGGTGTCGATGTACCTGGACTGTGAAAATCCTAATATCCTCTTGGATCTATCACGATGGATCCGGATCCCCAGGATGTATGAGGCATCACCCAGATCTTTCATGGAGAACCTGTGTGACAAGAACCCCTTGACAGATTGTAACATAGGAATGTCATTTCCTATTAAGAGAATGTCATCCACGTATAAAACGAGGAATACTACAGTTCTCGCTACAAATCTACTATAGATGCATGGTTCATCTGGATTTTTGATAAAGCCAAATTCCTTGACCGTCTCATCAAAACAGATGTTCCAACTCCGCGATGCCTGCTTTAGTCCATAGATGGACTTAAGCAACTTGCACACCTTTCCGCTGCTCCCACTCTGAATGAAACCCTCTGGTTGGTCCATATAGACACACTCCTCTAAATTTCCATTTAGAAAAGCAGTCTTTACGTCCATCTGCCAGATCTCATAATCGTGGAAGGCAGCAATGGCAAGAAGGATCCGAATGGATTTCAGCATAGCCACTGGAGAAAAAGTTTCGTCATAGTCCAAACCAGGTCTTTGACGAAAACCCTTTGCAACAAGTCTAGCTTTATAGGTCTCAACCTGTCCATCTACACCAATCTTCCTTTTGAAGATCCACTTGCATCCTACGGGTTTTACCCCGTCTGGAGCAATGTCCAATGTCCATACCTTGTTGGTGTACATGGACTCCATTTCGGTCCGCATTGCATCCAGCCATTTTACCGAGTCAACGCTCTGAACGGCCTGCTGGAAGCTAGTAGGCTCATCATAATCTATGATGCAATCCTCTCTATCCCCGTCTATGAGAAAACCGTAGTATCTCTCGGGCGGATGAGACTGCCTACTACTCCTGCGGAGCGGCGTGGGAATGTCTTGTTCTTTTGAACCCTCTGGTTCCACCAAGCTTTCAGTAATAGCTCATGGTTCTGGAATTTCTTCCAGTTCTACTGTGCTCCCACTTATTTGGTTTTCCAAAAACTCAGTTTCCAAGAAGTAGGCATGACGAGAAACAAAAACCTTTTGTTCCTCTTCGCAGTAGAAGAAATATCCCTTGGAGTTCTTTGGATATCCCATGAACTTGCACTGTACTAAGCGTGTCTCGAGCTTGTGCGCATGCTGCTTTTTGACAAAAGCTGGACTTCCTCATGTCTTAATGTGATTAAGATAGGGTCTCTTCCCACACCACATCTCATATGGTGTAGTAGGCACAGTCTTAGTGGGAACTCGGTTCAAAAGGTATGCAGCTGATTCTAGCGCATACCCCCAGAATGATCGCGGTAACTCAGCGTTACTCATCATGGACCGTATCATATCCAATAGGGTTCGGTTCCGTCTCTCCGATACACCGTTATGTTGCGGAGTGTATGGAGGAGTAAGCTGAGAGAGAATTCCGTTCTCTTTTAAATAGTCCAGGAACTCGGCACTTAAGTATTCACCACCTCGATCCGATCTTAGGATCTTAGTACTTTTGCCGGTTTGTTTTTCTACTTCATTCTTATATTCCTGGAATTTTCCAAAGGCTTCGAACTTATGTTTCATTAAGAAGACATAACCGTACCTTGAAAAGTCATCCGTAAAAGTAATGAAGTAAGAATAACCGCTTCGCGCATGTGTAGACATTGGACCGCACACGTCGCTGTGTACGAGTCCCAAGAGCTCGCCTGCTCTTACTCCGTGTCCAGTGAACGGAGTCTTTGTCATCTTTCCTTTGAGACAGGATTGACAAGTGGCATACGATTGATATTCGAACGCATTCAGATATCCTTCTGTATGTAACTTCGTCAACCTTCTCTCATTGATGTGACCCAGTCTACAATGCCACAAGAAAGTCTGATTTATTTCTGGAGACTTTCTTTTGTGTGTATTCTAGACATTGAAAATCTGTGGTTGGTTTAATACGTATATACCATTACTCAATGTACCTGACCCAATCAGAACTTGATTAAGGTGAATGTTTACAACATTGCTTACAAACGCAAATTCATAACCTTCTTTAGAAACCAAAGATACAGAAATGATATTACAAGTTGCGTTGGGTACAAAAAAGCAATTACGCAAAACCAAAACATGTCCATCTGACATTCCCAGATGATAGTCCCCCACGGCCTTAGCATCCATGCTAGCTCCGTTTGCAACTTTGAGGGTCATGTCCCCTGCCTTCAAAACCCTACGGTTTCTCAACGCCTGCAAAGAATTACAGATATGAGATCCTGATCCGGTATCCAATACCTAGGAAGTAGAGTTTATTGAAAGACAGTTTTCAATAACATACACACCTGAAGCTGAAGCCGCAACCTGCTTCAGATCCTGTGTTCTGGCTTTCCAAGCCCTGCAATCATTCTTCCAGTGTCTCTTCTTATGACAATAGAAGCATTCTTCCTTATCCACAAGCTTTCCCACTTTCTTTGTTGCTTTTGCCTTTCCCTTCGTATCCACTTTACTAACACCGCCCCTTGGTTTGGCGGGGGCTTTCTTCTTCCTTCCCTTGGCTTTCGCCTTGGACCTAGAAGAGGAAGATCCTCCTACAAACAAAGTAGATGTTTCCCTACCTTTCTGTAGGGTGCCCTCTGCGCTCCTCAGCATGTTGAGGAGTTCTGAAAGTTCAACTTCTTTTTCTTATAAGTTGAAGTTCAGGATAAACTGGGCGTAAGTGGAAGGAAGGGACTGGAGAATCAAGTCCGTATAGAGCTCATTCTCCAACGTGGTCCCAAGGTCCGCGAGCTCCTCAATGTAGCCAATCATCTTAAGCACGTGTTCCGCTACCGATGATCCAACGGCTAATCTTGCCGAAAATAACTTCTTCGACACTTCGTATCTTACGATACGAGATTGCTCTCCATACAGTTCTTTTGTATGAAGAAATATGGATTCCAGGTCCATATTCTCGTGCCTCCTCTGATGTTCATTGTCCATAGAGGCAAGCACGAGGCACTTGGCCTTCGCGCAGTCTAGTTCTCAGGTTTTACGGATTTCCTTATCCGCGACGCTGGTTTTGGGACCTGGGACAGGGGGAGCTTTGGTGGTAAGAAGATACCCCAGCTTGTCGTAAGTGATTGCCATCTTGACATTCCTGAGCCAATCTTTGTAGTTTGGCCCTGTCAGTATGTTTTTATCTAGGAGTAACTTAAGTCTAGTCATGTCGATTGGTCGCTGCAATTAGGAGAGAGAAGAAACACTCAGCATGATGCTCTTGCAAGTTTAGAATGGTTTTTAGTTTGTCTAAACAGGATGTCTCCCACTGTTTCTCGAATCCCTCCTCAAACCAAAAAGGAAGAATTAGTCAGGATCAATCTCACCGTACAATACTTGCTTAACCGTTCAACTAGGCTAGTGTCGGTACTTCGAGGGAGGTTTTCCAACGCTTTCGCAAAGTTCCTTAATTAAATAACCTCTTTTCCCTGGGGGCGTAGCCCCGCTAACACCTTTCTAGACACCTACCTGGTTTATAGCATTGATCGTTAAGTGAGAAATTTCCCGAGGAGTAGCATATACTCACAGTAGAATCGGGATCCAAATATCATCGCGTGACGAAACTGAAGGAATCCTACCAGAATCATCACACTCCAAATGGTATGCAACACTATCAAGTTTCAGTTCTTTTGAAACTCCCGATGTGGATTTTTGCCCCATGCTCTTATGACCTTGACTTTGGCCAACAAATCATAAGTCACATGTCAAGTTCTACCCGTCGTTCTCCAGGTTAATTTGAATCCACCCGCACCTACCCTTGACTTTAGCCAACAAGGCAGTACGACTGTTCCAAACTAACGCATCTATCTATGCTGCACATGAATACCCAATAGCTACCAATCACTATGCCTTGACTTTGGCCAACAAACATAGCTTGAATACTATTGACCATCCATGTGAAACGACGGAGGGCTACGAATGGTTTTGGCTAAACCGTGAGCGTAGTGAACTTGATATAATCGATGGAACGAGATACCTTTTAAAAGGAGTGGCTCAAGCTCCGCATTTAAAAGTTAGTTTTGAAAAGAACCGAGTGGTTTTTTCGAAAGTGTTCCAACGACTTTTACTTGGTTTATTTTTCTTGCATTAGTTCTTTTAATGCGTGATATTCTTGCATTAATTCTTTTAATGCGTCCCATCATTTAATCCTACCATTGCAGAAAACAACCAAAATATGACGTACGCTTATGCCATTCGCATTCGCCACGGGGCCCCGTCATTACCCGTTAGGTTACTTAACTAACGACAGAGCGGGGGCTGGGCTAGCGCGGCTGTAAAACATAAGCAACGCCTAAATAATATCATATATAGATATATTGCAATGATAGCCATTTCAGATCACAGATGAACACATTGGATATACTAGGAACCCGCAATTTGTACGAACCTATAACGAAAAGCAGATTACACGGTCGCGATGAATAGCCAAAACCCCACCCAAGACCCCTACGGGTGTGGCAAACTACCCGCCAAGTACCCGAAGCGAAGCAACCTCCCTCATCTCCGTGAGTAGGCCACTCGGCACTTCGGCATACCCGGTAGTTTGTGCACCCCCTCCATGGGTCTATCTTAGGAGCAAAAACAGTAAAAAGAAATTATACAATGACGGCTACAACCCCGACCTGGTTGTGCGACCATACAAATAATTATTACATCAATTTACAAATTTACATGAATTGAAAGAAAAGAAAACTCTCGTCTCACAACCCCCCGGCTATTCACCCGCGACAATCCAATGAATTCATATACACATTCCAATAACATTACAGATCACAGATTTGTATAACCCCCCACTAATCGACATATAGCGATTAGTAGACGTTCAATACAAATATCATATCACAGAAAAACCTGTCAGCTTAATTCTTTTAGAAGTTTGATCAAAAATACGGATTTTCAGGCCCCAAACACAAAATTTTCGTTCTAGAAAATCTGGGCAGAAAATACATATTCCAAAAGTCCCAAAACAACCCCAGAATAACACTGCACAAAATTTGGACCTCGGCCGAGTCAACTCGGCCGCGGAACCGCGGTGGGAGCGTGCTCCCGCCGCGTTTCCGCGGCGCTTTGACCGGTTCGTGGGACCAAATTTCGTGGGTGTTTAATAAAAACCATGAGCCGATTTTTAACATGAAATTTATCAATTTTACAGAACTTTAAAAATCGACAGCAACTTTGAATTTTCGGGTTTATATCGGGACATTTCTCCGATCGAATTTCTAGCTACTATGCTAACATGTTAGATAGAGTTTAACTAGGCTCTGATACCACTATAAGTCCATGCTACCTCTTCCGGTACTTTCGAGCATGCGGAATTTGGTGAAAAACAATTTTCTAGAGGTGGTAACATGGACTCAAAACCGGATCTTTGTTAAACATCTAACTAACAACCTAACTAGGAGTTGTTAGCTACTCGGTTAGGAGGTTATACCTTTCTTTCTTGAACTCCTTCGTCTCCAAGCCTCGATGGTTGTCCGGATCGGCTTCACCCCGTCGTCTCCTTGCGCCGAAGATCGATCCACCTGAAAGCTTCTACCTTTGGCTTCTTCTTCGGTCTTTGAAGAAACTAGTTCACTCGGTTTGCTAAACCTTGTGAACTAGAGTGAGTAGAGGAGAGTGTGTTGGGATTTTCTCTATGGTTCTTGGTTCTCAACACATGAGACAAGTGAACCATAGACTAAAGAGAGGGAGAGCAAGCGGAAGGAGATGAGAGCTCAAGAACACAAGAGAGAGAATGAAAATGATAGAATGAGCAAGACTTTTCTCACTTGGCTCTCATAATCCAAAACCATCATCACAAAAATAGTAATCAAGTATTGTGTAAATGGTTTAAGTCAAAATGGCTATATCATTTCATGCACTCATATTGCACAAGAGAACAAGCAAGTAAAAAGTCTTTGCCATGAAATGATAGCCATTGTCATCATGATGGTCAACTAGTCCAACCTAGTCAACCGGTCAACAAAGTCAACAAGTCAACAAAGTCAACCCCTCAACAACCATGTCACCACAATACTTAATTAATATTATTGTTAATTACATATCATATTCTCATTAGGGTTGAGCAAAAAGTCAATAGTCAACAGTCAACGGTCAACAACCCTAATGAGAATCCTCTGCCTCTGTCTCTCCGTCAACTGTGCATACACACCCGCATTCGCGTTCCGAGGAACACGAATACATACTGGATAAAACCAATCCCAAAACGTACACTAGGATCTGGCTTAAACCAAAGCCCGCTAGTGTTAACTGTCCGGACACTGTACGTGCACAAGTGCACGGATGTGACTGGACCCTGTCGCAAAACCATGCGACCTCTACTCTTTTGCCTAAAGGCGAATAGCTTTCTGTGTGGAACTCTAAAGACTCGACACTACGCTGGCAGTGGGTTTAACCACAGACCGCAAGCGGCACTAGCTGTGCGTAACGGTCCCCAGGTAGATGCCGACAAGAAGACTGACGAGGTGAAACCCATCTGAACTCCTACTGAGTCTGACTGTGACAATCTCCGTACAGTCCGGTCTGTTCGTCTGATACATCGCATGGCGGGCCTAGGGGGCGGTAAAACGTCAGTCCCCTAATAGCGGTACAAGTCGTGTCGGAGTGAAGCCCAATACACCCTGAGATAACACTGGAAGCCTACCAGCATATCCCGCTTGCCTTGGCCAGGGACTACTCGTGTAATGGCTCTCCTAGACACAGCGCGATGTCAACCCCCAATACCGGGAGAGACGAATCCTGTCTAACCGTCACTGCCTCCAAGTGCTTCGGGACTGCACCCAACTACTACCTGTTTGCACGACTCCTTTGAGCCGTGGTAGGGTAGTAATCAAAGTACAGTGGGAACACACTCGAGGCGAAGTGATAGTGTCAAGTCAGTGGACTAAGCTGTACTCATGTCACCTGAGAACTGATAACTGACGATAGGTATAATACCAACCGGTCAGTTCCCGACGAGTCCTGTCCAGTGTACTCGTAACCTAATGAGCACCCGCATATTATCTCCAGTACGACGTACTGATGGCTGTGGGACAGACCATCTACCACACTGGGATGAGAAGCGCATGCGCTAGTCTACTCCGGAGTATCGATGCCCTGTCTCGATAGTCCTGCGACTAGGGACCTGCATAAGGATGTGCTTATAGATTACTCAGCCCCCACTAGTGTGACTGCCATCACAACGCTGGTAATCAAGCAAAGATCCTAAGGGCTCCACTAATGCGTATAGGTGATATAATAAAATAAACACATGTACACATTTAAGTAGAAACAAACCAAGTAGCATACTACTATTTTGAGCAAGATTGTATATACAAGGTGAATATCCCAAGCTTCTATTAAGTAATATACAAACTAGTATGATACAGTAATGGCCTCTAGGGCATATACACTAACAGATGCTTGACACTGATTTCTCTGTTGATTTCATGATGTATTCTGTTTTCATTCGAATGCATTCAGACATCATATATCTGATATGTTTCTATCTAAGTCACTGACACGAGCACATGGTATTGCACTTATATGTAGATGGATCGGGATATTTATTTGAGGATATTACTTGATATGACCTAGTTTAGCGTCATACATTCGATTTATACTCTGCGATATTTTCTACTCACGAGTTGGCAACTCACCCCCGTTGTGCCACAGTTTCTTGCAGGTTTTGCCGTACAGGTATCTTGACGGCTTGCTGAAACACTGCTTTCATTTCGGGTGATTGCTTTGGTAGGTGGGTTCACTTGCATCGTGACCACCATTGTACATTTATTATTTCAGTTGTATCTAGTAAACTCCATCAACTAGACTTGTATATTTGATAGAACTAGAAGACCGGTGTTTATTCTTTCGACCTTAGAGTCGCGCTTGTATTATTATGATTTTCTGGTGGATATGGGCTTCCTTTGAGTTTTGATCCTCGCCCTTCGGCGTTGTATATTATATTGCTTGCGTGGTTTTGTCCGCCCTTTTGGCGAAGAGCTAGCTCCCGCTTGGGGATACCTTATTCATTATATATGCTTTATCAGGTTTTGTACTCGTTTGGGGTCAGTATTTACAAAGGAAACTCTGCCGAAATTTTCAGAAAAGACTTAAGATTTTAAAAATGCATACTTCGGCTTATGTTGTTAAATTACTTGCTTTAAATTGGTTTTCCCTTCACTCTACCGCTTCATTGGTATTGATTTCTGGGTTTTGGCTTACTTAGATTACGTACGCCTCAAGACGTTTCATAATTTAGGTGCCTGTCATGTTCCGTACTTTTCGGGTCGTGACACTTACTCTCTTGAGTTAAGCAAGGGTTATCATTATCATTATTCTCATTATTCTCATGAGTTTAGCTTGAGCCATCTCCTTCTTCCTCTCTCTCTCCTCAAAGATCACGTGGGTTTCAAAAGAAAGAGAAAGGATTAAAAAGAAAAGGTTTTTACTTGAGATCAAAACCAAAATCACCATTCTACTTTGGTCTTGCCCACTTGAGTGGAGTGTTAGCTTCTTCTTCATCCTTAATCAAGAGAAGCTTGGAGCTTGGTGCAAAGAGACTTCGTGGTGGATCATCGTGGACTCGGAAGGACACAAGCCAACCGGTTCAAACCTCAATCGATCCAAGGAGTCTATGAGGAGGTCTACAAAGGTTGTATTCTCTTCCATTTAGTGTTAGACACTTTTAGTATATGATACTAGCTAGTTGTTACTCTATCTTTCTAGTTCGAATCATGGTTGGAATTGTTTAGCACCCTCTAAAATTTTTGTTATAGCATGTGTAATGCTACCCTTAACCTAGTGTGGTGCTATAGAATCCCCACAAAAACCACCAAGCCTAAAACTCCCAATCGTACCAATAACCTTATACAAGTAAACTGTAAAGTGGTTTAAGAAATTATACCGATCGATCTGTGTCCTTCGGTCTTCAATCTCAGTCCTTAGCATGTTACAGCTACTTTGACGAAGTTCGCTCTCCGGTCAAGCTCGTCGAAGAGGACGCACGTCGAGAATTCTTTATACGGGCTCCCGCCTCAAAACCGAAGCAACTCGGGCATCCAGTTTGCCAGCCTAGATACCCAAGACGATGTAGAGATAGTGTGTGAATACTTTGTCTCAAGGCACCCAGGGATTTGGGTGGAGGTAAATTGAAGTTGCCAAGTGATATTAGAAATGTGAGCATAGGTTTTTGCTAAGAGGGAAAATGGGGTCGGCCAAGAATGTTCTCTGGGGATTTTGTGAGTGTGAAGAAAATGAATAATTCTTCTCTGTGGATTGTGTACTCATAAGGTGTGTGTAGGATTAATTAAAGCAACACTATAATTAAAAAAAACACCAAAAGAATTCCCTGCTTAGAAGAAGCAGCCACACACTCCTCTCACAATCAAAGCTCACCAACTCCACAAAATATCTAAACCAAATATCTTAACACAAAACAAAAGGCATTAAATGCTCCCACCAAGAAAAGCCCGCGAATGTACACAACCCAATGAATTTCGAAAACCTCACTGCAGGAAATCCTTAGCCCAAAAAACACAATGAAATATCCATGCACTAAATTTCCAGCACGAAAGGGCCACGAAATTTGGCAAAGGAATTAGCCGAAAATACACAATCCTAAATTCCATTAATTATATTTTATATTTTCTGAAATGTTACAGAGACGGTTATCATTACAGGCTTCCAAGGTGACCTGGATGACAGAGTAACTGTCAGAGTTATAGTTTTCTCTCTTTTGAGGGGCGGTATTTTGGACAGATGGTCCAAGCGGATACCGAGTGAGGCATGGCGTAGGATACTGATTAAATTCAGTTGACGATACAGTCTAAGAAGTTTACTGGATTTAGAGTTCATTTGTGAACTGGGCCCCATCAGATATCCAGACATATTCTAAGACAGGTATTGCTCATTTCAGGAGATGGTTTTCTCCGCGAACTTGAGATAAAGAGAGACATAGAAAGAAAGATTGGAGCGGATCCACCCACTGAGGCTATTTCTCGAACGCAATAGTTTTACAAACAAGCTTTGTGAAACTGATTAGTAGAGAAGTTGGGTGTTCGGTATCATACGGGCTGTGAGTATGCGACACCTCAATAAATGGCCTTAAGTGCAAGTGGGAGATTGTTGGTTATAGTGCCCTCAAGTCAATTATTGGATCGCAGGAACGTGATTGCAATGATCAAGGGAGGACCTATACCGGTAGAACAGTCTTACTCAAGATGATAGTATGCTATCTGGTTTGTCTTTATCATCGTGTGCACGCTTCAGGTGACATTATAGATCACTATTACATGTTGATAGAGCTCATAGGATTCATACTTGACTACCAAAAGTATGATGGCGATCATATACGTGAGAGTTGGGTAGTCTATAAGCACATCCTCAAAGTTCCCTAGTCGTGGGAGTTTCGAGACTGGGCATCGATACTCCAAGAGTAGACAAGTGTATACGGATCGAGAACCCGACGAGGGGCGGTGGCCGGTCTCACAAGCCACTGGTGTCAGTTGGTTCACCTAAGATGTATACAGGTGCTCATTGGGTTATGAGTACACCGAACGGATTCGCTGGGAACATGCTAGTTGGTGACATGTGTACAGGTTAGTCTATTGATCTGAGATCGTCATTTGTCTCGTGTGAGTTCCCACTGTGCTTTGATTACTACCCTAACACGGCTCAAAGGAGCCGTGCAAACAGATTTTAGTTGGGTACAGTCCCGAGCCACATGGAGGCAGTGAGCGGATCGTCAGGGGATTCGTCTTTTCCGATATTGTGGGTAGAGGTCGCGGTGTGCACGGGTGGCCATTACCAGAAACCCTTGGCCAAGGTAGTCGAGAATTACTGATTCGGATCAGTAGTTTCTCAGTTGGTGATAGGCTTCATACCGACACTAAATGTCAAGTTATTAGGGGCCTGACTTTATCTACCCCCTAGACTCGATATGCGATACTCATAGACGAACGTACTGGACTGTACGGATATTGTCACTGTCAGGCTCAGTAGGGTTTCAGGATGAGTTTGCTCATCGGCCTCCCTTTCGCTCAATACTTAGGTATCCGTTACGTAAAACTAGTGCCACTGACGTGCTTGTGGTTAAACCCACTTCCAGCGTATTGACGAGTCTTTAGAGTCCCACACAGAGGGTTACCCTGGTTCGGGTGAAACGTTGTAGAGGCCGTATGGTTTTATGGCAGGGTTCGATCATATTCGTGTACTTGTGCACGGATCATAATCGGACGGATAATACTAGTGGGCTTTGCTTTAAACCGGATCCTAGTATTATATTGTTGGATTACTTTCGTCTTGTTGTATTCGTATTCAGTCGGAATACGGATGCGAGCATATATATACGGATGAGGGGTATTCTTGTAATCCGTTACGAGTTACTTTTGAAATTGCCATTTCTTTTCTTTTGTTTTGTATTAAACATTTAGGGTTTACTTTAAATGTTTAATTGGTGGAAAGTGTGAGTGCAAGTCTTGGTGTAACGTTTTAAAAATAAATAAATAAATAAACCCTTTAGAAGAATTTTCTGATAATCAGTAAAATAAATCGTATTTTCCGTAAAACTTAACTATAATTATTTTTTTCAACATAGAATTAAATACGCCTATTTCAACTATGTAATTGCTAGTAATCGGTATTTATTGGTCACTTATAAATTATTAGTTACTTAAATATTTTTCCTTAATTAATTATTTTAAATATTATTATAAGCTTGTAATTATAAATTTAATTAGTGGTAATTACAAATTGGAATGGGTCAATTGGACAAATGTGAACCATGACATATTAGAATCAAGTTTGTAACATGCTCTTCTCTTCTTGATTTGTCTCCATAATTCTAGAGATTTCTAAGGGAAAACTTAATTAGAAAATAAAATAAATGAGATAATTATGAAATGACTTAAAAGATGTATTAATTAAAGACATTTCTACACACATCTACACATTCCACTCTCTCTCTCTTCCTCCCCTCTTAGTGGCTGAGCCTTCCCATGTTGCTGCCTTCATTTTCCCCATCTCATTTTCTCTCAGAAAAATTCTTCATTTTTCATCAAAAATCCAAATAAAAAACCTCACTAATTCTTCATTCAACCATTACCCATTATTCTTTAGCCAAACCAGTATGGATCTTGAAGCAAGGAAGCGTCTTTGGGAGGCTAGGTTGCATGTTTAATCTCATGGTTGTTGAGGTATAATCCTAACCCTAATGTTTAATTATTGGTTAATTACTTTAAATTAATTTAATTAGGAAATTAAATGGTTCCAATTTCAAGTTTAGAAAATTCAAGAAAGGGGTTTGGGATCAAATTAGGGTTTTTATTATTTGAGTATGGTTATAATGAGTGGTTTAACATATTAAGATATGCAAAATTTAGTTTAGTTGTTAATTTGTAAATTGTTGCTTCAAAAATTTTCAAATTAGATAATTTTGCAAACTAGGTTTATAAAATTTATATAAATTAGTGAGATAAAATTGTAGTAATGGTTTGTGTGACTTAATTAAGATATTTAGTGAGCATTGTGGCCACTAGAATTGTTAAAACATCTAGATTTGAAATAAAATGGAAAATGGACGCTTACTAGGTTTTTGGAATAAACGGGTTTTAAGTAAGTTTGAGGTTGAATTGAACTACAACCTAATTCACATAATATTTAGAGTATTATGGATGTGCAATTGGTACGAATGGGTACTAGGATTGATAGTTTTCACGTATAGCGACCCTAGTCGTAGTATGTGGAATTGTCGCGGGCGTGTTCTGTGCATCAAGTGTGTGTGCGCGTCTAGTTAGTGCGCGTGATTGATTTGTGTCGTTTGTCCCGCGACTATTCGTATATTTATCCTTTTAATTTCTTGTGTGCGATACTAAGATCGGGTGTAGAGGTGTCGGACGCGGCGCGGAAAGACAGAACGGAGATCGGATCAGTTTAGCCGAGGCATCCCGGTGAGTAGATGTATACATCTATGGGGGAATCGTCTGGATGGCGCGAGGCGCCCGATGATTTAGTATTACTTATAGTATTTGCATTATATGTGTAGTTTTCTAGTTAACCATCTCATTACATCGCATCGTTATGTGTGTGTGTGTGTGTGTGTGTGTGTGTGATACCGTCTCATAGGACACTTGCACCATTACTATTGGTTCATGCTGCACGTGCACTATTTATGCGAACACACACGCCATTGGTAATTGCTATGTCATGAAAACTATAGAATGATTGATAATTGTGCATATGCATCGTATATAATCCGTAGATTTATACTTGCATATTTATTTCATTAAGATGGATACGTAGGATTGTTAGACATTTATACATACCTCATTGCATCATGATTCATGCATAGCTTCTGGCCGTACTTTGCATGGTATATACTACCGTATCATAGATTTCCATCATTATCGACATATTTTCATATTGCGATTCTTCTTGAGGATTTCAGTATTGATGAGATTTCTGGATTTTGGAGAAAACCGCAAGAATTTTATAACTCTATTATCATTTTAAAAATAGAAATTTACGGTTTTCTCATGATGTGATGTGTGTGGCGTCCACCATGAGTTTTCTCTGTTCTTGAGCAGTATCGATACCCGATTCGAGGAGGATGATGCACCGTCTGCGGGTACATGGTGGACCCGATATGGTAACTCGGGGAAGAAGATCGCACATATGGCATTGAGCCCGGCAGGGAAGCACTACCTACCGGTTAATTGTGACGAGGTGGATATCCAGAGGATACCGACCGTAGTCATGAGATTGATGATATGGGCTGATCCGGACTGACGAAGCATGAGATATTGAGATATTGAGATTTGAGATACAGAGATATTGAGATATTGTGACATTGAGATGTCGAGACATTGAGATATTGAGGCATTGAGATATACATATTTAGTGTCGATACTTGACACGGATTTCAGTTGATTTCATTAATGATACTTCAGTTATTTCACAAAAGTTTTACTAAGATAACAATACAGATTTTCTCGTACCAAACATATTCAAGTTTCATGTGATTATGCATTCATGTTGCACACATACTAGTGCATCGCATCAGTATCGGTATATGTAGGGTGTGACGCATTTGCGTGCATGCTTATGATAGCTTTATTAGATGTTGCTTACTACTCACGAGTTGGCAACTCACCCCGTTGTGCCACAGTATCTTAAAGGTCTGACCCGTCAGCACAATAGCGGTAGGTGTACCTTCTTTTCCGCTCGATTGCTTCGGCTTGCAGCTTGCTCATAGGTGTGTCTTGGAGGATTTTCTTTTGCTCCCACCGTATATTTTATTTGTATCTAGTATACTCCATCTACCCTTGTATATTGGACTAGACGGTGAGACTTGAGACTTGTATTGTGGTTTGGTGTCGATGCTCACTTGAGCCGACTTGATGCTTTTATGTTTATTTTACGTTTTTCGCATTATTATGATATATTCATTGCATGTGGTTGTGTTTTGCCATTGGCGAAGAGCTAGCTCCTGCTTGGGGATGCCTTTATTCTTGATATATATGTATTTATATGTGTTGTACCCGTTTGGGGGCCAGTATTTACAAAGGAGACTCTGCCAAAATTTTCGTAAAATTTTGATGCTTTTAAAAGGTTTAGTGCAACTTACTTTGTTTTAGATCGCTTTCTTTTAATAAGTTTTCCTTCACTCTATTTCTTTATTTGGTTTAGATTTCTGGGCTTTGGCTTAGATTATGTTACGCCTTTAAACGTTTCGTAATTTAAGTGCCAGTCACGTTTCGTACCTTCGGGTCATGACAATTGGCCTTGAACATTGATTCATGGTGCATGCACTTGGTGACTCATGGTGTTGGGTCTTATGATAATTCATTGTAACATGAATTGTTTTTTGTTTTGGGGCTAAGTTTATTGTGTGGGATATTTTTTTCTTGTGGTGATGGCAGCTCATTTTTTGGGTGGGCTTTTCTTTTGTTGTTTTGCTCACAACAACAAAAAAACACACACAATACTTAGCCATTTCTTAACTTACTTCTTTCTTGAGCTCACACTTTTCTCCCATGGCAACTTCTTCTACCTCCACCCAATCCCTCTCATGAGTTGAGAATCCTTTGGTGTTTTGAGACAAAGTATTCACACTTTCTCTACTTCATCTTGGCTATCTAGGTTAGCAAACTAGATACCCGAGTTGCTTCAGTTTTGAAGCGGGAGCCCGTATTACTAATCATCGACGTGGATCGTCTTCGACGAGGGAGACCGGAGAACAAAACTTGATCGAGGAAGCAGCGAGGAGCTTGGGACAGAGGTTGAAGACCGAAGAACATGAATCGATCGGTATAACCTCTCTAAACTCCTTTATGATAACTAATATAGGGTTAATGGTACGATCCGTCATTAGGGTTCCGTTAGCGCCGGTTTTAAAAAGTTTTTGTTCTGCGTTTGGCCACGGATTGATGGGGGCGCTGGCGTAACCCTACATATTGTACGCGATCACTAAGTCGGGAATCTTGTTGAATTATCCGACAACCAATTGAAAAGAGTTTTCAATTTGAGACTAAAATGCAAATTTTATAAGTTAGGCATGAAATCCGAAATATGAAATGTTCCGGGTTTATGATGTCTAAGGATATTCCGGATTCTAATTATTGTAGTTTTCTGTTTTCTTTTCTGCGACCGTAAGTGTAATATGTGGGGTATCCCAATCTCGTTGCTATATGTCAACAAGTTTTAGGGATACGCATATTTGCTTAGGTTGATGATATGTGTTATCATGTGTTGCTGTTGATATGATTTATTGGATCGTCGTGAAATAATAGCCGGGGGGTTGTATGTGATATGAGAGTTTTTATTTTCATTCATGTAAAGTCTGTATGTAATATTCTTTTATTGGAGCACTTTCGGGTTGAGGATGATGTCACCATTGTTGTATATTATTTACTTTTCCGCATTAGGATAGACCCAAGATGGGGAGCATAAGTAACTGGGTTTTAGAGTCCAGTATGAGACCATCTCAAAGAGTTGAGACCGGGTCTTCTAACTCTAGAATTGGCAGGGTTACTTGCCGCTCTCGTAGGGGTCTCGAGATGTGGGTTTGGCTATTCATCACGACCGTGGAATCCGTGTTTTACATCACCGGCTAAATTTAAAACATGGACATCCTAGTATATCCAATATTTCATATATTGCTTCTGCTGCTTGATTTTGTAATGTTGATCATATAACTGCGTGAGACGAATGTACTATTATATATATGATATATAATAAACGTTGCTTATATTTTGCACCCGCGCTAGTCCAGCCCCCGCTCTGCCGGTAGTTAAGTAACTTAACGGTGCATGATGGGGCCCCATGGCGAATGCGGATGGCATAAGCGTACGTTCTATTTTCGTTTCATTTTTCTGTAATGTTTAGGAAACATTAATTGATGGGACTTCATTAATGAGATTAATGAAAAGAAAGAAACCAAAAGATATTGTAGAATCAAATTTTCAAAAAGGGTAGCTCTGATTTTTGCTTTGCATAGTGGTATTCCTTGATGAATATCCAACACCTCATTCGATGAGGAAAGAGCCGAAATATCTTCACCGGGAGTGACCTCTTTAGCGAAACTAGCAAATGCTACAACCCACCCGGTTTTGTCTTTTGACTGCTTCTCTAGTTCTTGCTTTGCATAGTGGTATTCATGAATATCCAGCACCTCATTCGATGAGGAAAGAGCCAAGATCCCATCACCGGGAGTGACATCTTTAGCGAAGCTAGCAAAAGCCTAAAAAACACTCCTTTTCAAAACCACTAGATTCTACAACGATATCAAGTTAATTACGCTCATTGTTTTCTTAAAACCTGCGTAGCCCTCTGTCATTTATGATAAATACTATTTAGTATTCGTGCTGTGTTTGTTGGCCTTTGTCATGGCGTAGTGTGCGGTAGCTGATTAGTGCTTATCTGCAACCATATGATGCGATCGGATTAGGGTAGTCGTACGAGCTTGTTGGCTTTTGTAAAGGGTCGTGCGGGTGGGTTTAATTCAATCAGGAAATGACGGGTTGAACTTGACTAGCACCCTATGGTTTGTTGTCCTTTGTCAAGGTCATAGGACGTTAGGGGTAAAAACTATTATCGGGAATTTCAAGAGTTGAAATTTGCAATGAGATTGCATACCTTCTATATGATAGTTGGATCCCGATACCCACTGCGAGTAAGAGTTACTCCCGGGAGAGTTTTGCACTTTACAATTAGCTAATCAAGTAGGTGTCTAGAAAGGTGTCAATGGGGTTAAGCCTCTAGGGAAACGGGGTTTATTTTAATTAGGTCTGTGCGAAAGCACGGGGAACCTCCCTCGGAGTACCGATACCTGCCTGGCCGAACGATTGGCGAACCTGTAGGGGGGAATTAATTCCGGCTAATCTTACCTTTTATGGTTTGAAGGAAGATTTGATAAAAATAGTGGGAGATATCCTGATTAGATAAAATAACCAATCTAATCTTGCAAAGAGCGCACGCAAAGTGATTATCCTTCTCTCTCCTGGTAGCGACCAATGACATGCCTTAATAAAGATAATAATATGGATGTATTGACTGAACCTACTTATTATACTGGGCTAGGTTTCTCTCTATCTTATGATTGTCATAAGTCTGAGAAAGGAATTGGGGAATATTCGGATTCCCACGCCACCCAAACGATGAAAAAGCATGTTGAAGCATTGTTTTTGGATGTGTTCGTTACTAAGAACTGTTTCTCGGTTTACTCTACGTCCTGGGTATTGGATACCGGATCAGGATCCCATATATGTAATTTGTTACATGGGCTACAGATATGTAGAGAACTGGAAAATGGTGATATGTCTCTAGTGGTAGGGAATGGTGCAATTGTTGCAGCCAAAGCAGTTGGCAGATATCACCTAGTGTTACCAACTGGTAATATATTGATTCTAAGCGACTATTATTTCGTACTAATAATATTGTGAATATTTTCCTAAATCAAGTGTTGATTGGATAAGGTACGTTGTTTAACAGTGTATACGTTCTGAATCAAACTACAGTTCTAAACGTACAGAACACACATAAGAGGAACAGTTCAGAAATGAACGAAGTCTTCTTGTGGCATTGTAGAGTGGGCCATATCGATGAAACAAGACTAGCTAAAGTTCCATAAGGATTCATATTTGAATCCGTTCGAATTAACATCTTATGAAACTTTCCAGTCATGTCTCAAAGACCAAGGTGACCAAATCTCCGTTTACTGGAAACGGAGAAAGAGCTACTAAACTCTTGGACAGATACATGGTGATGTATGCGGTCCTATGTCCACATATGCCAGGGATGGTTTCGTGTACTTTATATTCACCGATGTTCTCTCAAGATACGGACATATGTTCTTGTTGAAACATAAAACTGAATCTTTTAAGAATTTCAAGGAATATAAGTACGAAGTTGAGAACCAGATGGGTAAAGGGATTTTAAATCATTCGATATGATCGGGGAAAAGAAAACTGGAGCACGGAATTCCAAGACTATTTAAAAGAGAATGAGATTATCTCTCAGTTTACTCCTCCATATACACCACAACACAATGGTATATCGGGGTGGAGGAATCACACCCTATAATATATGGTGATCTCTATGATGAGTACTGCTGAGTTGCCTATTTCCTTTCAGGGACATGCACTTGAGAAGATGCATACCTATTGAATAGAGTTCCGATCAAATCTGTTGCCTACCACTCCATATGAGATATGGAATGGGAAAAGACCATCTCTTAAATGAATTAAGATATGGTGTTGTCCGGCCTATGTTGAAAAGAAAAATCCGGACAAGCTCGAGGCAAGGTCGGTTTTGTGCAAGTTTGTAGGATATCTTGACCATTCGTGAGGGTATATCTTCTACCACACCGAGGAACAAAAGATGTTTTGTTTCTCGACATGCCATCTTTTTAGAAAAGGAATTTCTTGTGGAAGCAATTAGTAGCGATGAGGTAGAACTGGAAGAAGTTCCAGCAAAGCAAACTATAACTGAAGATTTGGTAGAACCGGAGGATTCAATAGTCCCTGACGAACCGCGGCCACTCCGCAGATCTAATAGGGTTCCTCATCCACCAAAGAGATACTACGGTTTTCTCATAGACGGTAGGAGTGAGGATTGCATCATGGAGATGATGGCCCAACTAGTTTCGAGAAGGCCATCACAAGTGGAGACTATGTGAAATGGCTGGATGCTATGCAATCTGAGATGGAATCCATGTACACCAACAAAGTATTTACTTTGGATGTTGCTCCTAAAGGGGTAAAACCCATCGGGAGCAAGAGGATCTTTGAGAAAGATAATTTGGTGTAGATGGAAAAGTTGAGAATTTCAAAGCTAGACTTGTCGCTAAGCTTAAGTCCATCAGGATTCTACTTGCCATTGTTGCATACCATGACTATGATATCTGGAAGATTGCACGTCAAAACCACTTTTCTAAATGGTGATTTAGAAGAGAGCGTGTATATGACACTGCCAGATGGCTTCGTAGATAGTGGGAGCAGTGGAAGCATGTGCAAGCTGCTTAAATCCATCTACGGGTTAAAGCAAGCATCGCGGAGATGGAACATCTGTTTTAATGAAGCTGTCAAAAAGTTTAACTTCATCAAAAAGGTAGATGAACCATGTATAAATAAGAAGGTTGTAGAGAGTATGGTTGTCTTCCTGGTATTGTATGTGGATGACATACTCTTGATAGGAAAGGGCGTTCTTATGCTACACTCGGTCAAGCACCTCTTATCACACAGGTTCTCCATGAAAGATCTAACTGATGCCTCCTACATCCTCCGGATATAGATCTATAGAGATAGATCTAAATGGATTTGGGATTGTCCCAATCCAAGTATATAGACACCATGCTAAAGGGGTTTAGTATGGATGATTCTAAGCGTGGTAATGTGCCCGCCTGTTCAAGAATCACTCTCTCCAAAGAGATATCTCTCGAGACTAATTTGGAGAGGGTTCGCATGCAAGGAATGCCCTATTCTTTGGCAGATAGATAAATCATGTATGCGATGTTATGTACCAGACCAGATGTAGCTTACTCACTAGGTGTAGTGAATAAGTATCGAAAAGATCTTTGGGAAAACCACTGGACAGCTGAAGAACATTCTTAAGTGCTTGAGAAGGACTAAAGAGATGTTCTTGGTGTATGGTAACTCTCACGCCCCGCTTCCCAGAGTGCGCTACGACCGGCACGTGACAGAGCCAACCATGCTGTTGGATATAGTGCCCTCAAAGTCAATTATTGGATCGCAGGTACGTGATTGCAATGATTGAGGGAGGACCTGTAGGGTTCCTAGGCACACCCATGAGGTTCTTCAAGTGATCAAACATGGCCAATTCAAAAATTTTCTATGTGCCGAGAAACCCTAAACTAGATCGTTACTAGAGGTAAGGCGATGCAAGCAAGTTAACAACTTTAACTAAAAGGAAAGTGACTACAACCTTTGTAGATCCGGTCCTCCACTTCCTTAGCTCCATGATGATGTCCCTCCGCTGCGATCATCGGATCCCGAACTCTAGCGATGGTTTCGTCGAAGAAATGATCGGGCTAGGTCGTCGACTTCGATGCCGAAGATGATCTACGTCGAGGCAACTCAAGATCAAGCTCCAACTTCACCAAGTCATGAAACTTGTGAAGAAAACACCCTATACTACATGGCAAGTGGTAGAGGATGAAGAAATAGGAAGTGGGTTCACTTTGGATTTGGATTTCTCACTTGGAATCATCACTTAGACATTTTCAAGAAAAGGTTTTCTTTCTTCTTGAAGAAGAAGAAGAAGAAGAAAGAATATATTATGATGATAATAAAATCAATTGATCTTATCATAATGCAACCTTGGGTTAGTTTAACAAGTGTAGAGAATTAACTAGGGTTTAAGTAAATGGTTAGGGTTAAGGAAAGAAACAAAACGGTCAAGCTTTCAAAGCTTCATGAAGCTTCAACAAAAAACAAAAAAGCAACCATTTTCTTTCTTGCCCTTAAAAATAAATGCATAAAGAAAATAAATAAAACATTTAAAACCCTAACCATTAACCTAAATCATAGTTTAAAAGCAAACACATCCAAGTTTGCATGTATCATCAAACATGATACCATCAAGTGCACAAAAATATATCACATATACTACTTGTGCACATCAAGTGAGAAAAACAATCTTAAGTGAACAAATACTAGTTAATGTAAAGTAATATATCAAATATATAATTATACATCAAATCATTAAATCAACACTTGATTTAATGATCCGGTCATATTGCATATAACCGACTAATATAAAGTGTATCAATGTATCGAATCAACACTTGATTCGGTAACCCGGCTATATCATATATAACCGTCCAATGATACAAATCGCGAGAATAGAATACAGTATCACATACTGTTATTATTCTCAGTCCCGCACATATCTCATATGCGCTCCTATTTCGTTTCGCTTGAGCCAGGAAACCTCTGTATAGGACTCTAAAGACTCGTCAATACGCCGGCAGCAGGTGATGATCATATCAAACACCCACAAGCCGCAAGCGGTCTGCTAAACGTAACGGCCACCCGGGTATTGAGCGATCAGAAGATCAACGAGCAAGCCCGCTCACACTCCTGTGAATCCAACTAGTAACACTTACCGTACAGTCTGGTCTGTTCGTCTGATATGTCGCATATCTCGCCTAAGGGTGGTAAACGTCAGACCCTAATAGCTTGATAAGTCATGCCGACGTGAGGTCCATAACAATCGTGAAACTACTGATAACTCTTACCAGTATATCACTGCAACCCTGGCCAGGGATTTCCAGTTATGGCCAGTCGAGCATAGCGCAACATCAACCCCCAATACCAGGAGAGACGAATCCCCTCCTATCGCTCATTGCCTCCATGTGAATCGGGACTGTACCCAAAAACCACCTGTTTGCACGACTCAGTAGAGCCGTGGTAGGGTGAAAATCAAAGCATGGTGGGAGACACACAAGACTCTATGACGATCTCGGGTCAACAGACTAAGCTGTACCAGTGTCACCAGAGAACTGCCATCTGACGTGAGGTATAATACCATCTGGGAGTTCTCGGCAAGTCCGTTCAGTGTATCCAGCCTCCACTGAGCACCCGCATACCATCTCTGATATCAAACACCAATGGATATGGGATCATCCATTGCCCATCACATAGGTCGAGAAGATATGCGCTAGTCTACTCTGGAATATTGATGCCCCGTCTTGATATTCCCACGACTAGGAACATTGAAGGATGTACTCATGGACTACCCAGGCCCCACTAGTATGATCTGCATCATAGTCCTGGAAGTCGAGTACACATCCTAAGGGCTTTATCAACATGTAACAGAGAGACAGAAAGTATACATGTTAAGATAAAGAGCAACCAGATAGCGTACTATCATGTTGAGCAAGAAAGTCCTACCTATATATGTCCCAGCATCCACTACAATATACATCCAATGTACGGTAATGGCCTCTAGGGCATACATATAACTAACAATCTCCCACTTGCACTAGGGCCATCTGTAGCAGTGGTTGTAGTATCTAATACTCAACCATCCCATATAAGTCTCTCTCTGGGAAAAAGCCTTTGTGAGTGGATCCGCTGTGTTGTCCTCTGAGTCTACTCTCCTAACCTCGATCACCCTGGAGATCAACTATCTCCATGATCAAGTGATGCTGCCTCAGAATATGTCTGGGTCACTGATGGGACCGGGGTTCCTGGGCCAAAGCCACTCTTCCATTGTCACACAATGGTGGGAACCTAGTTCATCTCATGAACCAATATACACCCAAACTGCCTCTTTGGTAGTATCTTTAATAGTGATGTTACCAGCCTTTATCGTCTAGTTTGCCACGGTATCTAGCTTGGAACTCTTCCAACATACCGTCCCTCGACTGAGGGTAAAGACAATGCCTGTGACTGACATTCAGTCGTCCTTATCACCCTGGAACCTTTCCAGTGATTCTCCCAAGGATCGATTGATACCATCTCACTACTACTAGTGAGAATCCTATCATCCAATTACATCTATCTCATAGATGAAAACTCAGGATTTAGGAGGTATCACTTCGATCCTATATGGAGAATCATTGTGATAAGCGGAGATTGACCGAGCGTAGCATAGGAAACTCCTTTCTTATCAAGAGTATGTCATCCACGTACTCTACGAGGATCGTCACCATACTCCCTACTACCTTTTTGTTTATACAAGGCTCATCTACCATTTTGATGATGTCAAACTCTTTGACTACTACATCAAAACATACGTTCCAACTCCGCGATGCCTGCTTTATTCTATAAAGCAACTTGCACACGTTTCCGCTGCTCCCACTGTTTACGAAGCCCTCTGGCTGTGTTCTTATAGACGTTCTCTTCTAAATCATTTTAGAAAAGCAGTCATGGCACCCAACCACCAGATATCGTAGTCATGGTATGTAGCAGTGGCAAGTAGGATCTGGATGGACTTAAGCATAGTCCCTGGAAAAGGTTTCATCATTATCCACGCCTGGTCGATGACGAAAACCTTTAACGAGTCTAGCTTTGAAAGTCTCAGATTTTCCATCTACACCAAGTAATCTTCTCAAGATATACTTGCTCCTGATGGGAATTTAATCCTTTAGATATAGCAACCAAAGTCCATACTTTGTTGGTGTATATGGATTCTATCTCAGATCGCTAAGCATCCAGCCAATCTTACAGAGTCCCTACTCTCGATGGCCTGCTCGAAACTAGTTAGGTCATCATCTCATGATGTAATCCTCGCTCCCACTGTCATCGAGAAACCGAAGTATCTCTCAGGCGGATAAGGAACCCTACCAGATCGGCGGAGAGGCTGAGGTTTGTCGGGGACTATTGAATCCTTTGGTTCTGACAAATCATCAGCTGCAGTTTTGTATAGCTGGAACCTTTCCAGTTCTACAGAACTGACCATGCCTCGATCTTGTCCGGATTTTGCTTTTGACATAGGCCGGACAACCCCAAATCTTAACTTACTTAAGAGATAGGCTCTTCCCATACCATATCTTATATGGAGTGGTAGGCAATGATCTGATTCGAACCTAATTCAATAGGTATGCAGCTTCTCAAGTGCACAACCCCAAAAGGAAATAGGTAACTCAGTAATACTCATCATAGAGCACACCATATCTAATATGGTGCGATTGCTCAGCTCCGATACACCGTTGTGCTGTGGTGTATTCAGAGGAGTAACACCGAGAGAGAATCTCATTCTCCTTTAGAACAGTCCAAGAATTTCATGCACAAGTATTCTCCTCCCTGATCTTATCATAGGACATAATACTTATACCCGGTTTTTGGTTCTTTACTTCTAACTTATATTCTGTGAATATCTCAAAAGGTTCGGACCAATGTTTCAACAGGAACATATGGCTGAATCTTAAGAGACTATCAGAGAATGTAATGAAGTACAAAGAACCGGTCCTAGTATGTGTAGACAGGAGACCTTACATACATCATCATGCATCAGTCCCAAGAGTTCACTAACTCTTTCTCTGTTTCTAATAAACAGAGCTATGGTCATTTTATCTTTGTGACATGACTGGCAAGTTTCACAAGGTGTAAATTCAAACTGATTTAAATATGCATCTAAAATGTAACTTAAGCTAGTCGGGTCGCATTGATATGACCTAGTCTACAATGTCTCAAGAAGAATTCGTTCATTTCTGAACTCCTACTCTTGTGTGTGTTTCGTATATTAGGAACTGTAGTTTGATTTAGAACGTCAATGCTTTTAGATAACGTGCCTGAACCGATCAACTTTTGATATAGGAAATGTTCAAAACATTATCCAACAATACAAAATTTTATCATTTCTTTACTTATAAAGAGACTGATATGATTTTGTATATCAGGTTCGGTATCTAATAGCATTTGTTCAGAATCAATGTATTTGTAATACAGGGTGACAGTGACCAACAGACTTGGCTGCAAGACTTGCACCGTTTTCTGTCTCATGAAACTTATCACCCGTTCTCAGTTCTCTACCTTTCTGTAGCCCTATGTATCAGTTTACATATCTGGGATCCTGATCCGGTATCTAATACCCAGGACGTAGAGGATACAGAGAAACAGTGTTGGAGCGGGACCAACGTTCCGCAGCTCAGTATAACAAGCGGGTTCGGTCAATAATCCGTTTTATTATCTTGATTCAGGCGTGATATGGTCACTACCTGGAGAGAGAGAGAAGAAAACACTCAGCGTGCGCTCTTGCAAGACCAGTTTGGTTATTATTTTATCTAATCAGGATGGCTCCCACTGTTTTTATCAAATCTTCCTTCAAACCCTAAAAGGAAAGACTAGCCGGGATTAATTACACACTACAAGTTCGCCAATCTTTCAGCCAGGCCAGTGTCAGTACTTTGAGGGAGGTCCCCCGTGCTTTCGCACGAACCTAATTAATGTAAACCTCGTTTTCCCAAAGACGTAACCCCGTTAACACCTTTCTAGACACCTACTTGATCGGCTAATTGTAATGTGTAAAACTCTCCCAGGAGTAACTCTTACTCGCAGCGGGTATCGGGATCCAACTATCTCATAGAAGGTATGCAATCTCATTGCAAATTTCAACACTTGAAATTCCTGATAATTTTGCCCCTAACGTGCTATGACCTTGACGAAAACCAACAAACCATAGCCCGCTAGTCAAGTTCAACCCGTACATTTCTTGATTGAATTAAACCCACCCGCACGACCCTTGACGAAAGCCAACAAAGCCGTACGACTACCCTAATCCAATCGCATCGTATGCAGCAGATAAGCAGCATATAGCTACCGCACACTACACCTTGACGAAAACCAACAAATGTAGCACGAATACTATATACAACTTATCTGAATGACGGAGGGCTACGACAGGTTTTTCTGAAAACCTATTGCGTAATGAACTTGATATCGTTGTAGAATCAAATGATTTTAAAATGGAGTGTTTTTTAGGCTTTTCTAGTTTTGCTAAAGGGGTCACTCCCGGTGAAGGGATCGTCGGCCCTTTCCTCGTCGAATGAGGTGCGGGATATATCATATATATCACTGTGCAAAGCAAGAACTATAGAAGCAATCAAAAGACAAACCGAGGGGTGTAGCATCTGCCAGTTATTGCTAAAGGGGTCACTCCCGGTGAAGGGATCGTCGGCCCTTTCCTCATCGAATAAGGTGCAGGATATATCATATATACCGCTGTGCAAAGCAAGAACTGTAGCTACCTGTTTTATTTTTGAAATTCGATTCTACAACATCTTTAGGTTTCTTTTTCTTTCATTAATCATATTAATGAAGTCCCATCATTTAAGCACCTAAACATCACAGATAAATACGACATACACTTATGCCATCCGCATTCGCCTCGATGTCCCCTCGTGCACCGTTAGGTTAGGTAACTAACGACAGAGCGGGGCAGGGCTAGCGCGGGTGTAAAACATAAGTAACGTCTATATAATATATCATATATACTATATACAGTATCTATCACAACATATCAAATGATCACATCACGGATATCGCAGTAGAAGAATCATATGAAACATTGGATATACTAGGACGTCCATGTTTTCAATACGAGCCAGTATAAAACACGGATTCCACGGTCGCGATGAATAGCCAAACCCACACCCTTAGACCCCTACGAGAGCGGCAAGCAACCCTACCAATTCTAGAGTTAAGAGACCCGGACTCGACTCCTCGAGTTGGTCTCCCACTGGACTCCAGAACCCGGTTACTTGTGCCCTCCTCCTTGGGTCTATCCTAGTGCGGAAAAGTAAATAATATACAAAAGGTGACAACTTCCGCAACCTGGAAGTGCCCCAATAAAAGAATATTACATACAAGTTTTTACATGAATGAAAATGAAAAACACTCATCTCACATAAAAAAAACCCGGCTATTCAAACACGACGATCCAATATAACATATCCAGCAACACATAACATCACATGTCATCAACGTAAGTAAATATGCGCATCCCAATTGTCGTTGACATATAGCAACGAAACCGGCGATATCACATATTACACTTACGGTCACAGAAAAGAAAGTGTAAAACTACAACGGTTGGAATCCGCAAACTCTTTAGACATCGCATGCCTAATCAAATGAATTCCTTAGACATCACATGCCTAACAATTATAAACCTCGCATTTTAGTCTCATTTATCGAAAACTCTTTTCAATATCTAGTCGGGCAATTCAACAAGATTCCCGGCATCCTGACCGAATGCTCGTCGCAAACTTTAGTAGACGGCCGCACCCCCGATACCGTCGACGAAGTGCACCAAGGTGGAACACCGCTGCCGCGAGCACCCGAACGGATGCTTTCGGCGACGGGGTTCTCCTACAGTCACTTGGTCGGGGCTATGGGGTGTAGCTGTCTATTAAGTTTACCCGGCGAGTATCCGCGTACGCTACGTGATTGCGACGGACTTTTGATCACATCAAAATTCCGTGGCAACCGATCAAGTGAGACTAAACTGCTATGTTTATAACATTCATATTAGTTATCTCATAACTATTTGTGGATTCCAAATATTGTATCACATTCCAGATAAATAGAAAATGTTAAACTTTTCGATCGAACAGTCAAACACCCAAGTTTTCCCGGATCAGCTCAACACTTGAAATAAGTTTAAAAACATTCACTTCTTGCCTCAGTACCAACGGTCCAGCCGTAGAAGGGTCAAGCCAACGCCTAACATATGGCACGCCGTACTGCCCCAAACCCTAAGGTTCAAAGGGCAGTTCAAGACGGTCATATAATCGAGTTAAGGTTTGTTGTCTTCTAGATGGACCATCGCGTTACTTGCACTACTCAGAACGTCCTTAAACCACGGAAAAATCCAACACTTGGAAATTTCCCGGCAGGGGAAAAAGTGAGTATTTATATCCGTTTGAACCTTTTAACATGTTCTAAAGATATCCAGAAAAACACAGTAAACAAAGTTAAATAATCCGATCAAATCATCAAGTCCCAATACAACCCAGAAAACTCAACTGTTGAGTATCAATTAAAAATATCTAAAAAATTCAGCAGGGATTTCTATGAGTTACTGTGAAGCACGTTTTCCCAAGTCAACTAAACTGCCGCAGAACCGCGGCCCCACCCTGGCATGTGGGCGGTTCCGCGGCCGTATAAGTGAATCTTGTCACTTTATTTGCACAGTAATGCCCATATGTACAAAATGGTCAATCTTTCAAAGCTTCATGAAGCTTCAACAAAAAACAAAACAAGCCACCAATTCATTTTAACTAAAATGAATAAAGAAAATATAAACCCTAAAACCCTAACCATTTACTTAAACCCTAGTTAATTCTCTACACTTGTTAAACTAACCCAAGGTTGCATTATGATAAGATCAATTGATTTTATTATCATCATAATATATTCTTTCTTCTTCTTCTTCTTCAAGAAGAAAGAAAACCTTTTCTTGAAAATGTCTAAGTGATGATTCCAAGTGAGAAATCCAAATCCAAAGTGAACCCACTTCCTATTTCTTCATCCTCTACCACTTGCCATGTAGTATAGGGTGTTTTCTTCACAAGTTTCATGACTTGGTGAAGTTGGAGCTTGATCTTGAGTTGCCTCGACGTAGATCATCTTCGGCATCGAAGTTGACGACCTAGCCCGATCATTTCTTCGACGAAACCATCGCTAGAGTCCGGGATCCGATGATCGCAACGGAGGGACATCATCATGGAGCTAAGGAAGTGGAGGACCGGATCTACAAAGGTTGTAGTCACTTTCACTTTATAGTTAAGTTGTTAACTTGCATCTTTCGCCTAATCTCTAGTTAACGATCTAGTTTAGGGTTTCTCGGCACCGGAATTTTTTTAATTTGGCATGGTTGATGCCTTGTGGAACCTCTTGAGTGTGCCTAGGAACCCTACAGGACCTATACCGATAAAACAGTCTTACTTAAGATGATAGTATGCTATCTGGTCTGTCTTTATCATCATGTAGATGTTGATAGAGCCCATAGGATTCTTGCTTGACTACCAGCAGTATGATGGCGATCATATAAGTGGGAGCTGGGGTCTATAAGCTCATCCTTAAAGTGTCCCTAGTCGTAGGAGTTTCGAGACAGGGCATCGATACTCTAGAATAGATTAGTGTATACAGTCAAGACCCCGACGAGGGGCGGTGGCTGGTCTCACAAGCCACTGGTGTCAGTTGGATCATCTAAGATGTATACAGGTGCTCATTGGGTTATGAGTACACCGGACTGGACTCGCCAGGAACATGCTAGTTGGTATTATACATATCGTCAGATAGCAGTTCCCTGGTGACATGTGTACAGGTTAGTTCATCGACCTGAGGTCGTCATTTGTCTCGTGTGAGTTCCCACTGTGCTTTGATTTATACCCTACCACGAGTCAAAGGAGTCGTGCAAACAGGTATATTTTGGATACAGTCCCGAGCCACATTGGAGGCAAGTGAGCGGATCTTCGGGGATTCGTCTCTCCCGGTATTGGGGGTGAGATCGCGCTGTGTTTAGGAGAGCCATTACACGAAATCCCTGGCCAGGGTAATCGAGATTTACTGGAAGGTATTCCAGTAGTATCTCAGGGTGTTCTGGGCTGCTCTCTGACACGACTACAGCTATTAGGGGTCTGTCGTTTACCAGGCCCTAGGCCCTATATGCGATACTCATAAGACGAATGGACCGGACTGTACAGATATTGTCACTGTCAGGCTCAGTAGGGTCTATAGATGAGTTCGCTCGTCAGCTTCCCTTCCAATCAATATATAGGCAAACCGTTACGTACAGCTTGTACCTCTGACATGCTAGTGGTTATACCCAGTGCCAATGTGTTGATGAGTCATTAGAGTCCCCCACAGACACTTTCCCAAGTTCGGGCGAAACGTTGTAAATGCCGTATGGTGTTATGGCAAGGTTCGGAAAATGCACGTGCGTTTTCGCACGTGTCATTTTTCGGGTAGATAATACTGGTAGGCTTTGGTTTAAGCCGGATCCCAGTATTATACTGTGTAAATATAATATCTTTGTCTCAGTTGCATTTGTATTCGGTCGTAATACAAATGCGGGTATGTTTATACTGATACGGAGTTATCCTGAAATTCATTTCAGGATCACTTTTGGAAGTTGCCAGTTTCCAGTTTTCTATCAGCCGTATTTGACATTTGGTTAAATACGGATTTATCCTTTCGCCTTTTGGATGAGTCATGGTTCTAGAACATTCTAGAAATGGTGACTAGGATTAGTGACTCATCATTTGCATTAATTGTGAGGTGAGGTGTTAAGTGAGGTGGATTAAATCATTTAATGTGTTCATACCACTCATTCTTTCTTCATGATAAATATCCTTGATATTTTTCTTTGATCTTTTGCTTACACTCACCCTCCCCTCTCCTACACTCACCCTCCCTCTTCTATAAGTGGCCGGCCCCTCTTGTGAGGAGAAAATGGTTTTTTTATTTGCTTGAGAGAAAAAGATTGTGATAGTTTAGGGTATGGAAATTTCATATAGTTCAATTTCCATTCACCCGATTCCAATTGGAAACTTCTTTTAACCGTTCGTCCATAGCCTTGGACGTAACGAGACAAAGTATTCTACTCATTCTCTACTTCATCTTGGTCGTCTTTTTTGGCAAACTTGACGATCGAGTTGCCTCGGTTCAGAGGCGGGAGCCCGTTTAAAGATCCGTCGACGTGGTGCCACCTGGACGACGAGACCGGAGATCGAGCAAGTTCGGATCAGTTGCAACATAGCATGGGATGATGGTTGAAGACCGAAGGACTCGGATCATTCAGTATAACAATTCTACCCTCTTTACAATTTGTTAGTTTAGCTTTAATGGACGATCCGGGATAAAGTACGCGATAGCGCCAGTCGTAAAAGTTTTGTTCCGCATATTGGCGTCTGTTAGACGGCCGGGGCGCTACCGTGGACTTACAGTGGTATCAGAGCCTAACCATTAAGCTATACTAACTTGTGCTAACGCGTTTAAAATATCGATCGAACGGATTTTCAAGAATCACAATTTTCAAGTTCATAGTTTCTGTTGATTTTTAAACTGTTCTAAAAATTATTTTGACCATCACAGAAATACAAGCAGGCTTTTTAATGGACCCTGAAGAAAAACGATCCACCAATTCGACCAAACGGCCGCGGATCTGCGGTCAAAGCCTACCTTTGACCGCGGAAGCGCGGCCGACTTGGTGAATTGGTGGGCCATTTTTCTTCTGGGCTTTCATCTTAAGAAATTGTGGTTTCAGGTACTGTTCTTTTGGGCCCAGTTTTTGTTACTGTACAGCAGATAAATGTGGGGCCCACTTCGGGAAATTTAGTCGATCGAAATTTTAAACGTATTAGTTTACAGCACTTACTTTATATCTCCGACCGGGAATGTCATTTGATCGGTAAACCGCGTCTGATTGCTATAGTCCTTTTAGACGGGTTTGCGAACGTGACATTCGCGTTGATGTTCTGTGTTGTGCTGTGATGTTGCGGATTTGTCGTGGTGGATAGCAGTATGCAATGGTAGTGTTGTTTGGATTTATTTGTACATTTGATATTGCGGAGCGAGCGTCCAACATGTGGACTGCCGTCACTGACTGTTGTATAATATTCTTTTGGGGCACGACCGGGTCGAGGTCGATGTACCCGTTGTACATATTTTTAATTTCTGTACTAGGTTTATCCCGCGAAGGAGTGCACGGATAGCCGGGTTCTGGAGGGCAACGGGTCCGTATCTCATGGCTTTGAGAGGCAAAGGGACCTCACTCTAAAATTGGCATACTATTCGCCGCACTCGTAGGGGGTACAGGTTGACCAAAGGAGGGGTGCTCAATTTACCGGATTCCGTGAAGTGCCGGGTGTTCCATTCACTATGTTGTGGGGACCACCTCGCTTCAGGTTTTGGCGGGTAACTTGCTGCACCCGTAGGGGTGTAGGTTTCATTGCACAGGCTATCCACACGACCAGGGGAACGTCGGGTTTCAGCAGCGGCTCTGTGAAACCCAGGGATCCCAGATTATCTGTATTGTTCTGTGATGCTTATTACTTTTCTGTAATGTTGCATATTATAACGCCTGGAGCGATTATTGTATATTAGTCTATATACTATTAGATGTTGTATATGTTTTACACCCGTGCTAGTCCAGCCCCCGCTCTGTCGTTAGTTAAGTAACCTAACGGGTGATGATGGGACCCAGTGGCGAATGCGGATGGCATATACGTACATTTTATTTTCGTTCTTTTCTGGTGTGATTGATTGATGGGACTGCGTTGATTCTTATCAATGCAAGATAAAACAAACCTATATTTGATGTTGTTGGAACAAATTTTAGAAAGGGAGTTATTACAAAGACCTTTCCTTTTGTTATGCATCGAGGTATTCAGTTAGAATATCCTGCACCTCATTCGACGAGGCAAGGGCCGAGATCCCTTCACCGGGAGTGACCCCTTGGGCAGAAGTTTGCGTCAGGGTAATAACTTCTATATAATCAATTACAAGTTGCTATGCATCGCGGTATTCAATTGGAATATCCTGCACCTCATTCCATGAGGAAAGAGCTGAGATCCCTTCACCGGGAGTGACTTCTTTAGCAAAAGGTTTTCGCTACTATATTTTTTATAAAATTCTATCAAGTTCCTTCAACGAGATCAAGTTCTTTACGTTAAAGGTTTTTTCGCCAAAAACCAGCCGTAATTCTCCGTCGTTTCTTATAGATGGTCAGTAGTATTCAAGCTATGTTTGTTGGCCTACGTCAAGGCGTAGTGTTTGGTAGCTGCTGGGTATTCATTTGTTGCACAGATAGATGCATTAGTTTAGGACAGACGTACAGCCTTGTTGGCCTACGTCAAGGGCATGTACGATGACCTAAATTAATCAGGACAACGACGGGTAGAACTTGACAAGTGGCTTATGATTTGTTGGCCTACGTCAAGGTCATAAGTGCATGGGATAAAAATTATATCGGGAGTTTCAAACATACAGGAAACTTGCCAGACTTGCGCATACCTTCTGGAGTGTGTTAACTTGAGTGGCTTCCATCAAGTTATCATACGATGATAGTTGGATCCCGATTCTCACTGATGAGTTGGTTTACTTTTCGGGTGATCCCGACTAATTCTTCTTTCAGGTTTGGAGGAGAATTTGAGATTACACTGGGAGGTTTCCTAATTGGATAAAGTGATAACCATTCTGATCTAGGTTAGAGTACACGCAGAGTGTTTCTTTTCTCTCTCTCTTATGGCAGCGACCTTTGACCGACCCTAGACTATAACTCAGTGACCAAATTGACCGAACCTTCTTAATATACTGGCTTTTGGATTGTCCTAGTTGCATAAGTCATTGCCGCTTTTTCTTTTACCCTTTGTATTTCTCAGAACAACCTGTATTACTACGGATATCCACTTCCATTGGATAGATCCATCGTATAGTTATATACGAACTCGAAGGGACTCCTTCGAGGATGGATCCAGGTTCAAGAGAAATAGAATTGGTTTATTCAATTGTTTTTTGTTATCACCTTCTCTCGGGTTGCGAGGGCTCCTTGGTTTAGGAGAGTACACCTATTACGCTTATTGGATAGTCTTATTCCAAACCATAGGCAGGTGCCGAAAGGTAGGGAATGAAGAAAACCAATTAGCCTAACCCAGGTGTACAGAAGGTAATAAATAAAGACAAAAATAAAGGAATTAGAAAGAGGGAAAAGTAAATTGCGACTACTAACATTCACGACCAAACCACGTATTTCATCGCCATTCCTACTTCACCTTTGATTTCTCCAGAACAACCCATATCACTACGAACATCCAATTCCATTGGATAAATCCATCGTATGGTTATATACGAACTCGAAGGATATTTTTTCGAGGATGGATTCTGGTTCAAGAGAAATAGGAATAAGGATTATTCAGTTGTCTTTTATCATCACCTTCTCTCAAGTTGGGAGTACTCGTAGGATTAGGAGAGTACACCTATTATGCTTACTGGATAGTCTTCTTCCAAACCATAGGCTGGTGCCGAACGGTAGGGAAGGAAGAAAACCATTTAGCCTAATGATGGTGTACAGAAGGTAACGACTAAAGACAAATAAAGGGAAATGGAAAGATGGCAGAGAAATATACGGTTAAAGTCATGATTTGGATTATGGAAGAGGTATTACTAAGAATATCAGGATACCCCTACGAAACATATTTATGTTTCATATTCACTGTGCATTGTTAATAGAAAACTGATTTCCCGATTGGATACTTACTCCAGGGTATGTATTTACCAGGTATGATTCTCACATCTGTATAGTTTTACAGATAATGAGTGGGAGTAAGTTATTGGGAATTAGGTAATCATCCTCATTATATCGGAGTTCGTTGTAATTGGTGATATTTGAGGAAATCGCCTGGGCACAGTTTTCAACCTATGATGCACAAGTTTTAAGTTATTCAACTCAGCGGAGTTATACAGAGTATTGTATATTGTCCAGTGTCCGTCAGGACAAAGGGGCAGGTCCTCATACTATGTTCTGTTTACTTATGACTTCTCAGTTATTAGACAAGTGTTTCGTAGAAATACAATGTCTAAGTTTTAAGAAATTGTGTGTATAGGAATAAAGTAGAGAAACAGGTGTCGCAAGTATCGGGATTCTTCAAAGAAACCGAAGATGTAGATTCTTGTGATTGGTATTCAGTTGATAGTAATGGTTTTGAGAAACTTGTTTCTTTTTCAGGTTGCTCATAATTGGATGGATTCCTAAGTTGAGTAATGCTGATTAGCCTCTCTTCATTGAGTTGATATGTACTGGAGACAGCTGCATGATTTGAATCCGGTTCCAATTAAATAAAGTGCCAATGTTTCTATATTGGATATAGAATGCTTAATATCTTAACGATGTTAAGGTACGGGGAGTTTTCCAGCTTATGCTTAAAACCAGACACTGGATAACTCAAGGCACGTTTCTATAATGTCAGTTTGCGGGTTGACCCTAGCTTCGACAAGGGTTGATTTTCTACCATCTAGGAGATCAATAGTGATATTGTTCTTGACTCACCACAGTTTTAATAAAATAGATTTTTTCAGAAAACAATAGTGGGAGTATGGTAGAACTGGAAGTGATTCCAGAACCACAAACGATTACGGAAAGTTTAATAGGACCTATATATTCAATCAGGCTTGACATTCCATTAGCCACTCCGCAGATATGGTGGGTAACCTCAGACACCCGAGAGGTACTCCGGTAGCCTCAAGGAAGGTGACGGGGAGGTTCTTGTTTACCCAGACTTGACACTGCTGTTGTTCCAGGCTATGAGACCCGGCAGGAGATTATGTATAGCGTCGTTCTAAACTAGTTTTAGAAGTACACGTATATATTATTCTGCCAGAGGGTTGTCGTAGTCAGTGGGAGCAGCGGAAGCATAGTGGGCAAGTAGCTTATGTCTATTTATAGACTTAAGCATATATAGCAGAGATAAGATCATCTATTTTTGATGTGAAAGTCATAGATTTGACTTCATCAGTAAAGGGGGTGGATCTATTAAGAAGGTAGTAGGGTGTGATGTCTTGGTATTAGGATGACATACACAGAGTAGGAAGTAAAATTCCTATACTACGATCGGTTGTACTTTGGTCGTCACACAGTTTTTTCTCCACAAAGGATATGGATATAATATCTGACATCCTGGTTACTAGATCTATGGTTTTAGATCTAGATTTGGGTAGTTTCCCAATGTGGGTACTTGGACAGTATTCTAATAGTATTTTAGAATAGTTGACTCCTGGCATGGTGGAGTACCTGCAGGTGATGGAGTCACCCTCTCTAAAAGTGTCTTACAGACTAATGGGGAGAGGGACGTACATGATTGACAGATCACTTGTTTAGGCAATTGAGTCAATCGTGAGATGTCAAGTACCACACCAGATGTCGTTATTGCACTAGATGCGATAAGTTTATATTAATCCAATCCTGAAGAAACATACGGAAGCAGTTATAGAACATAAGTAAATGTTCTACCGATTTGATGACGTCAGCCTCCTTCAGGAGACGGTTATTATTCCAGGCTTCACAGGTGACCTGGATGACAGAGCGATTGTCAGAGTTATAGTTTTCCCTCAGATAAGGGACAATATTATGGACAGGTGGTCCAAGGGGATACTGTGGGAGGCATGGTGCTAGGCACTGATTAGTTTTAGTGATTGATACAGTCTAAGAAGTTTAGATTTAGAGTTCATTTATGAACTAGATCCCATCAGATATCCAGACATATTCTGAGACAAGTATTACTCAATTCGGGAGATGGTTTTCTCCGTGAGGTTGAGATATAGAGAGCTACAGAAAGAAACACCGAAGCGGATCCACTCACTGAGGCTATTTCTCGAACACAATAGTTTTGCAAACGAGATTTGTGAAACTGATTAGTAGAGGAGTTGGATGCTCGGTATCACACGAGCTGTGAGTACACGACATCACAATAATTAGCCTTAAGTCCAAGTGGGAGATTGTTGGATATAGTGCCCTCAAAGTCAATTATTGGATCGCAGGTACGTGATTGCAATGATTGAGGGAGGACCTATACCGATAAAACAGTCTTACTCAAGATGATAGTATGCTATCTGGTCTGTCTTTATCATCATGTAGATGTTGATAGAGCCCATAGGATTCTTGCTTGACTACCAGTAGTATGATGGCGATCATATAAGTGGGAGCTGGGGTCTATAAGCTCATCCTTAAAGTGTCCCTAGTCGTAGGAGTTTCGAAACAGGGCATCGATACTCCAGAGTAGATTAATGTATACAGTCAAGACCCCGACGAGGGGCGGTGGCCGGTCTCACAAGCCACTGGTGTCAGTTGGATCACCTAAGATGTATACAGGTGCTCATTGGGTTATGAGTACACCGGACTGGACTCGCCGGGAACATGCTAGTTGGTATTATACATATCGTCAGATAGCAGTTCCCTGGTGGCATGTGTACAGGTTAGTTCATCGACCTGAGGTCGTCATTTGTCTCGTGTGAGTTCCCACTGTGCTTTGATTTATACCCTACCAGGGTCAAAGGAGTCGTGCAAACAGGTATATTTTGGATACAGTCCCGAGCCACATTGGAAGCAAGTGAGCGGATCTTCGGGGATTCGTCTCTCCCGGTATTGGGGGTGAGATCCCGCTGTGTTTAGGAGAGCCATTACACGAAATCCCTGGCCAGGGTAATCGAGATTTACTGGAAGGTATTCCAGTAGTATCTCAGGGTGTTCTGGGCTGCTCTCTGACACGACTTATACAGCTATTAGGGGTCTGTCGTTTACCAGCCTCCTAGGCCCTATATGCGATACTCATAAGATAAATGGACCAGACTGTACAGATATTGTCACTGTCAGGCTCAGTAGGGTCTATAGATGAGTTCGCTCGTCAGCTTCCCTTTCAATCAATACATAGGCAAACCGTTACGTACAGCTTGTACCTCTGACGTGCTAGTGGTTATACCCAGTGCCAATGTGTTGATGAGTCATTAGAGTCCCCCACAGACACTTTCCTAAGTTCGGGCGAAACGTTGTAGATGCCGTATGGTGTTATGGCAAGGTTCGGAAAATGCACGTGCGTTTTCGCACGTGTCATTTTTCGGGCAGATAATACTGGTAGGCTTTGGTTTAAGCCGGATCCCAGTATTATACTGTGTAGATATAATATCTTTGTCTCGGTTGTATTTGTATTCGGTCGTAATACAAATGCGGGTATATTTATACTGATACGGGGTTATCCTGAAATTCATTTCAGGATCACTTTTGGAAGTTGCCAGTTTCCAGTTTTCTATCAGCCGTATTTAACATTCGGTTAAATGCGGATTTATCATTTCGTCTTTTGGGTGAGTCATGGTTCTAGAACATTCTAGAAATGGTGACTAGGATTAGTGACTCATCATTTGCATTAATTGTGAGGTGAGGTGTTAAGTGAGGTGGATTAAATCATTTAATGTGTTCATACCACTCATTCTTTCTTCATGATAAATATCCTTGATATTTTTTTTTGATCTTTTGCTTACACTCACCCTCCCCTCTCTTACACTCACCCTCCCTCTTCTATAAGTGGCCGGCCCCTTTTGTGAGGAGAAAATGGTTTTTTCATTTGCTTGAAAGAAAAAGATTGTGATAGTTTAGGGTATGGAAATTTCATATAGTTCAATTTCCATTCACCCGATTCCAATTGGCAACTTCTTTTAACCGTTCGTCCATAGCCTTGGACGTAACGAGACAAAGTATTCTACTCATTCTCTACTTCATCTTGGTGGTCTCTTTTGGCAAACTTGACGATCGAGTTGCCTCGGTTCAGAGGCGGGAGCCCGTTTAAAGATCCGTCGACGTGGTGCCACCTGGACGACGAGACCGGAGATCAAGCAAGCTCGGATCAGTTGCAACATAGCATGGGATGATGGTTGAAGACCGAAGGACTCGGATCATTCGGTATAACAATTCTACCCTCTTTACAATTTGTCAGTTTAGCTTTAATGGACGATCCGGGATAAAGTACGCGATAGCGCCAGTCGTAAAAGTTTTGTTCCGCATATTGGCGTCTGTTAGACGGCCGGGGCGCTACCGTGAACTTACACATGCTACCTGTGGTTAGAAAACATCCCTCCACAGTCACATTACGGCTGTCTATAAAATATCAAGAACAGTAAAATAAAATAAACTATCTAGTACATGTCCATATGCCAGAATAAACGAGTCAAGAAATATAAATGTGCGGAAGCAATAAATCCAATAAGCAATAACATCTGGAAAGTACGTCCAAAATATGGGCTCACATCAGGAAATGAAAGTACGGAAATAAAACTACACTAAACTAACAAGATCCTCACTGCTCGGCCTGATGGAGAAAATACTCCTTATCAGCCTGTGAAAGAGACAGAGGATCTGGGCCATGCAAAACCCAGACGTCAGTGCATCATAATATCAACAATAATAAATGAACAGGATACACGAGAAAAGCAGGCATGAATATAAACGATGACATGAATATAGAAAGTAAACACGGAAATGAAACAGTGAGGTGTATGTACATGTGGCGTGCAACCTATTTCTGGACTCTAGGTTATCTAATCTAAAGTCTTCGAAATTAATTAATGTAATCCTTATCGTAACCCATCAGTCTATGCCCCGTTCATTCTCCACGGAACCACGGTAACAAGATTATTCGGTCTATGCCCCGTTCATTCCCCACGGGACCACGGTAACAGGATTATTCCGTAACGCCCAGAAAAATGACAAACAATATAATAGACCTTTGAGTTACGTTCGGTTACATTCTTGATTTCCCCTTACCCATAAGGTTATGTGTTCAAGTCAGGTATTGATAAATCTGGAGCTAATGCCAACACAGGATCAAGCAGGTATAGGTTTTGTCTGAATAGACAGCAGGATACGTCCGTCAGGACGACAAGTCAGGATTGTCGGCATTAGTAACAGGATCAGGTATCAAGTCAAGCAGGGGTGTATCAGGTCATGTCAGGTAGTGCACATGTATCAAACGGATGCTCAACGTAAAACTGTAACAGGTATCGAAGCATGGTAAAACATGGATGCACAATGTCTATCAGGGATCACATCTATAACTCCATGACTACGTATGATGCACATTATCAAGCATAGGATGCCAATGTAACAGTAATATGAAATAATATGATCCGACATGCAACTAGATGTATAATAAATGATACAGATACGAACGAGTATCGTAAAACAGTAAAATGGTAATGTGGGATGCATAACTAAACAATATGTAATGTTGTTATTCACATGGATGTAGAATATAGTAGTATAGAATGTAGCAAGATAAACTTGCATGCGACTAGATATGTAAATAATGGTATGGATACATACGGCTATCCGAAAATAGTAAAACAGTATCATGGATGTACAATGCAGTGAACATGTGATATTTTTATTCATATGGATGCAAAATATAATAATATAGCATGTAGCAAGATAAACTTGCCTGATCAGATCTCACGACGGGGTGCGTACGCTGCGTCCGACGTCGGGTAAACGTCGCAATGCACACGCACGCACGGGACAGGACCAAGCAAAGCAAGAAGGTGACCACGCTGGCTGGGAACGTTTACTGAATTTTCTGGATCGTCGGTGACGGTCACGGCTTCGGCGATCACAGGGAAAAGCAAGAATCAAGAAGAGAAGAAGAACTAGAAGAAGAAGAAGAAAATGTAGGAGAAGAAGATGGATGGTGTTCTGGGTTGGCTCTGGAGTCAGAGAGGAAGGCGAGGGGGTGACTTCGATGATGGGCCATCGACGGCGAGGTCCACGGCAAGGCAGTGGGTGCCAGGTTCCTGGGGTCGGGGTTTTCTCGGGTGTGCAGGGTTGGCACGGGTTGGGTTGCAGGTGATGGTGGTGATGAAGGGAAGTGGAGGAGATGGAGGAAGAGGTGACGAGGACGGGGGTGACAAGGCGAGAGGTTGGCTGTGAGGGTGCCGGTACGAGTTGCAGAGGTTGGGGGTTATGGGTTGTAGGGATCGGGGATCTTGGGGTTCTCGTTGTCAGGGATGTAGGATAGAGGAAGAAGAAGAGGAGGTGGTGGCGAGGACGAGGTGAGGCCTACAGTGATGATCGGAGTTCGGCGAGGGCAGAGGCTAGGGGTTAGGGTTCTCAGGGTTGTGGGTTGCGACGGGGAGTTGTAGAGGCTCTGGAAAGAGAGAGAGGATGACGAGGTGGTTGAAGGCGAGGGGAAGGTGAGGTTGGGATGAAGGCGGGGGTGTCGGCGGCGAGGCAGAGGCGAAGCGTGGATTTGGGTTCTCGTCACGATGAGGTTCGCGATGATGATGAAAGGAGAAAGGAGGGAGATGAGAATAGTGGGAAAGAGGGGGTGACGGGATCTCGTGGTGGGGGTTTTCTTAATATATAGTAGAGAGAGATAGAGAGGCCGGTGAGATCCAATAAGATTTAAGAAAGAAAATCTTTTAAAATATTAAAACGTAAACTATGACAAATATATATTAACAGTATAATATAATATTAAATATATTTAAGATTTTAGCTGATGCAAAACTAGTCCAAAACATGCCCGGGTCGGGTCGGATGCAAACACAGATACCAATTACACTATTCGCACCCATAACGGTAATAAATCAAGAAATATCCATAGATAATGAAATACCCAAAACAAAACTGGTATAAATGAACTAGGGTGTTACATTATACCCAACTACAAAAAGAATTGTCCTCGAAATTCTCGGAACAAGAAAAGAAAAACAAGCATGAATCTAGGAAAAGAGGTGTGGAAACTTCTGTCGAACCTCGTCTTCTCGATCCCAAGTCGATTCTCCGTGCGAGAGATTTTCCCATGAAATAAGTACGAGAGGGATAATCTTGTTCTTGAGGACCTTTTCTCTTCGATCAACAATCGACATCGGTCGTTCTTCATAGGTCAAGTCATCCTTTACAGTTAGCTCCGAATGATCTAGTATGTGCCTCTCATCTCGAACATACTTACGGAGATGAGATGCATGAAACACGTCATGAACACTCGCCAAAGATGGTGGTAGCGCCAATCGATAAGCCACTTCTCCAACACGCTCAATAATCTCGAAAGGCCCCACGAATCGAAGGCTGAGCTTGCCTCGACTCCCAAAGCAACCCACTAATTAAACTTGCTAAGAATAATTAGTAGGAGATGTAAAATACTTAGCTCGCTAATTTTTCTCTTTTCTTTTTCCATTCCTCACTTGAAGAAAATCAAGAGGAGGTCAAGAACCATGGAGATAAGATGAGAGTGTGAAGAATATATATTTCAAGATAAGAAAATGACTAAAGATAATAATTCATCATTATCCAAATGAGTCATCAAAGTAAAAACATCTCATCAATTCTACAACCATCCAAAAATGCATGACTTATTCTCTTTTCTTCCATATAATTCTCATACTCCCATTTCTAATGTATCATCATACATAACACAATATTTATATCAAACATAAATATTAAAAAAGAAAAGAAAATAATAAAGTGAGCATGATATTAGTTAATATATAAATATATCAATATATAAATATATATTTAATTATTAAATCAACACTTGATTTAATAATCCGGCTATATTATATATATACCGGCTAATATCAATAAACATCTTATTAAAATACGTGTATCAAATACACGTGTTTAATCGAACTCCTGCGCGTAGTCTATACGTGCCCTACATCGTTTCGCATGTGCTGGGAAAGCTCTGTGTAGGACTTTAAAGACTCGACAATACGCTGGCAGTAGGTTAGGATCATATCCATACCATATAAGCACGTCAGCGATATTAGCTGCACGTAACGACTACCCAGGTATTGATCGAAAGAAGGTCAACGAGCAAGCTCATCTGAACCCTGCAAAATATATCAATGACATTACTATATAGTCAGGTCACTTCATCTAAGAGTATCACATATCGGTTCTAGGGTTTGGAATCTGTCAGACCCCAATAACTCGATAAGTCGTGTGACATAAGACTCATAACCAACCGGAGATACAACTGATAACACTTATTAGTTTATCTTCACTGCGATAGCCATCAACATGTGGTTGTAGTCAAGTCCTGCACAGCATGACATCAACTCCCAATTCTGGGAGAGACGAATACCCTCGACTGCTCACTGCCTCCACGTGCTTTGGGAATATACCCAACAAAAACCTGTTTGCATGACTTTTTTGAGACGTGGTAGGATAGAAGTCTAAGTATAATGGGAACACACATGAGACACTATGGCGATCTCAGGTCCTTACGGACTGCCCTGTACTCATGTCATCAGAGAACTGCTACCTGATATTAGTATATTACCAATTAGGAGTTTTCGGTGAGTCCATCCGGTGTAACTTATTCAATGAGCACATGTATACAATCATCGATATCAAACACCAATAACTGCAGGATCAACTATCGCCCTCCAACCGGATCAGGAAATGTACATACTAGTCTAAACTGGAGTACTAATGCCCGGTCTCGATACTCCTACGACTAGGGACATTTAGGGATGTGCTTATCGACTACCTGTCACGCCCCGCTTCCCAGAGTACGCTAAGATGGGCACGTGACATAGCCAACCATGCTACCTGTGGATAGGAAAAATCCTTCCACAGTCATATTACGGCTGTAGAGATATCAAGAACAGGAAAATAAACTAACTATCTAGTACATGTCCATAAGCCAGAGTAAAAGAGTCAAGAAATAATAATATGCGGAAGCCAAAAGATACAATGAATGAAACACCTGGAAAGCAACTACATACCGACAGGAACTTCACCGCTCGGTCTAACCGCGGCAATACTCCTGATCAGTCTGCAACAAGGTAGAAGAATCCGGGCCATGCAAAACCCAGACGTCAGCGCGTCATGTCATCAAGTAATAAAATACAAACAGAGTAACAGGCAATGCAAATATAATCATGAATGAAAAGCAGATGTAACAGTAATGTAAATCAGGGCAGTGAAGGGTAGTGTGTAGTGAGTAAACTAAACCGTTCTATTGGGTTATCTACTCTCAAGTCTTTGAAATCAATTTGATGAATCATCGATGTAACTCAATAGTATCACGTGCATGCCCGGGACCTGATCAGTCGAAAATAATGTATTTTTAACACGGCAATTTCCCTATCATCTGGACTCATTTAGAAGTGCTCGGTATTCATATTTCACATATTAGCAAAACAGTCCTGAAATATCAGATTGCATGTGTTAGACTCTAAAACCGACATTTCTGAGGAAATTGTGTGTTTATTATGGCATCGCATCATCCCTATATTGCGCAACACTTGTCTCGAGATTCGTGCAGGAAATTGCAGGAGCAAAGTCAAAAGAAGCTGATCAAAAATATACCAACTCCGTGTTTTCAGATCTGGTAGTAATTCAGAAGGAAATATACAAATCACCATATCAAAGAAAGGCCCACAACTCAGCCTAAATCAGTACCAGAGAGCCCAAGCCCCAACTCTCCAAAAGAGCCGCGGAACCGCGGCGGGAGCCGGCTTGAGCCGCGGTTCCGCAGCGGTTTGGACACATCAGCAAGCCATTTTTGGTGCATAATTCTTCAATTAGTGGCCACAGCTCAGAAATACATGTCAAATTCCAGAAAACCCTCGAAACTTCTACCAGATCAGCAAAGATCATTAAGCAAAGCTAATCCTAATTAAGCTCCTAATTAATCTCTTCGAGAAGCTCCCTCCTAACTAATCACATCTAGAAGCTTCTCCTCTAACTAACTTTTGGAGGGAAATTCAAATCTCCTCAACAAACTTTTGGAGGGAAACTTAAAATTCAAATCCTAGATCCAGGGTTTTGATGGCTATAAATAGGAACCTAGATCTAAGGGTTGAGGTTGTTCATGAAGGAATCAATCATTAGTTCAATAATCTTAGATAATCTTTAGTCTTCTTCAATTCTTCATCTTCTTCCACAAGTCTAGTGACAAGGCTTGTGCGAAACCCTAACCCTAATTCCACTCCAAATTCAAGATCTTGAGTACCAATCAAGCAAGAAGCCCTTCAACCTTTTAGGAGCGGAGCCGATCTCCAACCGAGCAAGTGATCCAAGCCGATCCGCGACTCACGGAGCCGAGCGAAGCCAAATCGACGATCGAGTTCTTCCTCTTGTAGTTCTTGAGCAATTGTAACGAAATTGTTGATATAAATAAAAGGTGAAATTCTTTAATCTTGCTTTCTTTAAATTCTTGCATCATGATTCGATCTCAATTTGTGATTGTGATTCTTGTTGTGATGTTTGAGTAAAACTCCGCTCGTAAAGGAGTCGAGATGATCAATAGAATGATGATGTAACAAATCTTAATACGATTCTTGAGTCCTACGAGCTTTGTAAACCCTAGCAAGTTCAAGAATCGATGACCTAGTTTCGTTGCGATGCTTTCTTGATTGTGATCGCTCGAAATTAAGGATCTAAGATCATTTCTTGAATTTACTAGAGGCTAGAATGTGAATGATATCGACGAAAGAATAAGGGATAAGATGAAACCCTAGTTTCATAAGAAATCCCTAATTCTCGATCGATCATCATCGATCTAGTATCTATTCATCGAATGATAAGAATACGTAATTGTAAGATTATATCACATCTATAGAATCGATCGATTCCTACGAGCCTCATTTCGATTCTTGATATTTGGTTTGGAAAAATCAACAAACTATCGATTCTTGATTCTCTCTTTTTCTTGTTATTAGATCTAGATTTTCTAATTCTTGAACTTCAAATTGCAAATCATGAATTGTTTTGTTTTTTTTTTCTTTAAAGTTTTGACTCATCTAATTCAAAAGACGAACGATTACACTTTCCCTGTGGACGATCCGCACTTACTAAGGCGCTACAACCGACACCGTTATTGATTACGGTCAAATATTTTTGGTTGTGATTTCTATACACAATTTTCATACTACACAACAAAAATCATTCAATCAGGACCACGGTCTACAAACTCTCGGGCTGAAACCGAGACGTGCCGCTAGGCACTAACAGGAAAGGAGTACAGACCAACGATGTCAGCAGCATCGTCACGAGGCGGGCCTAGCCTCTAAAACTGATCAGTATAAGCGAGCAACTGTCGAGTTACAAGTCGGGATTTCATCATTGATTTCCCCATGCCCCCAAGTTATATGTGTCAAGTCAGGTATTCCGTAATCAAGAACTAATGCCAACGCAGGATCAGGTAAGAGCAGGTTTGTCTGGATAGACAACAGGAACGGTCCGTGAGGACTACATGTCAAGTTTGTTGGTATTAGACACAAGATCGAGTAACGGGTCAATCCATGGTACAACAGGTCAAGTCAAGTAGTGTACGGTACCATGTCGGGTCAAGTAACATGTGTAGCAAGTCATGTCAGGGTGTACAAGATAACATGTGGATGCTCATAATCGACTAACATAATCAAGATTATAAATGAACCAGCATGAATACTATCAGAACAATAACTAGATCAGGTAATAAGGTAAGCAAATAGGTACATATTACATTATATCGATGCACGATCATCATTACTTATCTACAGTATACAAATATGGATGTTAGAATCATGTTAACATGCACTACGTAATTTAGAGATGCACTAACCTGTATAATAGGTTCAAAGATGCAATTAAAACTAAAACCGGTTAAAGAAACCCAAGGGTGTCCAACAGGGTATAAAACATAAAAGGGTACTGTGGGCTAGACAATAATTGTTATGCGATTTAATTATGATTGTGGGTACTATGTATAGTAGAACTAAATGCAGCAAGGCATGTTTCATACGATGAAACAAAATGATATAACGGCACGTCAAACTGTTACAAGGAAAATTATAGCATTAAATGTAAGCTGCAAGGGTAACGTGCAATCAAGGGATATATAGAACTTTAAATAGCATAAGTAGTAGTTTAAAATAGCATGTAGCAAGATTAACTTGCCTGGAAGGATCAAGAACATGAATACGGAATGTCTCACGTCGGCGGAAAACGTCGCGACGCGCGCACGGTACACGAAATGAGTCCAAACAACGCACGATGGAATCACACGGGTCAGGTATCCTTGCTGGGTTGTCGGAATCGTCGTCGGCACGTCGGATCCCGGCAAACGAGAAACAACAGTGAATCTATCAAGAGGAAAACACAAGGAATGTGAAGAAGAGAAGAAGAAGAGGAGGAGGAGGACTGGGGGTTTAGTGTTCTGGGTTGTGGGGTCGAAGACGAGGCGGCGAGGCGGTGCTGTCGATGAAGTCTCTGACGATGGGGTGGCTGGCATGCTGGGTTCTGCGGTTGCCAGGGTCCAGAGTATGCAGGAAGAAGAGGAGCTCGAGGGTTGAGGGTTCTGGTCGAGGTTTGGAGAGTGGTGAGAGCAAGGTTGAGAAAGAGAGGTGGGGAAAGTGCAGAAGTGACGACGAAGTGGGTTCGTCGGCAGTGGAGGGTGCAGGCGAAAGGAGAGATGGGTTCTTGGTTCGCCGTTGGGGTGAGGACGAGGGGGAGAGAAGAACTGAAGGAGGCGAGAGAAGAGAGGGAGACGAGCGAGGTTGAAGACGAGGGTGCGGTGGTGGGGACTGCGAAGCGCGGTGACGGCGAGGGTAGGGTTTTCTCGTGGGCGCTGGGTTAACAAAGAAGAAGATGACGAGAACGAAGAAGGGAGGTGACCGTAGTGGGAGGCGGTGACCAGAATCGAGGAAGGAACAGTATTCGAGAGAATAGAAAGAGAGGGTGCGAGAGGAGAGAGAAAGAGAAGGGAGAGAGAGAGAGAGAAGGAGAAAGAAAGAGAGGGAGACGCTGGGGCCCAAGGGAAAAGGGAAGGAGGGTTCTGATTGGTTGGACAAGAAAAGAGAAGATAAAGGAGAAGGAGAACTCGGTGGTGGGGCCATGTGCACGCCAAAGAGGGGGGATCTGATTGGCTGGAAAAAGAATTGGTTGGGAAAAAATATTTTATATAAGATTTAATATTTTCAAAGAATCAATCGTTGGTAAAAGAAGATTTTGAGCTGGAAATATATTTCTTTAAAACATATTAAAGAGTTTCAAAAATAAATAGGATTTGGCGGAATACAGAATATTTCAGGATTGCGCCCAGGTCGGGTCCTAAAATTTGAATTTGAAATATGAAAAATATTGGCAGGTTCCAAAAATTGAAATGAAGGATTATGTAATGAAAAAGCATACCCCCAAGAACGGACGCACGCACGTGCGCGTAGCCATCCAAACAAGTCCGTTTCACTGAACGGGACAAGAACACGATGCAAGGACGCTACCACAGGGTTAAGGGTATCAAGCAGGCCATGACAAGTATTTTAATATATTTTACGTGATTTAAATTATTATATGCAAAAGATACGATACTAAATAAAATATCAGTGTAAACTAAATCATGAGGTGTACTAGTTCATGCAACCAGTCAAGATAATTTATAAATAAGAGTCAGACAGGTTCAAGCAATCGGGTCGGGTCGAATGCAATGTACCAAGTAACTACCATTCGACCCAAACACGATAAATCAAGAATAGACCATGGATAAGTAAATACGGAAACTGAAATTGGTATAAATGAACTCGGGTGTTACATTATACCCAACTACAAAAGAATTTCGTCCTCGAAATTCCAAGAACAAGATAGGATAAACAAACAAGAGATTTCAAAATTAGATGTGGAAGATTCTACCAGATTTCATCTTCTCGTTGCCAATTTGGTTCTCCATGCAAGCGATTTCTCCAAGAACAAGCACAAGAGGGATAACTTTGTTCATTCGATCCACAATTGACATCAGTCGCTTCACAAAAGTTAAATCTTCTCGTACAGTCTGCTCCGAATGATCCAAGACATGTGTTCCATCTCGAACATACCTACGGAGTTGAGGTACGTAACATACGTCACGAACATTCACCAAAGATTATAATAACACCAAACGATGAGCCACTTTTCCAACACGCACAAAATCTCAAAAGGTCCCACGAATCGAGAACTAAGCTTTCCTCGACTTCCGAAACGAATCACCCCTCAAGTCGGTGATACCTTCAAGAATACCAAATCACCAACGGCGAACTCTAAAGGTCTTCTCAACATATCTGCCTAACTTATCTGTCGGTCTTGTGTTGCCTCCATATGACCCCGGATAGTGCTAACCTTCTCGACTGTCTACACAACCAAAGCTGGTCCCAACAATCTTCGTTCACCGACATCGTCACAGCAAATAGGTGACCGACACTTGCGACCATATAGAGCTTCAAATGGAGCCATCTAAATAGTCTCCTAGAACGGTTGCTGTGAGAAAACTCCACCAAATGTAGATGATTCCCCCATGAGCCCTTGAAGTCCAACATGTAAGCTCTCAACACGTCTTCAAGAGTTTGGATCATTCTCCGACTGGCCATCCGTCTGAGTATGATAAGCTGTACAAACTTCGAGCTAGTTCCCAAGCCTTCCTGTAAGTCCCTCCAAAAGCGTGATAAGAACCGAGTGTCACGATCGGACACGGTGCTCACCGGTACACCGTGCAATCTTACAATCTCCTGAATGTACCGTTCTACCAAGTTTCTGCTGATTGACCAACCTGAAAAGGAATGAAATGAGCTGCCCTGGCCCAACGATCATCAATCACCCAACTGCATTGTTACCCTTTGGACTCCGCGATAAAGCCGTCACGAAATCCATGGTTATATGTACCCACTTCCACTGAGGAATCGGAAGTGGTTGCAATAAACCAGCAACCCTTTGCTGTTCAGCCTTAACTTGCTGACACACCAAGCACTTTGCCACAGAGCGAGCAATCTCCCGTTTCATGCCTTTCCACCAGAATTGCTGTCGTAGATCTCGGTACATCTTCATGCCTCCTGAATGTACAGAATACGAGGAATTGTGTGCCTCCTTCATAACACCCTCGTAAAATCTCCTTTTGGAACATACAAATGGCTACCATACCGCAACAAACCATCTTCATGAAGCAGTAATCCGTTCGAAGTTCAGATTCAACATGTTCTCGAAACTTCCGCAATCTTGGGTCCTGCAATTGCATTGCTTCAATATCCTCGATCAACGATGACTGTACTTGCAGCTGCATCAACTGTCCCGAAGAATGCGGTAGCACAACCTCCAGATCGAATTTTCGAAAGTATTCGATAAGTTCCTTCCGTGCAGTCAGCATCTGAAATGCTGGCAACCGACAAAGCGCATTCGGTACAACGTTAACCTTTCCCGGATGGTACTTAAGATCGAGATCGTAGTCAGCCGTCAGCTTCAACCATCTTCGCTGTCTCACAATTAGCTCCTTCTGAGCGAACACGTACTTTAGGCTTTTGTGATCTGTGAATATTTCGGCCCCTTTCGCCCAATAAGTAGTGTCTCCAAAACTTCAAGCGAAAATCCCAGCCGCAAGCTCCAAGTCATGAGTCGAGTAATCCTTCTCATGGGTCTTCAACTGTCTCAACGCGTAAGCTACAACCTTCTCATGCTGTATCAATACACATCCCAATCCTTTCTCAGATGCGTTGCTGCGACACACCAATCCTCCGGAACTGTCTGGCACGGTTACAACAAAAGCGGTTATCAAACTTTGCTCCAACGCCTCAAAAGCTGACGCACACTTATTTGTCCACACAGATGGTACTTTCTTGTGCGTAAGCTTGATCAGAGGCTCAGCCAAACAAGCAAAATTCTTCACGAACCTTCTATAGTATCCTGCAAGTCCAAGAAACTTCTGATCTTTACAACGTTCTTCGGAATCGGCCAGTCTTGAACTGCTGCAATCTTCCCTGGGTAAACGGTGATTCCATCTCCAGCTACGATATGTCCCAAAACTTTACTTCTTCAAGCCAGAACTTGCACTTGCTCATCTTTGCATATAATCTTTCTTGCCTCAATGTCTGCAGTGCGATCTTCAAGTGTTCTGCATGCTCTTCATTGCTCCTCGAGTAAACCATAATATCCTCAGCGAACACCACTATAAATTGGTCCAAGAATGGTGAAAAGATTTGGTTCATCAAGTCCATAAATATCGCCGGTGCGTTCGTGACTCCGAAGGCATCACTAAATATTTGTAATGTTCATACCAAGTTCGGAACGCAGTCTTGCAAATATCTTCTGGTTTCACTCGGACCTGATGATATCCGGATCGCAAATCCAGCTTCGAGAATACCCTCACGCCACCAAGTTGCTCAAATAATTCGCCAATGCGAGGGATCGGATGCTTGTTCTTAATAGTCACCCGGTTTAATTCTCGACAATCGTTGCACATCCTCCTTGTGACATCCTTCTTCTTAACTAGAAGAACTAGAGCTCCCCAAGGCGAGTTACTGCCGCGAATCCAACCCTTCTCAAACAATTCAGCAAGCTGCTTCTTGACTTCTTCCAACTCCACTGGTGTCATTGGATAATACGCTTTAGAAACTGGCGCTGCACCAAGAACAAGATCAATTGCAAACTCCACATCTCGCCTCGGCGGTAAACCTGATATGTCTTCAAACACATCCATGAAATCTCGAACTATAGTCGGCGCTTCCTCCTTATCAACTTCCATCTAAAAGAGAACCTTGTTTGTCGGCCTAGCCCTAAACTCGACTGGCCGACAGAACTGCTCCCTCCAGCAAAACAAACTCCGGATGTCCGGAAATCTGGAGATTCACTTTCCTTTCCTTTCCTTACCATCAATATAAACGTGGAAAGTGCCGCGAAAATCCATTCCCAAAACGATAACAACCAAGGGATGCACTAGGATTGAATAATCCTAATGAGGGGAAAAACAAGAACAAGTAAGATACCGAGATGACTTCATCCGAAGTCAAGATACTGAAGAGGATTAAGCACGGTAAACTTGATTCAAGCTGGCGATGAAACAAGAACTGGTAAGCAATGAAACCGAGAGAAGCAAGGTAATATAACGATCATGGAATAAGGAAGTGAATCAAGACCAGAACTCCAAGTTACTTAAATAGAGTACCGCATTGTAACTATGCTGCAGTTCATGGGTACAATTACATAACTCCACTCAAGTCGCTCAAATCCCAGTATCAGAATCAAAGAACAGGGAGAAACAATAGAGAACCAAAAGGTTTCAGGTCGAAATGCAAAGTAGTTTGCATATCGCCCAAACAAAGGATCAAGAAAAGGATATGATTCAAAATCACGATAATCAAGGTGGCGGGACATGTTCCTAATCACGAGTATTCTGATTCGTGTATTGGGTCCAATACCCAACTACAAAAGAATCAAACTCGATTAATCTATATCCCATGGCTCTGATACCAAAAGAACCATGTCACGCCCCGCTTCCCAGAGTACGCTAAGATGAGCACGTGACATAGCCAACCATGCTACCTGTGGATAGGAAAAATCCTTCCACAGTCACATTACGGTTGTAGAGATATCAAGAACAGGAAAATAAACTAACTATCTAGTACATGTCCATAAGCCAGAGTAAAAGAGTCAAGAAATAATAATATGCGGAAGCCAAAAGATACAATGAATGAAACACCTGGAAAGCAACTACATACCGACAGGAACTTCACCGCTCGGTCTAACCGCGGCAATACTCCTGATCAGTCTGCAACAAGGTAGAAGAATCTGGGCCATGCAAAACCCAGACGTCAGTGCGTCATGTCATCAAGTAATAAAATACAAACAGAGTAACAGGCAATGCAAATATAATCATGAATGAAAAGCAGATGTAACAGTAATGTAAATCAGGGCAGTGAAGGGTAGTGTGCAGTGAGTAAACTAAACTGTTCTATTGGGTTATCTACTCTCAAGTCTTTGAAATCAATTTGATGAATCATCGATGTAACTCAATAGTATCCCGTGCATGCCCGGGACCACGGTCTACAGACTCTCGGGCTGAAACCGAGACGTGCCGCTAGGCACTAACAGGAAAGGAGTACAGACCAACGATGTCAGCAGTATCGTCACGAGGCGGGCCTAGCCTCTAAAACTGATCAGTATAAGCGAGCAACTGTCAAGTTACAAGTCGGGATTTCATCATTGATTTCCCCATGCCCCCAAGTTATATGTGTCAAATCAGGTATTCCGTAATCAAGAACTAATGCCAACACAGGATCAGGTAAGAGCAGGTTTGTCTGGATAGACAACAGGAACGGTCCGTGAGGACTACATATCAAGTTTGTTGGCATTAGACACAAGATCGGGTAACGGGTCAATCCATGGTACAACAGGTCAAGTCAAGTAGTGTACGGTACCATGTCGGGTCAAGTAACATGTGTAGCAAGTCATGTCAGGGTGTACAAGATAACATGTGGATGCTCATAATCGACTAACATAATCAAGATTATAAATGAACTGGTATGAATACTATCAGAACAATAACTAGATCAGGTAATAAGGTAAGCAAATAGGTACATATTACATTATATCGATGCACGGTCATCATTACTTATCTACAGTATACAAATATGGATGTTAGAATCATGTTAACATGCACTACGTAATTTAGAGATGCACTAACCTGTATAATAGGTTCAAAGATGCAATTAAAATTAAAACCGGTTAAAGAAACCGACGGGTGTCCAACAGGGTATAAAACATAAAAGGGTACTGTGGGCTAGACAATAATTGTTATGTGATTTAATTATGATTGTGGGTACTATGTATAGTAGAACTAAATGCAGCAAGGCATGTTTCATACGATGAAACAAAATGATATAACGGCACGTCAAACTGTTACAAGGAAAATTATACCATTAAATGTAAGCTGCATGGGTAACGTGCAATCAAGAGATATATAGAACTTTAAATAGCATAAGTAGTAGTTTAAAGTAGCATGTAGCAAGATTAACTTGCCTGGAAGGATCAAGAACATGAATACGGAATGTCTCACGTCGGCGGAAAACGTCGCGATGCGCGCACGGTACACGAAATGAGTCCAAACAACGCACGATGGAATCACACGGGTCAGGTATCCTTGCTGGGTTGTCGGAATCGTCGTCGGCACGTCGGATCCCGGCAAACGAGAAACAACAGTGAATCTATCAAGAGGAAAACACAAGGAATATGAAGAAGAGAAGAAGAGGAGGAGGAGGAGGACTGGGGCTTTAGTGTTCTGGGTTGTGGGGTCGAAGACGAGGCGGCGAGGGGGTGCTGTCGATGAAGTCTCCGACGATGGGATGGCCGGCATGCTGGGTTCTGCGGTTGCCAGGGTCCACAGTATGCAGGAAGAAGAGGAGCTCGAGGGTTGAGGGTTCTGGTCGAGGTTTGGAGAGTGGTGAGAGCAAGGTTGAGAGAGAGAGGTGGGGAAAGTGCAGAGGTGACGACGAAGTGGGTTCGTCGGCAGTGGAGGGTGCAGGCAAAAGGAGAGATAGGTTCTTGGTTCGCCGTTGGGGTGAGGACGAGGGGGAGAGAAGAACTGAAGGAGGCGAGAGAGGAGAGGGAGACGAGCGAGGTTGAAGACGAGGGTGCGGTGGCGGCGACTGCGAAGCGCGGCGACGGCAAGGGTAGGGTTTTCTCGTGGACGCTGGGTTAACAAAGAAGAAGATGACGAGAACGAAGAAGGGAGGTGACCGTAGTGGGAGGCGGTGACCAGAATCGAGGAAGGAACAGTAGTCGCGAGAAGAGAGAGAGAGGGTGCGAGAGGAGAGAGAAAGAGAAGGGAGAGGGGGAGAGAGAGAGAGAGAGAGAAAGAGAGGGAGACGCTGGGGCCTAAGGGAAAAGGGAAGGAGGGTTCTGATTGGTTGGACAAGAAAAGAGAAGATAGAGGAGAAGAAGAACTCGGTGGTGGGGCCATGTGCACGCCAAAGAAGGGGGTTTTGATTGGCTGGAAAAAGAATTGGTTGGGAAAAAATATTTTATATAAGATTTAATATTTTCAAAGAATCAATCGTTGGTAAAAGAAGATTTTGCGCTGGAAATATATTTCTTTAAAACAGATTAATGAATTTCAAAAATAAATAGGATTTGGCGGAATACAAAATATTTCAGGATTGCGCCCGGGTCGGGTCCAAAAATTTGAATTTGAAATATGAAAAATATTGGCAGGTTCCAAAAAGGATTCTGTAATGAAAAAGCATACCCCCAAGAACGGACGCACGCACGTGCGCGTAGCCATCCAAACACGTCTGTTTCACTGAACGGGACAAGAACACAATGCAAGGACGCTACCACAGGGTTAGGGGTATCAAGCAGCCCATGACAAGTATTTTAATATATTTTACGTGATTTAAATTGTTATATGCAAAAGATGCGATACTAAATAAAATATCAGTGTAAACTAAATCATGAGGTGTACTAGTTCATGCAAGCAGTCAGATAATTTATAAATAAGAGTCAGACAGGTTCAAGCAATCGGATCGGGTCGAATGCAATGTACCAAGTAACTACCATTCGACCCAAACACGATAAATCAAGAATGGACCATGGATAAGTAAATATGGAAACTGAAATTGGTATAAATGAACTCGGGTGTTACACTACCCAAGCCCACTAGTATGATCTCCATCATCGTTCTGGTAGTCAAACAAAATCCTAAGGCTCTATCTCATGACTAAACGATACGTGATAGTGAATAAAACGTAACACATGAAAAATAAAGGCAAACCAAATAGTATATTATCATCTCGAGTAAGATTGCTCTCTCGTATAGGTTCTCCTTCAATTACAATAATTGACTTGAGAGCACCTATATCCAACACTAATTTCATGGTGCCATCTCCCCATGGACACAACCCATGCTCTCCGGATTGCTTCTAACGACCTGTTCTAGATCGCGGTATTTTTTCGGCACTAAAGACCACTCATCCTTTATCTTCTTTTCAAAATTCAATTAAATTGAAAACCCCAACATCCATTTTTCCTTATCATTCACAAAAGTTTTTTTTCCGCAAATCTTTCTTTTTCAATTTCCACAAATTAAACTAAATACTCATTACCTCCAGCCTTCTGCTTCATAATCTTCTTCTCTGAAACCCATCAAATCCAATATTTATTTCTTGTCATCATCTTCTTCCTATTCTTAATATCCTTCTTGAAAATTCACAACACATCAAATCCAAACTCATTTTCTCTGGTCATTTATTCATTCATCATCTTCTCTTTCAAATACCATCAATCTTAAAACCAATTAATATCGGTTTTGGAATAACGAAGACTTGAGGAAGAAGGGAAAGAATGATATTTGTTAAAAAGAAGAAATGGGAAAGAGAATGAGAGGTTGGGACTGATGAGTGTGAGAGGGGGGGTTATTTTCGACATACACATATACCAAATACTGGTATTGAGTATTTTAGGGGTAAGGAGTTCTAAGCAACTTTTTTGGGCTAAAGAACTAAAACCTATAGGTTTTAAGACCTATGGATCTAGATTCATTTTTTTCCTTAAATTAAAGGCCTAATAAGAATAATATGAAATTTAATAAGTACAAAATAATATGAAAAGGGATTGGGTATACAATGAAAGGCAACGAAGAACTAAGAAAAAAGATGAAGATGGTAAAGTGGTCATTTATTTGTACAAATAACAAAACGTTCTAATCATGGTAACTAAAACATTTCATTGAAAAGTTTTATGTTTCCTATTTTGTAAACATGAAGAAATGAAGGGATTTTCAAAATACATTGTAAGATAAAATGGATTTTCACAGGGAATGTTTAATTTGCATGTTTGGATTTGAGTGGAAGTGAAAACTGATAAGGTAAATAAAACGACGATTGAAAGAGAAAGAAATACGATGGACCCAAAATAATATTTAATTAAGCTTAATATATTTTACATCTATTTCAGAGCCAAAGCTTTGAAATGCTTTTCAACACAATGCTTAGGCTGCGTAACATCTCTCTCTTCTATAACTAGAACATGTGAGGGTATGCATAAAAAGTTTCTTCTTTTTCATTACTAAATGCAAGAGGGGAAAATGCAAGAGGGGACTCTAGAATTATAGCATATCAATTCATCTCGTATGTACACAATTATCTTTATACCCTTTGCCAAATTCAAATTCTAAGGCATGTCTAAATAAAAGGTTGTTGCCCTGAAATTGAATTGGAAATGTAATTTGTACAAGCCACATAAGACTTCACATGGATCTTAGGCTCTTCCTTTGTTTGGTTCAAAGAGTATCTTCTTGCTAATGTGTGATACGGCAGCATGCCAGCTGAACAAAAGCAATGAAATGCTTTTCACTATCTAAAGTCAGGAAATGGATTGGAATTTTGAAACCTTTTGGTAAAATATAGGAAATGCTCAAAAAATTTGGGAAATTGAAACGTTCCATTTCCCAACAACACTTCATGTATAGACACCAAACAAAGGATTTTGAAAAGATAGAAAATGTGACTATGAAAAACAACTTTTCTTGATAAACAAACAAGAATTTGCATTTTCTAAATTACCAATGAAAACAATTTCCGCTAACAAAGCATAAGGAATTTTCTTTTGTGCGATCCAAACAGCCCCTTAATTGGCCTCCCATTCTTTGAAACAAACTATTTTCAAGGGAAACCTGGGAGAATGCATGTCCATTTACTTTTCTGTTAGACATGGAAGGCACGGCATGACTCTTTTCCCGTTATACTTCCATGCCACCACCATACAAAAGGAATTGATCAAAATTGGGGAAAATAGGTTGCTATAGCGTTTTGGTACCCACATTTCCATTCTTTTCTCCAATTATATAGAAAGTTATCCCCAATTCACGCTATTTTTGTCCTTTTGTAAAATTAGATTTATCTTCCATTTTCCCTTAGTATTTCCATTTAGACGCTTAGTATATATTTGAGCTCAATTTTTGCTTTGCCCTTTTCTATGGAAAATCGGCAGCCCCCATTTTTCTGGGAATTTCCAATTAGACTCTTGGTTTAGATATTTGAGCTCAATTTTGGTCTCCGAAAATTAAATTTTGGTCTCCGAAAATTAGATTTAGCCTCCGATTTTTTTTTTTGAGATTTCCATCTAGACCATTGATTCAAATATTTCCAGCTCCCATTCGTAATGATATCAATTGACGATATCTCCCGGCTTTAAATTAAAAAATTTCATTGCTGCCTATGTCTTTACGCAAGTCTTTTAAAATTGTCGATAACTAAATATAACTTAATGTTTACTTATTATTATGAATAACACTTGGCAAAGTGGTCATTTATTTATACAAATAATAAAACATTAATGGGATATTCCTAAAATATGTGTGTAACGATTTGAAAATCGTTTAGGTGAAATTTCGGATAATCGGTAAAATAACTGGTGTTTTCCGTAAAAACCCAGATATAATTATTTTTCCGCATAAACTTAAATATACCTATTCTAGCTATGAAATTGCTAGTATTTGATTTTTAATTGGCCACTTGTAAATTTCTAGTTTACTTAAAAAATTTCCGAAATTAATTATTTTTAATATTATTTTAAGATTTAACTAATACATTTAATTAGTGATAATTACAAATTAGAATGAGTTAATACAAGTTTTGTGCATCATGACACATTAAACCAAGATGTAACATGTTGTTTTTGAAATGAAATGAAATTATCAAGATGGTTCTTGAAATTTAAAGAAAAATGTTAAATGGTAAAGGGAAATTTAAAGAAAATAATAAAGAGAGAAGTGTGGAGTTGGGATTTTCTTGACTTGGCTTTTTTTCTCTCTCCCTCACCCCTCACTTGGCCGGCCTTGGGCTGCCACAAATCCCCACTCCAAAAAATTAGAAAAGAAAACAAAGGAGAAAGAAGAGAATAGAAAAATGAAAGCATGGGGTTTTAATATTGAGATATGGGTATTTGTTGACTTGCGCTTTTGTTCCTACACCACACTATCACTCTCTCTCTCCTCCTCACCAATTTAGCCGAGCCCCCCTTCTCCAATTCCTGCAGCAGCCCCATCATTTCCCCACACCATTTCACACCAAAAAATCACTCAAAAATACATCAAAATCCATACAAACTCACACTAATCCCTAATCAAACCTTTACCCATTATCCCTTGGCCATTCAAGTATAGATCTAGGAGTATGGAAGCTATTTTTGGAGGCTAAGATTTGCATGCTAAATCTCAATTTGTGAGGTATAAATTTTTGCCCTATGGTTTGATTGTTGGTTAGTTGCTTAATTAAATTTATTAGGTGTTTAATTATTGGTTTATTTGAGAGTTTGGAAATTCAAATGAGGATTTTGAATTGAGTTAGGGTTTTCATAATTTGTTCATGATTTAATTGTGTAGTTAACATCTAGTAGGCATGCAAAAACCTAATCTAGTTGCTAAATTGCTAATTGCTATATTTAATTTGTTTTAATTAAGCTATGTTGCAAACTAGATTTGTGGATTAATGAAATTATGTGAGACTAAAATCTAGTTAATATTTTTGTGACCTAATTAAGATATTTAGTGAATATTGTAACCACTAGTTTTGCTAAAACATCAAGTTTTGAATAAAAATGGAAATTGATGCTTACTAGGTTTCTTGAAATAAATCGATTTGATTAATTTTAAAGTTTTGATGAATTGCACCCTATTTCATATATATTTAATGCGTTGTGAATGCGCGATTAGTGCGATTGGGTTTTAGGTTTGGGGGTTGTTCCGTTTAGCGACCCTAGTTGTAGTTGTGGCGTTGTCGCGGCGCGTTTCGTGCACCAAGTGTGTGCGCGTTTTGTTGGTGCGCGTGTTTGACTTGTATTGGTGGTGTCCACGACTAATTATATATTTATTCTCTTTTTTTACTTGTGTACGTTTCTAGGATCGGGTGCAGAGGCGTCGGATGTGGCGCGGGAAGGACAGAGCTGAAATCGGAGCAGATTAGCCGAGGCGTCCAGGTGATTAGATATATATCTACGGGGGAAGACGGGTGGACGGCGTATAGCACCCCCGCAGTTCGTAGTGTAGCATACGATATATATTATATATACACATATGTATTGTGAGACTAAAAGATTATCAGATAAGTTTTAGGTGTTCATGGGTTAGTTTTAGTATAATTAGAAGTAACTTGGTTTAGTTTCTTAGTCGCGAAACCCTAGAATAAGGTACACGCATACATCTTATATTACTTATGCGTATATGGGGACACACATACACACACACACACACATACACACACAGGTATGAGATTATGTGTGTGTGTGTGTGTGTGTGTGTGTGTGTGTATACATGGATGATGAGGATAGTATATGGTACTTGGAGATGAGTCGATGTGATTGGGCATGATGCCACGAGATCGGTGATATAATTTGGTTCGTATTATGAGATACGATATAATATTATAGCAGATCTTTAGGCGATGTGTTTTCATACACACACATATATATATTATTAATGATATCAGTATGTACTAGACGTAGATCAGTACCCAGCTTACGATATATGATGATAAGGATACCAGTTGAATAATGAGATAAATGTGAGATTGACCCGTACCCTGATTTGGGATGTCGTACGATGGATTTACCGTACGAGATATAATTATGATGATAGATCCGCACTCATGACTCGAGAATGTCATATGATATATATTGTATCGTACGCGATACTATTAAGGCGAGATCACCGACTATTATATATATATATACATATATATATCGATCGTACGCGATACTATTAAGGCGAGATCACCGACTATTATATATATATAGATCGACTCAGATTTAGGTGGATTTCCTTACCCTTTCGACTAGTCTGTAAGTTTAGTCCTGTAGTTACTTAGTAGATTTTAGACGGAGCACGAGTCATACTTATTTCCAAACTAACGAATCCTGAGTATTTTAAAGACAGGCCAAGGGATATTACGGATATTTTAAAGGATGTACTTTTTCATAAAAACACTGTAGCCCTATTTTCTAAACACCACGATTCGTGGGATTTCAGATATCCAAAAACTGTATGACTCGTATATAGGAATGTATATTTCATTATTGCTGCATTTACTATTCATTTCCATTTATTCTGCTGTTCGCATTGCATTGCATGCCTATATATATTTTCGCGAGTAACGATGAAACCTGTTGTTAGGACACCCGCACCATTACCGATGATGTGTATGCTCCACGTACACTTGCTTGCCGGCTCACACACATCTTCATCGGTAATTGCTATGTCACGTATACTTTAGAGAATATTATTTCATTGACATAACTTGCTAGCTGATAGTTCCTATATTTTATTGCTTTCTTGTGCTAGTTTAGATATTGCATTCTTTATTTAGATACCCATGTATTTTACATTCATTTGTCATGCAATATTATGGGCCAGTCTGGATTGCCGGAGCCCAGTATTCACTGTTATTTACACTCGAGATTGTTATTTCGGATTTCCATGAGATTTCTGGATTTGGAGAAACCGCAAGGATTTATAAAACGTATTATCATTTTTAAAGATACAAAAGTGCGGTTTTCTCCTGATATGATTTGAGATATGTCCACCATGAGTTTTCTCGGCTCTTGAGCGATATCATACACCCGATACGAGGAGGAGGAGGAACCGTCTGTGGGTGCATGGTGGACCCGGTGCGGTACCCCGGGACGAAAAGGTCGCAGATGATGGTGTTGAGCCTGAGACAGGGGAGCACTACTGACCAGTGATTTTATTGTGACGCGCCGGATATCCGGAGGATACCAACGTGGTCTTTTATTTGAGAATTTGGGCCAGTCCGGATAGCCGGAGCCTTAGATATTGATATTTGTTGATATAGGCCAGTCCGGATAGCCGGAGCCTGAGATATTGAGATTTGATGATATAGGCCAGTCCGGATAGCCGGAGCCTGAGATATTGAGATTTATATTTTGTGTCGATACTTGACACTGATTCTATGTTGATTTCATTAATGATACCTCGATTTAAATATACAGAAATCTCGCTAAATTAAGAAAACAGTTTTCTCATTCATGATATAGTCTGTTTTCATTATATTGCATTCATACCCCATATTTATGATATGTTGCTACTTGAGGCACTGACACAAGCGCTTGGTACTATACTTTGTATAGATGTTTACCTAGCCATTTTAGCATGCTTCAGGCCATATTATTTAAGGATATTACTGATCGTATGACCTAAGATTGAGTCATACTTGCGATTTCTGCTCGGTGATATTTTCTACCCACGAGTTGGCAACTCACTCCCGTTGTGCCGCAGTGTCTTGCAGGTTTTGCCGTACAGATTTCCTTGGTGGCTTTGCTGGCACACTGCTTCCTTCCGGGTGATTGTTTTGGTAGGTGGATTCACTTGCATCGTGACCACCATTGTACTTTATTTTATTCAGTTGTATCTAGTAACTCCATCAACCAGACTTGTATATTTATAGACTTAGAAGACCAGTATATATTATTTCGACCTTAGAGTCGCGCTTGTATTATTATGGATTTCTTGATGATTTTGAGTTTCCTGTTGAGTTTTGATTCTCGCCCTTCGGCGTTGTATATTATATTGCTTACGTGGTTGTGACGGCCAATTGGCGAAGAGCTAGCTCCCGCTTAGGGATGCCTTTATTCATATTATGCATGTTGTATCTCTTTTAGGGTCAGTATTTACAAAAGAAACTCTGTCGAAATTTTCAGAAAAGACTTGAGATTTTAAAAATATGTACTTCGGCTTATGTTATTAAAACCACTTGCTTTAAAATAAGTTTTCTTCGCTTCTTCTTTAAAATGGTTTAGATTTCTGGGATTTTTGGCTTGCTTGCATTAGATGGGATCTTATAGACCTCATATGATTCAAGTGCCGGTCATGTGTCTTTTCGGGTTGTGACAATGTCATTCATTCTAATCATGGTAATTAAAACATTTCATTGAAAAGTTTTATGTTTCCTCTTTTTGTAAACACGAAGAAATGAAGGGATTTTCAAAAAACATTGTAAGATAAAATGGATTTCCGGCTAATTTTTTTTATTGGTTTAAATGAAAATGTACTATGAAAAAGGGTCGGAATAAAATGTTTAATTTATATGTTTGGTTTTGAGTGGAAGTGAAAACTGAGAAAGTAGATGAAACGACCATTGAAAGAGAAAGAAATACGATGGACCCAAAATAATATTTAATTAAGCTTAATATGTTTTACATCTATTTCAGAGCCAAAGCTTTGAAATGCTTTTCAGCACAATGCTTAGGCTGCATAACATATGTCTCTGCTATAACTAGAACATGTGAGGGTATGCACAAAAAGTTTCTCCTTTTTCATTACTAAATGCAAGAGGGGAAAATGCAAGAGGGAACTCTAGAATTATAGCATATCAATTCATCTCATATGTACACAATTATTTTTGTACCCTCTGCCAAATTCAAATTCTAAAGCATGTCTAAATTGGGGGATGTTGCCCTGAAATTGAATTGGAAATGTAATTTGTGCAAGCCCCGTTAGACTTTTCATTGATCTATGGCTCTTCCTTTGTTTGGTTCAAAGAGTACCTTCTTGCTAATGTGTGATACGGTATCATGCTAGTTGAACAAAAGAAATGAAATGCTTTTCACTAGTCGGGAAATGGATTGGAATTTTGAAACCTTATGGTAAAATATAGGAAATGCACAAAAAGTTTGGGAAATTGAAAGGTTCCATTTCCTAACAACATTTCATATATAGACACCAAACAAAGAATTTTGAAAAGATAGAAATGTGACCATGAAAAACAACTTTTCTTGCTAAACAAACAAGAATTTGCATTTTCTAAATTACCAATGAAAACATTTTCCTCTAACAAACCATATTAAGGAATTTTCTTTAGTGTGATCCAAACAGCCTCTTAATGGTCCTCACATTCTTTGAAACAAACTATTTTCTGGGAAAATCTAGGAGAATGCATGCCCATTTTTTTGTCTGTTAGACATGCAGTGCACGACATGATTTTAGTTCCAATTATTCTTCCATGCCAACACCATACAAAAGGAATAGATCAAAATTGGGGAAAATAGGTTGCTATAGTGTTTTGTTACCCACATTTCCATTCTTTTCCCCAATTATATATTATTATTATTATTATTATTATTATTATTATTACATAGAAACCTATAAGGTGTCCTCAAAATCAAGCTATTTTTTGTCCTTCCCTACATAAAATTAGATTTATCCCCCATTTCCCCTTAGTATTTCCATTTAGATCCTTAGTTCATATATTTGAGCTAAATTTTCTTTTTGTCATTTTCTATGGAAAATTAGCTGTAGCCCCGATTTTCCTAGGAATTTCCAATTAGAATCTCGGTTCAGATATTTGAGCTCAATTTTGATCTCAGAAAATTAGATTTAGCCCCCGATTTTTTTTTTTTTGAGATTTCCATCTGAACGCTGGGTTCAAATATTTCCAGCTCCCATTCGTAATAATATCACTTGACTATGTTTCCATGTTTTAAATTAAAAATTCATTGTTGCATGTCTTTATGCAATTCTTTTAAAATTATCGATAACTAAATATAACTTAATGTTTACTTATTATTATGAATAAAAATAATTCTTATTCTCACTTTGCACAATTTTATCGAGAATAAGAAGTGAAAAGCCATGATCTTTTCCTTATAAAACTTTCATTTGAAATGATCAAGCTCATTTTTGGAAGTATGCAAAAAAATTTAGTTCAGCTCCCTATTTTACTTGAACTTTTCATTTGGACCTTCGCTCAAGTGTTTGAAATTGGATGTTGATTGTCAAAATTTGCAATCATCCCTCCCATTCTTGCAGAATTTCAGCTCCCTATTTTACCTGAAATTATCAATTGGACCTTCGCTCAAGTGTTTGTAATCGAAGGTGGATTGTGAAAATTTGGAATCACCCTCTTCCATTCTTGCAGAAATTTAATTAAGCCCTGTTCACTTTATACTTATATCACAGGCGTGAGTGGTCACTAGCTTGGAAAATAATGTAGCCTCAATCTTAATGACAATGGTTAAAATTTATATTAACTTTCGATTAGAATGTTTAATTGTCAACCCTATCTTTATTACTGATGATGCTTGATATCGTCGATTTCCCAGATCGTGACATGTGGCAGATGACGTGCCCTGAAGCTAGCAAGAAAGGACCAGGAACGGTACGTCGGTAGAATATCCCGGGTCTGGGTCCCATGGACATGGCCGACCTTTTGCAACCGTCAACACCACTCCTGTATCCGCCTTACAAACAACCGTTGGCTCGCCTCCAAGCCCCCTGCACAATTGGCCTCCTCGGCCTTCTCAACTCGTCTCCGGGCTACCGCAGAACCAAGATATCTCGGCCTCCCGCTCGTTCCCGAGCCACCCGCCGAGCTCATCTTTCTCGGTCCCAGCGACCGACCAGCAGCACCAGTCGTAGGAACCTCCGCCACGGCTCCGCGAATCTCACCATGCGCGAGATATCCGCCGCCCATGATCCCGCATTCCACGCCATCACGATCCCCCATTAACGAGCCTGTTTCGTTATTAATGCGGGATCCCGCCCATCATGCGGGCGTGACGCCGGGAGCGTAACGGCCGGCGTGATTCTCACGCCCACCCCTGCTTTTTCAACTTCAACTAAAGTTTGCTCGCTGAAGTGGAGGCGCTTTCCGCTAGGGCCCTGAGTTTTCGATCTCTGTTCTTGCGCGAAAGTCTCAGAAAGATCTTGCTTTTCTTCCGACCTTGCCTCGACTACTTCATTGCGCCCTCAATTGGCGGGGCCTAGAGCCAGGTGCCATTGGCTGCTGGGTATATAAACCCCTCTTTCAGGCGACTCAAGTAATTTGTTTTCTCTTCACTAGACCGTTACTCTGCTCAAATATCTGGTCTAATTTGATCGTCGGAGTGTCCTCGGTGGTATAACCACCCCGGGACTTCCTTACAGGTAGGTAGGCCTCAACCACCTCAAACCCATTGAGATCCACACGCTTCAAGAGCCAACCTCCAACTCAATCTCAGCCGTCCATCGTCGCAATCAGCAGATCTACGGAATGTAACATCTTGACGAGATCCGACATCCGTCAGATGGCGTCGTCTGTGGGAAAACGATTGATTCCACTGAACAAAGTTCACCTTCCGATCTCAACTCAATGGCAAGCGATCACCGCAACGGTCCAAGCGCTAGCTGTCGCCTCCCCCATAACGGAGGCGCGGATGAATCTCCTCTCCCGAACGCCATCAACGCCCTAGCCGTCCGGATAGATTGACTCGCGTCCGTCGTGGATGTCCTCGTTCGTGTCCAAATGGCAGGGCAAGCTCCCCAGGTCGCTGCTCCCCTACCTCGGGACCGTGACCCATACAGAGGGAAAGAAGACTTTGCTCACGTCGGCACGGCCGACCACCCCCTCGCTGCCTCCCACGGCCGTAGATCTTCCGGGCCAACATATTCTATGACCCGCTGGACGTCCTACAGTTCAACACCAAGGTCCGTTGCCAGAGCGCCTCGCCCCGAGCCCCTTCGCGCCCCCGTCCCTCCTGAGGAGATGTCGGTCAGCTCGCCTGCTCCCATGCATGACTGACACCCCTCCCTCGACGGGTTCGTGCGGACGGGACTCGTCACGGCAGCTCGAAGACTATCTCGCCACGGGACCTAAGGAACCTCATCGAGAGGAACCGAGGCCTATCAAAAATCATGGTCACATCAGCAGGGGGTACGTCGAGTACCTACGGGACCCAGCAACCCACGCCGGCCGTGGAGGCCAACAGCCGTCCGAGGAAGAAGGCCAGGGAGACTGAGCCGATCATTTTTTACGACGGGGACCTCCATGACATATCCCTACCCCACAACGACCCTCTGGTGATTACGGCTCGGGTCCACCAATACGAGGTGCGTAGGATACTGGTCGACTCGGGAAGCTCGGCGGAAATTCTCTTCTACGACTGATTTCTGCGCATGGGGCTCACCCGGCAGACCTAAGGCCGACCTCCCACGTCCTTTCAGGATTCATCAACCACTCCATCCCGGCAGAAGGGGTAATCACTCTGCAGTTTAACGTCGGGGAGGCCCGCCGTACGCGGACAGTGCCTATGGAATTCATCATAGCAAGAATCACATCGGCCTACAACATCTTCCTTGGCCGCCCAACGCTGAACTCCCTCCGGGCCCAGATATCGACCTACCACCTGGTGATGAAGTTCCCTCTCGACCAAGGCGGGATAAGTTGGGTCTATGGAGACCAGCAAATTATAAAGGTTTGCTTCACCGCAACATCTTCATATGAGCGGCCGATCGACGATGTCGAGGGCGAAGGTGACATCAGGGGTTCCTTGGACACTCGAGACGAGCAAAAAAGGTCCGTGGGACCCCGGTGGAGCCACTGACAAAGGTCCCCCTCATAGGAGGGGACGACGAAAAAATAGTTCAGATCGGATCGCTTCTGACAGAAACTCGGCGAGATGACCTGGTTCATTTCCTCAGAAACAACTCCGACGTGTTCGCCTGGGCGCCTGCTGACATGCCTGGGATCGACCCCAAAATCATATCTCACAAGCTCAGGGTAGATCCTATGGCCCGACCCGTCAGGCAGAAAAAGCGAAGCTTCGCCCCAGTCAAACAAAAGGCTATCGAGGATGAAGTAGACCGGCTCCTCGCCGCCAACTTCATTCGGAATATGCTCTATTCAGAGTGACTGGCGAATGTAGTTCTGGTCAAAAAGTCGAGCGGGAAGTGGCTCATGTGCGTCGACTTCACCGACCTAAACAAGGCCTGTCCCAAAGACAATTATCCCCTCCCTCGGATAGATCAGCTCGTCGACAGCTTGGCAGGCCACGAGCTATTGATCTTCATGGATGCCTTTTCTGGCTACAATCAAATCCGTATGAATCCGGCAGACGAAGGTCTTACCGCATTCACAACGGACCAGGGGGTACACTGCTACAAGGCGATGCCCTTCGGCCTCAAGAACGCCGGAGCTACGTACCAATGATTGGTCAACCGCATGTTCAAGCCATAGATCGGCAGGAACATGGAAGTTTACGTCGACGATATGCTCGTCAAATCAGTCTCGTCGGCCGACCACACCAAGGATCTGGGCAAGGCCTTCGAAGTACTCTGCAAGTTCAAGATGAAACTGAACCCCGCCAAGTGCGCATTCGGGGTCACCGGAGGAAAGTTCCTCGGTTTCATGGTTACCCACCGTGGAATCGAAGCTAACCCAGAAAAAATCGACGCTGTCCTCAACATGGCCACGTCCAAGACCAACGTTGAGATCATGTGACTAACAAGGCGGGTAGCCGCTCTGAGCCGTTTCATGTTGAGGTCTGGGGAGAAGTGTCTCCCGTTCTTCAAAGCTCTAAGGAAGATCCCGAGGTTCGAGTGGTCAGAGGAGTGCTAGACCGCCTTTGACCAATTAAAGAGGCACCTTGAAATGCCACCGCTGCTCACCCGACCAGTTGAAGGAGATAAGCTATCACTGTATCTGGCGGTATCCGACCAAGCAGCGGGCTCAGTGCTCGTCCGAGAGGTCGACGGAGTGCAAAAGCCGGTGTACTACGTGAGCCACATCTTCAAAGACGCAGAAACGAGGTATCCAGCCATAGAAAAGATCGTTTTGGCACTCGTTGTGGCCTCAAGGAAGCTACGACACTACTTCCAGGCGCACACCATCCTCGTTCTTACCGAGCGCCCACTGGGGGCTATCCTTGCTTCACCCGAATCCTCGGGCTGCTTAGAGAAGTGGAGGCAGGAGCTGTCCCAATTTGACATAAAATACCGCCCAAGGTAGGCCATCAAAGCACAGGCCCTGGTCGATTTTATTGTCGAGTGCACCATCCCTAGTAAGGAACCGGAGTCCACGCCGACCCTCACGGCTCGACCTTCGATCGAGGGGAGGCCCGACTCAGTCCCTGAGTGGATTATTTACGTCGATAGGTCCTCGACCGAGGAAGGCTGTAGTGTCGGCTTCATCATTCGATGCCCGAACGAGGCAGAATAGAGTATTCTCTGAAGCTCGGGTTCCAGGCCTCAAACAACGCGGCAGAATATGAAGCCATGCTGGCTGGACTGCGCATGGCCATCGGGCTGGGGCTAAAGACAATTCGGATCCGCAGTGACTCAGCCCTAGTCGTTGGCCAAGTGACCAGCCATTTCGAAGCTCAGGAACCTCTAATGGTGAAGTATCTGGCCGAGATAAGAAGACTTCGAAAGAAGTTCGACGAAGTCCAGGTAGAGCAAATACCCAAACAGCTCAATGCCCAGGCCGACGTCCTGAGTAAGCTGGCTTCATCCTACTCGGCCAACAACAAGCGATCTATCCTCTTCGAGATCTTGCCACGGCCCAGCATGGAAGACGGGGCGGCAATACTTCATGTGTACACAGCCCAGGAAGAAGACCGAGACTGGAGGAAACCCCTCATAGAATTCCTAAGGAAGGTACACACCTGGAAGATTGGGGAGCAGCCCGCCTTCTCCGGGCCAAAGCCCGTCACTTCGTCTGGAGCAATGGGAACCTTTATAAGAAGTCCTTCACTCGGCCCCTGCTTCGGTGCGTCGACCCCCACGAAGCTGACTACGTCCTCCGTGAAATCTACGAAGGGGTCGGCGGCGCACACCAAGGTGCCCGCACCTTAATCCAGAAGGTATTGCTCCAGGGGTACTACTGGCCAACTATTCACCAGGACGCCCAGAAGCTCGTTAGGAGATGCAAAAGTTGCCAACTCCACGGAAGCATACCTTGCCTTCCGGCAACCGAGCTGACCGCTCTAACCTCCCCATGGCCGTTCGCCCAGTGGGGAATGGACATGATAGGCTAGTTCCCTACCGGTACGGGCGGGCACAAGTATGTCCTCGTCACAGTGGATTATTTCATGAAGTGTATCGAGGCCATCCCCATCAGGAAACCGGATGCCACCACGACTATCAAGTTCCTGCAGAACAACGTGATATTCCGGTTCGGCATCTCGAGGTGTATCATCACCGACCACGGAATGAACTTCGAAAACGAGAAAGTGAAGGAATTCTACAATGAGTATCATATCCTCATGAAGTTTGCCGCGGTCGCACATCCCCAATGCAACGGGCAAGCCGAAGTCGCCAATCGGGACGTCCTCCGAGGTCTCCGGACCCTCCTAGAAGGACGCCAAAGCAGTTGGGTCGAGGAATTACCCCGGGTCTTATGGGCCTTGCGCACGTCAAAGAAGACCCCCACCGGGAAAACCCCTTTCAGCCTCTGCTACGGGACCGAGGTAATGGTCCCAGCGGAAATCGAGCTACCCAGTCACCGGGTTGAATATTTCGACGACGAAGAAAACACCACGGCCCTCAGGACCAACCTAGACATCTTGTTGGAGAAACGAGACCGGCCTCAAATCAGAGCTACCGCCTATCAACAGCAAACCGTCCGATACTACAACGCGCGAGTCAAGCGTCGCTTCTTCAAGACCAGAGACCTGGTCCTGAGGCGAAACGAGTTCGTCGATCAAGGTAGGCTGCATAAGTTTTCCCCTAAATAGGACGGTCCCTTCCTCGTCTTCGAGGTCCTTCCCGGCGGAGCGAACCGTTTGCAAGACGCGGACGATCGCAAGTTTCCACGGCCTTACAACGCTGAGAAGCCTAAGCCATAACAGTGAGGGGAACATCTACGAGTGTGTATTTCTTCTTTTACAAGGACAATGTAAAGTTTTCTAAAGTCCTTTCTATTTAAATAATAAGAAGGGAACGCTAGAACATTGCGAAAAGAAGAATTTTATTCATTCAAAAGGGTACTATGGGCTTCTCAGCCTTACAAAAAAAAAAGAAAAGGTTAAAACAGAGGAAGAACGGGATCAAGGAAGTACTCCTGGTGATACTCAGAGTAGATTTCCATTAGCCGGGCCCTAGCCACTGCAGCCCGCTTCTGCCGACGCTGCACGCGGACCCAGGACGCCACGGAAGCACCCAACCCTCCACCCTCTGAGCCTTGGCCCACGATGTACCTCATCTTGAAACACTCTAGAATCAGAGCCAAGGATCGGTCGTCCCTAGCTTTCGAGATGAGGCCGAACAGGAAGATCGAATGCACCTTGTCGAGCGCCTCTTCCAGAAGCTCCTCAGTGAAGGGTTTGTCCAACCCTGGGAACCTCCTCCATCAACATCTGAAGCAGGGATGACCGCCGAGGGAGAAGCCGGCCGAAGTGATCCTCGAGGCGCTGAAGTACTCCCCGGTACCCCTCCTCGGCCAGAGATTGGTTGTACAAGGAGACATCACCAAGGGTGATGATCTTTTTGATCAAATACATGCGCCCAGTCATCCCGAAAGTAAGCGGTGCCGAAGGAGCTGCCATCTCCTTCCCTATTTATAACTTCAAATAGAATCTTCAAGGACCCGGATTCTCGCGCGTACCGATGCGAATCTTAGGAATCGCTGTAACTACTCCAATGCCACGCCGCTACGTGGCAAAACTGACACGGCTTCCCGAAATGTTCTACCTTCCCCCGTACGTTCCTGATACGTGTCATCTGTGACTATTACCCTTCCCGATGCTCACACGTCGGGAGGGTCGGGCGAATCCTTGCGTGACCAGGTAACAACCCTACTCGGTCCATCTTTAGTAGGCCTCTTACGGCCCCTCCCACGCTAAGGATCGAAGCCCTCGCCAAGAGGCACCGAGCGGCTACCCTGCTCGGTTATCCCTGGCTGGTAGTTCAACACCCCACGATGCCAGGGATCAAAGTCCTCGCCAAGAGGCAGCTGATCAGCTTCACTGCTCGGTCCATCCTTAGCATGCCTCTCACGAACCTTCCCGCGCTAAGGATCGAAACCCTCACCAAGAGGAAACCGGGCTCGTCCTTGCTCGGTTATCCCTGAATGGTGGTTCAACACCCCACGACGCCAGGGATCGAAGCCCTCGCCAAGAGGCAACTGAGCAGCTTTACTGCTTGGTCCATCCTTAGCAGGCGTCTCACGACCCCTCCCGCGCTAAGGGTCGAAGCCCTCACCAAGAGGCAACAGGGCTCGCCCTTGCTAGGTTATCCCTGGCTCGTAGTTCCCCACCCCACAATGCCAGGGATCGAAGCCCTCACCAAGAGGCAGCCGAGCGACTACCCTGCTTGGCTATCCCCGGCTGGTAGTTCAACACCCCATGACACTGTTCCCCTCCGAAACACGGAGATACGACCGTGCGGGTCCGTCTTGCCAGAATTTTGGGGCAGATACTAATTGGTGCTATCCGTCCACCTCTCCGAAGATGCCAAGTTGATTTATGGCACCGTGTATCGAAGGTTTAAACAGATGCGGCCGATGTAGCATACTTCGTCAGATTCCCCCTCATTTGAGGGGGTTTTGATTTTGGGGACGCTCTTCCCTGCAGGCGTAAGCCCCTGCAGTTAATTACGCTACCGCCTCGCGGTAACCACTTTCTCCTTCTCCAGATGGTCACTTCGTGTCGTGGGTGTTTGTTTTGTTTTTGGTTGCCCGTGGATTGTATACGGAGACTAATCTATATTGTCGCCCATAAGACGTGGATTAGTCTAAATCCGTACCTTCTTAGATTTGGGTTTGGGGGTTGGATTTAAGGATACGTTAGTCGCATTTGAGACTAAGATCAACTTAAACGTTAGTTAAGGAAACGTTAGTCTAATTTTAGACTAAGATCAACTTAACGGGATCGTTTAGATCCAACAAGAGAGCATTTGGGCTCTATTACTTAGTTCAGGGACATTACGGTCAATTAGTTTAAGGACATTACGGTCCAATGTTAGTTTAAAGACATCTCGGTCCAATACCAGTTTAAGGACATGGTGGTCCATTGCTAGTTTAAGGACATCTCGGTCCATTATTAGTTTAAGGACATCTCGGTCCATGGGTTTAAAGGGACCCCATAGTCCGAGGTTAAGGACATCATAGTCCATGAGTTTAAGGACCTCACAGTCCAGTTTAAAGACGTCGTAGTCTGTGAAATGTGTGGTTGTCGGGACCCGTCACCTCTCTGAAGACGTTGAAGGATTACAACGACAAATATCAAAGGAGTGAAGAGATGTACCCTTGAACCAAAGTTGATTGGGAGATCTATAGTCCAATTTGGAACTAAGATCAATTAATTAGATTATGAGCACATTGACTCAGTTAAATCTGGATTGAGGACTTATGGCCAATTTGGGCTAAGTCCATTTAAGTTTGAAATGTTGGCCCTTTATTGAGCTATTGAACATTTGTCTGGATTCAACCTCTCATTATTTAGCAATGCTAAACAAGAGTTTGAGGGCTCTGATAATATTTTTGTCTTTGGCTGAGCATTAAACATTGTGGCTCTGGATTTTAAAGTTCATTTGAAGGGGAGATTTTCCTCTGGAAAACTTAGTCAGTTTGGGCTAAGCTTGGCTTTAGAATAGTGTTAAACACTAGAGGGTGCTTGGCGGTCACGTGTTCACACGTGACGCGCTTAAGATAGTGTTAAACACTAGGAACGAAGCATTTAAAATAGTGTTAAACACTAGAAAGGAGGTAGTCACGTGGGGTCACGTGAGGCGCCGGAAAATAGGGCCAGACTATCTTTATTTTGTTCTCAGAATATTCAGATAAGTGTTAAACACTTTTAGTTTTCACAGCCATCACGTATGGGCACATGATAGGTACCCTTGCATTGATTTATTAAGGTGTTTATTAGGGGTCACGTGGTGACACGTGAGGGTGCCCAAAATTAATTCTGCCTTTGGATTTGTTTCCTTTATTTTTTAGGGTCACGTGTGAGCACGTGAGGCATTGCCTCCAAGCTTTTTCCTTTTCATTTTGGGGAGTCTGTTTAAGGGTCACGTGGGGGCACGTGACCTAGTCTTGTTCTTTCTTTTCTGCTCATTGAGGATGGGGGTCACGTGTCACCACGTGACCAATTTCTTTACGTGCATGGAGAGTTTTAAGTCTCTTGTTTTAAGAATTAAATTCACTGTAGGGTTAAACCCTAATTCTGTTTTAGAGGAATTAAATTCCCATGTATGTGGAAAAATTAAATTCTCAGTAGGGTTAAACCCTAATTCTGTTTTGGAGGAATTAAATTCCTATGAATTTGAGAGAATTAAATTCTCATATAGGGTTAAACCCTAGTTTTATTTGGGAGGAATTAAATTCCTGTGAATTTGGGAGAATTAAATTCTCATATAGGGTTAAACTCTAGTTTTATTTGGGAGGAATTAAATTCCTGTGAATTTGGGAGAATTAAATTCTCAAAACTCAATTCTCCCTCTAAGTTTTGGATCTGCATGGAAGAATCTCCCCGATGAGAATTAAATTCTCAACTTGTGGGGAGATTTGCTTCTGCAGATCTTCAACTAGAGGAAGAACTAAGTTATTTTGCAGAAGAGTTAAACTCTTAGATTGAGAATTAAATTCTCTTTTTGTTTTACGGAGCTTAGATCTCTTTCCCCTTTCTCACCTAAGGTTTCTTTTCTTGAGAATTAAATTCTCCACTCTTTTCTCTCTGCTGTTGTTTTTTCTCCAGCAAATCAAAATTCCAAGATCCCTTCTCTTCTCTTCTTGGCTCCTATTTATAGGAGAAAGAAAACAATCAATTTGTTTAGCGAATCTTTCATTGAAAGATTTTGGTTGTTTTTGTAACTAACATGATCTTTTAGATCACTCAGTGAATTTTATTCACCATTGGATTTTTAATCCTGAAGATATTCTATTTGTTATTCTTGGTGAATTTTAGGAAAATCTTTCCTTGTATAAAATCTTTCCATAAATTGATGATTTTTAATTATCATTGGATTTTTAATCCAACGGTGCTCCATTTTACAGAACACCATCTTTTTGTTTGGAAAGATTTAGAGAGATCTTTTTCCAGTTAAGGTCTTCGATTTCCCTTAATTAGAATTTAATTCTATTAGTTCTGAAGGTTTAAAAGCCTATCACATGTTGGCACGTGATCCAATTGTTTGAGCATTTAAATAGAATTTAATTCTATCAGTTAAAGAGTATAGGATCCCATCACGTGTTGACACATGACCCCTCTTGATTAACATTTTAACCAGAATTCAATTCTTCTGTTTTAAAGAACTAAGGAATCATCACGTGTTAGCACGCGCCCCTTGGTCACGTGTGAGCACGTGATGCCCCCTTGGGGGTTTTTCCTTAGTTTTTATTATATCTTTTAATTCCTTCAGTGGGTTTTTAGAGGCCCAACACGTGTGGACACGTGATCCTCGTTGATTAATTGCTGGACTAGAGTTTAACTCTGTCAATTAGAGATCACAGGAACCTATCACGTGTCTGCCCGTGACCTCTGGTCATGTGTGGACACGTGATGCCCTACTGAGGTATTCCTGATATTTTTATGAGTGAACAAATGCTCCCACAGCGTTGTTCTCACGTGTTTGCATGTGAGTGCAACGCTGTCATCTTTTGTAGCCGTTGGATCTGCCTAGGGAAAGGGGAAGATGAACCGTTTCCCATCACATCCTATAAATACAGGAGTCCCTTCAGAAGCGCCTCCACTTTTCATCTTCTTCCTTGTTTGTTCTTGCCTTGAGAATTTAATTCTCTCTCTCAGAGCTTAGTTCTCTGTTTCGAAAATTTCCAGTGTTTAACTCTGTTAACACAAGATTCCCCTTTTTCAGGTAATGATCTTGAACAGGTGAAGAACTTTTTATAGGAATTTGGATTTTAAATCCACACTGAGGGTTTTTCCCTTTAACAAGAACCCATCTTTTTAAGTTAAAATAATGTCCAATCTTAAATGATAAACTCCTTTGTTAGGGCTTCTCTGATCTCAGGGATCAATGGTGGCACATGTCTTCTTTCTGGAATTTAATTCCATTTCAAAGAGCTTTGGCTCTGGGAGATATTTTCTGAGTTTAATTCCTGTATCCAAAAGGAATTTAATTCCTGTAAAGAACTTAGTTCTTCACAGAGAACTTCTTGGGATTTTCTTATCCAGAGTTGTTCTTTGCAAAAAAGAATTTTAGTAAAGTTTTCTGGGAATTTAATTCCCCTGTTCTGCTTGATTTTCGCAGAGTCCAAGATGGGTTTCTCTTTGGGGGAATGTGTAGAGTCATTTGAAATCCACTGTTCATTTATTGAGAATCTTCCTTTTGTTCTCATAATGATTACTTTGCCTCATCATTAGTAAGCCGCCATCTTGATTTTATAGGACCCATGTGTTTTGTAATCAATGGTCCCATAAAATAAGTCCTTTGTCGCTTTATTTCATTGTCTTTTTATATATATACATTTATAAACATATATATATATATATATATACACGTGTTGGCTTCGCTTAACAGTTTCCCTTCTTTTATTTCAGGAACAATGACTTCTGTTCCATACTTCCCTTTCACCCGCTCGGAGGCTGTCTTTCCTCAGTCACCGTCTAACGAAGAGGTGATGGCGATGATTAGGGCTCATGACCTGAATTGCGCCAATCTACTTTTATGGGGGGCCTGGTACGGTCACATTATCCGCGGTTGCCGCAGTTTCCTTTGTGAGATACCGATAGAGCCTACCTATCCATTACTGTCGATGGATCATCCACGGACCGCCTTTACTGTGGAGATGCTGAATTGGACCCCTATGGGACGGCTTGTGTAAGTCCATATTGCGACCCCCGGTTCTTACGGGGAGGCGGAAACGGTATAAAAACAAATTTTTATCGCAAGAGGCAACATGGACTAAACAAGGTCGGGATCGGGTCTAAACTAAACTAGCAAATACGCTAAAAGGAGTTAGCTACTCGGATAGAGATGGTTATACCTAAACTTGAACTCCTTCTTCTTGAAAACTTGTAGAGGTTGATGGTTCTCTTTTGTCGCCTTCTTCCGTCGAAGATGGATCCACCTCGAGGGTTCGACCTTGGGCTCTTTCTCGGACTTGGAGTGAACTAGAATCTCCGGCTTGCTAATCCTTTGATCCTAGAGTGAGTAGAGAGTGACTAGGGTTTGCTTTTCTTTTTAAAGAGAAGGATTCTCAACTCATGAGAAGGTTTCTCTTTGCTAGAGGAAGAAGAAGATGAAGAGAGGAGAGAGAATGAATATGATAGAATGAGCTATTCTATTCTATCTTGCAACCATAATGCCAAAAAGAATTATCTAAATAATAATAAATCAAAATGAGAATAGTTGATGGTAGTATTTGGAATGACCACTACCATGCTTCATTTAATGAAATGTAAGCATGAATCAAGGAAGACTTTTTAAAGCATGATGGTGGTCAATGGTCAACAAGTCAACCATGGTCAACAAGTCAACAAAAAAAACAACCATAACATAATTCTCATTTAATTACTATTATTAATAGATAATTCATAAATCCATTAGGGTTTGGAAAATGATAACTGTCAACTGTGCATACGCACCCGTTCCGAAACCCTAATGAAATACCTCATCCTCCGCCTCAAGCAACTGTGCATACACACCTGCATTCTCGTTCCGAGGAACAAGAATACCAAGATATAAAAGCAACCCTAAATATATATACCAGTATCTGGCTCAAACCAGAGCCTGCCAGTATAATCCGTCCGGACTCCAAACGTGCACAAGTGCGCGGATGAGAACGAACCCTGTCGCAAAACCATGCGACCTCTACTCTGTTTTGCCCAGAGGCGAATACCCTCTGTGTGGGACTCTAAAGACTCGACACTACGCTGGCAGTGGGTTTAACCACAGACCGCAAGCGGCACTAGCTGTGCGTAACGGTCCCCAGGTAGATGTCGACAAGAAGGCTGACGAGGTGAAACCCCATCTGTACTCCTACTGAGTCTGAATGTGACAGTCTCCGTACAGTCCGGTCTGTTCGTCTGATACATCGCATGGCGGGCCTAGGGGGTGGTAAACGTCAGTCCCCCAATAGCGGTACAAGTCGTGCCGGAGCGAAGCCCAAAACACCCTGAGATAACACTAGAAACCTACCAGTATATCTCGTTTGCCCTGGCCAGGGACTACTCGTGTAATGGCTCTCCTAGACACAGCGCGATGTCAACCCCCAATACCGGGAGAGACGAATCCTGTCTAACCGTCATTGCCTCCAAGTGCTTCGGGACTGCACCCAACCACCACCTGTTTGCACGACTCCTTTGAGCCGTGGTAGGGTAGTGATCAAAGTGCAGTGGGAACACACTTGAGGCGAAGTGCCAGTGTCAAGTCAGCGGACTAAGCTGTACTCATGTCACCTGGGAACTGATAACTGACGATAGGTATAATACCAACCTGTCAGTTCCCGACGAGTCCTGTCCAGTGTACTCGTAACCCAACGAGCACCCGTATACTATCTCCAGTATGACGTACTGATGGCTGTGGGACAGACCATCTCCCACACTGGGATGAGAAGCGCATACGCTAGTCTACTCCGGAGTATCGATGCCCTATCTCGATAGTCCTGCGACTAGGGACCTGTATAAGGATGTGCTTATAGATTACCCAGCCCCCACTAGTGTGACTGCCATCACAACGCTGGTAATCAAGCAAAGATCCTAAGGGCTCCACTAATGCGTATAAGTGATATACTGAAATAAACACAAGTACACATTGAAGTAGAAACAAACCAAGTAGCATACTACTATTTTGAGCAAGATTGTATATACAAGGTGAATATCCCAAGCATCCATTAAGTAATATACAAACTAGTATGATACAGTAATGGCCTCTAGGGCATATACACTAACAATCTCCCACTTGCACTAAAGCCATGTACTGGCGTATCGAAGACCTATCATCTCGATCAGCCGCTCGAACTAAGTCTGGGGTAGGGCCTTGGTGAATGGATCTGCAGTGTTCTCTTCTGAAGCAACCCTCCGAACCTCGATCTCCTTGCGATCCACGATCTCCCTGATCAGGTGATACCGCCTCAAGATGTGCCTGGATCTTTGATGGGACCTGGGTTCCTTCGCTAAAGCTATAGCCCCGTTGTTGTCGCAATACAGAGGTATTGGGTCAACAATGGACGGAACCACCTGAAGTTCTTTCAAGAACTTCCTCATCCAGACAGCTTCTTTTGCGGCATCAGATGCAGCGATGTATTCCGCTTCCATCGTCGAGTCTGCAACGGTTTCCTGTTTGGAACTCTTCCAATACACCGCCCCTCCATTGAGGGTGAAGACAAAACCCGACATGGACTTGGAATCATCTTTGTCACTCTGGAAGCTGGAGTCAGCAAAGGCCTCGATCTGGAGGTCTTTTCCGCCATACACCAAGAACATCTCCTTAGTCCTTCTCAGGTACTTGAGAATGTTCTTTACTGCTATCCAGTGTTTCTCCCCAGGGTTAGACTGATACCGGCTTACCACACTCAGTGCATAAGCTACATCCGGTCTGGTACACAACATCGCATACATTATAGAGCCTACCGCAGAAGCGTAGGGTATAATAGACATGCGATCCCTCTCCAAATCAGTCTTGGGAGACATCTCTTTAGAGAGGGTGATCCCGTGACAAGCCGGTAGGTTACCGCGCTTGGAATCTTCCATACTGAATCTTTTCACTATGGTGTCGATGTACCTGGACTGAGAAAGTCCCAATATCCTCTTGGATCTATCACGATGGATCCGGATCCCCAGGATGTATGAGGCATCACCCAGGTCTTTCATGGAGAACCTTTGTGACAAGAACCCCTTGACAGATTGTAGCATAGGAATGTCATTTCCTATCAAGAGAATGTCATCCACGTATAAAACGAGGAATACTACAGTTCTCGCTACAAATCTACTATAGATGCATGGTTCATCTGGATTTTTGATAAAGCCAAATTCTTTGACTGTCTCATCAAAGCAGATGTTCCAACTCCGCGATGCCTGCTTTAGTCATAGATGGACTTAAGCAACTTGCAAACCTTTCCGCTGCTCCCACTCTGAATGAAACCCTCTGGCTGGTCCATATAGACACACTCCTCTAAATTTCCATTCAGAAAAGCTGTCTTTACGTCCATTTGCCAGATCTCATAATCGTGGAAGGCAGCAATGGCAAGAAGGATCCGAATGGATTTCAGCATGGCTACTGGAGAAAAGGTTTCGTCGTAGTCCAAGCCAGGTCTTTGACGAAAACCCTTTGCTACCAGCCTAGCTTTATAGGTCTCAACCTGTCCATCTACACCAATCTTCCTTTTGAAGATCCACTTGCATCCTACGGGTTTTACCCCGTCTGGAGCAATGTCCAACGTCCATACTTTGTTGGTGTACATGGACTCCATTTCGGTCCGCATTGCATCCAGCCATTTTACCGAGTCAATGCTCTGAACGACCTGCTGGAAGCTAGTAGGCTCATCATAATCTATGATGCAATCCTCTCGATCCCCGTCTATGAGAAAACCGTAGTATCTCTCGGGCGGATGAGACTGCCTACTACTCCTGCGGAGCGGCGTAGGAATGTCCTGTTCTTCCGAACCCTCTGGTTCCACTAAACTTTCAGTAATAGTCCGTGGTTCTGGAATTTCTTCCAGTTCTACTGCGCTCCCACTTATTTCTTTTTCTATGAACTGGTGTTCTAGAAAGTGGGCATGACGAGAAACAAGAACTTTTTGTTCCTCTTCACAGAAGAAGAAATATCCCTTGGAATTCTTCGGATATCCCACAAACTTGCACAGTACTGATCGTGCCTCGAGCTTGTCCGCATGCTGCTTTTTGACAAAAGCTGGACTTCCCCATATCTTAATGTGATTAAGATGGGGTCTCTTCCCACACCATATCTCAAATGGCGTGGTAGGCACAGTCTTAGTGGGAACTCGGTTCAAAAGGTATGCGGCTGATTCTAGCGCATATCCCCAGAATGATCGCGGCAACTCAGCGTTACTCATCATGGACCGCACCATATCCAATAGGGTGCGGTTCCGTCTCTCCGATACACCGTTATGTTGCGGGGTGTAAGGAGGAGTAAGCTGAGAGAGAATTCCGTTCTCTTTTAAATAGTCCAGGAATTCGGCACTTAAGTATTCTCCACCTCGATCCGATCTTAGAATCTTAATACTTTTGCCGGTCTGTTTCTCTACTTCATTCTTATACTCCTGGAATTTTCCAAAGGCCTCGGACTTATGTTTCATTAAGAAGACATAACCGTACCTTGAGAAGTCATCTGTAAAAGTAATGAAGTAAGAATGTCCGCTTCGGGCATGTGTAGACATTGGACCGCACACGTCACTGTGTACGAGTCCCAAGAGCTCGCTCGCTCTTACTCCATGTCCAGTAAACGGAGTTTTTGTCATCTTTCCCTTGAGACAGGATTGACAAGTGGCATACGATTGATATTCGAACGCATTCAAATACCCTTCTGTATGTAACTTCGTTAACCTTCTCTCATTGATGTGACCCAATCTACAATGCCATAAGAAAGTCTGATTTATTTCTGGAGACTTTCTTTTGTGTGTATTCTGGACATTAAAAATCTGTGGTTGGTTTAACACGTATATACCATTACTCAAAGTACCTGACCCAATCAAAACTTGATTAAGGTGAATGTTTACAACATTACTTACAAACGCAAATTCATAACCTTCTTTAGAAACTAAAGATACAGAAATGATATTACAAGTTGCGTTGGGTACAAAAAAGCAATTACGCAAAACCAAAACATGTCCATCTGACATTCCCAGGTGATAGTCCCCCACGGCTTTAGCATCCATGCTAGCTCCGTTCGCAACTCTGAGGGTCATGTCACCTGCCTTCAAATCCCTACGGTTTCTCAACGCCTGCAAAGAATTACAGATATGAGATCCTGATTCGGTATCCAATACCCAGGAAGTAGAGTTTATTGAAAGACAGTTTTCAATAACATACACACCTGAAGCTGAATCTGCAACCTGCTTCAATTCCTGTGTTCTGGCCTTCCAGGCCCTGCAATCATTCTTCCAGTGTCCTTTCTTATGACAAAAGAAGCATTCTTCCTTATCCACAAGCTTCCCCGCTATCTTTGTTGCTTTACCTTTTCCCTTCGTATCCACTTTACTAACACCGCCCCTTGGTTTGGCGGGGGCTTTCTTCTTCTTTTCCTTGGCTTTCGCCTTGGACCTAGAAGAAGATGATCCTCCTACAAACAAAGTGGATGTTTCCCTACCTTTCTGTAGGGTGCCCTCTGCGCTCCTCAGCATGTTGAGGAGCTCTGATAGTTCAACCTCTTTTTCTTGTAGGTTGAAGTTCAGTATAAACTGGGCGTAAGTGGAAGGAAGGGACTGGAGAACTATATCCGTATATAGCTCACTCTCCAATGTGATCCCTAGGTCAGCGAGCTCCTCAATGTAGCCGATCATCTTTAGCACGTGCTCGGCTACTGATGATCCGACGGCCATTCTTGTCGAAAATAACTTTTTCGACGCTTCGTATCTTGCGATACGTGATTGCTCTCCATACAGTTCTTTTGTATGAAGCAATATGGACTCCATGTCCATATTCTCATGCCTCCTCTGATGTTCGTTGTCCATCGAGGCAAGCAGGAGGCATTTGGCCTTCGCGCTATCAATCTCCCAAGTCTTGCGGATTTCCTTATCCGCGATACTGGAAGTTGGACCAGGGACAGGGGGAGCTTTGGTGGTAAGAAGATACCCCAGCTTGTCATAAGTGATTGCTATCTTGACATTCCTGAGCCAATCTTTGTAGTTTGGCCCTGTCAGTTTGTTTTTATCTAGGAGTAACTTAAGTCCAGTCATGTTGATTTGGTCGCTGCAATTAGGAGAGAGAAGAAGAAACACTCAGCATGATGCTCTTGCAAGTTTAGAGTGGTTTTTAGTTTGTCTAAACAGGATGGCTCCCACTGTTTCTCGAATCCCTCCTCAAACCATAAAGGAAGAATTAGTCAGGATCACTCCCACCGTACAATACTTGCTTAACCGTTCAGCCAGGCCAGTGTCGGTACTTCGAGGGAGGTTTTCCAACGCTTTCGCGAAGTTCCTTAATTAAATAACCTCTTTTCCCTGGGGGCGTAACCCCGCTAACACCTTTCTAGGCACCTACTAGGTTTATAGCATTGATCGTTAAGTGAGAAATTTCCCGAGGAGTAGCATATACTCACAGTAGGATCGGGATCCAAATATCATCGCGTGACGAAACTGAAGGAATCCTACCAGAATCACCACACTCCAAATGGTATGCAAATCTAGCAAGTTTCAGTACTTATGAAACTCCCGATGTGGATTTTTGCCCCATGCTCTTATGACCTTGACTTTGGCCAAAATATCATAAGTCACATGTCAAGTTCTGCCCGTCACTATCCAGGTTAATTTGGATCCATCCGTACCTACCCTTGACTTTGGCCAAAATGGCAGCACGACTGTCCCAAACCAACGCATCTATCTATGCTACACATGAACACCCAATAGCTACCAATCACTATGCCTTGACTTTGGCCAAAATACATAGCTTGAATACTATTGCCTATTCATGCGAAGCGACGGAGGGCTACGAATGGTTTTGGCGAAACCGTGAACGTAGCGAACTTGATTTAATCGATGGAACGAGATAGCTTTTAGAAGGAGTGGCTCAATCTCCGCATTTAAAAGTTAGTTTTGAAAAGAACCGAGTGGTTTTTCGAAAGTGTTCCATCGACTTAAACTTGGTTTATTATCTTGCATTAGTTCTTTTAATGCGTGATATTCTTGCATTAGTTCTTTTAATGCGTCCCATCATTTAATCCTACCATTGCAGAAAACAACCAAAATATGACGTACGCTTATGCCATTCGCATTCGCCACGGGGCCCCGTCATTACCCGTTAGGTTACTTAACTAACGACAGAGCGGGGGCTGGGCTAGCGCGTCTGTAAAACATAAGCAACGCCTAAATAGAAAGCAATGATAGACATTACAGATCACAGATGAATACATTGGATATACTAGCAATCCGCAATCCTTTCGAGCCTGGAACGAAAAGCGGATAACACGGTCGCGGTGAATAGCCAAATACCCCACCCAAGACCTCTACGGGTGCGGCAAACTACCCGCCAAGTCCTCGGTAGTTTGTGCACCCCTCCATGGGTCTATCCTAGGAGCAAAAACAGTAAAAAGAATTATACAATGACGGCTACAACCCCGACCCGGTTGTGCGGCCAAACAAATAATATAATTACATCAATTTACATTTACAATGAATGAAAGAAAAACAAAAGCTCATCTCACATCCACCCCGGCTATTCACCCGCGACAGTCCAACACATTCATATACACATTCCAGCACATTACAGATCATGTATAACCCCGACTAATCGTCTTATAGCGATTAGCCGACGTTCAATACATGCAAACATCACAGATATAACCATCATAGTCAAAGTGTAGTGAAGTTCGGAAAAAATACGGAATTATAGGACCCCAAAAGGAAATTTCTTTTCTGCAAAATCTGGGCACATATAATATATTTCAAAAATCCCAAAACCAACACAGACACACACTGCACGAAAAACGATGCAGAGAACACGACAAAGCGCGGCGGTTCCGCGGCAACTACCTAGTTTATGCGGCGGAAGGGCGGCGGTTTGGTCGAATCACTGTATCGTTTTTCTTGGGTGTTCACACAAAACCCTGAGCCGAATTTACAAGTATAAAGTTTTTCATTTTGAGCCAAAAAATTTTCAACAGAAACTCAGGTTTTGTAATTTTCCGGTTTTGTGATTTTTTCGGTTCCGAACTTCGTTACACTTCACTACCAAGCTAGTTTAAGTTTAGTTAGGCTCTGATACCACTGTAAGTCCATATTGCGACCCCCGGTTCTTACGGGGAGGCGGAAACGGTATAAAAACAAATTTTTATCGCAAGAGGCAACATGGACTAAACAAGGTCGGGATCGGGTCTAAACTAAACTAGCAAATACGCTAAAAGGAGTTAGCTACTCGGATAGAGATGGTTATACCTAAACTTGAACTCCTTCTTCTTGAAAACTTGTAGAGGTTGATGGTTCTCTTTTGTCGCCTTCTTCCGTCGAAGATGGATCCACCTCGAGGGTTTGACCTTGGGCTCTTTCTCGGACTTGGAGTGAACTAGAATCTCCGGCTTGCTAATCCTTTGATCCTAGAGTGAGTAGAGAGTGACTAGGGTTTGCTTTTCTTTTTAAAGAGAAGGATTCTCAACTCATGAGAAGGTTTCTCTTTGCTAGAGGAAGAAGAAGATGAAGAGAGGAGAGAGAATGAATATGATAGAATGAGCTATTCTATTCTATCTTGCAACCATAATGCCAAAAAGAATTATCTAAATAATAATAAATCAAAATGAGAATAGTTGATGGTAGTATTTGGAATGACCACTACCATGCTTCATTTAATGAAATGTAAGCATGAATCAAGGAAGACTTTTTAAAGCATGATGGTGGTCAATGGTCAACAAGTCAACCATGGTCAACAAGTCAACAAAAAAAACAACCATAACATAATTCTCATTTAATTACTATTATTAATAGATAATTCATAAATCCATTAGGGTTTGGAAAATGATAACTGTCAACTGTGCATACGCACCCGTTCCGAAACCCTAATGAAATACCTCATCCTCCGCCTCAAGCAACTGTGCATACACACCTGCATTCTCGTTCCGAGGAACAAGAATACCAAGATATAAAAGCAACCCCAAATATATATACCAGTATCTGGCTCAAACCAGAGCCTGCCAGTATAATCCGTCCGGACTCCAAACGTGCACAAGTGCGCGGATGAGAACGAACCCTGTCGCAAAACCATGCGACCTCTACTCTGTTTTGCCCAGAGGCGAATACCCTCTGTGTGGGACTCTAAAGACTCGACACTACGCTGGCAGTGGGTTTAACCACAGACCGCAAGCGGCACTAGCTGTGCGTAACGGTCCCCAGGTAGATGTCGACAAGAAGGCTGACGAGGTGAAACCCCATCTGTACTCCTACTGAGTCTGAATGTGACAGTCTCCGTACAGTCCGGTCTGTTCGTCTGATACATCGCATGGCGGGCCTAGGGGGTGGTAAACGTCAGTCCCCCAATAGCGGTACAAGTCGTGCCGGAGCGAAGCCCAAAACACCCTGAGATAACACTGGAAACCTACCAGTATATCTCGTTTGCCCTGGCCAGGGACTACTCGTGTAATGGCTCTCCTAGACACAGCGCGATGTCAACCCCCAATACCGGGAGAGACGAATCCTGTCTAACCGTCACTGCCTCTAAGTGCTTCGGGACTGCACCCAACCACCACCTGTTTGCACGACTCCTTTGAGCCGTGGTAGGGTAGTGATCAAAGTGCAGTGGGAACACACTTGAGGCGAAGTGCCAGTGTCAAGTCAGCGGACTAAGCTGTACTCATGTCACCTGGGAACTGATAACTGACGATAGGTATAATACCAACCTGTCAGTTCCCGACGAGTCCTGTCCAGTGTACTCGTAACCCAACGAGCACTCGTATACTATCTCCAGTACGACGTACTGATGGCTGTGGGACAGACCATCTCCCACACTGGGATGAGAAGCGCATACGCTAGTCTACTCCGGAGTATCGATGCCCTATCTCGATAGTCCTGCGACTAGGGACCTGTATAAGGATGTGCTTATAGATTACCCAGCCCCCACTAGTGTGACTGCCATCACAACGCTGGTAATCAAGCAAAGATCCTAAGGGCTCCACTAATGCGTATAAGTGATATACTGAAATAAACACAAGTACACATTGAAGTAGAAACAAACCAAGTAGCATACTACTATTTTGAGCAAGATTGTATATACAAGGTGAATATCCCAAGCATCCATTAAGTAATATACAAACTAGTATGATACAGTAATGGCCTTTAGGGCATATACACTAACAGCTTGAGCCATCAACAACTGGCATTCCAAACCATCCCATGCCGGCTATAGACATTTTAGGGCGCCGCATTTTCCAGGGCGAAGCCCAGCCATGGAGACAGATTTACAAGATAGGGCTTACCCCTCGACATCCCACGGGCTACCTTCTCTGGGCCCGTTATATCCTGTTTGCCCATCGTGCGCGACTGCAGAGGGTCAGACTCTATCAGGCGATATATGCATCTCTTTTCCACTATCAGTCCCCCCATGTCTGGTGGGTTAAGGCCTTCTTAAACCAATGGAATCTTCCCACCAACACCTTCCTTCTAGGGGACCGCGAAGTTTCAATTTCTCTGGAGAAATTTCGCGAGATCTCAGGGTTGCCGGTCAGGGGGACACTTTATGAAGAATTACTGCCTCCTGATGAGTATGTCTTCGAAACCGAGCCTGCCATGCTTAACGGCCTGTCGACCGAGAGTGCCGTCCGCCACAAGCGCTCAAGTTTGATCAAGACCCTGAGTATTTTTGAGAAGCTATTCGCAGAGTCAGAGAAATAAGGCGTCACTTTTAAAAGCTTTATCGCCTGCTTCCTTCGCAAAGATGTCCTGTCAAAGACAGCTCCGAAGTTTGCGAATATCAACGACCCCTTTGGGTTCGGTTTAGATAAGCGGCCGACTAAAGAAGAGGACTTGCCGCAGTTCTACATTCCCATCATGTCAGCGGTATCTTTCGAGTCGATCGCAGCTCCTGGTATGGATGAGGAGACTTTCTTCGTGGGCTTCATCAGTGTCTGGCTCAGTTGGTTCGCCATTCCCATGCACCGTCGTTTCATGAGAGCCTCAGTTATTTACCCCGCTCATCGCATTGCTGAGGGAACGCGACTAGCTGTGGGCATTGCAGGGCTAGCGCATCTATATCATGGGTTAAGCGCCGCGGCCAATACCTCAACTCCAGGTGTAGATGTGGTAAATTTCTTTCTTCATTACTTTACATCCTGGATTGAGATGCACGTGCTGGGGGCATTTGCTGCGCACCAAAGACCCGGCTTTTATGACGCTTACACTTTTCCGTGACTCATGCGGCTGGTGGACGCTTCTGCTCCTGACCCGACTCAGTCTGGGGCTATTCGCGTGCTGGTCAATCCCTATGCTAATATAGGCGGGATGGTATTCAACGACCGAGTTCTCTCTGCTCCCTCAAGACCGGTTCAACAGCTCTGCGACTTGTCGAAAGAGGGGGTACCTTCTCTGAAGCCCAGGGAAGCTATGAACCTATATTCGATCGGACCAGGTTATCTGGTATTTCGTTAGAACGGTGCGGCCCTTTTTATGTGGTACAACCCATACCGCTTTGCTCGGCAACTTGGATATGACCAAGGCGTCCCTTTTGAGGCATTTATGGTGGAGCCTAGCCCATTGCCAGAAGTTGTTCGTGACGCCGCTCATCACTTCATGTGGCTGAACACTGGCTCCCGCTTCGTGATTCCTGAAGCTGATCATATTCCTCGATGTGTGGGGTCATTCACGGGCTGGTACCTCCACCGAGTCAGTCCAATCATTGCTGAGGAGAGGAGGGTGCTCCTCGGATATAGGGCTCCCACTCCGATCCAAGCCATGGGAGTTCCGCCGCAACCGCGTGCAATGGTTCACCCTCCCTTGAGGGATACTAGGGTCGTGCTTACTCCGGAGGCGGCGAAAGTGGATTTAACTCCCACAACTGGTATGCCACTGCGTACTAGGGCTCAATCAAGGGCCAATAGGGCGCCAGTAGCAGTGTCATCGGCTGCGGCATCAGCAATGGCCGTGTCGTCATCGGTACCATCGCCGAGCGAGGACATTGAAGGTGAAGTGAGTCAATGCCGTACCAAAGCTCCATGGGGAAGGAAGCGATCGTCTTCAGCGGTTAGTTCTGGGCCCAAGAGGCGGAGAAAGATGGTCACCAATCTGCTCGACTCTTTAGTGGAGTCCGAGCCTATTCTTCAAGATGAATCACTAGTCATGAAAGAATCGGATGGTGGTCTACTTTTCCTGGGTTCATCTGCCGAGGAAGCCGCACAATTGACTGAGGTTATAAGACGTTCACAAGATGAATCCGAGAACGTAAGGATCCCAAAGAGGCCCTATCCTGCCGTCATTTTTTACGAAGACCCTCCCTCGATACGGCGGCTATTCATAGGCCCTTTGGAAGAATGGGGTGAGAAGGCCCTTAAGCAGGCTGTTTCAGCCAACGTCGAAGACGCGCTTTCATTGTGGACCGGTGGCCACGAGTCTACTCTTGAACTTCGGTGAGCATATCTCCTCAGGAAGGAGCGTCGGCTTGAACAAGCCATATTAGAGGCTCCCTTGCGCATCGGTATGTCCATGTATCTCTTTGTAATATTTTGTATTGCTCGTATACATACATACATATATATATATATATATATATATATATCCTTATCCTCGTACAAACTTTGCAGGGACTTCGGCGGCGGTGGAGGATCTGAATTCGAGTCGCGCTTTGACTGTAGACTCCGCTAATATCCCCAATGAAACACTAATCAGTATGGAGGGGGTCGATGCAACCGTTGCACCTGTGATGGAGCCTCCCTCGGTGATTCCCGCTCCCCAATCGCTTGCTCCCCCGGGAGTGGCATCTTTGTTGGTCGCCGATCCATTGGATCTTTCTGGGGGAGGCCCAGAGATTAGGGGACAGGTAGTCGAGGATACCGTCCTTCCGCTGGAGCCTGCAGTGGCGGCCACTGCTCCTCGCTCGGAAGTCGTTACACTGGCCCACATCCCCGATGATGTGCCTGGGGACACGGAGGAGGCCGCCGAAGCTGCTATCCCTCCATCCCAGAATGGGAGAAGTATCGAAGGTAGCCTTCTATATTTTACATTAATAATCTCTCCATTATCTGAAACCTTCTGTCTTTTCAGAATTGCATGGCTTGGCGGCGTCTATTGCCAATCTGTCTCCCAGGAAGTCTTTTCAGTGCCTGTTGGAGATGTCCGCTCCACAGGCGATATATCCTCAACGCATCGTCCTCTCTTCCGGGCAAGGTTAGTGTCGTTTGCCCTCTCCTCACGGCGTTATCCTTATTTCATATAATGACATTAATGTCTTCTACAGTTCTAGAAGCTGATGACGAGGTCGAGATTCTTAACGGACCTGGGGAGCTTTCAGATCTCTCTTGCATGACTGTGGATAAGTAAAGTCTCAATGTTGTTCCATTTGCTCTTTGCTTACAAGTCTCGCTGACTGTTTATAAATCTGAACAGCTTTGCCAATTCTTACCATGCTGGAATCTCGCATCGTCATGCCACCCGGCCCTTACGCTCTACGTGTCTCGGAACGGATGGCAAAGCTAAGCCTCCATTCCTTGTCAGCCCTAATTGAAGACCTTCGTGCTGGCAGTCTGATCACGGCCGAAGCATTTGCCTCTGAGCCAACGGTTCTCTTCCCTTTCTTGCACCTACCATAGTGAAACATTGGTGCAAGTCTGGGTTGAGTTTTGTCGGCAGGTGGAGGCTTGCCTGCATATTCTTGAATGTACACGCCTTCCTTCAGAGGTTGTGGCCGCGAAGGTGAGCTTACAGGAGCTGATTGAGCGGTGCGCTGCGAACATGATATCGTGCGAGAAGAGGCTCAGTCGTAAGTTTTCGGAGAGGGAGATGGCTTCCAAAGCGCCGAGGGAGCTTCAAGCCAATCTTACGGCCAAGACCACTAGGGCATATGAACTTTGGCGGGTGCTTCAAGAGGCTGTCAAGGAGGTGGTAGCCATTGATAAAGCCGTCATTTTTACTCGTGACATGGTCGAAGCCTATAAAGTTACTGAAAAAGAGCTTGAAGGACAGCTTGCCTCATACCAGGCCCAACAGGCTCAAGCGGAGGCCCGTCTTTTGACGATAATGAATCATGAAGCCGAGGCCCAGCGGAAAGGGGATGAACTGGTAAATCTACCGAATCGTCCGCCGGCTTGAAGACTTGTATATATATATATTTTTATTCCTCTTTTGTACATACTCCTAAATGAGAGTATATTTTCTTTTCGTTCTTCCATAAATTGTACTTTGTATTCATTTTGACTCATGAATAAAAGACACATTTTGCTTCATGATGATGTGTCCCTTTTAGTAAATGCATTTTGTGGACAATCTATTTTGATTTCTCTGTAGGACAGCGAAGGCTTAGGATTCAGGGTTAAGATCTGTCGTAAGACTTTTCAACTTTATAAGCCGTGAGGGTCTCATAAAGAATTTTCTCCCTACAGGTCGAGAGGATCCCGTAGGTGTAATTTCTCCTTAGGAATCGTGAGGATTCTTAAGTGCGTTTTCTTCTGAGAGTCATAAGGATCTCACAAAAGAGTTTTCTCCCTTACAAGTCGTGAGGACCTGTAAGTGATGGACGTTTGACATTATCCGCATTTCTCGGAGTCAGGGGTTGCTCTGGCCATTTCCCACAGGGTCAGGATTGACTTTAGCCGTGTTCTATGGGACCAGGATTTGCTCTGGATGCTTTCCACGGGGTCAGGATTGACATAGCCGTGTTCTGCGAGGACCAAGATCCACTCTGGGCGTTTCCTACGGGTCAGGATTGACATAGGCCGTGTTCCACATGACCAGGAATTTGCTCTGGATTCTTCCCACGGGTCTGATTGACATAGCCGTGTTCTGCGAGGACTAGGATCCGCTCTGGACGTTTTCCACGGGGTCAGGACTGACATAGGCCGTGTTCCACGTAACCAGGAATTTTGCTCTGGATGCTTTCCACGGGGTCATAGCCGTGTTCTGCGAGGACCGGGCTCCGCTCTGGACATTTTCCACGGGGTCAGGATTGACATAGGCCGTGTTCCATATAACCAGTAATTTGCTCTAGATGCTTCCCACGGGGTCGGTTTGACATAGCCGTGTTCTGCGAGGACAAGGATCCGCTCTGGACGTTTTCCACGGGGTCAGGATTGACATAGGCCGTGTTCCACGTAACCAGGAATTTGCTCTGGATGCTTCCCACGGGGTCATAGCCATGTTTTGCGAGGACCAGGCTCCGCTCTGGACATTTTCCACGGGGTCATGATTGACATAGGCCGTGTTCCACATAGCCAGGAATTTGCTCTGGATGCTTCCCACGGGATCATAGTCGTGTTCTGCGAGGACCAGGCTCCTCTCTGGACATTTTCCACGGGGTCAGGATTGACATAGGCCGTGTTCCACGTAACCAGGAATTTGCTCTGGATGCTTCCTACGGGGTCATAGTCGTGTTCTGCGAGGACCGGGCTCCGCTCTGGACGTTTTCCACGGGGTCAGGATTGACATAGGCCGTGTTCCACATTGTTGGAGATAGTGCCCTCAGAGTCAATTATTGGATCACAGGCACGTGATTGCAATGATTGAGGGAGGACCTATCCCGGTAGAACAGTCTTACTCGAGATGATAGTATGCTATCTGGTTTATCTTTATCATCGTGTACTGCTTTAGGTGACCTGACATGTCGCTATTACACGTTGATAGAGCCCCTAGGATTCTTGCTTGACGACCAGCAGTATGATGGCGATCATATACGTGGGAGCTGGGGTCTATAAGCACATCCTTAAAAGGTCCCTAGTCGTAGGAGTTTCGAGACAGGGCATCGATACTCCATTAGTAGACTAGTGTATACAGTCGAGACCCCGACGAGGGGCGGTGGCCGGTCTCACAAGCCACTGGTGTCAGTTGGTTCACCTAAGATGTATACAGGTGCTCATTGGGTTATGAGTACACCGGACAGGACTCGCCGGGAACCTGCTAGTTGGGCTTATACCTGACGTCAGATAGCAGTTCCCTGGTGACATGTGTACAGGTTAGTTCATCGACCTGAGGATCGTCATTTGTCTCGTGTGAGTTCCCACTGTGCTTTGATTACTACCCTACCACGGCTCAAAGGAGTCGTGCAAACAGGTTTTAGTTGGGTACAGTCCCGAGCCACATGGAAGCAGTGAGCGGATCTTCAGGGGTTCGTCTCTCCCGGTATTGGGGGTGAGGTCGCGCTGTGTCTAGGAGAGCCATTACGCAAAGCCCTCGGCCGAGGCAGGAGATTTACTGGTAGGTATTCCAGTAGTATCTCAGGGTGTTCTGGGCTACACTCCGACACGACTTGTACCGCTTTTGGGGGTCTGACTTTTACCAACCCCCTAGGCCCGCCATGCGATACTCATAGACGAACGGACCGGACTGTACGGATATTGTCACTGACAGGCTCAGTAGGGTGTCAGGATGAGTTCGCTCATCGACGTCCCTTTTGGTCAATAGCTGGTGGCCCGTCACGTATTGGCTTATACCCCTGACGTGCTAGTGGTTAAATCCACAGCCATAGTAGTGACGAGTCTTTAGAGTCCACCACACTTTCAGTTACTCAAGCTTTCGGGCGAAACGCTGTAGAGACCGTATGGAGATATGGCAGGGTCCGATCAAATACGTGCGGTATTGCATGGATAAGGATCAGACAGTTTTGTACTAGTGGCCGTATAGTTATATGGCAGGGTTTGATCTGATACGTGCGGTATTGCACGGATCAGGATCGAACGGATTTTACTAGCCGGCTTTGGCTTAAGCCGGTCCTAGTTTAGTGCAGTGTAGATTTTGTCTCATTGCATTTGTATCCGGTCGGAATACAGATGCAGGTGTGTATGCACAGTATCGGGGTTTTCCTGTAATTCATTACGGGACCAGTTTTCTGGAGTTGCCAGTTTGCATTCCGTTCCGGCCGGTTTTCCTTTGTTCTTTCCCGGCCGGACTTTTCCGATGGAGGGGGTTATTTGCAAGTTCGCAAATAACTTTTTGTGGAGGGGTTTATTGCAAAAGGATTTATTATGAGAGCATCTTTTCTTTTGCACCATTCTTTGCATTTATTGTGAAGTGAATGGATTTGATTTGAGTATGGGTTTTGTTATGATGATGTTTCCTTGTGGTCACCCCCTCCTACCATCACCTTCCTTCTCTTCTTTTGTTCACCTCCCTATTCCTATAAGGTGATGGCCGGCCACAACTTTTTGATGAGGGAATTTCATTTTTGGTAGAGTGGAGAAATAATCATCTCATTTTGAATACACCAAAGTTTCATCTCCATTTTTGTTCTTCACTTCCCTCCATCCAATGGCAACTACATAAACTCAAGAGACAAAGTTTCTACACTACTTTCTACAGCATATCTTGGGCATGTCGAGTTGCCGGCTTCATGCCCGAGTTGCCTCGGTATTGAGGCGGGAGCCCGTAAAAGACGAAGGCGATGTGGTGCCCTTTCCGGCGAGGAGGCGACGATGTGGAGCCAAGACTTTCCGCGGGAGATCGGGATGATGAAGAGAAGACCGGAGGACTCGGATCACTCGGTATACTTCTCACCCCATCTCTTGTTTGCTAGCATTAGGTTAATGGTAAACGATCCGGGTTTTCATTGTCCGCGGTAGCGCCGGTTTCCGAGTAAGGAAAATTTTTGATTCCGCATTTTGGCCTCGGGTAGACGGCCGGGGCGCTGCCGTGGCGCAACATGGTATCAGAGCCACGCCATTAACCTTACCTAGCTTCGTTTGATGTGTTTGCGTTTCCGATCGACCAAAATTTCCAAAAACCGTATTTTTCAAGCACATCAGTTTCTGTCGAATTTTTTTTGAGTCCAAAAATTTTTCAGGTTATCTCAGAATGATGTGCAGGGAGTTCTAAGACTACTGCAAAAATTTGGTAAAGTAATCATACCATTCGACCGCGGAAGCGCGGCCTTAGCCCCTCATTGGCCGCGCTTCCGCCGCAGTAATGGGCCTTCACTTCACCAGTTTCTTTCAGTGGGCTTGTGGGCTTATTTTAGGGGTTTTGGGATATTAAAAGTGGGCCCAGGTTTTCTGTGAGTGCTACAGTTTTGATTGGGGGCCCACTTGTTAATTTTTGGTCAATCGGAAAATTTTAAACACATTATTTCACAGTATTTACATTATATCTGCGACCGTGAATGTCACTCGATCGGTAAATCCGGTCTAACTGCTATAGCCCGGTTAGACGGATTTGCGAACTTGACTTTCACGTTGATGTTCTATGTTTATGCTGTGATGTTGCGGATCGGTCGTGGGGGATAGCCTGGATGCAATGCTAGTACAGTTTTGTTGTATTATGTACATTTGATATTGCGGGGCGAGCGTCCGACATGTGGACTGCCGTCACTGCCTGTTTGTATTATTCTTTTGGGGCACGACCTGGTTGCGGTTGATGTACCCGGTGTATGTATATTTTACTTTCTGTACTAGGATTGCCCCGCGGTGGGGTGCACGGATAGCCGGGTTCTAGAGGGCAACGGGCCCGCATCTCAGGGCATTGAGACGGAGGGGGCTTCAGTCTGGAATTGGCAGGCTATTCGCAGCACTCGTAGGGGGTACCGGTTGACCCAGGAGGGGTGCCCAAGTTACCGGATTCCGTGAAGTGCTGGGTGGTCTATTCACGGTGCTGAAGGGGGCTGCCTCGCTTCAGGTTTTGGCGGGTGACTTGCCGCGCCCGTAGGGGTCTAGGATTTCATTGCACAGGCTATCCACACGACCAGGGGAACGTCGGGTTTCAGCAGCGGCTCTGTGAAACCCGGGGCTTCCAGATATCTGTATTGTTCTGTGATGCTGTATATTTCTGTGATGTTGCATTTTATTCACGCCTTGAGCGAAATACTATATATTGGTATATATATTAGTAGATGTTGTATATGTTTTTCATCCGCGCTAGTCCAGTCCCCGCTCTGTCGTTAGTAAGCTAACCTAACGGGTGATGACGGGACCCAGTGGCAAATGCGGATGGCATATACGTACGTCAGTATATTTTCGTTCTTTGTGGTGTGATCAATTGATGGGACTGCATTGATTCGGATCAATGCAAGTTTAAACAAACTTATTCTGATGTTGTTGGAACACTTTTCAAAAAGCTGTTATTGCAAAGACGTTCACTTTTGTTTTGCATCGTGGTATTCATTTGGAATATCTTGCTCCTCAGTCGACGAGGCAAGGGCCGAGATCCCTTCACCGGGAGTGACCCCTTGAACAGAAGTTTGCGTCAGGGCATTAACTTCACTATAGCCGATTACTTTTGCTTTGCATCGTGGTATTCATTTGGAATATCCTGCACCTCATTCTACGGGGAAAGAGCCGAGATCCCTTCACCGGGAGTGACCTCTTTAGTAAAGGTTTTCGTCACTATATTTTATAAAAGGCTATGCAGTTCCTTCAACGATATCAAGTTCATTACGTTAAAGGTTTTTCGCCAAAAACCATTCGTAGCCCTCCGTCATTTCTTATGGGTATTATTTAGTATTCGTGCTGCGTTTGTTGACTCCGTCAAGGCGTAGTGTACGGTAGCTAAGTGGTGCTTGTTTGTTGCATAAGTGGGATTGGTTAGGACAGTCGTGCGGCCTTGTTGACTCCGTCAAGGGCACGTACGGGTGGGTTTAATGCAATCCAGATAATGACGGGTTGAACTTGACTAGGACTCTTTGATTTGTTGACTCCGTCAAGGTCACTTGAGTCCTAGGGGTAAAAATCACATCGGGAGTTTCAAAAGAACTGAAACTTGCCAGGTATGCGCATACCTTCTGGAGTGTGGTGACGTGAGTGGATTCCGTCACGTTATCATGCGATGATAGTTGGATCCCGATTCCCACTGATGAGTTGGTTTACTCTTCGGGTGACCCCGACTAATTCTTCTTTCAGGTTTGGAGGAGAATTTGAGGTACAGTGGGAGGTTTCCAGATTAGACAAAGTGGTAACCATTCTGATCTAGGTTAGAGTGCACGCTGAGTGTTTCTTTTCTCTCTCTCTGGCAGCGACCATTGACCCGACCCTAAAACTATGACTCAGTGACCAAGTTGACCGAACCTTCTTAACACAGGCTTTTGGATTGTCAGAGTTGTAAACCTCATTGCCACTCCTACTTTTACCCTTTTCTCCAGGACACCCCGTATTACTACGAACGTCCACTTCCATTGGACAAAACCATCGTATGGTTATATACGAACTCGAAGGACTTCGAGGATGGTTTCTGGTTCTGGAGAAAACGAATAGGATTATTCAGTTGTCTTTTTTTTTCACCTTCTCTCATTGCGAGTACTCCTTGGTTTAGGAGATAGTACACCTATTACGCAAATTGGATAGTCTTCTTCCAAACCTTAGGCTGGTGCCGACCGGTAGGAAATGAAGAAAACCAATTAGCATAACGATGGTGTGCAGAAGGTATTAAGATTAAGACAAAGCAAGGGATTAGTAAGAGGGCAAAGTAAATTGCGACTGATATTCACGACCAAATCAAGTATTTCTTCGCCAATCCTAAATCACCTTTGTATTTCTCCAGGACACTCCGTATCACTACGAAGATCCACAGTTTATTGGATACTCCATCGTATGGTTATATACGAACTCGAAAGGAACTTGTTCCAGTTCGGGGATGGATTCTGGTTCAGGAGAAATAGGAATAAAGTACATTCAGGTGTCTTTTATCTTCACCTTCTCTCGCATTGCGAGTGTTCCTAGGATTAGGACAGTACACCTTTTATGCTTTTTGGATAGTCTTCTTCCAAACCATAGGCTGGTGCCGAACGGTAGGGAAGGAAGAAAACCATTTGGCCTAAAAAGGTGTACAGAAGGTAATGACTAAAGACATATAAAGGGATTTGGAGAGGTGGCAAAGAATCATACGGTTACAGTTGTGAATCTGGATAATGGAAGAGGCATTACTAAGAATACCATAATACCCCGACGAAACATTTCAATGTTTCAGTTTCACTGTGTACTGTTAATGGAAAACTGATTTCCCAGTTAGACACTTGCTCCAGGGTATGTATTTACCAGGTATGATTCTCACATCTGTATGGTTTTACAGATGATGAGTGGGAGTAAGCTATTGGGAATTGGGTGATCATCCTCACTATATCGGGATTCATTGTAATCGGTGATATTTGAGGAAGTCACCTGGGTTGTTTGCCGGTCGGCAAATATTTGGTTTTGAATATCCGCTGTTGTGCACCAATTTCAAATTGATATATCTGTACGTCTATTTTCATAGAGTGAGATATACCTTTTGATATTATGTCGATGACATTTACCTATATCAGTGGATGGTTAGGTAAGGAGCATCAAACAGCGGTGTAATTCTTCTTAACCATAAGTACAGTTTTCAACCTACAACGCACAGTGAAAGAGTTGTTAGACTCAGCGGACTTATACAGAGTATTGTATGTTGTCCCAGTGTCCATTGGGACAGAGGGGTTGGTCCTCATACTATATTCTGTTTACTTTTAACTTCTCTAGTTCTTAGACATATGTTTCGTTGAAACACAGGGTCTGAGTTTTGAGGAGTTATTGGTATAAGAATAGAGTAGAGAACCAGGTATTGCAAGTATCGGGATTCTTCAAGGTGATCGAAGATGTAGATACTTGTGTATGGTATTCAGTTGATAGTAAAGAGAAATTGCTTCTCTTTCAGGTTACTCATAATTGGATGAATTCCTAAGTTGAGTAACGCTGATCGGCCTCCTTCCATTTAGTTGACATGCACTGGAGACAGCTGCATGATTTGAATCTGGTTCAATTAAATCAGTGCCTCTGGTTCTATATTGGATATAGAACAGTTCATATCTTGACATTGTTAAGGTACGGGGAGTTGTCCGGCTTATGCTTAAAACCAGACACTGGACAACTCAAGGCACGTTTCTGTAATGGCTGTTTGTGGGTTGACCCAGGCTATGACGAGGGTTGATTTTCTACCATCTGGATGAACAATAGCAATATTGTTCTAGACTCGCCACAGTTTTAATAAAAATGTTTTTTTTTCAGAAAACAGTAGTGGGAGTATGGTAGAACTGGAAGTGATTCCAGAACCGCAAACGATTACTGAAGATTTAATAAGGAACCTAAAGATTCAATCTGATTTGACATTCCATTAGCCACTCCGCAGATAAGGTGGGTAACTTCAGGCACCCGAGAGGTACTCCGGTAGCCTCAAGGACGGTGACAGGGAAGTTCTTGTTTACCCACACTTGCCATTGTTGTTGTTCCAGGCTGCGAGACCCGGCAGGAGGATGAGTATAGCGTCGTTCTAAACTAGCTTTAGAAGTGCACGTCTATATGACTCTGGCAGAGGGTTGTCGTAGTCAGTGGGAGCAGCGGAAGCATTGGTGGACTTCATGCTTATGTCTATTTATAGACTAAAGCAGATATAGCGGAGTTAGATCATCTGTTTCTGTGATGACAGTCATGGGTTTGACGTCATCAGAATAGGGGATGGATCTGTTGAGAAGGTAGTAGGAAGTGATATTCCTATACTACGATCGGTTATAGTTTGGTCGTCACACAGTGTTTTCTCCACATGGGACTTGGATATTATATCAGACATACTGGTTACTAGACCTATGGTTTTAGATCTAGATTTGGGTGGTTTCCCAATCAGGGTACCTTGACAGCATTCTATGAGTATTTAGAATGGACGACTCCTGGCATGGTAGTGTACCTGCAGGTAATGGAGTCACCCTCTCTAAAGGTGTCTTCCAGACTAAAGAGGAGAGGGATACACATGATTGACAGATCACTTGCTTAGGCAATTGAGTCAATCATGAGAAGTCAAGTACCACACCAGATGTTGTTCTTGCAGTAGGTGCAATAAGTTGATATTAATCCAATCCTGGAAAAACAGTCGGAAGCAGTTTTAGAACATAAGTGAATGTTCTAGGGATATGATAACGGCTGCCTCTTTTAAGAGACGATTATCATTCCAGGCTTCCAAGGTGACGTGGACGACAAGGAAGTTGTCAGAGTTATAGTTCTTCCTCTGACGAGGGACAGTATTTTGGACAGGTGATCAAGGCAATACTGAGGGAGGCATGGCGCAGGATACTGATTAAGTTCAGTTGACGATACAGTCTAAGAAGTTTGGATTTGGAGTTCATTTATGAACTAGGTCCCATCAGCCATCCAGACATTCCAAGACAGGTATTGCTCTTTTCGGGAGATAGTTTTCTCCGCGAACTTGAGATATAGAGAGACACAGAAAGAAACATCACAGCGGATCCACTCACTGAGGCTATTCCTCGAACGCAATAGTTTCGCAAACGAGCTTTGTGAGACTGACTAGTAGAGGAGTTGGGTGTTCGGTATCACACGGGCTGTGAGTATGCGACATCGCAATAATTAGCCTTGAGTGCAAGTGGGAGATTGTTGGAGATAGTGCCCTCAGAGTCAATTATTGGATCACAGGCACGTGATTGCAATGATTGAGGGAGGACCTATCCCGGTAGAACAGTCTTACTCGAGATGATAGTATGCTATCTGGTTTATCTTTATCATCGTGTACTGCTTTAGGTGACCTGACATGTCGCTATTACACGTTGATAGAGCCCCTAGGATTCTTGCTTGACGACCAGCAGTATGATGGCGATCATATACGTGGGAGCTGGGGTCTATAAGCACATCCTTAAAAGGTCCCTAGTCGTAGGAGTTTCGAGACAGGGCATCGATACTCCATTAGTAGACTAGTGTATACAGTCGAGACCCCGACGAGGGGCGGTGGCCGGTCTCACAAGCCACTGGTGTCAGTTGGTTCACCTAAGATGTATACAGGTGCTCATTGGGTTATGAGTACACCGGACAGGACTCGCCGGGAACCTGCTAGTTGGGCTTATACCTGACGTCAGATAGCAGTTCCCTGGTGACATGTGTACAGGTTAGTTCATCGACCTGAGGATCGTCATTTGTCTCGTGTGAGTTCCCACTGTGCTTTGATTACTACCCTACCACGGCTCAAAGGAGTCGTGCAAACAGGTTTTAGTTGGGTACAGTCCCGAGCTACATGGAGGCAGTGAGCGGATCTTCAGGGGTTCGTCTCTCCCGGTATTGGGGGTGAGGTCGCGCTGTGTCTAGGAGAGCCATTACGCAAAGCCCTCGGCCGAGGCAGGAGATTTACTGGTAGGTATTCCAGTAGTATCTCAGGGTGTTCTGGGCTACACTCCGACACGACTTGTACCGCTTTTGGGGGTCTGACTTTTACCAACCCCCTAGGCCCGCCATGCGATACTCATAGACGAACGGACCGGACTGTACGGATATTGTCACTGACAGGCTCAGTAGGGTGTCAGGATGAGTTCGCTCATCGACGTCCCTTTTGGTCAATAGCTGGTGGCCCGTCACGTATTGGCTTATACCCCTGACGTGCTAGTGGTTAAATCCACAGCCATAGTATTGACGAGTCTTTAGAGTCCACCACACTTTCAGTTACTCAAGCTTTCGGGCGAAACGCTGTAGAGACCGTATGGAGATATGGCAGGGTCCGATCAAATACGTGCGGTATTGCACGGATAAGGATCGGACAGTTTTGTACTAGTGGCCGTATAGTTATATGGCAGGGTTTGATCTGATACGTGCGGTATTGCACGGATCAGGATCGAACGGATTTTACTAGCCGGCTTTGGCTTAAGCCGGTCCTAGTTTAGTGCAGTGTAGATTTTGTCTCATTGCATTTGTATCCGGTCGGAATACAGATGCAGGTGTGTATGCACAGTATCGGGGTTTTCCTGTAATTCATTACGGGACCAGTTTTCTGGAGTTGCCAGTTTGCATTCCGTTCCGGCCGGTTTTCCTTTGTTCTTTCCCGGCCGGACTTTTCCGATGGAGGGGGTTATTTGCAAGTTCGCAAATAACTTTTTGTGGAGGGGTTTATTGCAAAAGGATTTATTATGAGAGCATCTTTTCTTTTGCACCATTCTTTGCATTTATTGTGAAGTGAATGGATTTGATTTGAGTATGGGTTTTGTTATGATGATGTTTCCTTGTGGTCACCCCCTCCTACCATCACCTTCCTTCTCTTCTTTTGTTCACCTCCCCATTCCTATAAGGTGATGGCCGGCCACAACTTTTTGATGAGGGAATTTCATTTTTGGTAGAGTGGAGAAATAATCATCTCATTTTGAATACACCAAAGTTTCATCTCCATTTTTGTTCTTCACTTCCCTCCATCCAATGGCAACTACATAAACTCAAGAGACAAAGTTTCTACACTACTTTCTACAGCATATCTTGGGCATGTCGAGTTGCCGGCTTCATGCCCGAGTTGCCTCGGTATTGAGGCGGGAGCCCGTAAAAGACGAAGGCGATGTGGTGCCCTTTCCGGCGAGGAGGCGATGATGTGGAGCCAAGACTTTCCGCGGGAGATCGGGATGATGAAGAGAAGACCGGAGGACTCGGATCACTCGGTATACTTCTCACCCCATCTCTTGTTTGCTAGCATTAGGTTAATGGTAAACGATCCGGGTTTTCATTGTCCGCGGTAGCGCCGGTTTCCGAGTAAGGAAAATTTTTGATTCCGCATTTTGGCCTCTGGTAGACGGCCGGAGCGCTGCCGTGGCGCAACACACATAACCAGAAATTTTGCTCTGGATGCTTTCCACGGGGTCATAGCCATGTTCTGCGAGGACCAGGCTCCGCTCTGGACGTTTTCCATGGGGTCAGGATTGACATAGGCCGTGTTCCACGTAACCAGGAATTTTGCTCTGGATGCTTTCCACGGGGTCATAGCCGTGTTCTGCGAGGACCAGGCTCCGTTCTGGACGATTTCCACGGGGTCAGGATTGACATAGGTCATGTTCCACGTAACCAGGAATTTGCTCTGGATGCTTTCCACGGGGTCGGTTTGATATAGCCGTATTCTGCGAGGACCACGATCCGCTCTGGGCGTTTTCCACGGGGTCAGGATTGACATAGGCCGTGTTCCACATAATCAGGAATTTGCTTTGGATGCTTCCTACATGGTCATAGCCGTGTTCTGCAAGGACCAAGATCCGCTCTGGACGTTTTCCACGGGGTCAGGATTGACATAGGCCGTGTTCCACGTAATCAGGAATTTTGCTCTGGATGCTTTCCACGGGGTCATAGTCGTGTTCTGCGAGAACCAGGCTCCGCTCTGGACGTTTTCTACGGGGTCAGGATTGACATAGGCCGTGTTCCATGTGACCAGGAATTTGCTCTGGATGCTTCCCACAGGGTCGGTTTGACATAGCCGTGTTCTGCGAGGACCAGGATCCGCTCTGGATGTTTTCCACGGGGTCAGGATTGACATAGGCCGTGTTCCACGTAAACAGGAATTTGCTCTGGATGCTTCCCACGGGGTCTAGCAGTGTTCTGCGAGGACCAGGATCCGCTCTGGAAGTTTTCCACGCAGTCAGGATTGACATAGGCCGTGTTCCACGTAACCAGGAATTTTGCTCTGGATGCTTTCCACGGAGTCATAGCCGTATTCTGCGAGGACCAGGCTTCGCTCTGGACGTTTTCCACAGGGTCAGGATTGACATGAGCCGTGTTCCACGTGACCAGGATAGGTTGGCTCTCGGTTGTTTGTGCATCGTCGAGTCATGGAACTGGGAATTTTGTCGCAGCTCCGATTTGTTGATGGTGCGTCTGTTGTAGTGAGACGAATGTTGAGATGATCTCCAGGCTGTCTGTGAACCGTTGAGATTTGGCTTTTTCTTCTGATGGAGCCTGGGGGGGAAGGTGTGATTCTTTCTTTGTTTGCGCCCCTGGATTGTATACAGGGATTGATGTGATATCACCTGTAGGGCAAAAGGTTTCATTTTATATTTTTGTTTCCGCGATGCTCTATCATTTTAGTTTTTATATCGCGAAAATCACGATTGCCCAATCATTTCGGCTATTTTTCGCGGTGCCCAATCATTTCGGCTATTTGTTTTATTTTTACTCGCTGCTTTTTATTGCAAGTTGCCCAATCGTTTCGGCTATTTTGCATGCATACATTTTTACTTGCTGATTTCGTTGCAAGTTGCCCCATCATTTCGGCTGTTTCGTATGCATGTGTGGCTCGCTGACTATTCGCTGCAAGCTTGGAATTAGACACCGATTTCGGCATCAGCACCGCTACAACTGGTATATTGCCAAGAGCGAATCATCATTTGCCTTCGTCGATGTCGAACAAAGGTTGCTTGGTGGACAGGGTTTGGATCCCGTCGACTAAGGCTTTTGACTTCATTAGCCGTAAGGGTCCCATACAGGTATTTCTCCCTGCGAGTCGTGAGGATCTCGTAGGTGCGTTTTCTCCTTAAGGATCATGAGGATTCCTAAGTGCATGGTCTCTTATAAGTTGTAAGGATCTTACAAGAGTGCTTTCTCCTTATAAGTCGAGAGGACTTATAAGTGTTGTTTGCTGTACGAGCATATCCCTAGTCACGGTTGGGACTTTGTTAGGGAAATGTTTATTCGCGCCCGTGGATTGTATACAAGGGTCAATATTGAACCACTTGTAGGGCAGCATTGGAGGTTGTGGTCGCTGCTTAAGAACAGGTTCAGATCTTTGTAGCTTAAGACTTTTGAATCTTATAAGCTGTGAGGGTCTCATAAGAGGGTTCTCCTTACGAGTCGTGAGGATCTCGCAAGTGTAATTTCTCCTAAGGAATCGTGGAGATCCCTGAGTGTGTTGCTCCCTTGTGAGTCATAAGGATCTCACACAGGTGGTTTCTCCTCACAAGGTCAAGAGGACCTTGCAAGTATCTTTTAAAGAGGTTGCGCCCTTTCGGGTTTTCACAAAAACTCGCCGGTAGCCCTACTGTTTTTACTCACGGAGCCCTTTCGGGTTTTCATCCGTGCCCATTTGCTTATGGACATACCGTTTTCTTTCTTTCTTTTTATTTTATTTTTATTATTTTTTGTGTCAGCCTTGGGATGCTGCAGTCCACAGTAGTTTATCGACATCTCGGTCAACAGCCAGTTTTAGGACATAGTGGTCCATCGTTAGTTTAAAAACGTTTCGGTCCATTGCCAGTTTTAGGACATAGTGATCCATCGTTAGTTTAAGGACATTTCGGTCCATTGTTAGTTTTAGGACATTTCGGCCCGTTGCTGGTTACTACTTATAGAGTTTGGGCTTAGGAAGATAGCGAGCGGACATAGGCGTCGTCATCTATCATTGACTTAGGCCGTGACACGTCAGGCGTAGTATTTTTTCAGAAAGCGACCGTTTATTGGCCTGAAAGGTCTTTCACCATGCATGTCCATGAGTAGGTAGGCTCCACCCTGGTAAACTTTGTTTATGATATACGAGCCTTCATAATTCGGCTCGAACTTCCCTCGCTTGGCACGATTAGGGATCATGGGTCTCTTGACCACTAGCACGAGTTTGCTTTGGCGGAATGTTCTTGACCTAGTCAATCTTTCATATGAGCGCGTCATCTTTGCTTTATAAGCCTCCAGATTTTGTTAGACTATGAGTCGAGTTTCATCAAGGGCGTCGAGCTCCTCAAGCCGAAGGTGAGCATTTTCTTTGTCTGTTAGCTCGTAGTGAACCGCCACTCGTAGAGAGGGTAACTCTATCTCGAGGGGGAGTACCGCTTCTGTGCCGAATACCAATGCGTACGGCGTTGTGTTCGTGGCTGTTTTGAATGTAGTTCGATACGCCCAGAGAGCTTCATGCAGTCTCTCATGCCAGTCCTTCTTATTTCGAGACACCGTCTTTTTCACGATCTTCATCAAGGTCTTGTTGAAAGCCTCAGCTAGACCATTAGCTCGAGGATTATAGACTGAAGAGTATCTCCAGTCTATGTTATACTGTTGTGCGAAGCGGCTGATCTTGTGGCTTATGTAGCCCGTCCCGTTATCGGAGATGATCCGTCGTGGAGTTCCAAACCGATAAATGACGTGCGTCTTGAAGAAATGGAGGATATTCTCCGTCTTCACTTCCCTCAGCGGCACTGCTTCTGCCCATTTGGAGAAGTAATCAGTTGTCACCAAAATGAATCGATGTCCTCTGGACGATGCTGGTTCGATGGGACCGATTATGTCAGTTCCCCACATTTCGAACGGCCAGCTAGCCATCGTTGGATGTAGCGGATTTGGATGTTGATGGATAAAGTCCCCGTGAATTTGGCACGAGTGGCACTGCTTCGCGTATTTGAGACAGTATTGAATCATTGTGGGCCAATAATAACCCATCCTTTTGATCTTCAGCTTCATCTTCGGCCCGGCTTGGTGAGAACCGCAGAGTCCGTCATGAGTTTCTTGGACGACCCGTTTTGCTTCTTCCGGTCCCAGGCATCTTAGCCATAGAGAGTCAAACGATCTCTTATACAGAGTATTATTGAAGAATGCAAAAGAAAGAGCCCGTTTCATGAGCTGATGTTTTGAGGACGCATCTTTAGGCGTTCGACGGGATTTGAAGTAGTCTATAAAGACTTATCTCCAATCCTTAGCCTTTTCCTGGTCTTTTATGTATAGGGCGTTTACTCGATCGCTCCCTTTTCTTCGGACGACTCCGGAGGTAGTTCTTCCGGTACAAGAACCCGATGGTTTTGCATAACGATCCTCACGTCATCGAGGTTCTTGTCGGCCAATTCTTTAGCGAGCTTGGCCAGTGCATCCGCCTTGCTGTTTTCCGCGCGCGGTATGCTTTCCAGGGCATAGGCAGGGATTTGAGCCAGTAGTTGCTGCACTCTCTCGCCGTACTTCACCAACTCTGGCTTACACGTTTGATAGTCATCGTTTACTTGGCTAACGATCAATTGGGAGTCTCCGTATATAAGGAGATTCTCAATTCCCATGTCGACGGCGATTTCAAGACCTGCTATCAAAGCTTCATACTCGGCTTCATTATTTGTCCTCGGTTCGGTTAAGGAGAAAGCAAAGCGCATTATCCCTCCTTATGGAGTCACGAAGATGAGGCCCATGTTAGTGATATGAATGCCCTAGAGACCATTACTGTACATGCGATGTATATTGTAGTGGATACTTGGACAATATATGGAGGACTTTCTTGCTCGACATGATAGTATGCTATCTGGTTGCACTTTATCTAAACATGTACTCTGATAGTCTCTATGTTACATGTTGATAAAGCCCTTAGGATGAGTACTTGACTACCAGGACTATGATGCAGATCATACTAGTGGGGACAGTGTAGTCGCTAAGTACATCCTTCAAATGTTCCTAGTCGCAGGTGTATCGAGACGGGCATCGATATACCAGAGTAGACTAGCGTATGCTTCTTGACCCATGTAGATGGGCGATGGATGATCCCATATCCATTGATGTTTGACATCAGAGATAGTATACGGGTGCTCAGTGGAGACTGGGTACACTGGACGGACTCGCCGAGAACTCCCAGATGGTATTATACCTCACGTCAGATGGCAGTTCTCTGGTGACACTGGTACAAGTTAGTCTGTAGACCCGAGATCGTCATAGAGTCTTGTGTGATTCCCACTGTGCTTTGATTTCTATCATACCACGTCCAAGAGGGCGTGCAAAACGGTGGCTTTTGGGTACAGTCCTGAATCACATGGAGGCAATGAGCGATAGGAGGGGTTTCGTCTCTCCCGGTATAGGGAGTTGATGTTGCGCTGTATTCGATTGGCTATAACTGGAAATCCCTGGCCAGGGTTGCTGAGATTTACTGGTAAGTGTTATCAGTAGTTTCTCGAACTGTTATGGACCTCATATCGACACGACTTATCGGTTATTGGGGTCTGACGTTTACCACCCCTAGACTGGATATGCGACATATCAGACGAAGATACCGGACTGTACGGGAGTGTTACTGATTGGATTCGCAGGAGAATGTACAGGCTTGCTTGTTGATCTTCTGATTGCTTAATATACTGGTGGATGTTACGTTTAGCTGACCGCTTGCAGCTTGTGGGTGTTTTGATATGATCATCACCTACTGCCGGCGTATTGACGATTCTTTAGAGTCCTACACAGAGGTTTCCTGGCTCAGGAAAAATGAAGTAGGAGCATATATGTGACATGTGCGGGACCGAGAATAATACGTGTATGTGATACCGTATTAGATTCTCGCGATATGTGATATCGGCCGGGTATATGTGATATAGCCGGGTCATCGGATCAAGTGTTGATTCGATGAACTGATACAAATTATATTACTCGGTTATTTGTGACATAGCCGGATTATCGGATCAAGTGTTGATTCGATAATTTAATGTATAATTATATATTTGATATATTATATTACATTAACTAATATAAGCTCACTTAAAGATTCTTTTTCTCACATGGACAATACATTGATGTATATGCGATATATGTTAATTGTATTATTTTATTTTGTTACATTATATATTATATATGTGATATATAATATTGTAACATGTTAGGGTTACAAATGCAATATGTTTTGTGGAGTTTAAACAAGTTAGGGTTTTGATTTGGGTTAGCTTTTTCATGAAGCTTCATGAAACTTTCTTTTGTTTTTTAGCTAAGATATTTTGTGAAGATATTTCTTAACCCAACCCAAAACCCTTTACCCTAGTTAATTCTCTACATGGGTTAAGCCTTAATTCTTAACCTATAGTTGGATTTGTAACCATAACAAGATTTCATTATTCATCACAAATAGATTTCTTCTTCTTCCACCTCTTTGAAAAGCTTTCTAGCTTTTGGGTTTGTGATGGATTTTTGTGAGATAAAGAAAACAAAAGAGAGCTAAATTCCTACTTCATTATCCTCGTCTATTCTAGCCACTTAGATTAGGGTGTTTTCTTTGCTAATACTTGATTAGTTAAGCAATAGCTTGGGTTTGAGATTCTTCAAGGTAGATCATCTTAGTTGTTGAAGATTGGAAGCAAGCTTGCATCTTTCTCTTCATGGAACCTCTCTAGACTCCGGGTACTTGATGATCACAGCGAATAGACCTCAACACGGAGCTTATGAAGTGAAGGAACGAACTACAAAGGTTATAATACCTAACTCTTAGATATAAAGTTGTTTATATGCATGTTTAACCCTAAGTCTCAAGTTAAGATCTTGGTTAGGGTTTGTTTAGCACCCCAAAATTTTAAAGTAGCATGATTGATGCCTGCCAAAACCCTCACAAGGTGCTATACTAACCCTATAGTGGTATCAGAGCCAAGCTAGAGCATTAGGCGTTATTTAGACGAAATTTGAAGTCCGATCGAACTCCGAAACCCCGAAACAACCCCTTCTCTGGAATTATTTTTAAAAAGTTGAAATTTTTCATATTAAAAATACTCAGAAAATCATGCAGGGAATTCTAAGACTTACTGTGAAGTACGAAGCCATAACTCCCTCAAGGGATCGCGTAACCGCGGCCAAACCATGCGTTTGGCGGCGGTTCTGCGGCCAACTTTTAGAGTCAGGGGCTAATACTTCAGGGGTTTATTCTTGGGTACTTTTTCATGTTTCTGGGAATTTTTAATTCTACTCAAGTGTTGAGCTTTCTGGGAAATATTGGGAACTCGTTGATTCGATCGGAAAGTTTAACTTCGTTTAAGTTTTTCCGGGTAATTTAGAACGTGTTAAAAGGTTCGAACTGATATCAATAACTCAGTTTTTCCCCTGTCGGAAAACTTTCAAGTGTTGGAAACTTTCGGGAAATCATGCAAGCGTATCTATGGACCCTCTAGAAGAATGTAACCACAACTCGATTATGTGACCGTCAAAACCGCCACTGAACCCTAGAGTTTGTGGTAGTTTTTGTTGGGTTTACCTAGCACCTCATGAAGGGTTTAGAAGCATCACATGTACCAAAGATTAAAATTTTAGGGTGCTAAGTAAGCATACAAAGAATCAATCCTAGAAAATTAGGGTTTCATAACTTTACAAGTAACAAAGACTATGGTTTTGAAAGTACAACCTTTGTAGCTCCCTACGCTAGACTCCTTGGCCACTTGAGGGTTGGAGAAGGGTTTGCTTGAGGTCTTCTAATGTCCACGACGATCCATCCGAAGCTCCTTTGTCCAAGCTAGCAACTTCACTTTATCAAGAGAAGAGAATGAAGCTAACACTCTAAACAAGTGGGCAAGACTTGTGTAGAATGGTGTTGTGGTTCTATTTCTCACTTCAAAATCCTATCTTGTTGAGTATTTTGCTCACTTAAGAGATCTAGAGAGCAAAAGAGCAAGGTTGAAGAAGATGATAGCTTTTTCAGAAGAAGAGAAAAGATAATGTCTTATAAAAGAAAATAGAAAATATAAGTATATATATTTTCCACTTATCATCTCAAACCATGGTTAAATGATAAAGATATTATTTAATTTGAGTTAAAATATAAAAGGAAAGCTAATCCATGGTTAAGAGTAGGTGAGCATGGTTAGGTCAAAAGAAGAGTGTAGAAACAAACCATGAATTATCCTTTCCTTTTTCATTTTGTTTTAAAACAAATAAAAATAATTATCCATATAAATAACCAAGGTGTGAGTCTTATATTGCCACCATTTTCTATGTATATACAACCATGATAGAATGATGTATGTATGCATGTGTGCATGCACATCCATATGTGCATGAACAAGAATGAATGCATACATGCATGCATACATCCAAAAAGGACAAGAAAGGATTTCTAGTGAGAAGCTAATGGTTAAATGATAAATCAACACTTGATTTATCAACCCGGTCATATCACATACGACCCGACCAAAAGCAAGCTGCCCGATTAATATACGGTGTCTCATACACGTATTTTAACCGGGTCCATGCGCATATCGCATACGCGCACAACAACGTTTTTCCTGGACTAGGTAACTCCTTTGTGGGACTCTAAGACTCGTCAATACGCCGGCAATGGGTGATGATCATATCAAGCACCCCCAAGCCGCAAGCGGTCAGCTAAATGTAACGGCCACCCGGGTATTGAGCGATCAGAAGAAAACAAGCGAACCTGCTACAACTCCCGTCGAGCCAACCGGCAACACTATCGTGCAGTCCGGTCTTCTCGTCTGATATGTCGCATATCAAGTCTAGGGGTGGTAAACGTCAGACCCCAATAACCGATAAGTCATACCGATGTGAGGCTCATAACGGGTCGAGAAACTACTGGTAACACTTACCAGTAAATCTCCAATCAGCCCTGGCCAGGGACTTCCCTGTTACGGCCAATTGAGCACAGCGCAATATCAACCCCCAATACCGGGAGAGACGAAACCCCTCCTATCGCTCATTGTCTCCAAGTGACTCGGGACTGTACCCAAAAACCACCGTTTTGCATGCCCTCATGGACATGGTAAGGTGGAAATCAAAGCACAGTGGGAATCACATAAGACTCTATGACGATCTCGGGTCTACAGACTAACCTGCACAAGTGTCACCTGAGAACTGCCATCTGACGTGAGGTATAATACCATCTGGGAGTTCTCGGCGAGTCCGTCCAGTGTACCCAGTCTCCACTGAGCATCCGTATACCATCTCTGATGTCAAACACCAATGGATATGGGGTCGAGAAGCGTATACGCTAGTCTACACTGGTATATCGATGCCCCTTCTCGATACACCTACGACTAGGGACCTTGAAGGATGTACTTATGGACTACCATGTCCCCACTAGTATGATCCGCATCATAGTCTAGGTAGTCAAGTACACATCCTAAGGGCTTTACCAACATGTAACTATACGACAGTATAAAGAGACAAGTATACATGTTAAGATAAAGAGCAACCAGATAGCATACTATCATATCGAGCAAGAAAGTCATCTCTATATATGTCCAAGCATCCAATATAATATACATCATCTGTACAATACTGGCCTCTAGGGCATATATACAACTAACAATCTTCCACTTGCACTAGGGCCAGCTGCTGTAGTATCGCATACCGAGCATCCCGAAGAGTCTCTCAAACTGTATCTGGGAAATGGCCTTCGTGAGTGGATCCGCTGTGTTATTCTTCGTGTCAACCCTCCTGACCTCGATCTCCCGGCGATCAACTATCTCCCGGATCAGGTGATACCGCCTCAGAATATGCCTGGATCGCTGATGGGACCGGGTTCCTTGGCCAAAGCCACCGCTCCATTGTTATCACAATACAAAGGTATTGGATGCTCAATGGATGGAACCACTCCAAGTTCAGTAATGAACTTCTTGATCCAGACAGCTTCTTTGGCAGCATCATTGGCAGCGATGTATTCAGCCTCCATCGTCGAGTCTGCCACGGTTTCCTGCTTGGAACTCTTCCAGCTAACCGCCCCTCCGTAAAGGGTAAAGACAAATCCTGACTACGACTTAGAGTCGTCCTTATCACTCTGGAAGCTCGAATCGGTAAAGGACTCCACTTGGAGTTCTCTGTTACCATACACCAAGAGCATCTCTTTAGTCCTTCGTAAGTACTTGAGAACTTGAGAATGCTCTTCACAGCTGTCCAGTGACTCTCTCCAGGATCAGCTTGATACCTGCTCACTATACTTAGTGAGTATGCTACATCGAGTCTGGTACATAGCATCGCGTACATGATAGAGCTTACAGCCGAAGCATAGGGTATCTCTTGCATGCGAGCTCTCTCTAAATCAGTCTTGGGAGACATCTCTTTGGAGAGAGTGACTCCAGAGATCGTGGGTAAGTTCTCACGCTTGGATTCTTCCATACTAAATCTCTTTAGTATGGTGTCAATGTACCTGGACTGGGACAATCCCAATATCCTTTTAGATCCATCTCTATAGATCCTGATTCCCAATATGCAGGAGGCATCACCTAGATCTTTCATTAAGAATCTTTGTGACAAGAAGAGCTTGACCGATTGCAGCATAGGAATGTCATTTCCTATCAAGAGTATGTCGTCCACGTACAATACGAGGAAGACAACCTTACTCTCTGCCACCTTCTTGTAGATACAAGGATCATCTACGTTTTTGAAAAAATCAAACTCTTTGATAACGACGTCAAGGAAGATGTTCCAACTCTACGATACTTGCTTTAATCCATAAATGGATTTAAGCAGCTTGCACACCTTCCCGCTGCTCCCACTATCTACGAAGCCCTCTGGCTGAGTCATGTACACGCACTCTTCTAAATCACCGTTTAGAAAGGTGGTCTTAACACCCATTTGCCAGATTTCGTAATCATGATTTGCAGCGATGGAAAGCATGATCCGGATGGATTTAAGCATAGCCACTGGAGAAAAGGTTTCGTCATAGTCCACACCCGGTCTTTGACGAAAACCCTTTGCAACAAGTCTAGCTTTGAAAGTCTCCACTTTCCCATCTACACCAAGTTTTTTCTTGAAGATCCACTTGCTCCCAATGGGTTTTACCCCTTCAGGAGCAACTTCCAAAGTCCATACTTTGTTGGTGTACATGGATTCCATCTCAGACCGCATTGCATCCAGCCATTTCACTGAGTCCCTACTCGTGATGGCCTGCTCGAAGCTAGTCGGGTCATCATCCTCCATGATGCAATCCTCGCTTCCACCATTAATGAGAAAACCGTAGTATCTCTCAGGCGGATAAGAAACCCTGCTAGATCGGCGGAGAGGCTGGGGTTCGTCGGGTACTACTGAATCCTCTGGTTCTACCAAATCATCTGTTGTAGTTTGTTCTGCTGGAACTTCTTCTAGTTCTACCTCAATACCACTAGTCTGTTTCATAAGAAAACCTTTTTCTAAGAAAGTGGCATGTCATGTCGAGAAACAAACACCTTTTGTTTCTCGGAGTGGTAGAAGATATACCCTCGCGAATGTTTGGGATATCCAACAAACTTACATAGAACAGACCTTGCCTCGAGCTTGTCCGGATTTTGTGTTTTAATATAGCCCGGACAACCCCATATCTGAATAAAATTAAGAAATGGTCTCTTACCATTCCATATCTCATATGGAGTGGTAGGCACTGATTTGGTTGGAACTCTATTCAATAGGTATGCAGCTGTCTCCAGTGCATATCCCCAAAAGGAAATAGGTAACTCAGCTGTACTCATCATAGAGCGCACCATATCTAATAGGGTGCGATTTCTCCGCTCCGATACACCGTTGTGCTGTGGTGTATAAGGAGGAGTAAGCTGAGAGAGAATCCCATTCTCTTTTAGATAATCTAGGAATTCATTGCTTAAGTATTCTCCTCCTCGATCAGATCGAAGGATCTTAATACTTTTGCCCGTTTGGTTCTCTACTTCGTGCTTATATTCTCTGAATTTCTCAAAAGCTTCAGACTTGTGTTTCATTAGGAACACATATCCGAATCTTGAGAGATCGTCAATGAATGTAATGAAGTAGGAAGAACCATCCCTGGCATATGTAGACATGGGACCGCATACATCGCTATGCACCAGTCCCAAGAGTTCCGTAACTCTTTCTCCTTGTCCCGTAAACGGAGTTTTGGTCATCTTGCCTTTGAGACATGTATGGCAAGTATCATAAGATGATAATTCGAACGAATTCAAATATCCATCTTTATGTAACTTAGCCAGTCGTGTCGCATTGATATGACCAAGTCTACAGTACCACAAGAAGGATTCGTTCATTTCTGAACTTTTCCTCTTGTGTGTGTTTTGTATATTGAGGATTGTATTTTGATTTAGAATGAATATGCCATTATGTAACGAGCCTGATGCAATCAACTTTTGATCAAGGAATATGTTCATAACATTATCCTTTACTACAAAATTATATCCTTCTTTACTTAATAAAGAAACTGATATAATGTTGCACATCATGTTCGGTATATAATAGCACCCATTTAGAATCAGTGTATCACCACTTGGTAATACTAGGTGATATTCGCCAACTGCTTTGGCTACAACATTTGCCTCATTCCCTACTTGAACGGAATGATCACCTTTTCCCAGTTCTCTACCTTTCCGTAGCCCATGCAACAATTTACATATGTGGGATCCTGATCCGGTATCTAATACCCAGGACGTAGGGTGAACTGAGAAACAGTTCTCAATAACTAACACACCTGAAGAAGATGCATCAACATGCATGTTCTTTTGGGCGGCTTGAGAATCCAGATATTCTCATATTCCCTGTTCAGTCTTATAACTCTTATAAGAAAGAACGGGTCCAACGTTCCCATGTTCAGTATAATAAGCGGGTTCAGTCAATACATCCATATTATTATCTTGATTAAGGCATGACATGGTCGCTACCTGGAGAGAGAGAGAAGAAAACATTTTAGCGTATGCTCTTGCAAGATCAGATTGGTTATTATCTTATCTAATCAGGATGGCTCCCACTGTTTTTATCAAATCTTCCATCAAACCCTAAAAGGAAAGACTAGCCGGGATTAATTACACCCTACAACTTCGCCGATCTTTCAGCCAGGCCAGTGTCGGTACTTTGAGGGAGGTTCCCCGTGCTTTCGCATGGACCTAATTAAAGTAAACCTCGTTTTCCCAGAGGCGTAACCCCGTTGACACCTTTCTAGACACCTACTTGATCGGCTAATTATCCTGTGTAAAACTCTCTCGGGAGTAATAATTACTCGCAGTGGGTATCGGGATCCAACTATCTCATAGAAGGTATGCAATCTCATTGCAAATTTCAACACTTGAAATTCCCAATAATATTTTACCCCCAGCGTCCTATGACCTTGACGGAGGCCAAACTACCCATAGTCCGCTAGTCAAGTTCAACCCGTCATTTCCTGATTGAATTAAACCCACCCGCACAACCCTTGACGGAGGCCAAACTAAGCCGTACGAATACCCTAATCCAATCGCATCGTATGCAAGCAGATAAGCACTAGTTAGCTACCATACACTACGCCTTGACGGAGGCCAAACTACCGCAACATGAATACTAAGTAGTACTTATCTGAAATGACGGAAGGCTACGCAGGTTTTTTCAGAAAAACCATGAGCGTAATGAACTTGATATCGTTGTAGAATCAAGTGAATTTTGAAATGGAGTGATTTTGAGGCTTTTATTAATTTTGCTAAAGAGGTCACTCCCGGTGAAGGGATCTCGGCTCTTTCCTCATCGAATAAGATGCGAGATATATCATATATATCACTATGCAAAGCAAAACTCCAAAAGCAATCAAAACCAAACCGAGTGTTGTAGCATTTGTCAGTTTCGCTAAAGAGGTCACTCCCGGTGAAGGGATCTCGGCTCTTTCCTCATCGAATAAGGTGCGGGATGTATCATATATATCGCTATGCAAAGCAAAACTGTAGCTACCCTTTTTAGAAAAATTTGATTCTACAACATCTTTTAGGTTTCTTTTCTTTCATTAATCACATTAATGAAGTCCCATCATTTAAGTCACCTAAACATCACAGATAAATACGACGTACACTTATGCCATCCGCATTCGCCTCGATGTCCCCTCGTGCACCGTTAGGTTAGGTAACTAACGACAGAGCAGGACAGAGCTAGTGCGGGTGTAAAACATAAGTAACGTCTATATAATATATCATATATACTATATACTGTATCCATCACAACATATCTCATGATCACATCACAGATATCGCAGCAGAAACATAGATATAATGTGGGATATACTAGGACGTCCGTATTTAGTATTTAGCCAACAATAGAAAATACGGATTCCACAGTCGCGATGAATAGCCAATCCCACACCCCTAGACCCCTACGAGAGCGGCAAGCGACCCTACCAATCCTGGAGTTTAGGAGACCCGGTCTCGACTCCTCGAGATGGCCTCCCACTGAACCCCAGAACCCGGTCACTTGTGCTCCCCTCCTTGGGTTTGTCCTAATGCGGAAAAGTAAATAATATACAACACTGGTGACATCAACTTCAACCCGGAAGTGCCCCAAATAAAAGAATATTGCATTACATTTGAATTTTACATGAATGAAAAATAAAACTCTCATCTCACATAAAACCCCCCCGGCTATTCAATCGCGACAATCCTGCACATCATATCTCAGCAACACATAATACCTCATATCATCAACGTAAGTAAGTATGCATACCCCAATTGTCGTTGATGTATAGCAACGAAACCGGCGATATCGACATACTACACTTACGGTCACAGAAAAGAAAGTGTAAAACTACAATATTTGGAATCCACATTCTCTTTAGACATCGTAAATGCGAAATATCACATATTTCGTATTTCATGCCTAACTATATGAATTCCACATATTGTATCACATTCCAGATAAATAGACAGTATTAAAGTTTTCGAACGAATGACCAAATACCCAAAATTCCATAAAGCTCAACACTTGAGCGGAGTTCAAAAACCCGGAGTGTGACACAGTAGTAGCGGTCCAGCCGTAGAAGGGTCAAGCCAACGCCTCACATGTGGCACGCCGTACTGCCCCAAACCCTAAGGTTCAAAAGGCAGTTCAAGACGGTCACATAATCGAGTTAAGGTTTGTTGTCTTCTAGAGGGTCCACCACAGAACTTGCACGTATCTCCGAAAGATTTAAACCCCGTGAAAAGTGAACAAACGACACTCGTTCGAACAATTCAATACTTTCTAAATTACCCGGAAAGAAACACGAAATCAAAATTCCGATCGAATTACCGAATCCAAAACAATCTCCAGAACATGTGTCACTGAAACCAAATTAAAAATACACAAAAACCTCTACAAGCAGATAATAAGCACACTGTACAAAAACGAAGCCTTAATGGCTCTGTACGGCCGCGGAGCCGCGGCTTAAGCAAGCTTAAGCCGTGGTTCCGCGGTGGAATTTGCTTATTAGGGTTTCATTTTTTTACAGTTTGTCTTATAATTGTCTGCTGTATTTTTTACATATTTTTAATCCTGAAAAACAACAGTTTTCAAAAAATGTCCAGAGAGTGCTAAAAATCCGTATTTTCCGGTTCGATCGGAGTTTTAACTTCGCTGAAGTGTCGCCTAATGTTCTAGGTCAACTTTGATACCAATGTTGGGTTTACCTAGCACCTCATGAAGGGTTTAGAAGCATCACATGTACCAAAGATTAAAATTTTAGGGTGCTAAGTAAGCATACAAAGAATCAATCCTAGAAAATTAGGGTTTCATAACTTTACAAGTAACAAAGACTAGGGTTTTGAGAGTACAACCTTTGTAGCTCCCTACGCTAGACTCCTTGGCCACGTGAGGGTTGGAGAAGGGTTTGCTTGAGGTCTTCTAATGTCCACGACGATCCACCCGAAGCTCCTTTGTCCAAGCTAGCAACTTCACTTTATCAAGAGAAGAGAATGAAGCTAACACTCTAAACAAGTGGGCAAGACTTGTGTAGAATGGTGTTGTGGTTCTATTTCTCACTTCAAAATCCTATCTTGTTGAGTATTTTGCTCAATTGAGAGATCTAGAGAGCAAAAGAGCAAGGTTGAAGAAGATGATGGCTTTTTCAGAAGAAGAGAAAAGATAATGTCTTATAAAAGAAAATAGAAAATATAAGTATATATATTTTCCACTTTTCATCTCAAACCATGGTTAAGTGATAAAGATATTATTTAATTTGAGTTAAAACATAAAAGGAAAGTTAATCCATGGTTAAGAGTAGGTGAGCATGGTTAGGTCAAAAGAAGAGTGTAGAAACAAACCATGAATTATCCTTTCCTTTTACATTTTGTTTTAAAACAAATAAAAATAATTATCCATATAAATAACCAAGGTGTGAGTCTTATATTGCCACCATTTTCTATGTATATACAACCATGATAGAATGATGTATGTATGCATGTGTGCATGCACTATGTGCATGAACAAGAATGAATGCATACATGCATGCATACATCCAAAAAGGACAAGAAAGGATTTCTAGTGAGAAGCTAATGGCTAAATGATAAATCAACACTTGATTTATCAACCCAGTCATATCACATACGACCCGACCAAAAGCAAGGTGCCCGATTAATATACGGTATCTCATACGCGCATTTTAACCGGGTCCATGTGCATATCGCATACGCGCACCACAACGTTTCGCCTGGACTAGGTAACTCCTTTGTGGGACTCTAAGACTCGTCAATACGCCGGCAGTGGGTGATGATTGTTTCCCCAATCAAAGCAAAGCTCTGTTGAAATTCAAAATTCAAATTTTAAAGCAATGCTTCAAATGTCGGGCGTAACGCGCCACGTGTCAGGCGCTGATACGTCAGCGCAGCGCCCAAGAAGGCGCGTCCAATCAGAGCAAAACTCTATTTAAGGCAAAATTAAAGGAAGCAACGCTTCGGTTGCGTAAGCACTGTGCTGCGCGACACGTGTCGGCGTAGATGCGCTAGCACAGTTGCGCTGCGCTTTGCGCTGCGCGATACGTGTTGGCACAGATGCGCTAGCGCAGTTGCGCTGCGCTTTGCGCTGCTTGACACGTGTCGGCGCAGATGCGCTAGCGCAGTTGCGCTAGCGCAGTTGCGCTGCGCTGTGCGCTGCGTGACATGTTTCACGCGCTGGGGCATTTGCGCCAAACAGATTAAGATTTTAAAGAAATCTTTCTGTTCTTATTAAAACAAGAAGATTTTCTTCTGTAAAACAGAAGCTCTTGGATCAAAGATCCAACGGTAGGGAAAATTCCCCAAATCACTCAGAGAAAGATCTCGTTAACAAATTCAACAAACTTATGGGCACTATATAAAGACCCCTAGACCTCAAATCAAAGGCATCAACATTTGGTGAGAAATCAAAATTTTCAAAATGAGAGAACTCTGAAGAAATCTCAAGAGGAAAAAAGATAAAAATCTTTAAAAGAGAAGAATTTCTTCTAATAGATTATTGATCTAAGAACAAGATCAATGATCTTCAATAAAAAACAAATAAAAACAGTGCTTTGCACTTTTTATGAACCTTTGGTTCTCTGAGATAAGAAAAACAAGAGAAACTTATTTTCTTTGATCTAAATTAGATCAAGAAAGCAAACAGTGCTTTGCACTTCTGTTATGAACCTTTGGTTCTTGAATCTAAAAGATTCTCAAATTTATAGTGCCTTGCACTTGCAAACTGCGCTGTTGCGCTCTTGGGAGAGCGCCACGTGTCAGCATCTGAACTACTTACGCTATGCGCTCTAAGATAGAGTTTTGCTCTCTGTAATTGGCACAACTCACCAGAGTGCGCCACGTGTCAACAGTGCAAGCGCAGCACACTAGCTCAGCATACTGCGCTTGCATGACACGTGTCATCACCACAAGCGCTTGCGCTCTTTGATTGGCGCAAAGCGCCTAAGAATGCAATGCATTTCTTTTGCTAAAGGGCCAGGCCCAAGTCAAAAAGACCTAACAGGCCAAAATAAATTGCAAAGCAATAAAAAGGGGAGAGCCCAAATAAAATTGATGCTCTACATCATTTATAAATGGGCAGAGCCCAAAACAAATTGATGCTCTGCAATGGGTAGAGCCCAAATAAAAATAAAAAAGAAATGCAATGTAAAAGCAAATAAAATGTTGAACATTTTCAACTGGACTTAGCCCAATCATGACCGTAAGTCCTCAAATTAAATTGACTGAGCAAGATTGCTCTCCTAAATCAATTTACATCCGGTTCGAGGGTACATCTCCGAACTCCTCTGACATCTATCGTTGTAATTCCTCAACGACGTCAGAGAGGTGACGGGTCCCAATGACCACACATTAATTATGGACCGAAACGTCCCTAAACTAATATCGGACCGAAACGTCCTTAAACTAATGATTGGACCGAGACGTCCTTAAACTAATATCGGACCGAAACGTCCTTAAACTAATAATGGACCACCACGTCCCTAAACTGGCGATGGACCGAAATGTCCTTAAACTAATTATGGACCACCACGTCCCTAAACTGGAACATAGACCACTACGTCCCTAAACTGGAACAATAGAGCCTCCAAATGCTCTTTTGCCGGATCTAAATGGTCCCGTTTAAGTCGATCTTAGCCCTAAACACGGCTAATGAATCCTTAAACATTCAAATGGACTATAAAACTCCAAATCAACTTTGGTTCAAGGGTACATCTATGAACTATTCTGACACCTATCGTTGTAATTCTTCAACGACGTCAGAGAGGTGACGAGTCCTGACGGCCATATAATAAATGGATCACCATGTTAAGTCGATCTTAGTCTCAAACAAGACTAACGTATCCTTAACGAACGTTTAAGTTGATCTTAGCCTCAATACGGCTAACGTATCCTTAAACTAAAAACACCAAACCCAAATCTAAGTAAATACGGATTTGGACTAATCCACGTCCTACGGACGACGGCATTACTCAGTCTCCGTATACAATCCACGGGCAACCACAAACAAAACAAACACCCACGACACGAAGTGAAATTCTGGAGAAGGAGAAAGTTGTTACCGCGATGCATTAGCATAATTAACTGCAGGGGCTTGCGCCTGCAGGGAAGAGCGTCCCCACAATCAAAAACACCTCAAGCGAGGGGGAATCTGACGAAGTCTGCTACATCGGCCGCATCTGTCTAAACCTCCGATACACGGTGCCATAAATCAACTTGGCATCTTCGGAGAGGTAGACGGATAAAACCATATAGCATCTGCCCTGAATCACAGTCCCAGACGTCCTCACGTCGTCGCCACGTCTTTCGGAGGGGAACAGATTCTGGCACGCCCGGTAGGACCTTTTCCTCTTTCCACTCCACACTTCGTGTGTCGTTTTCGGAACTCTCTCCGCGGGGGGAGGAGATCTTTTCAATGTAGCGGTTAGAGAGTTCTTACGTACCCTCCTCAGCAGTTCAAAGCTGTTCCCAGTTGGAACAGCAGCGTTGACTTCCACCTCTTGAGCCGATGGAGTTAGCCCTGAGGGGGAGTTACCCCTGCCTTCCTCACTCGTCGCCAATGGCGACGTCGAGCATGACGAGCCGTTGGGACTGGCTCGGAGATAGAGAGAGCTTCTTTTTGCCCCTGTCTGAATGAGGCGCCGCTGGTGTTAACCTCTCAAAGACTGAGGTTGTTCTTTAAGGGATGATATTCAACCTATCGAAGACAGATCCTCGGGCAGGGGCAGGAGCAGGAATAGTCAGTCTTGAAAAGACTGACTCTTTGACAGGGGAAGCCGCCTTGATGACTTCTGGAGCAGCGGCTATTGCCTTCATTGGGATAGCCACCTTGGGATTCACAGGCTTCTTGGTGGGCCCCTCAGAGTTTTGATCCAGCCTAGCAAAGACAGAGGCTGTTGGCTTGGTAATGGACGACCCATTGACAGGGGCCGTCGTAGCAGTGAGCCGGTCGAAGACCGACTTCTTGTTCACTTCCGGTGCAGGTATTGGCATAGAGAAGCTTGAAGGCGGGATCATGGTCCCGAAAAACAGGCCGGTGGTGGTGTCACGACCCGCAGGGTACGGAACGTGACTAGCACTTAAGTTTACGAAACGTCTCAAGACGTCCGTAAAATAAGTAAGCCAAAATCCAGAAACCAAAACCAAATAAGCAAAAGAATGAAGAAAACCCAATCAATTGAAAGCGAGTTTATCAAATAAGTCATATAAAACCCTTTTTAAAAACAATACCAATTTTTCCGAAAATTTCGGCAGAGTCTCCTTTATAAATACTGGCCCCCAATGGATACAACAAGAATATATATGAATCCAACAAATAAGGCATCCCCAAGCGGGAGCTAGCTCTTCGCCACAAGGCGGTCACAAATCCCACGCAATATAAAGCAACAACATGCGAAATAATCATAATGAAGCATAGGAAAAACAGCATGTCGACTCAAGTGAGCTCGACCCCAAAATACAGCATAAAAGTCCACAAACCTCACAGTCTCATCTCTAGGTCAATATACAATAATGCTGGTAGATACAGTAGATGGAGTGCACTAGATACAAAGAATATACAAGATGGTACAAAAATAATAATATAACCCACCTAAGAGCAAAACCTCGAGTCCAGGCAAAAGAGCAAAATAAGCAAGTGCGCCCGCCGCTACTGTACTGACGGAGCGGACCTGCAAAAGGCTGTGGCACAACGGGGGTGAGTTTCCAACTCGTGACTAATAAATAACATCAACACAGACTATCGAATGCATGCACACAAGCATCCTAGCATCTAAATACAGGTAAGGCAGGATATAATGGCAAGTATGTATACAATATGAATATACTAGCAGGTATGAATGCAATGCAATCAACTCGTGATCTGAATGTGTAAGTATAAGAAATCATGTTTTTCCCTTTAAGAATCTCTTTTGAAATACCAGCACAATACCAATAGAATCAACCAGAACCTGTGTCCAGCAACGACACCTCAAAACTATCACAAATCTCATATATCCATGTCATAGTATCTCTGGCCTAAGCCATCCGGCTGACCCGGCTCAATATCAAAATCTCATCATCTCGCGGCCACGGTCGGTATCCTCTGGATATCCGCCGTGCCAAACAGTCACCGGTAGGTAATCCGTCCCCTGCCAGGCTCAACGTCAACACCACATTCATCTTGCCCCGGGGTACCATACCGGGCCCACCATGTACCCGTGACGGTTCCTCCACTCCTCGACACGGATCTCGAAAACCACAGCAAACTCATGGTGGACGACACTTTATATCACTAGAAAACCGCAATTACATATTTTAAAAACATAATAAGTTTAGAAATTTTGCGGCTTTCCCCCGAAATCCAGAAATATCATAAAATCTCAAGAAATCCTCATAAGTGCATATATCAATGGTGATGAATGCATATGGTATCAATAATTAAGCTACGATGTATGATTAATAGACTAGGCATGAACAAATAATATGATGAGGTACATGCACATGAATAGCAATCCTACGATTTCATTTTAAGGAATTAAAGGCAATAGCACAGGTTTAAGCATCAATTAGTAAAAGGTTTCAAATTATAGGTTATCTAGTGTGGTGGCATGGCAATTACCAGGGCGTGTGTGTAAGCATGAATAGTGCTCGTGCTGCATATAAAAACCCTGGCAATGGTGCAGGTGTCCTATAAAATGGTTTCGTATATGTATGTCAATATAGGGCATGAATGTAGCAAATAATCATACAAGTATTACACCCCTAATTACTAACATTACTAAGAATCTTTTTAAGGTACTAAAACTATTGGGCGACTTGCGCCATCCAACGATAGTCCCCCGTAGATGTTACATCTACTCACCGGAATCCCTAGCTAGTCACGTCCAATCACCGCTTTCCCCTTTCGTGCCGCGTCTGACGTCTCCGCGACCGAACCTGGAATTTACATTAATACAAACATAAGATTACAAATCAAGAACGACACAATTCCCTAACGAAAATACCAACGTTCACTAGCTAGGTACAACATGCACAAGGTGCGCGGAACACACGCGAAAATCGCAAAAACTGCAAAAATCGCCGATTTGGTCGCCCGGCAAAACTAAAACCCGATTACTCAAAAATCCGCACTCACGCATCCTAAATGTCATAGGATATGCCAACAATATAATCTAGATATCGCAATTAATTCGCCACAAAAATTTACATAAAACCTAGTAAGCTAGAAATTGCAAATTTGGTGCAAACATCGACAATTAGCGACAAAATTAACACAATCCAACACAACAATCCAAACTAACCCACTAGCTAGCCATTACACTAATTTTAAACCATTAACTATGCTTAAAAACCTAATTTCCATAAACAAAACCTTTCTTGATTTTCATAATTAGCAATTTCAACCCAAAACTAAACATGACAATACCAAATTAACACTAATTTGAAGCCCACACAAATAAAGTAACCTCATTAACCTAGATTAGCAAACAACTAGATAGCTAATTAGCTTTAATTAACTAAATAATGGTTTCAAGAAACCCTAGTTAACTCAACCATTAACTTTAAACAACACTAGAATGAAAATAGCACTAAATTAACACTAAACAACTAGATTAAAGAATTCTAACCATATTAACTTAAAAGAGTAGAAATTATACCTCAAATCTATGGATCTAGAAATAAGAAAGTTGCTTCGATTGATGGCCTCATAGCATCATGATCCAAGTAAGGGAGGTGAAGGAAAAAGGGATGAAGATTGGGGTTTAATTTGTGAGTTTTTGCTTGAAATTTGGAGCAAACTTAATGAATTTTTGAAGAAAAAGAAAAGAACAAAGATGAAGGGGGCTGCTGCAGAAATTCTCGGCCAGAAGAGGGAGAGGGGAGGGTGTGGGGTGTGTGGAAAAGTCTTGGTCAACTCCTACCAACCCACCAAAAGACCATACCTAATAAAAAAATCCAAAATCCTTAAAAAAACACCTCTTTTCTACACAAAATGAAGTCAAAGAGGCAACCATTTTTTTTTCTTGGGTTGCTGGAAATGGGCCGGCCTAGGGCTGAGGGAAGAGAGGGAGGGGTTTTACAAAAGAATTTTTATGCAAAAAGACCCCCTACAAGTCAAAATTGCAAGTTTAAGCTTAAATTCAATAAATTTCATTTTCTATAATAAAAATTAGATAAAAATCAAAATAAAATACTAAAAATTTATGTTACAACTAGATTTTAATTAACATTAATTTAGAGCCTAAATTTAGCCCAATTAAATTTGTATTTATCGCTAATTTAATGTATTTTCTTACCGGCTTAAAATAATATTAAAAATTGAAAAATTAGGGAAAATTTTTAAACGACCAGAATTTCATAATTAACTCATTTGCTACTAAAAACTAGCAATTGCCTATCAAAATTAGGTATAATTAGTCCTAAACTGCAAAATAACAAAAAAGACGGTTTTCGGAAAAATACCGAGTTTTCACCGATTTCCAGGAAAACACCAAAACGACTTTTCAAGGCGTTACAATCTTCCCCCTTAAAGAAATTCGGTCCCCGAATTTAAAAAAATAACTACGCGTACCTTCAAAGAGATGGGGATATTTCTTCCTCATTTCTCCCTCGGTCTCCCAGGTAACCTCCTCGCTGCTCGGGCTACGCCAAAGGACCTTGACGGTCGGTATAACTCTCGATCTCAACTTCTTCACCTGCCGATCCAGGATGGTCACCGGCTGCTCTGCAAAAGAAAGGTCGCGCTCTAGCTGGACTGTCGGGTGCTGAATCGCATGCGAAGGGTCGTGAAGGTACTTGCGGAGCATCGAAATATGGAAGACGGGGTGAACATCGGGAAAGCTGGGTGGAAGGGCCAAACGATATGCAACAACGCTGACACGCTCGAGGATCTCAAAGGGACCTACGAATCTAGAGCTAAGCTTCCCCTTCGCCCAAAACGCATCACGCCCTTCATCGGAGAGACCCTCAGAAAAACATGATCGCCAACTGCGAACTCTAACCTGCGACGGCGCCTGTCTGCATATGATTTATGCCTGCTCTGAGCCGCTCTCATCCGGTCTCAGATCAACTGTATCTTCGCTGTCGTCTCCTCAACAAGCTGCGGCCCCAAAATACTGCTCTCGCTGAGCTCTGTCCAACAGACGGGCGATCTGCATCTCCTCCCATACAATGCCTCGAAAGGTGCTATCTGAATAGTATCTTGGAAGCTGTTGTTGTAGGAGAACTCCACTAGAGGTAAATGACGATCCCAGCTACCGCCGAAGTCTAAAACGCACGCTCTGAGCATGTCCTCGAGAGTCTGAATGGTCCTCTCTGACTGTCCGTCGGTCTGCGGATGAAACGCTGTGCTGAAGCTCAAACGAGTGCCCAAAGCCTCCTGAAGTCTCTGCCATAGTCGGCTGGTGAACTGGGTGTCTCGATCTGACACAATACAAGTCGGTACGCCATGTAGTCGCACGATCAATGTAGAGCTGAGCATACTGAGCGAAGCTGAAAGTGGTCTTCACTGGTAGGAAGTGAGCCGCTTTCGTCAATCTATCCACGATCACCCAGATGGAGTCGTACCCTCGACTGGTCCTGGGTAGACCCACAACGAAATCCATCGAAATCTGCTCCCATTTCCACTCCGGAATGGGTAACGGCTGCAACTCTCCTGCGGGCCTCTGGTGTTCGGCCTTGACTTGCTGACAAGTCAGGCATCTCGATACAAACTCTGCAATGTCCCTCTTCATCCCGTCCCACCAGTAGGTCTCTCTCATATCATGGTACATCTTGGTGGAACCGGGGTGGACACTATACACTGATCGGTGTGCCTCCTCAAGAATGTCGCGCCGCAATCTATCAGCATCTGGTACGCACAGTCTAGATCCATAGCGTAAAATCCCCTGATCGTCAATCACGAACTCGGAAAATCTGCCCTGTTCCATCTGTGCCATGATCTCTGAGCAACGGTCGTCACTGCGCTGTGCCTCATATATACGGTCAAGCAACTGTGGGCGTGCACGAACATGCGCGAGCTGTCCCCCTGTCTGAGTGAACTCGAACTCAACTCGGCTGTCGCATAACATCTGCCAATCTGCTGACGACTGCCTCTGCACTGCGCGCAAATAGGATAGACTACCCCCGGGCCTCCTACTCAACGCATCCGCCACTACATTCGTCTTGCCTGGGTGATATAAGATCTCGCAGTCGTAGTCTTTCACCAACTCCATCCAACGACGCTGTCTAAGGTTCAGGTCTCGCTGCTGAAATATGTACTTTAAGCTCTTGTGATCAGTGAATATCTGACACGACTCGCCGTATAGGTAATGTCGCCAAATCTTCAGTGCAAAGACCACTGCAGCCATCTCCAAATCATGAGTGGGGTAGTTCTTTTCATGCTTCTTCAACTGCCAAGAAGCATATGCGATCACCCGGCCATGCTGCATCAATACGCATCCTAATCCTACTCGTGAAGCATCACAGTAGACCATAAATCCGCCTGATCCCGAAGGCAAAGATAATACCGGCGTCGTAGTCAAACGAGTCCGTAGCTGCTGAAAACTGCGCTCGCACTCCTCCGTCCAGACGAAAAGAACTCTCTTCCGGGTCAAACCGGTCAACGGTGCAGCTATACGGGAGAAGTCCTGAACAAAACGCCTGTAGTAGCCCGCCAGGCCTAGAAAACTATGGATCTCAGTAACCGATGTAGGTCGGGGCCACTGCTGAACAACCTCAATCTTCTTCGGGTCCACACATATGCCGTCTCTCGTAACCACGTGACCCAAGAATCCGACGCTGTCCAGCCAGAATGCACACTTGGAGAACTTTGCGAACAGCTGGTGCTCCCTCAGAGTCTGTAACGTAATCTGCAAGTGCTGCTCGTGCTCCTCTCTACTCCGGGAGTACACCAAGATATCGTCGATAAACACGATGATGAACAAGTCAAGATACGGCCTGAATGTACAGTTCATCAAATCCATGAATGCTGCTGGGGCGTTGGTGAGTCCGAACGACATCACTAAAAACTCATAGTGGCCATAGCGTGTACGGAAGACTGTCTTCGGTATATCCTCCTGTCGGACTCGCAGCTGGTGGTATCCTGATCGCAAGTCGATTCTCGAAAAATATCCCGCACAATGAAGCTGGTCGAACAAATCATCAATGCGTGGCAACGGATATCTGTTCCGCACGGTAACCTTGTTCAGCTGGCGGTAGTCGATACATAAGCGCAAACTTCCATCCTTCTTCTTGACAAACAGGACCGGAGCACCCCACGGAGAAACACTCGGTCGAATAAGCCCCTTTTCTAACAAATCCTGCAACTGATCCTTCAGCTCTCGAAGCTCTGCCGGGGCCATCCGATAAGACGGTATAGAAATAGGCCCCGAGCCGGGAATCAAATCGATGCAGAACTCAACGTCGTGCTCAGGTGGTAGCCCAGGTAGCTCATCAGGGAAAACATCAGGGAACTCACAAACAACCGGGACCCGGTCCAACGGGACCTCTGCAGCTCGAGTATCATAAATATACGCTAAGAATCCCTGACATCCCTTCCGCAAGAGCTGACCAGCGCGAAGAGACGAAATCAAGCTGGGAAGGGTGACGCTGCGGTCTCCCTGAACAACAAGGACTGGCTCTCCCGGAAAGCTAAATATGACTGCCTTCTCACGGCAGTCCACCGAGGCATAACAAGTGGCTAGCCAATCCATGCCCAAAAGCACATCAAAGTCCAACATATCGAGGATAATCAAATCAACTGATGAATCCCTCTCCCCGATACGAACGGAACACAAACGAAAAACAAAACGAGCGACAAACAACTCGCCTACCGGAGTACTAACAACAAGCGGATGATCTAACGACGACGACTCACGGCCCAACATCGGTGCAAAGTGTGTAGAGACGTACGAATGTGTGGAACCTGGGTCAAATAATACCCGCGCGTTAAAAGAGCAAACTGGCAAGGTACCTGTCACAACGGTATTGGATGCCTGTGCATCCTGCGGTGTCAAAACGAATACTCGGGCCTGTCCTCCACCGATAGCGGGCTGACCTCGACCTCGGCCTCTGCCTCCTCGTCCTTTCTGAACAGGACCGCCGCGTCCACGGCCTCTGGGTGCACCTAACTGGCGTGGAGCATCGCCTGTGGTAAGAAGTAGGGCTCTATGAGGAGGGGGTGGTGATGGTGGTAGGGTCACATGCGGAACGGTCGCCGCTCCCTGTCGTCTCGTCGGACAGTCTCTGACAAGATGGTATGGACTCCCGCACCCAAAACACCCTGGCGACGGCTGCTGCCCCTGGGGATAAGAACCATATAACTGTCCCCGCCCAAATCCCCTGCCAGGCCTATCTCTCGGAAAGAATCTGGCGCGCTGCCTCTGAGACGGTACATCGGTGCGAATCATCTTCGGCCCAGAAACGGCCGAAGTCTGTGATATGCGTGCCTCCATCCATAATGCCGTATCCATAGCAGTTGAATAAGTGTCGTAGTGCTGGGCACCAATGGCAAGATAAAGCTGGGCATCAAGTCCCTGTACGAACCTCTTCACCATCTTCTCTTCGGTATCCACCAAATACTGAGCATATCGGGATAATTGTGTAAACTGGATGTCATACTTAGACACCGTCATCCCAGGTGTCTTGACTAAGGCCTCGAAACTGCGAGCTCTGGCTTCACGAACGCTCTTTGGGAGGAAACGAGCTAGAAAGACCGCTGTAAACTCGGCCCAAGTCATAGGCGGTAAACCTGCAGCTCGACCTCTCAAGACTGACTCCCACCATGTTTGCGCGAGACCCTCTAGTCGGAAACTCGCAAGCTCTACCCATCGATCATACGAACATCTCAGCGAACGGCAGATCCTGGCTAAACTGTCAAGGAACGTCTGTGGGTCCTCCGCTGCCTCGGTGCCGGTGAATACTGGAGGTCTCAGCCTCATGAAATCCTGTAGCGAAACTGGAATGGCCACGGTGGTAGTAGTAGGAGCAGGTATCATGGTCGTCTGTGATGTAGTAGGTACGTCATCCGGCCTCGGTGTACGACTGGCTGCAACTAGGGATCCTACCATCTGACGTAGCTCCTGCATACTCCCCATCATCTGTCGCAACTCCTCCATACCAGTCTTAAGCCTACCCATATGGCCTGGGGAAGGTGGATCGGTCTGTCCCTACGGCGTAGGCATACCACCCTACTCAGTCCTAGTCTCGGACGAGCCAGCTCGAATTTCGTCTCGGGTGGCAGCCCTCTGTGCCCTCGTAACCTTCGGCGGCATAGTGGCTGTTACAGGAAAATGGATAATAAGAACAGTGCAATAGGATCATAGGATACACGGAATTGAAGAAGGAATTTCAAGCAAGTATCCTAAAGTCACTTAGGCGGAGTACCGTATCGCAAGTATGCCGCGGACATACGCACGCTACGTTACCCTGCTTAAGTCACTTACTCCATCTACCAAGGGGCATCCTACACTCAAAAAGGTAAAACCTATCGCTCTGATACCAACTTTGTCACGACCCGCAGGGTACGGAACGTGACTGGCACTTAAGTTTATGAAACGTCTCAAGACGTCCGTAAAATAAGTAAGCCAAAGCCCAGAAACCAAAACCAAATAAGCAAAAGAGTGAAGAAAACCCAATCAATTGAAAGCAAGTTTATGAAATAAGTCATATAAAACCCTTTTTAAAAACAATACCAAGTTTTCCGAAAATTTCGTCAGAGTCTCCTTTGTAAATACTGGCCCCCAAAATGGGTACAACAAGAATATATATGAATCCAACAAATAAGGCATCCCCAAGCGGGAGCTAACTCTTCGCCACAAGGCGGTCATAAATCCCACGCAATATAAAGCAACAACATGCGAAATAATCATAATGAAGCATGGGAAAAACAGCATGTCGACTCAAGTGAGCTCGACCCCAAAATACAGCATAAAAGTCCACAAACCTCACAGTCTCATCTCTAGGTCAATATACAATAATGCTGGTAGATACAGTAGATGGAGTGCACTAGATACAAAGAATATACAAGGTGGTACAAAAATAATAATATAACCCACCTAAGAGCAAAACCTCGAGTCCAGGCAAAAGAGCAAAATAAGCAAGTGCGCCCGCCGCTACTGTACTGACAAAGCGGACCTGCAAAAGGCTGTGGCACAACGGGGGTGAGTTGCCAACTCGTGAGTAATAAATAACATCTACACAGGCTATCGAATGCATGCACACAAGCATCCTAGCATCTAAATACAGGTAAGGCAGGACATAATGGAAAGTATGTATACAATATGAATATACTAGCAGGTATGAATGCAATGCAATCAACTCGTGATCTGAATGTGTAAGTATAAGAAATCATGTTTTTCCCTTTAAGAATCTCTTTTGAAATACCAGCACAATACCAATAGAATCAACCAGAACCTGTGTCCAGCAACGACACCTCAAAACTATCACAAATCTCATATATCCATGTCATAGTATCTCTGGCCTTAGCCATCCGGCTGACCCAGCTCAATATCAAAATCTCATCATCTCGCGGCCACGGTCGGTATCCTCTGGATATCCGCCGTGCCAAACAGTCACTGGTAGGTAATCCGTCCCCTGCCAGGCTCAACGCCAACACCACATTCATCTTGCCCGGGGTACCATACCGGGCCCACCATGTACCCGTGACGGTTCCTCCACTCCTCGACACGGATCTCGAAAACCACAGCAAACTCATGGTGGACGACACTTTATATCACTAGAAAACCGCAATTACATATTTTAAAAACATAATAAGTTTAGAAATTTTGCGGCTTTCACCCGAAATCCAGAAATATCATAAAATCTCAAGAAATCCTCATAAGTGCATATATCAATGGTGATGAATGCATATGGTATCAATAATTAAGCTACGATGTATGATTAATAGACTAGGCATGAACAAATAATATGATGAGGTACATGCACATGAATAGCAATCCTACGATTTCATTTTAAGGAATTAAAGGCAATAGCACAGGTTTAAGCATCAATTAGTAAAAGGTTTCAAATTATAGGTTATCTAGTGTGGTGGCATGGCAATTACCAGGGCGTGTGTGTAAGCATGAATAGTGCCCGTGCTGCATATAAAAACCCTGGCAATGGTGCAGGTGTCCTATAAAATGGTTTCGTATATGTATGTCAATATAGGGCATGAATGTAGCAAATAATCATACAAGTATTACACCCCTAATTACTAACATTACTAAGAATCTTTTTAAGGTACTAAAACTATCGGGTGACTTGCGCCATCCAACGATAGTCCCCCGTAGATGTTACATCTACTCACCGGAATCCCTAGCTAGTCACGTCCAATCACCGCTTTTCCCTTTCGTGCCGCGTCTGACGTCTCCGCGACCGAACCTGGAATTTACATTAATACAAACATAAGGTTACAAATCAAGAACGACGCAATTCCCTAACGAAAATACCAACGTTCACTAGCTAGGTACAACGTGCACAAGGTGCGCGGAACACACGCGAAAATCGCAAAAACTGCAAAAATCGCCGATTTGGTTGCCCGGCAAAACTAAAACCCGATTACTCAAAAATCCGCACTCACGCATCCTAAATTTCATAGGATATGCCAACAATATAATCTAGATATCGCAATTAATTCGCCACAAAAATTTACATAAAACGTAGTAAGCTAGAAATTGCAAATTTGGTGCAAACATCGACAATTAGCGACAAAGTTAACACAATCCAACACAACAATCCAAACTAACCCACTAGCTAGCCATTACACTAATTTTAAACCATTAACTATGCTTAAAAACCTAATTTCCATAAACAAAACCTTTCTTGATTTTCATAATTAGCAATTTCAACCCAAAACTAAACATGACAATACCAAATTAACACTAATTTGAAGCCCATACAAATAAAGCAACCTCATTAACCTAGATTAGCAAACAACTAGATAGCTAATTAGCTTTAATTAACTAAATAATGGTTTCAAGAAACCCTAGTTAACTCAACCATTAACTTTAAACAACACTAGAATGAAAATAGCACTAAATTAACACTAAACAACTAGATTAAAGAATTCTAACCATATTAACTTAAAAGAGTAGAAATTATACCTCAAATCTATGGATCTAGCAAGAAGAAAGTTGCTTCAATTGATGGCCTCATAGCATCATGATCCAAGTAAGGGTGGTGAAGGAAAAAGGGATGAAGAATGGGGTTTAATTTGTGAGTTTTTGCTTGAAATTTGGAGCAAACTTAATGAATTTTTGAAGAAAAAGAAAAGAACAAAGATGAAGGGGGCTGCTGCAGAAATTCTCGGCCAGAAGAGGGAGAGGGGAGGGTGTGGGGTGTGTGGGAAAGTCTTGGTCAACTCCTACCAACCCACCAAAAGACCATACCTAATAAAAAAAATCCAAAATCCTTAAAAAAACACCTCTTTTCTACACAAAATGAAGTCAAAGAGGAAACCATTTTTTTTTCTTGGGTTGCTGGAAATGGGCCGGCCTAGTGCTGAGGGAAGAAAGGGAGGGGTTTTACAAAAGAATTTTTATGCAAAAAGACCCCCTACAAGTCAAAAATTGCAAGTTTAAGCTTAAATTCAATAAATTTCGTTTTCTATAATAAAAATTAGTTAAAAATCAAAATAAAATACTAAAAATTTATGTTACAACTAGATTTTAATTAACATTAATTTAGAGCCTAAATTTAGCCCAATTAAATTTGTATTTATCGCTAATTTAATGTATTTTCTTACCGGCTTAAAATAATATTAAAAATTGAAAAATTAGGGAAAATTTTTAAACGACCAGAATTTCATAATTAACTCATTTGCTACTAAAAATTTGCAATTGCCTATCAAAATTAGGTATAATTATTCCTAAACTGCAAAATAACAAAAAAGACGGTTTTCGGAAAAATACCGAATTTTCACCGATTTCCAGGAAAACACCAAAACGACTTTTCAAGGCGTTACAGGTGGCCTGGGCCACCTGTTCTACTGCCAGAGCGAGGAAGGAAGCCGCTTGGGGCCCATATGCTACACCTCTAGGCGAGATGGAGCGTCCGTTGCAGTGGCACTTCGAGCAGTTGGTGCAGTTAAAGGCCATGGATGCTTGAGTTCTGCGCCAGAAAAAAGACCAAATCTTAGTAACTTGAAAATCCAAAGGCAACCATTAACAAACCGCGATTCGTTCGCGAAGACAACACACGAAGTGTGGAGTGGAAAGAGGAAAAGGTCCCACCGGGCGTGCCAGAATCTGTTCCCCTCCGATTGGCGGCGCGACGCGAGAGACGCCTCGACGAGAGAGTTCCGAAAACAAAGCAAGAACAGCCCCCTCAACGGCTTTCCTCAAAAATATACAAGGTTTGGCGTAGGGTTCAAGACTCCACGATCGACCCAAATCACTCTTGTTAACAGAAGAAGGCAAAGGTACAAAAAGGAAAGGACTGTCCTATTAAACAGCTGAGGACAACGATCACCAGGGTACCCACTTCAACGGCCCCCTCCACTTCAACGGCCCACAAAAGAAGAAGGCCGGAGAAAACCCCCGCGCCCGCGGCAAATGCCAAAGGTGGTGAGCCTAAATGCCCTAAGTCCGGGGGCATGATAGTTCATACAGTTTATATGGCATCGGGAAAGGAGGATAACCGCACATCCACGGGTCATAGACCGCTCACACGGTCAGTGACCAAGGCTCAGGAGAAACAGCAAAAGCTCCAGGAGATGATGACCATGATGGCCGCACTCACTGGGCCAAAAGAAACCCCTGAAACGTCCTCGGATGAACGTCAGGAACAAGAAACTGACACCGAATTCCTTCGTCGCATACTGGAGAAGAAGGATAAAGAAGCTGCGGAACAGGCAGCCAGCATAAAGAAAATGGCCTTCCTGTTCCAGGACATGGTGGGCATGATGATTCAACAGGATCCACCTGCTGAAGATCCCCCGATCATCCTTGAAGATGATAGGGGAGAAACGTCGAATCCTCCTCCGGCTCTGACAACAGCCAAGGAGGAGGCAATCTCCAAAGCTGATCTGGACGAATACATAGCTCAGCAGATCCGGGTCCATCAAGCGACGGAAGCAGCGGGACAGGTCGTCAAAACAGGGCGACCGTATCCGAGTTGGTATGACCAGATTAAGTACCCGCCAGGTTATACGATACCAAAATTTCATGTGTATAAGGGGACTGGCAATCCTCACCAGCACGTCGCCCAGTTCAGGGCGTTTTGCGGCAACACTGGCGGTGATGATAAATTGTTGCTCCGCCAGTTCGTTGGCAGTTTATCAGATACAGCGTTCGAGTGGTATTCCGAGCTCCCGAACGACTCTATCAAGACCTTTGCTGAGATGGAGCTGTTGTTTACCCAACGTTTCGCGAGTGCCAGCGAACGTACCCCGATAACGGCATTGATTAATGCCAGGGTGAAGCCGGGAGAGACATGGGTCCAATATGCTATACGGTGGCGTAATTTATGGTCAAAATGCGAGCAAGGCATTGAAGAAGCTCCTGCAGTGGGTATGTTTGTGGGAACCCTCGATCCACAAGCAACCATCTCGCAATTTATGATGTTCTTCAAGCCGACCACCTTCCAGGCACTAATCGACAAGCTAGCGCAGATGGATCAGATGGGCCATAAACCTCCTCTTCCAAAGCCGAACTCCTGAAATGAGAAGGGGAAGGGGAAAGCGATCGTTGTTGGTAATACTCAGCAACAGTCGAGCAACCCAAAGCCAGTCGTTCGTCAAAATAATATGCGCCCGTACGTACCCCTTGAGGAAAGGATGGGACGTTCCTACTCGTTTCCCCGAGATAAAACGAGAAGGTTATTCGAGCTAGCGTTGCGCAACCGACTCATAAATCTGCCGGACCCAAAACGTCCGTCACAACCAAGTGATGTCAGTGAGCCCAACTACTGTCCTTATCATCGAATACTGGGTCATCCGATCGAGGATTGCTATGTCTTCAAAAATTGGCTTGAAGACCGGTACCGACAGGGCAAGTTTGCATTGTCCGACAAATGGAAGGTGAATCCACCGAAACCCCACACCTCTAAAAGAATGAATACGCCGGGGGCAACATGCTCTGTCGTTGAAGAAGCTCCTTGGGAGGTTGTATTATCAGCCGAGACAAAGAGGATGCTAAATGATCTTCAAACATGCCCAGCGATCAAGTGGAAGAACCCGTTGGAGCCGCAGATCATTAAAGGGATGTTGAAGCCTCGTCCAACTCAAAAGATCAATGGAGATGGCCCAAGCATTCATAACCAGCCGTCAAAATCTTCAAAGAAGAAGAAAAAGAAGTCAAAGAAGCCCGTGAAGCCTGGCGACAAGCGCACGGACTTGCAAAAACAAATTGACGCGCTGGAGGAATACAACCAGAAGGCACGGACTCCCATTACATTCCAAGAGTTCCTCAACCACGTCTTTCAAGAAGAAGATGAGGGAGATAGTTCGTCGGATGAATCCGAGGAATATGTGGCGAGCTGTCATATGATTTCCCATTCGCTCACGAACGATGAGGAGACTCCTTGTACTGAAAAGCTGGGGGCGGATCCCAAACCAAAAATTCTAGAGCCATCGGATGAAGTAATCGATGCATTCCTCAATGAAGCTCTCTTAAAAAGCAAAGCTGATCGGGAGCGCGAGGAGGTTATATTCGAAAGGGCCAAATGCCAGCACCTTGACGAAAGAATTGAGATACTCCCGCTGGAGAAAAGTACACCCACTGTGGATAAAATCAAATTCAAGATGAGGAAGAGGTTTGCTAAAGCCGTGTCAATGGGTATGAAGCTACTATCCCCTGAGGGAAGCGTTACTGATGAAGCGGAAATGCACCCCTCCTATTGCTTGTATCATCGGAAGATTTCGCATCCCACTGAGGAGTGCAAAGCTTTCGATAGATGGTGGAAAGGATATGTTGCTCGCCGACAACAGGTTAAGCGGGAGAAGCGCAAGACTCGCCGGGAGCAAAACAGTGCGACCGAAGGGCTTAATAGAACTACCGGCAATTGTCGCACGGTCAACGCCGGAGGATCACAGGTACTCACATTCGGGAGCGATTCTGATGAGGAGTTGGAGCTTGGCCCCCTCTTTAAAGAGCCCACTTTGGAAAAGAAGAAGAGCCGAAGATTTGTGAAAATATCCGGCTGCGTAATCGCACGTTGCCCAAAAAGAATCTCGGAACCCGAAACAAAAAAGATAAAGGGAAAGAAAAGGTCTCTGAGGACATCGCCCTAGATGACCAAGTCATGGAAGAGCTAATTGCCAAAGACCCGCCGAAAAGGAATAAGATGGATTACGTCTTAGCGCATCTGAGGAAGCTATCCTCGCAACTCAGCATTCTTGACACCCTTTTACTATCAAAGGAGGCGAGAGATTCGTTAATTAAGGCACTACAGGACCCGGAGCGGTTCCAAGCTTTCCTGGTCGAAGAAAAGATGAAGGATTTACTGGAAGAAGTGCATACGGCCGATGTCACTTTCGGCGATGAAAACCTTCTCCTCGGGACGTGCGAACACAATCGCCCCCTCTATGTCTCAGGATACTGCCATGATATAAAGATGGGCAAAATCCTGATCGATAACGGATCGTCTGTTAATCTCCTTAACGTGCGGGTGTTGAAGGAAATCTGCATGAGCGTCCGGTACTTTGCTCGGGACAAGATCACCATCTCCGGGTTCGACTCCCAATCGTCAAAGACTCTTGGATCTGTGATACTGACGCTACGCTTCGGGCTGCTCGTCACGGACATTAAATTCCACGTCATAGATGCCAAGACATGCTACAACGCTCTGCTCGGCCGACCATGGTTACACGAGTACAACATCATCCCTTCTACACAGCATCAGTGTATGAAATATTTTAGGGATGGTCTCGAGTATACCGTAACGGGAGAACTGAATCCGTTTTCCGTGAATGAAGTTCGCAAATATGAAGATGCCAAATACTTCTTGCCGAATTTTGAAGACACGGAAAGGTGTCGCAAGCCGGGGAATAAAACTAACGCTACCATCCCTGTCTTCGGCAGTGATACCGAGGAGGAAGAGGAGATAGTTTATTCGGGTCCTCCCCAATACACCAAGCCGGGACCATCCGCTCCTACGTTGATCTTTGGTAGTGATTCGGAGGATGAGGTCCATGCTGTATTCTCTGCTCGACCTTCAATACGAGCTTCCGCTGACGAAAAGCAAAGTCTGCAAGTCGCTATGGTGCCGCTTAAACATTATAAAGAACTAGATGCGCTTGATACCGATAGTGTAGAGGAGCTGCAGACGTTCTATGTCCCTCCCAGGCGAGGAGGCGAAAAGGCAATTCTATTCTACCGCTCTGAAGAAAACAAAGTGGAGAAAGAAATCTGGTATGGGGCGGATCCTACGCTGGACAGGCTTCAGCCCATCCGTCTACTCAGATATTATACAGAGGGCTTGAAAAGGTTGCTGAAACGCTAAGGGATATCCTTCAAGCAGACCGTTCGAAGAGCCAGGTTCTATGACAGGGTCTGGAACGTCCCTGGAACTCAGCACAAGCTGCCTAATGGGAGAATGGAGACAATTGGGCTCGGATACATTCGTTCTAAGAAACGAGAGCTGCTCCGCGACTGTTACGTCGTGCACAACTTCAATGAAGAAGCGGGTGCTCAATGGGAGGAGGCCAATCCTGAACCAGTAAAAGTTCCAGATGCAAAGGTGCTCAGTCCGTCGTTTGAAGAATAAATGGACAGGCTTAGAAGAGAGGCTGGTCAAAAAGTCCGAGATGATCACAATCGCGAAATGGCCATCTACGAGAAAGCCAAAACGCAACGCCTCCTTCAGCAGGCCGTCGAAAATGAAAGTGTCACTCCGTGTCAACCTGTTATAAAGAAGGCTCGACGCAGAAGCGGAAACAAGTCGAAAGGCCAAAAAGGCGCTCAACAGCAACAAAGCGGGGCTAAGAAGCCACGCAAGCGGGAGTCGAGCGTTATTGATCTGTCCCTCATGAAGAAAATGGGTCGAGCGTACTCGTTTCCTCGAGACAAGACGAAGAAGATACTTGAGCTTGCTCTAAAACATCAGATGCTTACACTTGTTAGTGTATATGCCCTAGAGGCCATTACTGTATCATACTAGTTTGTATATTACTTGATGGAAGCTTAGGATATTCACAGTTGTATATACAATCTTGCTCGAAATGGTAGTATGCTACTTGGTTTGTCTCTGCTTTAATATGTGCATGTGTTTCTTTTAGCATATCGCTGATATACATATTAGTATAGCCCTTAGGATCTTTGCTTGATTACCAGCGTTGTGATGGCGCTCACACTCGTGGGAGCTGGGTGATCTATAAGCACATCCATATACAGGTCCCTAGTCGTTGGACTATCGAGACAGGGCATCGATACTCCGGAGTAGACTAGTGTATGCGCTTCTCATCCCAGCATGGGAGACGGTCTGTCCCATAGCCGTCAGTACGTCGTACTTGAGATAGTATGCGGGTGCTCGTTAGGTTACGAGTACACTGGACAGGACTTGTCGGGAACTGTTGGTTGGTATTATACCTATCGTCAGTTATCAGTTCCCAGGTGATATGAGTACAGCTTATTCCGTTGACTTGACACTGTCACTTCGCCTCGAGTGTGTTCCCACTGCACTTTGATTACTACCCTACCACGGCTCAAAGGAGTCGTGCAAACAGATAGTTTTTGGGTGCAGTCCCTAAGCACTTGGAGGCAGTGACGGTTAGACAGGATTCGTCTCTCCCGGTATTGGGGGTTGACATCGCGCTGTGTCCAGGAGAGCCATTACACGAGTAGTCCCTGGCCAGGGCAAGCGAGATATACTGGTAGGTTTCTAGTGTTATCTCAGGGTGTTCTGGTCTACACTCCGACACGACTTGTACCGCTATTAGGGGACTGACGTTCACCGCCCCCTAGGCCCGCCATGCGATGTATCAGATGAACAGACCGGACTGTACGGAGATTGTCACATACAGGCTCAGTAGGAGTTCAGATGGGGTTCACCTCGTCAGTCTTCTTGTCGAAATCTACCTGGGGACCGTTATGTACAGCTAGTGCCGCTTGCGGTCTGTGGTTAAACCCACTGCCAGCGTAGTGTCGAGTCTTTAGAGTCCCACACAGAGAGCTATTCGCCTTTAGGCAAAATGAGTAGAGGTCGCGTGGTTTTGCGACAGGGTTCGTTCACATCCGCGCACTTGTGCACGTTTGCTGTCCGGACAGCTTATACTAGCGGGCTTTGGTTTAAGCCGGATCCTAGTATATGATTCGGGATTGGTTTTTCTCATTGTATTCGTGTTCCTCGGATCACGAATACGGGTGCGTATGCACAGTTGCTTGAGACGGAGGGAGAGGACTTTGGTTAGGGTTAATGACTATTGTCATTTGTATTAACCCTAATGATTATGTGTGTATTATGGTTAATTGATATTAGTTTAATAATTGTGCATGGTTATGGTTGTTGACCATTTGACCCACCTTGACTTGTTGACCTTGTTGACACTTTGACCATCATCATTTCATTTGGAAGATGCTCTTTAATCCTTGCAATTTGCATTAAAAATGAAATGATAATGGTCATGTCTTGATTAACCATGACAATTATCTAGCTAATTATCTAATTACAATAATTCACACATATATGTGAGAATGGTTTATTTTATTCTCATTCTATCATTTACTTTCTCTCTCTTGTTCTTCCTCTCCCTCAAGCTCTCCCCTCTCATGTGTTGAGAAACACTTGAGCTTGAGAAAAACCTTTTCTTGATAATCTCTACTCTCATCTAGGGTTCAAGTATTAGCACTTCTTGCACCCTAGTTACTTCTAGCTTGAAGTTGAAGCCAAAGGTCGAGGCTTTCGGGTGGATCTTTCTTCGACGTGAGAAGACGACTAAGGTGACCTCCTTCCACCACTCCAAGGAGCAAGGAGAGAAGGACATAAAGCCCAAGGTATAACCTTTCTAGCACTTAGCTAGTTTCTAGTTAGCTCTAGCTTGTTTTTGTTTAGCAAAGATCCTTCTTTGTCTAGTCCATGTTGCCTAAGCTCATAAAAATTCGATTTTTATTCCGTTTTCCGCCTCCCCGCAAGTACCGGGGTGGGCAACGTGGACTTACAGTGGTATCAGAGCCTAACTAAATATAAACTAGCTAGGTAGTAGAGTGTATCGAAGTTCGAATCGGGAAAATCGAAAAACCGAGTTTTCAAAACCCTAAGTTTCTGTTAATTTTTTTTTCTGTTCAAAATAAAATTTGTTATACTCCAAAAATCATCTCAGGGTTTTGTGAAGAAAGCCACCAAAAATGATCCAGTGATTCGACCAAAGAGCCGCGGTTCCGCGGCAATAGCAAGCTATTGCCGTGCAACCGCGGCCGTCTTGGCTCTTCACTGAGTCGAGTTTGGTGCAGTGTATTTCTGGCTTGGTTTTAGGTTTTTTTAAGATGGTTTATATGTGCCCAGATTTTCCAGAATAGAAATTTGTTTTTGGGGGCCTATAAATCCGTATTTTTTTTCCGAACTTCAATACACTTTGACTAAAAGGTTATATCTGTGATGTTTATATGTATTGAACGTCGGCTAATCGCTATATGTCGATTAGTCGGGGTTATACATATCTGTGATCTGTGATTGATGGTGGTATGTGTATATGAATGGGTTGGATTGTCGCGGATGAATAGCCGGGGTGGATGTGAGATGAGTGTTGCTTTTTCTTTCATTCATTGTAACATGTAAATTGATGTAATATTATTATTTGATTGGCCGCACAACCGGGTCGGGGTTGTAGCCGTCATTGTATAATTCTTTTTACTGTTTTTGCTCCTAGGATAGACCTATGGAGGGGGTGCACAAACTACCGGGTATCTCGAAGTGCCGAGTGGCCTACTCACGGTGGTGAGGGAGGTTGCTTCGCTTCGAGTACTTGGCGGGTAGTTTGCCGCACCCGTAGGGGTCTTGGGTGGGGTATTGGCTATTCACCGCGACCGTGTAATCCTCTTTTCGTTGCAGGCTCGAACGGGTTGCGGATTCCTAGTATATCCAATGTATTCATCTGTGATCTGTAATGTCTATCATTGCTATATATTTATATATGATAACTATTTAGGCGTTGCTTATGTTTTACAGCCGCGCTAGCCCAGCCCCCGCTCTGTCGTTAGTTAAGTAACCTAACGGGTGATGACGGGGCCCCGTGGCGAATGCGAATGGCATAAGCGTACGTCATATTTTGGTTGTTTTCTGCAATGGTAGGGTTAAATGATGGGACGCATTAAAAGAACTAATGCAAGAAAATAAACCAAGTAAAAGTCGATTGGAACACTTTGAAAACCGCTCGGTTCTTTTCAAAACTAAACTTTTAAACGCGGAGCTCGAACCACTCCTTTTAAAAGCTATCTCGTTCCATCGATTATATCAAGTTCACTACGTTCACGGTTTCGCCAAAACCATCCGTAGCCCTCCATCATTTCAGTTAAATATTCGGTAGTATTCAAGCTATGTATTTTGACCTCACGCCAAGGCATAGTGATTGGTAGCTGCCGGATATTTATCTGTTGCATAGATAGAATGCGTTGGTTTGAGACAGTCGTACTGCCATTTTGGCCTACGTCAAGGGTAGGTACGGGTGGGTTCAAATTAACCGGGATAATGATGGGAAGAACTTGACATGTGACTTATGACATTTTGACCTCACGCCAAGGTCATAAGAGCATGGGGCAAAAATCCACATCGGGAGTTTCATAAGTACTGAAACTTGCTAGCGCTGCATACCATTTGGAGTGTGATAATTCTGGTAGGATTCCTTCGGTTTTATCACGCGATGATATTTGGATCCCGATCCTACTGTGAGTATATGCTACTCCTCGGGAAAACTCTCACTTAACGATCAATGCTATAAACTTAGTAGGTGTCTAGAAAGGTGTTAGCGGGGCTACGCCCCCAGGGAAAAGAGGTTTCTTAATTAAGGAACTTCGTGAAAGCATTGGAAAACCTCACTCGAAGTACCGACACTGGCCTGGCTGAACGGTTAAGCAAGTATTGTACGGTGAGATTGATCCTGACTAATCCTTTCTTTACGGTTTGAGAAGGGATTCGAAAGACAGTGGGAGCCATCCAGTTTAGACAAATTAAAAACCACTCTAAACTTGCAAGAGCATCATGCTAAAGTGTTTCTTTTCTCTCTCCTAATTCCAGCGACCATTCAACATGACCGGACTTAAGTTATTACTAGATAAAAACATATTGACAGGGCCAAACTACAAAGATTGGCTCAGGAATGTCAAGATGGCAATCACTTATGACAAGTTAGGGTATGTCCTTACCACCAAAGCTCCCCCTGTCCCAGGTCCCAAAACCAGTGTCGTAGATAGGGAAATCTATAAGACCTGGGAAATAGATTGCGCGAAGGCCAGATGCCTCGTACTAGCCTCGATGGACAACGAACATCAGAGGAGGCACGAGAATATGGACCTAGAGTCCATATTTCTTCATACAAAAGAACTGTATGGAGAGCAGTCTCGTATCGCAAGATACGAAGTGTCGAAGAAGTTGTTTTCGGCAAGGTTGGCCGTCGGATCATCGGTAGCGGAACACGTGCTTAAGATGATTGGCTACATAGAGGAGCTCGCGGACCTTGGGACCACGTTGGAGAATGAACTCTATACTGATTTGATTCTCCAGTCCCTTCCTTCCATTTACGCCCAGTTTATTCTTAACTTCAACATGCAAGGAAAGGAGGTTGAACTTTCCGAACTTCTGAACATGTTGAGGAGTGCTGAGGGCACCCTACAGAAGGGTATGGAGACATCCACTTTGTTTGTAGGAGGGTCTTCCTCTTCTCGGTCCAGGGCGAAAGCCAAGGGCAAGAAGAAGAAAGCCCCCGCCAAACCAAGAGGCGGTGTCGGTAAAGTGGATACGAAGGGAAAAGGAAAAGCAACAAAGATAGCGGGAAAGCTGGTGGGGAAGGAAGAATGCTTCTATTGTCACAAAAGTGGTCACTGGAAACAGGATTGCAAGGCTTGGAAGGCCAGAACACAGGATTTGAAGCGAGTTGCGGCTTCAGCTTCAGGTGTGTATGTTATTGAAAACTGTCTATCAATAAACTCTATATTCTGGGTATTGGATACCGGATCAGGATCTCATATCTGTAATTCTTTGCAGGCGTTGAGAAAGCGTAGAGTTTTGAAGGCAGGTGACATGACCCTCAGAGTTGCAAACGGTGCTAGCATGGATGCTGAGGCCGTGGGGGACTATCACCTGGGATTATCGGATGGACACTTTTTGGTTTTACGTAGTTGTTATTATGTACCAAATGCAACCTGTAATATCATTTCTGTATCTTTATTATCTAAAGAAGGTTATGAATTTGCATTTGTAAGTAATGTAGTGAACATTCACCTTAATCAAGTTTTGATTGGGTCAGGTACATTGAACAACGGTATATACGTATTAAACCAGCCACAGATTTTCAATGTCCAGAATACACACAAAAGAAAGTCTCCAGAAATCGATAAAACTTTCTTATGGCATTTGTAGACTGGGTCACATCAATGAGAGAAGGTTGACTAAGTTACATGCAGAAGGATATTTGGATTTGTTCGAATATCAATCGTATGCAACTTATCAATCCTGTCTCAAAGGAAAGATGACAAAGACTCCGTTCACTGGACACGGAGTGAGAGCGAGCGAGCTCTTGGGACTCGTACACAGCGACGTGTGCGGTCCAATGTCTACACATGCGCGAAGCGGTTATTCTTACTTCATTACTTTTACGGATGATTTCTCAAGGTTCGGACATGTCTTCTTAATGAAGCATAAATCCGAAGCTTTTGAAAAGTTCCAGGAATATAAGAATGAAGTAGAAAAACAAACAGGCAAAAGTATCAAGGCACTGAGATCTGATCGAGGTGGTGAATACTTGAGTGCCGAGTTCCTGGGTTACTTAAAAGAGAATGGAATTCTCTCTCAGCTTACTCCTCCATACACTCCGCAACATAACGGTGTATCGGAGAGACGGAACCGAACCTTATTGGATATGTTACGGTCCATGATGAGTAACGCTGAGTTGCCGCGATCGTTCTGGGGATATACGCTAGAATCAGCTGCATACCTTTTGAACCGAGTTCCCACTAAGACTGTGCCTACCACACCATATGAGTTATGGAGTGGGAAGAAACCCTATCTTCAATACCTAAAGATTTGGGGATGTCCAGCTTATGTCAAAAAGCAGCATACGGACAAGCTCGAGGCACGCTCAGTACTGTGCAAGTTTGTGGGATACCCAAAGAACTCCAGGGGGTATCTTTTCTATTACGCAGAGGAACAAAAAGTCCTTGTTTCTCGTAATGCCCATTTTCTGGAACATCAGTTCTTAGAAAAAGAAATAAGTGGGAGCGCAATAGAACTGAAAGAAATTCCAGAACCAAAAGCTATTACTGAAAGCTTAGTAAAACCAGAGGGTTCGAAAGATCAAGACATTCCCACGCCACTCCGCAGGAGTAGTAGGCAGTCTCATCCGTCCGAGAGATACTACGGTTTTCTCATTGACGGGGATAGAGAGGATTGCATCATAGACTTTGATGAGCCTACTAGCTTCGAGCAAGCCATTCAGAGCATCGACCCGGTAAAATGGCTAGATGCAATGCGGACCGAGATGGAGTCCATGTACACCAACAAAGTATGGACATTGGACATTGCTCCAGATGGGGTAAAACCCGTAGGATGCAAGTGGATCTTCAAAAGGAAGATTGGTGTAGATGGACTGGTTGAGACCTATAAAGCTAGACTAGTTGCAAAGGGTTTTCGTCAAAGAACTGGTTTGGACTATGACGAAACCTTTTCTCCAGTAGCTATGCTGAAATCCATTCGGATCCTTCTTGCCATTGCTGCCTTCCACGATTATGAGATTTGGCAGATGGACGTAAAGACAGCTTTTCTAAATGGACATTTAGAGGAGTGTGTCTATATGGATCAGCCAGAGGGTTTCATTCAGAGTGGGAGCAGCGGAAAGGTGTGCAAGTTGCTTAAGTCCATTTATGGACTAAAGCAGGCATCGCGGAGTTGGAACATCTGTTTTGATGAGACGGTCAAGGAATTTGGCTTTATCAAAAATCCAGATGAACCCTTCATCTATTGTAGATTTGTAGCGAGAACTGTAGTATTCCTCGTTTTATACGTGGATGACATTCTCTTAATAGGAAATGACATTCCTATGCTACAATCTGTCAAAGGGTTCTTGTCACACAGGTTCTCCATGAAAGACCTGGGTGATGCCTCATACATTCTGGGTATCCGGATCTACCGTGACAGATCCAAGAGGATTTTAGGACTTTCACAGTCCAGGTACATCGACACCATACTGAAGAGATTCAGTATGGAAGATTCCAAGCGCGGTAATCTACCGGCTTGTCACGGGATCACCCTCTCCAAAGAGATGTCTCCCAAGACTGATTTGGAGAGGGATCGCATGTCTATTATACCCTACGCTTCTGCGGTAGACTCTATAATGTATGCGATGTTGTGTACCAGACCGGATGTGGCTTATGCACTGAGTGTGGTAAGCAGGTATCAGTCAAACCCTGGGGAGAAATATTGGATAGCAGTAAAGAACATTCTCAAGTACCTGAGAAGGACTAAGGAGATGTTCTTGGTGTATGGCGGAAAAGACCTCCAGATTGAGGCCTTTGCTGACTCCAGCTTCCAGAGTGACAAGGATGATTCCAAGTCCATGTCGGGTTTTGTCTTCACCCTCAATGGAGGGGCGGTGTGTTGGAAGAGCTCCAAACAGGAAACCGTTGCTGACTCGACTATGGAAGCGGAATACATCGCTGCATCTGATGCCGCAAAAGAAGCTGTCTGGATGAGGAAGTTCTTGAGAGAACTTTAGGTGGTTCCATCCATTGTTGACCCAATACCTCTGTATTGCGACAACAACGGGGCTATAGCTTTAGCGAAGGAACCCAGGTCCCATCAGAAATCCAGACACATCTTGAGGCGGTATCACCTGATCAGGGAGATCTGGATCGCCAGGAGATCGAGGTTCGGAGGGTTGCTTCAGAAAATAACACAGCAGATCCATTCACCAAGGCCTTGCCCCAGACTCAGTTCGAGCGGCTGATCGAGATGATAGGTCTTCGATACGCCAGTACATGGCCTTAGTGCAAGTGGGAGATTGTTAGTGTATATGCCCTAGAGGCCATTACTGTATCATACTAGTTTGTATATTACTTGATGGAAGCTTGGGATATTCACAGTTGTATATACAATCTTGCTCGAAATGGTAGTATGCTACTTGGTTTGTCTCTGCTTTAATATGTGCATGTGTTTCTTTTAGCATATCGCTGATATACATATTAGTAGAGCCCTTAGGATCTTTGCTTGATTACCAGCGTTGTGATGGCGCTCACACTCGTGGGAGCTGGGTGATCTATAAGCACATCCTTATACAAGTCCCTAGTCGTTGGACTATCGAGACAGGGCATCGATACTCCGGAGTAGACTAGCGTATGCGCTTCTCATCCCAGCGTGGGAGACGGTCTGTCCCACAGCCGTCAGTACGTCGTACTTGAGATAGTATGCGGGTGCTCGTTAGGTTACGAGTACACTGGACAGGACTCGTCGGGAACTGTTGGTTGGTATTATACCTATCGTCAGTTATCAGTTCCCAGGTGACATGAGTACAGCTTAGTCCGTTGACTTGACACTGTCACTTCGCCTCGAGTGTGTTCCCACTGCACTTTGATTACTACCCTACCACGGCTCAAAAGAGTCGTGCAAACAGGTAGTTTTTGGGTGCAGTCCCGAAGCACTTGGAGGCAGTGACGGTTAGACAGGATTCGTCTCTCCCGGTATTGGGGGTTGACATCGCGCTGTGTCCAGGAAAGCCATTACACGAGTAGTCCCTGGCCAGGGCAAGCGAGATATACTGGTAGGTTTCCAGTGTTATCTCAGGGTGTTCTGGGCTACACTCCGACACGACTTGTACCGCTATTAGGGGACTGACGTTCACCGCCCCCCTAGGCCCGCCATGCGATGTATCAGACGAACAGACCGGACTGTACGGAGATTGTCACATACAGGCTCAGTAGGAGTTCAGATGGGGTTCAGCTCGTCAGTCTTCTTGTCGACATCTACCTGGGGACCATTACGTACAGCTAGTGCCGCTTGCAGTCTGTGGTTAAACCCACTGCCAGCGTAGTGTCGAGTCTTTAGAGTCCCACACAGAGAGCTATTCGCCTTTAGGCAAAATGAGTAGAGTCGCGTGGTTTTGCGATAGGGTTCGTTCACATCCGCGCACTTGTGCACGTTTGCTGTCCGGACAGCTTATACTAGCGGGCTTTGGTTTAAGCCGGATCCTAGTATATGATTCGGGATTGGTTTTTCTCATTGTATTCGTGTTCCTCGGATCACGAATACGGGTGCGTATGCACAGTTGCTTGAGACGGTATGCACAGTTGCTTGAGACAGAGGGAGAGGACTTTGGTTAGGGTTAATGACTATTGTCATTTGTATTAACCCTAATGATTATGTGTGTATTATGGTTAATTGATATTAGTTTAATAATTGTGCATGGTTATGGTTGTTGACCATTTGACCCACCTTGACTTGTTGACCTTGTTGACACTTTGACCATCATCATTTCATTTGGAAGATGCTCTTTGATCCTTGCAATTTGCATTAAAAATGAAATGATAATGGTCATGTCTTGATTAACCATGACAATTATCTAGCTAATTATCTAATTACAATAATTCACACATATATGTGAGAATGGTTTATTTTATTCTCATTCTATCATTTACTTTCTCTCTCTTGTTCTTCCTCTCCCTCAAGCTCTCCCCTCTCATGTGTTGAGAAACACTTGAGCTTGAGAAAAACCCTTTCTTGATAATCTCTACTCTCATCTAGGGTTCAAGTATTAGCACTTCTTGCACCCTAGTTACTTCTAGCTTGGAGTTGAAGCCAAAGGTCGAGGCTTTCGGGTGGATCTTTCTTCGACGTGAGAAGACGACTAAGGTGACCTCCTTCCACCACTCCAAGGAGCAAGGAGAGAAGGACATAAAGCCCAAGGTATAACCTTTCTAGCACTTAGCTAGTTTCTAGTTAGCTTTAGCTTGTTTTTGTTTAGCAAAGATCCTTCTTTGTCTAGTCCATGTTGCCTAAGCTCATAAAAATTCGATTTTTATTCCGTTTTCCGCCTCCCCGCAAGTACCGGGGTGGGCAACGTGGACTTACAATACTGCCGGAGTCCAAGCACCCCGAACAAGCAGGCGAAGTCTCTGACCCAAACTATTGCTCTTACCATCGAGTAATAGGGCATCCTCTTGAAGATTGCTTCACCTTCAAGAATTGGGTTGAAGATCAGTATCAGCTTGGCAAATTCGCTCTGTCTGACAACTGGAGGGTAGCGCCGCCACAGAAGCACGAACCCAAAGCTGCAAGAATAGAACCAACTCCACATTGGGATTGGAAGCGGATTCACACTTGTCACATGATAACAATATTAAAAGAAGGGCCCGAGAACATGGACAACCTTCCCTGGTGCTTCGAAAACAGCAATGATGAGATGATCTCAGAATTTCCTCCAGCTCCGAAAGAACTGGAAGATGGAATACATACCACCGCAGATAACCTCAAGAAAATTGAGTTGGGGACGCTAAACGACCCGCGACCAACATTTTTCAGTGAGCTGCTATCTGAAGAAAGGGTGGCTGCGTTAAAAGACGTCCTTGTACAGCACAAAGATTGCTTCGCACGGAACTATTCCGAGATGCCAGGACTAGATCCAGAAATTGCTGTGCATAAATTGGCGATCTCCCCGGACGTCAAGCCGGTTAAACAGGCACCAAGAAGAATGCGGCTTGAGCTTGAGATGAGTATCAATGCTGAGGTCAAGAAGCTAATCGACTCTGGCTTTATCCAGGAGGTTCAATATCCTGAATGGATCGCTAACATCGTCCCGGTGATGAAGAAAAATGGGACGGTGCGCATATGCGTGGACTTTCGAGATCTCAACAAAGCCTGCCCGAAGGATGATTTCCCGGTGCCAGTCACCAAACTGATGATAGACAACACGTCCACTCATGAGGTGTTCTCCTTTTTGGATGGCTCGTCAGGGTATAATCAGATAAAGATGCATCCCGAAGACCAAAAGCATACCGCTTTCAGGACCCCTCTAGGGATATTTTGTTACAAGGTGATGCCCTTCGGCCTGAAGAACGCCAGTGCCACCTATCAGAGGGCCATGACGAAGATCTTCGATGACCTTATACATGAAATCGTCGAATGTTATATTGACGACCTCGTGGTTAAGAGCAAATCGTATGAGAAACATCTCAAGCACCTAAAAACTGTATTTCAACGCCTTCGGCAATACAACTTGAAGATGAACCCTCTCAAGTGCGCATTTGGAGTTTCCTCAGGAAAATTCTTGGGATTCGTCGTCCGACACCGGGGCATTGAGATAGATCCGTCAAAGATCAAGGCGATCATGGAAATGCCTCCGCCAAGAACTCTTAAGCAGCTGCGATCTCTCCAAGGGAAGCTCGCATATATACGGCGATTTATAGCCAACCTTTCGGGCAAGTGTCGTCCCTACAGTCACCTGATGAAGAAGGGAACCCCGTTTGTTTGGGATCAAAAATGCCAGGGCGCGCTGGACGAGATTAAACAGTACCTACAGAACCCGCCAGTGTTGGCTGCTCCGGTTAAGGGAAAGCCTCTCATTCTTTATACAACCGCCCTCGAAGGTTCTTTAGGCGCATTATGGGCGCAAGAGAATGATCAGGGGAAAGAAAGAGCACTCTACTATTTAAGTCGAGTTCTTCTGGGGGCAGAAAGCAACTACTCTCCCATTGAAAAACACTGCCTGGGGTTGATCTTCGCGATAACAAAGCTCAGGCACTATGCATTGGCGCACGAGGTCCATCTCATTTCGAAGGTCGACCCTCTTAAATATTTGATGTCGAAGGCCATATTGACGGGACGACTCGCTAAATAGGCCCTGCTCTTGATGGAATTCTCGATAACATATCAACCTCTTAAGGCAGTCAAAGGCCAGGCCATCGCCGACTTCCTCGCTGAGCATCCGATACCCGCCGATTCTCTTTTGAATTGCGATCTTCCAGACTAACATGCGTTTGATGTGATCGACGGTGGTGATACCCGATGGGAGCTTTATTTTGACGGAGCATCTTCCATGAAAAAGCGCAAACAAAGTACCCCTATAATCAAATCGGGAGTAGGCCTCATCTTCGTAACTCCACAAGGAGGGATTATGCACTTCACCTTCTCCTTAACAGAGCCGAGGACGAATAACGAAGCCGAATATGAAGCCTTGATTGCAGGTCTCGAGATCGCCATCGACATGGGAATTGAAAACCTCCTCATATACGGAGATTCTCAACTGGTCGTTAGTCAAGTAAACGGCGACTACCAAACGTGCAAACCGGAATTGGTAAAGTACAGTGAAAAGGTGCAACAACTATTGACCCAAATTCCCTCCTATACTTTGGAAAGTATACCGCGCGCGGAAAACAGCAAAGTAGACACGTTGGCCAAACTTGCTAAAGAACTGGCTGACGAGAACCTCGATGACGTTAGAATCGTGGTACAAAGCCGTCGGGTGCTTGCCCCAACAGAAATATCTCCGGAATCATCTGAAGAGAAGGGGGCGAATGAACAGACGACCTTACAAATAAAAGATCGGGAAAAGGCTGAAGATTAGAGGGAAGTCTTCATAGACTACTTTAAGTCCCATCGAATACCTGAGGAAGCGTCCACAAGACATCAGCTCATGAAACGAGCTCTGTCTTTCACCTTCGTCAATGATACTCTATACAAGACGTCATTCGATTCTCTGTGGCTGAGATGCCTAGGTCCTGATGAAGTGGAAAGAGTCGTTCAGGAAGTTCATGACGGACTCTGTGGTTCCCACCAAGCGGGCCCGAAGATGAAGTTGAAGATCAAACGGATGGGCTACTACTGGCCCACGATGATTCAGGACTGCCTCGAATATGCGAAGCAATGCCACTCATGCCAAATCCATGGGGACTTCATCCACCAGCATCCAAATCTACTACATCCAACGGTGGCTAGCTGGCCGTTCGAAATGTGGGGAACTGACATAGTCGGCCCTATCGAACCAGCGTCGTCCAGAGGACATCGTTTCATCCTGGCGACGGATTATCTCCGATAACGGTCCAGCCTACAGAAGTCACAAGATCAGCCGCTTCGCACAGCAGCATAATATAGACTGGAGATATTCCTCGGTTTATAATCCGCGAGCTAATGGTCTAGCCGAGGCCTTTAACAAGACCCTGACGAAGCTCATGAAAAAGACGGTGTCCCGAAATAAGAAAGACTCGAACGAGAGACTGCAAGAGGCTCTTTGGGCGTATCGAACTACGTTCAAGACGGCCACGAACACAACGTCATATGCGTTGGTATTCGGGACGGAAGCAGTACTCCCCCTCGAGGTAGAATTACCCTCTCTACGAGTGGCAGTCCACTATGAGCTGACGAACGAAGAAAACGCTCACCTTCGGCTTGAGGAGCTTGACGCCCTTGATGAAACCCGGCTCATAGCGCAACAAAATCTAGAAGCTTATAAAGAGAAGATGACGCGCTCATATGAAAGATTGACCCGACCGAGGATATTCCGCCAAGGCGAACTCGTGCTAGTGGTCAAAAGGCCTATGATCCCCAACCATGCCAAGCGGGGAAAATTCGAGCCGAACTATGAAGGTATGTACATCATAGACAAGGTTTAACAGGGTGGAGCCTATCTGCTCATGGATATGCACGGTGAAAGGCCTTTCCAGCCAATAAATGGTCGCTTCCTGAAGAAATACTATGCTTAATGAGCCGTAGCCTAGGTCAATGATAGATGACGACGACTATGTCCGCTCGCTATCGTCCTAAGCTCGAACTCTATAAGCAGTGAATGGCCTTTTTCCTGAACGGACCAAAACGTCCTTAAACTAATGACAGGCCGAAACATCTTTAAACTACTACCGCAGCATCCGTAAGCTGACGAGACAAAAAAAAGAAGAAGAAAAATATAATAAATAAAAACGGTATGTCCATAAGCAAAGAGGGCACGGATGAAAACCCGAAAGGGCTCCGTGAGTAAAAACAGCAGGGCTACCGGCGAGTGTTCGTGAAAACCCGAAAGGACGCGACCTCGTAAAAAAAAGAGAGAGAAGAAAATAAAAAGAATAAAAAGAATAAAAAAAACGGTATGTCCATAAGCAAAATGGGCACGGATGAAAACCGGAAAGGGCTCCGTGAGTAAAAACAGCAGGACTACCGGCGAGTGTTTGTGAAAACCCGAAAGGGCGCAACCTCGTTAAAAGACACTTATAGGGTCCTCTCGACCTTGTAAGGAAAAACCACCCGCGTGAAATCCTTACGACTCACAAGGGAGCAACACACTTAGGGATCCCCACGATTCCTAAGGAGAAAATACACTTGTGAGATCCTCACGACTCGTAAGGAGAACTCTCTTATGAGACCCTCACGGCTCATAAGATTTGAAAATCTTAAGTTACAGAGACCTAAACCTGTGCTTAAGCAACCCCCATAACTTTCGATATTGCCCTACAAGTGGCTCAATACTGACCCTTGTATACAATCCATGGGCGCGAATAAACATTTCCCTGACCAAGTCCCATCCGTGACTGGTGATATGTTTTCATGGTGAACAACCCTTATAAATCCTCTAGATTTATGAGGAGAAAACCCTCATGTAGGATCCTTACGACTTACAGAGGAACAAACACTTAGGAATCCTCATGATTCCTAAGGAGAAAATACACCTACAAGATCCTCACGATTTGTAGGGAGAAATAACTTTGTGAGACCCTTACGGCTCATGAAGTCAAAAGCCTTAGTCGACAGGACCCTAACCCTGGTCTCTAAGCCACCCTTGTTCGACATCGACAGAGGCAAATGATGATTCGCTCCTGGCAATATCCCAGTTGTAGTGGCGCTGATGCCGAAATCGGTGTTTAATTTCAGGTTTACGGAGAAAAGCCAGTAGGCCACACATGCATATGAAATAGCCGAAAAGATGGGGCAACTTGCAATAAAAAGCAGCAAGTAAAAACGTATGCACACGAAATAGCCGAAATGATTGGGCAACTCGCAATAAAAAGCAGTGAGTAAAAATAAAATGAAATAGCCGAAATGATTGGGCAACTCGCAATAAAAAGCAGCGAGTGAAAATAAAATAAATAGCCGAAATGATTAGGCACCGCGAAAAATAGCCGAAATGATTGAGCAATCGCGACCTTCGCGATATAAAAGCTGAAATGGCAGAGCATCGCGGAAATGGAACAAAAAAAAAAGAAATGATAAAACTTTGGCCCCACGGCTGAGATCACATCGATCCCTGTATACAATCCAAGGGCGCAAATGAAGAGGGAACCATACTTCCCCCAACAGGCTCCGCCAGAAAACGAAGCCAAATCTCGACGGTTCATCCCAACCCCGAAGAAATCAGTGTCTTCAGCAAATCCTTCGACTCGAGGAAACAAGTGTCCTTGACGAAGAAAATCCTGATCCGCGTCGACTCGCAAAGCAACCAGTGCCTCCGTGGGAAATTCTCGACTCGTTTCAACGTTAGGGAAACAAATAATCCTTAGCAAATACCTCAACTCAGGGAAACAAACAATCCTTGACGAGAGCCTCCTGATTTGCATCGACTCGCAGAGCAACCAGTGCTTCCGTGGGAAATTCTCGATTCGTTTCAACATCAGGAAAACAAATAATTCTTGGCGCTAGGGAAACAAATAATCCTTAGCAAATACCTCAACTCAGGGAAACAAACAATCCTTGACGAGAGCCTCCTGATCCGCGTCGACTCGCAGAGCAACCAGTGTCTCCGTGGGAAATTCTCGACTTGTTTCAACACCAGGGAAACAAATAATCCTTGGCGCTAGGGAAACAAATAATCCTTAGCAAATACCTCAACTCAGGGAAACAAACAATCCTTGACGAGAGCATCCTGATCGACTCGCAGAGCAACCAGTGCCTCCGTAGGAAATTCTCGACTCGTTTCAACACCAGGGAAACAAATAATCCTTGGCACTAGGGAAACAAATAATCCTTAGCAAATACCTCAACTCAGGGAAACAAATAATCCTTGACGAGAGCCTCCTGATCCGCGTCGACTCGCAGAGCAACCAGGGCCTCCGTGGGAAATTCTCGATTCGTTTCAACACCAGGGAAACAAATAATCCTTGGCTCTAGGGAAACAAATAATCCTTAGCAAATACCTTAACTCAGAGAAACAAACAATCCTTGACGAGAGCCTCCTGATTTGCGTCGACTCACAGAGCAACCAGTGCCTCCGTGGGAAATTCTCGACCCGTTTCAACACCAGGGAAACAAATAATCCTTGGCACCAGGGAAACAAATAATCCTTGGCAAAAACCTCAACTCAGGGAAATAAACAATCCTTGATGAGAGCCTCTCGATTCGCGTCGGCTCGCAGAGAAACCAGTGTCTCCGCGGGAAAATTCCCGATTCGTCTCAACTTGCTAGATGAAGCCTCAGACAGCAGGGACTAAAAAAACTTGCTTCCTGAACAATGGGACCCTGCAAGTCGATCTAAAACGGTCTCTTGCATACTATTCACGGGTCTCACTCTCCAAAGTCGAGTTTCGACAAGGAGGAAAACAACCGCTTACGGGTCCTCTCGACTCGTAAGAGGGAAAAATTCTCTTATAGGATCCTTACGACTTACAAGAGAAAATACACTTAGGAATCCTCACGATTCCTAAGGAGAAAACCCACCTACGAGATCCTCTCGATCCGTAGAGAGAAAAGTCTATGTGAGACCCTCACGGCTTATAGAGTTGAAAAGTCTTAGGCGGCAGATCTGAACCTGCAGCCTAAGCCATCGTTATCTCATGAAGAAATCAAGGTGCTTACTCTATTATCTGCTAATTGTGACAGCATGCTGATAATAAAAAAAGAAATAGCACAAGACATTACAAAAAATGCGTATCTTTTATTCATAAACTTGATTGAGTACAGGATACATTGTGCTAAAGAATAAAAAATATATATATACATTTTTTATTTACAAGTACAAACGATACAAAGAGGGATAGCTACTGAGGAGGAAGTGTCTTTAACAAATCCGCAAGCCGCTCTCGCACTTTCTTCAGCGCCTCCTCCTGAGTGGCTGCCGCGGCCACCTCCGCTTCCACCTGGGCCCGCTGCTGTAAAAAAGACGAAAGTTGCTCCTCGGCCGCCTTCTGGGCTACTTCCTGGTTGGGTGCATCCCGCTCGACAACGTCAAGCTGTTGCCTTAATGATAACCCTTCGGAAAGACATTGCAGAAGGCCCTCAAAGACAACCTTCAGCCGTGCAGCATTGGCCTCCACCCGAGCATGCAGTTGGGCAGACTTGCTCGAAGTATCACCGCGCTCCTTACGCCTTGAAATGACTTCTTGCTCAAGATGGCGAAAGTAAGAAGCGCTCTGCTCAATCCATGCTGCTCTTTGATTACTGGCGGCTAAGGTCTCGGGAGCGGGACGCATCGACTCCAGCTGATGCAGGCGGTCCTCGATCTCCCTGCAATGGTTAACCCAAGATGCGATGATGCCCTCGTCATGGAAATTCACGAGTATCACCAGCATCGGGTTAACCACCGTAGCGAAATCCGCAGTAGGCGTAGGGGTCTCGACGTCGAGTTCCTCAATGTAGTCGCTCAACATACACAAGCTGTTCGCGGTGCTTTTCGAAGATAGACGTCTCAGGTAAGGACCTGCCGGCATTGTGATGCGAGGCTCGAAGGGCGCCGAGACTGGAACGACAGCTGAAAAGAAACAAGATGTGATCATACAACAGAACAAAAAATAAAGAGGGGGAGTTATCAATGTGATAGTCGCCGTACCAGCTGAGACAGATGGCAAGGCCGGAAGGGCCGGTGGCGCAGCCGATCTTTTATCCCCTCCTTCAATCTGTAGCACTGCAGTCGGGATAAGAAAAAAGGTTAGAAGTAATTCCATTAATGGAAAAGGAAGATATCAATGGAAATCATGCTCACCAGCGCCACCAGAGGAAGAAGCGAGTTCGGATGGGAAGGAGAAGTGTGGGAGCAACACTTGATATAGATAATCAAAGAGCACTCCTGAAAAAGACATAACAGTACGACTTTAGTACACAAACTATATGTCTGAAAGCTAAGATTAATAAATTGCAAACCCATACCTTCCAACATTTTCGATGGTATGAGAGAGGGTTGAGAGGTGACCACCGCCAAGGCAGTCGTTGAAGGCGCTCCCTCGAGCAGTGGGGCATCGGCGCTGGCTGCACCTGCGTTACGAAAGCGGTAAATTTGTTAGAAAGAATTGTAAGGTAAAGAAAGATGGCAACTTGGGATTTACCTGATGAGCTGCCGGCTGAAACAGAGGCGACTCCCTCCTCCATCGACATGAGGCCACCGCCCGTGGCCTCATTGCCCGATTAGATGGGGACCGTCGTCGTGCTCACGCGGCCAGGAGACGGCGGAAGATCGTAGGCGGGGAGGGCAATGATTGGAGCATTGCCGGACTCTTGGGAGAGAGCGGCTAACTCTTCCCCAAGAGTCATACCCATCTCACCCGCTACTTCTGCGGGCTCCGCGATCTCCATCGGCTCATCCGCCGTCACCAAGAGGTCGCCGGCCTCAAGCGCCTCGTCCGCCACTACCCTGGGCTCGGTTATGACGATCATTTCATCTGCCGCCACTTCAGGCTCGGCATTAATGACCTTCTCGGCTGCAGACCCCTCAACCTCTATCTCAGGCTCCAAAGCCTCAGCGACGTTGCCCACCGTCGGCTCAGGTTCGGCAGGTGCCGCCTCCTCTGTTTCCTTAGGTTCAACGGTCTCCGCCTCCCCCTCGGTCGGACTTAGCCCTGCAAGATAAAATATATAAGAACCGATGGCATTATAATTCTTACAACAAAATTCTGAGAGAAATATTACCTGAAGAGGATTTATCATTTGCGCTCCGAACTGCGCGCGCCACTTGTCTGCGAGCAGTGGATAGGGCGACAGGGGCCTCTTCGGAGGGAGTATCAGCACGAGGGACGGTGCTGGGGCCTGCTCCCGTGGCCAAAGCAGCCCGGCGTGCCTTCGCTTCACGCCTAGACCATTCCTCTCCTCCCGAGCTGTCGCGATGGATCTCTTCGACGCTTCCTTCAAGGCATCGTCGTCCTCATTCAGAGATGCCTCCAGAGCCTTTAAGGCACCTCTCATTGGCTCTTCAAGACAGACCTCCCGCGGTAGCCCCGAGGAAGCAGGAACATCGGCAGCTGGCAGAGCAGTTGCGTCACTTGGCAGGAACGGCATTGAGGTTTCTGCCATAAAAAGGGAGAGGTTAAATTGACCATAACACAAAGAAAACAAAAGCTTGATGAATTGAAACTTACTAAGGCCCAAAGACGCTCTGAGACGTTCCTCCTCTTGGAAAGTCTCGAGAGAAGCGGCAATGGCTTCTTCATCAGTGATGCCTGTTGGAAGAAAAGAGAGAAAAACGTTAGTCAAAGGCAATGAGGAGGATATGATACAATAAAGAAAATGCGACTAGTAGTTGCCTGATTGCGTAAGCTCAGCTAGCCACGCGTCACGCTTTGCCAACCACGCTGAAGTTTCGAGAGCGGCCTCCAAGTCTGTATCATCCGGCGGCGGCATGACTAATCCCTCGTTAGTCCCATATTCGCTCAGGCCCTCGGCATAGGGAGCGTGGGGATCCTGACCGAACGCGACATCCGCAGCGAAGTGCGACTTCTTTTTATTCTGCCCTCCGACCCTAGGTGCACGTGGGATCGATTTACGCTTAGCAGCCAATTTGGGATGGCGGGTCCCGATGTCTGCACCCACCCCAGACTCCGGCCAGGCTACAACCACTGTCTCCACTGGAGCACAGGGCGCTGGAGGTGCATCTGTAATATCAGGGAGCGGCAATCCGTGCGGAGAACTTTGTGCAAGCGATGGTCCGGCCCTGGCATCTTTTAGAGGGGGGACCACCGGAGTCCTTGGCACTAAGGGAGCATTACGGTCGGTACCTGGAGGCACACCCTTGCGGTCGACCAGCAATCGCCTTTCCTCCTTTATAACGGCTCCCGTCACATGATTATACCATTCTTTATATACATTAAGGAGTCGTGGAGCACAGGCCGGCGCACTGATAAAAAAATGAGAACCCGTGTTCAGGCGCATGAAGTGATGCAACGCGTTCTCCATCCCTTCTTCATTGGCAGCAGGTTCCAGTAGGAAAGCTTCCAAGGGTGCCCCTTGATCGTAGCCCAGTTGTTGGGCGAAACGATGCGAGTTATATCTCATGAAAATTGCCGCACCGTTCTGCCTGAAAACTAGGAAGCCCGGTCTAATAGAGTACAAGTGGAGGGTCTCCCGGGCCGTCAAAACTGAAGCTCCATCCTTAAAGGAGTCTTGTAATGGTCGCACCGCAGCGGTGGATGCCTTTCCAATGGTCAATACCTTGTCAACAAAGGACATCCCGGCTCCAACGGTGTGAGGGCGAAGGAGTAAACCCTTGGCGTTCCGTGATGATGGGGTTACAATTGATGCGCCGATCAGCTGTATAATGCGAGGAAAACCACACTTGTCGAAGAACGAGGGCCTTTTATGCACCGAAGACACCCGCCGTGTGTAGTTCGAGCCACGATATGAAGTAGTGCATCGGGAAGACCACGTGCAGTACCCCAGGCTCATTGGCATCCGCTGCTCGACTGAGGCCATGATATAAGTGTGCCAAGCTGGCGATCCCAACAGCCACTTTTACCCCGATGGTCATCCGGTAGGCTGGGTAAAAGACAGAGGGCCGCATACGGTGAGAGTGCATTGGGATCGCAAACCAACTCAGCCACAACCCAAGAAATCCTAAGAAAACGGCCTCCTCGTCCATTCCAGGGGCCGCAATTTCTGCAAAAGACATAGTCGGGAAGTCCGGAAGGAAAAAACCCTTTTGGTCTATCTCTCTCTCCGGCAGGTTATCCACACCTAGACCGAAAGGGTCATCCAGGGTAGCGAACTTGGCAGCTTCTGATGAGAGGACGCTTGGATGAAGGAACCGAGCGATGAAATCCTCAAAGCTAACTCCGCGACTCCTATGTTCGATGAAAAGGGCCTCATAAATGTTCAACACCTTAATTAAGCTCGGGAATCGGTGTTGAACAGCATTCTCCGGCGTGAGCCCCCTTACCACCGGCTTTGCACCAAAGACGTACTCGTCTGTCGGGAGCAACTCCTCATAGTGTTCCCCTATAACCGGTAAACCGGATACCTCCGTAAACTCTTCTAGAGAGATTGACACTTCCCGATCCATGGCGAGGAAAGTGTAGGTAGGAATGTTCCACTGCTCCAGGAAGGCCTTGAACCACTAAGTGGGGAGCGTGGGATATTGGAACAGAGAGATGTACACCGCGGTGTATAATCCTAACCTTATCAACTGTGACTTCTTCGTCGACAGGATATACCGGGCCCATGGCAGATAGCCGATCGGGTGGCGGGGGATCAGACCAATGTTATATGATTGCCCTCAGGGTCTCGCCTCGCCCTGACAGATACGGCGTCCTAGGATATCCAAGACCATAGGACGCTGGACCGGAACCGCATCCATAGCAGGATGAAGAAATCCCTTCGCGGTCTAATTCACCATCTCTACGGCATACTGCACCGAGGGTGGGGTAGCATAGTGAATCGCCGTGATGGGTTCTGACGGCACTGCGCATGTGAAGCTCCGTCGACCCATGATGATCTGATTATACCACGACCCCCAAATGTGGAGACTCTTGTATTCCGGGTCGTGGTCCTTAATCATGGCTAGAACTTCACGGTCCAAGGGCGCTTCAGGAAAACCTTCCTCCGAGCGGACGAACGGGAACGAGATATCGAAAGACATGGTCGCTGCAAAGGAACAAGAAATAGCTGTTAGTGCAGTAATTTCAACGCTTGGCGTTTAAAAATCTTCAATTAAATGAATTTAAAAATTAATTAGATTAAAATTAATCACACTGCAGTGCAGTAGGTAGGGGACCAAATGGGGACCCACAAAATCTGGATGAAAATGCCTCATTTAATAAGACAGCCTCATCATTGGGTGAGACTGTCAGTTAAAGAAAAGATCCCCAAGAGAATATTATCATCAGTAGGGAATCCCTAGAGACAAGGAGAAAATCTCATCTTTCAGAGCAAAGCTCTGTCACAGAATGACACTTGTCAAATTCTGGTCTCAAAGGAATAAAATTCCTTAGAAGAGCATAGCTCTGTGATAATAATGGAAAGATCCATCAGAAAATTTTAACACTTAAAAAATTTTAAAATTTTTGGGACCTTGAAGAATCCATGAAAACTTATAATAAGTTCTTCATTTTGCAGATCTAAAAGATCCACACTTGATCCAAGAGCAAAGCTCTGTTCATGGGTTAGAACCCATGAACAAGATCTCTGCAGATCTATAAGTTTTGAGAGCAAAGCTCTGTTTATGAAACCCCAATGGGGATCTCTTTAGATCAAAAGATCTGTGAGAGCAAAGCACTTTGGTTAAGATTAATTTAAATTAATTTGATTTAAATTAATTTTTACCTAAAGTTTCTAACTTTGGAAATGAGCAAAGCTCTGAAGTTCTTATTCCATAAGGAAAGAGCCGAGATCCCTTCACCGGGAGTGACCTCTTTAGCAAAACTAATAAAAGCCTCAAAATCACTCCATTTCAAAATTCACTTGATTCTACGACGATCTCAAGTTCATTACGCTCATGGTTTTCTGAAAAACCTGCGTAGCCCTCCGTCATTTCAGATAAAGACTAGTTAGTATTCGTGCTACGTTTGTTGACTATGTTAAGGCGTAGTGTGCGGTAGCTAATTAGTACTTATCTGCTAAAACATGAGATGTGATTGGATTAGGGTAGTTGTACGACTTTGTTGACTATGTTAAGGGTCGAGCAGGTGGGTTTAATTCAATCGGGAAATGACGGGTTGAACTTGACTAGCAATTATGATTTGTTGACTATGTTAAGGTCATAAATTGCTAGGGGCAAAATATTATCGGGAATTTCAAGTGTTGAGATTTGCAATGAGATTTCATACCTTCTATGAGATAGTTGGATCCCGATACCCACTGCGAGTAATTGTTACTCCCGGGAGAGTTTTACACAGGACAATTAGCCGATCAAGTAGGTGTCTAGAAAGGTGTCAACGGGGTTACGCCTCTGGGAAAACGAGGTTTACTTTAATTAGGTCCGTGCGAAAGCACGGGGAACCTCCCTCAAAGTACCGACACTGGCCTGGCTGAAAGATTGGCGAAATTGTAGGGTGTAATTAATCCCGGCTAGTCTTTCCTTTTAGGGTTTGAAAGAAGATTTGATAAAAAACAGTGAGAGCCATCCTGATTAGATAAGATAATAACCAATATGATCTTGCAAGAGCATACGCTAAAGTATTTTCTTCTCTCCTCTCTCCAGGTAGCGACCATATCATGCCTTAATAAAGATAATAATATGGATGTATTGACCGAACCCGCATGTTATACTGTGCTGGGGAACGTTGGTTCCGTTCTTTCTTATAAGAGTTATAAGACTGAACAGGATATAGGGGAGTACCAGGATTCTCATGCCACCCGAATGAAGAAAGTACATGTTGATGCATTTTCTTCGGGTGTGTTCGTTACAGAGAACTGTTTCTCCATTTCCTCTACGTCCTGGGTATTAGATACCGGGTCAGAACCCATATATGTAATCAGTTACATGGGCTTATGAAAGGTAGAGAACTTAGAGAAGGTGATAAAGACATAAGGGTTGGAAATGGTGCAATTGTTGCAGCTAAAACCGTCGGGGAATATCACCTTGTATTGCCAACTGGTAATACATTGATTCTGAACGAATGCTATTACATGCCGAACCTGATATGCAACATTATATCGGTTTCTTTGTTGAGTAAAGATGGATATAATTTTGTATTACAGGATAATGTTATGAACATTTTCCAAAACCAAAAGTTGGTCGGATCAGGCACTATGTGCAATGGCATTTATGTTCTAAATCAATCAACAGTTCTGAGCATAAAAACACACACAAGAGGAAGAGTTCAGAACTGAACGAATCCTTCTTGTGGCATTGTAGACTCGGTCATATAAATACGACACGGCTAGCTAAGTTGCATAAGGATGGATACTTGAAACCGTTCGAATTTTCATCTTATGACACTTTCCAGTCATGTCTCAAAGGCAAGATAACCAAAACTCCGTTTACGGGACACGGAGAAGGAGCTACCGAACTCTTGGGACTGATACGTAGTGATGTATGCGGTCCCATGTCTACACATGCCAGGGATGGTTCTTCGTACTTCATTACATTCACTGACGATCTCTCTAGATTCGGATATGTGTTCTTAATGAAACACAAATCAGAAGCTTTTGAGAAATTTAGAAAATATAAACAAGAAGTCGAGAACCAAACCGGAAAAAGTATTAAAATCCTACGATCAGATCGAGGAGGTGAATACTGGAGCAATGAATTCCTGGACTTCCTAAAAGAGAATGGGATTCTCTCTCAGCTGACTCCTCCATATACACCACAGCACAACGGTGTATCGGAACGGAGGAATCGCACCCTATTAGATATGGTGCGCTCAATGATGAGTACAGCTGAGTTACCTATTTCCTTCTAGGGTTATGCGCTTGGGACAGCAGCATACCTATTGAATCAAGTTCCGTCTAAATCTATACCTACCACACCATATGAGATATGGAGTGGGAAGAGACAATATTTTAAACGAGTTAAGATATGGGGTTGTCCGGCCTATGTCAAAAGGCAAAATCCAGACAAACTCGAGGCACGGTCAGTTCTTTGCAAGTTTGTGGGATATCCTAAGAATTCCTAAGGATATTTTTTCTACCACGCTGAAGAACAAAAAGTGTTTGTTTCTCAACATGCCACCTTTTTGGAAAAGGAATTTCTTGCAAAAGAAATTAGTAGCAAAGTGGTAGAGCTGGAAGAGGTTCCAGATACACAAACTGCAACTGAAGATTTAGTGGAACCAGAGGATTCGGTAGTTCCCAACGAACCTCAGCCACTCTGCCGATCTAGTAGGGTTCCTCGCCCACCTGAGAGATACTACGGTTTTCTCATTGATGGTGGGAGCGAGGATTGCATCATGGTTGATGATGACCCAACTAGCTTCGAGCAGACCATCACGAGTGGAGACTCAATGAAATGGCTGGATGCAATGCGGTCCGAGATGGAATCCATGTACACCAACAAAGTATGGACTTTGGAAGTTGCTCCTGAAGGGGTAAAACCTATTGGGAGCAAGTGGATCTTCAAGAAAAAACTTGGTGTAGATGGGAAAGTAGAGACTTTCAAAGCTAGACTTGTTGCAAAAGGTTTTCTTCAAAGACCAGGTGTGGACTATGATGAAACCTTTTCTCCAGTGGCTATGCTTAAATCCATCCGGATCATGCTTTCCATCGCTGCATATCATGACTACGAAATCTGGGAAATGGATGTTAAGACCGCCTTTCTAAACGGTGATTTAGAAGAGTGCGTGTACATGACTCAGCCAGAGGGCTTCGTAGAATGTGGGAGCAGTGGGAAGGTGTGCAAGCTGCTTAAATCCATTTATGGATTGAAGCAAGCATCGAGGAGTTGGAACATCTGCTTTGACGTCGTTATCAAAGAGTTTGATTTCGTCAAAAACGTAGATGAACCTTGTATCTACAAGAAGGTGGCAGAGAGTAAGGTTGTCTTCCTCGTATTGTATGTGGACGACATACTCTTGATAGGAAATGACATTCCTATGCTGCAATCGGTGAAGCTCTTCTTATCACAAAGATTCTCAATGAAAGATCTTGGTGATGCCTCCTGCATATTGGGGATTAGGATCTATAGAGATAGATCTAAACGGATATTGGGATTGTCCCAATCCAGGTACATTGACACCATACTAAAGAGGTTTAGTATGGAAAAGTCCAAACGTAGGTTTTTACCCACGATCTCAGGGCTCACTCTCTCCAAAGAGATGTCTCCTAAGACTGATTTGGAGAGAGCTCGCATGCAAGGGATACCCTATGCTTCGGCAGTAGGCTCTATCATGTACGCGATGCTATGTACCAGACCTGATGTAGCATACTCACTAAATGTAGTGAGTAGGTATCAAGCTGATCCTGGAGAGAGTCACTGGACAGCTGTGAAGAGCATTCTCAAGTACTTACGAAGGACTAAAGAGATGCTCTTGGTGTATGGTAACGAAGAACTCCAAGTGGAGTCCTTTACCGATTCAAGCTTCCAGAGTGATAAGGACGATTCTAAGTCGCAGTCGGGATTTGTCTTTACCCTTTACGAAGGAGCGGTTAGCTGGAAGAGTTCCAAGCAGGAAACCGTGGCAGACTCGACGATGGAGGCTGAATACATCGCTGCCAACGATGCTGCCAAAGAGGCTGTCTGGATCAAGAAGTTCATTACTGAACTTGGAGTGGTTCCATCTATTGAGCATCCAATACCTTTGTATTGCGATAACAATGGAGCGGTGGCTTTGGCCAAGGAACCCAGGTCCCATCAGCGATCTAGGCATATTCTAAGGCGGTATCACCTGATCCAGGAGATAGTTGATCGCCGGGAGATCGAGGTCAGGAGGATTGACACGAAGAATAACACAGCGGATCCACTCACGAAGGCCATTCCCCAGATACAGTTTGAGAGACTCTTCGGGATGCTCGGTATGCGATACTACAGCAGCTGGCCCTAGTGCAAATGAAAGATTGTTAGTTGTATGTATGCCCTAGAGGCCAGTATTGTACAGATGATGTATATTATATTGGATGCTTGGACATATATAGAGAGAACTTTCTTGCTAGTAGACTATCTGGTTGCTCTTTACTTTAACATGTATACTTATCTCTTTATACTGTCTTATCATTACATGTTGGTAAAGCCCTTAGGATGTGTACTTGACTACCTGGACTATGATGCGGATCATACTAGTGGGGACATGGTAGTCCATAAGTACATCTTTCAAAGTCCCTAGTCGTGGGTGTATCGAGACGGGGCATCGATATACCAGTGTAGACTAGCGTATACGCTTCTCGACCCATGAGATGGGCGATGGATGATCCCATATCCATTGGTGTTTGATATCAGAGATGGTATACGGGTGCTCAGTGGAGACTGGGTACACTGGACAGACTCGCCGAGAACTCCCAGATGGTATTATACCTCACGTCAGATGGAAGTTCTCTGGTGACACTTGTGCAGGTTAGTCTGTAGACCCGAGATCGTCATAGAGTCTCGTGTGATTCCCACTGTGCTTTGATTTCCACCTTACCACATCCATGAGGGCGTGCAAAACGGTGGTTTTTGGGTACAGTCCCAACTCACATGGAGGCAATGAGCGATAGGAGGGATTTCGTCTCTCCCGGTATTGGGGGTTGATATTGCGCTGTGCTCGATTGGCCGTAACAGGGAAGTCCCTGGCTAGGGCTGTTCAGAGATTTACTGGTAAGCGTTACCAGTAGTTTCTCGACCCGTTATGAGCCTCACATCGGCACGACTTATCGGTTATTGGGGTCTGACGTTTACCACCCCTAGACTTGATATGCGACATATCAGACGAGGAGACCGGACTGCACGGGAAGTGTTGCCAACAGGCTTTCATAGGAGTTGGAGCAGGCTTGCTTGCTGATCTTCTGATCGCTCAATACCCGGGTAGCCGTTACGTCCATCTAGTACCGCTGACGGCTTGTGGGTGCGTGATGTGATCATCACCTACTGCCGGCGTATTGACGAGTCTTTAGAGTCCTACACAGAGGTTTTACTGGCTCAGGCGAAACGAAATAGGAGCGCATATGTGATATGTGCGAGATCGAGAATAAATGCGTGTATGTGATACCGTATTCTATTCTCGCGACTTTATGTATCGGTCGGTCATATATGATATGACCGGGTTATCGAATCAAGTGTTGATTCGATAAGTCGATACGATGGATGTTAGCCGGTTATATGTGATATGACCGGATTATTAAGTCAAGTGTTGATTTAATAATTAAGTGTATAATTGTATATTAGATATACTAATTTACATTTGCTAACACTTATTCACTTTAGGGTTTTTCTCACACTTGCACACTTGAATATATATATATATATATGATATATATATTAAAAGTGTTTTGTTTTGTATCATGGTTGATGATACACTAAACATGGGTGTACAAGACTTACACCATTCTATTTTAAATGGTGGTTTACATTTTTCTAAGGTAATTACAAATTAGTGGAATTTCTTTCATAAGCATGAAGCTTGTAGAAGCTTGTGGTTGCTTTGAAAAAGTCCACTTGTTTTGTTTTACCTTAGATCTTTGTTTAACCTAACCATTTACATTTAGCTATGGTAAAGTCTCTACAAGGGTTAGTATATGATACTCTCTCACCATTGTTAGCAACTTCACTTGATAATTATCCTTTCCTCTTTCTTTTGTTCATCTTCTTCATTTTTGTGAAAAGGAGAAAGAAAACTAGGGTTTGATCCAAAGTGAGAAAGAGTGTGAGAAACAAAATTCTAAAGAGAACACACTTCCTATTTCTCCATCCTCCACTAGACTAGCACTTTAGTTTAGGGTGTTTACTTCACTACTTCTCTAGTTAGTGAAGTAGGAGCTTGAGTCGGAATTCCCTCGACGTAGATCATCTTCGGCCTCAGAGATTTCAAGCAAGGTCGCATCATTCGCGTCGTGAAGCCATGCAAGAGTCCGGGAGAAGCTTGATTGCAGCGAAGGGACTTCATCAAGGAGCTCTAGAAGTGAAGGACCGATCTACAAAGGTTGTATTTCGTATTCCTTTGAGAGTAAAGTTGTTTACTTGCTAAATGATTCGCCTAAACTCTAGTTAATGATCTTGCTTAGTGTTATTCGGCACATAAAAATTTAATTTTGGCACGGTCGATGCCTTGTTGAGCCTCGTTAGTGTGCCTAGTAACCCTACAGAAAGTCATCTCTATATATGTCCAAGCATCCAATATAATATACATCATCTGTACAATACTGACCTCTAGGGCATACATACAACTAACAGTTTAGCGTTGCCATATGTGAGGCGTTGGTTTGACCCTTCTACGGTTGGTTCATTGGGGCTGTGATATGTTCTGGGATTTTTGAACTCCGCTCAAGTGTTGAGCTATTTGTGAAATCTTGGGTGTTTGTTTATTCGATCGGAAAGTTTATCATTGTCTATTTATCTGGAATGTGATACAATATGTGGAATTCATATAGTTAGACATGAAATGCGAAGTATGTGATATTTCGGATTTAAGATGTCTAAAGTGATTGTGGATTCCAAATGTTATAGTTTTTCACTTTCTTTTCTACGACCAGTAAGTGTAATATGTGGTGTATCGCCGGTTTCGGTGCTATATGTCAACGACAATTGGGATACCCATATTTACTTACGTTGATGATATGTGATGTTATGTGTTGCTGTGATATGTTATATTGGATCGTCGTGTTTTGAATAGCCGTGGGTTTTATGTGAGATGAGGTTTTTTATTTTCATTCATGTAAAAATTCAATTGTATGTAATATTCTTTTATTGGGGCACTTCCGGGTTGAGGATGATGTCACCATTGTATATTATTTACTTTTCCGCATTAGGATAGACCCAAGGCGGGGAGCATAAGTAACCGGGTTCTAGGGTCCAGAGGGAGACCATCTCGAGGAGTTGAGACTGGGTCTCCTAACTCTAGAATTGGTAGGGTTGCTTGCCGCTCCCGTAGGGGTCTAGGGATGTGGGTTTGGCTATTCATCACGACCGTGGAATCCGTGTTTTATACAGGCTCGCAATAAAACACGGACAACCTAGTATATCCAATATTTCATATGTGTTTCTTTTGCTGCAATGTTCTGTGATGAGATCATATTGCTGCATGAGATGAATGTTTATATTATATATATGAGATATATGTTATATTGCTGATTTCGTTTCAAATGTGATGCTTGTGAAGCATAATAAAATGGAACTTCATTAATGAGATTAATGAAATAAAAGAAACCTAAAGATGTTGTAGAAACTTGTTTAAAAATTGGTAGCTCTAGTTCTTGCTTTGCATAGCGGTATTCCTTGTAGAATATCCAGCACCTTATTCGATAAGGAAAGAGCCGAGATCCCTTCACCGGGAGTGACCTCTTTAGTGAAAACTAGCAAATGCTACAAACACGGTTTGTCTTTTGATTGCTTTTATAGTTTTTGCTTTGCACGGCGGTATTTATGAAATATCTTGCACCTTATTCGATGAGGAAAGAGCCGAGATCCCTTCACCGGGAGTGACCTCTTTAGCAAAACTAGTAAAGGCCTCAAAAACACTCCATTTAAAATCACTCGATTCTACGACGATATCAAGTTCTTTACGCAAAAGGTTTTCTTAAAAGCCTGTCGTAGCCTTCCGTCATTTCAGATAAGTAATAGTTAGTATTTGTGCTGCGTTTGTTGGCCTTTGTCAAGGCGTAGTGTGCGGTAGCTGATTACTGCTTATCTGTATAAGCATATGATGCAATTGAGTTAGGATAGTCATGCGACCTTGTTGGCCTTTGTCAAGGGTCGTGCGGGTGGGTTTAATTCAATCAGGAAATGACGGGTTGAACTTGACTAGCATCCTATGGTTTGTTGGCCTTTGTCAAGGTCATAGGAGGTTAGGGGTAAAATATTATCAGGAATTTCAAGTGTTGAAATTTGCAATGAGATTGCATACCTCCTATGAGATAGTTAGATCCCGATACCCGCTGCGAGTAAGATTTACTCCTGGGAGAGTTTTACACATTACAATTAGCCGATCAAGTAGGTGTCTAGAAAGGTGTCAACGGGGTTAAGCCTCTGGGAAAACAAGGTTTACTTTAATTAGGTCCGTGCGAAAGCACGGGGAACCTCCCTCAAAGTACCGGCACTAGCCTAGCTGAAAGATTGACGAACTTGTAGCGTGTAATTAATCCCGTCTATTCTTTCCTTTTAGGATTTGAAGGAAGATTTGACTAAAACAGTGGGAGCCATCCTGATTAGATATATTAATAACCAATCTAATCTTGCAAGAGCATACGCTGAGTGTTTTCTTCTCTTTCTCTCTCCTGGTTACGACTATGTCACGCCTTAATCAAGATAAAAAATACGGATGTATTGACCGAACCCGCTTGTTATACTGTGCTAGGGAACGTTAGTCCCGCTCCAACTTATAATTGTTATAAGACCGAGCAAGAAATAGGGGATTACCAAAATTCCCGTGCCGCCCAAACGAAGAAAGTACATGCTGATGCATTTTCTTCGGGTGTGTTCATTACAGAGAAATGTTTCCCAGTATCCTTTACGTTCTAAGTATGAGATACCGGATCAGGATCCCACATATGTAATATGATTACATGGGCTACTGAAAGGTAGGGAACTAAGAAAGGGTGATAAATTTTAAGAGTTAAAAATGGTGCAAGTGTTGCAGCCAAGTCTGTTGGCAGTTATCACCCTGTATTACCAGAATACATTGATTCTGAACGAATGTTATTAGATACCGAACCTGATATACAACATCATATCAGTCTCTTTATTAGTAAAGAAGGATATAATTTTGTATTGTTGGATAATGTTTTGAACATTTCCTATATCAAGAGTTGATCGGTTCAGGCACGTTATCTAAAAGTATAGACGTTCTAAATCAAACCACAGTTCTTAACGTATAGAACACACACAAGAAGAAGAGTTCAAAAATGAACGAATCCTTCTTGAGGCATTGTAGACTAGGTCATATCGATGCGACCCGACTAGCTAAAGTTACATAAAAATGCATATTTAAATCAGTTTGAATTTACATCTTGTGAAACTTGCCGGTCATGTCACAAAGATAAGATGACCATAGCTCCGTTTATTGGAAATAGAGAAAGAGTTACTGAACTCTTGGGATTGATACATGCTGATGTATGAAAGTCCCCTGTCTACATATGCCGGGACCGGTTCTTTGTACTTCAGAAGTAGAGAACCAAAACGGGCATAAGTATTATGTCCTTTGATGTGATCAGGGAGGAGAATACTTGAGCACGGGATTCCTGGACTATTCCAAAGGAGAAGGAGATTCTCTCTAAGCATTACTCCTCCGTATACACCACAATACATTGGTATATCGGGGCGGAGCAATCGCACCCTATGTGATAAGGTGTGCTCTATGATGAGTACTACTGAATTACCTATTTTCTTTTTGGGGGTTATGCACTTGAGAAGCTGCATACCTATTTAATAGGGTTCCAACCAAATTAGGTGCCTACCGCTCCATATGTGATATGGTATGGAAAGAGCCCATCTCTTAAGGATGTTATGATTTAGGGTTGTCTAAAACAAAATCCGGACAAACTCGAGGCAAGGTCAGTTCTGTGGAAGTTTGTTGGATATCCCAAGCATTCGCAAGGGGATATCTTCTACCAAACTGGGGAGCAAAAGGTGTTTTGTTTCTCAGCATGCCACCTTTTGGAAAAGGGAATTTCTTGTGAAGAAATTAGTGGTCATGAGGTAGAACTGGAAAAGGTTCCAGCTATACAAACTGCAGCTGATGATTTGGTAAACCCGAAGGATTCAATAGTTTCTAACGAACCTCAGCCTCTCCGCCGATCTAGTAGGGTTCCTCATCCACCTAAGAGATACTTCGGTTTCTCTTTGACAGTGGGAGCAAGGATTGCATCATGAGATGATGACCCAACTTGTTTTGAGCAGGCCATCAAGAGTGGGGACTCTGTAAGAATGGCTGGATGCTTAGCGATTTGAGATGGAATCCATATACACCAACAAAGTATGGATTTTGGTTGCTTTATCTGAAGGGTTAAATCCCCATCAGAAGCAAGTATATCTTGAGAAGATTACTTGGTGTACATGGAAAGTTAAGACTTTCAAAGCTATACTTAAGTCCATCCACATCCTACTTGCCACTGCTACATACCATGACTACAATATCTGGCGGTTGGGTATCATGACTGCTTTTCTAAATGATAATTTGGAAGAGAGCGACTATAAGTACACAGCCAGAGGGCTTCATAGACAGTGGGAGCAGCGGAAACGTATGCAAGATGTTTTATGTGATAAATCAGGCATCGCGGAGTTGGAACGTCTGTTTTGATATAGTAGTCAAAGAGTTTGACTTCATCAAAATGGTAGATGAACCAAGTATATACAAAAAGGTAGTAGGGAGTATGGTGGTGATCCTCGTATAGTACGTGGATGACATACTCTTGATAGAGAAGGAGTTTCCGATGCTACACTCGGTCAATCTCCTCTTATCACAAGGGTTCTCTATATAGAATCAAGGTGATACCTCATAAATCTTGGTTTTGGATCTATGAGATAGATCTGATTGGATGTTAGGATTCTCACTAGTTGTAGTGAGATGGTATCAATCAATCCTGGGGAGAATCACTGGAAAGGTTCCAGGGTGATAAGGATGACTGAATGTCAGTCGCAAGCATTGTCTTTACCCTCAGTGGAGGGACGGTATGTTGGAAGAGTTCCAAGCTAGATACCGTGACTTACTAGACGATTAAAGGTAAGATACATCGTTACCAAGGATACTACCAAAGAGGCAGTCTGGATATATTTTAGTTCATAAGATGAACTTCATTCCTGCCATTGTGTGACAATGGAGTTGTGGCTTATTCCTAGGAACCCCCGTCCCATCAGAGATCCAGACATATTCTTAGGCAGTATCGCCTGATTATGGAGATGGTTGATCTCCAGGGAGATCGAGAATAGGAGAGTAGACACAGAGGACAACAGCGCGGATCCACTCACAAAGGCCTATTTCCCAGTAGAGACTTATATGGGATGGTTGAGTATAAGATACTTCAACCACAGCTGATTGTTGGGTATGAGATACTACAACAGATGGCCCTAGTGCAAGTGGGAGATTGTTAGTGATATGAATGCCCTAGAGGCCATTACTGTACATGCGATGTATATTGTAGTGGATGCTTGGACATATATATGGAGGACTTTCTTGCTCGACATGATAGTATGCTATCTGGTTGCACTTTATCTTAACATGTACTCTGATAGTCTCTATGTTACATGTTGATAAAGCTCTTAGGATGAGTGCTTGACTACCAGGACTATGATGCAGATCATACTAGTAGGGACAGTGTAGTCGCTAAGTACATCCTTCAAATGTTCCTAGTCGCAGGTGTATCGAGACAGGGCATCAATATACCAAAGTAAACTAGCGTATGCTTCTTGACCCATGTAGATGGGCGATGGATGATCCCATATCCATTGATATTTGACATCGGAGATAGTATACGGGTGCTCAGTGGAGACTGGGTACACTGGACGGACTCGCCGAGAACACCCAGATGGTATTATACCTCACGTCAGATGGCAGTTCTCTGGTGACACTGGTACAGGTTAGTCTATAGACCCGAGATCGTCATAGATTCTTGTGTGATTCCCACCGTGCTTTGATTTCCATCACACCACGTCTAAGAGAGCGTGCAAAACGGTGGCTTTTGGGTACAGTCCCGAATCACATGGAGGCAATAAGCGATAGGAGGGGTTTCGTCTCTCCCGGTATAGGGAGTTGATGTTGCGCTGTGTTCGATTGGCTATAACTGGAAATCCCTGGCCAGGGTTGCTGAGATTTACTGGTAAGTGTTATCAGTAGTTTCTTGAACTGTTATAGACCTCATATCGACACGACTTATCAGTTACTGGGGTCTGACGTTTACCACCCCTAGACTGGATATGCGACATATCATACGAAGAGACCGGACTGTACGGGAGTGTTACTGATTGGATTCGCAGGAGAATGTACAGGCTTGCTTGTTGATCTTCTGATTGCTCAATACACGGGTGGCTGTTACGTTTAGCTGACCGCTTGCAGCTTATGGGTGTTTTGATATGATCATCACCTACTGCCGGCGTATTGACGATTCTTTAGAGTCCTACACAGAGGTTTCCTGGCTCAGGCAAAACGAAGTAGAAGCACATATGTGATATATGCGGGACCGAGAATAATACGTGTATGTGATACCGTATTAGATTCTCGCGATATGTGATATCGGCTGGGTATATATGATATAGCCGGTTCATCAGATCAAGTGTTGATTCGATGAACTGATACAGATTATATTAGTCGGTTATTTGTGAAATAGCCGGATTATCGGATCAAGTGTTGATTCGATAATTTAATGTATAATTATATATTTGATATATTATATTACATTAACTAATATAAACTCACTTAAAGATTCTTTTTCTCACATGGATAATACATTGATGTATATGCGATATATGTTAATTGTATTATTTTATTTTGTTACATTATATATTATATATGTGATATATAATATTGTAGCATGTTAGGGTTACAAACGCAATATGTTTTGTGGAGTTTAAACAAGTTAGGGTTTTGATTTGGGTTAGCTTTTGGGTTAGCTTTTTCATGAAGCTTCATGAAGCTTTCTTTTGTTTTTTAACTAAGATATTTTGTGAAGATATTTCTTAACCCAACCCAAAACCCTTTATCCTAGTTAATTCTCTACATGGGTTAAGCCTTCATTCTTAACCTATGGTTGGATTTGTAACCATAACAAGATTTCATTATTCATCACAAATAGATTTCTTCTTCTTCCTCCTCTTTGAAAAGCTTTCTAGCTTTTGGGTTTGTGATGGATTTTTGTGAGATAAAGAAAACAAAAGAGAGCTAAATTCCTACTTCATCATCCTCATCTATTCTAGACACTTAGATTAGGGTGTTTTCTTTGCTAATACTTGATTAGTGAAGTAATAGCTTGGGTTTGAGATTCTTCAAGGTAGATCATCTTAGTTGTTGAAGATTGGAAGCAAGCTTGCATCTTTCTCTTCATGGAGCCTCTCTAGAGTCCGGGTACTTGATGATCGCAGCGAAGGGACCTCAACACGGAGCTTATGAAGTGAAGGAACGGACTACAAAGGTTGTAATCCCTAACTCTTAGATGTAAAGTTGTTTACATGCATGTTTAACCCTAAGTCTCAAGTTAAGATCTTGGTTAGGATTTGTTTAGCACCCCAAAATTTTAAAGTAGCATGATTGATACTTGCCAAAACCATCACAAGGTGCTATACTAACCCTACAGCCCACCCCAGATTTGATTATGGGGACGCTTTGTTTGCGCTTCTTCATGGAAGATGCTCCATCGAAATAAAGTTCCCACCGGGTATTATTCTCTCTTCTCTCACCGTCGATCGTGTCAAACGCGTGCTCGTCGGGCAACTCGCAGTTCAAAGGAGAATCGGCGGGTATCGGATGCTCAGCGAGGAAGTCGGCGATGGCCTGGCCTTTCACTGCCTTAAGAGGACGATAAGTTATCGAGAACTCCATCAAGAGCAGGGCTCATTTAGCGAGTCATCCCGTTAATATAGCCTTTGACATTAAATATTTGAGAGGATCCACCTGCGATATGAGATGGACCTCATATGCCAACGCATAGTGTTTGAGCTTCGTTATCGCGAAGATCGATGCCAGGCAGTGTTTTTCAATGGGAGAGTAATTGCTTTCTGCCCCCAGGAGAACTCGACTTAGATAATAAAGGGCTCTCTCTTTCCCTTGGTCATTTTCTTATGCCCACAGTGCGTCTAAAGAACCTTCGAGGGTTGTTGTGTACAGGACGAGAGGTTTTCCTTTAACGGGAGCGGCCAGTACGGGCGGATTCTGCAGGTATTGCTTGATTTCATCCAGTGCACTTTGGCATTTGTGATCCTAGATGAACGGAATTCCCTTCTTCATTAAGTGACTGTAGGGGCGGCACTTGCCGGAGAGATTGGCTATAAATCGCCGGATATACGCGAGCTTTCCTTGGAGAGACCGCGGTTGCTTGAGAGTCCTTGGTGGAGGCATTTCTATAATCACCTTGATCTTTGACGGATATATCTCGATGCCTCGGTGTCGGACGATGAATCCTAGGAATTTGCCCGAGGAAACTCCGAACGCGCATTTGAGAGGGTTCATCTTCAAGTTGTATTGTCGAAAGCGTTGAAATACGATCTTCAGATGCTCTAGATGTTCCTCATATGATTTGCTTTTAACTACGAGGTCGTCGATATAACATTCGACGATTTCATGTATGGGGTCATTGAAGATCTTCGTCGTGGCCCTCTGATAGGTGGCACCGGCGTTTTTTAGACCGAAGGGCATCACCTTGTAGCAAAATATGCCCAAAAGGGTCCGAAAAGCAGTATGCTTCTGGTCCTCAGGATGCATCTTTATCTGATTATATCCTGATGAGCCGTCCATGAAGGAGAAGACTTCGTGAGTGGATGTGTTATCTATCATCAGCTCGGTGACCGGTACTGGAAAGTCGTCCTTTGGGCAAGCTCTGTTGAGATCCCGGAAGTCTACGCATATGCGCACCGTCCCATTTTTCTTCATTACTGGGACAATATTGGCGATCCAGTCAGGATATTGAACCTCTTGGATGAAGCCGGAGTCGGTTAGCTTCTTGACTTCGGCGTTGATGCTCATCTCAAGCTCGAGCCGCATTCTTCTCGGTGCTTATTTGATCGGCCTGACATCCGGAGATATCGCCAATTTGTGTACAGAAATCTTTGGATCGAGTCCCGGCATCTCTGAATAGTTTCATGCAAAGCAATCTTTATACTGCATGAGCACGTCTTTAAGCGTAGCCACCTTTTCTTCAAACAACAGCTCACTGACGAACGTCGGCCTGTAGGGTGTTTTTTGTCACCCTATTGAGATGGGAATATGCGCGCGCTTGTCAGACGTACTACAGATTCCCCCTGCCTAAGGTAAGGCGGGGTTTAATGATTGTGGGGATCCGAATCTCCGGCGGCCGCGGACTAAACTGTCGTTAATTACCCCTCGCCTTTGGAGTGAGGGAACCTCCGATTGACGGGTTAAACTGGTCATGCGAACTCAATGTGCAGTGTGCGTGTGATGTGTTTTGAAAGGGGAGTTTTGGATTTGTCGGGAGCTACGCAGAGTTTTTTACGGGGGTCCCGCTACCTGGATAGCGGGCTGGGGGTCAAGGGGGCTAGCAACCCCCCTTGCGGGGTGCGGGGCAGCGCACCGTTAGAAATTTTTTTTCTAACAGGGACAGTGTCGTGGAGTATGTATATGTGTACATATGTATACATATGTATATATATATATATATAAGGCATCCAAAGGGTGCGTGGGGGCAGCACCTTAGGCGCTGTGCACCTAGGTGCTGTGCGCTCAGGCGCTAGAGTGCCACGTGTCAGCACGTGGGCGCTCTGTGCTTGAGCGCTGGGCGCTTGAGCGCAAGCGCGCCATGTGTCGACACGAGGCGCTTTGCGCTTCAGCGCCTGACGCTCGAGCGCAAGTGCGCTACGTGTCGGCACGGGGGCGACTTGCGCTTGAGCGCTTGCGCGCAAGCGCGCCACGTGTCGGCACCAGGATGACTTGCGCTCGAGCGCTTGCACTTGAGCGCAAGCGCGCCACGTGTCGGCACGTGGGCGCTTTGCGCTTAAGCGCAGGGCGCTGTAGTGCAAGCGCGCCACGTGTCGGCACGTGGGCGCTTTGCGCTCGAACGCCGAGAGCTTGAGCGCAAGCGCGCTACGTGTCGGCACGCGGGCGCTCTGCGCTTGAGCGCCGGCGAGAAAAAGAGGCTTTTAGCCTAAAAAAATTTCTCGGAAGTGAAATCAGAGAGGAGTTGGACTCCTGAGTATGTTTTTTTTATGTTTTTTTTGGGTTTAGTGAAAGGGGTTCTTCTTCTTCCTCCTCTGTTAGCTGGATCTTGAAGATCAAGAGATGTGAGATCTCAAAATCTCTCCTTTTTGGGATCTAAAGATAGATCCAAGTTCCCCTTTGTGGGTTTGATGGTGAAAAACTATTTTGTTTTTGAAAAGAAAAAGTAAAACTCTTGATTTAATTCAGAAGTAAGAAGGAGGTTTTAGACCTTCAGAAAAGGGAAAGAAATACAAACCCTAGGTTTTTTTGAGAGAATGAAAGTATGTTTTTTTTATTCATCATCATTTTGCCTTATATGGGCTTACATATTTACATATAGCCCCTTGGGCTTCACAAAATGGCATTTTGCCTATTCCATGGCTCATGTGCCATTTCATTTTTGCACATAAGCCATGGGCTTACAAAATATTGGCTTTATGCCCATTTTGCATACATTCATGAATAAAAAATTACATAAAAATTATTTATTACATGATTTTGTTATTGGCATGGGGAGGCTGGCCGCGGGCTCGACTTGGGCATAGGCCCGCTTGACCTGGGCTTGGGCCCACCTAGCTAGGGGGTTGACCTTGACTTTGACTCGGTCAACCGGGGGTGCAAATTTTTACCCCAACAAAGTGCCCCCCATCAATAAATGCACATCGCACATTTGAGTTGTGTGCATGAAATTGATGGATCTTGAAGCTGGACTTCGAGGTGGAACATCATTCCGGGGGCGGAGCATCCCTCGGGGAGCATGATTCCCGGGGATCGGAGCATCATTCCGAAGGGTGGAGCATAATTCCAGGGTTCGGAGCATCATTCCGAAGGGCGGAGCATGATTCCAGGGTTCGGAGCATCATTCCGAAGAGCGGAGCATGATTCCAGGATTCGGAGCATCATTCCGAAGAGCGGAGCATGATTCCAGGGATCGGAGCATCATTCCGATGAGCGGAGCATGATTCCAGGGGATCGGAGCATCATTCCGATGAGCGGAGCATGATTCCAAGGTTCGGAGCGGAGCATGATTCCAGGGGATCGGAGCATCATTCCGAAGCGGAGCATCATTCCAAGGATCGGAGCATCATTCCGAAGAGCGGAGCATAGTTCCAAGGATCGGAGCATCATTCCGAAGGGCGGAGCATGATTCCAAAGGGTTGGAGCATCATTCCGAAGAGCGGAGTATGATTCCAGGGATCGGAGCATCATTCCGAAGAGCAGAGCATTATTCCAGAGATCGGAGCATCATTCCGAAGAGCGGAGCATGATTCCAGAGGGTCGGAGCATCATTCCGAAGAGCGGAGCATGATTCCAGGGATCGGAGCATCATTCCGAAGGGTGGAGCATGATTCCAAGGATTGGAGCATCATTCCGAAGAGCGGAGCATGATTCCAGGATTCGGAGCATCATTCCGAAGGGTGGAGCATGATTCCAAGGATCAGAGCATCATTTCGATGAGCGGCAGACATTCTGACCGAAGCATAATTTCGATGCAGAGGTTGATTCCCAGGCGAAGTATAATTCCGACAGGGAAGGCAGATACACCAAGGCAAAGTATGATTCTGATACAGGGTACATTTTGAGACGGAGCATGATTCCGGCGCAGAGCTTGTTGGTTGACTTGATTCCAAGGCGAAGCGTAATTTCGACAGGGAAGGCAGATACACCGAGGCAAAGCATGATTTCGATACGAGGTACATTCTGAGACGGAGCATGATTCCGACGCAGAGCTTGTTGGTTGACTTTGACTTCGAGGCAGAGCGTAATTCCGACGAGGAGGTCGTTGATTGATTCCGAGCCGAAGCATAATTCTGACAAGGAAGGTAGATACACCGAGGAGAAGCTTTATTTCGACGCAGGGTACACTCTGAAACGAAGTATGATTCCGACACAGAGCTGGTTGGTTGATTTGATTCTGAAACGAAGCATAATTCCAACAGAGAAGGCAGATACACCGAGGCAAAGCTTGATTTCGATGCGGGGTACACTCTGAGACGGAGTATGATTCCGACGCAGAGCTTGTTGGCAGACTTGATTCCGAGACGAAGCATAATTTCGACAGGGAAGACAGATACACCGAGGTGAAGCTTAATTTCGACGCGGGGTGCACATTCTGAGACGAAGCATGATTCCGACGCAGAGCTTGTTGGTTGATTTGATTCCGAGGCGGAGCATAATTCCGGCAGGGAAGGTAGATATCCCGAGGCGAAGCATGATTTCGACACGGGGTAAATTCTGGGACGAAGCATGATTCCGCCGTAGAAGTTGTTGGTTTGATTTGATTTGGGTTGACATCAGCATCGCTATACTGGAATATGGTACCAGGAGCGAATCATCATTTGTCATGAGAGGATTTGGAGATTTTGGTTTGGCATCTGCATTGCTGCACTGGAATAATGCCAGGAGCAACTCATCATTTGCCCTGGGAGGATTTGGGAATTGTTTTTTTTTTGTTTGGCATCAGCATCGCTATACTGGAATATGGTACCAGGAGCGAATCATCATTTGCACTTGCTTATCAGGAAGCGATGACTTAGGAGACAGGTTTTAGGTCCTTATCACCTAAGACTTTTCAATTTTGTGAGACGTAAGGGTCTCACAAAGCATTTTCTCCCTACGGGTCGTAAGGATCCCGTAAGTGTATTTTTTCCTTAGGAGTCGTGAGGACCCCCAAGTGTGTTGCTCCTTTGTGAGTCGTAAGGATCTCACGCGGGAATTTTCTCCTCACAAAGTCGAGAGGACTCCGCGAGTGCATTTCAACTCTTTTTTTTACGAGTTTGCGCCCTTTCGGGTTTTCACAAACTCGCCGGCAGTCCTGCTGTTTTTACTCACGGAGCCCTTTCAGGTTTTCATCCGTGCCCATTTTGCTTGTGGACATACCATTTTTTTTATTTTTGGTGGGACTTTGAATGTGGTCTTACCAGTATGACTTGGGAGAGATTGTGATTGTTTTACGCCCGTGGATTGTATACGGTTTTGCAGGATGTATGATCCAGACCGTAGGGCCTGAAAAAAAATTCGGACTTTGTTGGCGTCTGCATCGCTGCACTGGAATATGGTACCAGGAGAGACTCATCATTCGCCATTGGGGTATGAGATTTGGAATTTGGTTGGCGTCTGCATCGCTGCACTGGAATATGGTACCAGGAGCGGCTCATCATTCGCCACTTAGGGATTGGGAAGCGATGGCTTAGGAGACAGGTTTAGATCCCTATCACCTAAGGCTTTTCAATTTTATGGGCCGTGAGGGTCCCATAAAAGCATTTTCTCCCTACGAGTCGTAAGGATCCCGTAGGTGTATTTTCTCCTTGGGAGTCGTGAGGACCCCCAAGTGTGTTTTTCCTTTGTGAGTCGTAAGGATCCCACAAAGGTTTGTTCTCCTCATGTATCGTGAGGACACATGAGTGGGTCTTCTCAATGGAGCATAATTCCAAAGGCGGAGACCGACCGCGTAACTGGTGATTGTGGTGGGGCATGAGTGTGATGAGAATTATTTGAGCCCGTGGATTGTATACGGTAGTCAATTTGGGGACTAACCGTAGGGCCGGCGAATTTTGGAAATTTGAATTTTTTGTTGGCGTCTGCATCGCTGCACTGAAGACAACTGTGGGTATAAGAATAAAGTAGAGAAGCAGATGTCGCAAGTATCAGGATTCTTCATAGAGATTGAAGATACAGATTCTTATGATTGGTATTCAGATGATAGTAATGATTTTTAAGAAACTCGTTTTTCTTTCAGGTTACTCATAATTGGATAGATTCCTAAGTTGAGTAATGCTGATAAGCCTCTCTTCATTAAGTTGATATGCACTGGAGACAGCTGCATGGTTTGAATCTGGTTCCAATTAAATTAGTGCCTCTATTTCTATATTGTATATAGAATGGTTCATATCTTAACAATGTTAAGGTACGTGGAGTTGTCCAGCTTATGCTTAAAACCAGACACTGGATAACTCAAGGCACGTTTCTGTAATGGCTGTTTGTGGGTTGACCCTGGCTTTGATGAGGGTTGACATTTCTACCATCTGGGAGATCAATAGTGATATTGTTCTTGACTCGCCACAGTTTTGGTAAAATGGATTTTTTCAGAAAACAATAGTGGGAGTATGGTAGAACTGGAATTGATTCCAGAACCACAAACGATTACGGAAAATTTAATAGGACCTATATATTCAATCAGTTTTGACATTCCATTAGCTACTCCGCAGACATGATGGGTAACCTCAGACACCTGAGAGGCACTCAGGTAACCTCAAGGACGGTGACAGGGAGGTTCTTGTTTACCCAGACTTGACACTACGGTTATTCCAGGCTATGAGACCCGGCAGGAGGATAAGTATAGCGTCGTTCTAAACTAGCTTTAGAAGTGTACGTATATATTATTCTGCCAGAGGGTTATCGTAGTCAGTGGGAGCAGCGGAAACGTAGTGGGCAAGTAGCTTATATCTATTTATAGGCTTGAGCAAATATAGCGGAGATTAGATCATTTAATTTTTGATGTGACAGTCATGGGTTTGACTTCATCAGAATAGAGGATGGATCTGTTAAGAAGGTAGTAGGGTGTGATGTCCTGGTATTTGGATGACATACACAGAGAAGGAAGTAAAATTCATATACTACGATCGGTTGTACTGTGGTCGTCACACAGTTGTTTCTTCACACAAGATATGGATATAATATCTGACATTCAGGTTACTAGATCTATGGTTTTAGATCTAGATTTGGGTAGTTTCCCAATCTGGATACTTTGACAGTATTCTAATAGTATTTTAGAATAGATGACTCCTGGCATGGTGGTGTACCTGCAGGTGATGGAGTCACCCTCTCTAAAGGTGTCTTAGAGACTAAAGGAGATAGGGAAGTGCATGATTGGCAGATCACTTGCTTAGGCAATTGAGTCGATCATGAGATGTCAAGTACCACACTAGATGTAGTTTTTGCACTTGATGCGATAAGTTTATATTAATCCAATCCTGAAGAAACGTAAGGAAGCAGTTTTAGAACATAAGGTGCATATTCTACGGATTTGATGACGACAGCCTCCTTCGGGAGACGGTTATCATTCCAGGCTTCAGAGGTGACATGGATGACAGAATGATTGTCAGAGTTATAGTTTTCCCTATGATGAGGGACAGTATTATGGACAGGTGGTCCAAGAGGATACTGTGGGAGGCATGGTGCTGGATACTGATTAGGTTCAGTTATCGATACAGTCTAAGAAGTTTGGATTTGGAGTTCATTCATGAACTAGGTCCCATCAGATATCCAAACATATTCTAAGACAAGTATTACTCAATTCGGGAGATGGCTTTCTCCGCGAACTTGAGATTTAGAGAGACATAGAAAGAAACATCAGGGCGGATCCACTCACTGAGGCTATTTCTCGAACACAAGAGTTTTACAAACTAGCTTTGTGAAACTGATTAGTAGAAGAGTTGGATGTTCGGTATCACACGGGCTGTGAGTATGCGACATCGCAATAATTAGCCTTAAGTGCAAGTGGGAGATTGTTGGAGATAGTGCCCTCAAAGTCAATTATTGGATCGCAGGTACATGATTACAATGATTGAGGCAGGACCTATACCGATATAACAGTCTTGCTCGATATGATAGTATGCTATCTGGTTTGTCTTTATCATCGTATACATGCTTTAGTTCACTATTGCATGATGATAGAGCCCATAGGATTCTTGCTTGACTACCAGCAGTATGATGGCGATCATATACGTGGGAGCTGGGGTCTGTAAGCACATCCTTATTGTGTCCCTAGTCGTGGGAGTTTCAAGACAGGGCATCGATACTCCAGAGTAGACTAGTGTATACAGTCGAGACCCCAACGAGGGGCGGTGGCCGGTCTCACAAGCCACTAGTGTCAGTTGGATCACCTAAGATGTATACAGGTGCTCATTGGTTTATGAGTACACTGGACAGGACTCGCCGGGAATCTGCTAGTTGGTATTATACATATCGTCAGATAGCAATTCCCTGGTGACATGTGTACAGGTTAGTTCATCGACCTGAGATCATTATTTGTCTCATGTGAGTTCCCACTGTGCTTAGATTACTACCCTACCACGCTCAAAGGAGTTGTGCAAACAGGTTTTAGTTGGGTACAGTCATGAGCCACATTGGAGGCAAGTGAGCGAATCGTCGGGGATTCATCTCTCCCGGTATTGGGGGTTGATGTCGCGCAGTGCACGGGTGGCCATCACTAGGAATCCTCGGCCGAGGTAGTGGAGAATTACTGATTTGGATCAGTAGTTTCTCAGGTGGTGATGGGCTTCATGCCGACACGATTTATCGCGTTATTAGGGATCTGACTTTATCCACCCCCTAGACTCGATATGCGATACTCTTTAGACAAATGGACCGGACTGTATGTACATTGTCACTGTCAGGCTCAGTAGGGTTTATAGATGAGTTCGCTCGTCAGCTTCCCTTCCAATCAATACATAGGCAAAACGTTACGTGCAGCTTGTACCTCTGACGTGCTAGGGGTTATACCCAGTGCCAGTGTATTGATGAGTCATTAGAGTCCCCCCTACAGACACTTTCCCAAGTTCGGGCGAAACGTTGTAGAGGCCGTATGGGTTTATGGCAAGGTTCGGAAAAATCACGTGCGTTTTCGCACGTGTCGTTTTTCGGGCAGATAATACTAGTAGGCTTTGGTTTAAGCCGGAACCCAATATTATACTGTGTAGATATAATATCTTTGTCTCAGTTGCATTTGTATTTGTTCGTAATACAAATGCGGGTATGTTTATACTAATACGGGGTTATCCTGAAATTCGTTTCAGGATCACTTTTGGAAGTTGCCAGTTTCCAGTTTTCTATCTGCCGTATTTAACATTCGGTTAAATGCGGATTTATCTTTTCTTTGGATAAGTGTAGAAGCTTCTAGAAGGTGGTGACTAGGTTCATGCATCTTGGTGAGTCATTAGTGCATTGATTATTGCATTAAATGCTTTTGTGACTAGGTTTAAGTTCATTGGTTAACATTTAATGCATTCATACAAGGTGTCTTGTGACTCATTCTTTTGGTTTAGTGCTAATGGTCACTCTCTTGTCTCCTACACTCACCCTCCTCCTTCTATAAATGTGGCCGGCCATTCTATGATGAGAGTAATGGTTGTTAGAAAAAAGAATAAGGTTTTTGGTGCATGGAAATTAGAATAGACAATTCTCATTTCACTCGATTCCAAAAGGCAACTTCCTTAACCGTTCGTCCATAGCCTTGGACGTAACGAGACAAAGTGTTCTACTCATTCTCTACTTCACCTTGGTCGTCTCTTTTAGCAAACTTGACGATCGAGTTGCCTCGGTTCAGAGGCGGGAGCCCATTTAAAGATCCGTCGACGTGGTGCCACCTGGACGAGAAGACCAGAGATTCAGGAGATCGGAGCAGCCGCAACAAGCGTGGGATGATGGTTGAAGACCGAAGGACTCGGATCGTTCGGTATAACTCTTCTACCCACTTTGTAGTATGTTAGTTTAACTTTAATGGCAGATCCGGGTTACGGTACACGATAGCGCCAGTTCGTTAAAAGTTTTTGTTCCGCATTTGGCGTCTGTTAGACGGCCGGGGCGCTACCGTGGACTTACAAGACCATCCTTGAAATACTTCATATACTGATGTTGTGTAGAAGGGATAATGTTGTACTCGTGTAACCAAGGCCTTCCGAGCAAAGCATTGTAGCATGTTTTGGCATCAATGACATGGAATTTAATGTCAGTGACTAGCAGCCCAAAGCGCAGCGTCAATATTACAGACCCAAGCGTCCGTGATGACTGGGAGTCGAGTCCGGAGATGGTGATTTTATCGCGAGCAAGGTGCTGAACGCTCATGAAGATTTCCTTCAACACTCTCACATTGAGGAGATTGACAGAGGACCTATTGTCAACCAGGATTTTGCCTATCTTGATATCATGACAGTATCCGGAGACATAAAGGGGACGGTTATGCTCGCATGTCCCGAGTAGGAGATCTTCATCACCAAAGGTGATATCGGCTGTGTGCTCTTCTTCCAGCTCGTCCTTCATCTTTTCTTCGGCGAGGAAAGCTTGGAATTGCTCGGGCTCTTGCAGTGCCTTGATCAAAGAATCTCTTGCTTCTTTTGATAACAAGAGGGCATCGAGAATGCTTAGCTACGAAGGTAGCTTCCTCAAATGCGCCAGAACGTTGTAGTCCACCTTGTTTTTCTTTCTGTTGTGCCACGGCAGCGCCCCGGCCGTCTATCCGAGGCCAAAATGCGGAATCAAAATTTTTCCTTACTTGGAAACCGGCGCTACCGCGGACAATGAAAACCCGGATCGTTAACCATTAACCGATACTAGCAAACAAGAGATGGGAAGAGAAGTATACCGAGTGATCCGAGTCCTCCGGTCTTCTCGTCATCGTCCCGATCTCCCGCGGAAAGTCTTGTCTCCACATCGTCGCCTCCTCGCCGGAAGGGCACCACATCGCCTGCGTCTTTTACGGGCTCCCGCCTCGATACAGAGGCAACTCGGGCATGAAGCCGGCAACTCGACATGCTCAAGATATGCTGCATAATGTGTAGTAGATCATGCTAGTCTCATTTGGGGTTTGTAGTTGCCTTGATGGAGGAATGGGGTTAGGAAAAATGGTGCTTTCATTTTTCCAAAACAAGAAGAAGAAGGAGATGAAGAATTCCTCACATAACAAAGATGAACTCTCTCATTCTTTTTCTCTCAAATGAAGCATCTCTCATCTAGTGAGAATGGTGGAGGGATGAAATATGAATCCAAATACAAGAGGAAGGTGAGTGTAGGAGAAAGAGAATGGTGACCACATCCAAAGCATCATGATAACCAAACTTACATCAACTTATCATCCATTTCTAATCACATAAAGCAAATGAGGTGATGGAAAAAGAATATAATCATGAAAAGCTATCATGATGCCACCAATATGCAAGATACCCCCTCCACAAATGTTATTTGCAAACTTGCAAATAACCCCCTCCATCGGAAAAGTCCGGCCGGGAAAGAACAAAGGAAAACCGGCCGGAACGGAATGCAAACTGGTAACTCCAGAAAACTGGTCCCGTAATAAATTACAGGAAAACCCCGATACTGTGCATACACACCCGCATCTGTATTCCGACCGGATACAAATGCAATGAGACAAAATCTACACTGTACTAAACTAGGACCGGCTTAAGCCAAAGCCGGCTAGTAAAATCCGTTCGATCCTGATCCGTGCAATACCACACGTATCAGATCAAACCCTGCCATATAACTATACGACCACAAGTACAAAACTGTCCGATCCTGATCCGTGCAATACCGCACGTATCTGATCGGACCCTGCCATATCTCCATAGGGCCTCTACAGCGTTTCGCCCGAAAGCTTGAGTAACTGTAAGTGTGGTGGACTCTAAAGACTCGTCAATACTATGGCTGTGGATTTAACCACTAGCACGTCAGAGGTATTAGCCAATACGTGACGGGCTACCAGCTATTGACCAAAAGGGACGTCGATGAGCGAACTCATCCTGACACCCTACTGAGCCTGTCAGTGACAATATCCGTACAGTCCGGTTCGTTCGTCTATGAGCATCGCATGTCGGGCCTAGGGGGTTGGTAAAAGTCAGACCCCCAAAGGCTGTACAAGTCGTGTCGGAGTGAAGCCCAGAACACCCTGAGATACTACTGGAATACTTACCAGTAAATCTCCTGCCTCGGCCCAGGGCTTTGTGTAATGGCTCTCCTAGACACAGCGCGACCTCACCCCCAATACCGGGAGAGACGAACCCCTGCAGATCCGCTCACTGCCTCCATGTGGCTCGGGACTGTACCCAACTAAAACCTGTTTGCACGACTCCTTTGAGCCGTGGTAGGGTAGTAATCAAAGCACAGTGGGAACTCACACGAGACAAATGACGATCTCAGGTCGATGAACTAACATGTACACATGTCACCAGGGAACTGCTATCTGACATCTGGTATAAGACCAACTAGCAGGTTCCCGGCGAGTCCTGTCCGGTGTACTCATAACCCAATGAGCACCTGTATACATCTTAGGTGAACCAACTGACACCAGTGGCTTGTGAGACCGGCCACCGCCCCTCGTCGGGGTCTCGACTGTATACACTAGTCTACTAATGGAGTATCGATGCCCAGTCTCGAAACTCCCACGACTAGGGACATTTTAAGGATGTGCTTATAGACCGCAGCTCCCACGTATATGATCGCCATCACACTGCTGGTCGTCAAGCAAGAATCCTAGGGGCTCTATCAACGTGTAATAGCGACATGTCAATTCACCTAAAGCAGTACACGATGATAAAGATAAACCAGATAGCATACTATCATCTCGAGTAAGACTGTCCCACCGGGATAGGTCCTCCCTCAATCATTGCAATCACGTGCCTGTGATCCAATAATTGACTCTGAGGGCACTATCTCCAACAATCTCCCACTTGCACTCAAGGCTAATTATTGCGATGTCGCATACTCACAGCCCGTGTGATACCGAACACCCAACTCCTCTACTAGTCAGTCTCACAAAGCTCGTTTGCGAAACTATTGCGTTCGAGGAATAGCCTCAGTGAGTGGATCCGCTGTGATGTTTCTTTCTATGTCTCTCTATATCTCAAATTCGCGGAGAAAACCATCTCCCGAAATGAGCAATACCTGTCTTGGAATGTCTGGATGTCTGATGGAACCTAGTTCATAAATGAACTCCAAATCCAAACTTCTTAGACTGTATCGTCAACTGAACTTAATCAGTATCCTGCGCCATGCCACCCTTAGTATTGCCTTGGACCACCTGTCCAAAATACTGCCCCTCGTCAGAGGGAGAACTATAACTCTGACAACCTCCTTGTCATCCATGTCACCTTGGAAGCCTGGAGTGATAACCGTCTCCTAAAGGAGGCAGCCGTTATCATATCCCTAGAACATTCACTTATGTTCTAAAACTGCTTCCGACTGTTTTTCCAGGATTGGATTAATATCAACTTATTGCACCTACTGCAAGAACAACATCTGGTGTGGTACTTGACATCTCATGATTGACTCAATTGCCTAAGCAAGTGATCTGTCAATCATGCGTATCCCTCTCCCCTTTAGTCTGTAAGACACCTTTAGAGAGGGTGACTCCATTACCTGCAGGTATACTACCGTGCCAGGAGTCGTCCATTCTAAATACTCATAGAATGCTGTCAAGTTACCCAGATTAGGAAACCACCCAAATCTAGATCTAAAACTATAGATCTAGTAACCAGCATGTCTGATATAATGTCCAAGTCCCATGTGGAGAAAACACCGTGTGACGACCAAAGTATAACCGATCGTAGTATAGGAATATCACTTCCTACTACCTTCTCAACAGATCCATCCCCTATTCTGATGACGTCAAACCCATGACTGTCACATCAGAAACAGATGATCTAACTCCGCTATATCTGCTTTAGTCTATAAATAGACATAAGCCTGATGTCCACCAATGCTTCTGCTGCTCCCACTGACTACGACAACCCTCTGGCAGAGTCATATAGACGTGCACTTCTAAAGCTAGTTTAGAACGACGCTATACTCATCCTCCTGCCGGGTCTCGCAGCCTGGAACAATAACAATGGCAAGTGTGGGTAAATAAGAACTTCCTTGTCACCGTCCTTGAGGTTACCGGAGCACCTCTCGGGTGCCCGAAGTTACCCACCTTATCTGCGGAGTGGCCAATGGAATGTCAAAACAGATTGAATCTTTAGGTTCCTTATCAAATCTTCAGTAATCGCTTGCGGTTCTGGAATCACTTCCAGTTCTACCATACTCCCACTGCTGTTTTTGAAAAAATCCATTTTTAATAAAACTGTGGCGAGTCTAGAACAATATTTCTATTGATCTGCCAGATGGTAGAAAGTCAACCCTCGTCATAGCCTGGGTCAACCCACAAACAGCCATTACAGAAACGTGCCTTGAGTTGTCCAGTGTCTGGTTTTAAGCATAAGCCGGACAACTCCCCGTACCTTAACAATGTCAAGATATGAACTGTTCTATATCCAATATAGAAACAGAGGCACTGATTTAATTGAACCAGATTCAAATCATGCAGCTGTCTCCAGTGCATATCAACTAAATGGAAGGAGGCCAATCAGCGTTACTCAACTTAGGAATGCTTCCAATTATGAGTAACCTGAAAGAGAAGCAATTTCTCTTTATCATTACTATCAACTGAACACCATACACAAGTATCTACATCTTCGATCACTTGAAGAATCCCGATACTTGCTACACCTGGTTCTCTACTCTATTCAAATACCTATAACTCCTCAAAACTTAGACACTGTGTTTCTACGAAACACATGTCTAAGAACTAGAGAAGTTAAAAGTAAACAGAATATAGTATGAGGACCAACCCCTCTGTCCCAATGGACACTGGACAACATACAAGAGTATAAGTCCGCTGAGTCTAACAACTCTTTCACTGTGCGTCGTAGGTTGAAAACTGTACTTATGGTTAAGAAGAATTACACCGCTGTTCAATGCTCCTTACCTAACCATCCACTGATATAGATAAATGTCATCGACATAATATCAAAAGGTATATCTCACTCTATGAAAAATAGACGTACAGATATATCAATTTGAAATTGGTGCACAACAGCGGATATTCAAAACCAAATATTTGCCGACCGGCAAACAACCCAGGTGGCTTCCTCAAATATCACCAATTACTACGAATCCCGATATAATGAGGATGGTCACCTAATTCCCAATAACTTACTCCCACTCATCATCTGTAAAACCATACAGATGTGAGAATCATACCTGGTAAATACATACCCTGGAGTAAGTATCTAATCGGGGAATCAGTTTTATTTTAACATTACACAGTGAAACTGAAACATTGAAATGTTTCTGTGGGGAATCCTGGTATTCCTAGTAATGCCTCTACCATTATCCAGATTCACAACTATAACCGTATAATTCTTTGCCACCTGTCCAAATCCCTTTATATGTTTTTAGTCAATACCGTCTGCACACCCCTTTAGGCCAAATGGTTTTCTTCCTTCCCTACCGTTCGGCACCAGCCTATGGTTTGGAAGAAGACTATCCAAAAAGCATAAAGGGTGTACTGTCCTAATCCTAGGAGCACTCGCAACGCGAGAGAAGGTGAAGATAAAAGACACCTGAATGTACTTTATTCCTATTTCTCCTGAACTAGGATCCATCCCCGAACTGGAACAAGTTCCTTTCGAGTTCGTATATAACCATACGATGGATTATCCAATAAACTGGGATCTTCGTAGTAATACGGAGTGTCCTGGAGAAATACAAAGGTGATTTAGGATTGGCGAAGAAATACTTGGTTTGGTCGTGAATATCAGTCGCAATTTACTTTACCCTCCTACTAATCCCTTGCTTTGTCTTAATCTTAATACCTTCTGCACACCGTTTAGGCTAATTGGTTTTCTTCATTCCCTACCGGTCGGCACCAGCCTAAGGTTTGGAAGAAGACTATCCAATTTGCGCAATAGGTGTACTATCTCCTAAACTAAGGAGTACTCACAACTTGAGAGAAGGTAAAAGGGAAAAGACAACTGAATAATCCTATCCGTTTTCTCCAGAACCGGAAACCATCCTCGAATTCCTTCGAGTTCGTATCTAACCATACGATGGTTTTGTCTAATGGAAGTGGACGTTCGTAGTAATACGGGGTGTCCTGGAGAAAAGGGTAAAAGTAGGAGTGGCAATGAGGTTTGCAACTCTGACAATCCAAAAGTCAGTGTTAAGAAGGTTCGGTCAACTTGGTCACTGAGTCATAGTCTAGGGTCGGGTCAATGGTCGCTGCCAGAGAGAGAGAGAAAAGAAACACTCAGCGTGCACTCTAACCTAGATCAGAATGGTTACCACTTTGTCTAATCTGGAAACCTCCCACTGTACCTCAAATTATCCTCCAAACCTGAAAGAAGAATTAGTCGGGGTCACCCGAGGAGTAAACTAACTCATCAGTGGGAATCGGGATCCAACTATCATCGCATGATAACCTGACGGAATCCACTCAAGTCACCACACTCCAGAAGGTATGCGCATGCCTGGCAAGTTTCAGTTCTTTTGAAACTCCCGATGTAGGTTTTTACCCCTAGGACCCAAGTGACCTTGACAATGCCAACAAATCAAAAGGTCCTAGTCAAGTTCTACCCGTCATTATCTTGATTGCGTTAAACCCACCCGTACGAGTCCTTGACAATGCCAACAAGACCGTACGACTGTCCTAACCAATCCACTTATCCATGTGACAGAAAAGCATTACATAGCTACCGAACACTACGCCACGGCAATGCACGACAAACGCAGCACGAATACTAAGTAATACTAATCTGAAATGACGGAGGGCTACGACTGGTTTTTGGCGAAAAACCTTTAACGTAATGAACTTGATATCTTTGAAGGAACTGGATAACCTTTTAGAAAATATAGTGACGAAAACCTTTACTAAAAAGGTCACCCCCGGTGAAGGGATCTCGGCTCTTTCCCCGTAGAATGAGGTGCAGGATATTCCAACTGAATACCACGATGCAAAGCAAAAGTAATCGGCTATAATGAAGTTAATGCCCTGACGCAAACTTCTGTCCAAGGGGTCACTCCCGGTGAAGGGATCTCGGCCCTTACCTCGTCGACTGAGGAGCAGGATATTCCAAATGAATACCACGATGCAAAACAAAAGCGAACGTCCTTGCAATAACAGCTTTTTGAAAAAGTGTTACAACAACATCAGAATAGGTTTGTTTATCTTGCATTGATCCGAATCAACGCAGTCTCATCAATTGATCACACCACAAAGAACAAAAATATACTGACGTACGTATATGCCATTCGCATTCGCCACTGGGTCCCGTCATCACCCGTTAGGTTAGCTAACTAACGGCAAAGCGGGGACTGGACTAGCGCGGATGAAAAACATATACAACATCTACTAATATATATACCAATATATAGTATTTCGCTCAAGGCGTGAATAAAAAGCAACATCACAGAAATGTACAGCATCACAGAATAATACAGATATCTGGAAGCCCCGGGTTTCACAGAGCCGCTGCTGAAACCCGACGTTCCCCTGGTCGTGTGGATAGCCTGTGCAATGAAATCCTAGACCCCTACGGGTGCGGCAAGTCACCCGCCAAAACCTGAAGCGAGGCAGCCCCCTTCAGCTCCGTGAATGGACCACCCAGCACTTCACGGAATCCGGTAACTTGGGCACCCCTCCTGGGTCAACCTGTACCCCCTACGAGTGCGGCGAATAGCCCGCCAATCCTAGAGTGAAGCCCCCTCCGTCCCAATGCCATGAGATGCGGGCTTGTTGCCCTCCAGAACCCGGCTATCCGTGCACCCCACCGCGGGGCAATCCTAGTACAGAAAGTAAAATATACATACACCGGGTACATCGACCGCAACCAGGTCGTGCCCCAAAAGAATAATACAAACAGGCAGTGACGGCAGTCCACATGTCGGACGCTCGCCCCGCAATATCAAATGTACATAATACAACAAAACTGTACTAGCATTGCATCCAGGCTATCCCTCACGACCGATCCGCAACAACACAGCATAAACATAGAACATCAACGTGAAAGTCACGTTCGTAAATCCGTCTAACTGGGCTATAGCAGTTAGACGGGATTTACCGATCAAGTGACATTCACGGTCGCAGATATAATGTAAATACTGTGAAATAATGTGTTTAAAATATCCAATTGATCAAAAATTAACAAGTGGGCCCCCAAGCAATACTGTAGCACTCACAGAAATTCTGGGCCCAATTTTAATATTCCAAAACCCCTATTTTTAGCCCAGAAGCCCACTGTAGAAAAACGACAAAATGATCCCATTATACTGCGGCGGATCCATGGCCTGAGAAAGGTTAATGGCCGCGGATCCGCGCTTATACAGAGGGATCATCTTGTCGAAATTTCCCAGTGTTCTTAAGATTCTCTGTACATCATTCTGCAATCACCTGAAAAATTTTTCGAGACCAAAAAATTTCAACAGAAAACTGATGTGAACAAAAACGCGGGTTTTGGAATTTTTGGTCGATCGGATAAGTAAAACGCATCAAACAAAAGCTAGAAAAGGTTAATGGTGTGGCTCTGATACCATGTTGCGCCACGGCAGCCCCCCGGCGGTCTATCCGAGGCCAAAATGCGGAATCAAAATTTTTCCTTACTTAGAAACCGGCGCTACCGCGGACAATGAAAACCCGGATCGTTAACCATTAACCGATACTAGCAAACAAGAGATGGGAAGAGAAGTATACCGAGTGATCCGAGTCCTCCGGTCTTCTCGTCATCGTCCCGATCTCCCGCGGAAAGTCTTGTCTCCACATCGTCGCCTCCTCGCCGGAAGGGCACCATATCGCCTGCGTCTTTTACGGGCTCCCGCCTCGATACCGAGGCAACTCGGGCATGAAGCCGGCAACTCGACATGCTCAAGATATGCTGTAGAATGTGTAGTAGATCATGCTAGTCTCATTTGGGGTTTGTAGTTGCCTTGATGGAGGAATGGGGTTAGGAAAAATGGTGCTTTCATTTTTCCAAAACAAGAAGAAGAAGGAGATGAAGAATTCCTCACATAACAAAGATGAACTCTCTCATTCTTTTTCTCTCAAGTGAAGCATCTCTCATCTAGTGAGAATGGTGGAGGGATGAAATATGAATCCAAATACAAGAGGAAGGTGAGTGTAGGAGAAAGAGAATGGTGACCACATCCAAAGCATCATGATAACCAAACTCACATCAACTTATCATCCATTTCTAATCACATAAAGCAAATGAGGTGATGGAAAAAGAATATAATCATGAAAAGCTATCATGATGCCACCAATATGCAAGATACCCCCTCCACAAATGTTATTTGCAAACTTGCAAATAACCCCCTCCATCGGAAAAGTCCGGCCAGGAAAGAACAAAGGAAAACCGGCCGGAACGGAATGCAAACTGGCAACTCCAGAAAACTGGTCCCGTAATAAATTACAGGAAAACCCCGATACTGTGCATACACACCCGCATCTGTATTCCGACCGGATACAAATGCAATGAGACAAAATCTACACTGTACTAAACTAGGACCGGCTTAAGCCAAAGCCGGCTAGTAAAATCCGTTCGATCCTGATCCGTGCAATACCGCACGTATCAGATCAAACCCTGCCATATAACTATACGGCCACTAGTACAAAACTGTCCGATCCTGATCCATGCAATACCGCACATATCTGATCGGACCCTGCCATATCTCCATACGGCCTCTACAGCGTTTCGCCCGAAAGCTTGAGTAACTGTAAGTGTGGTGGACTCTAAAGACTCGTCAATACTATGGCTGTGGATTTAACCACTAGCACGTCAAAGGTATTAGCCAATACGTGACGGGCTACCAGCTATTGACCAAAAGGGACGTCGATGAGCGAACTCATCCTGACACCCTACTGAGCCTGTCAGTGGCAATATCCGTACAGTCTGGTCCGTTCGTCTATGAGCATCGCATGTCGGGCCTAGGGGGTTGGTAAAAGTCAGACCCCCAAAGGCGGTACAAGTCATGTCGGAGTGAAGCCCAGAACACCTTGAGATACTACTGGAATACTTACCAGTAAATCTCCTGCCTCGGCCGAGGGCTTTGTGTAATGGCTCTCCTAGACACAGCGCGACCTCACCCCCAATACCGGGAGAGACGAACCCCTGCAGATCCGCTTACTGCCTCCATGTGGCTCGGGACTGTACCCAACTAAAACCTGTTTGCACGACTCCTTTGAGCCGTGGTAGGGTAGTAATCAAAGCACAGTGGGAACTCACACGAGACAAATGACGATCTCAGGTTGATGAACTAACCTGTACACATGTCACCAGGGAACTGCTATCTGACATCTGGTATAAGACCAACTAGCAGGTTCCCGGCGAGTCCTGTCCGGTGTACTCATAACCCAATGAGCACCTGTATACATCTTAGGTGAACCAACTGACACCAGTGGCTTGTGAGATCGGCCACCGCCCCTCGTCGGGGTCTCGACTGTATACACTAGTCTACTAATGGAGTATCGATGCCCAGTCTCGAAACTCCCACGACTAGGGACATTTTAAGGATGTGCTTATAGACCGCAGCTCCCACGTATATGATCGCCATCACACTGCTGGTCGTCAAGCAAGAATCCTAGGGGCTCTATCAACGTGTAATAGCGACATGTCAGGTCACCTAAAGCAGTACACGATGATAAAGATAAACCAGATAGCATACTATCATCTCGAGTAAGACTGTCCCACCGGGATAGGTCCTCCCTCAATCATTGCAATCACGTGCCTGTGATCCAATAATTGACTCTGAGGGCACTATCTCCAACACTTTGGCGGGTCCTTAGCTGTCAGTTCTTTAACGACTTGGTCGTCTAGGGCGATATCCTCAAGGACCTTTTCTTTCCCCTTATCTTTTCTATTTGACCCACTGTTCGAGGGCCCAAGATTCTTTTCGGGGAGCGTACGATTGCGCAGCTGAATATTTCCACAGGTCTTCGGTTCCTCCTCTTTTCCCGAGATGAATTCTTTAAAGAGAGAGCCAAGAGTCATTTCTTCGTCAGAGTCGCTCCCGAAGGTGAGAACTTGAGATCCTCCAGCGTCGACCATATGACAGTTGCCGGCAGTTCTTTTGTTCTCCTCGGTATTTTTCTGCTCCCGGCGAATTTTGCGTTTCATCCGCTTGAAATGTTGTCGGTGAGCCACATATCCCTGCCACCATCTTTTAAAAGCGTTGCACTCTTCGGTGGGGTGCGCAATCTTTCGATGATATAAGCAGTAGCTAGGATGTATTTCCGCTTCACCAAGAATTTTTCTTTCGGAGGGTAGCAGCTTCATTCCCATCGATATGGCTTTGGCGAACCTTTTCCTCGTCTTGAACCTGCCTTTATTTGCGGCGGATGTATTTTGATCTGGCAGAGGTGTTTCAACCCTTTCGTCCAGTCCCCGGCGTTTGGCCTTTTTAAATATAAACATCCCATGCTCTCGAGCAGCTTTGCTTTTAAGAAGAGCTTCGTCCAGGAATGCATCAATCATTTCATCTGATGGCCCTAGCAGTTCCGACTTAGGATCTGCCACCAATTTCTCTGCATAAGGAGCTTCTTCATCATTTATTAACGAGTGGGAGATCACATGGCAGCTTGCCGCATAATTTTCAGGCTCATCTGACGAGTCTTCTCCGTTGTCGTCGTCTCCGTCCTCAATGACGTGGTTGAGAAATTCTTGGAGTGTGACTGGAGTCCACGCTTTTTGATTATATTCTTCCAGCGCGTCAATCTGCTTCTACAGGTCCGTGCGCTTGTCATCAGGCTTCACGGGCTTTTTGGTCTTCTTCTTCTTCTTCGAAGACTTTGACGGCTGGGTGTGAGTGTTTTGGCTATCACCACCAATCTTTGGAGTTGGGCGCGGTTTCAGCATTCTCTCGATGATCTCGGGTTCCAGTAGATTTTTCCACCTAATCGCCGGACATGTTTGGAGATCCTTCAGCATTCTTTTAGTCTTGGCTGAAAGAACGACCTCCCATGGAGCCTCTTCAACAAAAGAGCACGATGCCCTCGGTGTGTCCGTCTTCTTAGGAGCGTGCGGTTGAGGCGGGCTTACTTTCCATTTCTCAGACAGTGCGAATTTGCCCTGTTGATACTGGTCTTCAATCCAGCCCTTGAAGACGAAGCAATCTTCAATTGGATGGCTTACCGTTTGATGGTAGGGGCAATAATTGGGACTATTAGCCTCGCCGGGTTGCAACGGTCGTTTTGGATTCGGCAGATTGATGAGCCTGTTGCACACCGCTAGCTCGAACAATCTTTTCGTTTTTTCCCGGGGAAACGAATAAGGGCGCTTCATCTTCTCATTATAGAATTGTCGCCTCTCGTCTAGGCGATCAGTTAGTTTTGGGGGACTGGGCTGCTGTTAAGTATTCGCAACGAATGTCGCCTTCCCTTTACCCTTTTCGTTCCGCGACTCCGGCTTTGAAGGAGACGGTCTATGACCCATCTGGTCCATTTGGGCCAGTTTGTCGATCAAGGCCTGGAACGTGGTCGGCTTGAAGAGCATCATGAATTGGGAAATAGTTGCCTGAGGGTCTAGAGTGCCCACAAGCATGCCCACTGCCGGCGCTTCCTCGATGCGCTGCTCATATTTTGACCATAAATTCTGCCATCGTATTGCATATTGAACCCAAGTTTCACCTGGCTTCACCCTGGCATTGATCAATGCCGTTATTGGGGTGCGTTCACTAGCGCTCGCGAATCTCTGCGTAAACAGCAGTTCCATCTCCGCAAATGTCTTGACAGAGTCGTTTGGAAGTTCATAATACCACTCGAATGACGTCTCCGACAGGCTACCAACAAACTGGCGGAGCAGAAGTTTATCATTACCCCCGGTGTTGCCGCACAAGGCTCTGAATTGAGCGACGTGCTGATGCGGATTTCCCGTTCCTTTATATACGTGAAATTTAGGGATCGTATATCTCGGCGGGTATCTTATATGGTCATACCAGTCTGGATATGGTCGCCCAGTTTTAACAATTTGGCCGGCCACTTCATTCGCCTGGTGAACCCGTATTTGCTGAGCAATGTAATCATCCAAAGCGGCCTTGGAGATGGTCTCCTCCTTAGCTGCTGAAAGAGCAGGAGGAGGGTTCGATGTCTCCCCTCTGTCGTCTTCAATGATAATCAGGGGGTCCTCAGCTGGTGGTTCCGGTGTAACATCATCCCGGCCATGTCTTGGAACAAAAGAGCCATTCGTTTTATATTGGCCGCCTGCTCCGCAGCCTCTTTTTCTTTCCTCTCGAGCATTCTTCGGAGGAACTCGGTATCAGTTTCTTGTTCCCGACGCTGCTCTGAGGTCTCTGGATTTTCTTTTGGCCCAGTGAGTGCGGCCATTGCAGTCAGCATCTCCTGAAGTTTCTGCTGCTGTTGTTCCTGAGCCTTCGTTATCGATCGGGTAAGCGGTCGATGACCCGTGGAAGCACGGCTTTCCTCTTTTCCGGAAGCCATATAAACGGTGTGTGTCACCATGCCCCCAGACTTGGAGCATTTAGACTCAGCATCTTTGCGGTTTGCCACGTTCACAGGGGCTTTCTCTGGCCTCCTTCGCTTATGAGCGGTCGAAGTTGAGGGAGCCGTTGCAGCGCGCACCCAGACGGCTGTCGCTTTTTTTGGCTTGACAGGATGGTTTTCTCCTTGTCGAGCTTTAAGCTTCTTTGATCGACAAGAGTAGTCCCGGCCAATCACCAATTCCTGGACCTGTCTCCAGACCCCGTAAATTTTGGAGGACGGCAGCTGAAGGGGCTGCTCCGGCTTCGTTTCTGTAACATTCTCCATGGGTGGAGGAGATCTTTTCAGTACGGCGGTGGGTGAATTACTGCGCACCCTGTTAAGCAGCTCGAATCTGTTCTCAGTTGGAACAGCAGCATTGACTTCCACCGTTGGGGCTGGCGGAGTTAACCAAGACGGAGAGCTTCCCCCGGCCTTCCTTACTCGACGCCAGTGACGACGGCGAGCATGTCGTGCGGATGGTGTTGGTTCAGCTATGGGGATGACTTCATCATGCCCCCTGTCTTGGCGGAGGGTTGTCGCCGGTGTCAGTCTCTTGAAGACCGATGTCCGTCGAGAAGCAGTATCCAATCTGTTAAAGACAGACCTTTGGGCAGGAGCAGGAGCCGGAGTGGCCAGCCTTGTAAAGACAGATCCTTTGATGGGAGAAGCCTCTTTAGTGACCTCGAGAGGAGGAATGGCTATCCGTTTTAGGATGGCCGCTTCAGGTATCTTGGGCTTCTTGACGGGCCCATTGGAGCTCAGGCTCAGCCTATCGAAGACTGACGCTGTCGGCTTGTCATTGGATGACCCGTTGAGATGCGCTGTGGTCGTGGTGAGTTGATCAAAGACCGACTTCTTCTACGCTTCTTATGGCAGCGGGATGTTAACGCTCACTGGTGGGAGCATGGTCCCGAAGAACAACCCGGTGGTAGCCTGCGTTACCTGCTCTACCGGCATTGTGAAAAGAGAGGCCGTTTGAGGGCCGTAGGTTACACCTCCGGACGGGAAGGAGCGAGAGTTACAGTTGCAGCTGGAGCAGTTAAAGGCCATTGATGTTATGTTTTCTGCACGAGAGAAAAACCAAATCTTAGTACCTCGAACCCAAGGGCAACCATGTCAAACCGCGATTCGTTCGTGAACACGACACATGAAGTGTGGAGTGGAAAGAGGAAAAGGTCCCACCGGGCGTACCAGAATCTGTTCCACTCCGAAACACGGAGACGCGACCGTGCGGGTCCGTCTTGCCTGAATTTCGGGGCAGATGCTAATTGGTGCTATCCGTCTACCTTTCCGAAGATGCCAAGTTGATTTATGGCACCGTGTATCGAAGGTTTAAACGGATGCGGCCGATGTAGCAGATTTCGTCAGATTCCCCCTCATTTGAGGGGTTTTTGATTGTGGGGACGCTCTTCCCTGCAGGCGCAAGCCTTTGCAGTTAATTACACTACCGCCTTGCGGTAACCACTTTCTCCTTCTCTAGATGGTCACTTCGTGTCGTGGGTGTTTGTTTTGTTTTTGGTTGCCCGTGGATTGTATACGGAGACTAATTTATGTTGTCACCCGTAGGACGTGGATTAGTCCAAATCCGTATCTTCTTAGATTTGGGTTTGGGGGTTGGGTTTAAGGATACGTTAGTCGCATTTGAGACTAAGATCAACTTAAACGTTAGTTAAGGATACGTTAGTCTAATTTTAGACTAAGATCAACTTAACGGGATCGTTTAGATCCAACAAGAGAGCATTTGGGCTCTATTTCTTAGTTTAGGGACATTACGGTCAATTAGTTTAAGGACATTACGGTCCAATGTTAGTTTAAGGACATCTCGGTCCAATACCAGTTTAAGGACATGGTGGTCCATTGCTAGTTTAAGGACATCTCGGTCCATTGTTAGTTTAAGGACATCTCGGTCCATGGGTTTAAAGGGACCCCACAGTCCGAGGTTAAGGACATCATAGTCCACGAGTTTAAGGACCTCACAGTCCAGTTTAAAGACATCGTAGTCTGTGAAATGTGTGGTTGTCGGGACCCGTCACCTCTCTGAAGACGTTGAAGGATTACAACGACAAATATCAAAGGAGTGAAGAGATGTACCCTTGAACCAAAGTTGATTGGGAAATCTATAGTCCAATTTGGAACTAAGGTCAATTAATTAGATTATGAACACATTGGCTCAGTTAAATCTGGATTGAGAACTTATGGTCAATTTGGGCTAAGTCCATTTAAGTTTGAAATGTTGGCCCTTTATTGGGCTATTGAACATTTATCTGGATTCAACCCCTCATTATTTAGCAATGCTAAACAAGAGTTTGAGGGCTCCGATAACATTTTTGTCTTTGGCTGAGCATTAAACATTGTGGCTCTGGATTTTAAAGTTCATTTGAAGGGGAGATTTGCCTCTGGAAAACTTAGTCAGTTTGGGCTAAGCTTGGCTTTAGAATAGTGTTAAACACTAGAGGGTGCTTGGCGGTCACATGTTCACACATGACGCGCTTAAGATAGTGTTAAACACTATGAACAAAGCATTTAAAATAGTGTTAAACACTAGAAAGGAGGTAGTCACGTGGGGTCACGTGAGGCGCCGAAAAATGGGGCCAGACTACCTTTATTTTTTCCTCAGAATATTCAGATAAGTGTTAAACACTTTTAGTTTTCACAGCCATTATGTATGGGCACGTGATAGGTACCCTTGCATTGATTTATTAAGCTGTTTATTAGGGGTCACATGGGGACACGTGAGGGCGCCCAAAATTAATTCTGCCTTTGGATTTGTTCCCTTTATTTTTGAGGGTCACGTGTGAGCACGTGAGGCATTGCCTCCAAGCTTTTTCCTTTTCATTTTGGGGAGTCTGTTTAAGGGTCACGTGGGGGCACGTGACCTAGTCTTGTTCTTTCTTTTCTACTCATTGAGGATGGGAGTCACGTGTCACCACGTGACTAATTTCTTTACGTGCATGGAGAACTTTAAGTCTCTTGTTTTAATAATTAAATTCTCTGTAGGGTTAAACCCTAATTCTGTTTTAGAGGAATTAAATTCCTATGCATATGGAAGAATTAAATTCTCAGTAGGGTTAAACCCTAATTCTGTTCTGGAGGAATTAAATTCCTATGAATTTGGGAGAATTAAATTCTCATATAGGGTTAAACCCTAGTTTTATTTGGGAGGAATTAAATTCCTGTGAATTTAGGAGAATTAAATTCTCATATAGGGTTAAACCCTAGTTTTATTTGGGAGGAATTAAATTCCTGTGAATTTGGGAGAATTAAATTCTCAAAACTCAATTCTCCCTCTAAGTTTTGGATCTGCATGGAAGAATCTCCCCGATGAGAATTAAATTCTCAACTTGTGGGGATATTTGCTTCTGCAGATCTTCAACCAGAGGAAGAACTAAGTTCTTTTGCAGAAGAGTTAAACTCTTAGATTGAGAATTAAATTCTCTTTTTGTTTTACGGAGCTTAGATCTCTTTCCCCTTTCTCACCTAGGGTTTTTTTTCTTGAGAATTAAATTCTTCTCTCTTTTCTCTCTGCTGTTGTTTTTTCTCCAGAAAATCAAAATTCCAAGATCCCTTCTCTTCTCTTCTTGGCTCCTATTTATAGGAGAAAGAAAAGAATCAATTTGTTTAGCGAATCTTTCATTGAAAAATTTTGGTTGTTTTTGTAACTAACATAATCTTTTAGATTACTCAGTGAATTTTATTCACCATTGGATTTTTAATCCAAAAGATATTCTATTTGTTATTCTTGGTGAATTTTAGGGAAATCTTTCCTTGTATAAAATCTTTCCATAAATTGGTGATTTTTAATCATCATTGGATTTTTAATCCAACGATACTCCATTTTACAGAACACCATCTTTTTGTTTGGAAAGATTTAGAGAGATCTTTTTCCAGTTAGGGTCTTCGATTTCCCTTAATTAGAATTTAATTCTATTAGTTCTGAAGGCTTAAAATCCTATCACATGTTGGCACGTGATCCAATTGTTTGAGCATTTAAATAGAATTTAATTCTATCGGTTAAAGAGTTTAGGATCCTATCACATGTTGACACGTGACCCCCCTTGATTAACATTTTAAGCAGAATTCAATTCTGCTGTTTTAAAGAACTAAGGAATCATCACGTGTTAGCATGGGACCCTTGGTCACGTGTGAGCACGTGATGCCTCCTTGGGGGTTTTTCCTTAGCTTTTATTATATCTTTTAATTCCTTCAGTGGGTTTTTAGAGGCCCATCACGTGTGGACACGTGATCCTCGTTGATTAATTGCTGGACTAGAGTTTAACTCTGTCAATTAGAGATCACAGGAACCTATCACGTGTCTGCACGTGACTTCTGGTCACGTGTGGACACGTGATGTCCTACTGAGGTATTCCTGATATTTTTATGAGTGAACAGACGCCAAGGATAGAAGCTCTCACCAAGAGGCAGTTGAGCAGCTTCACTGCTCGGTCCATCCTTAGCAAGCCTCTCACGGCCCTTCTCGCGCTAAGGATCGAAGCCCTCACCAAGAGGCAACCGGGCTTGCCCTTGTTTGGTTATCCCTGGCTGGTAGTTCAACACCCCACGATGCCAGGGATCAAAGCCCTCGCCAAGAGGCAGCTGAGCAGCTTCACTGCTCGGTCCATCCTTAACAGGCATCTCACGGCCCCTCCCGCGCTAAGGATCGAAGCCCTCACCAAGAGGCAACCGGGCTCGCCCTTACTCGGTTATCCATGGCTGGTAGTTCCCTACCCCGCAAAGCTAGGGATCGAAGCCCTCGCCAAGAGGTACTGGGCAGTAACCCTGCTCGGCCCGTCCTTAAGGATCCAAGCCCTCACCAAGAGGCACCAGGCAGCAACCCTGCTCAGCCCGTCCTTAGCAGGCCACTTACGACCCCTCCCGCACTAAGGATCAAAGCTCTCGCTAAGAGGCACCGGGCAGTAACCCTGCTCAACCCGTCCTTAAGGATCCAAGCCCTCGCCAAGAGGCAACCGGGCAGCAACCCTGCTCGGTCCATCCTTAGCAGGCCTCTTACGGCCCCTCCCGTGCTAAGGATCGAAGCCCTCACCAAGAGGTAACCGGGCTCACCCTTGCTCGGTTATCACTGGCCGGTAATTCCCTACCCCACAACGCCAGGGATCAAAGCCCTCACCAAGAGGCAACCGAGCGGCTACCCTGCTCGGCTATCTCCGGCTGGTAGTTCCCTACCCCACAACGCCAGGGATCGAAGCCCTCACCAAGAGGTAGCCGAATGGCTACCCTGCTCGGCTATCCTCGGCTGGTAGTTCCCTACCCCACAACGCCAGGGATCGAAGCCCTCACCAAGAGGCAACCGAGTGGCTATCCTGCTCGGCTATCCCCGGCTAGTAGTTCACTACTCCACGACGCCAGGGATCTAAGCTCTCGCCTAGAGGCACCGGGTAGCAACCTTGCTCGGCCCATCCTTAGCAGGCCTCTTACGGCCCCTCCCACGCTAAGGATCGAAGCCCTCACCAAGAGGCAGCCGAGCGGCTATCCTGCTCGGCTATCCCTGGCTGGTAGTTCACTACCCCACGACGCTAGGGATCTAAGCCCTCGCCAAGAGACAGCCGGGCATCAACCCTGCTCGGTCCGCCCTTAGCAGGCCTCTCACGGCCCAACCCGCGCTAAGGATCAAAGCCCTCGCCAAGAGGCCTCGAGCAGCAACAACGCTCAGCCAATTCTTTGGAAAGCACCAACCTTCTTGCAACAAAGGTTCCTCCAAACTGTTCAAATAAACGATCACCACCTCGACTCCGGGGGCTGGAAGACACCGACCTTCTTCCACAGCGGTTAACCGACAAATACTCGAAAGGCGATCATTATCTAAAACACAGGCCATCGACCTGCGGCCTAACGCTTGATCGAGGTCAGAACCGACAAGCTCAAGTACTCACGTGGTAAAAGCATTGTCATGCAGAAGAAAAAGACTAAGTTTCATTCAAACTTCCAAAATCTTTTACAAGAAACTCTGGGCTCCCCAGCCTTACCAAATTGCCCTGAGGCTTACAAAAAGAGAGAGAAAAAGGAAAAGCCAAAAAATTCAGGCCGCAAGCCCCGCCTAGACCTTACCCTCCTCGGTACCATTCCCAGGAGCCGGGGCTTCCACTTCAGCAGCAGCCCCTCCTTCATCACCATCTGCCAGAGGCATGACCACCGAAAGTTGGACCCGAGCGCGGAGCTCACCGTCGGCAAATTCCGGAAACTGTGCCTTGACGGCATCAAGAGCTTCGTGCCATGCAATGGCAAAGGCTTCGCCTAGGTCGGCATAAAACTGGTCCGACCCCTTGTAATCGGCCACCGCCTTTCGAGCTCAAACCTCGGCAACCTTCGCCGCCTGAAGCGCAGCCTCGGCATCCCGTCTGCTGGCATCCCTCACCCTCTTCACTGCTGCATAGAGATCGTCCAGCTCTGCCAACTTAGCCTCGATGGCTCGATAAGACTCACTTAGCCGGTGATAGGACTCCCGACACTTTGAGACGGTGAGCTCCCCGGCGGCCAATTGGGCTTCAAGGACGGCCATCTTCTCCCTCTCCAGACGCAGCTCGAGTCGCAGGTCCTCGGCCTCCGAAGAAGACTCTCCCGCCAACCTCATAGCATGGGCAGTCTCCTCGGCCTCCATGCGAGCAACGAGGGCGCAGTGCTGAAGGACCTGATGAAAAAAAGCAAAGTGACTTAGAGACGCTTGAACTGAGAAAAGTGCGCTCAAAATAACACATAAGGGAGTACATACCTGCACCGCCTCCTGAGCTATAGCTTCCACTTGGGCCCTCAGGGTCCCCCGCGGAATCTTGCCTCCGGCCGACTCTTCCATATCAGCGAGCAGGCTGGCAGCAACAGAAATCCCGGACAGGACTATGAGGCAGGCGTCCCCCTCCTGCACAGGAATCCCCTCGGGAATCTCGGTCGGTGGCGCGCGATAGACTGTCTTCTTCCTCTTAAGAGGAACCTCGTCTTCGTCCTCTTTCGCTTCCCTCGTCGGGGGCTCGGGTCGAGGCGGATGGCCTCGTCGCCGGCGACTCCCTTGGTGCGGAACTCGGGTCAGCCCGAGGCACGGCCACGCCCCGGCTCTCTTCTGGGACAGGACACCGAGGGCAGCAAGAATCCTGGATCGGTCCATTTATTCTGCCAAAGGGGGAAACAAGCTCGACTCAGAAGAAGAAGAAGAAGAAGAGGAGGAGAAGGAGGAGGAGGAGGAATCTACGGGGGGCTCTCTAGATTCTACCCGATCTATTTCTACAGACTCTTCACAAGAAGACATCTAACCTGATGGAGAAGATGAGTCCTCGGAAGAAAACGTAGAGATCCGACCTAAAAAGGAGAGCGCCGAGCTAACGACACTCTGGACGAGAAAATTATGAAGAGGTATGGGCCCGGATGGAGACCCCACCTCTATTTATAGCTGCCGGCGTATACATCCAACGGCGAAAGTCATCTCCCACCGAAATGACTCATTGCATTCAACGGCCACCATCACTCCACCTGTCAGACGCGCATTGATCGCACCCCATCGGACGCCGGAAATCTGCGGCCCGTCGCGTCAGCCAACCAGCGCCAGACATGTGGGATGTCGCTTCGGTGAGCGTACACACGATCCGGCGCATCCTCTTTAATGCAAGATTTGGCCCCTGATCCGCTGACGTCATCAAAAAAATACTGCTAATTGCCCAGGAATGCACGCTTACGATATCTACGAAAAGGAGCACACCTCGGGTGACCCGGCAGACCACTCTCGACCCGACCCGTGAACAGGTCGGGACGAGAGTAGGGGGCTAATGATGATGCTTGATATCGTCGATTTTTCGGATCGCGACACGTGGCAGATGACATGTCCCAAAGCTAGCAAGAAAGGACCAGGAACGGTATGTCGGTATAATATCCCGGGTCTGAGGCCCATGGACGTGGTCGACCTTCTGCAACCGTCCACACCACTCCTGTGCCCGCCTTACAAACAACCGTTGGCTCACCTCCGAGACCCCTGTACAATTTGCCTCCTCGGCCCTCTCAGCTCGTCTCCGGGCTACCGCAGAACCAAGATACCTTGACCTCCCGCTCGTTCCCGAGCCACCCGCGGAGCTCATCTTCCTCGGTCCCAGCGACCGACCAGCAGCACCAGTCGCAGGAACCTCCGCCACGGCTCCGCGAATCTCGCCATGCGCGAGATATCCGCCGCCCATGATCCTGCGTTCCACGCCATCATGATCCTCCGTTAACGTGCTTGTCTCGTCATTAATGCGGGATCCCGCCGATCACGCGGGCGTGACGCCGGGAGCGTAACGACCGGCGTGATTCTTGCTCCCGCTTGCCATTGGCTGCAGGGTATATAAACCCCTCTTTCAGGCGACTCAAGTAAGTCATTTTCTCCACACTAGGCCGTTACTCTGCTCAAATATCCGGTCTAACTTGATCGTCGGAGGGTCCTCGGTGGTACAACCACCCCGGGACTTCCTTGCAGATAGCTCGACCTCAACCACCTCAAACATATTGAGATCCACACGCTTCAGGAGGCAACCCCCAACTCAATCTCAGTCGTCCATCGTCGCAATCAGCAGATCTACGGAAGGTAACATCTTGACGAGATCCGACATCCGTCAATTACGGATGTAAATGAATATGGATTGTTCAAATGGTATCTGTATTTGTATCCGAATTTTATCAAATACAAATATTGATTTTCATACCCGATGACTACCTGTATTCATATCCGTATTCGCCAACGATCACCGGATACGAATATTGTATCCGTATCCAACTTTTTCGAATGGAACTTATTGATCTAATCTCGTGCATGGAACGAGGCCTCCAACATTGGGACGAGCTCTTTTTGGGCTTAATTTGCGGAAATTTATATGTTGCCCTCTATTTTGCTGCAGATTTACATTCTGGACCTTTAGACCCGCATGTGGAGTTGCGGGAATACAATGTGGGGCAGGAGTGAAGTTTTCCACGCTTCAACACTTTTTCACTAATTATACTTCCATGCTAAATTTGAAATAAATACAACCGACTTTCTTTATTACAAACAAATATCAGGAACTTTCACCGTTTTCCTATGAACTTTCAATTTTTTTAACGTTCAATGCTTTTCAAATAAATATCATGCATTTTGATCGTTATAAATAAATACCAGTATATTTAACTGTGTTTCTTCCTTACAGTTTTATTGTTATTGTAAGTATTAAAAATATTTGATTCAAAATATTGATGAGTCTTGTTAGATAATTTGAACACATTTCTCTTTGAATTTGTAGATTGGTTAGCGATTTAGAATCTTTTTCTTCTTTCTTATTTATTGTGCTTTGAGATTTAAGTATATCTGGTGTATTTTTGCATGACAATTTTAAATATTTATATGCAACAGTTTTTTACGGACTAAACTCTTATCAAATAAAATCTTCATTACACGATAATATTTGCCTTAAGATAATCTATGATTGAACTTCCATCCGCGCGGTATGCGCAGGTCCTTTACTAGTAGAGTAACACTTTACCTACCAAGCTTGAATTCGTACCACAATCTACTCAAGAGACAAAATAGTGTATTTTTTGTGTGATTGATTTATATCAGTATAGCAATAGCAATGGAATTGCGAGTAAATTCCATCACATTAAGCTCAGATCACTGATAATTAGTTGTATGGTTAAGCTCAAATCATTGAAACGGACCTCAAGACTAGTATGATTGGCTTCTGCCAGTAATAGATATGTTGGAATTGTTCAAATAATCTTCGTTTTCGCTCTGTTCTTATTTGATGTCTGTGATTGATCAAATTACTATTCTTCTGTATGGAAATATTTTACTTTTCCAATTGGATCTTGTTCTTTACGAGCCACTTAACTTTACTGTAACTAGTTGATTTATATCTACTAATTGGTTCTGACTTTCAATCTTCTCAGTTAATCCATGATTACAACCAAGGACGCAAGTCATGGAACCAGGGTTTCTCCTGTGGAGGACAAAAAATAATGTGGGAATGTGTGTGCAAGCACGCGTGTATGTTTTCGTTGTCAATTCCAATTTAGATAGTGAAACAAATCGATTTTTTAAAATAACAAACATTGTTTAGAACATCGGAATATAGAACATCGGAGAGGACATAAGCGAGGCAAGTAGTGAAAAGCCTCAAGGTTGAAAACAATATATTCAAAACAAAAGAAATGCTAAAAAAAGATCATAGCAAATGTACACATTCATGTAAGAAATATTTTTGTCGAATGTCTTTTTTTGAATGAGAATGTCCAATGTATGCCATATGTATACCTATATGGAAAATGGTAGTATCTTTTTTCATCAAACTAATTTGTTACCCTTGGGTTTTAATTGCAATTATTAATTTAAGTAGAGAAGCCTGAAAGTGAGAACGCAATTATTAGATAAGCATCGGAAAAGTTGAGATTTTATTTAGAGGAAATCTAATTGAATGACGATGACGAAATAACAGCAACAATAATAATATAGAAGATAGTGTCCTATTTATTAGGGGATATCACTTAATTGAAGATATGCTAGTTGTTCGAGATTTTTGTCCACTGGAGAGGAAAATCAAGCTTATATGCAATTATTGCGGTTGTTTTTGAAGGGGTGACACCATAACCCCTACTCGGTTCCGTCCCTGGACCGTATATTTGTCATCTAGAAGTGGATATTTAAGCGACCATGAAACATAACCTTTGTACAGTGAGGGTCAATCTTTTGAGTTATAAATTCGAAGGCTATTGGGCTAATTAAGAATAATATTGATTGCAAGAGCAAGCTTTCTTACTTTGATAATTCAAACCTTCCTTTACGTGATCGCTGGTAACTCCATTTTCTTTTGTAGCCTCCATCGTAAAACCGAACACCTCTCCAATTCTTTCCTGTACGCACCTACCGTAGTTATTAAGACTAGGTAGACACATTTTGGCTAGATTAGTAATTAGTTTCCTAGATGGAACTTTTGCATTATTAATCACATTAGTTCATCAACTAAATTTGTACACTGGTTAATAAAATTTGTACATTTCTTTTTTCCATTTCCTTTTTTTATACTCATGGTCTCTTGCTGGTGGAGGCAACTGATATACTTTAGACTTTGAAATAATATTAGTCTTTAGCCGAGGCTTTCAAGATGGTCTTGACTGTCGTTGTATCATTGAGAAAGTATCGTTATTAAATCCTTTATTGTGTCTTCGTCCTGAATATAATATTTGGTCAACTCTTTTTGCTCAATGTCTCCATCACATTCCCAATTGCAATTCTTTTTGTGCACTGTCCTCATTCCCATTTTGCTCTTCCTAGTTTAGTGAACATCAGTTTCGCAACATCATTCTTGCATCATCATTTACACTTCTTAACCACCAAATAACTCTACCAATCGTTGTTATAGTGCTTTTTATTTGTTCAAGTTTTTATACCTGCCACAAATGTTCTTTGTTCTCGATTTTGTTAGGGTTAGAAGAATATATTTATCGTATTTCAGGTTAGCTTTTGATCCATTCTGGTTCATTAGACCCCTTACATTTGAGAGAAGCCTTAAATGATGCGGCAACGATATGGAAATATCGATCATGCTACTCGATTGCTTAAGATTTTAAAAAAAGCCCACAAGAGAAAATACATATCACTCGTAAACCAATAGAAGATGCATGATTGTCTCTTTCTCCAACAAAAGCCTTAGCTTTTAATAATAAAACTCTAAACTACAATATTTTTAAATGCCTTATGATGCTGCGTTATATTAATCTAGTCATTAGAATAGAACCATATTTTCTAAATAAACTTTCTAAACAATCAACTTTCTCAACTCGGAAGAAACCTAAATAAAAATAAATTTCTTAATAAAACTAATTAAGGAAAGTTTCTAAATATCATATATTATGCCAAATAGAGTTCGTAAAAGAAATAGAATTCTATTCATGCTCCTCTATCGGACTCCCTTGTTTGAAAGAGATCGCCCGAGTTTGGATTTTCGAGGTTTTTCACATAATGCTTTAGATCAAGTATAGTATAGGTTGCAGAAACTCCATAATCTTTTGGCAACTCAATCTTAAATGCATTCTGTCCAACATGCTATAGCCATAATTAAAAACATAAAATTTTACGATTCACGATTCTAATCTTACAATTCGATACGATTCGAACAAGCTCTGATACATATCACAAGGTTGTATCCGATTACGATTGAATCTTACGATTCACGATTCATATCATGCAATTTGATACGATTCTTACGATTTACGATTTGAATCAATTCAGTAAATGGTCTAGGTTTGAAGTTTTTGGGTGAGACCTGAATATTTCGGGTCCTAAAGATCTAATTTCATTTAAATCCTAAATTGGCAAAATCCCCTAATTTTCCATCCCTTTCTCGATCTCTTCCTCTATTTCTTACGAACAATCTTTCGAGCCTACTCGTCTTCAAGTCTTTGACCCGATGCCTCGCCCTCGACTTCCATGCTACCTCGTCCTTGTCTCAACACCTAACAATTGATTACTTATCTTAATTATTATGATTAATCACGTATTCACATGGTTTTTATTGATTCATGTATTCTTTATTGGATTTTGCATATATACAAGTGTGCATTATATCGGTTGTGTAATTGGTTATTGACTAAATACTATATTTTATATAGAGAAAACGGAATCTCAGGCACCACAGGAGGGAATTTCCTCCTATGGCGTCAAAAAAAGTCAAACCTCCACGAAATTTTTCGACGATCGGCATCCACCGTCTTCGTCTTAATCATGCAAGATGTGGATACACCAAATTTGATGTGAATCCAATACATTTTCATCGTCGATTTTGTGATGTAACTAAAAATGTTGTATCATTGGAAAACCGTTAATTTTGCATCCACTACATCAACGGTGAAAATGTATTGGATTCATATCAAATTTGGTGTATCCACATCTTGCACGATGAAGATGGTGGATGCCGATCGTCGAAAATTTTGGTGGAGGTTTGACTTTTTTCGACGCCATAAGAGGAAATTCTCTCATATGGCACCTGAGATTCCGTTTTCTTTGTTATATAATGTATTGTTCTATATTGCTAATCTAGTCATATATTTATTATATATGCGATAATATGTCTAATGGCTTCAATTTTGCACAAACAAGTAACATATTTTACGATTTATGATAATGTCTAATGGCTTCAATTTTTCTCAAACGAATATCATATTTTACGATTTACGATCAATACGATATACGATACGATTCATAAAAAATGATATACAATTCATATCACGATTTGACCACTTTGGTTGTAGCACTCTGAACGGTCCATGTGCGGTCTTTTTAATTTTTCCAAACTTACCACGTGAATCATTTTGGACGAAAATGAACCCACACCAAGTCACATTCAAAATTCATTGGTCTTCAATGTTTGCCGGTTGCGGATTTGTAATTGGCAGTTGGCTCCTCCAACATAACGTGAACTTGCTCTTGTAGTTTCGTGATATGTTCGGTCGTGTTGTCAGCATCTCTGCTAAACCTAGATGTAATCGGTGTCGGCTCCAAGTCAAGTGAAATATTTGGATTTCTCCCGTACACAATCTCAAAGGGACTTTTGCTTGTCGACCTCAAAGTTGATTTATTGTATTCAAACTCCACATGTGGTAGAAGTGACTCCTAGCTCTACTTATTTTCTTTAATATAGCTCCATAATTAGTTACCCAATGTTCGGTTCACCATCTCTGTCAATCCATTAGCTTGAGGATGATATGCATTTCTAAATGTAAGTTTGTTCCCATCTTATGCCATAAAGTTTGCCAAAAATGCCTAACAAACTTAGGATCTCGGTCAGAGGTAATAGTCTTAGGCATGCCATTCAGCTTCACAATCTCTTTGAAGTAGAATTCAACAACCCAAGAGGCATCAAGAATATGTTGCAAGGTATAATGTGTGTCATCTTTGAAAACCTATCAACATACACCATAATATAACCAATATCTCTGAGTCCACGAAAGACATAACACAAAGTCAAGACTAACATCTCCCTAGGTGTTTTTGGTACAGGCAATGGTTGTACAACCCTAGTATTTTGGGCTTGGCTTTTGGAAGATTACATAATCGGCATCGTTCTACATGCTTTGCAACATCATGAGAAAGATTTAGCCAATAGAAGTGCTCCTCCACCAATTTATGGTTTATCACTACCAAAATGACCCGCAACGTTACCACTGTGACTCTTTTGGATGATAGCCTCATGAAGTGAAGACTTTGGTGCATAAAATCGACACACTTTGAAAATTAACTACTCATGAAATGTAAATCCTTCGCACATGCTAGTTTTGCATTGAGCTATATCTTGCTAAATCCGGATCATCTTGATATAATTCTTTCAACAACTCAAACTCAATCATCTTGACTTTTTTTTTGGCACTGGCCCGTAAGCCCTAACCTATGCACACAACACAGGCATCTCACCCACACACAACAAACACAAGCACACAATCCCCCTGACTTGTATTCTGGACAATAACGCCACTCGTTAACTAAGTACATCTGCTATCTTATGTTATTGTCCTTATATCAATTGACAAACAGAATGAATCTTTGGATGTAGGCTACCTACTTTCCATGCAGGAAATATAGCTTGTGGCCCCTATTGATGTATTTCATGCCTTTGTGATCAGAATTTAGCACAAACCCTTGATGCAATAAATAATGCCTCCAATGTCGTAGCGACTGCACTATAGCATAAAGATCAACATCATAAGTAGAAAATCTCTTCTTCGTATCATTTTACTTCTCGTCAAAAAAGGCTATTGGTCTTCCTTCTTGGCTAAGTATGCTTCCAACACCCAATCGAGATTCATCCTCCAACAGTCAATCTCAATGTAGAAATCGGTAACCTAAGTACTAGTGCCTCATTCTTCTTCTTTTTGATCAACTCAAAACTACTCTCGACTTCTGATGTCCACCGAAATACTCCACCCTTCAAACAATCAGCCATTGGTGCAATCAACGAACTCAAGTTTTGAATAAATCTTTGATAGACAGAAGAAAACCCATGGAAGTTGCGCAACTCGTGGATGTTTCTTGGAATAGGTCATTATATAATCACCTCAACTTTTGCGGATCCACTTTCACCATCTAGGTCGAGACAATATTTTTAAGGAATATTACACTATCGGTCATGAATTTACACTTTGTATTCATGAACAACTGCTGCTCCCTCAACACCGTAAAGATAGTTCGAAGATGGTTTAAATGTTGTTCCAAATCCATATTGCACATCAATATACATCAAAGTACACCGATAAACAGCCAAGATACTTGATTTTAATCGCATGAATGTACTGGATGCGTTGACATTCTAAATGGCATCACCAACTATTCATATACACCATCCTTTGTTTTGAAGGCTATCTTCATTCGTCTTCTTGACGAATTCAAATTTGATGATAACCGCTTCTTAAATCAATCTTAGAGAATATATGGGAATCAGAAAGATTGTCTAGCATATCATTCTAACGAGGAATTGCAAAAAGATATTTTACAGTATTCTTGTTGATGGCAAGAAAATCAACAGCAGTTATCTACGAGGGCTAAATGGCATATAAATACCCATTGTTTCACCTGAAAAGCTTATAAATACCTATGTTTCAAAATGTGCACTTTAATACATAAAGTTTTGCTTTTTAGCACTTTTCTATCTATTCGTTCTTCAAAAATGTGTAAATTCCCTTCTAAATCTCCATTTGCTTTCATATGATTTTATAAAAGGCTGGTGATTTAATCCTACGTTTTCTCGTGATGTATGAGTCATCCACCATGATGTTTTCTCGGTTATGAGATGGATTTCGAGACCCGATTCGATGAGTCGTATGAACCGTCTGCGGGTACATGATGGACCAATGTGAGACCACCCTAACCATACGAGGCCCTAACTCCATGCCAAAACCGAGCAAGCCGGAATTTTGGGGGTGTGGCCGGCCATGGGGTGAGGAATTGGGTCCAGGTTGTTTCAGTAGGTTTTATACACCCTATATATCACCCTAGTGTTGTTTGCTTACCCAGTTTTTCCATTAAACAAAATCTGGGACTAAATACTTGATTTGCTGTTTTGATTCGGGATATGGTTTTGCGTATTTTGAATTCTGGATTTTAGTGTTTGTGTTTTATCTCGATCACATGACGTTGTACGTCGAAGTCGAGTGTTATTTAGTAAAGTTGCAAGGGCAAACCATAGGTTTTGACCTATGTGAGTTCCACGTGTCGTTTTGGTTTCGATTTGGATTTTAATGCGATACGATACGCTATGATGTGTAGGTACCTCGCGAAGACTTCGAGACGACAAGCAAGCGCGTGGCGACGTCGGCATCGGCAAACGAAGATCAATGTGAGTAGATATATATCTACGGGGGAAGTCGGGTGGATGGCATATAGCACCCCCGCAGTTCGAAGTTGTATGCTATATATATATATATATATATATATATGATTATGGTTTATCAAGATAGGGTTTTATGTTCATGGATTAGTTTAGTGTTAGTTGCGAAACCCTAGATTAGAGATTACACCCACACGCACACGCACACTTACATACATTTTATTACTTGTGCGTATACACACACACACACACACACACATACACACACACACACATGGGTATGGGACTATATATGTGTGTGTGTGTCTATATATATACGTATGCATATACACGGATTATGAGGATAGTACTTGGGATTGGAGATGGGTCGATGAGAATGGGCTTGAGGCCTGAGATCAGTGATATGACATGGTTCGTATTTGAGATACGACATGATGTTTTAGCGGGTCCTCTCGACGTAGTGTTTTCATACTGTCACGCCCCGCTTCCCAGAGTACGCTAAGATAGGCACGTGATAGAGCCAACCATGCTACCTGTGGATAGGAAATATCGTTCCACAGTCACATTACGGCTGTAGAGATATCAAGAACAATAATAAACAACTATCTAATACATGTCCATGAGCCAGAATAACGAGTCAAGAATAAAATAATGCGGAAGCAAAAGATCCAATACAATAATAAACTGGAATGTACGTCCCATAATGCGGGCTCACATCAGGAATGAAAATATTGAAAGGAAACTAAACCAACTAATAACAGGTCCTCACTGCTTGGTCTGTTGATCAAAGTACTCCTGGACAGCCTGCGATAAGGACAAAGGATCTGGGCCATGCAAAACCCAGACGTCAGTGCGTCATAATAACCATAACTCTAAGCAAGCAGGATGCGAAGAAATATGCAGGCGTGAAGTATAAACGGTAACAATAACATGAATATAGATCAGTGGACAGAATATATGTAGGTGAAGTGCAGTGAGTAGTCTAACTGTGACATAGGGTCATCTACTCTAAAATTATTGAAATCAATTAGAGTAATCCTCCATGTAACTCGAAGGATATTTCCCGTTATCCCTCGGGACCACGAATCAGGTAGTGGAAGTCATGAATGACTCTGTCCCGTTATCCCCCGGGACCACGGATCAAGTAAGAATCACGAATGATTCTGTCCCATTATCCCCCAGGACCATGGATCAAGTAATACCCTTGTAAGCTACACTTTAGTTTACACTTTTGATTTCCCCATACCTCCAAGGTTATGTGTTCAAGTCAGGTATTGGTAAATCTGAAGCTAATGCCAACACATGAGCAAGCAGGTACAGGTTTGTCTGTATAGACAACAGGATATGTCCGTAGGGACAACATGTCAAGATTGTCGGCATTAGTAACATGTCAATCTGTGGTACATCACGTCATGTCAGGTAGTGCACAAGTGTCAAGTGGGTGCTCATAATCAAACTGTAACAAGTATGGGTGCACAAAATCAAGTATAAAGTACTCATAAAATGAACTAACATGAATGGTATGCACATAGATAGAAAGTCAATGACATGGATGCACACTATCAATTAGGGTTACTTTTAATAATTCTAAAACTAATTAGATTGCACTTTATTAAACATGGGGTATTAAAACAACAGTATTAGGTTATTAATAAGATCTGTAAATGCAGCTATATGCATTCTATATGATATGGATGCAAGCGGACATCATATAACCGTAAAATGATAAACTAACAAGTGCAAGATATATATGTCACGCCCCGCTTCCCAGAGTACACAAGATTGGGCACGTGACATAGCCTACCATGCTACATGTGGGTAGGAAGTATCCATCCACAGTCACATTACGGCTGTAGAGATATTAAGAACAAGATAAAACTATCTAACACATGTCCACAATCCATAATAACAAGAGTCAATGATAAATAAATGCGGAAGCAAATGATCCAATACAATAATAGAAAAGTATGTCCCATAATGCGGGCTCACATCTGGAAATAAAAATGCAGGAAATAAAACTAACCACTACAGAACTCACAAATCAGCCTGCTGGCTGAAGTACTCCTGCTCGGTCAGCGACAATGGTAAAGAATCTGGGCCATGCAAAACCCAGACGTCAGCACGTCATGTCACCAATAATATAATCTAAACAGTGTAATAAGCAATACAGAAATAAACATGAATAAAGCGATAGTATGAAACAAGCAGTGCAGGATAGTGTGCAGTGGGTAACTAAACCGTTTTATCGGGTTTTCTATTCTAAAGTCTTTGAAATCAATTCGAGTAATCCTCCATGTAACTCAAAGGATATGTCCCGTTACCCCCCGGGACCACGGATCAGGAAGATGGGAACCAATAGTGGTTCTGTCCCGTTGCCCCCCGGGACCACGGATCAGGAAAATGTAAGAGTCACGAATGGCTCTGTCCCGTTACTCCCCGGGACCACGGATCAAGTAATACCCTTTTAAGTTACACTTTAGATTACCCTTTTGATTTCCCCATACCCCCAGGTTATATGTGTCAGGTCAGGTATTCAGTGGTCAAGAACTAATGCCAACACAAGTTCAGGTAACAGTAGGTTTGTCTGGATAGACAACAAGCTTGGTCCATGAGGACTCCATGTCAGGTTTGTTGGCATAAAGCATGAGATCAGGTAACAGGTCAGGTCATAGTACATCAGGTCAAGTCGATAATAAAGGGTACCATGTCAAGTGCATCGGTATATATATATCATGTGTAGCAAGGTCAAGATGTAACAATATCGTGGGTGTGCTCACAACAGATGTATAATCAAACATGGATTAACAGCAGGAAATAAGCAATAAATTAAACAACAATAAGCAGTTCATTTAATCACAATAGTGCATTAACATAGTGCAGCCGTTTTATCATATTAACAAGTTTGGAGCACCCTTCGCTGTGCAATAGATCAAATGATGGTGCAATACCGTTACTTCAATATCTGACTGTAATAGAACTACCGGTGTAAAGGCTATCATCCTTTAAACAGTAAAATGTGGTTAACGGGTAAACTTCGTTATTAGGGTTAAAGTGGCAAACTGTAATTTTGGGTTAACTGTGGTATGATATATGTCATATTGCAACCAAAAGAGAAAAATACTATACCGAGTTACGTTTTGCAGGTTTAATGAGTTAAAACATACATAATTGTATAGTATAGCATATAGCAAGTGATACTTGCCTCGACGGTTCGCGAACCAGGAAAAACGGACGTAACGTCGGCGGGGAAACACACGACGAACGCACGGTTCATGGATTGAACCCAAACAACGAACACTGGGGCGACGCGGATCGGGGTACCTCGCTGGAACGTCGGATCAAGTCGTCGGTACGGCCGGATTCCGGCGAGATGCAAAACAGCGACAAAAGTTCAGAATTTCTATGTACAGACAATGATAAACCAGAGGGGGAAAAAGGAAGCAGGAAGATGAAGGGAAGCTTACTGGGATGCAGAGGTTGTGACAACGACGGGGTCGACGGCGATGGGGCGCCGGCGAGGAAGCTGCAGGCGGTAGGCTAGGGCTGCGGTTGCTGGAGGAGGAAAGAAGGTGAGGAGGGAGAGGAAGTGGTCGGGTCTGGTGCGCAGGTGAAGAGGAGGTGGTCGGCGATGGCGCAGGTGACGATGACGAGGGTCGCCGACGGTGTTTCCGGCCAACCAGAGAAGGCACGGGGGTTGCTGTGGGGTCCCTGTTGCGGCGCCGAGCATACGGGAGAAGGAGGGGATGTCGAGGTCGGAAAGAGGGGGCGAAGGTGAAGGTGCTGGTGTCGTCGGCGACGAGTTGCGGCGGCGACGGGTGAGCAGGGATGGGTGTAGGTGGCCGCGGCTAAGGCGTAGGGTGCATAGGGACGTGGGGAGAGAAGGAAGGGTGAGGCGAGGTTGAGGAAGCAAGGATCCCGGCGGTGCTAGCGCCGGCGTTGGGGCTGCGGCGGCGACGGTGAAGGCGGCTAGGGTTAGGGTTCGCGATGGGTTCTCGCATGGGCTGCGTCTCGTGAAGAAAATGTGAAGGGATTTATATATTAGGGAGAGAGAGAAAGGTAGTTAGAGAGATAAAGAGATAGAGAAATTAGAGAGAGAGAGATACGAGGGATGGAGAGAGAAAGAGTTAGAGATTAGAGAGAGAGAGAGGGGAGGGGCCCATGGGGGTTAAGAACCCCATGATTGACCAGTGGGGAAAGATTGCACAGGTAAAAGAAATATTAAAAGATTTAGAAAGTTTAACAGTAAAATATTATGAATAGATTATGGTTTAGAATATTTTATTAATTTATGATTTTGGCGCTAAATGAAACATTTCCAAATCGCGCCCAAGTTAGGTCCAAAAATTTGAAATTCAAATAATAGGATTTTAAGCGGGTTCCAAATTTTAAAATGAAGTGTTTTATGATTAAAAAGCATACCCCCAAGTCGGACACTTGCACGCGCGCGTAGCCGTTCAAACTCGCCCGTTTCACCAAACGGGATGAGAACTTAACGCACGGACGCTATCACGCGGCTAGGGGTGATGAGTAGGCCAAGATAGATATTTTTAATTTTATTTTAGGTGCTAAAATTTGTTATATGCAAAAATGACTTAGCCAGATGAAATTTTACAGTAAGACCCAAACAAGCAAGATAAATAAAATGAGTAATATTTAATGCTCAACCAATAACAGGAAAAGTAGTATTGGGCTCGGGTGTTACATTATACCCAACTACAAAAGAATTTCGTCCTCGAAATTCCAAGAATACAAGATAGAAAACTACGGGAAAAGGTGAGGAAACTTCTGTCGGATCTCGTCTTCTCGCTCCCACGTGGACTCTCCATGCGATCGATTACCCCAGGAAACTACCACAAGGGGGATAACTTTGTTCTTAAGAACCTTTTCCCTTCGATCCATGATTTCAACCGGTCGCTCCTCAAAAGTTAGGTCCTCCCGTACAATTAACTCCGAATGATCCAAGACGTGTGTTTCATCTCGAACATACCTTCGTAGTTGAGATACATGAAACACATCGTGCACACCTGCCAAGGACTGCGGTAACGCCAAACGGTACGCTACCTCTCCAACGCGCTCCAATATCTCGAAGGGTCCAACGAATCGGGGACTAAGCTTCCCTCGACTCCCAAAACGAATCACTCCTCTAGTCGGTGATATCTTCAAGAATACCAAATCACACACGGCGAACTCTAGAGGTCTCCTTGACGTGTCAGCCCAACTTTTCTGTCTGTCTTGAGCTGCCTTCATTTGCTTCCTGATTGTATTCACCTTCTCAACTGTCTGTACCACCAAATCTGGTCCCAGTAATCTTCGTTCACCAACATCATCCCAACAAACGGGTGAACGGCACTTACGACCATACTGTTAGTTATATGTATGCCCTAGAGGCCATTACTATACATAGGATGTATATTGTAGTGGATGCTGGGACATATATAGGGAGGACTTTCTTGCTCGACATGATAGTATGCTATCTGGTTGATCTTTACCTTAACGTGTACACTGATTGTCTCTCTATTACATGTTGGTAAAGCCCTTAGGATGTGTACTTAACTACCTGGACTATGATGCGGATCATACTAGTGGGGACATGGTAGTCCATAAGTACATCCTTCAAAGTCCCTAGTCGTGGGTGTATCGAGACGGGGCATCGATATACCAGAGTAGACTAGCGTATACCTTCTCGACCCATACAGATGGGCGATGGATGATCCCATATCCATTGGTGTTTGACATCAGAGATGATATACGGGTGCTCAGTAGAGACTGGGTACACTGGACGGACTCGCCGAGAACTCCCAGATGGTATTATACCTCACGTCAGATGGCAGTTCTCTGGTGACACTGGTACAGAGTAGTCTGTTGACCCGAGATCGTCATAGAGTCTTGTGTGGTTCCCACTGTGCTTTGATTTCCATCTTACCACGTCCAAGAGGGCGTGGAAAACGGTGGTTTTTGGGTACAGTCCCGAGTCACATGGAGGCAATGAGCGATAGGAGGGGATTCATCACTCCCGGTATAGGGGGTTGATGTTGCGCTGTGTTCGATTGGCTATAACAGGAAATCCCTGGCCAGGGTTGCTGAGATTTACTGGTAAGTGTTACCAGTAGTTTCTCGAATTGTTATAGACCTCATATCGACACGACTTATCGAGCTATTGGGGTCTGACGTTTACCACCCTTAGGCGAGATATGCGACATATCAGACGATCAGACCGGACTGTACGGTAGTGTTGCTGGTTGGATTCACTGGAGTGTGAGCGGGCTTGCTCGTCGATCTTCAGATCGCTCAATACCCGGGTGGCCGTTACGTTTAGCAGACCGCTTGCGGCTTGTGGGTGTTTGATATGATCATCGCCTGCTGCCGGCGTATTGACGAGTCTTTAGAGTCCTACACAGAGGTTTCCTGGCTCAAGCGAAACGAAATAGGAGCGCATATGAGATATGTGCGGGACCGAGAATAATGCGTGTATGTGATACCATATTTCATTCTCGCGATGAATGTATCGAATGGTTGTATGCGATATAACCTAGTTATCGATTCAAGCGTTGATTCGATAAGCCGATACATTGTATACTAGTCGGTTGTGTGCGACATGACCGGATCATTGAATCAAGTGTTGATTTAATGATTTAATGCATATTTATATATTTGATATATTGCTTTTCATCAACTAGTATCGGTTTACTTAAGATGGATTTTCTCACTCGGATGTGCACATTGTATATTCGATATATTTTTGTGCACTTGTATGTATCATGTTTGATGATGCATGCTAACTTGTGTTTTGTGTAAAGTTTAAACCATGGTTATGTAATGGTTAGGGTTTTCATTTTCATATCTATTTATTCATTTATTTATTTATTTTCTTTTTGGAAAATGAAAAGAAAAATGGTGGCTTTATTTGGATATATGTTGAAGCTTCATGAAGCTTTGACTTAGTCACCATTTTTGTCTTCATACCTAACCTAACCATTCACTTAACTTGGGTTTAGTCTCTACACTTAACCATGGTTGCTAAATGATAAGTATTCATTTATTTTACTTTTTGGAAAATACTTATGATATTTTATCATCTTCTTCTTCTTCTTGACTTCAAGAAAGAAGCTTGCATTCATCAATGGTGATTGATGAATTAGAGTGAGAAATCCAATTCTAAAGTCTACCCACTTCCTATTTCTTCATCCTCTACCTCTTGCCAAGTAGTAGAGTGTGTTTTCTTCACACGTTTCATGACTTGGTGAAGTGAGAGCTTGATCTTGCGATGCTTCGACGTAGATCATCTTCGGCACGTTGTCGACGACCTAGCCCGGTCTTTTCTCCGATGAAACCACCGTGAGAGTCATGGTTCGATTTGGACAGCGGAGAGCACTTCATTGCGGAGCCGTGGAGGTGGAGCACCGGATCTACAAAGGTTGTATTTCCGTAATCTCTTAGTTAAGTGTTAACTAGTTAGCTTTTTCGCCTAGTTTTCTAGCAAACGATCCGTACACTAGGGTTTCTCGGCACCATAATTTTTGAAACTGGCATGGTTGATGCCTTGTGAGACCTCTTGGGAGTGCCTAGGAACCCTACAGTGGTATCAGAGCCTAGCTAGAGCCTTGGCGAAGTCTAGACGGAATTTGAAGTCCGAACGAACCCGTAACCCAATTCCGATCATGCTCTCTGTACTTTTTTGAAAACAGTGAGTTTTTCCATATTAAAAATATGCAGAAAAATCAGCAGGCTAATATAAGAGTAACTTTGAAATTCGATGGACTAAATCCATCAAAGTGCCGCGGATCCGCGGCACGAGCTTAGCTCGTGCGACTGATGCGCGGCGCCTTTGTCGTTTTGTGCATTTTAATTTTCACAGTAATTCTCATTTTTCTGTGGTGGTTTTCCTGGGAATTTTTAATATTTATTCAAGAGTTGAATTTTCCAGGGTTGTTTTGGGGATTCGGTATTTCGATCGGATTATCAAATTTCGTCTTTTGTGGCTTTCCGGATAAATTTTAGAATATGTTAAAAAGTTCGACCGGATATAAATACCAAATTTTTCCCCTGTCGGGAAATTTCCAAGTGTTGGATTTTTCCGTAGTTTAACGACGTTCTAAGTAGTGCAAGTAACGCGATGGACCCTCTAGAAGACAACAAACCTTAACTCGATTATGTGACCGTCTTGAACTGCCCTTTGAACCTTCGGGTTTGGGGCAGTACGGCGTGCCACATGTGAGGCGTTGGCTTGACCCTTCTACGGCTGGACCGTTGGTACTGACGCACGAACTGAATGTTGTTAGACTCATATTTCATGTGTTGATCTGTATCGGAAAAACTTGGGTGTTCGATTGTTCGATCGGAAAGTTTGACATTTTCTATTTATCCGGAATGGGATACAATAATTGGAATTCACAAGAGTTATGAGATAACTAAATGAATGTTATAAACATAGCAGTTTATTCTTACTTGATCAGTTGCCACGGAATTTTGATGTGATCAAAAGTCCGTTGCAATCACGTAGCGTACGCGGATACTCGCCGGGTAAACTTAATAGACAGCCTCACTCCATAGCCCCGACCAAGTGACTGTAGGAGAACCCCGTCGCCGAAAGCATCCGTTCGGGTGCTCGCGGTAGCGGTGTTCCGCCTTGGTGCACTTCGTCGACGGTATCAGGGGTGCAGCCGTCTACTGAAGTTTGCAACGAGTATTCGATCAGGATGTCGGGAATCTTGTTGAATTGCCCGACTTTATATTGAAAAGTGTTTTCGATTTTGAGACTAAAATGCGGGGTTTATAATTTTTAGGCATGCGATGTCTAAGGAATTCATTTGGTCAGGCATGCGATGTCTGAGGTGGTTGCGGATTCCAACTGTTGTAGTTTTACACTTTCTTTTCTGTGACCGTAAGTGTAATATGTGATATCGCCGGTTTCGTTGCTATATGTCAACGACAATTGGGATGCGCATATTTACTTACGTTGATGACATGTGATGTTATGTGTTGCTGGATATGTTATATTGGATTGTCGTGTTTGAATAGCCGGGGGTTTTTATGTGAGATGAGTGTTTTTCATTTTCATTCATGTAAAAACTTGTATGTAATATTCTTTTTATTGGGGCGCTTCCAGGTTGCGGAAGTTGTCACCGTTGTTGTATATTATTTACTTTTCCGCACTAGGATAGACCTAAGGAGGAGAGCACAAGTAACCGGGTTCTGGAGTCCAGTGGGAGACCAACTCGAGGAGTCGAGTCCAGGTCTCCTAACTCCAGAATTGGTAGGGTTGCTTGCCGCTCTCGTAGGGGTCTAGGGGTGTGGGTTTGGCTATTCATCACGACCGTGGAATCCGTGTTTTATACTGGCTCGTATTGAAAACACGGACGTCCTAGTATATCCAATATTTCATATGTTTCTTCTGCTGCGATATCTGTGATGTGATCATGTGATGTTCTGTGATGATACAGTATATAGTATATATGATATATTATATAGACGTTACTTATGTTTTACACCCGCGCTAGCCCTGCCCCGCTCTGCCGTTAGTTACCTAACCTAACGGTGCACGAGGGGACATCGAGGCGAATGTGGATGGCATAAGTGTACGTCCTATTTATCTGTGATGTTTAGGTACTTAAATGATGGGACTTCATTAATGTGATTAATGAAAGTAAAAGAAACCTAAGATGTTGTAGAATCGAATTTCAAAATAAAACAGGTAGCTACAGTTCTTGCTTTGCACAGCGGTATATATGATATATCCTGCACCTTATTCGATGAGGAAAGGACCGAGATCCCTTCACCGGGAGTGACTCCTTTAGCAATAACTAGCAGATGCTACACACTCGGTTTGTCTTTTGATTGCTTTTAAGTGTTTTTGCTTTGCACAGTGATATATATGATATATCCCGCACCTCATTCGACGAGGAAAGGACCGACGATCCCTTCACCGGGAGTGACTCCTTTAGCAAAACTAGAAAAGCCTCAAAAGCACTCCATTTTAAAATTCATTCGATCCTACAACGATATAAAGTTCATTACGCAAAAGGTTTTCTTAAAAACCTGTCGTAGCCCTCCGTCATTTCAGATAGGTAATAGTTAGTATTCATGCTGCGTTTGTTGACTCAGTCAAGGCGTAGTGTGCGGTAGCTGATTATTGTTTATCTGCAAAGCATATGATGCGATTGGATTAGGGTAGTCGTGCGGCCTTGTTGACTCAGTCAAGGGTCGTGCGGGTGGGTTTAATTCAATCGAGAAATGACGGGTTGAACTTTACTTATGGTCTATGATTTGTTGACTCAGTCAAGGTCATAGATCGCTTGGGGCAAAATATTATCGGGAATTTCAAGTGTTGAAATTTGCAATGAGATTGCATACCTTCTATGAGATAGTTGGATCCCGATACCCGCTGCGAGTAAGTGTTACTCCTGGGAGAGTTTTATACATTACAATTAGCCGATCAAGTAGGTGTCTAGAAAGGTGTCAACGGGGTTACACCTCTGGGAAAACGAGGTTTACATTAATTAGGTTCGTGCGAAAGCACGGGGGACCTCCCTCAAAGTACCGACACTGGCCTGGCTGAAAGATTGGCGAACTTGTAGTGTGTAATTAATCCCGGCTTGTCTTTCCTTTTAGGGTTTGAAGGAAGATTTGATAAAAAGCAATGGGAGCCACCCTGATTAGATAAAATAATAACCAATCTATTCTTGACAGAGCGCACGCTGAGTGTTTTCTTCTCTCTCTCTCCAGGTAGCGACCATATCACGCCTTAATTAAGATAATAAAACGGAATATTGACCGAACCCGCTTGTTATACTGAGTTGGGGAACGTTGGTCCCGCTCCAACTTATAATTGTTATAAGACAGAGCAGGAAATTGGGGAATACCAGATTTCCCGTCCGCCCAAACGAAGAGAGTGCATGCTGATGCATCATCTTCGGGTGTGTTCATTATACAGAACTGTTTCTCAGTATCCTTTACGTCCTGGGTATGTGATACCAGATCAGGATCCCAGATATGTAATCTGTTACATAGGGCTACAGACAGGTAGAGAACTGAGAACGGGTGATAAGTTTCATGAGGCAGAAAACGGGGCAAGTGTTGCAGCCAAGTCTGTTGGTCACTGTCACCCTGTATTACCAATACATTGATTCTGAACGAATGTTATTAGATACCGAACCTGATATACAAAATCATATCAGTCTCTTTATTACTAAAGAAATGATAAAATTTTGTATTGTTGGATAATGTTTTGAACATTTCCTATATCAAAAGTTGATCGGTTCAGGCACGTTATCTAAAAGCGTTGATGTTCTAAATCAAACTACAGTTCTAAGTATACAGAACACACACAAGAGGAAGAGTTCAGAATTGAACGATTCCTTCTTGAGGTATTGTAGACTAGGTCAGATCAATACGACCCGACTGGCTAGAGTTACATATAGATGCATATTTAAATTAGTTTGAACTTACATCTTATGAAACTCGCCAGTCATGTCATAGAGATAAAATGACCATAGCTCTGTTTATTGGAAACAGAGAAAGAGTTAGTGAACTCTTGGGATGATACATGTTGATGTATGTAGGTCCCCTGTCTACACATGCCAGGACTGGTTCTTTATACTTCATTATGTTCTCTGATGATCTTTCGAGTTTCTGACCTATGTTCCTGTTGAAACACAAGTCCGAACCTTTTGAGATATTCACAGAATATAAGTTAGAAGTAGCGAACCAAAATACGGGTATAAGTATTATGTCCTTTGATGTGATCAAGGAGGAGAATACTTGAGCACGGAAATTCCTGAACTATTCTAAAGGAGAATGAGATTCTCTCTCAGAATTACTCCTCCGTATACACCATAGCACGATGGTATATCGGGACGGAGCAATCACACCCTATATGATAAGGTGTGCTCTATGATGAGTACTACTGAGTCACCTTTTTCCTTTAGGGAGTTATGCACTTATGAAGCTGCATACCTATTGAATAGGGTTCCAATCAAATAAGTTGCCTACCATTTCATATGTGATATGGAAAGGGAAGAGCCCATGTCTTAAGCTAGTTAAGATTTGGGTTGTCCGGCCTATGTCTAAAAGGCAAAATCCGGACAAGCTCTAGGCAAGGTCTGTTATGTAGAACTGGAAAGGTTCCAGCTATACAAACTACAGCAGATGATTTGATAAAACCAAAGGATTCAATAGTTTCCAACGAACCTCAGTCTCTCCGCCGATCTAGTAGGGTTCCTCACCCACCTGAGAGACACTTCTGTTTCTCTATGACAGTGGGAGCGAGGATTGCATCATGAGATGATGACCCAACTAGTTTCGAGCTGGCCATCAGGAGTGAGACTCTGTAAGAATGGCTGGATGTTTAGCGATCTGAGATGGAATCCTTATACACCAACAAAGTATGGACTTTGGTTGCTATATCTGAAGGGTTAAATCTCCATCAGGAGCAAGTATATCTTGAGAAGATTACTTGGTGTACATGGAAAAGTTGAGACTTTCAAAGCGAGACTTGTTAAAGGATTTCGTCATCGACCAAGCGTGGATAATGATGAAACCTTTTCCAGTACCTATGCTTAAGTCCATCCAGATCCTACTTGTCACGGCTACATACCATGACTACGATATCTGGTGGTTGGGTGTCATGACTGCTTTTCTAAATGATGTTTTAGAAGAGTGCGTCTATAAGTACACAGCCAGAGGGCTTCGTAGACAGTGGGAGCAGCGGAAACGTGTGCAAGATGCTTTATAGGATAAAGCAGGCATCGCGGAGTTGGAACATCTGTTTTGATGTGGTAGTCAAAGAAGTTGACATCATCAAAATGGTAGATGAACCTTGTATAAACAAAAAGGTAGTAGGGAGTATGGTGACGATCCTCGTAGAGTACGTGGATGACATACTCTTGATAGGGAAGGAGTTTCCTATGCTACGCTCGGTCGATCTCCGCTTATCACATGGATTCTCCATATAGGATCAAAATGATACCTCCTAAATCCTGGATTTTGGATCTATGAGATAGATCTAATCGGATATAAGGATACTCACTAGCTATTGTGAGATGGTATCAGTTGATCCTGGGGAGAATCACTGGAAGGGTTCCAGGGTGATAAAGACGACTGAATGTCAGTCGCAGGCATTGTCTTTACCCTCATTAAAGGGACGGTATGTTGGAAGAGTTCCAAGCTAGATACCGTGACATACTAGACGATAAAGGCATGATACATCGCTACTCAAGATGCTACCAAGGAGGATGTTTGGGTGTATATTGGTTCATGAGATGAACTACGTTCCTCCCATTGTGTGACAATGGAGTTGTGGCTTATGCCAAGGAACGCCGGTCCCATCAGTGATCCAGACATATTCTAAGGCAGTATCACCTGATCATAGAGATGATTGATCTCCAGGGGATCGAGGACAGGAGAGTAGACTCAGAGGACAACACAGCGGATCCACTCACAAAGGCCTTTTCCCAAAGAAAGACTTTTATGGGATGGTTGAGTATGAGATACTACAACCACTGCTACAGATGGCCCTAGTGCAAGTGGGAGATTGTTAGTTATATGTATGCCCTAGAGGCCATTACTATACATAGGATGTATATTGTAGTGGATGCTGGGACATATATAGGGAGGACTTTCTTGCTCGACATGATAGTATGCTATCTGGTTGATCTTTACCTTAACGTGTACACTGATTGTCTCTCTATTACATGTTGGTAAAGCCCTTAGGATGTGTACTTAACTACCTGGACCATGATGCGGATCATACTAGTGGGGACATGGTAGTCCATAAGTACATCCTTCAAAGTCCCTAGTCGTGGGTGTATCGAGACGGGGCATCGATATACCAGAGTAGACTAGCGTATACCTTCTCGACCCATACAGATGGGCGATGGATGATCCCATATCCATTGGTGTTTGACATCAGAGATGATATACGGGTGCTCAGTAGAGACTGGGTACACTGGACGGACTCGCCGAGAACTCCCAGATGGTATTATACCTCACGTCAGATGGCAGTTCTCTGGTGACACTGGTACAGAGTAGTCTGTTGATCCGAGATCGTCATAGAGTCTTGTGTGGTTCCCACTGTGCTTTGATTTCCATCTTACCACGTCCAACAGGGATTGCAAAACGGTGGTTTTTGGGTACAGTCCCGAGTCACATGGAGGCAATGAGCGATAGGAGGGGATTCGTCTCTCCCGGTATAGGGGGTTGATGTTGCGCTGTGTTCGATTGGCTATAACAGGAAATCCCTGGCCAGGGTTGCTGAGATTTACTGGTAAGTGTTACCAGTAGTTTCTCGAATTGTTATAGACCTCATATCGACACGACTTATCGAGCTATTGGGGTCTGACTTTTACCACCCCTAGGCGAGATATGCGACATATCAGACGATCAGACCGGACTGTACGGTAGTGTTGCTGGTTGGATTCACTGGAGTGTGAGCGGGCTTGCTCGTCGATCTTCAGATCGCTCAATACCCGGGTGGCCGTTACGTTTAGCAGACCGCTTGTGGCTTGTGGGTGTTTGATATGATCATCGCCTGCTGCCGGCGTATTGACGAGTCTTTAGAGTCCTACACAGAGGTTTCCTGGCTCAAGCGAAACGAAATAGGAGCGCATATGAGATATGTGCGGGACCGAGAATAATGCGTGTATGTGATACCATATTTCATTCTCGCGATGAATGTATCGAATGGTTGTATGCGATATAACCTAGTTATCGATTCAAGCGTTGATTCGATAAGCCGATACATTGTATACTAGTCGGTTGTGTGCGACATGACCGGATCATTGAATCAAGTGTTGATTTAATGATTTAATGCATATTTATATATTTGATATATTGCTTTGCATCAACTAGTATCGGTTTACTTAAGATGGATTTTCTCACTCGGATGTGCACATTGTATATTCGATATATTTTTGTGCACTTGTATGTATCATGTTTGATGATGCATGCTAACTTGTGTTTTGTGTAAAGTTTAAACCATGGTTATGTAATGGTTAGGGTTTTCATTTTCATATTTATTTATTCATTTATTTATTTATTTTCTTTTTGGAAAATGAAAAGAAAAATGGTGGCTTTATTTGGATATATGTTGAAGCTTCATGAAGCTTTGACTTAGTCACCATTTTTGTCTTCATACCTAACCTAACCATTCACTTAACTTGGGTTTAGTCTCTACACTTAACCATGGTTGCTAAATGATAAGTATTCATTTATTTTCCTTTTTGGAAAATACTTATGATATTCTACCATCTTCTTCTTCTTCTTGACTTCAAGAAAGAAGCTTGCATTCATCAATGGTAATTGATGAATTAGAGTGAGAAATCCAATTCTAAAGTCTACCCACTTCCTATTTCTTCATCCTCTACCTCTTGCCAAGTAGTAGAGTGTGTTTTCTTCACACGTTTCATGACTTGGTGAAGTGAGAGCTTGATCTTGCGATGCTTCGACGTAGATCATCTTCGGCACGTTGTCGACGACCTAGCCCGGTCTTTTCTTCGATGAAACCACCGTGAGAGTCATGGTTCGATTTGGACAGCAGAGAGCACTTCATCGCGGAGCCGTGGAGGTGGAGCACCGGATCTACAAAGGTTGTATTTCCGTAATCTCTTAGTTAAGTGTTAACTAGTTAGCTTTTTCGCCTAGTTTTCTAGCAAACGATCCGTACACTAGGGTTTCTCGGCACCATAATTTTTGAAATTGGCATGGTTGATGCCTTATGAGACCTCTTGGGAGTGCGTAGGAACCCTACACATACAAAGCTTCAAACAGAGCCATCTGGATAGTTGCTTGGAAACTATTGTTGTAGGAAAACTCCACCAAGTGTAGGTGATCCTCCTAAGAACCCTTGAAGTCCAACATGCATGCTCTCAACATATCTTCAAGAGTTTGGATCGTTCTCTCAGACTGACCATCAGTTTGAGGATGATAAGCTGTGCTAAACTTCAATCGAGTCCCCAAACTTTCCTGTAAACTCCTCCAGAAGTGTGATAAGAACTGAGTGTCCCGATCGGACACGATACTCACCGGTACGCCATGCAATCTTACAATCTCCTGCATGTACCGTTCTGCCAAAGTCTCCGTTGATTGACCAACCCGGAAAGGGATAAAGTGAGCTGCCTTGGTCAACCGATCCACAATCACCCATACTGCATTGTTGCCTTTTGGACTCCGCGGTAAAGCCGTCACGAAATCCATGGTTATATGTTCCCACTTCCACTGAGGAATCGGAAGTGGTTGCAACAAACCAGCAACCCTTTGGTGTTCAGCCTTGACTTGCTGACATACCAAGCACTTAGCCACGAAGCAAGTAATCTCCCGTTTCATGCCTTCCCACCAGAAATGCTGTCGAATATCACGGTACATCTTTGTACCTCCTGGATGTACAGAGTAAGCTGAACTGTGTGCCTCCCTCAAGAGCTCTTCACGAACATCTCCCTTTGGCACACACAAACGGCTACCATACCTTAACGAACCATCTTCGTGGACCCGTAAATCTGTTCGTAGTCCGGCTTCAACCTGCTCTCGAAACTTCTTCAGTCTAGGATCCTGCGATTGTGCCGCTTTAATCTTCTCGACCAAGGACGATTGTACTTGCAAATGCATCAACTGTCCCGTAGAATGTGGTAGCATAACCTCCAAGTCAAATCTTCGAAAATCCGCAATGACCTCCCTCTGCGTAGTTAACACCTGAATCGCTGGTAACCGACTAAGCGCATCCGGCACGACGTTGACCTTTCCCGGATGGTACTTAAGATCAAGGTCGTAGTCGGCCATCAGCTCCAACCATCTACGCTGCCTTATGTTCAACTCCTTCTGAGTGAACACATACTTCAAGCTCTTGTGATCTGTAAAAACTTCGACTCTCTCACCCAAAAGGTAGTGTCTCCAAATCTTCAAAGCGAAGATCACAGCCGCAAGCTCCAAGTCATGAGTCGGATAATTCTTCTCATGGGTCTTCAGTTGTCTTGATGCGTAAGCTACGACCTTCCCATGCTGCATCAAAACACATCCCAATCCTTTCCCAGATGCGTCGCTATGAATCACCAGTCCTCCGGAATTGTCTGGTACGGTCAGGATAGGGGCGGTTATCAACTTCTGCTTCAACGTCTCGAAAGCCAATGCACATTTGTCCGTCCATACAAAAGGTACCTCCTTGCGCGTAAGCTTGGTCAATGGTTCTGCCAAACGAGCGAAGTTCTCCACAAACTTCCTGTAGTATCCGGCTAATCCAAGGAAACTTCTTATCTCAGCTACATTCCTTGGAATAGGCCAATCTCGAACTGCTGCAATCTTTTCGAGATCGACGGCGATTCCATCGCCCGACACAACGTGCCCCAGAAACTTCACTTCTTCCAGCCAAAATTCGCACTTACTCATCTTTGCATACAATTTCTCCTGTCTTAAATTCTGCAGTGCGATCCTCAAATGCTCAGCATGCTCCTCCGAACTCTTCGAGTAAACCAGAATATCGTCAATGAATACCACAATAAACTGGTCCAAGAATGGTGAAAATATTCGGTTCATCAAGTCCATAAATACTGCCGGCGCATTTGTTACTCCGAAGGGCATCACTAGATACTCGTAATGTCCATACCGAGTTTGAAACGCCGTCTTGCAAATATCTTCTGCTTTCACTCGAACCTGATGATATCCGGATCGCAAATCCAGTTTCGAGAATACCCTCGCGCCACTAAGTTGCTCAAAAAGTTCTCCAATACGAGGGATCGGGTACTTGTTCTTAATAGTTGCCCGGTTTAATTCTCGATAATCGATGCACATCCTTCTCGTGCCATCCTTCTTCTTTATGAGAAGAACTGGAGCTCCCCAAGGCGAGTTGCTGCTTCGAATCCAACCCTTCTCAAGCAATTCACCAACTTGTTTCTTAACTTCTTCCAATTCCACCGGTGTCATTGGATAATACGCTTTAGATACTGGCGCTGCACCAGGAATAAGGTCAATCGCGAACTCCACGTCTCGCTTCGGCGGCAAGCTCGATATATCTTCAAATACGTCCATAAAATCGCGAACAACCGCCGGCTCTTCATTATTATCAACTTCTATAGCTGCAAGAACACTGTTTGTCGGCCTAGCCCTAAACTCGACTGGCCCGATAGAGCTGCTCCCTCCAGTGAAGGTAAACTCAGGATGTCCGGGAATCTGGAAAATTACTTTCCTTGCCCTACAGTCAATGTGGGCGTGGAAAGTGCAAAGAAAATCCATTCCCAAGACAACTTCATAGCTGCCCGTATCAATTACCAAGAAATCTGCAAAGAGTTCCCGTTCGCACACAACAACTGTACAATCTTTACATTCCCTACTGGATATAATTTTTCCATTCCCAGTGTGTATGTCCCAAAAACTAGACAAGGTCGTGCAGGCAATCGAATGTGTAGTTATAAACTTGGATGACATAAAACAATGGGATGCACCAGAATCAAATAATGCCACTGCGGGAAAACCATGAACGAGTAAAGTACCTGAAACCACTTCTCCTGATGCTTTAGCTTCCTCAGCTGTTAAGGTGAAAGCTCGAGCCTGATTAGGTCCTTGAGTCAGCTGTTTCTGCCCTTGGAACGGTCTCTGCGGAGGCTTCTGTAAATCATCCCTCGTGCGAAGCTTCGACGGATAGGTACCAATTGCGTGATCAGCCGCTCCACAAACCAAACAAAGTCCCAGCTTCCTTCGACAATCCTTCTGCATATGCCCAGGTAAACGGCAGTAGTCATAAATCACGCTCTTTCTTCGATCAACGACCACGGCCCTTTTCATGGGTGCTACACCACGTTGATCCACTGGAATACCCTTGCGCCCATGATCTCGGTTAGGTACAAATGCGGGCTTCCTTGCCGCAACTGCTGTCTGCTGCAAGCTCCCTTTCATCCCAGATAAACTCTGCTGTTCCCGAGCTGCCGTAAGAACCTGTGAGAAAGTGGTCAAACCCAGGGAGACAATCTGCCTCTGGATGTCCACATCCAAGCTGCGCATGAACCTCCGTGCCCTATCTGCATCGTTTGCAACTAAGGGTCCAGCGAATCTGCTGAGTCTCGTCCATTCCGCTGCATGCACATCCACGGGTGCTCCATTTTGCCTCAGCCCAATAAATTTCTCGTCCATTTCCTCCCGTGCAGTCCGCGGGAAGAATTTCTCCAGGAAACTCTTAGAAAAATCCAACCATTTGATCGGTTTGGGCAAGCGGGTCTCCTCCACAAGCCACCACTCTCGGGCGTAATCCACTAACTGAATGCGCACCATATCAACTCTTTTGTCCTCTGGGATCTGTGCCGCAATCAGTAAATTCTCCGTGTCAACTAGCCACTGCTCGGCTGGCAACGGCTCCTCCAAACCAGTAAATGTAGACGGACCCAAACGTCTGAAATCTGCCACGGTCCCCACCCGGTCAACTGGTTTAGCTCCAGCGTTATTTACAGACTGCCGAATGGCCTGCAAACCCTCCTGAAATGAATCTGCTTGCTGCTGGATCAGCTCAGTATGCCTCTTCTGATTTTCCAGCATTTCTCGTATTACTCCCAACATGGCGCTTCGTCCACGCGCCTCTGATACGTCTTGAAATTCTTATCTGCCATATTCCTGAAATCAAAACACCCAACATCAGCATGATGATAGATTCAATATATAGATCAAGGCTAGAACTCCAAGATACTTAAATAGAGTACCGCATTTTAACTATGCCGCGGTATCATAGCCACAATTACTTAACTCCACCCAAGTCGCCTAAGCCTAGAGATAACAAGAAATCGGGTTTTCGAGTTGACATGCAAAGTAAGTTTGCACGTCAACATAATCAGGAAGAATGTGATTCAAGAATGGCAAAACGGTCAAGGTGGCAGGACATGTTTCCTAAACACGGGTATTCTGATTCGTATATTGGGTACAATACCCAACTACAAAAGAATCAACCCAACTAACCTATGGCTCTGATACCAAAGGAACCATGTCACGCCCCGCTTCCCAGAGTACGCAAGATTGGGCACGTGACATAGCCAACCATGCTACCTGTGGGTAGGAAGTATCCATCCACAGTCACATTACGGCTGTAGAGATATCAAGAACAAGATAAAACTATCTAATACATGTCCACAATCCAGAATAACAAGAGTCAATGATAAATAAATGCGGAAGCAAATGATCCAATACAATAATAGAAAAGTATGTCCCATAATGCGGGCTCACATCTGGAAATAAAAATGCAGGAAATAAAACTGACCACTACAGAACTCACAAATCAGCCTACTGGCTGAAGTACTCCTGCTCGGTCAGCGACAATGGTAAAGAATCTGGGCCATGCAAAACCCAGACGTCAGCGCGTCATGTCACCAATAATATAATCTAAACAGTGTAATAAGCAATATAGAAATAAACATGAATAAAGGATAGCATGAAACAAGCAGTGCAGGGTAGTGTGCAGTGGGTAACTAAACTGTTTTATCGGGTTTTCTATTCTAAAGTCTTTGAAATCAATTCGAGTAATCCTCCATGTAACTCAAAGGATATGTCCCGTTACCCCCCGGGACCACGAATCAGGAAGATGGGAACCAATAGTGGTTCTGTCCCGTTGCCCCCCGGGACCACGGATCAGGAAAATGTAAGAGTCACGAATGGCTCTGTCCCGTTACCCCCCGGGACCACGGATCAAGTAATACCCTTTTAAGTTACACTTTAGATTACCCTTTTGATTTCCCCATACCCCCAGGTTATATGTGTCAGGTCAGGTATTCAGTGGTCAAGAACTAATGCCAACACAAGGTCAGGTAACAGTAGGTTTGTCTGGATAGACAACAAGCTTGGTCCATGAGGACTCCATGTCAGGTTTGTTGGCATTAGGCATGAGATCAGGTAACAGGTCAGGTCATGGTACATCAGGTCAAGTCGATAGTAAAGGGTACCATGTCAGGTGCATCGGTATATATATTTATCATGTGTAGCAAGGTCAAGATGTAACAATATCGTGGGTGTGCTCAAAACAGATGTATAATCGAACATGGATTAACAGCAGGAAATAAGCAATAAATTAAACAACAATAAGCAGTTCATTTAATCACAATAGTGCATTAACATAGTGCAGCCATTTTATCATATTAACAAGTTTGGAGCACCCTTCGCGGTGCAATAGATCAAATGATGGTGCAATACCGTTACTTCAATATCTGACTGTAATAGAACTACCGGTGTAAAGGCTATCATCCTTTAAACAGTAAAATGTGGTTAACGGGTAAACTTCGTTATTAGGGTTAAAGTGGCAAACTGTAATTTTGGGTTAACTGTGGAATGATATATGTCATATTGCAACCAAAAGAGAAAAATACTATACCGAGTTACGTTTTGCAGGTTTAATGAGTCAAAACATACATAATTGTATAGTATAGCATGTAGCAAGTGATATTTGCCTCGACGGTTCGCGAACCGGGAAAAACGGACATAACGTCGGCGGGGAAACACGCGACGGACGCACGGTTCACGAATTGAACCCAAACAACGAACACTGGGGCCACGCGGATCGGGGTACCTCGCTGGAACGTCGGATCAAGTCGTCTGTACGGCCGGATTCCGGCGAGATGCAAAACAGCGACAAAAGTTCAGAATTTCTATGTACAGACAATGACAAACCAGAGGGGGAAAAAGGATGGAAGAAGATGAAGGAAAGCTTACTGGGATGCAGAGGTTGTGACAGCGACGGGGTCGACGGCGATGGGGCGCCGGCGAGGAAGCTGCTGGCGGTAGGCTAGGGCTGCGGTTGCTGGAAGAGGAAAGAAGGTGAGGAGGGAGAGGAAGTGGTCGGGTCTGGTGCGCAGGTGAAGAGGAGGTGGCCGGCGGTGGCGCAGGTGACGACGACGAGGGTCGCCGACGGTGTTTCCGGCCAACCAGAGAAGGCATGGGGGTTGCTGTGGGGTCCCTGTTGCGGCGCCGAGCACACGGGAGAAGGAGGGGATGTCGAGGTCGGAAAGAGGGGGCGAAGGTGAAGGTGCTGGTGTCGTGGGCAACGAGTTGCGGTGGCGACGGGTGAGCAGGGATGGGTGTAGGTGGCCGCGGCTAAGGCGTAGGGTGCACGGGGACGTGGGGAGAGGAGGAAGGGTGAGGCGAGGTTGAGGAAGCAAGGATCCCGGCGGTGCTAGTGCCGGCGTTGGGGCTGCGGCGGCGACGGTGAAGGCGGCTAGGGTTAGGGTTCGCGATGGGTTCTCGCATGGGCTGCATCTCGTGAAGAAAATGTGAAGGGAATTATATATTAGGGAGAGAGAGAAAGGTAGTTAGAGAGATAAAGTGATAGAGAAATTAGAGAGAGAGAGAGATACGAGGGATGGAGAGAGAAAGAGTTAGAGATTAGAGAGAGAGAGAGAGAGAGGAGGGGCCCACGGGGGTTAAGAACCCCGTGATTGGCCAGTGGGGAAAGATTGCACAGGTAAAAGAAATATTAAAAGATTTAGAAAGTTTAACAGTAAAATATTATGAATAGATTATGGTTTAGAATATTTTATTAATTTGTGATTTTGGCGCTAAATGAAACATTTCCAAATCGCGCCCAAGTTGGGTCCAAAGATTTGAAATTCAAATAATAGGATTTTAAACGGGTTCCAAATTTTAAAATGAAGTGTTTTATGATTAAAAAGCATACCCCCAAGTCGGACACTTGCACGCGCGCGTAGCCGTTCAAACTCGCCCGTTTCACCAAACGGGATGAGAACTTGACGCACGGACGCTACCACGCGGCTAGGGGTGATGAGTAGGCCAAGATAGATATTTTTAATTTTATTTTAGGTGCTAAAATTTGTTATATGCAAAAATGACTTAGCCAGATGAAATTTTAAAGTAAGACCCAAACAAGCAAGATAAATAAAATGAGTAATATTTAATGCTCAACCAATAACAGGAAAAGTAGTATTGGGCTCGGGTGTTTCAATATAACTAAGCAATATGAGATGCAACTATTCAATTTGATGCAGTATATGATAGTATAGTATGTAAAAAGGTAAGTTTTCATGACCTAGATCTGATATGATATGAATGGATGCAAACGGAACATCGAAAGGTTATAAAACTAAACATGGGGTGCAAGATTTTAAATGAAGGTATGATATTTATTTAAATAAGTATATAATGAGTTATATAGCATGTAGCAAGATTAACTTGCCTCGATGGATCAAGAAACGGATGTGTACGGTATGTCCGACGTCGGCAAAAATGTCGCGACGCACGTACGGCACACGCAACGGGTCCATCGTCTGGATCGTCGGCGTCACGTCCGGCTCCGGCGATCTATGCAAACAGAGAACAAGAATTGAAAAGAAAGAAAGGAAGAAAAGAAAGGAAGAAAGAAAGACAGAAAGGGAAGAAGAAGGAAGGAATATGCTCACTGGGGTTGCACTGTAGTCAGGGAACGATGGGGCGACGACGAGATCAACTGCGGCGATCTTCGCCGGCTGTGGAGCGGGTGTGCAGGGATGGCCGAGGTGCTCGGTTCTGGGCTCGGAGAAGGGGAGAGGGAGAAGTGGAGTGGGAGGAAGGTGAGAGAGAAGAGGACGAAGACAAGGTGGTGGAGAGAGAGAGGTCGACGACGAGGTGAGCGCGAGGGAGGCGACGGCTAGGGTTCGCACAGAAAAAGAAAATGAGAGGAAAGGAAGAAGAGTTATAATATATATAGGGAGAGAGAGATAATCTGAGAGAGAGAATGAGATCGAGAGGAGAGAGAGAGGATCTGAGAGAGAGATCGAGAGGAGAGAGAGAGGTAATGAATAGTGAGGAGAAAGAAAATTGTTTTTAGTGGGGGAGAGAGAAAGAGATAGCGCGGGTGAGAGAGAGAAGTGTGGGGCCCAGGGAAAGGAAAGAGAGAGCTGAGTTGTGCTGTTAGATTTAGGAGTTAGGATTATAATTAAAAAAAGATTTTAGTTTGTTAATAAAATTTTAAACGTAAGTATTATATTAAATTAAAATTGGATTTTCTGGTAATTACAAATTTAGTCCAAAATACGACCGGGTCGGGTCAAAAAAAACAAATTTAAAATATTAAAAATATATGCGACTTTCAAAATTCAGAATGAATGCTCTGGTAACGAAAATGCATACCCCCAAGAACTGATGCACGTACGTGTGCGTAGCCATCCAAACACGTCTGTTTCACTGAACGGGACGAGAACAAGATGCACGGATGCTACCACGGGGTTAGGGGTATCATGCAGACCATGTTATGTAATTTTAAATTATTTTATGTGAATTAAAATGTTATATGGTAAAAGATGCAATGCCAGATAAAATGCCAGTATGTACTAAACATGAAAATGCACAGTCTGCGTAACAAGTCAGGGTAATTCATAAATATGAATCAAACAGGTTCAAGCAAGCGGGTCAGGTCGAATGCAATATAAAATGTAACATACTAATCGCACCCAAAACATGATAAATCAAGAAATACCACAATTAAGGAAATACGAGAACTGGAATTGGTATAAATGAACTAGGTTGTTGCATTATACCCAACTACAAAAGAATTTCGTTCTCGAAATTCCAAGAACAAGAAAGGATAAACAATCAAGAAACTACAAAAATAGATGTGGAAACTTCTGCCGGATTTCATCTTCTCGTTCCTAAGTTGATTCTCCATGCGAGCGATTTCCCCAAGAAACAAGTACGAGAGAGATAACCTTGTTCTTAAGAACCTTTTCTCTTCGATCCACAATCGACATCGGTCATTCCTCAAAGGTTAAATCTTTTCATACAGTCAGCTCCGAATGGTCCAGCACGTGTGTTTCATCTCGAACATACTTACGGAGTTGAGATACATGAAATACGTCATGAACATTCGCCAAAGATTGAGGTAAAGCCAAACGATACGCCATTTCTCCAACACGCTCCAAAATTTCGAAAGGCCCAACAAATCGAGGACTAAGCTTGCCTCGACTCCCAAAACGAATCACTCCTCTAGTCGATGATATCTTCAAGAATACCAGATCACTAACAGCGAACTCTAGAGGTCTTCTTGATGTATTGACCCAACTCTTCTGCCGATCTTGCGCTGCCTTCGTATGTTTCCGGATAGTGTTGACCTTCTCTACTGTCTGCACGATCAAATCCGGTCCCAACAATCATCGTTCTCCAACATCATCCCAACAAACGGGTGAACGACACTTGCGACCATACAATGCTTCGAATGGAGCCATCTGAATAGTCGCCTGAAAACTGTTATTGTAAGAAAACTCCACCAAGTGTAGATGATCCTCCCATGAACCCTTGAAGTCTAACATGCAAGCTCTCAACATGTCTTCAAGAGTTTGGATCGTTCTTTCCGACTGACCATCTGTCTGAGGATGATAATCTGTGCTAAATTTCAATCGAGTCCCCAAACTGTTGGGTTCCTAGGCACCCTAATGAGGTCTCACAAGGCATCGAACATGCCATTTTCAAATTTTAACGGTGCCGAGAGACCCGACTATGGATCGTTTGCTAGAAAACTAGGCGAAAAAACTAACTAGTTAACACTTAACTATGAGAATACGGATATACAACCTTTTTAGATCCGGTGCTCCACCTCCATAGCTCCGCAACGAAGTCCTCTCCGCTGTCCAAAAAGAATCCGGGCTCTAGCGTCAACTTCATCGGAGAATAAGCGAGCTAGGTCGTCGATGTCCATGCCGAAGATGATCTACGTCGAGGCATCGCTAAATCAAGCTCCGACTTCACCAAGTCAAGAAACTTGTGAAGAAAACACACTCTACTACTTGGCAAGAGGTAGAGGATGAAGAAATAGGAAGTGGGTAGACTTTAGATTTGGATTTCTCACTCTTTTTCATCACTTGCCATTGATGGAGGCAAGCTTTCTTTACTTGAAGAAATGAAGAAGAAGAAGGAAATTGTTATGATAAGAATTATTAAAATAGAAAAGAAAATACATTCTTATCATAAGCAAACCATGGTTAGGTGTAGAGAATTGACCAAGGTTAAAGAATGGCTAGGGTTAAGGAGATGAGACAAAAATGGTGACTTAATGAAAGCTTCATGAAGCTTCATGTTGAAAACAAAACTAGCCATCATTTTTCACTTCTTTTCCTTTTCTCATTTATCTTTTAAATGCAAATGAAAAGATAAATGAATGAATAAAAGAAAACCCTAATCATTTACTTAACCTAGGTTTAATTCATTACACTTAACAAAAAAGATATGTATCATCAAACATGATACAATCAAGTGCACAAAATCATATCGCATATGAAATGCGCACACCCGAGTGAGAAAATCCATTTAAAGTGAACCGATACTAGTTAGTGCAAAGTAATATATCAAATATATAATTATGCATTAAATCATTAAATCAACTCTTGATTTAACGATCCGGTCATATCGCATATAACCGACTAATATCAATGTATCGGCTTATCGAATCAACGCTTGAATCGATAACTAGGTTATATCGCATACAACCAATCGATACATTCATCCCGAGAATAAAATACGGTATCATATACACGAATTATTCTCGGTCCCGCACATATCTCATATGCGCTCCTATTTCGTTTCGCTTGAGCCAGGAAACCTCTGTGTAGGACTCTAAAGACTCGTCAATACGCCGGCAGCAGATGATGATCATATCAAGCATCCACAAGCCGCAAGCGGTCTGCTAAACGTAACGGCCACCCGGGTATTGAGCGATCAGAAGATCGACGAGCAAGCCCGCTCACACTCCTGTGAATCCAACCAGTAACACTACCGTACAGTCCGGTCTGATCGTCTGATATGTCGCATATCTCGCCTAGGGGTGGTAAACGTCAGACCCCAATAGCTCGATAAGTCGTGTCGATATGAGGTCTATAACTATTCGAGAAACTATAGGTAACACTTACCCGTAAATCTCAGCAACCCTGGCCAGGGATTTCCTGTTATAGCCAATCGAACACTGCGCAACATCAACTCCCTATACCGGGAGAGACGAATCCCCTCCTATCGCTCATTGCCTCCATGTGACTCGGGACTGTACCCAAAAACCACCGTTTTGCACGCCCTCTTGGACGTGGTAAGATGGAAATCAAAGCACAGTGGGAACCATACAAGACTCTATGACGATCTCGGGTCAACAGACTACTCTGTACCAGTGTCACCAGAGAACTGCCATCTGACGTGAGGTATAATACCATCTGGGAGTTCTCGGCGAGTCCGTCCAGTGTACCCAGTCTCTACTGAGCACCCGTACATCATCTCTGATGTCAAACACCGATGGATATGGGATTATCCATCGCCCATCTGTATGGGTCGAGAAGGTATACGCTAGTCTACATTGGTATATCGATGCCCCGTCTCGATACACCCACGACTAGGGACTTTGAAGGATGTACTTACGGACTACCATGTCCCCACTAGTATGATCCGCATCATAGTCCAGGTAGTCAAGTACACATCCTAAGGGCTTTACCAACATGTAATAGAGAGACAATCAGTATACACGTTAAGGCAAAGAGCAACCAGATAGCATACTATCATGTCGAGCAAGAAAGTCCTCCCTATATACGTCCCAGCATCCACTACAATATACATCCTATGTACAGTAATGGCCTCTAGGGCATACATATAACTAATATTCTCCCACTTGCACTAGGGCCATCTGTAGCAGTGGTTGCAGTATCTCATACTCAACCATCCCATAAAAGTCTCTCTCTGGGAACAGGCCTTTGTGAGTGGATCCGCTGTGTTGTCCTCTGAGTCTACTCTCCTAACCTCGATCCCCTGGAGATTAACCATCTCCATGATCAGGTGATACTGCCTTAGAATATGTCTGGATCACTGATGGGACGGTCGTTCCTTGGCATAAGCCACAACTCCATTGTCACACAATGGGAGGAACTAAGTTCATCTCATGAACCAATATACACCCAGACAGCCACTTTGGTAGCATCTTAAGTAGCGATGTATCCTGCCTTTATCGTCTAGTATGTCACGGTATCTAGCTTGGAACTCTTCCAACATACCGTCCCTTTACTTAGGGTAAAGACAATGCCTGCGACTGACATTCAGTCGTCTTTATCACCTTGGAACACTTCCAGTGATTCTCCCCAGGATCGATTGATACAATCTCACTATACATAGTGAGAACCCTAATACCCCTTTAGATCTATCTCATAGGTCCAAATCTCAGGATTTAGGAGGTATCATCTTTATCCTATTTGGAGAATCATTGTGATAAGCGGAGATTGATCGAGCGTAGCATAGGAAACTCCTTCCCTATCAAGAGTATGTCATCCACGTACTCTACGAGGATCACCACCATACTCCCTACTACCTTTTTGTTTATACAAGGTTCATCTACCATTTTGATGATGTCAAACTCTTCGACTTATCCATCAAAACAGATGTTCCAACTCCGCGATGCCTGCTTTATCCTATAAAATATCTTGCACACGTTTCCGCTGCTCCCACTGTCTACGAAGCCCTCTGGCTGTGTACTTATAGACGCTCTTTTCCAAATCATCATTTAGAAAAGCAGTCAAGACACCCAACCACCAGAGATCGTAGTCATGGTATGTAGCCGTGGTAAGTAGGATCTGGATGGACTTAAGCATAGCTACTGGAAAATGTTTCATCATTATCCACGCCTGGTCGATGACGAAAACCTTTAACAATTCTAGCTTTGAAAGTCTCAACTTTTCCATGTACACCAAGTAATCTTCTCAAGATATACTTGCTCCTGATGGGGATTTAACCCTTCAGATATAGCAACTAAAGTCCATACTTTGTTGGTGTATGAGGATTCCATCTCAGATCGATAAGCATCCAGCCATTCTTACAGAGTCACACTCCTGATGGCTAGCTCGAAACTAGTTGGGTCATCATCTCATGATGCAATCCTCGCTCCCACTGTCATAGAGAAACCGAAGTATCTCTCTGGTGGGTAAGGAACCTTACTAGATCGGCGAAGAGGCTGAGGTTCGTTAGAATCTACTGAATCCTTTGGTTCTTTCAAATCATCAGCTGTTGTTTGTATAGCTGGAACACTTCCAGTTCCACATAACAGACCTTGCCTCGAGCTTGTCCGGATTTTGCTTTTAGACATAGGCCGGACAACCCCAAATCTTAACTAGCTTAAGACATGGGCTCTTCCCATTCCATATCACATATGAAGCGGTAGGCAATTGATTTGATTGGAACCCTATTCAATAGGTATGCAACTTCATAAGTGCATAACTCCCAAAAAGGAAATAGGTAACTCAGTAGTACTCATCATAGAGCACACCTTATCATATAGGGTGTTATTGCTCCGCCCCGATATACCATCGTGCTATGGTGTATACAGAGGAGTAATGCTGAGAGAGAATCTCATTCTCCTTTAGAATAGTCCAGGAATTCCGTGCTCAAGTATTCTCCTCCCTGATCACATCAAAGGACATAATACTTTTACCCGTATTTTGGTTCTCTACTTCTAACTTATATTCTGTGAATATTTCAAAAGGTTCGGACTTGTGTTTCAGCAGGAACATAGGTCTGAATCTTGAGAGATTATCAGAGAATGTAACGAAGTACAAAGAACCAGTCTTGGCATGTGTAGACAGGGGACCTTACATACATCAACATGTATCAATCCCAAGAGTTCACTAACTCTTTCTCTGTTTCCAATAAACAGAGCTGGTGTCATTATATCTTTGTGACATGACTGGCAAGTTTCACAAGATGTAAATTCAAACTGATTTAAATATGCATCTATATGTAACTTCAGCTAGTCGGGTCGCATTGATATGACCTAGTCTACAATACCTCAAGAAGGAATCGTTCATCTCTGAACTCTTCCTCTTGTGTGTGTTCTGTATACGAAGAACTGTAGTTTGATTTAGAACATTGATGCTTTTAGATAACGTGCCTGAACCGATCAACTTTTGATAAAGGAAATGTTCAAAACATTATCCAACAATACAAAATTTTATCATTTCTTTACTAATAAAGAGACTGATATGATTTTGTAAATCAGGTTCGGTATCTAATAACATTCGTTCAGAATCAATGTATTGTAATACAGGGTGACAGTGACCGACAGACTTGGCTGCAACTCTTGCCCCGTTTTCTGCCTCATGAAACTTATCACCCGATCTCAGTTCTCTACCTATTTGTAGCCCTATGTAACAGATTACATATCTGGGATCCTGATCTGGTATCACATACCCAGGACGCGGAGGATACTGAGAAACAGTTCTGTATAACGAACACACCCGAAGATGATGCATAAGCATGCACTCTCTTCGTTTGGGCGGCACGGGAAATCTGGTATTCCCCAATTTCCTGCTCTGTCTTATAACACTTATAATTTGGAGCGGGACCAACGTTCCCCAGCTCAGTATAACAAGCGGGTTCGGTCAATATTCCGTATTATTATCTTGATTAAGGCGTGATATGGTCGCTACCTGGAGAGAGAGAGAAGAAAACACTCAGCGTGCGCTCTTGCAAGAATAGATTGATTTTTATTTTATCTAATCAGCATGGCTCCCACTGCTTTTTATCAAATCTTCCTTCAAACCCTAAAAGGAAAGACTAGCCGGGATTAATTACACACTACAAGTTCGCCAATCTTTCAGCCAGGCCAGTGTCGGTACTTTGAGGGAGGTCCCCCGTGCTTTCGCACGAACCTAATTACTGTAAACCTCGTTTTCCCAGAGGCGTAACCCCGTTGACACCTTTCTAGACACCTACTTGATCGGCTAATTGTAATGTATAAAACTCTCCCAGGAGTAACTCTTACTCGCAGCAGGTATCGGGATCCAACTATCTCATAGAAGGTATGCAATCTCATTGCAAATTTCAACACTTGAAATTCCCGATAATATTTTGCCCCGAACGATCTATGACCTTGACAAGGTCAACAAACCATAGACCGCAAGTCAAGTTCAACCCGTCATTTCTTGATTGAATCAAACCCACCCGCACGACCCTTGACAAGGTCAACAAGGCCGCACGACTACCCTAACCCAATCTGCATCATATGCATAAGCAGATAAATACTGGTTAGCTACCGCACACTGCGCCTTGACAAGGTCAACAAACGCAGCACGAATACTAAACAGGATTTATCTGAAATGACGGAGGGCTACGACAGGTTTTTCTGAAAACCTATTACGTAATGAACTTGATATCGTTGTAGGATCAAATGAATTTTGAAATGGAGTGTTTTTGAGGCTTTTCTAGTTTTGTTAAAGGAGTCACTCCCGGTGAAGGGATCGTCGGTCCTTTCCTCGTCGAATGAGGTGCGGGATATATCATATATATCACTGTGCAAAGCAAAAACTCTTAAAAGCAATCAAAAGACAAACCGAATGTGTAGCATCTGCCAGTTATTGCTAAAGGAGTCACTCCCGGTGAAGGGATCTCGATCCTTTCCTTATCGAATAAGGTGCAGGATATATCATATATACCGCTGTGCAAAGCAAGAACTGTAGCTACCTTTTTTTTATTTTGAAATTCGATTCTACAACATCTTAGGTTTCTTTTATTTCATTAATCACATTAATGAAGTCCCATCATTTAAATACCTAAACATCACAGATAAATACGACGTACACTTATGCCATCCGCATTCGCCTCGATGTCCCCTCATGCACCGTTAGGTTAGGTAACTAACGACAGGGCAGGGCAGGGCTAGCGCGGGTGTAAAACATAAGTAACGTCTATATAATATATCATATATACTATATACTGTATCTATCACAGAACATCACATGATCACATCACAGATATCGCAGCAGAAGAATCATATGAAATATTGGATAGACTAGGACGTCCGTGTTTTCAATACGAGCCAGTATAAAATACGGATTCCACGGTCGTGATGAATAGCCAAACCCACACCCCAAGACCCCTACGAGAGCGGCAAGCAACCCTACCAATTCTGGAGTTAGGAGACCCGGACCCGACTCCTCGAGTTGGTCTCCCACTGGACTCCAGAACCCGGTTACTTGTGCCCTCCTCCTTGGGTCTATCCTAGTGCGGAAAAGTAAATAATATACAAACGGTGACATCTTCCGCAACCTGGAAGCGCCCCAATAAAAGAATATTACATACAAGTTTTTACATGAATGAAAATAAAAAACACTCATCTCACATAAAAACCCCCGGCTATTCAAACACGACGATCCAATATAACATATCCAGCAACACATAACATCACATGTCATCATCGTAAGTAAATATGCGCATCCCAATTTTCGTTGACATATAGCAACGAAACCGGCGATATCACATATTACACTTACGGTCACAGAAAAGAAAGTGTAAAACTACAACAGTTGGAATCCGCAACCACCTCAGACATCGCATGCCTGACCAAATGAATTCCTTAGACATCGCATGCCTAACAATTATAAACCCCGCATTTCAGTCTCATTATCGAAAACACTTTTCAATATCGAGTCGGGAAATTCAACAAGATTCCCGACAGTCTGATCGAATGCTCGTCGCAAACTTCAGTAGACGGCCGCACCCCTGATACCGTCGACGAAGTGCACCAAGGCGGAACACCGCTACCGCGAGCACCCGAACGGATGCTTTCGGCGACGGGGTTCTCCTACAGTCACTTGGTCGGGGCTATGGAGTGAGGCTGTCTATTAAGTTTACCCGGCGAGTATCCACGTACGCTACGTGATTGCGACGGACTTTTGATCACATCAAAATTCCGTGGCAACCGATCAAGTGAGACTAAACTGCTATGTTTATAACATTCATTCAGTTATCTCATAACTTATTGTGAATTCCAATTATTGTATCCCATTCCAGATAATTAGAAAATGTTAAACTTTCCGATTGAACATTCGAACACCCAAGTTTTCCCGATACAGATCAACACATGAAACAAGTCTAACAACATTCAGTTCGTGCCTCAGTACCAACGGTCCAGCCGTAGAAGGGTCAAGCCAACGCCTCACATGTGGCACGCCGTACTGCCCCAAACCCGAAGGTTCAAAGGGCAGTTCAAGACGGTCACATAATCGAGTTAAGGTTTGTTATTTTCTAGAGGGTCCATTGCATTACTTGCACTACTTAGAACGTCGTTAAACTTCGAAAAAATCCAACACTTGGAAATTTCCCGACAGGGGAAAAATTGGGTATTTGTATCCGGTCGAACTTTTTAACATATTCTAAAAAATTATCCGGAAAGCCAAATAGACAAAATCTGATAATCCGATCGAACATTCGAATCCCCAAAACAACCCAGAAAATTCAACACTTGAATTAATATTAAAAATTCCCAGAAAATCCAGCATAATTTAATAAGAGTTACTGTGCAAATTTGTATGCCACAAAGGACAAAACAGCCGCGGATCCGCCGCACGAGCCAAGCTCGTGCCGCGGAACCGCGGCTCATTGAAGGAATTACGCACACGAATTTTACAGTTTCCCTTAGAATTGCCTGCTGATTTTTCTGCATATTTTTCATGTTGAAAAATCTCAGATTTTAGAAAAAGGACAGAGAGCTATTTTGGGTTCTAATTTTCGGTTCGATCGGACTTCAAATTGCGTCTAGACTTCGCCTAAGGCTCTAGGTAGGCTCTGATACCACTGTTGGGTTCCTAGGCACCCTAATGAGGTCTCACAAGGCATCGAACATGCCATTTTCAAATTTTAACGGTGCCGAGAGACCCGACTACGGATCGTTTGCTAGAAAACTAGGCGAAAAAACTAACTAGTTAACACTTAACTATGAGAATACGGATATACAACCTTTGTAGATCCGGTGCTCCACCTCCATATCTCCGCAACGAAGTCCTCTCCGCTGTCCAAAAAGAATCCGGGCTCTAGCGTCGACTTCTTCGGAGAATAAGCGAGCTAGGTCGTCGATGTCCATGCCGAAGATGATCTACATCGAGGCATCGCTAAATCAAGCTCCGACTTCACCAAGTCAAGAAACTTGTGAAGAAAACACACTCTACTACTTGGAAAGAGGTAGAGGATGAAGAAATAGGAAGTGGGTAGACTTTAGATTTGGATTTCTCACTCTTTTTCATCACTTGCCATTGATGGAGGCAAGCTTTCTTCACTTGAAGAAATGATGAAGAAGAAGGAAATTGTTATGATAAGAATTATTAAAATAGAAAAGAAAATACATTCTTATCATAAGCAAACCATGGTTAGGTGTAGAGAATTGACCAAGGTTAAAGAATGGCTAGGGTTAAGGAGATGAGACAAAAATGGTGACTTAATGAAAGCTTCATGTTGAAAACAAAACTAGCCACCATTTTTCACTTCTTTTCCTTTTCTCATTTATCTTTTAAATGCAAATGAAAAGATAAATGAATGAATAAAAGAAAACCCTAATCATTTACTTAACCTAGGTTTAATTCATTACACTTAACAAAAAAGATATGTATCATCAAACATGATACAATCAAGTGCACAAAATCATATCGCATATGCAATGCGCACACTCGAGTGAGAAAATCCATTTAAAGTGAACCGATACTAGTTAGTGCAAAGTAATATATCAAATATATAATTATGCATTAAATCATTAAATCAACTCTTGATTTAACGATCCGGTCATATCGCATATAACCGACTAATATCAATGTATCGGCTTATCGAATCAACGCTTGAATCGATAACTAGGTTATATCGCATACAACCAATCGATACATTCATCCCGAGAATAAAATACGGTATCATATACACGAATTATTCTCGGTCCCGCACATATCTCATATGCGCTTCTATTTCGTTTCGCTTGAGCCAGGAAACCTCTGTGTAGGACTCTAAAGACTCGTCAATACGCCAGCAGCAGATGATGATCATATTAATCATCCACAAGCCGCAAGCGGTCTGCTAAACGTAACGGCCACCCGGGTATTGAGCGATCAGAAGATCGACGAGCAAGCCCGCTCACACTCCTGTGAATCCAACCAGTAACACTACCGTACAGTCCGGTCTGATCGTCTGATATGTCGCATATCTCGCCTAGGGGTGGTAAACGTCAGACCCCAATAGCTCGATAAGTCGTGTCGATATGAGGTCTATAACTATTCGAGAAACTACAGGTAACACTTACCAGTAAATCTCAGCAACCCTGGCCAGGGATTTCCTGTTATAGCCAATCGAACACTGCGCAACATCAACTCCCTATACCGAGAGAGACGAATCCCCTCCTATCGCTCATTGCCTCCATGTGACTCGGGACTGTACCCAAAAACCACCGTTTTGCATGCCCTCTTGGACGTGGTAAGATGGAAATCAAAGCAAAGTGGGAACCACACAAGACTCTATGACGATCTCGGGTCAACAGACTACTCTGTACCAGTGTCACCAGAGAACTGCCATCTGACGTGAGGTATAATACCATCTGGGAGTTCTCGGCGAGTCCGTCCAGTGTACCCAGTCTCTACTGAGCACCCGTACATCATCTCTGATGTCAAACACCGATGGATATGGGATCATCCATCGCCCATCTGTATGGGTCGAGAAGGTATACGCTAGTCTACACTGGTATATCGTTGCCCCGTCTCGATACACCCACGACTAGGGACTTTGAAGGATGTACTTACGGACTACCATGTCCCCACTAGTATGATCCGTATCATAGTCCAGGTAGTCAAGTACACATCCTAAGGGCTTTACCAACATGTAATAGAGAGACAATCAGTATACACGTTAAGGCAAAGAGCAACCAGATAGCATACTATCATGTCGAGCAAGAAAGTCCTCCCTATATACGTCCCAGCATCCACTACAATATACATCCTATGTACAGTAATGGCCTCTAGGGCATACATATAACTAACACAAACTTTCCTGTAAGCTCCTCCAGAAGTGCAACAAAAATCGGGTATCACGATCAGAAACGATGCTCGCAGGTACTCCATGCAATCTTACGATCTCCTGCATGTACCGTTCTGCCAAAGCTTCCGTTGATTGACTAACTCGAAATGGTATGAAATGAGCTGCCTTGGTCAATCGATCAACAATTACCCAAACTGCATTGTTGCCCTTTGGACTCCGCGGTAGAGCCGTCACGAAATCCATGGTTATATGTTCCCACTTCCATTGAGGAATCGGAAGTGGTTGCAATAAACCAGCAACCCTATGATGTTCAGTTTAACTTGCTGACACACCAAGCACTTCGCTACAAAGCGGGCAATCTCCCGTTTCATGCCTTCCCACCAGAAATGCTGTCGTAGATCTCGGTACATCTTCGTGCCTTCTGGATGCACGGAATATGCGGAACTGTGCGCCTCCTTCATAACTTCTTCGCGAATATCTCCTTTTGGCACACACAAACGGCTACCATATCGCAACGAACCATCTTCATGAATCAACAAGTCCGTTCGAAGTCCACCTTCAACTTGTTCTTGAAACTTTTGCAATTTAGGGTCCTGCAATTGCGCTGCTTTAATATTCTCAATCAACGACGATTGTACTTGCAGCTGCATCAACTGTCCCGAAGAATGCGGTAGCACGATCTCCAAATCGAATATCCGAAAGTCTTCAATAAGTTCCTTCTGTGCAGTCAACATCCGAATTGCTGGCAACCGACTAAGCGCATCCGGCGCAACATTAACTTTCCCCGGATGATACTTAAGATCAAGATCGTAGTCAGCCATCAGCTCCAACCATCTACGCTGCCTTATATTAAGCTCTTTCTGTGTGAACACATACTTCAGGCTTTTTTGATCGGTGAATACTTCGACGCTTTCGCCCAATAAGTAGTGTCTTCAAATCTTCAAAGCGAAAATCACAGCTGCTAGCTCCAAATCATGAGTTGGGTAATTCTTCTCATGGGTCTTCAACTGTCTTGATGCGTAAGCTATAAGCTTCCCATGCTGCATCAAAACACATCCTAAGCCTTTCCCAGATGCGTCGCTGTGAATCACCAATCCTCCGGAACTGTCTGGTACAGTCAAAATAGGAGCGGTTACCAATCTCTGCTTCAACGCCTCAAAAGCTGACGCACACTTATCCGTCCACACAAATGGTATTTCCTTGCGCGTAAGCTTGGTCAGAGGCTCAGCCAAACGAGCAAAATTCTCCACGAACCTTCTGTAATACCCGCAAGTCCAAGAAAGCTTCTGATCTCTGCAATGTTCTTCGGAATCGGCCAATCTCGAACTGCTGCAATCTTTTCGGGATCAACGGCGATTCCATCTCCGGACACGACATGCCCCAAAAATTTCACTTCCTCAAGCCAAAACTCGCACTTGCTCATCTTTACATACAATCTTTCTTGCCTCAATGTCTGCAGTGCGATCTTCAAGTGTTCTGCATGCTCTTCTATACTTTTTGAGTAGACCAGAATATCATCAATGAACACCACTATAAACTGGTCCAAGAATGGTGAAAAGATTCGGTTCATCAAGTCCATAAATATCGCCGGTGCATTCGTTACTCCGAAGGGCATCACTAAATACTCGTAATGTCCATACCGAGTTTGTGTAAGTCCATATTGCGACCCCCGGTGCTTACGGGGAGGCGGAAACGGTATAAAAAACGAATTTTTATCGCAAGAGGCAACATGGACTAAACAAGGTCGGGATCGTTGTCTAAACTAAAACTAGTATTCTTGCTAAAGAGAGTTAGCTACTATGGAAGATGGTTATACCTAAACTTGAACTCCTTCTTCTTCAAACCTTGTAGAGGTTGATGGTTCTCTTTTCGTCGCCTTCTCCCGTCGAAGATGGATCCACCTCGAAGGTTCGACCTTTGGGCTCTTCCTCGATCTTTGAGTGAACTAGGGTTTCCGGCTTTCTAAACCTTCATCCTAGAATGAGTAGAGAGTGATTAGGGTTTGCTTTTTCTTTTAAAGAGAAGGATTCTCAACACATGAGAAGGTTTCTCTTTTCTAGAGGAAGAAGAAGATGAAATGAGGAGAGAGAGAGGTTATGATAGAATGAGCAATCTTTTTTCTTTCTTGCAACCATAATGCAAAAGAAAAGTATTATCTAAATGATAATAATTGAAATAAGAATAGTTGATGGTGAATATGGAATGACCACTATCATACTTCTTTAAATGAAGTGTAAGCATGAATCAAGGAAGACTTTCAAGGCATGATGGTGGTCAATGGTCAACAAGTCAACCAAGGTCAACAAGTCAACAAAAAAATCAACCATAACATAATTCTTATTTAATTACTATTATTAATACATAATATATAAATCCATTAGGGTTTGGAAAATGAAGACTGTCAACTGTGCATACGCACCCGTTCCGAAACCCTAATGAAAAACCTCATTCTCCGCCTCAAGCAACTGTGCATACACACCTGCATTCTCGTTCCGAGGAACAAGAATACCAAGAGATAAAAGCAACCCCCAAAACATATACCAGTATCTGGCTCAAACCAGAGCCTGCCAGTATAATCCATCCGGACTCCAAACGTGCACAAGTGCGCGGATGAGAACGAACCCTGTCGCAAAACCATGCGACCTCTACTCTGTTTTGCCCAGAGGCGAATACCCTCTGTGTGGGACTCTAAAGACTCGACACTACGCTGGCAGTGGGTTTAACCACAGACCGCAAGCGGCACTAGCTGTGCATAACGGTCCCCAGGTAGATGCCGACAAGAAGGCTGACGAGGTGAAACCCCATCTGAACTCCTACTGAGTCTGAATGTGACATTCTCCGTACAGTCCGGTCTGTTCGTCTGATACATCGCATGGCGGGCCTAGGGGGCGGTAAAACGTCAGTCCCCCAATAGCGGTACAAGTCGTGTCGGAGTGAAGCCCAAAACACCCTGAGATAACACTGGAAACCTACCAGTATATCTCGCTTGCCCTGGCCAGGGACTACTCGTGTAATGGCTCTCCTAGATACAGCGCGATGTCAACCCCCAATACCGGGAGAGACGAATCCTGTCTAACCGTCACTGCCTCCAAGTGCTTCGGGACTGCACCCAACCACCACCTGTTTGCACGACTCCTTTGAGCCGTGGTAGGGTAGTGATCAAAGTGCAGTGGGAACACACTCGAGGCGAAGTGTCAGTGTCAAGTCAGCGGACTAAGCTGTACTCATGTCACCTGGGAACTGATAACTGACGATAGGTATAATACCAACCTGTCAGTTCCCGACGAGTCCTGTCCAGTGTACTCGTAACCCAACGAGCACCCGTATACTATCTCCAGTACGACGTACTGATGGCTGTGGGACAGACCATCTCCCACACTGGGATGAGAAGCGCATACGCTAGTCTACTCCGGAGTATCGATGCCCTGTCTCGATAGTCCTACGACTAGGGACCTGTATAAGGATGTGCTTATAGATTACCCAGCCCCCACTAGTGTGACTGCCATCACAACGCTGGTAATCAAGCAAAGATCCTAAGGGCTCCACTAATGCGTATAAGTGATATACTGAAATAAACACAAGTACACATTGAAGTAGAAACAAACCAAGTAGCATACTACTATATTGAGCAAGATTGTTTATACAAGGTGAATATCCCAAGCTTCCATTAAGTAATATACAAACTAGTATGATACAGTAATGGCCTCTAGGGCATATACACTAACAATCTCCCACTTGCACTAAGGCCATGTACTGGCGTATCGAAGACCTATCATCTCGATCAGCCGCTCGAACTGAGTCTGGGGTAGGGCCTTGGTGAATGGATCTGCAGTGTTCTCTTCTGAAGCAACCCTCCGAACCTCGATCTCCTTGCGATCCACGATCTCCCTGATCAGGTGATACCGCCTCAAGATGTGCCTGGATCTCTGATGGGACCTGGGTTCCTTTGCTAAAGCTATAGCCCCGTTGTTGTCGCAATACAGAGGTACTGGGTCAACAATGGACGGAACCACCTGAAGTTCTTTTAAGAACTTCCTTATCCAGACAGCTTCTTTTGCGGCATCAGATGCAGCGATGTATTCCGCTTCCATAGTCGAGTCTGCAACGGTTTCCTGTTTGGAACTCTTCCAACACACCGCCCCTCCATTGAGGGTAAAGACAAAACCCGACATGGACTTGGAATCATCCTTGTCACTCTGGAAGCTGGAGTCAGCAAAGGCCTCAATCTGGAGGTCTTTTCCGCCATACACCAAGAACATCTCCTTAGTCCTCCTCAGGTACTTGAGAATGTTCTTTACCGCTATCCAATGTTTCTCCCCAGGGTTTGACTGATACCGGCTTACTACACTCAGTGCATAAGCTACATCCGGTCTGGTACACAACATCGCATACATTATAGAGCCTACCGCAGAAGCGTAGGGTATAATAGACATGCGATCTCTCTCCAAATCAGTCTTGGGAGACATCTCTTTAGAGAGGGTGATCCCATGACAAGCCGGTAGGTTACCGCGCTTGGAATCTTCCATACTGAATCTTTTCAGTACGGTGTCGATGTACCTGGACTGTGAAAGTCCTAATATCCTCTTGGATCTATCACGATGGATCCGGATCCCCAGGATGTAAGAGGCATCACCCAGGTCTTTCATGGAGAACCTGTGTGACAAGAAACCCTTGACAGATTGTAGCATAGGAATGTCATTTCCTATTAAGAGAATGTCATCCACGTATAAAACAAGGAATACCACAGTTCTCGCTACAAATCTACTATAGATGCATGGTTCATCTGGATTTTTGATAAAGTCAAATTCCTTGACCGTCTCATCAAAACAGATGTTCCAACTCCGCGATGCCTGCTTTAGTCCATAGATGGACTTAAGCAACTTGCACACCTTTCTGCTGCTCCCACTCTGAATGAAACCCTTTGGCTGATCCATATAGACACACTCCTCTAAATTTCCATTTAGAAAAGCGGTTTTTACGTCCATCTGCCAAATCTCATAATCGTGGAAGGCAGCAATGGCAAGAAGGATCCGAATGGATTTCAGCATAGCCACTGGAGAAAAGGTTTCGTCGTAGTCCAAGCCAGGTCTTTGACGGAAACCCTTTGCTACAAGTCTAGCTTTATAGGTCTCAACCTGTCCATCTACACCAATCTTCCTTTTGAAGATCCACTTGCATCCTACGGGTTTTACCCCGTCTGGAGCAATGTCCAACGTCCATACTTTGTTGGTGTACATGGACTCCATTTCGGTCCGCATTGCATCCAGCCATTTTACCGAGTCAACGCTCTGAACGGCCTGCTGGAAGCTAGTAGGCTCATCATAGTCTATGATGCAATCCTCTCTATCCCCGTCTATGAGAAAACCGTAGTATCTCTCGGGCGGATGAGACTGCCTACTACTTCTGCGGAGCGGCGTAGGAATGTCCTGTTCATTTGAACCTTCTGGTTCCACTAAGCTTTCAGTAATAGTCCGTGGTTCTGGAATTTCTTCCAGTTCTACTGTGCTCCCACTTATCTGGTTTTCCAAAAAACTCAGTTTCCAAGAAGTAGGCATGACGAGAAACAAGGACTTTTTGTTCCTCTTCACAGTAGAAGAAATATCCTTTGGAGTTCTTTGGATATCCCACGAACTTACACTGTACTGAGCGCGCCTCGAGCTTGTCCGCATGCTGCTTTTTAACAAAAGCTGGACATCCCCAAGTCTTGATGTGACTGAGATGGGGTCTCTTCCCACACCACATCTCATATGGTGTAGTAGGCACAGTCTTAGTAGGAACTCGGTTCAAAAGGTACGCAACTGATTCTAGTGCATACCCCTAGAATGATCGCGGTAACTCAGCGTTACTCATCATGGACCGTACCATATCCAATAGGGTCCGGTTCCGTCTCTCCGATACACCGTTATGTTGCGGGGTGTATAGAGGAGTAAGCTGAGAGAGAATCCCATTCTCTTTTAAATAATTCAGGAACTCGGCACTTAAGTATTCTCCACCTCGATCCGATCTTAGAATCTTGATACTTTTGCCGGTTTGTTTTTCTACTTCATTCTTAAATTCCTGGAATTTTTCAAAAGATTCTGACTTATGTTTCATTAAGAAGACATAACCGTATCTTGAAAAATCATCCGTAAAAGTAATGAAGTAAGAATAACCGCTTCGCGCATGTGTAGACATTGGACCGCACACGTCGCTGTGTATGAGTCCCAAGAGCTCGCTCGCTCTTACTCCGTGTCCAGTGAACGGAGTCTTTGTCATCTTTCCTTTGAGACAGGATTGACAAGTGGCATATGATTGATATTCGAACGGATCCAAATATCCTTCTGTATGTAACTTAGTCAACCTTCTCTCATTGATGTGACCCAGTCTACAAAGCCATAAGAAAGTCTGATTAATATCTGGTGACTTTCTTTTGTGTGTATTCTGGACATTGAAAATCTGTGGTTGGTTTAATACGTATATACCATTGCTCAATGTACCTGACCCAATCAGAACTTGATTAAGGTAAATGTTAACAACATTACTTACAAACGCAAATTCATAACCTTCTTTAGAAACCAAAGATACAGAAATGATATTACAAGTTGCGTTGGGTACAAAAAAGCAATTACGCAAAACCAAAACATGCCCATCTGACATTCCCAGGTGATAGTCCCCCACGGCTTTAGCATCCATGCTAGCTCCGTTCGCAACTCTGAGGGTCATGTCACCTGTCTTCAAAACCCTACGGTTTCTCAACGCCTGCAAAGAATTACAGATATGAGATCCTGATCCGGTATCCAATACCCAGGAAGTAGAGTTTATAGAAAGACAGTTTTCAATAACATACACACCTGAAGCTGAAGCCGCAACCTGCTTCAGTTCCTGTGTCCTGGCTTTCCAAGCCCTGCAATCTTTCTTCCAGTGTCCACTCTTGTGACAATAGAAGCATTCCTCTTTACCAACAAGCTTCCCCTCTATCTTTGTTGCCTTTTCCTTTCCCTTCGTACCCACTTTACTAACACCGCCCCTTGGTTTGGCGGGGGCTTTCCTCTTCTTTCCCTTGGCTTTCGCCTTGGACCTAGAAGAAGAAGATCCTCCTACAAACAAAGTGGATGTATCCCTACCCTTCTGTAGGGTGCCCTCTGCCCTCCTCAGCAGGTTGAGGAGTTCTGAAAGTTCAACTTCCTTTTCTTGCAAGTTGAAATTCAGTATGAACTGGGCGTAAGTGGATGGAAGGGACTGGAGAATTATATCCGTATAGAGTTCACTATCCAACGTGGTCCCAAGTTCCGCGAGCTCCTCAGTGTAGCCAATCATCTTAAGCACGTGGTCCGCTACCGATGATCCGACGGCCAACTTTGTCGAAAATAACTTCTTCGACACTTCGTATCTTGCGATACGAGACTGCTCTCCATACAGTTCTTTTGTATGAAGAAATATGGATTCCAAATCCATATTCTCGTGCCTCCTCTGATGGTCATTGTCCATCGAGGCAAGTACGAGGCATCTGGCCTTCGCGCTGTCAATCTCCCAAGTCTTACGGATTTCCTTATCCGCGACGCTGGAGGTGGGACCTGGGACGGGGGGAGCTTTGGTGGTAAGAAGATACCCCAGCTTGTCGTAAGAGATTGCCAATTTGACATTCCTGAGCCAATCTTTGTAGTTTGGCCCTGTTAATATGTTTTTATCTAGAAGTAACTTAAGTCCAGTCATTTCGATTTGGTCGCTGCAGGGGGAGAGAAGAAACACTTAGCACGATGCTCTTGCAAGTTTAGAATGGTTTTTAATTTGTCTAAACAGGATGGCTCCCACTGTCTCTCGAATCCCTCCTCAAACCACAAAGGAAGAATTAGCCGGGATCAATCCCACCGTACAATACTTGCTTAACCGTTCAGCCAGGCCAGTGTCGGTACTTCGAGGGAGGTTTTCCAACGCTTTCGCGAAGTTCCTTAATTTAAGAACCTCTTTTCCCTGGGGACGTAGCCCCGCTAACACCTTTCTAGGCACCTACTAGGTTTATAGCATTGATCGTTTAGTGAGAAATTTCCCGAGGAGTAGCATATACTCACAGTAGGATCGGGATCCAAATATCATCGCGTGACGAAAATGAAGGAATCCTACCATAATCATCACACTCCAAATGGTATGCAAATCTAGCAAGTTTCAGTACTTATGAAACTCCCGATGTGGATTTTTGCCCCATGCTCTTATGACCTTGACTTTGGCCAACAAATCATAAGTCACATGTCAAGTTCTTCCCGTCGTTCTCCAGGTTAATTTGAATCCACCCGTACATACCCTTGACTTTGGCCAACAAGGCAGTACGACTGTTCCAAATCAACGCATCTATCTATGCTGCACATGAATATCCAATAGCTACCAATCACTATGCCTTGACTTTGGCCAACAAACACAGCTTGAATACTATTGACTATTTATGTGAAACGACGGAGGGCTACGAATGGTTTTGGCGAAACCGTGAACGTAGTGAACTTGATATAATCGATGGAACGAGATAGCTTTTAGAAGGAGTGGCTCAAGCTCCGCATTTAAAAGTTAGTTTTGAAAAGAACCGAGTGGTTTTTCGAAAGTGTTCCATCGACTTAAACTTGGTTTATTATCTTGCATTAGTTCTTTTAATGCGTGATATTCTTGCATTAGTTCTTTTAATGTGTCCCATCATTTAATTCCTACCATTGCAGAAAACAACCAAAATATGACGTACGCTTATGCCATTCGCATTCGCCACGGGGTCCCGTCATCACTCGTTAGGTTACTTAACTAACGACAGAGCGGGGGCTGGGCTAGCGCGGCTGTAAAACATAAGCAACGCCTAAATAGAAAGCAATGATAGACATTACAGATCACAGATGAATACATTGAATATACTAGCAATCCGCATTCCTTTCGAGCCTGAAACGAAAAGAGGATAACACGGTCGCGGTGAATAGCAAATACCCCACCCAAGACCCCTACGGGTGCGGCAAACTACCCGCCATGTTCCCGGTAGTTTGTGCACCCCACCATGGGTCTATCCTAGGAGCAAAAACAGTAAAAAGAATTATACAATGACGGCTACAACCCCGACCCGGTTGTGCGGCCAAACAAATAATATAATTACATCAATTTACATTTACAATGAATGAAAGAAAAACAAAAGCTCATCTCACATCCACCCCGGCTATTCACCCGCGACAGTCCAACACATTCATATACACATTCCAGCACATTACAGATCATGTATAACCCCGACTAATCGACTTATAGCGATTAGCCGACGTTCAATACATGCAAACATCACAGATATAACCAACATAGCCAAAGTGCAGTGAAGTTCGGAAAAAATACGGAATTATAGGACCCCAAAAGTGAATTTCTGTTCTGGAAAATCTGGGTACATATAATATATCTGAAAAATCCCAAAACCAACACTGAAGAACACTGCACGAAAAACGATGCAAAGATGAAAATAACCTGCGGCGGTTCCGCGGCCAGATGAATAGGTGAGGCCGCGGAAGGGCGGCGGTTTGGAGGAAACATGCTATCGTTTTTGGTGGGTGTTCTTAGAAAACCCTGAGACGATTTTACAAGTATAAAGTTTTTCATTTTGAGCAGAAAAAATTTCAACAGAAACTTAGGGTTTTGTTTTTCCGGTTTTGCGATTTTTCGGTTCCGAACTTCGTTACACTTCACTACCAAGCTAGTTTAAGTTTAGTTAGGCTCTGATACCACTGTAAGTCCATATTGCGACCCCCGGTGCTTACGGGGAGGCGGAAACGGTATAAAAAACGAATTTTTATCGCAAGAGGCAACATGGACTAAACAAGGTCGGGATCGTTGTCTAAACTAAAACTAGTATTCTTGCTAAAGAGAGTTAGCTACTATGGAAGATGGTTATACCTAAACTTGAACTCCTTCTTCTTCAAACCTTGTAGAGGTTGATGGTTCTCTTTTCGTCGCCTTCTCCCGTCGAAGATGGATCCACCTCGAAGGTTCGACCTTTGGGCTCTTCCTCGATCTTTGAGTGAACTAGGGTTTCCGGCTTGCTAAACCTTCATCCTAGAATGAGTAGAGAGTGATTAGGGTTTGCTTTTTCTTTTAAAGAGAAGGATTCTCAACACATGAGAAGGTTTCTCTTTTCTAGAGGAAGAAGAAGATGAAATGAGGAGAGAGAGAGGTTATGATAGAATGAGCAATCTTTTTTCTTTCTTGCAACCATAATGCAAAAGAAAAGTATTATCTAAATGATAATAATTGAAATAAGAATAGTTGATGGTGAATATGGAATGACCACTATCATACTTCTTTAAATGAAGTGTAAGCATGAATCAAGGAAGACTTTCAAGGCATGATGGTGGTCAATGGTCAACAAGTCAACCAAGGTCAACAAGTCAACAAAAAAATCAACCATAACATAATTCTTATTTAATTACTATTATTAATAGATAATATATAAATCCATTAGGGTTTGGAAAATGAAGACTGTCAACTGTGCATAAGCACCCGTTCCGAAACCCTAATGAAAAACCTCATTCTCCGCCTCAAGCAACTGTGCATACACACCTGCATTCTCGTTCCGAGGAACAAGAATACCAAGAGATAAAAGCAACCCCCAAAACATATACCAGTATCTGGCTCAAACCAGAGCCTGCCAGTATAATCCGTCCGGACTCCAAACGTGCACAAGTGCGCGGATGAGAACGAACCCTGTCGCAAAACCATGCGACCTCTACTCTGTTTTGCCCAGAGGCGAATACCCTCTGTGTGGGACTCTAAAGACTCGACACTACGCTGGCAGTGGGTTTAACCACAGACCGCAAGCGGCACTAGCTGTGCATAACGGTCCCCAGGTAGATGCCGACAAGAAGGCTGACGAGGTGAAACCCCATCTGAACTCCTACTGAGTCTGAATGTGACATTCTCCGTACAGTCCGGTCTGTTCGTCTGATTCATCGCATGGCGGGCCTAGGGGGCGGTAAAACGTCAGTCCCCCAATAGCGGTACAAGTCGTGTCGGAGTGAAGCCCAAAACACTCTGAGATAACACTGGAAAACGACCAGTATATCTCGCTTGCCCTGGCCAGGGACTACTCGTGTAATGGCTCTCCTAGACACAGCGCGATGTCAACCCCCAATACCGGGAGAGACGAATCCTGTCTAACCGTACTCGTGTAATGGCTCTCCTAGACACAGCGCGATGTCAACCCCCAATACCGGGAGAGACGAATCCTGTCTAACCGTCACTGCCTCCAAGTGCTTCGGGACTGCACCCAACCACCACCTGTTTGCACGACTCCTTTGAGCCGTGGTAGGGTAGTGATCAAAGTGCAGTGGGAACACACTCGAGGCGAAGTGTCAGTGTCAAGTCAGCGGACTAAGCTGTACTCATGTCACCTGGGAACTGATAACTGACGATAGGTATAATACCAACCTGTCAGTTCCCGACGAGTCCTGTCCAGTGTACTCGTAACCCAACGAGCACCCGTATACTATCTCCAGTACGACGTACTGATGGCTGTGGGACAGACCATCTCCCATACTGGGATGAGAAGCGCATACGCTAGTCTACTCCGGAGTATCGATGCCCTGTCTCGATAATCCTACGACTAGGGACCTGTATAAGGATGTGCTTATAGATTACCCAGCCCCCACTAGTGTGACTGCCATCACAACGCTGGTAATCAAGCAAAGATCCTAAGGGCTCCACTAATGCGTATAAGTGATATACTGAAATAAACACAAGTACACATTGAAGTAGAAACAAACCAAGTAGCATACTACTATATTGAGCAAGATTGTTTATACAAGGTGAATATCCCAAGCTTCCATTAAGTAATATACAAACTAGTATGATACAGTAATGGCCTCTAGGGCATATACACTAACAGTTTGGAACGCCGTCTTGCAAATATCTTCTGATAAAACTCGGACCTGATGATATCCGGATCGCAAATCCATCTTCGAGAATACCCTTGCGCCACTAAGCTGCTCAAATAATTCACCAATGCGAGGGATCGGGTACTTGTTCTTAATAGTCACCCGGTTTAATTCTCGATAATCGATGCACATCTTCCTTGTGCCATCTTTCTGTTAGTTATGTATATGCCCTAGAGGCCATTGTTGTACATATGATGTATATTATGATGGATGCTTGGATATATATAGAGAGGACTTTCTTGCTCGTCATGATAATATGCTATTTAGTTTCACTTTATCTTAACATGTCGACTTGTATTGGTTTACTGTCTTACTCTCACATGTTGATAAAGCCCTTAGGATCTGTACTCGACTACTGGGACTATGATGAGATCATACTAGTGGGGCCATGGTAGTCGATGAGTACATCCTATAACTGTTCCTAGTCGAGAGTATATCGAGACAGGGCATCGATACACCAGAGTAGACTAGCGTATACGCATCTTGACCCATATGATGGGCGATGGATAATCCCATATCCATCGGTGTTTGACATCAAGGATGGTGTACGGGTGCTCAGTGGAAACTGGGTATACTGGATGGACTCGCCGAGAACTCCCAGATGGTGATATACCACACGTCAGATGGCAGTTCTCCGGTGACACTGGTACAGGGTAGTCTGTAGACCCGAGATCGTCATAGAGTCTTGTGTGATTCTCACTGTACTTTGATTTCCACCTTACCACGTCCAAGAGGGCATGCAAAACGGTGGCTTTTGGGTACAGTCCCGAATCACATGGAGGCAATGAGAGATAGGAGGGGATTCGTCTCTCCCGGTATAGGGAGTTGATGTTGTGCTGTGTTCGATTGGCTATAACTGGAAGTCTCTGGCCAGGGCTGATATAGAGATATACTGGTAAGTGTTACCCGTAGTTTCTCGACCTGTTATGAGCCTCACATCGACACGACTTATCGATTACTGGGGTCTGACGTATACCACCCCTAGACTTGATATGCGATATATCAGACGAACAGACCGGACTGTACGGGAATGTTACTGATTGGATTCACAGGAGAATGGACAGGCTAGCTTGTTGATCTTCTGATCGCTCAATACCTGGGTGGATGTTACGTTTAGCTGACCGCTTGCAGCTTGTGGGTGTTTGATATGATCATCACCTGCTACCGATATATTGACGATTCTTTACAGTCCTACACAGAGGTTTCTTGGCTCAGGCAAAACGGAGTAGAGGCACATATGTGATATGTACAGGACCGAGGATATTGCGATATATGATACCGTACTTTATTCTCGCGATATTTAGTTATGAACCGGGTCATCGGATCAAGTGTTGATTCGATGAATCGGTACATGAGATATTAGTCGGTTATATTCGATATAGCCGGATCGTCGGATCAAGTATTGATTCGATGATTTAATGTATAATGATATATATGATATATTGTATTACATTATCTAATATTGGCTCTCTTTATTATTTTATTTTCTCACCGGATTAATACATTGATATATATGCGATATATGTTAATTGTATTATTTTCTTTTGTTGCAAATATATAATATATATGTGTGATATATATTATTGTGACATGATATGATTTATTATGAAACATGTTTAGTGATGATAAAAAGAGATTAGGGTTTGATTAGGGTTAGCTCCTTCTTGTTTATTCTAGAAGGATTTCCTTTTGTCTTGGTTAAGATATTATGGTTGATACTTATCCATGACTCATTCTTAACCAAACCAAACCCTAGCTCTAGTATATTCTCTACAAAGGTTAAGCCTCTCATCCTTGACCATGGTTCCATAATCAATCATATACTCTTATTACTATTCATCACAAAAGGATTATCTCATTATTCTTCATCTTCTTCTCTCTTGAGATTTTGAAAGAGCTCACTAGATTTTCCTTTGGTGATGATTTCTTGTGAGAAATTGATATAAAAAGAAAGCATAAATACTACTCCATCATCTTCATCTAATCTAGCCCATTAGATTAGGGTGTTCACTTCTTTAGAGTGAGAGAGCTTGGGTTATAGCAACTTCGACGTAGATCACCGGAGAAGCGGAATACTACAAGCTAGCCTGGATCGTTCGAGTCGTGGAGCCTCTCTTGAGTCCGGGAGATCGTGGATCGCGGCGAAGGGACTTCTACTCGGAGCTTATGAAGCGAAGGAGCAGACTACAAAGGTTGTAATCCCTCACACTTAGTAGTAAAGATGTTTACTTGCATGTAAAAACCCTAATAGCAAAGATCCCGGCTTTGGGTTGTTCGGCACATCTAAAATTTTATTCGGGCATGTTTGATACCTTATGAACCTTCACAAGAGTGCCTAAAAACCCTTCAGTGGTATCAGAGCCTAGCTAGAGCATTAGGCGACGTGTATACGAAGTTAAAACTCCGATCGAACCCGATATGACGAAAATGTCCTAGGCACACTCAAGAGGTTCCACAACTGATCAACCATGCCAAAATCAAATTTTACAAGTGCCGAGAAACCCTAATGCTAGATCGTTAACTAGAGGTAAGGCGAAACATGCAAGTAAACAACTTTATTGCTAGATGAAAGAGACTACAACCTTTATAGATCCGGTCCTCCACTTCTCTAGCTCCGTGTTGACGTCCCTTCGCTGCGTTCATCGGAATCCCAGACCCTAGCGTCGATTTCATCGGAGAAATGGGCGGGCTAGGTCGTTGACTTCGATGCCGGAGATGATCTACGTCGAGGCGACTCAAACTCAAGCTCCACCTTCACTAGGTCATGAAACTTGTGAAGATAACACACTCTACTACATGGCAAGTGGTAGAGGATGAAGAAATAGGAAGTGGGTTCACTTTGGATTTGGATTTCTCACTTGGAATCATCACTTGGAAATTTCAAGAGAGCTTTTCTTTTCTTCATCAAGAAGAAGAAGAAGAAGAAAAGAAAATGAATGAATAAAAATAAAAATAGAAAATCAAGTGATGCCTTATCATAATGCAACCATGGGTGAGGCTAACACATGTAGAGAATAAACTAGGGTTTAGTTAAATGGTTGGGTTAAGGAAAGAAACAAAATGGTCAAAGCTTTCAAAACTTCATGAAGTTTCAAGAATGAAACAAAGTTAGCCACCATTTTATTCTTGCCAAAATAAATAAGTAAATAAATAAATAAGGTAATGGAAACCCTAACCATTAACTAAACATGGTTTAAAGTAAACACACACCCAAGTTTGCATGTATCATCAAACATGATACAAACTAGTGCACAAACATATATCATATATACAATGTGCACAATCAAGTGAGAAAATCAATTTTAAGTGAACAAATACTAGTTAATGTAAAGTAATATATCAAATATATAATTATACATTAAATCATTAAATCAACACTTGATTTAATGATCCGGTCATATTGCATATAACCGACTAATATCAAGTGTATCAATGTATCGAAACAACACTTGATTCGGTAACCCGGCTATATCATATTTAACCGTCCAATGATACAAATCGCGAGAATGGAATTCAGTATCACATACTGATATTATTCTCGGTCCCGCACATATCTCATATGCGCTCCTATTTCGTTTCGCTTGAGCCAGGAAACCTCTGTGTAGGACTCTAAAGACTCGTCAATACGCCGGCAGCAGGTGATGATCATATCAACCACCCACAAGCCGCAAGCGGTCTGCTAAACGTAACGGCCACCCAGGTATTGAGCGATCAGAAGATCAACGAGCAAGCACGCTCACACTCCTGTGAATCCAACCAGTAACACTTGCCGTACAGTCCGGTCTGTTCGTCTGATATGTCGCATATCTCGCCTAGGGGTAGTAAACGTCAGACCCCAGTAGTGTAGGGTTCCTAGGCACTCCCAGGAGGTTCCACAAGGCATCAACCATGCCAAATTCAAAAATTTCCGGTGCCGAGTAACCCTAATACGATCGTTGACTAGAGAATAGGCGAAACTAGCAACTAGTTAACAACTTAACTAATAAGTGAATGGAAATACAACCTTTGTATATCCGCTCCACCATTTCTTTAGCTTCGTGATGACGTCCCTCTGCTGTACCCATCGGAATCATAGACTCTCACGGTGGTTTCATCGGAGAAAAGATCGGGCTAGGTCGTCGACTTCGATGCCAAAGATGATCTACGTCGAGGCAACTCAAGACCAAGCTCCAACTTCACCAAGTCATGAAACTTGTGAAGAAAACACCCTATACTACATGGCAAGTGGTAGAGGATGAAGAAATAGGAAGTGGGTTCACTTTCGATTTGGATTTCTCACTTGCAATCATCTCTTAGAAATTTCAAGCAAAGGTTTTCTTTTTCTCTTCATGAAGAAGATGAAGAAGAAGAATGAAAAAGAATTATTAATAATAGAAAAACCAAGTGATGGTTATCATAATGCAACCATGGTTAAGTGTAGAGAATAAACTAGGGTTAGGTGAATGGTTAGGTTAGGCAAAAGAAACAAAAATGGTTGAACTTTTCAAAGCTTCATGAAGGTTCAAAGTAAATCCAAAAGAAGCAACCACTTCTTTTCTTGCCAAAATGAATAAAGAGAATAAATAAATTAGTAAATCAAAACCCTAACCATTAACATAACCATGGTTTAATCATACACACCCAAGTTTGCATGTATCATCAAACATGATACAAACTAGTGCACAAAACTATATCATATATACAATGTGCACATCAAGTATGAAAATCCATATTAAGTGAACAAATACTAGTTAATATAAAGTAATATATCAAATTTATAATTATACATTAAATCATTAAATCAACACTTGATTTAACGATCCGGTCATATCGCATATGACCGACTAATATCCAATGTATCGACTTATCGAATCAATCCTCGATTCGATAACTAGGTTATATCGCATACAACCAATCGATACATTCATCGCGAAAATAGAATATGGTATCACATACACGCATTATTCTCGGTCCCTCATATATCTCATATGCGTTCCTATTTCGTTTCGCTTGAGCCAGGAAATCTCTGTGTAGGACTCTAAAGACTCGTCAATACGCCGGCAGCAGATGATGATCATATCAAACACCCATAAGCCGCAAGCGGTCTGCTAAACGTAACGGCCACCCGGGTATTGAACGATCAGAAGATCGACGAGCAAGCCCGCTCACACTCCTGTGAATCCAACCAGTAACACTTACCGTACAGTCCGGTCTGTTCGTCTGATATGTCGCATATCTCGCCTAGGGGTGGTAAACGTCAGACCCCAGTAGCTCGATAAGTCGTATCGATATGAGGTCTATAACAGTTCGAGAAACTACTGGTAACACTTACCAGTAAATCTCAGCAACCCTGGCCAGGGATTTCCGGTTATAGCCAATCGAACACAGCGCAACATCAACTCCCTATACCGGGAGAGACGAATCCCCTCCTATCGCTCATTGCCTCCATGTGATTCGGGACTGTACCCAAAATCCACCATTTTGCACGCCCTCTTAGACATGGTAAGGTGGAAATCAAAGCACAGTGGGAATCATACAAGACTCTATGACGATCTCGGGTCTACAGACTAACTTGTACCGGTGTCACCAGAGAACTGCCATCTGACGTAAGGTATAATACCATCTGGGAGTTCTCGGCGAGTCCGTCCAGTGTACCCCGTCTCTACTGAGTACCCGTATATCATCTCTGATGTCAAACACCAATGGATATGGGATCATCCATCGCCCATCTGTATGGGTCGAGAAGGTATACGCTAGTCTACTCTGGTATATCGATGCCCCGTCTCGATACACCCACGACTAGGGACCTTGAAGGATGTACTTATGGACTACCATGTCCCTACTAGTATGATCCGCATCATAGTCCAGGTAGTCAAGTACACATCCTAAGGGCTTTACCAACATGTAACAGAGAGACAATCAGTATACACGTTAAGGTAAAAAGTAACCAGATAGCATACTATCATGTCGAGCAAGAAAGTCCTCCCTATATATGTCCCAGCATCCACTACAATATACACCCTATGTACAGTAATGGCCTTTAGGGCATACATATAACTAACAATCTCCCACTTGCACTAGGGCCATCTGTAGCAGTGGTTGTAGTATCTCATACTCAACCATCCCATAAAAGTCTCTCTCTGGGAAAAGGCCTTTGTGAGTGGATCCGCCGTGTTGTCCTCTAAGTCTGCTCTCCTAACCTCGATCACCCTGGAGATCAACTATCTCCATGATCCAGTGATACTGCCTTAGAATATGTCTGGATCACTGATGGGACGGACGTTCCTTGGCATAAGCCACAATTCCATTGTCATACAATGGGAGGAACTAAGTTCATCTCATGAACAAATATAGATCCTGACTGCCTCTTTGGTAGCATCTTTAGTAGCGATGTATTCAGCCTTTATCGTCTAGTATGTCACGGTATCTAGCTTGGAACTCTTCCAACACACCGTCCTTTTACTAAGGGTAAAGACAATGCCTGCGACTGACATTCAGTCGTCCTTATCACCCTAGAACCTTTCCAATGATTCTCCCCAGGATCAACTGATACCATCTCACTACAATTAGTGAGTATCCTAACATCCAATTAGATATATCTCATAGATCCAAAACCCAGGATTTAGGAGGTATCACTTTGATCCTATATGGAGAATCATTGTGATAAGCGGAGATTGACCGAGTGTAGCATAGGAAACTCCTTTCTTATCAAGAGTATGTCATCCACGTACTCTACGAGGATCACCACCATACTCCCTACTACCCTTTTGTTTATACAAGGTTCATCTACCATTTTGATGATGTCAAACTCTTTAACTAACACATCAAAACAGACTTTCCAACTCCGTGATGCCTGCTTTATCGCATAAAACATCTTGCTCACGTTTTCGCTGCTCCCACTGTCTACGAGGCCCTCTGGCTGTGTACTTATAGACGCACTCTTCTAAAACATCATTTAGAAAAGCAATCATGGCACCCAACCGCCAGATATCGTAGTCATGGTATGTAGCCGTGGCAAGTAGGATCTGGATGGACTTAAGCATAGCTACTTAGAAAAAGGTTTCATCATAATCCATACCTGGTCAATGATGCAAACTTTTAACAAGTCTATCTTTGAAAGTCTCAACTTTTCCATGTACACCAAGTAATCTTCTCAAGATATACTTGCTCCTGATGGGGATTTAACCCTTCAGATAAACCAACTAAAGTCCATACTTTGTTGGTGTATAAGGATTCCATCTCAGATCGCTAAGCATCCAGCCATTCTTACAGAGTTCCACTCTTGATGGCCATCTCGAAACTAGTTGGGTCATCATCTCACGACGCAATCCTCGCTCCCACTGTCATAGAGAAACGGAAGTATCTCTCAGGTGAGTGAGGATCCCTACTAGATCGGCGGAGAGGCTGAGGTTCATTGGTAACTATTGAATCCTTTGGTTCTTCCAAATCATCAGCTGCAGTTTGTATATCTGGAACCTTTCCAGTTCTACATAACAGACCTTGCCTCGAGCTTGTCCGGATTATACTTTTAGACATAGCCCGGACAACCCAAATCTTAACCAACTTAAGATATGGGCTCTTCCCTTACCATATCTCATATGAAGTGGTAGACACCTGATTTGGTTGGAACGCCATTCAATAGGTATGCAGCTTCTTAAGTGCATAACTTCCAAAAGGAAATAGGAAACTCAGTAGTTCTCATCATAGAGCGCACCATATCATATAGGGTGTGATTGCTCCGCCCCGATACACCGTTGTGCTGTGGTGTATTCAGAGGAGTAATGCTGAGAGAGAATCTCATTCTCCTTTAGAATAGTCCAAGAATTCCATGTACAAGTATTCTCCTCCCTGATCTTATCATAGGACATAATACTTATACCCTTTTTGGTTCTCTATTTCTAACTTATATTCTGTGAATATCTTAAAAGCTTCGGACTTGTGTTTCAACAGGAACATATGTCTGAATCTTGAGAGATCATCAGAGAATGTAATGAAGTATAAAGAGCCAGTCTTGGCATGTGTAGACAGGGGATCTTACATACATCAACATGTATCAATCCCAAGAGTTCACTAAATCTTTCTCTGTTTCCAGTAAACAGAGCTATGGTCATCTTATCTCTGTGACATGACTGGCAAGTTTCACAAGATGTAAATTCAAACTAATTGAAATATGCATCTAAATGTAACTTCAGTCAGTCGGGTCGCATTGATATGACCTAGTCTACAATACCTCAAGAAGGATTCATTCATTTATGAACTCTTCCTCTTGTGTGTGTTCTATATACTAAGAACCGTAGTTTGATTTAGAACATCAATGCTTTTAGATAACGTGCCTGAACCGATCAACTTTTGATATAGGAAATGTTCAAAACATTATCCAACAATACAAAATTTTATCATTTCTTTACTAATAAAGAGACTGATATGATTTTGTATATCAGGTTTGGTATCTAATAACATTCGTTTAGAATCAATGTACTGATAATACAGGGTGACAGTGACCAACAGACTTGGCTGCAACACTTGCCCCGTTTTCTGCCTCATGAAACTTATCACCCGTTCTCAGTTCTCTACCTTTTGTAGCCCTATGTAACATATTACATATCTGAGATCCTGATCCGGTATCAAATACCCAGGATGTAGTGAATACAGAGAAACAGTTCTTTGTAATGAACGCACCCGAAGATGATGCATCAACATGCACTTTCTTCGTTTAGGCGGTACGGGAAATCTGGTATTCCCCAATTCCTGCTCTATCTTATAACAATTATAAGTTGGAGCGGGACCAACGTTCCCCAACTCAGTATAACAAACGGGTTCGGTCAATATATCCGTTTTATTATCTTGATTAGGGCGTGATATGGTCGCTACCTGGAGAGAGAGAGAAGAAAACACTCAGCGTATGCTCTTGCAAGATCAGATTGGTTATATATTTTATCTAATCAGGATGGCTCCCACTGTTTTTATCAAATCTTCCTTCAAACCCTAAAAGGAAAGACTAGCCGGGATTAATTACACGCTACAAGTTCGCCAATCTTTCAGCCAGGCCAGTGTCGGTATTTTGAGGGAGGTTCCCCGTGCTTTCGCACAGACCTAATTAATGTAAACCTCGTTTTCCTAGAGGCGTAACCCCGTTGACACCTTTCTAGACACCTACTTGATCGGCTAATTGTAATGTGTAAAACTCTCCCAGGAGTAACAATTACTCACAAAGGGTATCGGGATCCAACTATCACATAGAAGGTATGCAATCTCATTGCAAATTTCAACACTTGAAATTCCCGATAATATTTTTCCCCTAGTGTTCTATGACCTTGACGAATGCCAAACAACCCATAGTCTACTAGTCAAGTTCAACCCGTACATTTCTTGATTGAATTAAACCCACCCGCACGACCCTTGACGAATGCCAAACAACGCCGTACGAATACCCTAATCCAATCTGCATCATATGCATAAGCAAATAAATACTAGTTAGCTACCGTACACTACGCCTTGACGAATGCCAAACTACCGCAGCACGAATACTAAATAGTACTTATCTGAAATGACGGAGGGCTACGACAAGTTTTTCTGAAAACCTTTTGCGTAATGAACTTGATATCGTTGTAGAATCAAATGATTTTAAAATGGAGTGTTTTTTAGGCTTTTCTAGTTTTGCTAAAGGGGTCACTCCCGGTGAAGGGATCGTCGGCCCTTTCCTCATCGAATAAGGTGCAGGATATATCATATATACCTCTGTGCAAAGCAAAAACTATAGAAACAATAAAAAAACAAACCGAGGGTTGTAGCATCTGCCAGTTATTGCTAAAGGGGTCACTCCCGGTGAAGGAATCTCGGCCCTTTCCTTATCGAATAAGGTGCAGGATGTTCTACAAGGAACACCGCGATGCAAAGCAAGAACTGTAGCTACCTGTTTTTGAAAATTCGATTCCACAACATCTTTTAGATTTCTTTTTCTTTCATTAATCATATTAATGAAGTCCCATCATTTAAGTTACCTAAACATCACAGATAAATACGACGTACACTTACGCTATCCGCATTCGCCTCGATGTCCCCTCATGCACCGTTAGGTTAGGTAACTAACGGCAGAGCGGGGCAGGGCTAGCGCGGGTGTAAAACATAAGTAACGTCTATATAATATATCATATATACTATATACTGTATCTATCACAGAACATCACATGATCACATCACAGATATCGCAGCAGAAGAATCATATGAAACATTGGATATACTAGGACGTCCGTGTTTTCAATACGAGTCAGTATAAAACATGGATTCCACGGTCGCGATGAATAGCCAAACCCACACCCCTAGACCCCTACGAGAGCGGCAAGCAACCCTACCAATTCTAGAGTTAGGAGACCCAGACTCGACTCCTCGAGTTGGTCTCCCACTGGACTCCAGAACCCGGTTACCTGTGCCCTCCTCCTTGGGTCTATCCTAGTGCGGAAATGTAAATAATATACAATGGGTGACATCTTCCGCTACCTGGAAGTGCCCCAATAAAAGAATATTACATACAAGTTTTTACATGAATGAAAATGAAAAACACGCATCTCACATAAAAAAAACCCCGGCTATTCAAACACGACGATCCAATATAACATATCCAGCAACACATAACATCACATGTCATCAACGTAAGTAAATATGCCCATCCCAATTGTCGTTGACATATAGCAACGAAACCGGTGATATCACATATTACACTTACGGTCACAGAAAAGAAAGTGTAAAACTACAACAGTTGGAATACGCAAATTCTTTAGACATCGCATTCCTAATCAAATGAATTCCTTAGACATCACATGCCTAACAATTATAAACCCCACATTTTAGTTTCATTATCGAAAACACTTTTCAATATCAAGTCGGGCAATTCAACAAAATTCCCGCTATTTTGATCGAATGCTCATCGCAAACTTTAGTAGGCGGTCGCACCCCCGATACCGTCGACGAAGTGCACCAAGGCGGAATACCGCTACCGCGAGCACCCGAACGGATGCTTTCGGCGACGGGGTTCTCCTACAGTCACTTGGTCGGGACTAAGGGTTGTAGCTGTTTATTAAGTTTATCGGCGAATATCCGCGTACACTACGTGATTGCGACGGACTTTTGATCGCATCAAAATTCCGTGGCAACCGATCAAGTGAGACTAAAGTGCTGTGTTTATAACATTCATATTAGTTATCTCATAACTACTTATGAATTCCAATTATTGTATCACATTCCAGATAAATAGAAAATATTAAACTTTCCGATCGAACATTCAAACAACCAAGTTTTCCCGAAACAGCTCAACACATGAAATAAGTTTAAAAACATTCACTTCATACCTCAGTACCAACGGTCCAGCCGTAGAAGGGTCAAGCCAACTCCTCACATGTGGCACGCCGTACTGCCCCAAACCCGAAGGTTCAAAGGGCAGTTCAAGACAGTCACATAATTGAGTTAAGGTTTGTTGTCTTCTAGAGGGTCCATCGCGTTACTTGCACTACTTAGAACGTCTTTAAACCACAGAAAAATCCAACACTTGGAAATTTCCCGGCAGGGGAAAAAGTGGGTATTTATATCCGGTCGAACTTTTCAACATATTCAAAAATTATCCGGAAAACACAAAGACGAAGTTAAAGATTCCGATCGAATCGTAGAATCCCTAAAAGACCCCAGATTACTCAACTCTTGAGTGAAGATTAAAATTACCCAGAAAACACAGGATTCCATAAGAAACATTACTGTGCAAATTTTAGAGGGTGACGTCACAAAATGGCGGCGGAACCGCCGCACGAGCCATGCTCGTGCCGCGGTTCCGCGGCGGTTTGAGCTCCAAACAGTGTCGTTTTGTACAGTTATTCTTATAATTTCATGCTTAGTTTTCTGCATATTTTTAATTAGGAAAAATGCACAGTTTTGAAAAATGTACAGAGAAGGGGTCGGATTAGGGTTTCGGGTTCGATCGGGTTTCTAACATCGTCTACGCATCGCCTAAGGCTCTAGCTAGGCTCTGATACCACTGTAGGGTTCCTAGGCACTCCCAGGAGGTTCCATAAGGCATCAACCATGCCAAATTCAAAAATTTCCGGAGCCGAGAAACCCTAATGCGATCATTGACTAGAGAATGGGCGAAACTAGCAACTAGTTAACAACTTAACTAATAAGTGAATGGAAATACAACCTTTGTAGATCCGCTCCACCATTTCTTTAGCTCCGTGATGACGTCCCTCCGCTGTACCCATCGGAATCCTAGACTCTCGCGGTGGTTTCATCGGAGAAAAGATCGGGCTAGGTCGTCGACTTCGATGCCGAAGATGATCTACATCGAGGCAACTCAAGACCAAGATCCAACTTCACCAAGTCATGAAACTTGTGAAGAAAACACCCTATACTACATGGCAAGTGGTAGAGGATGAAGAAATAGGAAGTTGGTTCACTTTCGATTTGGATTTCTCACTTGGAATCATCTCTTAGAAATTTCAAGCAAAGGTTTTCTTTTTCTCTTCATGAAGAAGATGAAGAAGAAGAATGAAAAAGAATTATTAATAATAGAAAAACCAAGTGATGGTTATCATAATGCAACCATGGTTAAGTGTAGAGAATAAACTAGGGTTAGGTGAATGGTTAGGTTAGGCAAAAGAAACAAAAATGGTTGAACTTTTCAAAGCTTCATGAAGGTTCAAAGTAAATCCAAAAGAAGCAACCACTTCTTTTCTTGCCAAAATGAATAAAGAGAATAAATAAATTAGTAAATCAAAACCCTAACCATTAACATAACCATGGTTTAATCATACACACCCAAGTTTGCATGTATCATCAAACATGATACAAACTAGTGCACAAAACTATATCATATATACAATGTGCACATCAAGTGAGAAAATCCATCTTAAGTGAACAAATACTAGTTAATGTAAACTAATATATAAAATATATAATTATACATTAAATCATTAAATCAACACTTGATTTAACGATCCGGTCATATCGCATATGACCAACTAATATCCAATGTATCGACTTATCGAATCAATCCTCGATTCGATAACTAGGTTATATCGCATACAACCAATCGATACATTCATCACGAGAATAGAATACGGTATCACATACACGCATTATTCTCGGTCCCGTACATATCTCATATGCGCTCCTATTTCGTTTCGCTTGAGCCAGGAAACCTCTGTGTAGGACTCTAAAGACTCGTCAATACGCCGGCAGCAGATGATGATCATATCAAACACCCACAAGCCGCAAGCTGTCTGCTAAACGTAACGGCCACCCGGGTATTGAACGATCAGAAGATCGACGAGCAAGCCCGCTCACACTCCTGTGAATCCAACCAGTAACACTTACCGTACATTCCGGTCTGTTCGTCTGATATGTCGCATATCTCGCCTAGGGGTGGTAAACGTCAGACCCCAGTAGCTCGATAAGTCGTGTCGATATGAGGTCTATAACAGTTCGAGAAACTACTGGTAACACTTACCGGTAAATCTCAGCAACCCTGGCCAGAGATTTCCGGTTATAGCCAATCGAACACAGCGCAACATCAACTCCCTATACCGGGAGAGACGAATCCCCTCCTATCGCTCATTGCCTCCATGTGATTCAGGACTGTACCCAAAAACCACCGTTTTGCACGCCCTCTTGGACGTGGTAAGGTGGAAATCAAAGCACAGTGGGAATCACACAAGACTCTATGACGATCTCGGGTCTACAGACTAACCTGTACAAGTGTCACCAGAGAACTGCCGTCTGATGTAAGGTATAATACCATCTCGGAGTTCTCAGCGAGTCCGTCCAGTGTACCCAGTCTCTACTGAGCACCCGTATATCATCTCTGATGTCAAACAGCAATGGATATGGGATCATCCATCGCCCATCTGTATGGGTCGAGAAGGTATACGCTAGTCTACTCTGGTATATCGATACCCCGTCTCGATACACCCACGACTAGGGACCTTGAAGGATGTACTTATGGACTACCATATCCCCACTAGTATGATCCGCATCATAGTCCAGATAGTTAAGTACACATCCTAAGGGCTTTACCAACATGTAACAGAGAGACAATCAGTATACACGTTAAGGTAAAGAGTAACCAGATAGCATACCATCATGTCGAGCAAGAAAGTCCTCCCTATATATGTCCCAGCATCCACTACAATATACATCCTATGTACAGTAATGGGCTCTAGGGCATACATATAACTAACAAGTAGCTCGATAAGTCGTGTCGATATGAGGTCTATAACAATTCGAGAAACTACTGGTAACACTTACCAGTAAATCTCAGCAACCCTGGCCAGGGATTTCCGGTTATAGCCAATCGAACACAGTGCAACATCAACTCCCTATACCGGGATAGACAAATCCCCTCCTATCGCTCATTGCCTCCATGTGATTCAGGACTGTACCCAAAAACCACCGTTTTGCACGCCCTCTTGGATGTGGTAAGATGGAAATCAAAGCACAGTGGGAATCACACAAGACTCTATGACTATCTCGGGTCTACAGACTAACCTGTACCAGTGTTACCAGAGAACTGCCATCTGACGTAAGGTATAATACCATCTGGGAGTTCTCGGCGAGTCCGTACAGTGTACCCAGTCTCTACTGAGCACCCGTATGTCATCTCTGATGTCAAACACTAATGGATATGGGATCATCCATCGCTCATCTGTATGGGTCGAGAAGGTATACGCTAGTCTACACTGGTATATCGATGCCCTGTCTCGATATAACCACGACTAGGGACCTTGAAGGAAGTACTTATGGACTACCATGTCCCCACTAGTATGATCCGCATCATAGTCCAGGTAGTCAAGTACACATCCTAAGGTGTAGCGCCTTGAAAAGTCGTTTTGGTATTTTCCTGAAAATCGGTGAAAATTCGGTATTTTTCCGTAAACCGTCTTTTTTGTTATTTTGCAGTTTAGGACTAATTATACCTAATTTGGATAGGTAATTGCTAGTTTTTAGTAGCAAATGAGTTACTTATGAAATTCTGGTCGTTTAAAAATTTTCCCTAATTTTTCAATTTTTAATATTATTTTAAGCCGGTAAGAAAATACATTAAATTAGCGATAAATACAAATTTAAATGGGCTAAATTTAAGCTTTAAAATCATGTTAATTAAAATCTAGTTGTAACATAAATTTTTAGTATTTTATTTTAAGTTTTAACTAATTTTTTATTATAGAAAACGAAATTTATTGAATCTAAGCTTAAACTTGCAATTTTGGACTTGTAGGGGGTCTTTTTGCATAAAAATTTTTTTGTAAAAACCCCATTCACTCTTCCCTCACCCCAGGCCGGCCCACTTCAGCAGCATAAGGAAAAAAAATTCCTTGCCTGCTTTGACTTTTTATTATGTGTTGAAATGAGGTGTTTTTATAAGGTTTTTGATTTATTAATTGGGTATGGGTCTTTAGTTGATTGGTATGGTTGACCTTGACTTTTCCCCAACTCCCCCACACCTCTCCCCACTCCCTCCTCAGCCCAAATTTCTGCAGAAAACAGCCCCAAAAATTTTCCCCATTTCTCCTTCTATTTTGCTTCATTTTCACCTCAAAAATCCATCAAAATTCAAATTTCCTTCACAAATCCAATGCAAACCCTTAATCCATCTCTTCTCACATCCTAATTGGTTTAAATCTTGGAGAAAAGAGGTGCCTTGGGAGGCTAGGGCAAGCTAAGGTTTGAACTTGTGAGGTATAATTTCAATCTTTGGTTAATTGGTAGTTGTTATATGCTAAATTAGAACCTTGATGTGTTAATTTTTGTTGTTGATTTCTAATCTAGGTTTTAAAGTGAATGGTTTGAATTTTAATTAGGGTTTTAGAAACCATTAATAAGTTAATTATGTTATTTTGCTTTCTAGTGTTTTACACTAACCTAATTAATGGAGTTATTTTGCTTAAGTGGTTCCATTTTATGCGAATCTAAGTTAATCTAGTGGGAATTTGGATCGCTATTGCTTTTTAGAAAAATCAAGAAAGGGGTTTGTGTATGGAAATAGGTTGAAGCATGGTTGTTGTGTTGTAATTATAGTGTTGTGGCTAACTAGTTATGCGGTTGGATGTTCTTGCTAGGTTGTAGTCTTTTTGTCGCAAATCGGCAATGTTTGCACCGATTTTTTTTTGAATGTAATGCTTACTAGGTTTTTATAAAAATATTGTGATGAATTATTTGCAATATCTTGATAATATTTTTGGCATATCCTATGACAATTAGGATGTGTGAGTGTGGATTTTTGAGTGATCGGGTTTTAGCTTTGCCGGGCGACCAAATCGACGATTTTAGTTAGTTTTTGCGATTTTCGCGTGTGTTCCGCGCACCTTGTACCTAGCTTGTGAACGTTGGTATTTTCGTTTGGGATTTGCGTCGTTTCATGGTATGTAACCTTATGTTTGGTATTGATATAAATTCCAGGTTCGGTCGCGGAGACGTCAAACGCGGCACGAAAGGGGAAAGCGGTGATTGCACGTGACTAGCTAGGGATTCCGGTGAGTAGATGTAACATCTACGGGGGACTATCGTTGGATGGCGCAAGCCGCCCGATAGTTTTAGTAGCTTAAAAAGATTCTTAGTAATGTTAGAAATTAGGGGCGTAATACTTGTATGATTATTTGCTACATCCATGCCTTATATTGACATACATGTGCGAACCCATTCTATAGGACACCTGCACCATTGCCAGGGTTTTTATATGCAGCACGAGCACTATTCATGCTTACACACACGCCCTGGTAATTACCATGCCACCACACTAGATAACCTATAATTTGAAACCTTTTACTATAATTGATGCTTTAACCTGTGCTATTGCCTTTAATTCTTTAAAATGAAATCATAAGATTGCTAATCATATGCATGTACTTCATCATGTTATTTGTTCATACCTAGTCTATCAATCATACATCGCAACTTGATTATTGACACCATATGCATTCATTATCATTGGCATATGCATTTATGAGGATTTCTTGAGATTTTGTGATATTTCTGGATTTCGGGGGAAAGTCGCAAAATTTCTAAACTTACTATATTTTTAAATATGTAAATTGCGGTTTTCTAGTGATGTAAGTGTCGTCCACCATGAGTTTGATGTGGTTTTCGAGACCCGTTTCGAGGAGTTGGATGAACCGTCTCGGGTACATGGTGGGCCCGGTAAGGTACCCGGGGCAAGAAGCTCGTGGTGCTGACGATGAGCCTGGCAGGGGACGGATTACCTACCGGTGACTGTTTGGGACGGCGGATATCCAGAGGATACCGACCGTGGCCGCGAGATGATGAGATAGTGATATTGAGATGGGTCAGCCGGATGGCTGAGGCCAGAGATACTATGACATGGATATATGAGATTTGTGATAGTTTTGAGGTGTCGTTGCTGGACACAGGTTCTTGTTGATTCTATTGGTATTGTGCTGGTATTTCAAAAGAGATTCCTAAAGGAAAAACATGATTTTTATACTTACACATTCAGATCATGAGTTGATTCGCATTGCATTCATACCTGCTAGTATATTCATATTGCATACATACCTGCTATTATGTCCTGCCTTACCTGTATTTTAGATGCTAGGATGCTTGTGTGCATGCATTTGATAGCCTGTGTAGATGTTATATATTACTCACGAGTTGGCAACTCACCCCCGTTGTGCCACAGCTTTTTGCAGGTCCGCTCCGTCAGTACAGTAGCGACGGACGCACTTGCTTCTTTTGCCTCTTTTGCCTGAACTCAAGGTTTTGCTCTTAGGTGGGTTATATTATTATTTTTGTACCACCTTGTATATTCTTTGTATCTAGTGTACTCCATCTACTGTATCTACCAGTATTATTGTATATTGACCTAGAGATGAGACTGTGAGATTTGTGGACTTTTTATGCTGTATTTTGGGGTCGAGCTCACTTGAGTCGACATGCTGTTTTTCTCATGCTTCTTTATGATTATTTTGCATGTTGTTGTTTTATATTGCGTGGGATTTATGACCGCCTTGTGGCGAAGAGCTAGCTCCCTCTTGGGGATGCCATATTTGTTGGATTTATGTATATTCTTGTTGCACCCATTTTGGGGGCCAGTATTTACAAAGGAAACTCTGCCGAAATTTTCGGAAAAATTGATATTGTTTTTAAAAAGGTTTTATATGACTTGTTTGATAAACTCGCTTTCAATTGATTGGTTTTTCTTCACTCTTTTGTTTTTTGGTTTTGGTTTCTGGGCTTTGGCTTACTTATTTTACGGACGTCTTGAAACGTTTCGTAAACTTAAGTGCCAGTCACGTCCGTGCCCTGCGGGTCGTGACATAAGGGGTTTACCAATATGTAACAGAGAGACAATCAGTGTACACGTTAAGATAAAGAGCAACCAGATAGCATACTATCATGTCGAGCAAGAAAGTCCTCCCTATATATGTCCCAGCATCCACTACAATATACATCCTATGTATAGTAATGGCCTCTAGGGCATACATATAACAACAATCTCCCACTTGCACTAGGGCCATCTGTAGCAGTGGTTGCAGTATCTCATACTCAACCATCCCATAAAAGTCTCTCTCTGGGAAAAGGTCTTTGTGAGTGGATCCGCCGTGTTGTCCTCTGAGTCTACTCTCCTAACCTTGATCTCCTTGAAGATCAACCATCTCCATGATCAGGTGATACTGCCTTAGAATACGTCTGGATCACTAATGGGACCGGGGTTCCTGGGCCAAATCCACACTTCCATTGTCACACAATGGTAGGAACCTAGTTCATCTCATGAACCAATATACACCCAAACTGCCACTTTGGTAGTATCTTTAATAGCGATGTCACCATCCTTTATCGTCTAGTTTGCCACGGTATCTAGCTTGGAACTCTTCCAACATACCGTCCCACTACTGAGGGTAAAGACAATGTCTGCGACTGACATTCAGTCGTCCTTATCACCCTGGAACATTTTCAGTGATTCTCCCCAGGATCAATTGATACCATCTCACTACAATTAGTGAGTATGCTAATATCCAATTAGATCTATCTCATAGATCAAAACTCAGGATTTAGGAGGTATCACTTTGATCCTATATGGAGAATCCTTGTGATAAGCGGAGATTGACCGAGCGTAGCATGGGAAACTCCTTCCCCATCAAGAGTATGTCATCCATGTACTCTACGAGGATCACTACCATACTCCCTACTACCTTTTTGTATGTACAAGGTTCATCTCCCATTTTGATGATGTCAAACTCTTTGACTATCTCATCAAAACAGATGTTCCAACTCCGCGATGCCTGCTTTAATCTTATAAAGCAACTTGTACACGTTTCCGCTGCTCCCACTGTCTACGAAGCCCTCTGGCTGTGTACTTACAGACGCTCTCTTCTAAAACATCATTTTAGAAAAGCAGTCATGACACCCAACCGCCAGATATCGTAGTCATGGTATGTAGCCGTGGCAAGTAGGATCTGGATGGACTTAAGCATAGCTGCTTGAAAAGGTTTCACCATTATCCACGCCTAGTTGATGATGAAAACCTTTAACAAGTCTAGTTTTGAAAGTCTCAACTTTTCCATCTACACCTAGTAATCTTCTCAAGATATACTTGCTCCTGATGGGGATTTAACCCTTCAGATATAGCATCCAGCCATTCTTACAGAGTCCCACTCCTGATGGCCAGCTCGAAACTAGTTAGGTCATCATCTCATGATGCATTCCTCGCTCCCACTTTCATAGAGAAACCAAAGTATCTCTCAGGTGGGTGAGGAACCCTACTAGATCGGCGGAGAGGCTGAGGTTCGTCAGGATCTATTGAATCCTTTGGTTCTACCAAATCATCAGCTGCAGTTTGTATAGCTAGAACCTTTCCAGTTCTACATAACTGACCTTGCCTCGAGCTTGTCCGGATTTTGCTTTTAGACATAGGCCGGACAACCCTAAATCTTAACAAACTTAAGATATGGACTCTTCCCTTTCATATCACATATGAAGTGGTAGGCAACTGATTTGATTGGAACCCTATTCAATAGGTACGCAGCTTCTCAAGCGCATAACTCCCAAAAGGAAATAGGAAACTCAGTAGTACTCATCATAGAGCACACCATATCATATAGGGTGTGATTGCTCTGCCCCGATACACCGTTGTGCTGTGGTGTATTCAGAGGAGTAACACTGAGAGAGAATCTCATTCTCCTTTAGAATAGTCCAAGAATTCCATGCACAAGTATTCTCCTCCCTGATCTCATCATATGACATAATACTTATACCCGTATTTTGGTTCTCTACTTCTAACTTATATTCTGTGAATATCTCAAAAGGTTCGGACTTATGTTCTAACAGGAACATATATCTGAATCTTGAGAGATTATCAGAGAATGTAATGAAATACAAAGAACCGGTCTTAGCATATGTAGACAAGGAACCTACATACATCAACAGGTATCATCCCAAGAGTTCACTAACTCTTTCTCTGCTTCCAGTAAACAGAGCTATGGTCATCTTATCTCTGTGACATGATTGGCAAGTTTCACAAGATGTAAATTCAAACTATTTTAAATATGCATCTAAATGTAATTTCAGCCAGCCGGGTCGAATTGATATGACCTAGTCTACAATGCCTCAAGAAGAATTCGTTCATTTTTGAACTCTTTCTCTTGTGTGTGTTCCGTATACTAAGAACTGTAGTTTGATTTAGAACATCAATGCTTTTAGATAACGTGCCTGAACCGATCAACTTTTGATATAGGAAATGTTCAAAACACTATCCAACAATACAAAATTTTATCATTTCTTTACTAATAAAGAGACTGATATGATTTTGCATATCAGGTTCGGTATCTAATAACATTCGTTCAGAATCAATGTACTGGTAATACAGGGTGACAGTGACCAACAGACTTGGCTGCAACACTTGCACCGTTTTCTGTCTCATGAAACTTATCACCCGTTCTCAGTTCTCTACCTTTCTGTAGCCCATGTAACGGATTACATTTGCGGGATCCTGATCCGGTATCTAATACCTAGGACGTAGAGGATATTGAGAAACAGTTCTTTATAATGAACACACCCGAAGATGATGCATCAGCATGCACTTTCTTCGTTTGGACGGCATGGGAATTCTGGCATTCCCCTATTTCCTGCTCTGTCTTATAACAATTATAAGTTGGAGCGGGACTAACGTTCCCCAGCTCAGTATAACAAGCGGGTTCGGTCAATATATCCGTATTATTATCTTGATTAAGACATGATATGGTCGCTACCTGGAGAGAGAGAGAAGAAAACACTCAGCGTATGCTCTTGCAAGATCAGATTGGTTATTATTTTATCTAATCATGATAGCTCCCACTGTTTTTATCAAATCTTCCTTCAAGCCCTAAAAGGAAAGACTAGCCGGGATTAATTACACGCTACAAGTTCGCCAATCTTTCAGCCAGGCCAGTGTCGGTACTTTGAGGGAGGTGTCTCGTGCTTTCGCACGGACCTAATTAATGTAAACCTCGTTTTCCCAGAGGTATAACACCGTTAACACCTTTTTAGACACCTACATGATCGGCTAATTGTAATGTGTAAAACTCTTCCAGGAGTAACAATTACTCGCAGTGGGTATCGGGATCCAACTATCTCATAGAAGGTATGCAATCTCATTGCAAATTTCAACACTTGAAATTCCCGATAATATTTTTCCCCTAGCGTGCTATGATCTCGACGCATGCCAAACAACCCATAGTCCGCTAGTCAAGTTCAACCCGTACATTTCTTGATTGAATTAAACCTACCCGCACGACCCTTGACGCATGCCAAACAACGTCGTACGAATACCCTAATCCAATCGCATCGTATGCTAGCAGATAAGCACTAGTTAGCTACCGTACACTGCGCCTTGACGCATGCCAAACTACTGCAGCACGAATACTAAGTATGCCACGCCCCGCTTCCCAGTGTATGGCGAAGTGGACGCGGCGAGGTCCGCTACGTATATACTCAGTAGTACATACGCTAAGCGTAGCTAAGCAATATAGAAATAAATACACAAGAGACAAGAGTATAAAAAGAACAGCAACTTTTATTTATTAACATTCTTTGTACAATACATGAAAAGGAAGTACAACTGAAATAAAGATGCCTAAACAGTGGCATAACAGGAAATGTAAAGTACTGGAAAGAAAAGTGTACAATGAAATTATACTGCAGGGTCTTCAGTAAAGTGCTCCAAGTCTCCTTGCGAGGGCTCAACTTCTGCCGGGTCCAAGTCACCTGACGACATTCAAAGAAGAGAGAAACAGAATGTCGTCAGCGAACAGATCGCTCGGTAAGTCCCAAAGGTAAGAGGGAAGTAGAGAAGACAGAATAAGAAGATGCATTTTTAAAGTGTAAACTATTGTTGTAATGTTATGTCAACGCTGTTGTTTGTAACTTGGTACAGAAGGATGCCAGTGTATACGATGGGGGTCTCTATATGCTAGAGAGCAGGGCAAACGGAAAGTACAAGGAACCATTAAGCCACGGTACAACAGCAACGGAATACAGGTTAGGTGTCTTAATCTGACCACCTCGTGCCACTTTTAACACCTTCCGTACCAATCTACCCCTTGAAACCCCGTAGTGTTTTAACAGTATTATTGTATTGTTTTATGTAAGTTGGATGACTGATCAAAACCATGATATCAGTAACTGGTTGTATCAGGTAATTGGAATAACGGAATAATGGATGTATATTCATGGTTTGATTCAGTCAAGTTGAATAGATTGTTAACTGGATTCAGGGATTTATGTGTTTATATTGAGTTGGAATATTAAAGAATATAGATTGACTTGAATCATATTCAAGTCAGAAATAGTCAGACTCTAACCCGAGTCAGACTAAAAGAAAGGTAATTTGAAGTTCTATAATTGTTAGGGTCCTTATTGTAATTTATAAAACTTGAGGGGGTTTTATGTAAAAAGTACTTTTGTATAGTTTTCAAGATACACCTCAAGTATTTATTACTCATCTTTAGAGTTGTAATGAGGGTGGATTTTATATTGTGACATTTCTAGTGAGAATATTCTAGTTGTAATATTGTTTATTTGAAGTTCATGGTATTTTAGTGTAAAATATATTCTTTTGTAATTTTTAGGAAAAGGTAGAAAATTTATATTATAATAAAATAGGTATTTAAAAGATAAATATACAAATGTTTATACAAAAATAATTTTAATAGATATTTTATATTTCAAAATTCTCATTTTTCTTAAGATGTCGTACTTTAAACCTTTCGAGATCGAATGCTCCTTACGGAGGTCTGAATCTTGCACTACTAGCCCGAGGTGCGATAAACCGCACGATCCCGAACGAGTTCCCCAAAGATGGGTTGTAGCAGCGCTTTGCAAAGGTTTAATAAATACTAGTCATTTAGAAAAATGGTTTAATAAAGATAAGGTATTTATTTGTAAAGGATGTAAATTTCTGTATTTTAGTTTCTAGGGTTCCCTAAGCCAACTAGCCTATTTCTAAAGGTCTAAACGATAAGTCGTTAGAAGCCTCAAATCGCCTCTTCACCGCCAATTGTGGCCAGGTAAGTACAAGTGAGGAGGGAGGGATCCGCTCACGAATCGTGAGGCGGGCCTTTTAAAGTTACCCAAGCTCATTTGCCTAGCCTAGACACCACAAAGTCAGTTTAGATAAACGATCGATGTTCACAACTTATCGTATTTTCCTAGTAAGAACTATTTACTAAAAAGTGTAACAAATCTAAAATCTTTAAGAATGGTTTTATGAAGATTATGGTATTTTAATTTAAAGTCTTGTATTTTCGTATTCTAAATTTTGATGATATCAATTAAGGTTGTATTTGCGTGTGTGTGGAGGTAGGTCATTACCTCGTGACTTATTTTAAGGTATTGTGATGTTTTGGGGTTAAACATGATAAATTAAATATGAGAGTATTTAAGTGAAAGAATATGGTATTTGCAAAAGTTATCATTTCATGTGTGAAAACTCATTCAAATTGATTTTTACAAGTTTAGTGATCAAGATGAACATGTTTAGGAATGATGGAATTGATTAGAAGAAGAAAAATAAACATTATGGTATTATTGTGAAAAGAATACGATATAAAAAGAAAGCTATCATTTCATATGAGAAACTTTGTCCAAATTAATTGTTATGTGATTAATGGTCATCATGAATATGTTTAGGTATTATGGTATGAGTGACAAGTGAGATTTTGTAGAAAAACCGAATTGGAAATCGGTTTGTTCCGATTTCCGTCGGGTTTTAAAAAGTCGTATTTTTAAGAAGTAGAAAGAAGAAAGAACGGGACTTACGGGTTTCAAACTCTTCTAAAGAGTATAGAGAAACAAGGGAAATGGCCGAGATGTTGTTTCGTCGTCGGTTGCTTCAAAGAACGTCGCCGGAAATCCGTCAGCGCTTCGCCGTGAACTCGGTTTCAAAGCACACCTTTCTTGTAGAAATTTTGAGAGAGTAAACCTAGGGTTTTGGGATGAGAGAGTAGAGGGTAGGGGGTCTATTTATAGGGCAGGCTAGGGTAGGGTAGGTGAAGGGTTTTTTATTTTAAAAAAAATTGTAAAAATTAAAGAAAAAGCATTAAAATTTGTATTAAATTGGTTGTATTTAACATTTGAGAACCAATCAAATAAATTGGAGTTAACAGGGGGTTATGGGAGACGAAAAGCCGCATTTTCTGTTTTGGGACCTCGGCCGTCCGACCGAGTCCGGCCGAGTCCGGCGACGGTCGGGTTCGGGGTTCTCTGATTAAGACTTTGGCATACTCCGTTTTTAGGGTTCAATTCAACATTTGGGAGTTATGGCCTGTGGACTGTTGGGCTTCTAAGAATTTTTAAAGAAAAATAATCTAAAAATAATGTGGGGTATGGGATTCGAACTCTGGTGGCTTAGTTCAGCAGTGCAAGGTATTACCAAAGAGCTACAAACTCCTTCTTGTAATTATTGTGGTATTTAATTACTTAAAATGATAGCAGCAAGAATAAATACTCCTAATATACATTAAATTTAAAGTAATTTCTTGTACGCTAAAAATAGAGTTATTACATTCTTGTAGCCTGTAATTAAAAACAAAAATAATTACTTAAATCTTGTGCTCAGGCTAAAATACCCCTTTGTGGATTTTTGAAAAAAAAATTTATAGAAAAAAGTGTATAAGAAAATTAGGGTTGTTACAAAGTAGTACTTATCTGAAATGACGGAGGGCTACGACAGGTTTTTCTGAAAACCTATTGCGTAACGAACTTGATATCGTTGTAGAATCAAATGAATTTTGAAATGGAGTGTTTTTGAAGCTTTTCTAGTTTTGCTAAAGGGGTCACTCCCGGTGAAGGGATCGTCGGCCCTTTCCTCATCGAATAAGATGCAGGATATATCATATATATCGTTGTGCAAAGCAAGAACTATAGGAGCAATCAAAAGACAAACCGAGGGTTGTAGCATCTGCCAGTTATTGCTAAAGGGGTCACTCCCGGTGAAGGGATCTCGGCCCTTTCCTTATGAATAAGGTGCAGGATGTTCTACAAGGAACACCGCGATGCAAAGCAAGAACTGTAGCTACCTATTTTTGAAAATTCGATTCCACAACATCATTTAGGTTTCTTTTTCTTTCATTAATCACATTAATGAAATCCCATCATTTAAGTTACCTAAACATCATAGATAAATACGACGTACACGTATGCCATCCGCATTCGCCTCGATGTCCCCTCGTGCACCGTTAGGTTAGGTAACTAACGGCAGAGCGGGGCAGGGCTAGCGCGGGTGTAAAACATAAGTAACGTCTATATAATATATCATATATACTGTATACTGTATCTATCACAGAACATCACATGATCAAATCACAGATATCGCAGCAGAAGAAACATATGAAACATTGGATATACTAGGACGTCCGTGTTTTTAATACGAGCCAGTATAAAACACGGATTCCACGGTCGCGATGAATAGCCAAACCCACACCCCTAGACCCCTACGAGAGCGGCAAGCAACCCTACCAATTATAGAGTTAGGAAACCCGGACTCGACTCCTCGAGTTGGTCTCCCACTGGACTCCAGAACCCGGTTACTTATGCTCCCCTCCTTGGGTCTATCCTAGTGCGGAAAAGTAAATAATATACAAATGGTGACATCTTCCGTAACCTGGAAGTGCCCCAATAAAAGAATATTACATACAAGTTTTTACATGAATGAAAATGAAAAACACTCATCTCACATAAAAAAAACCCGGCTATTCAAACACGACGATCCAATATAACATATCCAGCAACACATAACATCACATGTCATCAACGTAAGTAAATATGCGCATCCCAATTGTCGTTGATATATAGCAACGAAACCGGCGATATCACATATTACACTTACGGTCGCAGAAAAGAAAGTGTAAAACTACAACAGTTGGAATCCGCAACCTACTTAGACATCGCATGCCTAACCATCTGAATTTCTTAGGCATCACATGCCTAACAATTATAAACCCCGCATTTTAGTCTCATTATCGAAAACACTTTTCAATATCAAGTCGGGCAATTCAACAAGATTCCCGACATCCTGATCGAATGCTCGTCGCAAACTTTAGTAGACAGCCGCACCCCCGATGCCGTCGACGAAGTGCACCAAGGCTGAACACCGCTGCCGCGAGCACTCGAACGGATGTTTTCGGCGACGGGGTTCTCCTTCAGTCACTTGGTCGGGGCTATGGGGTGTAGCTGTCTATTAAGTTTACCGGCGAGTATCCGTGTACGCTACGTGATTGCGACGGACTTTTGATCGCATCAAAATTCCGTGGCAACCGATCAAGTGAGACTAAAGTGCTAGATTTATAACATCCAAATCAGTTATCTCATAACTACTTATGGATTTTAAATATTGTATCACATTCTGTAGGGTTCCTAGGCACACTCAAGAGGTTCTACAAAGCATCAACCATGCCAAATTCAAAAATTTAGGTGCCGAAGAACCCTAACGAAGATCGTTAACTAGAAATTAGGCGAAAAAGAAAGCTAGCAAACTACTTTGCTACAAAGTGAAAGGGGCTACAACCTTTGTAGATCCGGTCCACCACTTCTCTAGCTCCTTGTTGACGTCCCTCCGCTGCGATCATCGGATCCCGGACTCTAGCGATGGTTTCGTCGAAGAAATGATCGGGTTAGGTCGTCGACTTCGATGCCGAAGATGATCTACGTCGAGGCGACTCAAACTCAAGCTCCACCTTCACTAGGTCATAGAACTTGTGAAGATAACACACTCTACTACATGGCAAGTGGTAGAGGATGAAAAAATAGGAAGTGGGTTCACTTTGGATTTGGATTTCTCACTTGGAATCATCACTTGGAAAAAACTAGCAATGGTTTCTTCTCTTCATGAAGAAGATGAAGAAGAAGAAAGAAAAAGGATTAACAATTATTTTCAAAAAGAAAATCAAGTGATGGTTATCATAATGCAACCATGGGTGAGATAAACTCATGTAGAGAATGAACTAGGGTTTAGCTAAATAGTTAGGGTTAAGGCAAAAGACAAAATGGCTAGACTTTTCAAAGCTTCATGAAGCTTCAAGTATCAAACAAAGAAAGCCACCATCTTATATTTTGCCAAAAATAAATAAAAAGAATAAATAAGTAAATCAAACCCTAACCATTAACCTAATCAAGGTTTAAAGCATACACACACCAAGTTTGCATGTATCATCAAACATGATACAAACTAGTGCACAAAAATATATCACATATATAACTTGTGCACTTCAAGTGAGAAAGTTAATCTTAAGTGAACAAATACTAGTTAATGTAAAGTAATATATCAAATATATAATTATACATTAAATCATTAAATCAACACTTGATTTAATGATCCGGTCATACTGCATATAACCAACTAATATCAATAGTAACAACTTATCGAATCAACACTTGATCCGATAACCCGGCTATATCGCATATAACCGATCAATGTCACAAATCGCGAGAATCGAATACAGTATCACATACTGGTATTATTCTCGGTCCCGCACATATCTCATATACGCTCCTATTTCGTTTCGCTTGAGCCAGGAAACCTCTGTGTAGGACTCTAAAGACTCGTCAATACACCGGCAGTAGGTGATGATCATATCAAACACCCACAAGCCGCAAGCGGTCTGCTAAACGTAACGGCCACCCGGGTATTGAGCGATCAGAAGATCGACGAGCAAGCCCGCTCACACTCCTATGAATCCAACCAGTAACACTTATCGTACAGTCCGGTCTATTCGTCTGATATGTTGCATATCTCGCCTAGGGGTGGTAAACGTCAGACCCCAGTAGCTCGATAAGTCGTGTCGATATGAGGTCTATAACAGTTTGAGAAATGACTGGTAACACTTCCCAGTAAATCTCAGCAACTCTGGCCAGGGATTTCCGGCTATAGCCAATCGAACACAGCGCAACATCAACTCCCTATACCGGGAGAGACGAATCCCCTCCTATCGCTAATTGCCTCCATGTGATTCGGGACTGTACCCAAAAGCCACCGTTTTGCATGCCCTCTTGGACGTGGTAAGGAGGAAATCAAAGCACAGTGGGAATCACACAAGACTCTATGACGATCTCGGGTCTACAGACTAACCTGTACCAGTGTCACCAGAGAACTGCCATCTGACGTAAGGTATAATACCATCTGGGAGTTCTCGGCGAGTCCGTCCAGTGTACCCAGTCTCCACTGAGCACCCGTATATCATCTCTGATGTCAAACACCAATGGATATGGGATCATCCATCGCCCATCTGTATGGGTCGAGAAGGTATACGCTAGTCTACTCTGGTATATCGATGCCCCGTCTCGATACACCCACGACTAGGGACCTTGAAGGATGTACTTATGGACTACCATGTCCCCACTAGTATGATCCGCATCATAGTCCAGGTAGTCAAGTACACATCCTAAGGGCTTTACCAACATGTAACAGAGAGACAATCGGTGTACACGTTAAGATAAAGAGCAACCAGATAGCATACTATCATGTCGAGCAAGAAAGTCCTCCCTATATATGTCTCAGCATCCACTACAATATACATCCTATGTACAGTAATGGCCTCTAGGGCATACATATAACTAACAATCTCCCACTTGCACTAGGGCCATCTGTAGCAGTGGTTGCAGTATCTCATACTCAACCATCCCATGAAAGTCTCTCTCTGGGAAAAGGCCTTTGTGAGTGGATCCGCCGTGTTGTCCTCTGAGTCTACTCTCCTAACCTCGATCACTCTGGAGATTAACTATCTCCATGATTAGGTGATGCTGCCTCAGAATATGTCTGGGTCACTGATGGGACCAGGGTTCATGGGCCAAAGCCACACTTCCATTGTCACACAATGGTAGGAACCTAGTTCATCTCATGAACCAATATACACCCAAACTGCCTCTTTGGTAGTATCTTTGATAGCGATGTCACCAGCCTTTATCGTCTAGTTTGCCACGATATCTAGCTTGGAACTCTTCCAACATATTGTCCCTCCACTGAGGGTAAAGACAATGTCTGTGACTGACATTCAGTCGTCCTTATCACTTTGGAACCTTTCCAGTGATTCTCCCTAGGATCAATTGATACCATCTCACTACAACTAGTGAGTATCCTAACATCCAATTAGATCTATCTCATAGATCCAAACCCCAGGATTTAGTAGGTATCACTTTGATCCTATATGGAGAATCATTGTGATAAGCGGAGATTGACCGAGCGTAGTATAGGAAACTACTTCCCTATCAAGAGTATGTCATCCACGTACTCTACTAGGATCACCACCATACTCCCTACTACCTTTTTGTATATACAAGGTTCATCTACCATTTTGATGATGTCAAACTCTTTGACTAACACATCAAAACAGACTTCCAACTTCGTGATGCCTGCTTTAATATGTAAAGCAACTTGCATACGTTTCCGCTGCTCCCACTGTCTACGAAGCCCTCTGGCTGTGTACTTATAGACGCACTCTTCTAAAACATTATTTAGAAAAGCAGTTATGGCACCCAACAGCTAGATATCGTAGTCATGGTATGTAGCCGTGGCAAGTAGGATCTGGATGGACTTAAGCATAGCTACTTAGAAAAGGTTTCATCATAATCCATACCTGGTCAATGATGCAAACTTTTAACAAGTCTAGCTTTGAAAGTCTTAACTTTTCCATGTACACCAAGTAATCTTCTCAAGATATACTTGCTCCTGATGGGGATTTAACCCTTCAGATATCGCAACTAAAGTCCATACTTTGTTGGTGTATAAGGATTCCATCTCAGATCGATAAGCATCCAGCCATTCTTACAGAGTCCCACTCCTGATGGCCAGCTCGAAACTAGTTGGGTCATCATCTCATGATGCAATCCTCGCTCCCACTGTCATAGAGAAACCGAAGTAACTCTCAGGTGGGTGAGGAACCCTACTAGATCGGCGGAGAGGCTGAGGTTCGTTGGAATCTATTGAATCCTTTGGTTCTACCAAATCATCAGCTGCAGTTTGTATAGCTGGAACATTTCCAGTTCTACATAACAGACCTTGCTTTGAGCTTGTCCGGATTTTGCTTTTAGACATAGGCCGGACAACCCTAAATCTTAACTAACTTAAGATATGGGCTCTTCCCTTTCCATATCACATATGAAGTGGTAGGCAACTGATTTGATTTGAACCCTATTCAATAGGTATGCAACTTCTCAAGTGCATTACTCCCAAAATGAAATTGGAAAACTCAGTAGTACACACCATATCACATAGGGCGCTATTGCTCCACCCCGGTACACCAACGTGCTGTGGTGTATACTGAGGAGTAATGCTGAGAGAGAATCTCATTCTCCTTTAGAAAAGTCCAAGAATTCCGTGCTCAAGTATTCTCCTCCTTCATCACATCAAAGGACATAATACTTATACCCATTTTGGTTCTCTACTTCTAACTTATATTCTGTGAATATCTCAAAAGGTTCGGACTTGTGTTTCAACAGGAACATATATCTGAATCTAAATAGATCATCAGAGAATGTAATGAAGTATAAAGAGTCGGTCCTGGCATGTGTAGACAGGGGACCTTACATACATCATCATGTATCAGTCCCAAGAGTTCACTAACTCTTTCTCTGCTTTCAATAAACAGAGCTGTGGTCATCTTATCTTTGTGACATGACCGGCAAGTTTTCACAAGATGTAAATTCAAACAGATTTAAATATGCATCTATGTGCAACTTAGCTAGTCGAGTCGCATTGATATGACCTAGTCTACAATACCTAAAGAAGGATCCGTTCATTTCTGAACTCTTCCTCTTGTGTGTGTTCTGTATACTAAGAACTGTAGTTTGATTTAGAACGTCAATGCTTTTAGATAACGTACCTGAACCGATCAACTCTTGATATAGGAAATGTTCAAAACATTATCCAACAATACAAAATTATATCCTTTCTTTACTGATAAAGAGACTGATATGATTTTGTATATCAGGTTCGGTATTTATAACATTTGTTCAGAATCAATGTATTCTGGTAATACAGGGTGATAGTGACCAACAGACTTGGCTGCAACACTTGCACCGTTTTCTGTCTCATGAAACTTATCACCCATCCTCAGTCCTCTACCTTTCTGTAGCCCATGTAACAGATCACATATACGGGATCCTGATCCGGTATCATATACCCAGGACGTAAAGGATACTGAGAAACAGTTCTCTGTAATGAACACACCTAAACGAAGAAAATGCATGATGATGCATCATCATGCATTTTCTTCGTTTGGGCGGCACGGGAATTTTGGTATTCCCCAATTTCCTGCTCTGTCTTATAACAATTATAAGTTGGAGTGGGACCAACGTTCCCCAGCTCAGTATAACAAGCGGGTTCGGTCAATACATCAGTATTATTATCTTGATTAAGACGTGACATGGTCGCTATCTGGAGAGAGAGAGAAGAAAACACTCTGCGTGCGCTCTTGCAAGATCAGATTGGTTATTATTTTATCTAATCAGAATGGCTCCCACTGTTTTTATCAAATCTTCCTTCAAACCCTAAAAGGAAAGACTAGCCGGGATTAATTACACACTACAAGTTCGCCAATCTTTCAGCCAGGCCAGTGTCGGTACTTTGAGGGAGGTTCCCCGTGCTTTCGCACGGACCTAATTACAGTAAACCTCGTTTTCCCAGAGGCGTAACCCCGTTGACACCTTTCTAGACACCTACTTGATCGGCTAATTGTAATGTGTAAAACTCTCTCAGGAGTAACAATTACTCGCAGCGGGTATCGGGATCCAACTATCTCATAGAAGGTATGAAATCTTATTGCAAATTTCAACACTTGAAATTCCTGATAATTTTACCCCTAGCACCCTATGACCTTGACGGAGGTCAACAAACCATAGGCTACTAGTCAAGTTTAACCCGTCATTTCTTGATTGAATCAAACCCACCCGCACGACCCTTGATGGAGGTCAACAAGGCCGTATGACTACCCTAACCCAATCTGCATCATATGCATAAGCAGATAAATACTAGTTAGCTACCGCACACTACGCCTTGACGGAGGTCAACAAACGTAGCACGAATACTAAGTAGTACTTATCTGAAATGACGGAGGGCTACGACAGGTTTTTCTGAAAACCTATTGCGTAACGAACTTGATATCGTTGTAGAATCAAATGAATTTTGAAATGGAGTGTTTTTGAAGCTTTTCGAGTTTTGCTAAAGGGGTCACTCCCGGTGAAGGGATCGTCGGCCCTTTCTTCATCGAATAAGATGCAGGATATATCATATATATCGTTGTGCAAAGCAAGAACTATAGGAGCAATCAAAAGACAAACCGAGGGTTGTAGCATCTGCCAGTTATTGCTAAAGGGGTCACTCCCGGTGAAGGGATCTCGGCCCTTTCCTTATCGAATAAGGTGCAGGATGTTCTACAAGGAACACCGCGATGCAAAGCAAGAACTGTAGCTACCTGTTTTTGAAAATTCGATTCCACAACATCATTTAGGTTTCTTTTTCTTTCATTAATCACATTAATGAATTCCCATCATTTAAGTTACCTAAACATCATAGATAAATACGACGTACACGTATGCCATCCGCATTCGCCTCGATGTCCCCTCGTGCACCGTTAGGTTAGGTAACTAACGGCAGAGCGGGGCAGAGCTAGCGCGGGTGTAAAACATAAGTAACGTCTATATAATATATCAAATATACTATATACTGTATCTATCACAGAACATCACATGATCAAATCACAGATATCGCAGCAGAAGAAACATATGAAATATTGGATATACTAGGACGTCCGTATTTTAATACGAGCCAGTATAAAACACGGATTCCACGGTCGCGATGAATAGCCAAACCCATACCCCTAGACCCCTACGAGAGCGGCAAGCAACCCTACTAATTCTAGGGTTAGGAGACCCGGACTCGACTCCTCGAGTTGGTCTCCCACTAGACCCTAGAGCCCGGTTACTTGTGCTCCCCTCCTTGGGTCTATCTTAGTGCGGAAAAGTAAATAATATACAATGGTGACATCTTCCGCAACCTGGAAGTTCCCCAATAAAAGAATATTACATACAAGTTTTTACATGAATGAAAATGAAAACTCTCATCTCACATAAAAACCCCGGCTATTCAAACACGACGATCCAATATAACATATCCAGCAACACATAATATCACGTGTCATCAACGTAAGTAAATATGCGCATCCTAATTGTCGTTGACATATAGCAACGAAACCGGCGATATCACATATTACACTTACGGTCACAGAAAAGAAATTGTAAAACTATAACAGTTGGAATCCGCAAACTCTTTAGACATCACATGCCTAACCATCTGAATTCCTTAGACATCGCATGCTTAACAATTATAAACGCCGCATTTTAGTCTCATTATCGAAAACACTTTTCAATATCAAGTCGGGCAATTCAACAAGATTCCCGACATTTTGATCGAATGCTCGTCGCAAACTTTAGTAGGCAGCCGCACCCCCGATGCCGTCGACGAAGTGCACCAAGGCGGAACACCGCTGCTGCGAGCACCCGAACGGATGCTTTCGGCGACGGGGTTCTCCTACAGTCACTTGGTCGGGTTAATGGGGCGTGGCTATCTATTAAGTTTACCGGCGAGTATCCGCGTACGCTACGAGATTGCGACGGACTTTTGATCACATCAAAATTCCGTAGCAACCGATCATTTGAGACTAAAGTGCTATGTTTATAACATTCATATTAGTTATCTCATAACTACTTGTGGATTCCAAATATTGTATCACATTTCAGATAAATAGAAAATGTTAAACTTTCCGATCGAACAGTCAAACACCCAAGTTTTCCCGAAACAGCTTAATACATGAAATAAGTTCAAAAACATTCAGTTCATGCCACAGTACCAACGGTCCAGCCGTAGAAGGGTCAAGCCAACGCCTCACATGTGGCACGCCGTACTGCCCCAAATCCTAAGGTTCAAAGGGCAGTTCAAGACGGTCACATAATCGAGTTAAGGTTTGTTGTCTTCTAGAGAGACCATTGCGTTACTTGCACTACTTAGAACGTCATTAAACTACGGAAAAATCCAACAACTGGAAATTTCCCGGCAAGGGAAAAAGTGGGTATTTTTATCCGGTCGAACATTTTAACATATTCAAAAATTATCCGGAAAAACACAGACGAAGTTAAAATATCCGATCGAAACAGCGAGTCCCCAAAACAACCCAGAAAACTCAACTCTTGAGTAAAGATTAAAATTACCCAGAAAACACAGGAGTCAAATAGAAACATTACTGTGCAAAATTTGGTCAACAAAGCAACAGTATGGCCGCGGAACCGCCGCGGAACGTAGGATACGGCCGCGGTTCCGCGGCACTTTGATGGAGTTAAGACCTCGTTTTTCACAGTAATTCATATAAAACCCTGCTTATTTTTCTGCATATTTTTAATCTGGAAAAATCCACAATTTTAGAAAATGTACAGAGAAGGTTATTGTATTAGGGTTTCGGGGTTCGATCGGGTTTCTAACTTCGTCTACTCATCGTCTAAGGCTCTAGCTAGGCTCTGATACCACTGTAGGGTTCCTAGGCACACTCAAGAGGTTCTACAAGGCATCAACCATGCCAAATTCAAAAATTTAGGTGCCGAAGAACCCTAACGAAGATCGTTAACTAGAAATTAGGCGAAAAAGAAAGCTAGCAAACTACTTTGCTACAAAGTGAAAGGGGCTACAACCATTGTAGATCCGGTCCACCACTTCTCTAGCTCCGTGTTGACGTCCCTCTGCTGCGATCATCGGATCCCGGACTCTACCGATGGTTTCGTCGAAGAAATGATCGGGCTAGGTCGTCGACTTCGATGCCGAAGATGATCTACGTCGAGGCGACTCAAACTCAAGCTCCACCTTCACTAGGTCATGGAACTTGTGAAGATAACACACTCTTCTACATGGAAAGTGGTAGAGGATGAAGAAATAGGAAGTGGGTTCACTTTGGATTTGGATTTCTCACTTGGAATCATCACTTGGAAAAAACTAGCAATGGTTTCTTCTCTTCATGAAGAAGATAAAGAAGAAGAAAGAAAAAGGATTAACAATTATTTTCAAAAAGAAAATCAAGTGATGGTTATCATAATGCAACCATGGGTGAGATAAACTCATGTAGAGAATGAACTAGGGTTTAGGTAAATGGTTAGGGTTAAGGCAAAAGACAAAATGGCTAGACTTTTCAAAGCTTCATGAAGCTTCAAGTATCAAACAAAGAAAGCCACCATCTTATATTTTGCCAAAAATAAATAAAAAGAATAAATAAGTAAATCAAACCCTAACCATTAACCTAATCAAGGTTTAAAGCATACATACACCCAAGTTTGCATGTATCATCAAACAGGATACAAACTAGTGCACAAAAATATATCACATATATAACTTGTGCACTTCAAGTGAGAAAGTTAATCTTATGTGAAAAAATACTAGTTAATGTAAAGTAATATATCAAATATATAATTATACATTAAATCATTAAATCAACACTTGATTTAATGATCCGGTCATACTGCATATAACCGACTAATATCAATAGTAACAACTTATCGAATCAACACTTGATCCGATAACCCGGCTATATCGCATATAACCGATCAATGTCACAAATCGCGAGAATCGAATACAGTATCACATACTGGTATTATTCTCGGTCCCGCACATATCTCATATACGCTCCTATTTCGTTTCGCTTGAGCCAGGAAACCTCTGTGTAGGACTCTAAAGACTCGTCAATACGCCGGCAGTAGGTGATGATCATATCAAACACCCACAAGCCGCAAGCGGTCTGCTAAACGTAACGGCCACCCGGGTATTGAGCGATTAGAAGATCAACGAGCAAGCCCGCTCACACTCCTGTGAATCCAACCAGTAACACTTATCGTACAGTCCGGTCTGTTCGTCTGATATGTCGCATATCTCGCCTAGGGGTGGTAAACGTCAGACCCAAGTAGCTCGATAAGTCGTGTCGATATGAGGTCTATAATAGTGCGAGAAACTACTGGCAACACTTACCAGTAAATCTCAGCAACCCTGGCCAGGGATTTCCGGTTATAGCCAATCGAACACAGCGCAACATCAACTCCCTATACCGGGAGAGACGAATTCCCTCCTATCGCCCATTGCCTCCATGTGATTCGTGACTATACCCAAAAGCCACCGTTTTGCACGCCCTCTTGGACGTGGTAAGGTGGAAATCAAAGCACAGTGGGAATCACACAAGACTCTATGACGATCTCGGGTCTACAGACTAACCTGTACCAGTGTCACCAGAGAACTGCCATCTGACGTAAGGTATAATACCATCTGGGAGTTCTCAGCGAGTCCGTCCAGTGTACCCAGTCTCCACTGAGCACCCGTATATCATCTCTGATGTCAAACACCAATGGATATAGGATCATCCATCGCTCATCTGTATGAGTCGAGAAGGTATACGCTAGTCTACTCTGGTATATCGATGCCCCGTCTCGATACACCCACGACTAGGGACCTTGAAGGATGTACTTATGGACTACCATATCCCCACTAGTATGATCCGCATCATAGTCCAGGTAGTCAAGTACACATCCTAAGGGCTTTACCAACATGTAACAGAGAGACAATCAGTGTACACGTTAAGATAAAGAGCAACCAGATAGCATACTATCATGTCGAGCAAGAAAGTCCTCCCTATATATGTCCCAGCATCCACTACAATATACATCCTATGTACAATAATGGCCTCTAGGGCATACATATAACTAACACATTCCAGATAAATAGAAAATGTTAAAATTTCCGATCGAACAATCAAACACCCAAGTTTTCCCGAAACAGCTCAACACATGAAATAAGTTTAAAAACATTCACTTCATGCCACAGTACCAACGGTCCAGCCGTAGAAGGGTCAAGCCAACGCCTCACATGTGGCACGCCGTACTGCCCCAAACCCTAAGGTTCAAAGGGCAGTTCAAGACGGTCACATAATCGAGTTAAGATTTGTTGTCTTCTAGAGGGTCCATCGCGTTACTTGCACTACTTAGAACGTCATTAAACTACGGAAAAATCCAACAATTGGAAATTTCCCGGCAGGGGAAAAATTGGGTAGTTATATCCGGTCGAACTATTCAACATGTTCTAAAATACCCGGAAAAACACATAGACAAAATTAGACAATCCGATCGAATCTACGAACTCCCAATACAACCCAGAAAACTCAACTCTTGAGTGCAGATTAAAAATTCTCAGAGAACAGAGGAAACAAATACGGGCATTACTGTATAAAAATGAATCCAAAATCAGTACATACGGCCGCGGAACCGCCGCCAATAGCAGGGTAAGGCCGCGGTTCCACGGCGATCTAGTAGAGTTAGGGGTTCGTTTTCTGCAGTAACTCTTAGAATTTCCTGCTCTATTTTCTGAGCATTTTTAATTCACAAAAATCCACAGTTTTGAAAATTGTCCAGAGAATGGTATAACTTAGGGTTTCTAGGTTCGATCGGCTTTCTAACTTCGTCTACACATCGCCTAAGGCTCTAGCTAGGCTTTGATACCACTGTAGGTCAGGCAACCACCCCATCCAATGGGGTCGCCATGGCACCAACGGGTCCCTCAGTAGCTACTTTTTACGCATGCCCCCTCGCGAGGACTACAACCCGCCGGAACACCTTCCAGTCTCGGGACACCCTGGGGGTAAGATCTTATGCTTCGCCACACTGTCACACAGTGAGAACCCCCCATAGGTCGACATCCAATGCCTAGTAGCTCTGATACCACTGTAGGGTTCCTAGGCACACTCAAGAGGTTCCACAACTGATCAACCATGCCAAAATCAAATTTTACAAGTGCCGAGAAACCCTAATGCTAGATCGTTAACTAGAGGTAAGGCGAAACATGCAAGTAAACAACTTTATTGCTAAATGAAAGAGACTACAACCTTTGTAGATCCGGTCCACCACTTCTCTAGCTCCGTGTTGACGTCCCTCCGCTGCGATCATCGGAATCCCGGACCCTAGCGTCGATTTCATCGGAGAAATGGGCGGGCTAGGTCGTTGACTTCGATACCGAAGATGATCTACGTCGAGGCGACTCAAACTCAAGCTCCACCTTCACTAGGTCATGAAACTTGTGAAGATAACACACTCTACTACATGGCAAGTGGTAAAGGATGAAGAAATAGGAAGTGGGTTCACTTTGGATTTGGATTTCTCACTTGGAAATTTCAAGAGAGCTTTTCTTTTCTTCATCAAGAAGAAGAAGAAGAAGAAAAGAAAATGAATGAATAAAAATAGAAAATAGAAAATCAAGTGACGCCTTATCATAATGCAACCATGGGTGAGGCTAACACATGTAGAGAATAAACTAGGGTTTAGTTAAATGGTTAGGTTAAGGAAAGAAACAAAATGGTCAAAGCTTTCAAAGCTTCATGAAGTTTCAAGAATGAAACAAAGTTAGCCACCATTTTATTCTTACCAAAATAAATAAGTAAATAAATAAATAAGGTAATGGAAACCCTAACCATTAACTAAACATGGTTTAAAGTAAACACACACCCAACTTTGCATGTATCATCAAACATGATACAAACTAGTGCACAAACATATATCATATATACAATGTGCACAATCAAGTGAGAAAATCAATCTTAAGTGAACAAATGTAAGTGCACGGCGGCGCCCCGGCCGTCAATCCGACGGCCAAATGCGGAAACAGTGATAAGCTTTAATTTTGCGGACTTAGCAAACCGGCACCACCGCGCACTAAACCCCGGATCGGGCCATTAAACTAAATCTAGCTAACAACAAGACGAGTTAGAAATATACCGAGTGATCCGAGTCCTCCGGTCTTCTCGTCGTCGTCCCGATCTCCTGCGAAAAATCCGGTCGTCGCCACCTCGTCGGAAGGGCACCACATCGCCTGTAGCTTTTACGGGCTCCCACCTCAAAACCGAGGCAACTCGGGCGCGAAGTTGGCTAGCCGACGCGCCCAAGATTTGCTGTAGAATAGTGTAGAATAGTTGTCTCTTTGGGGTTTAGGAGATTGCCATTTATGGAGGAATTTTGCACAAGGATTTTTCCATGAATACTTTGATGAAAAATGGAGCTTGCCATCAAAGATTGAGCTCGGCCACAAGAAGGAAAAAAAACTCACTGGAAATGAATGAAGCAAGCACTCATTTATGCTTACTAGAAAATGAAGTCAATAGTGTGCATGGGTGAAGTCAATGGATAAAAACCATGCTTGAATTAAAAACCTCAGCACTCAAAAAACAATTCCAACAACCTAATAAATTAAACCACTATACATATTAAAACCCACTCCATTCCCACAGTGGCCGGCCCATCACACCACTCAAACAGTGGCCGGCCCACCACTAAACCCATACTCACTCTAATCATAATAAATGCATCAATAGCAAAGATGATATCATAAACAAACCTTTTGCAAGAAACCCCTCAACAAAATGTTAATTGCAAACTTGCAATTAACACCCTCCAACGAAAAGTCCGACCGGGAAGGAAAAAGAGAAAACCGGCCGGAACGGAATGCAAACTAGCAACCCCAGAAAACTGGTCCCATAATAAATTACAGGAAAACCCCGATACTGTGCATACACACCCGCATTTGTATTTCGACCGAAATACAAATGTAAAGAGACAAAACTACACTATCAAATACTAAGATCCGGCTTAAGCCAAAGCCGGCTAGTAAAAACCGTCCGATCACCATCCGTGCAATACCGCACGTATCTGATCGAACCCTGCCATATCTCCATACGGCCTCTACAGCGTTTCGCCCGAAAGCTTGAGTAACTGAAAGTGTGGTGGACTCTAAAGACTCGTCAATACTATGGCTGTGGATTTAACCACTAGCACGTCAGAGGTATAAACCAATACGTAACGGGCCACCAGCTATTGACTAAAAGGGACGTCGATGAGCGAACTCATCCTGACACCCTACTGAGCCTGTCAGTGACAATATCCGTACAGTCCGGTCCGTTCGTCTACGAGCATCGCATGTCGGGCCTAGGGGGTGCGTAAAAGTCAGACCCCCAAAAGCGGTACAAGTCGTGTCGGAGTGTAGCCCAGAACACCCTGAGATACTACTGGAATACCTACCAGTAAATCTCCTGCCTTGGCCAAGGACTTCGTGTAATGGCTCTCCTAGACACAGCGTGACCTCACCCCCAATACCGGGAGAGAAGAAACCCCCGAAGATCCGCTCACTGCCTCCATGTGGCTCGGGACTGTACCCAACTAAAACCTGTTTGCACGACTCCTTTGAGCCGTGGTAGGGTAGTAATCAAAGCACAGTGGGAACTCACACGAGACAAATGACGATCCCCAGGTCGATGAACTAACCTGTACACATGTCACCAGGGAACTGCTATCTGACGTCAGGTATAAGACCAACTAGCATGTTCCCGGCGAGTCCTGTCCGGTGTACTCATAACCCAATGAGCACCTGTATACATCTTAGGTGAACCAACTGACACTAGTGGCCTGTGAGACCGGCCACCGCCCCTCGTCGGGGTCTCGACTGTATACACTAGTCTACTCTGGAGAATCGATGCCCTGTCTCGAAACTCCCACGACTAGGGACCTTTTAAGGATATGCTTATAGACTCCAGCTCTCACTTATATGATCGCCCTCATACTGCTGGCAGTCAAGCAAGAATCCTAGGGGCTCTATCAACATGCAATAGTGACCTGTCAGGTCACCTAAAGCAGTACACGATGATAAAGATAAACCAGATAGCAAACTATCATCTCGAGTAAGACTGTCGTACCGGGATAGGTCCTCCCTCAATCATTGCAATCACGTGCCTGTGATCCAATAATTGACTCTGAGGGCACTATCTCCAGCAATCTCCCACTTGCACTCAAGGCTAATTATTGCGATGTCGCATACTCACAGCCCGTGTGATACCGAACACCCAACTCCTCTACTAGTCAGTCTCACAAAGCATGTTTGCGAAACTCTTGCGTTCGAGGAATAGCCTCAGCGAGTGGATCCGCTCTGATGTTTCTTTCTATGTCTCTCTATATCTCAAGTTCGCGGAGAAAGCTATCTCCCGAAATGAGCAATACCTGTCTTAGAATGTCTGGATATCTGATGGGACCGAGCTCATAAATGAACTCCAAATCCAAACTTCTTAGACTGTATCGACAACTGAACTTAATCAGTATCCTGCGCCATGCCTCCCTCAGTATTGCCTTGGATCACCTGTCCAAAATACTGCCCCTCGTCAGAGGGAAAACTATAACTCTGACAACCTCCTTGTCGTCCATGTCACCTTGGAAGCCTGGAATGATAACTGTCTCCCAAATGAGGCAGCCGTTATCATATCCCTAGAACATTCACTTATGTTCTAAAACTGCTTCCGACTGTTCCTCCAGGATTGGATCAATATCAACTTATTGCATCTAGTGCAAGAACAACATCTGGTGTGGTACTTGACATCACATGATTGACTCCATTACCTAAGCAAGTGATCTGCCAATCAGGCACATCCCTCTCTACTTTAGTCTATAAGACACCTTTAGAGAGGGTGACTCCATTACCTGCCGGTACACTACCGTGCCAGGAGTCATCCATTCTAAATACTCTTAGAATGCTGTCAAAGTACCCTGATTGGGAAACCACCCAAATCTAGATCTAAAACCATAGATCCAGTAACCAGTATGTCTGATATAATGTCCAAGTCCTTTGTGGAGAAACCACTGCGTGACGACCAAAGTATAACCGATCGTAGTATAGGAATATCACTTCCTACTACCTTCTCAACAGATCCATCCCCTATTCTGATGACGTCAAACCTATGACTGTCACCTCAGAAATAGATGATCTATCTCCGCTATATCTGCTTAAGTCTATAAATAGACATAAGCCTGATGTCCACCAATGCTTCCGCTGCTCCCACTGACTACGAAAACCCTCTGGCAGAGTCATATAGACGTGCACTTCTAAAGCTAGTTTAGAACGACGCTATACTCATCCTCCTGCCGGGTCTCGCAGCCTGGAACAACAATAATGGCATGTGTGGGTAAACAAGAACTTCCCTGTCACCGTCCTTGAGGCTACCGGAGTGCTTCTCGGGTGCCTGAAGTTACCCACCTTATCTGCGGAGTGGCCAATGGAATGTCAAATCAGATTGAATCTTTAGGTTCCTTATCAAATCTTCAGTAATCGTTTGCGGTTCTGGAATCACTTCCAGTTCTACCATACTCCCACTACTGTTTTTGAAAAAATCCATTTTTATTAAAACTGTGGCGAGTCCAGAACAATATTTCTATTGATCTGCCAGATGGTAGAAAATCAACCCTCGTCATAGCCTGGGTCAACCCACAAACAGCCATTACAGAAACGTGCCTTGAGTTATCCAGAGTCTGGTTTTAATCATAAGCCGGACAACTCCCCGTACCTTAACAATGTTAAGATATGAACTGTACCATATCCAATATAGAACCAGAGGCACTGATTTAATTGAACCAGATTCAAATCATGCAGCTGTCTCCAGTGCATGTCAACTAAATGGAAGGAGGCCGATCAGCGTTACTCAACTTAGGAATGCTTCCAATTATGAGTAACCTGAAAGAGAAGCAATTTCTCTTTATCATTACTATCAACTGAATACCATACACAAGTATCTACATCTTCGATCACCTTGAAGAATCCTGATACTTGCTACACCTGGTTCTCTACTCTATTCAAATACCTATAACTCCTCAAAACTTAGACCCTGTGTTTCTACGATACACATGTCTAAGAACTAGAGGAGTTAAAAGTAAACAGAATATAGTATGAAGACCAACCCCTCTGTCCTAATGGACACTAGACAACATACAATACTCTGTATAAGTCCGCTGAGTCTAACAACTCTTTCACTGTGTGTCGTAGGATGAAAACTGTACTTATGGTTAAGAAGAATTACACCGCTGTTTAATGCTCCTTACCTAACCATCCACTGATATAGGTAAATGTCATCGACATAATATCAAAAGGTATATCTCACTCTATGAAAATAGACGTACAGATATATCAATTTGAAATTGGTGCACAACAGCGGATATTCAAAACCAAATATTCGCCGACCGGCAAACAGCCCAGGTGATCTCCTCAAATGTCACCGATTACAACGAATCCCGATATAATGAGGATGATCACCCAATTCCCAATAACTTACTCCCACTCATCATCTGTAAAAACATACAGATGTGAGAATCATACCTGGTAAATACATACGCTGGAGTAAGTATCTAATCGGGAAATCAGTTTTCTTTCAACAGTACACAGTGAACTGAAACATTGAAATATTTCGATGGGGTATCCTGGTATTCCTAGTAATGCCTCTACCATTATCCAGATTCACAACTATAACCGCATAATTCTTTGCCACCTCTCCAAATCCCTTTATATGTCTTTAGTCATTACCTTCTGCACACCCCTTAGGCCAAATGGTTTTCTTCCTTCCCTACCGTTCGGCACCAGCCTATGGTTTGGAAGAAGACTATCCAATAAGCATAATGGGTGTACTATCCTAGTCCTAGGAGCACTCGCAATGCGAGAGAAGGTGAAGATAAAAGACAACCGAATAAATCTTATTCCTATTTCTCCTGGACCAGAATCCATCCCCGAACTGGAACAAGTTCCTTTCGAGTTCGTATATAACCATACGATGGAATATCCAAATAAACTGTGGATCTTCATAGTGATACGGAGTGTCCTGGAGAAATACAAAGATGATTTAGGATTGGCGAAGAAATATTTGGTTTGGTCGTGAATATCAGTCGCAATTTACTTTGCCCTCTTACTAATCCCTTGCTTTGTCTTAATCTTAATACCTTCTGCACACCGTTTAGGCTAATTGGTTTTCTTCATTCCCCACTGTTCGGCACCAGCCTAAAATTTGGAAGAAGACTATCCAATTTGCGTAATAGGTGTACTATCTCCTAAACTAAGGAGTACTCGTAACTTGAGAGAAGGTAAAAGGGAAAAGACAACTGAATAATCCTATCCGTTTTCTCCAGAACTGGAAACCATCCTCGAATTCCTTCGAGTTCGTATCTAACCATACCATGGTTTTGTCCAATGGAAGTGGACGTTCGTAGCAATACGGGGTGTCCTGGAGAAAAGGGTAAAAGTAGGAGTGGCAATGAGGTCTGCAACTCTGACAATCCAAAAGCCAGTGTTAAGAAGGTTCGGTCAACTTGGTCTCTGAGTCATAGTCTTAGGGTCGGGTCAATGGTCGCCGCCAAGAGAGAGAGAGAAAAGAAACACTCAGCGTGCACTCTAACCAAGATCAGAATGGTTATCACTTTATCTAATCTGGAAACCTCCCACTGTACCTCAAATTCTCCTCCAAACCTAAAAGAAGAATTAGTCGGGGTCACCCGAGGAGTAAACCAACTCATCAGTGGGAATCAGGATCCAACTCTCATCGTATGATAACGTGACGGAATCCGCTCACGGTATCACACTCCAGAAGGTATGCGCATATCTGGCAAGTTTCAGTTCTTTTGAAACTCCCGATGTGATTTTTACCCCATGCTCTTATGACCTTGGCGTGAGGTCAAAATATCATAAGTCACATGTCAAGTTCTACCCATCATTGTCCAGATTAATTTGAACCCACCCGTACATACCCTTGACGTAGGCCAAAATAGTAGTACGACTGTCCCAAACCAACGCATCTATCTATGCAACAGATAAATACCCGGCAACTACCAAACACTATGCCTTGGCGTGAGGTCAAAATACATAGCTTGAATACTACCGAATATTTAACCGAAATGATGGAGGGCTACGGATGGTTTCTGGCGAAAACCTTTAACGTAATGAACTTGATATCGTTGAAGGAACGGATAGCTTTTTAGAAAATATAGTGACGAAAACCTTTACTAAAGAGGTCACTCCCGGTGAAGGGATCTCGGCTCTTTCCCCGTAGAATGGGGTGCTGGATATTCATGACCGAATATCACTGTGCAAAGCAAAAGTAATCGGCTATAGTGAAGTTAATGCCCTGACGCAAACTTTTGTCCAAGGGGTCACTCCCGGTGAAGGGATCTCGGCCCTTGCCTCGTCGACTGAGGAGCAGGATATTCCAAATGAATACCACGATGCAAAACAAAAGTGAACGTCCTTGCAATAACAGCTTTTTGAAAAATGTTCCAACAACATCAGATTAGGTTTGTTTTAACTTGCATTGATCCGAATCAACGCAGTCCCATCAATTGATCACACCACAAAGAACGAAAATATACTGACGTACGTATATGCCATCCGCATTCGCCACTGGGTCCCGTCATCACCCGTTAGGTTAGCTTACTAACGGCAGAGCGGGGACTGGACTAGCGCGGATGAAAAACATATACAACATCTACTAATATATATACCAATATATTATATTCGCTCAAGGCGTGAATAAAATGCAACATCACAGAAATGTACAGCATCACAGAACAATACAGATACCTGGGATCCCCGGGTTTCACAGAGCCACTACTGAAACCCGACGTTCCCCTGGTCTTGTGGATAGCCTGTGCAATGAAATCCTATACCCCCTACGAGTGCGGCGAATAGCCAGCCAATCCTGGAGTGAAGCCCCATCCGTCCCAATGCCATGAGATGCGAGCTTGTTGCCTTCTAGAACCCGGCTATCCGTGCACCCCTCCGCTGGGCAATCCTAGTACAGAAAGTAAAATATACATACAACGGGTACATCGACCGCAACCAGGTCGTGCCCCAAAAGAATAATACAAACAGGCAGTGACGGCAGTCCACATGTCGGACGCTCGCCCCGCAATATCAAATGTACATAATACAACAACACTGTACTAGCATTGCATCCAGGCTATCCCCCACGACCGATCCGCAACATCACAGCAAAACACAGAACATCAACGTGAAAGTCACGTTCGCAAAACCGTCTAACAGGGCTATAGCAGTTAGACCGGATTTACCGATCGAGTGACATTCACGGTCGCAGATATAATGTAAATACTGTGAAAAATGTGTTTAAAATTTTCCGATTGATCAAACAATTAACAAGTGGGCCCCAAAGAAAACTGTAGCACTCACAGAAATAATTGGCCCAACTTTAATATTCCAAAACCCATAATAACAGCCCAGAAGCCCACTGGAGAATTACGAAGCAATGACCCATCAACCTGTGGCGGAACCGCGGCAACAAGGGGGTTCTTACCGCGGTTCCGCGCTCGAGGTGAGGGTTCATTGTCTCGTTTTTTCCCAGAGTTCTTAGAACTCCCTGCACATCATTCTGAGACCACCTGAAAAATTTTTAGACTTCAAAAAATTTCAACAGAAACTGATGTGAAGGAAAAATACGGTTTTTGAAATTTTGGTCGATCGGAACTGAAAAACACATCAAACGAAGCTAGACGAAGTTAATGGCGAGGCTCTGATACCACTGTAAGTGCACGGCGGCGCCCCGGCCGTCAATCCGACGGCCAAATGCGGAAACGGTGATAAGCTTTAATTTTGCGGACTTAGCAAACCGGCACCACCGCGCACTAAACCCCGGATCGGGCCATTAAAATAAATCTAGCTAACAACAAGACGAGTTAGAAATATACCGAGTGATCCGAGTCCTCCGGTCTTCTCGTCGTCGTCCCGATCTCCTGCGGAAAATCCGGTCGTCGCCACCTCGCCGGAAGGGCACCACATCGCCTGTAGCTTTTACGGGCTACCACTTCAAAACCGAGGCAACTCGGGAGCGAAGTTGGCTAGCCGACGCGCCCAAGATTTGCTGTAGAATAGTGTAGAATAGTTGTCTCTTTGGGGTTTAGGAGATTGCCATTTATGGAGGAATTTTGCACAAGGATTTTTCCATGAATACTTTGATGAAAAATGGAGCTTGCCATCAAAGATTGAGCTCGGCCACAAGAAGGAAAAAAAACTCACTGGAAATGAATGAAGCAAGCACTCATTTATGCTTACTGGAAAATGAAGTCAATAGTGTGCATGGGTGAAGTCAATGGATAAAAACCATGCTTGAATTAAAAACCTCAGCACTCAAAAAACAATTCCAGCAACCTAATAAATTAAACCACTATACATATTAAAACCCACTCCATTCCCACAGTGGCCGGCCCATCACACCACTCAAACAGTGGCCGGCCCCACCACTAAACCCATACTCACTCTAATCATAATAAATGCATCAATAGCAAAGATGATATCATAAACAAACCTTTTGCAAGAAACCCCCTCAACAAAATGTTAATTGCAAACTTGCAATTAACACCCTCCAACGAAAAGTCCGACCGGAAAGGAAAAAGAGAAAACCGGCCGGAACGGAATGCAAACTGGCAACCCCAGAAAACTGGTCCCATAATAAATTACAGGAAAACCCCGATACTGTGCATACACACCCGCATTTGTATTTCGACCGAAATACAAATGTAAAGAGACAAAACTACACTATCAAATACTAAGATCCGACTTAAGCCAAAGCCGGCAAGTAAAAACCGTCCGATCACCATCCGTGCAATACCGCACGTATCTGATCGAACCCTGCCATATCTCCATACGGCCTCTACAGCGTTTCGCCCGAAAGCTTGAGTAACTAAAAGTGTGGTGGACTCTAAAGACTCGTCAATACTATGGCTGTGGATTTAACCACTAGCACGTCAGAGGTATAAGCCAATACGTAACGGGCCACCAGCTATTGACTAAAAGGCACGTCGATGAGCGAACTCATCCTGACACCCTACTGAGCCTGTCAGTGACAATATCCGTACAGTCCGGTCCGTTCGTCTACGAGCATCGCATGTCGGGCCTAGGGGGTGGGTAAAAGTCAGACCCCCAAAAGCGGTACAAGTCGTGTCGGAGTGTAGCCCAGAACACCCTGAGATACTACTGGAATACCTACCAGTAAATCTCCTGCCTTGGCCAAGGACTTCGTGTAATGGATCTCCTAGACACAGCGCGACCTCACCCCCAATACCGGGAGAGAAGAAACCCCCGAAGATCCGCTCACTGCCTCCATGTGGCTCGGGACTGTACCCAACTAAAACCTGTTTGCACGACTCCTTTGAGCCGTGGTAGGGTAGTAATCAAAGCACAGTGGGAACTCACACGAGACAAATGACGATCCCCAGGTCGATGAACTAACCTGTACACATGTCACCAGGGAACTGCTATCTGACGTCAGGTATAAGACCAACTAGCATGTTCCCGGCGAGTCCTGTCCGGTGTACTCATAACCCAATGAGCACCTGTATACATTTTAGGTGAACCAACTGACACCAGTGGCCTGTGAGACAGGCCACCGCCCCTCGTCGAGGTCTCGACTGTATACACTAGTCTACTCTGGAGAATCGATGCCCTGTCTCGAAACTCCCACGACTAGGGACCTTTTAAGGATATGCTTATAGACTCCAGCTCTCACTTATATGATCACCCTCATACTGCTGGCAGTCAAGCAAGAATCCTAGGGGCTCTATCAACGTGCAATAGTGACCTGTCAGGTCACCTAAAGCAGTACACGATGATAAAGATAAACCAAATAGCAAACTATCATCTCGAGTAAGACTGTCGTACCGGGATAGGTCCTCCCTCAATCATTGCAATCACGTGCCTGTGATCCAATAATTGACTCTAAGGGCACTATCTCCAGCAACAAATACTAGTTAATGTAAAGTAATATATCAAATATATAATTATACATTAAATCATTAAATCAACACTTGATTTAATGATCCGGTCATATTGCATATAACCGACTAATATCAAGTGTATCAATGTATCGAATCAACACTTGATTCGGTAACCCGGCTATATCATATATAACCGTCCAATGATACAAATCGCGAGAATGGAATTCAGTATCACATACTGATATTATTCTCGGTCCCGCACATATCTCATATGCGCTCCTATTTCGTTTCACTTGAGCCAGGAAACCTCTGTGTAGGACTTTAAAGACTCATCAATACGCCGGCAGCAGGTGATGATCATATCAAGCACCCACAAGCCACAAGCGGTCTGCTAAACGTAATGGCCACCCGGTTATTGAGCGATCAGAAGATCAACGAGCAAGCCCGCTCACACTCCTGTGAATCCAACCAGTAACACTTACCGTACAGTCCGGTCTTTTCGTCTGATATGTCGCATATCTCGCCTAAGGGTGGTAAACGTCAGACCCCAGTAGCTTGATAAGTCGTGTCGATATGAGGTCTATAACAGTTCGAGAAACTACTGGTAACACTTACCACTAAATCTCAGCAACCCTGGCCAGGGATTTCCGGTTATAGCCAATCGAACACAGTGCAACATCAACTCCCTATACCGGGAGAGACAAATCCCCTCCTATCGCTCATTGCCTCCATGTGATTCGGGACTGAACCCAAAAACCACCGTTTTGCACGCCCTCTTGGACGTGGTATGATGGAAATCAAAGCACAGTGGGAATCACACAAGACACTATGACGATCTCGGGTCTACAGACTAACTTGTACCAGTGTCACCAGAGAACTGCCATCTGACGTAAGGTATAATACCATCTGGGAGTTCTCGGCGAGTCCGTCCAGTGTACCCAGTCTCTACTGAGCTCCCGTATATCATCTTTGATGTCAAACACCAATGGATATGGGATCATCCATCGCTCATCTGTATGGGTCAAGAGGGTATACGCTAGTCTACTCTGGTATATCGATGCCCTGTCTCGATATACCCACGACTAGGGACCTTGAAGGAAGTACTTATGGACTACCATGTCCCCACTAGTATGATCTGCATCATAGTCCAGGTAGTCAAGTACACATCCTAAGGGCTTTACCAACATGTAATAGAGAGACAATCAGTGTACACGTTAAGTTAAAGAGCAACCAGATAGCATACTATCATGTCGAGCAAGAAAGTCCTCCCTATATATGTCCCAGCATCCACTACAATATACATCCTATGTATAGTAATGGCCTCTAGGACATACATATAACTAACAAAATGAACCCCTCTCTGGATATTTTTCAAAAATGCGATTTTTTATGAATTAAAAATACCTGAAAAATTCAGCAGACAAAAATAAGAATAACAGTGAAATACGATGAAGTGATCCGTACAGACAGCCGCGGAATCGCGGCCGTACCCTGCTTGGGCCGCGGTTCCGCGGCAGTACTGCTTGATGTGACTATTTTTATTTCACAGTAATTCTTTTTTAAATGCTTATATAGTTTCTGGTATTTTTATTTTGACTCAAGGGTTGAGTGTTCTGGGGTTTATTTTGTAATCGTTGATTCGATCGGAAAATTTAAATTCGTTATTATTTCCGGATATTTAAAAACTGTTAAAATGTTCGAACGGATATCATTAACTCATTTTTTCCCGGCACGTAAAACTTTCAAGTGTTGAATTTTTATCGGGTTTAAATCTTTCGGAAAAATTGTATAAGTAACACGGTGGACCCTCTGGAAGACAATAAACCTTAACTCGATTATGTGACCGTCTTGAACTGCCTCTAAACCTTAGGGTTTGGGGCAGTACGGCGTGCCATATGTGAGGCGTTGGCTTGACCCTTCTACGGCTGGATCACTGGTACTGTGACATATTCTGGGATTATTTGAACTCCGCTCAAGTGTTGAGCTATTTAAGAAATTTTGGGTATTTGATTATCTGTTCGAAAAGTTTAATACTGTCTATTTATCTGGAATGTGATACAATATGTGGAATTCATAGAGTTAGGCATGAAATGCGAAGTATGTGATATTTCGGATTTACGATGTCTAAAGTGATTGTGGATTCCAAATATTGTAGTTTTACAATTTCTTTTTTGTGACCGTAAGTGTAGTATGTAGTTGTATTGCCGGTTTTCGTTGCTATATATCAACGACGATCGGTTTATGCATACTTACTTATGTTGATGATATGTGATATTATGTGTTGCTGTGATATGTTATATTGGATTGTCGTGTTCTGAATAGCCGGGGGTTTTATGTGAGATGAGGGTTTTTTACTTTCATTCATGTAAAATTCATTTGTATGTAATATTATTTTATTGGGGCACTTCCGGGATGAGGTTGATTTCACCATTGTATATTATTTACTTTTCCACATTAGGTAGACCCAAGGAGGGGATCACAAGTAACCGGGTTCTAGGGTCCAGTAGGAGGCCATCTCGAGGAGTCGAGACCGGGTCTCCTAACCCTAGAATTAACAGTGTTACTTGCCGCTCTCATAGGGGTCTTGGGATGTGGGTTTGGCTATTCGTCGCGACCATGGAATCTGTGTTTTATACCGGCTCGTATTGAAAACACGGACATCCTAGTATATCCAATATTTCATATATGTTCTTCTGCTGCAATGTTCTGTGATGAGATCATATTACTGTCTGAGAAGAATGCTTATACTATATATATATATATATATATATATATATATATACTGATATATAAATATTACTGCTTTCGTTTCTTCTGTGATGCTTAGGAAGCATAAGCTGATGGGATTTTATTAATGAGATTAATAGAAAGAAAAGAAACCTAAAAGATGTTGTAGAATCAAAACTTTATAAAAAGGGGTAGCTACAGTTTTGCTTTGCATAGCGGTATATATGATACACCCTGCACCTTATTCGATAAGGAAAGAGCCGAGATCCCTTCACCGGGAGTGACCTCTTTAGTGAAACTGGCAGATGCTATAAAACTCGGTTTGTCTTTTGATTGCTTTTAGAGTTTTATTTTGCATAGCGATATATATGATATACCCTGCACCTTATTCGATGAGGAAAGAGCCGAGATCCCTTCACCGGGAGTGACCTCTTTAGCAAAACTAATGAAAGCCTCAAAAACACTCTATTTCAAAATTTCACATGATTCTACGACGATATCAAGTTCATTACGCTCATGGTTTTCTGAAAAACCTGCGTAGCCCTCCGTCAATTCAGATAAGTAATATTTAGTATTCGTGCTGCGGTAGTTTGGCATGCGTCAAGGCGTAGTGTACGGTAGCTGATTATTACTTATCTGTAGCATGAGATGCGATTGGATTAGGGTATTCGTACGGCGTTGTTTGGCATGCGTCAAGGGTCGTAAGGATGGGTTTAATTCAATCATGAATTGTACGGGTTGAACTTAACTAGCGGACTATGGGTTGTTTGGCATGCATCAAGGTCATAGCACGCTAGGGGTAAAAATATTATCGGGAATTTCAAGTGTTGAAATTTGCAATGAGATTGCATACCTCCTATGAGATAGTTGGATCCCGATACCCACTGCGAGTAAGAGTTACTCCTGCGAGAGTTTTACACAGGACAATTAGCCGATCAAGTAGGTGTATAGAAAAGTGTTAACGGGGTTACGCCTCTGGGAAAACGAGGTTTACTTTAATTAGGTCCGTGCGAAAGCACGGGGAACCTCCCTCAAGTTGTTAGTTGTATGTATGCCCTAGAGGCCAGTATTGTACAGATGATGTATATTATATTGGATGCTTGGACATATATAGAGATGACTTTCTTGCTCGATATGATAGTATGCTATCTGGTTAATCTTTATCTTAACATGTACACTAGTCTCTTTATACTGTCTTATAGTTACATGTTGGTAAAGCCCTTAGGATATGTACTTGACTACCTGGACTGTGATGCAGATCATACTAGTGGGGACATGGTAGTCCATAAGTACATCCTTCAAGGTCCCTACTCGTGGGTGTATCGAGACAGGGCATCGATATACCAGAGTAGACTAGCGTATATGCTTCTCGACCCATGAGATGGGCGATGGGTGATCCCATATCCATTGGTGTTTGACATCAGAGATGGTATACGGGTGTTCAGTGGAGACTGAGTACACTGGACGGACTCGCCGAGAACTCCCAGATGGTATTATACCTCACGTCAGATGGCAGTTCTCAGGTGACACTTGTACAGGTTAGTCTGTAGACCCGAGATCGTCATAGAGTCTTGTGTGATTCCCACTGTGCTTTGATCTCCACCTTACCACGTCCATGAGGGCGTGCAAAACGGTGGTCTTTGGGTACAGTCCCGAGTCACATGGAGGCAATGAGCGATAGGAGGGGTTTCGTCTCTCCCGGTATTGGGGGTTGATGTTGCGCTGTGCTCGATTGGCCGTAACAGGGAAGTCCCTGGCCAGGGCTGATCAGAGATTTGCTGGTAAGTGTTACCAGTAGTTTCTCGACCCGTTATGAGCCTCACATCGGCACAACTTATCGGGTTATTGGGGTCTGACGTTTACCACCCCTAGACTTGATATGCGACATATCAGACGAAGAGACCGGACTGTACGTTAGGTGTTACTGGTCGGATTCGCAGGAGTGTGAGCGGGCTAGATCGTCGATCTTCTGATCGCTCAATACCCAGGTGGCCGTTACGTTCAGCAGACCGCTTGCAGCTTGTGGGTGCTTGATATGATCATCATCTGCTACCCGGCGTATTGACGAGTCTTTAGAGTCCTACACAGAGGTTTCCTGGTTCAAGCGAAACGAAATAGGAGCGCATATGAGATATGTGTGGGACCGAGAATGATGCATGTATGTGATACCGTATTTAATTCTCGCGATTAATGTTTCAAATGGTTGTATGCGATATAACCTAGTTATCGAATCGAAGAACGATTCGATAAGCCGATACATTGAATACTAGTCGGTCGTGTGTGACATGACCGGATCATTGAATCAAGTGTTGATTTAATGATTTAATGTATAATTATATATTTGATGTATTACTTTGCATTGACTAGTATTGGTTCACTTTAAACGGATTTTTCTCACTTGGATTGCACATTGTATATGTGATATACTTTTGTGCACATTTTTGTATCATGTTTGATGATACTTGATCATATGGTTAAGTGAATAGAATTAAACCATGGTTATTATGATAATTGGGGTTTTGCATTTTTATTTGTTCATTTATTTGTTTATTCATTTATTTGGATAAGTTTAAATGAGAATGGTGGCATTTTTGTTTCTTATAAGATGCTTCATGAACCCTTGACTTTTGCTACCATTCTTGTCATCATGCTTAACCCTAACCCACCCAACTAACCATGGTATATTCTCTACACTTAACCAAGGTTAAGTTATGATAAGTATTGATTTTCTATTTCATTTTTAATTAGAACTTATCATAACTAGCTTCATCTTCTTCTTCTTCTTGAAATAGAAAAGCTTGCTACTTTAATGGCATCTTGAGATCCAAAGTGAGAAATCCAATTCTAAAGTGAACCCACCTCCTATTTCTTCACCCTCTACCTCTTGCCAAGTTGTTTTGGGTGTTTACTTCACAAGTTTCACAAGTTTGTGAAGTCGGAGCTTGAACTAGTGATGCCTCGACGTAGATCATCTTCGGCACGAAGCCGACGACCTAGCTCACCCGTTTCTCCGACGAAGACGATGCTTGAATTCGGGATTCGAGATTGACAGCGAGGGCATGACCACGTGGAGCTAAGGAGTTGGATATCCGAACCTACAAAGGTTGTAGCATCTAACTTATAGTTTAGTTGTTAACTAGATTATCGTTTCGCCTAAACATCTAGTAAACGATCCGTGTTAGGGTTTCTCGGCACCAATAATTTTTTAAATTGGCATGTTCGATGCCTTGTGAGACCTCTATAGTGTGCCTAGGAACCCTACAGTAGTATCAGAGCCAAGCTAGAGCCTTAGGCGAAGTCTAGACGACGTTTGAAACCCAATCGAACCGAAACCCAAAACCCTAAAATGCTCTCTGGACTTTTTCTAAAAATTCGGATTTTTGTCAATTAAAAATATGCAGAAAATCAAGCAGGGTGTTATTTGAATTACTGTGAAATACGAGGACCTGAATCAACTTTTCCACCGCGGAACCGCGGCACGTGCTATGCATGCTGCGGCGGTTCCGCGGCCTTACTGTTCCTTTGTGTGATGTTTTCTGCACAGTAACTCATATAATTCAATGCTGTGTTTTCTGGGATATTTTTGTTGTGACTATATAGAAGAGTATTCTGGGGTACTATTGGGAATCAAAGTTTCGATCAGATTATCAAATTTCGTCTTTTGTGTATTTCCGGATAATTTTTAGAATATGTTAGAAAGTTCGACCGGATATAAATACCCAATTTTTCCCCTGTCGGGAAATTTCCAAGTGTTGGATTTTTCCGTAGTTTAACGACGTTCTAAGTAGTGCAAGTAACGCGATGGACCCTCTAGAAGACAACAAACCTTAACTCGATTATGTGACCGTCTTGAACTGCCCTTTGAACCTTCGGGTTTGGGGCAGTACGGCGTGCCACATGTGAGGCGTTGGCTTGACCCTTCTATGGCTGGACCGTCGGTACTGAGGCACGAACTGAATGTTTTTAGACTTATTTCATGTGTTGGACTGTATCGGGAAAACTTGGGTATTCGACTGTTCGATCGGAAAGTTTAACATTTTCTGTTTATCTGGAATGTGATACAATAATTGGAATTCACTAACAGTTATGAGATAACTGAATGATTGTTATAAATCTAGCAGTTTAGTCCCACATGATATTGAAAAGAGTTTTCGATAATGAGACTAAAATGCGGGATTTATATCTGTTATGCATGTGATGTCTAAGTATTTCATTTGATTAGGCATGCGATGTCTAAAGAAGTTGCGGATTCCAATTGTTGTAGTTTTACACTTTCTTTTCTGTGACCGTAAGTGTAGTATGTTCATATCGCCGGTTTCATTGCTATATGTCAAAGACAATTGGGGTATGCATACTTACTTACGTTGATGACATGTGATGTTATGTGTTGCTGGATATGTTATATTGGATCGTCGTATTCGAATAGCCGGGGTTTTTTATGTGAGATGAGTGTTTTTCATTTTCATTCATGTAAAAACTTGTATGTAATATTCTTTTATTTGGGGCACTTCCAGGTAGCGGAAGTTGTTACCTTTTGTATATTATTTACTTTTCCGCATTAGGATAGACCCAAGGAGGGGAGCACAAGTAACCGGGTTTTGGGGTTCAGTGGGAGACCAGCTCGAGGAGTCGAGTCCGGGTCTCCTAACCCTAGAATTGGCAGGGTTGCTTGCCTCTCTCGTAGGGGTCTAGGGGTGTGGGATTGGCTATTCATCACGACCGTGGAATCCGTGTTTTATACTGGCTCGTATTGAAAACACGGACGTCCTAGTATATCCAATATTTCATATGTTTATTCTGCTGCGATATCTGTGTTGTGACTTTATGATGGATATAGTATATAGTATATATGATATATTATATAGACGTTACTTATGTTTTACACCCGCGCTAGCCCTGCCCTGCTCTGTCATTAGTTACCTAACCTAACGGTGCACGAGGGGACATCGAGGCGAATGCGGATGGCATAAGTGTACGTCATATCTATCTTTGATGTTTAGGTATTTAAATGATGGGACTTCATTAATGTGATTAATGAAAGATAAGAAACCTAAGATGTTGTGGAATCGAATTTTAAAATAAAACAGGTAGCTACAGTTCTTGCTTTGCACAGCGGTATATATGATATACCCTGCACCTTATTCGATGAGGAAAGGACCGAGATCCCTTCACCGGGAGTGACTCCTTTAGCAATAACTGGCAGATGCTACACACTCGGTTTGCTTTTGACTGCTTTTAGGTTTTTGCTTTGCACAGCGATATATATGATATATCCCGCACCTCATTCGACGAGGAAAGGGCCGACGATCCCTTCATCGGGAGTGACCCCTTTAGCAAAACTAGAAAAGCCTCAAAATCACTCCATTTCAAAACTTTATTTGATTCTACAACGATATCAAGTTCATTACGCTCAAGGTTTTTATGAAAAACCTGCGTAGCCCTCCGTCATTTCAGATAAGTATTAGTTAGTATTCATGCTGTGGTAGTTTGGCCTCCGTCAAGGCGCAGTGTACGGTAGCTAACTAGTGCTTATCTGCTAGCATATGATGCGATTGGATTAGGGTATTCGTACGGCGTTGTTTGGCCTCCGTCAAGGGTCGTGCGGGTGGGTTTAATTCAATCAGGAAATGACGGGTTAAACTTGACTAGCGGACTATGGGTTGTTTGGCCTCCGTCAAGGTCATAGGACGCTAGGGGCAAAACATTATCGGGAATTTCAAGTGTTGAAATTTGCAATGAGATTGCATACCTTCTATGAGATAGTTGGATCCCGATACCCACTGCGAGTAAGAGTTACTCCTGGGAGAGTTTTACACATTGCAATTAGCTGATCAAGTAGGTGTCTAGAAAGGTGTTAACGAGGTTACGCCTCTGGGAAAACGAGGTTTACATTAATTAGGTTCGTGCGAAAGCATGGGGGACCTCCCTCAAAGTACCGACACTGGCCTGGCTGAAAGATTGGCGAACTTGTAGTGTGTAATTAATCCCGGCTAGCCTTTCCTTTTAGGGTTTGGAGGAAGATTTGATAAAAAGCAGTGGGAGCCATCCTGATTAGATAAGATAATAACTAATCTGATCTTGCACGAGCATACGCTAAAGTGTTTTCTTCTCTCTCTCTCCAGGTAGCGACCATTTCATGCCCTAATAAAGATAATAATATGGATGTAATGACCGAACCCGCATGTTATACTGTGCTGGGGAACGTTGGTTCCGTTCCTTCTTATAAGAGTTATAGGAATGAACAGAAAATAGGGGAATACCAGGATTCCCATGCCACTCAAATGAAGAAAGTACATGTTGATGCATTTTCTTCGGGTGTGTTCGTTACAGAGAACTGTTTCTCCATTTGCTCCACGTCCTGGGTATTAGATACCGGGTCAGGATCCCATATATGTAATCAGTTACATGGGCTTAGGAAAGGTAGAGAACTTGGAGAAGGTGATAAAGACATTAGAGTTGGAAATGGTGCAATTGTTGCAGCTAAGACTGTCAAGGAATATCACCTTGTATTACCAACTGGTAATACATTGGTTCTGAATGAATGCTATTACATGCCGAACCTGATATGCAACATTATATCGGTTTCTTTATTAAGTAAAGAAGGATATAATTTTGTATTACAGGACAATGTTATGAACATTTTCCATAACCAAAAGTTGGTTGGATCAGGCACGTTATGCAATGGCATTTATGTTCTAAATCAATCAACAGTTCTGAGCATAACAAACACACACAAGAGGAAGAGTTCTGAACTCAACGAATCCTTCTTGTGGCATTGTAGACTGGGTCACATCAATGCGACACGACTGGCTAAGTTGCATAAGGATGGGTATTTGAAACCATTCGAATTTTCATCTTATGACACTTGTCAGTCATGTCTCAAAGGCAAGATGACCAAAACTCCGTTTACGGGACACGGAGAAAGAGTTACTGAACTCTTAGGACTAGTACATAGTGATGTATGCGGTCCAATGTCTACACATGCCAGGGATGGTTCTTCGTACTTCATTACATTCACTGACGATCTCTCTAGATTCGGATATGTGTTCCTGATGAAACACAAATCAGAAGCTTTTGAGAAATTTAGGGAATATAAACAAGAAGTTGAGAACCAAACCGGAAAAAGTATTAAAATCCTACGATCTGATCGAGGAGGTGAATACTTGAGCAATAAATTCCGGGACTTCCTAAAAGAGAATGGGATTCTTTCTCAGCTGACTCCTCCATATACACCACAGCACAACGGTGTATCGGAGCGGAGAAATCGCACCCTATTAGATATGGTGCGCTCTATGATGAGTACAGCTGAGTTACCTATTTCCTTCTGGGGATATGCACTGGAGACTGCTGCATACCTACTGAATAGAGTTCCGACCAAATCAGTGCCTACCACTCCATATGAGATATGGAATGGCAAGAGACCATGTCTTAATTTTATTCAGATATGGGGTTGTCCGGCCTATGTTAAAACACAAAATCCGGACAAGCTCGAGGCAAGGTCTGTTCTATGTAAGTTTGTTGGATATCCCAAACATTCGCGAGGGTATATCTTCTACCACTCCGAGGAACAAAAAGTGTTTGTTTCTTGACATGCCACTTTCTTAGAAAAAAGTTTTCTTATGAAACAGATAAGTGGCATTGAGGTAGAACTGGAAGAGGTTCCAGCAATACAGACTACAACAGAAGATTTGGTTGAACCAGAGGATTCCGTAGTTCCCGATGAACCCCAGCCTCTCCGCCGATCTAGTAGGGTTCCTCGCCCACCTGAGAGATACTACGGTTTTCTCATGGATGGTGGGAGCGATGATTGCATCATGGAGGATGATGACCCAACTAGCTTCGAGCAGGCCATCACGAGTGGTGACTCTATGAAATGGCTGGATGCAATGCGGTCCGAGATGGAATCCATGTACACCAACAAAGTATGGACTTTGGAAGTTGCTCCTGAAGGGGTAAAACCCATTGGGAGCAAGTGGATCTTTAAGAAGAAACTTGGTGTAGATGGGAAAGTGGAGACTTTCAAAGCTAGACTTGTAGCAAAGGGTTTTCGTCAAAGACCAGGTGTGGACTATGACGGGACCTTTTCTCCAGTGGCTATGCTTAAATCCATCCGGATCATGCTTGCCATCGCTGCATATCATGATTACGAAATCTGGCAAATAGATGTTAAGACCGCCTTTCTAAACGGTGATTTAGAAGAGTGCGTGTACATGACTCAGCCAGAGGGCTTCGTAAACAGTGGGAGCAGCGGAAAGGTGTGCAAGCTGCTTAAATCCATTTATGGATTAAAGCAAGCATCGCGGAGTTGGAACATCTGCTTTGACGTCGTTATCAAAGAGTTTGATTTCGTCAAAAATCCAGATGAACCTTGTATCTACAAGAAGGTGGCAGAGAGTAAGGTTGTCTTCCTCGTATTGTACGTGGACGACATACTCTTGATAGGAAATGATATTCCTATGCTGCAATCGGTCAAGCTCTTCTTATCACAAAGATTCTCAATGAAAGATCTTGGTGATGCCTCCTGCATATTGGGAATTAGGATCTATAGAGATAGATCCAAAAGGATTTTAGGATTGTCCCAATCCAGGTACATTGACACCATACTAAAGAGGTTTAGTATGGAAGAGTCCAAGCGTGGGAACTTACCCACGATCTCTGGAGTCACTCTCTCCAAAGAGATGTCTTCCAAGACTGATTTGGAGAGAGCTCGCATGCAAGGGATACCCTATGCTTCGGCAGTAGGCTCTATCATGTATGCGATGCTATGTACCAGACCCGATGTAGCATACTCACTAAGTGTAGTGAGCAGGTATCAAGCTGATCCTGGAGAGAGTCACTGGACAGCTGTGAAGAGCATTCTCAAGTACTTGCGAAGGACTAGAGATATGTTCTTAGTGTATGGTAATGGAGAGCTCCAAGTGGAGTCCTTTACCGATTCGAGCTTCCAGAGTGATAAGGACGACTCTAAGTCGCAGTCGGGTTTTGTCTTTACCCTTTACGGAGGGGCGGTTAGCTGGAAGAGTTCCAAGCAGGAAACCGTGGCAGACTCGACGATGGAGGCTGAATACATCGCTGCCAACGATGCTGCCAAAGAGGCTGTCTGGATCAAGAAGTTCATTACTGAACTTGGAGTGGTTCCATCCATTGAGCGTCCAATACCTTTGTATTGCGATAACAATGGAGCGGTGGATTTGGCCAAGGAACCCAGGTCCCATCAGCGATCCAGGCATATTCTGAGGCGGTATCACCTGATCCGGGAGATAGTTGATCGCCGGGAGATCGAGGTCAGGAGGGTTGACACGAAGAACAACACGGCGGATCTACTCACGAAGGCCATTCCCCAGATACAGTTTGAGAGACTCTTCAGGATGCTCGGTATGCGATACTACAGCAGCTGGCCCTAGTGCAAGTGGGAGATTGTTAGTTGTATGTATGCCCTAGAGGCCAGTATTGTACAGATGATGTATATTATATTGGATGCTTGGACATATATAGAGATGACTTTCTTGCTCGATATGATAGTATGCTATCTGGTTACTCTTTATCTTAACATGTACACTAGTCTCTTTATACTGTCTTATAGTTACATGTTGGTAAAGCCCTTAGGATATGTACTTGACTACCTGGACTGTGATGCAGATCATACTAGTGGGGACATGGTAGTCCATAAGTACATCCTTCAAGGTCCCTAGTCGTGGGTGTATCGAGACAGGGCATCGATATACCAGAGTAGACTAGCGTATATGCTTCTCGACCCATGAGATGGGCGATGGGTGATCCCATATCCATTGGTGTTTGACATCAAAGATGATATACGGGAGCTCAGTAGAGACTGGGTACACTGGACGGACACGCCGAGAACTCCCGGATGGTATTATACCTCACGTCAGATGGCAGTTCTCAGGTGATACTTGTACAGGTTAGTCTGTAGACCCGAGATCGTCATAGAGTCTTGTGTGATTCCCACTGTGCTTTGATCTCCACCTTACCACGTCCATGAGGGCATGCAAAACGGTGGTCTTTGGGTACAGTCCCGAGTCACATGGAGGCAATGAGCGATAGGAGTGGTTTCGTCTCTCCCGGTATTGGGGGTTGATGTTGCGCTGTGCTCGATTGGCCGTAACAGGGAAGTCCCTGGCCACGGCTGATCAGAGATTTGCTGGTAAGTGTTACCAGTAGTTTCTCTACCCATTATGAGCCTCACATCGGCACGACTTATCGGGTTATTAGGGTCTGACGTTTACCACCCCTAGACTTGATATGCGACATATCAGACGAAGAGACCGGACTGTACGTTTGGTGTTACTGGTCGGATTCGCAGGAGTGTGAGCGGGCTAGCTCGTCGATCTTCTGATCGCTCAATACCCGGGTGGCCGTTACGTTCAGCAGACCGCTTGCGGCTTGTGGGTGCTTGATATGATCATCATCTGCTACCGGCGTATTGACGAGTCTTTAGAGTCCTACACAGAGGTTTCCTGGTTCAAGCGAAACGAAATAGGAGCGCATATGAGATATGTGCGGGACCGAGAATGATGCGTGTATGTGATACCGTATTTAATTCTCGCGATTAATGTTTCGAATGGTTGTATGCGATATAACCTAGTTATCGAATCGAAGAACGATTCGATATGCCGATACATTGAATACTAGTCGGTCGTGTGTGACATGACCGGATCATTGAATCAAGTGTTGATTTAATGATTTAATGTATAATTATATATTTGATGTATTACTATGGATTGACTAGTATTGGTTCACTTTAAACGGATTTTTCTCACTTGGATTGCACATTGTATATGTGATATACTTTTGTGCACATTTTTGTATCATGTTTGATGATACTTGATCATATGGTTAAGTGAATAGAATTAAACCATGGTTATTATGATAATTGGGGTTTTGCATTTTTATTTGTTCATTTATTTGTTTATTCATTTATTTGGATAAGTTTAAATGAGAATGGTGGCATTTTTGTTTCTTATAAGATGCTTCATGAACCCTTGACTTTTGCTACCATTCTTGTCATCATGCTTAACCCTAACCCACCCAACTAACCATGGTATATTCTCTACACTTAACCAAGGTTAAGTTATGATAAGTATTGATTTTCTATTTCATTTTTAATTAGAACTTATCATAACTAGCTTCATCTTCTTCTTCTTCTTGAAATAGAAAAGCTTGCTACTTTAATGGCATCTTGAGATCCAAAGTAAGAAATCCAATTCTAAAGTGAACCCACCTCCTATTTCTTCACCCTCTACCTCTTGCCAAGTTGTTTTGGGTGTTTACTTCACAAGTTTCACAAGTTTGTGAACTCGGAGCTTGAACTAGTGATGCCTCGACGTAGATCATCTTCGGCACGAAGCCGACGACCTAGCTCGCCCGTTTCTCCGACGAAGACGATGCTTGAGTTCGGGATTCGAGATGGACAGCGAGGGCATGACCACGTGGAGCTAAGGAGTTGGATATCCGGATCTACAAAGGTTGTAGCATCTAACTTATAGTTTAGTTGTTAACTAGATTATCGTTTCGCCTAAACATCTAGTAAACGATCCGTGTTAGGGTTTCTCGGCACCAATAATTTTTTAAATTGGCATGTTCGATGCCTTGTGAGACCTCTATAGTGTGCCTAGGAACCCTACACAAGTACCGACACTGATCTGGCTGAAAGATTGACGAAATTGTAGGGTGTAATTAATCCTGGCTAATCTTACCTTTTAGGGTTTGAAGGTAGATTTGATAAAAACAGTGGGAGACATCCTGATTAGATAAGATAATGACCAATCTAATCTTGCAAAAGCATACGCTAAAGTGTTTTCTTCTCTCTCTCTCCAGGTAGCGACCATGTCAGGCCATAATCAAGATAATAATATGGATGTATTGACTGAACCCGCTTATTATACTGAGCAGGGGAACGTTGGATCCTTTTTTTCTTATAAGAGTTATAAGACTGAACAGGGAATAGGAGAATATCTGGATTCTCAAGCCATCCAAAAGAACATGCATGTTGATGCATCTTCTTCAGGTGTGTTAGTTATTGAGAACTGTTTCTCAGTTCACCCTACGTCCTGGGTATTAGATACCGGATCAGGATCCCACATATATAAAATGTTACATGGGCTAAAGGTAGAGAACTGGGAAAAGGTGATCATTCCGTTCAAGTAGGGAATGGGGCAAATGTTGCAGCCAAAGCAGTTGGCGAATATCACCTAGTATTACCAAGTGGTGATACACTAATTCTGAATGAGTGCTATTATATACCGAACATGATGTGCAACATTATATCAGTTTCCTTATTAAGTAAAGAAGGATATAAGTTTGTAGTACAGGATAATGTTATGAACATATTCCTAGATCAAAAGTTGATTGCATCTGGCTCGTTATATAATGGCATATTCATTCTAAATCAAAATACAGTCCTCAATATACAAACACACACAAGAGGAAGAGTTCAGAAATGAACGAATCCTTCTTGTGGCATTGTAGACTTGGTCATATCAATGCGACACGACTGGCTAAGTTACATAAAGATGGATATTTGAATCCATTCGAATTATCATCCTATGATACTTTCCATTCATGTCTTAAAGGAAAAATGACCAAAGCTCCGTTTAGTGGACACGGAGAAAGAGTTACGGAACTCTTAGGACTGGTACATAGTGATGTATGCGGTCCCATGTCTACGCATGCCAGGAACGGTTCTTCCTACTTCATTACATTCACTGACGATCTCTCTAGATTCGGACATGTGTTCCTGATGAAACACAAGTCTGAAACTTTTGAGAAATTCAGAGAATATAAGCACGAAGTAGAGAATCAAACGGGCAAAGGTATTAAGATTCTTCGATCTGATCGAGGAGGAGAATACTTAAGCAATGAGTTCCTAGATTATCTAAAAGAGAATGGGGTTCTCTTTCAGCTTACTCCTCCTTATACACCACAGCACAACGGTGTAACGAAACAGAGGAATCGCACCCTATTAGATATGGTGCGCTCTATGATGAGTACAGCTGAGTTACCTATTTCCTTCTGCGGATATGCACTTGAGACAGCCATAGACCTATTGAATAGAGTTCCCACCAAATCTGTGCCTACCACTCCATATGAGATATGGAAAGGGAAGAGACCACATCTTAATTATATTAAGATATGGGATTGTCCGGCCTATGTCAAAAGGCAAAATCCGGAAAAACTCGAGGCAAGATCCGTCTTATGTAAGTTTGTAGGATATCCCAAAAATTCACAAGGGTATATCTTCTACCACTCCGAGGAACAAAAGGTGTTTATTTCTCGACATGCCACTTTCTTAGAAAAAGGTTTTCTTATGAAACAGAATAGTGGCATTGAGGTAGAACTGGAAGAGGTTCCAGCAACACAAACTATAACAGAAGATTTGGTAGAACCAGAGGATTCAGTAGTACCCGACGAACCCCAGCCTCTCCGCCGATCTAGCAGGGTTTCTCATCCACCTGAGAGATACTACGGTTTTCTCATTGATGGTGGAAGTGAGGATTGCATCATGAAAGATGATGACCCGACTAGTTTCAAGCAGGCCATCACGAGTGGTGACTTTGTGAAATGGCTGGATGCAATGCGATCTGAGATAGAATCCATGTACACCAATAAAGTATGGACTTTGGAAAATGCTTCTGAAGGGGTAAAACCCATTGGGAGCAAGTGGATCTTTAAAAAGAAATTTGGTGTAGATGGAAAAGTTGAGACTTTCAAAGCTAGACTTGTAGCAAAGGGTTTTCGTCAACGACCAAGTGTGGATTATGACGAAACCTTTTCTCCAGTGGCTATGCTTAAGTCCATCCGGACCTTACTTGCCATTGCTGCATACCATGACTACGAAATCTGGCAAATAGATGTTAAGACCACCTTTCTAAACGGTGATTTAGAAGAGTGCATGTACATGACTCAGCCAGAGGGCTTCGTAGATAGTGGGAGCAGCGGAAAGGTGTGCAAGCTGCTTAAATCCATTTATGGGTTAAAGCAAGTATCGCAGAGTTGGAATATCTGTTTTGATGTTGTAGTCAAAGAGTTTGACTTCATCAAAAATATAGATGAACCTTGTATCTATAAGAAGGTAGCAGAGAGTAAGGTTGTCTTCCTCGTATTGTACGTGGATGACATACTCTTGATAGGAAATGACATTCCTATGCTACAATCAGTCAAGCTCTTCTTATCACAAAGATTCTCAATGAAAGATCTAAGTGATGCCTCCTGCATATTGGGAATCATGATCTATAAAGATAGATCTAAACGGATACTGGGATTGTCCCAATTCAGGTACATTGACACCATACTAAAAAGGTTTAGTATGGAAGAATCCAAGCGTGGGAACCAACCCACGATCTCTGGACTCACTCTCTCCAAAGAGATGTCTCCCAAGACTGATTTGGAGAGAGCTCGCATGCAAGGGATACCCTATGCTTTGGCTGTAGGCTCTATCATGTATGCGATGCTATGTACCAGACCCGATGTAGCATACTCACTAAGTGTAGTGAGTCGGTATCAAGCAGATTCTGGAGAGGGTCACTGGACAGCTGTGAAGAACATTCTCAAGTACTTGCGAAGGACTAGAGACATGTTCTTGGTGTATGGTAACGGAGAACTCCGGATGGAGTCCTTTACCGATTCCAGCTTCCAAAGTGATAAGGACGACTCTAAGTCGCACTCAGGATTTGTCTTTATCCTCAATGGAAGGGCGGTATGTTGGAAGAGTTCCAAACAGGATACCGTTGCAGACTCGACGATGGAGGCTGAATACATCGCTGCCAACGATGCTGCCAAAGAGGCTGTCTAGATTAAGAAGTTCATTAGTGAACTTGGTGTGGTTACATCCATTGAGCATCCAATACCTTTGTATTGCGATAACAATGGAGCGTGGCTTTGGCCAAGGAACCCAGGTCCCATCAGAAGTCCAGACATATTCTGAGGCGGTATCACCTGATCAGGGAGATAGTTGATCGCCGGGAGATCGAGGTCAGGAGAGTAGATATGAAGGACAACACTGCGGATCCACTCACGAAGGCCATTCCCCAGATACAGTTTGAGAGATTATTCGGGATGCTAGGTATGAGATACTACAGCAGCTGGCCTTAGTGCAAGTGGGAGATTGTTAGTTATGTATATGCCCTAGAGGCCATTGTTGTACATATGATGTATATTATGATGGATGCTTGGATATATACAGAGAGGACTTTCTTGCTCGTCATGATAGTATGCTATTTGGTTTCACTTTATCTTAACATGTTGACTTGTATTGGTTTACTGTCTTACTCTCACATGTTGATAAAGCCCTTAGGATCTGTACTCGACTACTGGGACTATGATGAGATCATACTAGTGGGGCCATGGTAGTCGATGAGTACATCCTATAACTGTTCCTAGTCGAGGGTATATCGAGATAGGGCATCGATACACCACAGTAGACTAGCGTATACGCATCTTAACCCATATGATGGGCGATGGATGATCCCATATCCATCGGTGTTTGACATCAAGGATGGTGTACGGGTGCTCAGTGGAGACTGGGTACACTGGACGGACTCGCCGAGAACTCCCAGATGGTGATATACCACACGTTAGATGGCAGTTCTCCGGTGACACTGGTACAGGGTAGTCTGTAGACCCGAGATCGTCATAGAGTCTTGTGTGATTCCCACTGTGCTTTGATTTCTACCTTACCACGTCCAAGAGGGCGTGTAAAACTGTGGCTTTTGGGTACAGTCCCGAATTACATGGAGGCAATGAGCGATAGGAGGGGATTCGTCTCTCCCGGTATAGGGAGTTGATGTTGTGCTGTGTTCGATTGGCTATAACTGGAAGTCTCTGGCCAGGGCTGATATAGAGATATACTGGTAAGTGTTACCAGTAGTTTCTCGACCTGTTATGAGCCTCACATCGACACGACTTATCGGTTACTGGGGTCTGACGTATACCACCCCTAGACTTGATATGCGACATATCAGACGAACAGACCGGACTGTACGGGAGTGTTACTGATTGGATTCACAGGAGAACGGACAGGCTAGCTTATTGATCTTCTGATCGCTCAATACCTAGGTGGCTGTTACGTTTTGCTGACCGCTTGCAGCTTGTGGGTGTTTGATATGATCATCACCTGCTACCGGCGTATTGACGATTCTTTAGAGTCCTACACAAAGGTTTCTTGGCTCAGACAAAATGGAGTAGAGGCACATACGTGATATGTGCAGGACCGAGGATAATGCGATATATGATACCGTACTTTATTCTCGCGATATTTAGTTATGAACCGGGTCATCGGATCAAGTGTTGATTCGATGAATCGGTACATGAGATATTAGTCGGTTATATTCGATATAGCCAGATCGTCGGATCAAGTGTTGATTCGATGATTTAATGTATAATGATATATATGATATATTGTATTACATTATCTAATATTGGCTCTCTTTATTATTTCATTTTCTCACCGGATTAATACATTGATATATATGCGATATATGTTAATTGTATTATTTTCTTTTGTTGCAAATATATAATATATATATGTGATATATATTATTGTGACATGATATGATTTATTATGAAACATGTTTAGTGATGATAAAAAGAGATTATGGTTTGATTAGGGTTAGCTCCTTCTTGTTTATTCTAGATGGATTTCCTTTTGTCTTGGTTAAGATATTATGGTTGATACTTATCCATGACTCATTCTTAACCTAACCAAACCCTAGCTCTAGTTTATTCTCTACAAAGGTTAAGCCTCTCATCCTTGACCATGGTTCCATAATCAATCATACTCTTATTACTATTCATCACAAAAGGATTATCTCATTATTCTTCATCTTCTTCTCTCTTGAGTTTTTGAAAGAGCTCACTAGATTTTCCTTTGATGATGATTTCTTGTGAGAAATTGATATAAAAAGAAAGCATAAATACTACTCCATCATTCTCATCTAATTTAGCCCATTAGATTAGGGTGTTCACTTCTTTAGAGTGAGAGAGCTTAGGTTATAGCAACTTCGATGTAGATCATCGGAGAAGCGGAATACTACAAGCTAGCTTGGATCGTTCGAGTCGTGGAGCCTCTCTTGAGTCCGGGAGATCGTGGATCGCGGCGAAGGGACTTCTACTCGGAGCTTATGAAGCGAAGGAGCGGACTACAAAGGTTGTAATCCCTCACACTTAGTAGTAAAGATGTTTACTTGCATGTAAAAACCCTAATAATCTAGCAAAGATCCCGGTTTTGGGTTGTTCGGCACATCTAAAATTTTATTCGGCCATGTTTGATGCCTTATGAACCTTCACAAGAGTGCCTAGGAACCCTTCACTTTCTTCTTGACTAGAAGAACTGGAGCCCCCCAAGGTGAATTACTGCTGCGAATCCAACCCTTCTTAAGTAATTCAGCAACCTGCTTCTTGATTTCTTCCAACTCCACTGGTGCCATTGGATAGAACGCCTTAGAGATTGGCGCTGCACCAGGAATAAGATCGATTGCGAACTCCACATCTCGTTTTGGTGGTAAACCCGAGATTTCTTCGAACACGTCCATGAACTCTCGAACTGCAGCTGGCGCTTCTTTCTTATCAACTTCCATAGATGAAAGAACATTATTTGTCGGCCTAGCTCTAAACTCGACTGGCCCGACAGAACTGCTTCCTCCAGTAAAGATAAACTCCGGATGTCCGGGAATCTGGAAAATCACTTTCTTTGCCCTACAATCAATGTGAGCGTGGAATGTGCCGAGAAAATCCATTCCCAAGACAACTTCATAACTGCCGGTATCAATCACTAAGAAATCTGCAAACAGCTCCCGTCCGGAAACAACAACAGAACAATCCTTACATTCTCTACTAGCTATGATCTTCCCATTCCCAGTGTGTATGTCCCAACAACTAGATAAGGTCGTGCAAGGAATCGAGTGTGTAGCAATAAACTTGGACGGCATAAAACAATGGGATGCACCAGAATCGAATAACGCTAACGCGGGAAAACCATGAACAAGTAGGATACCTGAAACAACTTCTTCTGAAGCCTTAGCTTCCTCAGCCGTCAGGGTAAATGCTCGAGCTTGATTGGGTTCCTGAGTCAGCTGCTTCTGCCCCTGAAACTGCTTCTGCGGTGGCCTCTGAACATCATCCTTCAATCGAAGCTTCGACGGACAAGCGTTGATAGTATGATCCGCCGATCCACAAACAAAACAGAGTCCAAGCTTCCTTCGACAATCCTTCTGTAGGTGCCTTGGTAGATGACAGAACTCACAAAACATTCTTCCTTTCTGCTCATGCACGACAGGCTTCTTCATAGGTGTTACGCCACGTCGGTTCACCGGAATACCTCTGCGTACATGCGCTCGGTTCGTTGCAAATGCCGGCTTCCGCACTATAATTGCTTGCTGCTGCGTACCCCCAGTCTTCATTGATAGGCTCTGCTGCTCTCGGGCCACTGTAAGTACTTGTGAGAAAGTGGTCAAACCCAGGGATATAATTTGCCTCTGGATGTCCACATCCAAACTGCGCATAAACCTTCGTGCCCTATCAGCTTCTTTGGCCACCAAAGGTCCAGCGAAACGACTGAGCCATGTCCACTCAGCCGCATGGGCATCCACGGATCCGCCGTTCTGCTTCAAACTAATAAACTTTTCTTCCATTTCCTCCCGTGCAGTTTGCGGGAAGAACTTCTCCAAGAAACTCTTCGAAAAATCCGCCCAACTGATCGGCTTAGGCAAGCGGGTCTCTTCCACAAGCCACCATTCACGGGCATAGTCCACCAACTGGATGCGTACCACATCCACTCTCTTGTCCTCTGGGATCTGTGCCGCAACGAGCAAATTCTCAGTATCAACCAGCCACTGCTCCGCTAGCAACGGCTCTTCCAGACCAGTAAAGACGGATGGACCAAGTCTCCTGAAATCCGCCACGGTACCCACACGATCAACTGGTCTGGCCACAACATTGTTTACGGACTGCTGGACGGTCCGCAAACCTTCCTGAAAAACCTCGGCTTGCTGCTGGTTCAGCTCGGTCTGCCGTTTCTGGTTCTCCAGCATCCCACGGATTACTCCAAGCAAAGCGGCTTCATCAACATGCCTCTGGTACGTTTTCAGATTCCTGCCTGCCATGTTCCTGAAACCAAAACACCGAAAGGATTAGTACGATAACAAGATTCAAACTATAGATCAGGGATATGAATCAAGACTAGAACTCCAAGTTACTTAAATAGAGTACCGCATTGTAACCATGCCGCGGTACATAGCTACAATCACATAACTCTACCCAAGTCGCCTAAATTCTAGAGATAAACAATAGGAAACTAAAGTTTCAAGTCGAGATGCAAAGAGGTTTGCATATCGTCAAGGTAAGAATCAGGAGGAAGTTAAGATTCAAGAATGGTAAGATGGTAAAGTGGTAGGACATGTTCCTAATCACGAGTATTCTGATTCGTGTATTGGGTCCAATACCCAACTACAAAAGAATCAAACCCGATTAACCTAGATCCTATATCTCTGATACCAAAAAAACCCTGTCACGCCCCGCTTCCCAGAGTACGCTAAGATAGGCACGTGACAGAGCCAACCATGCAACCTGTGGATAGGAAATATCCCTCCACAGTCACATTACGGCGGTAGAGATATCAAGAACAATAATAAACAACTATCTAATACATGTCCATGAGCCAGAATAACGAGTCAAGAATAAAATAATGCGGAAGCAAAAGATCCAATACAATAATAAACTGGAATGTACGTCCCATAATGTGGGCTCACATCAGGAATGAAAATACTGAAAGGAAACTAAACCAACTAATAACAGGTCCTCACTGCTCGGCCTGTTGATCAAAGTACTCCTGGACAGCCTGCAATAAGGACAAGGGATCTGGGCCATGCAAAATCCAAACGTCAGTGCGTCATAATAACCATAACTCTAAGCAAGCAGGATGCGAAGAAATATGCAGGCATGAAGTATAAATAGTAACAGTAACATGAATATAGATCAGTGGACAGAATATATATGGGTGAAGTGCAGTGAGTAGTGTAACTGTGACATAGGGTTATCTACTCTAAAATTATTGAAATCAATTAGAGTAATCCTCCATGTAACTCAAAGGATATGTCCCATTGTCCCCCGGGACCACGGATCAGGTAGTGGGAGTCATGAATGATACTGTCCCGTTATCCCCCGGGACCACGGATCAAGTAAGAATCACGAATGATTTTATCCCGTTATCCCCCAGGACCACGGATCAAGTAATACCCTTGTAAGCTACACTTTAGTTTACACTTTTGATTTCCCCATACCCCCAAGGTTATGTGTTCAAGTCAGGTATTGGTAAATCTGGAGCTAATGCCAACACAGGATCAAGCAGGTACAGGTTTGTCTGTATAGACAACAGGATATGTCCGTAGGGACAACATGTCAAGATTGTCGGCATTAGTAACAAGATCAGGTAATATGTCAAACTGTGGTACATCAGGTCATGTCAGGTAGTGTACATGGATCAAATCATGTCAAGTAGTGCACATGTATCAAGTCGTGTCAAGTAGTAGTGTATCAGGTCATGTCAGGTAGTGCACAAGTGTCAAGTGGGTGCTCATAATCAAACTGTAACAAGTATGGGTGCACAAAATCAAGTATAGAGTACTAATAAAATGAGCTAACATGAATGGTATGCACATAGATAGAAAGTCAATGACATGGATGCACACTATCAATTAGGGTTACTTTTAATAGTTCTAAAACTAATTAGATTGCACTTTATTAAACATGGGGTATTAAAACAACAGTATTAGGTTATTAATAAGATCTGTAAATGCAGCTATATGCATTCTATATGATATGGATGCAAGCGGACATCATATAACCGTAAAATGATAAACTAACAAGTGCGAGATATATAACTAAGCAATATGATATGCAACTATTTAATTTGATGCAGTATATGATAGTATAGTATGTAACAAGGTATGTTTTCATGACCTAGATCTGATATGATATGAATGGATGCAAACGGAACATCGAAAGGTTATAAAACTAAACATGGGGTGCAAGATTTTAAATACAGGTATGATATTTATTTAAATAAGTATATCATGTAGCAAGATTAACTTGCCTCGATGGATCAAGAAACGGATGTGTGCGGTACGTCCGACGTCGGCAAAAATGTCACGACGCACGTACGACACACGCAACGGGTCCAAGAAACGCATGAGGGTGATCATGCAAGTCAGGTACGTCGTTTGGATTGTATGGATCGTCGGCGTCATGTCCGGCTCCGGCGATATATGCAAACAGAGAACAAGAATTGAAAAGAAAGAAAGAAAGAAAAGAAAGGAAGAAAGAAAGACAGAAAGGGAAGAAGAAGGAAGGAATATGCTCACTGGGGTTGCACTGTAGTCAGGGAACGAGGGGGCGACGACGAGATCAACTGCGGCGATCTTCGCCGGCGGTGGAGCGGGTGTGAAGGGATGGCCGAGGTGCTTGGTTCTGGGCTCGGAGAAGGGGAGAGGGGGAAGAGGAGTGGGAGGAAGGTGAGAGAGAAGAGGACGAAGACGAGGTGGTGGAGAGAGGGAGAGGTCGACGACGAGGTGAGCGCGAGGGAGGCGGCAGCTAGGGTTCGCGCAGAAAAAGAAAATGAGAGGAAAGGAAGAAGAGTTATAATATATATAGGGGAAAGAGATAATCGGAGAGAGAGACGAGAGAGAGAATGAGATCGAGAGGAGAGAGAGAGAGGTAATGAATAGTGAGGAGAAAGAAAATTGTTTTTAGTGGGGGAGAGAGAAAGAGATAGCGCGGGTGAGAGAGAGAAGTGTGGGGCCCAGGGAAAGGAAAGAGAGAGCTGAGGTGTGCTGTTAGATTTAGGAGTTAGGATTATAATTAAAAAAAGATTTTAGTTTGTTAATAAAATTTTAAACGTAAGTATTATATTAAATTAAAATTGGATTTTCAGGTAATTACAAATTTAGTCCAAAATACGTCCGGGTCGGGTCAAAAAATTCAAATTTAAAATATGAAAAATATATGCGACTTTCTAAATTCAAAATGAATGCTCAGATAACGAAAATGCATACCCCCAAGAACGGATGCACGTACGTGCGCATAGCCATCCAAACACGTCCGTTTCACTGAACGGGATGAGAACAAGATGCGCGGATACTACCGCGGGGTTAGGAGTATCATGCAGACCATGTTATGTAATTTTAAATTATTTTACGTGACTTAAAATGTTATATGGTAAAAGATGCAATGCTAGATAAAATGCCAGTATGTACTAAACATGAAAATGCACGGTCTACGTAACAAGTCAGGGTAATTCATAAATATGAATCAAATAGGTTCAAGCAAGCGGGTCAGGTCGAATGCAATATAAAATGTAACATACTAATCGCACCCAAAACACGATAAATCAAGAAATACCACAATTAAGGAAATACAAGAACTGGAATTGGTATAAATGAACTAGGTTGTTACACATACACGCTCATGCATATACATAGATGGTATCAGTTTTGTACGAGACGTAGATCAGTACCCCGGATCATGATATTTGATAAAGAGGATACCAGTTGAATAATGAGATCATGTGATATTGACCCGTACCCAGATTTGGGATGCCGTATGACGGATTTACCGTACGAGCTATATATTGATGATAGATTCGTACTCCTGACTCGAGGATGTCATATTATATTAGGATATCGTATGGGATACTATTGAGGCAGAATCACCGACTGTTATATATATATATATATATATATATATATATATATATATTTATATATCGACTCAGATGTTAGGCGGTTTCCTTACCTTTCGATCAGCCTGTAGTTACTTGTAAATGATAGATTAGACTCGAGTCATACCTATTTCAAAACTAACGAATCATGAGTATTTTAAAGACAGGCCAAGGGATTCTACGGATATTTCAAAGAACGTAACTTTTCTTAAAAACACTGTAGCCCTTATTTTCAAAACACCACGATTCGTGTTATTTCAAATGGCAAAATTGTATGACTCATATTTATATAAATGCAGATTAGTTATCATTGTGTTTATTACTCAGCTCCCGCATATTATTGCTGTTCGCATCACATCGCATGCTTATATTGTATTTTCATATGGCATTATTGAGATCATACTGTCAGGACACCAGCACCATTACCGATGATGTGTATGTTCCGCATACACTTACTTGCCGGCTCACATACATCATCGTCCGTAATTGCCATGTCACGTACACTTTAAAGAATATTAATTGATTGATATCGCCTGTTAGCTGATAATCTCGACTTATCATTACTGTGCTAGTTTAGACATTGTATTCATTATTATGATACTTCTTGCATATTATTATTCATTGGTTATGCAGTGTTATGGAGTTTTATGCCGATAATCACTGTTTACTTGCTATTGATGATTGGATTTCGGATTTTCATGAGATTTCCTGGATTTGGGGGAAAACCGCAAGAATATATATAAACTTCTCTCTCTCTCTCTTTAAAATGAAAAGTGCGGTTTTCTCGTGATGTATGAGTCGTCCACCATGATGTTTTCTCGGTTATGAGATGGATTTCGAGACCCGATTCGAGGAGTCGTATGAACCGTCTGCGGGTATATGGTGGACCCAGTATGGTATCCCGGGATGAGAGTGATTTCATGGAGGATGATGAACCTGCCAGGGGCAGACTGCCTACCAGTGATTTTACCTGGCGCGTCGGATATCCGGAGGATACCGTTCATGGTCGTGTGATTGATGTTATGGGCCGATCCGGACTGACGGAGCCCGAGGTATTGAGATTTGAGGTATTGAGATATTATGGTACAGGCCAGTCCGGATAACCGGAGCTTGAGATATTGGGATATATTTTGTGCCGATACTAGACACTGTTTTCATGATGATTTCATTGATGATACCTCATTTTATATTGACAGAAATTCGCTAAGGAAAGAAAACAGTTTCTTCATTTACAGGTATTCTGTTTTCATTACATTACATTCATACCTCATACACATGATACATTGCTACCTGAGGCACTGACACGAGCACATGGGATTACACTTATGTATAGATGTTTACCCTTGCCACCTTTTCATGCTTCAGACTTATCATTTTGAGGTTATATATATATTTGATTGTATTGACCTAGGTTTGTGTCATACATACGATTTCTGCTCGGTGATGTTTTCTACTCACGAGTTGGCAACTCACCCCCGTTGTGCCACAGTTTCTTGCAGGTTTTGCCGTACAGGTTTCGTTACGGCTTTGCTGGCACACTGCTTCCATTCCGGATGATTTGCTTTGGTAGATGGGTTCACTTGCTTCGTGACCACCATTGTACTTATTTTATTCGGTTGTATCTAGAAACTCCATCAGCCAGACTTGTATATTTATTGACTTAGCAGACCGGTGTTGTTTATTCTTTCGACCTTAGAGTCGTGCGTTGTATTATTATGGGTTTTCATGTTGTTTTGAGTTTCCTTTTCAGTTTTGATTCTCGCCCTTTGGCGTTGTATATTATATGCTTGCGTGGTTGTATCCGTCGATTGACGAAGAGCTAGCTCCTGTTTGGGGATGCCTTTTATCATTGATGTATATATTTATCATGTTGTACCCCGTTCGGGGCCAGTATTTACAAAGGAAACTCTGCCGAAATTTTCAGAAAAGACTCATGATTTTTTTATTATGCATATTCGGCTTATTTTAATAAAACTTTTCCTTAAAATGGGTTTAGATTTCTGGGCTTTTGGCTTACTTGAATTAGATGGGGTCCTATAGACTTCATATGATTCAAGGGCCAGTCACGTGCCATTTCGGGTCGTGACAAAGTTGGTATCAAAGCGCTAGGTTAACCTTGGTTCAAATCTAGGTTTGACTATGCGGAGCCTAGGACGTTTGTATATATGCGGAATCTAGGCTTGACCTTACGGAACTTAGACTTAGTCGAGGGGGTATTAGACCCAAACTTTCGTCGCATAGGTTGACCTTGGTTGATGGAGCAGGTGACTTAAGGAGGGTGACGTACCGTGTGTATGTTCCGCGGCATACTTACGATACGCTACTCCGCTTAAGAAGTCTTAGGATGTACATTTCCTTGCACAGCATTATATTCATTCATGATATATCCTCATCGATATCGGTTGATGGTTTTGCTGCCACGATTATACAGGCAGAGAGAGAGAGCTACGGCTAGAGTTGCAGTCAGCACGAGCTCGTCACGGATGAGGAATGACCATGGCGTGATTTCAGGGGCATACGATTGCATAGCGAGGCATCGTTTTATTGTGTTTTCGCGCCATGAGCGTTTGATGGATCGCTTTTACGAGATTTCTCGGACGTGCAGATCGGCACCAGAGGATTGAGCCACTGATAGAGGCCAGCCAGAATGTGATGACCATTGATGTATCGCGTATTCATGATGATCGAGGCACTGTTTAGCGTGCAGACGAATGGGCCAGTTGCTGCTGCTAATGACGAGATATCGCCCCAGATGTTGGAGCTACTGCAGTACGAGTTGTACTTAGAGATATGATAGTAGGTCGCTAGTCACCCGAGGATGAGTGACTAGGACATGTGGTTCATTCGCTTACCCCAATGCGAGGTCATCAGATTGATTGATTCCAGCTTGAGAAGACTTCACACGGATACGTTGGGAGTCGATAGAGACGATCGAATGTCAGAAATCCATTTTCCAAGTTTAAAGTATTTGAAGAAAACATGCAAGTAACTCTACGGACCCTCTAGAAGAATGAAACCCTAACTCGACATAATGACCATGTGAAAGCCTTTGAACCTTCGGGTTTGCGGCAGTTCCGCGGTGCCATTAATAAGGCTTGGGTTTGCCCTTCTACGGTTGGTCCATAGGTGTTGTGACATGTACTCGATATTATTAAACTGTACTCAAGATGTTGAGCTCTTGGGAGATTATGAGGTTTTGACAAATCGATCGAGTGGTTCTACATCTTTCGGATATCATATGATAGGATGCATTGCTTGGGAGACTCCAGATACGAGTATAGCCGTTGGAGCACAGTCCATGCAGCCACGATGAGACGAGTCCGAAGCAATCGACATTAGAGAAAAGAGGAGTAAAAGGTTCATACGAAATCTTGATGAGATGACGTTCCACTCCGCCGACATCAGAGATGTGACACGCATACAGAAGCGTTACATATGGATATATCTTCCAGAAGGAGTCGCGATGAGTATGCAGCCGTTCCGGAATAAGAAACAGATATAGTAAAAGATGATAACTTCCGGGCAGTTCGGAAGAAACGAGATTGGGAGAGACCTCGACAGTACCTTTTTGGAATATTTTACGAGAAGAATTTGACCCAAAAGGGTCATTTTACACACACTCAGTAGGCCAGAGTTCGGCACCGTCGACGAGACATGTTATGAGTGACCATGATAGTTGGCCAGAGATTCTTAGAGAATGTGCTTGTGCGGGACTATTCCGCCATACTTGGTTTCGGTATTTTGGGCGATCTATTCGCAGGATTGAGTTTTGATGACCGAGTTTCATGATATTTGTTTTCGTGCACCATGGTTTCACCTACTGGGTATTTATATTTTGTGCATAGTTATTACACTTGAGATATGTTTTATAAACCGCTGTGTTGATTTATGATTTGTGCACAGTTATCGCACTTGATATCGTTTGTGCCTGGGCTGCACATGTTCATGATTTTATGGATTTCATACAGTTGGGTTGATTTTGTACATACGGTACGCACACGATTTGGTTTTTGCACTCGGTATAGTTCACATATGCTTGCAGTGCATTGATACGTATTTTGTGCACCACAGTTGCACCTGACTTTGGTTTGATGTCATCGAGATATTGATTTTGATTTCATGCCTAGGGCATGCGTATGATTTGACTTATGCGTTTGGCATAGTTTTCATGCACTTTTAGTATTTTGATTTGCTTTTGTGCAAACGGTTGCACATGGTTGTGAGATTATATACCACAGTATACTGATTTGGGTTTGGATTGAAATATACCGTATATCGTCGATTTCGATTGAGATACTCGATATTTGTTTTGTGCACCTTGTGCACCTGATTAGATTCTTGCGCATATTTGACGCACTTGGATTGGATTTTGCGCATGTTCGGCGCTTGATATTGGATTTCATGATTTCGTGCATATTGGATGCACATGATTTAGATTTTATTCGTGCATGATGGATGCACCTGATTTGGATTTTCGCGCATGTTGGGCGTATATTATGAGGTGCGATTTTGGTGCACACCAGATGCACTAAATCGGGATTCTTCGTGCATATTAGATGCACCTGAGATTGCTATCAGGCACACCCTCTGAATGGTGTTTCGTGCACACCCGTTGCACTTATATGTTGTTTCTGTGCACATGTATGGCACATTCATGGATTTTGATTTCCGTGCGCACCAGACGCACGTAGCATTCGTATGCACATTTTGGGATTGATTTCTTATGGGGCAGTACGTTTTCATGATATTTACTATTTGTTTTCGTACTGGGCAGGACTAGTCAGAGGACAGTACCTGGATATATTTTGCATGCATTGATAGATATCGAAGGGATTCCCAAAGAAAGAGCTATAGTTTCAGTATTTACCTACGTGTCTGAGATGACACAAAACTTTTACAAAAAGGAAACCCTTCTAAATTGTTTTCAAAACGGTGGGACGTACATATTAAACAAAAGATATATATAGATATAGCTATTTTCTTACAATAGACGTCCGCCACTGTGCCGCGATACGCGCATCGCACAGCAATATGAAAGATTTGGCATGCATTTCTTCCGATGTTTTAATGATATTTACATGTTATAGTTTTGATGTATATCTTGTTGGTTTTCGTATTGGATTTAGACATTGATGTCTTCATCATAACTCCGATGATTGCGGGATGCTTGACGGAGTTTATTTTTGAGTTATTTGCTCATTGTTCACGCGCATGCATTGTGCTACGATGCGTTTTATGTATTGATGATTTTGGAGCCCCGACGACTTGGACTTTTACTGAAATGTTTTAGTATTTGAGGGGTTTAAATTTAAATTCGAGGACGGAATTTCTTTAAGGGGGGAAGACTGTAATATTTCAGAAAAATAAAATATTATTTTTGGGAATTTTTATAATTAAATAATAAAATATTGAATATTTTAATAGGGCGGTAAAATTAAATACCGATAAATTGGGAAAATTTTGAAAATTTTTAGAAATTACTGAAATGAGGGTGTTTTATGTGATTCATGCAAATTATGAAAGTTTATGATTTATTTGACACTATTTTAGTGCTAATCGCGATTAAAAATCGCTAATCGGGTTTCAAGCGTGTTTTGTGCACATGACATGCACTTGTCATTTTAAACACTTGTTACATTTTCATCATGGCCTTTTCTTCATCTTATCATGAATGGTTGTTTGATTTTAAGAGAAGAGAAAAGAAAGGGAAAAGAAAAGAAAAGAAAAGAAAAATCAATAAAGAAAGGGGTATGGGCATGAGAGAGAGAGGGTGAGGGGTCAACCAAGTCATGGCTCATCTCTTAACACTTCTTCATCTTCATCTTCATCTTTTCTTCTTCTTCTCTCACCATGGCAGCACCTCCTCCCCCCTCCACTTCAAACCCCCAAATCATCATCAAATTTGCACCAAAAGTCCATCCCCACTTCACAAAAATTGTGCACAAGCTCACAAGCTACACTTTGGACCAAGAAAGTTTGCATTTTAATGCTCTAGGGAATTCTTGGGTCCCAAATGAGGTAATCCCTTCATAAATAGTATAGTATTTCTTTTGCTTAAGCCTCTATTCAAGTTTAAAATCGATTTGGTGGTGTTTAGTGCACTTTGGAAATCCCTAGAGAAGGTTAGGGTTTTATTTGAGTTGTGTTAGTGTAATTGAACTCTTGAGGTGACCTTAAACCCCCCAATTTGTCAAAAACCCAGACCTAACCAAACCTGAAAACGAAAATACGGAAAAACAGAAACATTTGATGTCGGTTTATGAGGTATTTGAGTGTGCAGGGAAATTTGGGATGACCTGGAGTATTTTCAAGACTAGCAAACAACTTCAGAGACTTATTTGGACCAATGTGAGACCACCCTGACCATACGAGGCCCTAACTCCATGACAAAACCGAGCCGGTCGGAATTCTGGGGGGTATGGCCGGCCATGGGGTGAGGGATTGGGTCCAGGTTGTTTCAGTAGGTCTTATACACCCTATATATCACCTTAGTGTTGTTTTCTTACCTAGTTTTTCCCTTAAACAAAATCTCGGACTAAAACTTGATTTGCTGTTTTGATTCGGGATATGGTTTTGCGTATTTTGAATTCTGGATTTTAGTGTTTGTATTTTATCTCGATCACATGACGTTGTACGTCGAAGTTGAGTGTTATTTGGTAAAGTTGCGAGGGCAAACCATAGGTTTTGACCTATGTGAATTTCACATGTCGTTTTGGTTTCAATTTGGATTTTAATGCGATACGATACGCTATGATGTGTAGGTACATCGCGAAGACTTCAAGATGACAAACAAGCGCGTGGCGACGTCGGCATCGGCAAACGAAGATCAATGTGAGTAGATATATATCTACGGGGGGAGTCGGGTGGATGGCGTATAGCACCCCCGCAGTTCGAAGTTGTATGCTATATATATATGTTGTTATATGATTATAGTTTATTATGATAGGGTTTTATGTTCATGGATTAGTTTAGTGTTAGTTGTGAAACCCTAGATTAGAGATTACACCCACACGCACACGCACACTTGCATACATTTTATTACTTATGCGTATATGGGGATATGTATATATACACACACACACACATGGGTATGGGACTATGTGTATATGTATACGTATATATATATATATATATATATATATATATATATACGTATACATATACACGGATTATGAGGATAGTACTTGGGATTGGAGATGAGTCGATGAGATTGGGATTGAGGCCGTGAGATCGGTGATGTGACATGGTTCGTATTTGAGATACGACATGATGTTTTAGCGGGTCCTCTCGACGTAGTGTTTTCATACACGCGCATGCATATACATAGATGGTATCAGTTTTGTACTAGATGTAGATCAGTATCCCGGATCATGATATTTGATAAAGAGGATACCAGTTGAATAATGAGATCATGTGATATTGACCCGTACCCAGATTTGGGATGCCGTACGATGGATTTACCGTACGAGCTATATATTGATTATAAATCCGCACTCTTGACTCGAGAATGTCATATTATATTAGGGTATCGTATGGGACACTATTGAGGCGGAATCACCGACTGTTGTGTGTGTGTGTGTAACGACTCAGATGTTAGGCGATTTCCTTACCTTTCGATCAGCCTGTAGTTACTTGTAAATGATAGATTAGACTCGAGTCATATCTACTTCAAAACTAACGAATCGTGAGTATTTTAAAGACAGGCCAAGGGATTCTACGGATATTTCAAAGGACGTATCTTTTCTTAAAAATACTGTAGCCCTTATTTTCAAAACACCACGATTCGTGTTATTTCAAATGGAAAAATTGTATGACTCATATTTATATAAATGCAGATTAGTTATCATTGTATTTATTATTCAGCTCGCGGGTATTATTACTGTTCGCATCGCATCGCATGCTTATATTGTGTTTTCATATGCCATTATTGAGATCATGCTGTCAGGACACCAGCACCATTACCGATGATGCGTATGTTCCACATACACTTACTTGCCGGCTCACACACATCATCATTCGTAATTGCCATGTCACGTACACTTTAAAGAATATTAATTGATTGATATCGCCTGTTAGCTGATAGTCTCGACTTATCATTACTGTGCTAGTTTAGACATTGTATTCATTATTGTGACACTTCTTGCATATTATTATTCATTGGTTATGCAGTATTATGGAGTTTTATGCCGATATTCGCTGTTTACTTGCTATTGATGATTGGATTTCAGATTTTCATGAGATTTCTTGGATTTGGGGGAAAACCGCAAGAATATATATATAAACTTCTCTCTCTCTCTTTAAAATGAAAAGTGCGGTTTTCTCGTGATGTATAAGTCGTCCACCATGATGTTTTCTTGGTTATGAAATGGATTTCGAGACCCGATTGGAAGAGTCGTATAAACCGTCTGCGGGTATATGGTGGACCCGGTATGGTACCCGGGGCGAGAGTGATTTCATGGAGGATGATAAGCCTGGCAGGGGTGTAGGGTTCCTAGGCACTCTTGTGAAGGTTCATAAGGCATCAAACATGCCCGAATAAAATTTTAGATGTGCCGAACAACCCAAAGCCGGGATCTTTGCTAGATTATTAGGGTTTAACATGCAAGATAACATCTTTAAAACTAAGTGTAAGGGATTACAACCTTTGTAGTCCACTCCTTCGCTTCAGAAGCTCCGAGTAGAAGTCCCTTTGCCGCGACCCATGATCTCCCGGACTCAAGAGAGGCTCCACGACTTGAACGATCCATGAAAGCTTGTCGTATTCCTTTTCTCCGATGATCTACGTCGAAGTTGCAATAGCTCAAGCTCTCTCACTCTAATGAGGTGAACACCCTAATCTAATGGGCTAGATTAGATGAGGATGATGGAGTAGTGTTTATGCTTTCTTTTTATATCATTTTCTCACAAGAAATCATCACAAAAGAAATCACAAGTGAGCTCACTCTAAAACTCAAGAGAGAAGAAGATGAAGAATAATGAGATAATTACTTTTGTGATGAATAGTAGATAAGAATATATGTTTTATTATGGAACCATGGTCAAGGATGAGAGGCTTAACATATGTAGAGAATAAACTAGAGCTAGAGTTTAGTTAGGTTAAGAATGAGTCATGGATAAGTATCAACCATAATATCTTAACCAAGACAAAAAGAAATCCTTCTAAAATAATCAAGAAGGAGCTAACCCTAATCAAACCCTAATCTCTTTTTATCATCCCTAAACATGTTTCATAATAAATCATATCATGTTACAATAATATATATCACATATATATTATATATTTGCAAAAAAAGAAAATAATACAATTAACATATATCGCATATATATCAATGTATTAATCCGGTGAGAAAATGAAATAATAAAGCGAACCAATATTAGATAATGTAATACAATATATCATATATATCATTATACATTAAATCATCGAATCAACACTTGATCCGACGATCCGGCTATATCGAATATAACCGACTAATATATCATGTACCGATTCATCGAATCAACACTTGATCCGATGACCCGGTTCATATCTAAATGTCGCGAGAATATAATATTGTATCTCATATCGCATTATCCTCGGTCCTGCACATATCACATATGTGCCTCTACTCCGTTTTGCCTGAGCCAAGAAACCTCTATGTAGGACTCTAAAGAATCGTCAATACGCCGGTAGCAGGTGATGATCATATCAAACACCCACAAGCTGCAAGCGGTCAGCTAAACGTAACAGCCACCCAGGTATTGAGCGATCAGAAGATCAACAAGCTAGCCTGTCCATTCTCCTGTGAATCCAATCAGTAACACTCCCGTACAGTCCGGTCTGTTCGTCTGATATGTCGCATATCAAGTCTAGGGGTGGTATACGTCAGACCCCAGTAACCGATAAGTCGTGTCGATATGAGGCTCATAACAGGTCAAGAAACCACTGGTAACACTTACCAGTATATCTCTATATCAGCCCTGGCCAGGGACTTCCAGTTATAGCCAATCGAACACAGCACAACATCAACTCCCTATACCGGGAGAGACGAATCCCCTCCTATCGCTCATTGCCTCCATGTGATTCGGGACTGTACCTAAAAGCCACCGTTTTGCACGCCCTCTTGGACATGGTAAGGTGAAAATCAAAGCACAGTGAGAATCACACAAGACTCTATGACGATCTCGGGTCTACAGACTACCCTGTACCAGTGTCACCGGAGAACTGCCATCTGACGTGTGGTATATCACCATCTGGGAGTTCTCGGTGAGTCCGTCCAGTGTACCCAGTCTCCACTGAGCACCCGTACACCATCCTTGATGTCAAACACTGATGGATATGGGATCATCCATCGCCCATCATATGGGTCAAGATGCGTATACGCTAGTCTACTCTGGTGTATCGATGCCCCGTCTCGATATACCCTTGACTAGGAACATTTATAGGATGTACTCATCGACTACCATGGCCCCAGTAGTATGATCTCATCATAATCCCAGTAGTCGAGTACAGATCCTAAGGGCTTTATCAACATGTGAGAGAAAGACAGTAAACCAGTAAAAGTTAACATGTTAAGATAAAGTGAAACCAAATAGCATACTATCATGACGAGCAAGAAAGTCCTCTCTGTATATATCCAAGCATCCATCATAATATACATCATATGTACAACAATGGCCTCTAGGGCATATACATAACTAACAATCTCCCACTTGCACTAAGGCCAGCTGCTGTAGTATCTCATACCTAGCATCCCGAATAATCTCTCAAACTGTATCTGGGGAATGGTCTTCGTGAGTGGATCCGCGGTGTTATCTTTCGTATCTACTCTCCTGACCTCGATCTCCCGGCGATCAACTATCTTCCTGATCAGGTGATACCGCCTCAGAATATGTCTAGACTTCTGATGGGACCTGGGTTCCTTGGCCAAAGCCACAGCTCCATTGTTATCGCAATACAGAGGTATTGGATACTCAATGGATGGAACCACACCAAGTTCACTAATAAACTTCTTCATCCAGACAGCCTCGTTGGCAGTATCGTTGGCAGCGATGTATTCAGCCTCCATCGTCGAGTCTGCAACGGTATCCTGTTTGGAACTCTTCCAACATACCGCCCCTCCATTGAGGGTAAAGACAAATCCCGAGTGCGACTTAGAGTCGTCCTTATCACTTTGGAAGCTGGAATCGGTAAAGGACTCCACCCGGAGCTCTCCGTTACCATACACCAAGAACATGTCTCTAGTCCTTCGTAAGTACTTGAGAATGTTCTTCACAGCTGTCCAGTGACTCTCTCCAGGATCTGCTTGATACCGACTCACTACACTTAGTGAGTATGCTATATCGGGTCTGGTACATAGCATCGCATACATGATAGAGCCTACTGCCAAAGCATATGGTATCCCTTGCATTCGAGCTCTCTCCAAATCAGTCTTAGGAGACATCTCTTTGGAGAGAGTGAGTCCAGAGATCATGGGTTGGTTCCCACGCTTGGATTCTTCCATACTAAACCTCTTTAGTATGGTGTCAATATACCTGGATTGGGACAATCCCAGTATCCGTTTGGATCTATCTCTATAGATCCTAATCCTCAATATGCAGGAGGCATCACCTAGATCTTTCATTGAGAATCTTTATGATAAGAAGAGCTTGACTGATTGCAGCATAGGAATATCATTTCCTATCAAGAGTATGTCATCCACGTACAATACGAGGAAGACAACCTTACTCTGCTACCTTTTTATAGATACAAGGTTCATCTATATTTTTGATGAAGTCAAACTCTTTGACTACTACATCAAAACAGATGTTCCAACTCCGCGATACTTGCTTTAACCCATAAATGGATTTAAGCAGCTTGCACACCTTTCCGCTGCTCCCACTATCTACGAAGCCCTCTGGCTGAGTCATGTACACGCACTCTTCTAAATCACCATTTAGAAAGGCGGTCCTAACATCCATTTGCCAGATTTCGTAGTGATGGTATACAGCAATAGCAAGTAAGATCCGGATGGACTTAAGCATAGCCACCGGAGAAAAGGTTTCGTCATAATCCACAACTGGTCGTTGATGAAAACCCTTTGCTATAAGTCTAGCTTTGAAAGTCTCAACTTTTCCATCTACACCAAATTTCTTTTTTAAAAATCCACTTGCTCCCAATGGGTTTTACCCCTTTAGGAGCATTTTCTAAAGTCCATACTTTATTGGTGTACATGGATTCCATCTCAGATCGCATTGCATCCAGCCATTTCACAGATTCACCACTCATGATGGCCTGCTCGAAACTAGTAGGGTCATCATCTTCCATGATGCAATTGTAACGCTTCGAAAATCGTTTAGGCAGTTTTTCGGTAATCGGCTAAATTTGCAGTCTTTTCCGTAAAAAGTAAAAATAGGTATTTTTCATTATAGACCTAATTATAAAAAATTTAGATAAGACATTACTATAAATTGGTCACTAAAATGTCACTTAAAATTTTCTAGTTAATTAAAAAAAATTCCTTAATTAATTATTTTTAATATTATTTTAAGCTTTTAAAAATACATTTAATTAATGATAAATACAAATTTAATTAGGTAAATTACATAATTAGGAACCATTATAAACTAAAATTAAGTATTAACAAAAATTTTACCAAAACTTTCTAAGATTTGTTGTTTCATGGCAAAAAAATGAATGAAAAAGGGTTTTTTTTGCAAAGAATTGATATAATGTGCATTAAATGACCTTAGAAGATGCTTTATGTGTGGAATTTTCTACACAATTCACACTTTTTCCCACCCACCCCCCCTCACCTGGCCGACCTTGCTACTGCTGCACTTCTCTTTTCCCCTCACTTCTTTTGCTTCAATTCTTGCAAAAATAATCAAAATCCACACAAAAATACACTCTTTTCCTTCACAAATTCAAACCAAAACCCTAATCCATCCCTTCCCTAACCCTAATTTGTTTAAAAAGTGGAGAAAAGAGGTGTCTTGGAGGCTAGTGGAAGTTTGGAATCAACTCTTGTAAGGTATAAATCCTAAACTAGTTGTTAAATTTGAAGTTTAAATAAGCAAAATTAGTATCTTAAAGTGTTAATTTCATTGTAATGGTTGGTTTTTGAAAATTCAAGAGAGGTGTTGATGCCCTAATTAGGGTTTGTTGTAGGATAAGTGGGTTTAAGTTAGGGTAGTGGTTATCTAGTTGGTTAGAATGGTTGTTTGTGCGATGTTGCGATCGTGATATCGTTAATTCGCGATGTTTGCTTTGAAATCGGCATGCTAATTGCTTACTAGTTTTTCTAAAATTTTAGGAGGTGATCTAATTGTGTTATTTTGGCGATATAATTAGCATCTTATATGACTATTAGGGTGTGTGAATGCGGAGTTTTTTCTAGTCGGGTTTTAGTTTTGACAACTGCCCCGAAACGGCGATTTTAGTTAAGGTTTTAGCGATTTTCGTGTATTTTCCGCGTATCGAGTGCACGTTGTGATTAATTCAAGAGCGCTGATATTTTCATAGTGTGAGTTGCATCATTTCAAAAATCTGTAATCTTATATTGTGTGTTATGCAATTCTAGGATCGGTCGCGGAAATATAGGACGCGGCGCACAACGGTAAGGCGGTGGTCGGATCGGATTAGCGAGGCATTCAGGTGAGTAGATGTATTCATCTATGGGGGAATCGTCTGGATGGCGCGAGGCGCCCTCTAGTTAGGGTTACTATATTTCTTGCAAGATTGCCATTGTTAGTTAGCTAAACCCCCTCATTCACATTGCATACCTTTATAGCCAATCGTCCGCTAGATTGCATGGATATTCATATACACATGTGCGATATCAATTCGTAGGACACGAACACCATTACCATTGGCTCATGTTGCACGCGCACTATTCATGTGACACACATGTAGGGTTCCTAGGCACTCTAGTAAGGTCTCCCAAGCCATCAACCATGGCAATTTCAAATATTATGGTGCCTACAAACCCTAAACTACGGATCGATAACTAGATGTCTAGGCGAACAATGAACTAGTTAACACTTAACTAAAAGTTTAACGGAAATACAACCTTTGTAGATCCGGTGCTCCACCTCCACGGCTCCGCAATGAAGTGCTCTCCACTGTCCAAATCAAATCCGGGCTCTAGAGTCGGCTTCGTCGGAGAAAAAGGGAGCTAGGTCGTCGATGTCCATGCCGAAGATGATCTACGTCGAGGCATCGCTAGATCAAGCTCACAACTTCACCAAGTCAAGAAACTTGTGAAGTAAACACACTCTACTACTTGGCAAGAGGTAGAGGATGAAGAAATAGGAAGTGGGTAGACTTTAGTTTTGGATTTCTCACTCTTTTCCAACAATCACCATTGATGGACCTTGGTTTTCTTCACTTGAAGAATGAAGAAGAAGAAGGAAATAGTTATGATAAGTTAATAGAAAAAGAAAAGAAATTCCAAACTTATCATAATCCTAACTATGGTTATGTGTAGAGAATTAACCATAAAGGAATGGTTAGGGTTAAGGATGAGATAAGAATGGTGGACAAAGTCAAAGCTTCATGAAGTTTCAACTAAACAACAAATAAAGCCACCATTCTTTTCTCTTCTCATTTATTTTCCAACATGAAATGGATAAATAAATAAGTGAATAAAACAAAACCCTAACCATAATCATGTAACCATGGTTTGATCTTTACACAAAAAACCCTAGCATAACATGTATCATCAATCACGATACAATCAAGTGCACAAAAGTATATCGCATATACAATGCGCACATCCGAGTGAGAAAATCCATCTTAAGTGAACCGATACTAGTTAACGCAAAGTAATATATCAAATATATAATTATGCATTAAATCATTAAATCAACTCTTGATTTAACGATCCAGTCATGTCGCACATGACCGACTAGTATTCAATGTATCGACTTATCGAATCAATCTTCGATTCGATAACTAGGTTATATCATATACAACCAATCGAAACATTAATCGCGAGAATCAAATATGGTATCACATACACGCATGATTCTCGGTCCCGCACATATCTCATATGCGCTCCTATTTCGTTTCGCTTGAGCCAGGAAACCTCTGTGTAGGACTCTAAAGACTCGTCAATACGCCGGCAGCAGATGATGATCATATCAAACACCCACAAGCCGCAAGCGGTCTGCTAAACGTAACGGCCACCCGGGTATTGAGCGATCTGAAGATCAACGAGCAAGCCCGCTCACACTCCAGTGAATCCGACCAGTAACACTATCGTACAGTCCGGTCTGATCGTCTGATATGTCGCATATCTTGCCTAGGGGTGGTAAACGTCAGACCCCAATAGCTCGATAAGTCGTGTCGATACGAGGCTCATAACGGGTCGAGAAACTACTGGTAACACTTACCAGCAATTCTCTGATCAGCCCTGGCCAGGGACTTCCTGTTATAGCCAATCAAACACAGTGCAACATCAACTCCCTATACCGGGAGAGACGAATCCCCTCCTATCGCTCATTGCCTCCATGTGACTCGGGACTGTACCCAAAAACCACCGTTTTGCACGCCCTCTTGGACGTGGTAAGATGGAAATCAAAGCACAGTGGGAACCACACAAGACTCTATGACGATCTCGGGTCAACAGACTACTCTGTACCAGTGTCACCAGAGAACTGCCATCTGACGTGAGGTATAATACCATCTGGGAGTTCTCGGCGAGTCCGTCCAGTGTACCCAGTCTCTACTGAGCACCCGTATATCTCCTCTGATGTCAAACACCAATGGATATGGGATCATCCATCGCCCATCTGTATGGGTCGAGAAGGTACACGCTAGTCTACACTGGTATATCGATGCCCCGTCTCGATACACCCACGACTAGGGACTTTGAAGGATGTACTTATGGACTACCATGTCCCCACTAGTATGATCTGCATCATAGTCCAGGTAGTCAAGTACACATCCTAAGGGCTTTACCAATATGTAACAGAGAGACAATCAGTATACACGTCAAGGTAAAGAGCAACCAGATAGCATACTATCATGTCGAGCAAGAAAGTCCTCCCTATATACGTCCTAGCATCCACTACAATATACATCATATGTACAGTAATGGCCTCTAGGGCATACATATAACTAACAATCTTCCACTTGCACTAGGGCCATCTGTAGCAGTGGTTGTAGTATCTCATACTCAACCATCCCATAAAAGTCTCTCTCTGGGAAAAGGCCTTTCGTGAGTGGATCCGCTGTGTTTGTCCTCTGAGTCTACTCTCCTAACCTTGATCACCCTGGAGATCAACTATCTCCATGATCAGGCGATGCTGCCTTAGAATAAGTCTGGATCACTGATGGGACCGGCGTTCCTCGGCATGAGCCACAACTCCATTGTCTCACAATGGAAGGAACGCAGTTCATCTCATGAACTAATATACACCCAAACATCCTCTTTGGTAGCATCTTAAGTAGCGATGTATCCTGCCTTTATCGTCTAGTATGTCACGGTATCCAGCTTGGAACTCTTCCAACATACCGTCCCTTTACTGAGGGTAAAGACAATGCCTGCGACTGACATTCAGTCGTCTTTATCACCCTGGAACACTTCCAGTGATTCTCCCCAGGATCGATTGATACCATCTCACTACAACTAGTGAGAATCCTAACATCCATTTAGATCTATCTCATAGATCCAAAATCCAGGAGTTAGTAGGTATCATTATGATCCTATATGGAGAATCATTGTGATAAACGGAGATTGACCGAACGTAGCATAGGAAACTCCTTCCCTATCAAGAGTATGTCATCCACGTACTCTACGAGGATCGTCACCATACTCCCTACTACCTTTTTGTATATACAAGGTTCATCTACCATTTTGATGATGTCAACTTCTTTGACTAATCCATCAAAATAGATGTTCCAACTCCGCGATGCCTGCTTTAATCCTATAAAGCATCTTGCACACGTTTCCGCTGCTCCCACTGTCCACGAAGCCCTCTGGCTGTATACTTATAGACTCTCTCTTCTAAATCATCATTTAGAAAATCTGTCATGACACCCAACCACCAGATATCGTAGTCATGGTATGTAGCCGTGGCAAGTAGGATCTGGATGGACTTAAGCATAGTCACTTAGAAAAGGTTTCATCATCATCCCATACCTGGTAAATGATGTAGACCTTTAACAAGTCTAGCTTTGAAAGTCTCAACTCTTCCATGTACACCAAGTAATCTTCTCAAGATATACTTGCTCCTGATGGGGATTTAACCCTTCAGATATAGCAACTAAAGTCCATACTTTGTTGGTGTATAAGGATTTCATCTCAAATCGATAAACATCCAGCCATTCTTACAGAGTCTCACTCTTGATGGCCAGCTCGAAACTAGTTGGGTCATCATCTCATGATGCAATCCTCGCTCCCACTGTCATAGAGAAACCGAAGTATCTCTCAGGTGGGTGAGGAACCCTACTAGATCGGCGGAGAGGCTGAGGTTCGTTGGAATCTACTGAATCCTTTGGCTCTATCAAATCATCTGCTGCAGTTTGTATAGCTGGAACATTTCCAGTTCTACATAACAGATCTTGCCTCGAGCTTGTCCGGATTTTGCTTTTAGACATAGGCCGGACAACCCCAAATCTTAACTATCTTAAGAGATGGGCTCTTCCCTTTCCATATCACATATGAAGTGGTAGGCAACTGATTCGATTCGAACCCTATTCAATAGGTATGCAGCTTCTCAAGTGCATATCTCCCACAAGGAAAAAGGTAACTCAGTAGTACTCATCATAGAGCACACCTTATCACATAGGGTGTAATTGCTCCGCCCCGATACACCATCATGCTATGGTGTATACAGAGGAGTAATGCTGAGAGAGAATCTCATTCTCCTTTAGAATAGTCCAGTATTTCCGTGCTCAAGTATTCTCCTCCTTGATCACATCAAAGGACATAATACTTATACCCTTATTGGTTCTCTACTTCTAACTTATATTCTGTGAATATCTCAAAAGGTTCGGACTTATGTTTCAACAGGAACGTATGTCTGAATCGTGAGAGATTATCAGAGAATGTAATGAAGTAAAAGAACCAGTCTTGGCATGTGTAGACAGGGGACTCTACATACATCAACATGTATCATCCCAAGAGTTTACTAACTCTTTCTCTGTTTCCAATAAACGGAGCTATGGTCATCTTATCTTTGTGACATGACTGGCGAGTTTCACAAGATGTAAATTCAAACTGATTTAAATATACATCTATATGTAACTCTAGCCAGTCGGGTCGCATTGATCTGACCTAGTCTACAATACCTCAAGGAGAATCCGTTCATTTCTGAACTCTTCCTCTTGTGTGTGTTCTGTATACTAAGAACTGTAGTTTGATTTAGAACATCAATGCTTTTAGATAACGTGCCTGAACCGATCAACTTTTGATATAGAAAATGTTCAAAACATTATCCAACAATACAAAATTATATCCTTTCTTTTCTAATAAAGAGAGTGATATGATTTGGTATATCAGGTTCGGTATCTAATAACATTCGTTCAGAATCAATGTATTGGTAATACAGGGTGACAGTGACCGACAGACTTGGCTGCAACACTTGCCCCGTTTTCTGCCTCATGAAACTTATCACCCGTTCTCAGTTCTCTACCTATCTGTAGCCCTATGTAACAGATTACATATCTGGGATCCTGATCCGGTATCACATACCCAGGACGTAGAGGATACTGAGAAACAGTTCTTTATAACGAGCACACCCGAAGATGATGCATCAGCATGCACTCTCTTCGTTTGGGCGGCACGGGAAATCTGGTATTCCCTAATTTCCTGCTCTGTCTTATAACATTTATAAGTTGGAGCAGGACCAACGTTCCCCAGCTCAGTATAACAAGTGGGTTCGGTCAATAATCCGTATTATTATCTTGATTAAAGCGTGATATGGTCGCTACCAGGAGAGAGAGAGAAGAAAACACTCAGCGTGCGCTCTTGCAAGAATAGATTGGTTATTATTTTATCTAATCAGGATGGCTCCCACTGCTTTTTATCAAATCTTCCTTCAAACCCTAAAAGGAAAGACTAGCCGGGATTAATTACACACTACAAGTTCGCCAATCTTTCAGCCAGGCCAGTGTCGGTACTTTGAGGGAGGTCCCCCGTGCTTTCGCACGAACCTAATTAATGTAAACCTCGTTTTCCCAGAGGCGTAACCTCGTTAACACCTTTCTAGACACCTACTTGATTGGCTAATTGTAATGTATAAAACTCTTCCAGGAGTAACTCTTACTCGCAGCGGGTATCGGGATCCAACTATCTCATAGAAGGTATGCAATCTCATTGCAAATTTCAACACTTGAAATTCCCGATAATATTTTGCCCCATGCGATCTATGACCTTGACTGAGTCAACAAACCATAGACCGCAAGTAAAGTTCAACCCGTCATTTCTCGATTGAATTAAACCCACCCGCACGACCCTTGACTGAGTCAACAAGGCCGCACGACTACCCTAATCCAATCGCATCATATGCTTTGCAGATAAGCAATAATCAGCTACCGCACACTACGCCTTGACTGAGTCAACAAACGCAGCACGAATACTAACTATTACCTATCTGAAATGACGGAGGGCTACGACAGGTTTTTAAGAAAACCTTTTGCGTAATGAACTTTATATCGTTGTAGAATCAAATGAATTATGAAATGGAGTGTTTTTGAGGCTTTTCTAGTTTTGCTAAAGGAGTCACTCCCGGTGAAGGGATCGTCGGTCCTTTCCTCGTCGAATGAGGTGATATATCATATATATCACTGTGCAAAGCAAAAACACTTAAAAGCAATCAAAAGACAAACCGAGTGTGTAGCATCTGCCAGTTATTGCTAAAGGAGTCACTCCTGGTGAAGGGATCTCGGTCCTTTCCTCATCGAATAAGGTGCAGGATATATCGTATATACCGCTGTGCAAAGCAAGAACTGTAGCTACCTGTTTTATTTTGAAATTCGATTCTACAACATCTTAGGTTTCTTTTATTTCATTAATCTCATTAATGAAGTCCCATCATTTAAGTACCTAAACATCACAGATAAATACGACGTACACTTATGCCATCCGCATTCGCCTCGATGTCCCCTCATGCACCGTTAGGTTAGGTAACTAACGGCAGAGCGGGGCAGGGCTAGCGCGGGTGTAAAACATAAGTAACGTCTATATAATATATCATATATACTATATACTGTATCTATCACAGAACATCACATGATCACATCACAGATATCGCAGCAGAAGAATCATATGAAATATTAGATATACTAGGACATCCGTGTTTTCAATACGAGCCAGTATAAAACACGGATTCCACGGTCGTGATGAATAGCCAAACCCACACCCCTAGACCCCTACGAGAGCGGCAAGCAACCCTACCAATTCTAGAGTTAGGAGACCCGGACTCGACTCCTCGAGTTGGTCTCCCACTGGACTCCAGAACCCGGTTACTTGTGCTCCCCTCCTTGGGTCTATCCTAGTGCGGAAAAGTAAATAATATACAACAAGTGACAACTCCCGCAACCTGGAAGCGCCCCAAATAAAAGAATATTACATACAAGTTTTTACATGAATGAAAATGAAAAACACTTATCTCACATAAAAAAAACCCCGGCTATTCAAACACGACGATCCAATATAACATATCCAGCAACACATAACATCACATGTCATCAACGTAAGTAAATATGCGCATCCCAATTGTCGTTGACATATAGCAACGAAACCGGCGATATCACATATTACACTTACGGTCACAGAAAAGAAAGTGTAAAACTACAACAGTTGGAATCCGCAACCATCTCAGACATCGCATGCCTGACCAAATGAATTCCTTAGACATCGCATGCCTAACAATTATAAACCCCGCATTTTAGTCTCATTATCGAAAACACTTTTCAATACTAAGTCGGGTAATTCAACAAGATTCCCGACATCCTGATCGAATGCTCGTCGCAAACTTCAATAGGCGGCCGCACCCCTGACGCCGTCGACGAAGTGCACCAAGGCGGAACACCGCTGCCGCGAGCACCCGAACGGATGCTTTCGGCGACGGGGTTCTCCTACAGTCACTTGGTCGGGGCTTTGGAGTGAGGCTGTCTATTAAGTTTACCCGGCGAGTATCCGCGTACGCTACGTGATTGCGACGGACTTTTGATCACATCAAAATTCCGGGGCAACCGATCAAGTGAGACTAAACTGCTATGTTTATAACATTCATTTAGTTATCTCATAACCTTTTTGTGAATTCCAATTATTGTATCACATTCCAGATAAACAGAAAATGTTAAACTTTCCGATCGAACAATCGAACACCCAAGTTTTCCCGTACAGCTCAACATATGAAATAAGTCTAACAACATTCCGTTCGTACCTCAGTACCAACGGTCCAGCCGTAGAAGGGTCAATCCAACGCCTCACATGTGGCACGCCGTACTGCCCCAAACCCGAAGGTTCAAAGGGCAGTTCAAGACGGTCACATAATCGAGTTAAGGTTTGTTGTCTTCTAGAGGGACCATCGCGTTACTTGCACTACTTAGAACGTCGTTAAACTACGGAAAAATCCAACACTTGGAAATTTCCCGACAGGAGAAAAGTTGGGTATTTATATCCGGTCGAACCTTTTAACATATTCTAAGATTTATCCGGAAAGCCACACAGACAAAATTTGATAAACCCGATCGAATCACCGAATCCCCAAAACAACTGCAGAAAATTCAACTCTAGAAAAAATATTAAAAATTCCCAGGAAAGTCAGCACATAGAACTAAGAATTACTGTATAAAAATATCTAATAAATTACTCCGTACGGCCGCGGATCCGCCGCCTTCACCAACTGTGAGGCCGCGGATCCGCGCCTTCTCTAACAAATCAAGCGCTCAAATTTCAACAGTAATTCTTAGATTATTTTAATGAGTTTCCTGAATATTTTTAATATGGAAAAATCCCTGTTTTTCAAAATCGTCCAGAGAGCAAGTTTGGTTTGGGATTTCGGATTCGTTCGGACTTTAAATTCCGTCTGGACTTCGCCTAAGGCTCTAGCTAGGCTCTGATACCACTGTAGGGTTCCTAGGCACTCTAGTAAGGTCTCCCAAGCCATCAACCATGGCAATTTCAAATATTATGGTGCCTACAAACCCTAAACTACGGATCGATAACTAGATGTCTAGGCGAACAATGAACTAGTTAATACTTAACTAAAAGTTTAACGGAAATACAACCTTTGTAGATCCGGTGCTCCACCTCCACGGCTCCGCAATGAAGTGCTCTCCGCTGTCCAAATCAAATCCGGGCTCTAGAGTCGGCTTCGTCGGAGAAAAGGGGAGCTAGGTCGTCGATGTCCATGCCGAAGATGATCTACGTCGAGGCATCGCTAGATCAAGCTCACAACTTCACCAAGTCAAGAAACTTGTGAAGTAAACACACTCTACTACTTGGAAAGAGGTAGAGGATGAAGAAATAGGAAGTGGGTAGACTTTAGTTTTGGATTTCTCACTCTTTTCCAACAATCACCATTGATGGACCTTGGTTTTCTTCACTTGAAGAATGAAGAAGAAGAAGGAAATAGTTATGATAAGTTAATAGAAAAAGAAAAGAAATTCCAAACTTATCATAATCCTAACTATGGTTATGTGTAGAGAATTAACCATAAAGGAATGGTTAGGGTTAAGGATGAGATAAGAATGGTGGACAAAGTCAAAGCTTCATGAAGTTTCAACTAAACAACAAATAAAGCCACCATTCTTTTCTCTTCTCATTTATTTTCCAACATGAAATGGATAAATAAATAAGTGAATAAAACAAAACCCTAACCATAATCATGTAACCATGGTTTGATCTTTACACAAAAAACCCTAGCATAACATGTATCATCAATCACGATACAATCAAGTGCACAAAAGTATATCGCATATACAATGCGCACATCCGAGTGAGAAAATCCATCTTAAGTGAACCGATACTAGTTAACGCAAAGTAATATATCAAATATATAATTATGCATTAAATCATTAAATCAACTCTTGATTTAACGATCCGGTCATGTCGCACATGACCGACTAGTATTCAATGTATCGACTTATCGAATCAATCTTCGATTCGATAACTAGGTTATATCATATACAACCAATCGAAACATTAATCGTGAGAATCAAATACGGTATCACATACACGCATGATTCTCGGTCCCACACATATCTCATATGCGCTCCTATTTCGTTTCGCTTGAGCCAGGAAACCTCTGTGTAGGACTCTAAAGACTCGTCAATACGCCGGCAGCAGATGATGATCATATCAAACACCCACAAGCCGCAAGCGGTCTGCTAAACGTAACGGCCACCCGGGTATTGAGTGATCTGAAGATCAATGAGCAAGCCCGCTCACACTCCAGTGAATCCGACCAGTAACACTACCGTACAGTCCGGTCTGATCGTCTGATATGTCGCATATCTTGCCTAGGGGTGGTAAACGTCAGACCCCAATATCTCGATAAGTCGTGTCGATATGAGGCTCATAACGGGTCGAGAAACTACTGGTAACACTTACCAGCAATTCTCTGATCAGCCCTGGCCAGGGACTTCCTGTTATAGCCAATCAAACACAGTGCAACATCAACTCCTTATACCGGGAGAGACGAATCCCCTCCTATCGCTCATTGCCTCCATGTGACTCGGGACTGTACCCAAAAACCACCGTTTTGCACGCCCTCTTGGACGTGGTAAGATGGAAATCAAAGCACAGTGGGAACCACACAAGACTCTATGACGATCTCGGGTCAACAGACTACTCTGTACCAGTGTCACCAGAGAACTGCCATCTGACGTGAGGTATAATACCATCTGGGAGTTCTCAGCGAGTCCGTCCAGTGTACCCAGTCTCTACTGAGCACCCGTATATCTCCTCTGATGTCAAACACCGATGGATATGGGATCATCCATCGCCTATCTGTATGGATCGAGAAGGTACCGCTAGTCTACACTGGTATATCGATGCCCCGTCTCGATACACCCACGACTAGGGACTTTGAAGGATGTACTTATGGACTACCATGTCCCCACTAGTATGATCTGCATCATAGTCCAGGTAGTCAAGTACACATCCTAAGGGCTTTACCAATATGTAACAGAGAGACAATCAGTATACACGTCAAGGTAAAGAGCAACCAGATAGCATACTATCATGTCGAGCAAGAAAGTCCTCCCTATATACGTCCTAGCATCCACTACAATATACATCATATGTACAGTAATGGCCTCTAGGGCATACATATAACTAACAACACACGCCTTTGGTAATTGCCATGCCACGAGCACCATAGAACCTGTTTAGCTTAGTGCCACCAATTGCATCATACATGATATATGAAATCACATAGCATGTATATACCTCGCATCATCATCATACTTACATAGATTTCTAGCTACAAATCACATCGCATACCTTGATATCATAGACATTTATCATATACAACATGTTGGGCATTATGATTTTCTTGAGGATTTCAGTATTGCTGGGATTTCTGGATTTTGGGGAAAACCGCAAGAATTTAACAAAAGCTTATATTTATCATTTTTAAAAACAAAGTTGCGGTTTTCTCGTGATGTATGTGTCGTCCACCATGAGTTTTCATGTTTTTTGTTGGATTTCGAGACCCGATTCGAGGAGTGGATGAACCGTCTCGGGTACATGGTGGGCCCGGTATGGTACCCCGGGGCAAGAAGATCGAGTTGTAAACGATGAGCCTGGCAGGGGAAGACTACCTACCGGTGATGTCTGGCGCGGTGGATATCCGAAGGATACCGACCGTTGTCGTGAGATTTGATGATATGGGCCGATCCAGACTGACGAAGCCCGATGTATTGAGACATTGATACAGTGAGACTTTGAGACAGATGTGTTTTCATATTTGGTGTCGATGCTTGACACGGGTTTCAAATGATTTCTTGATGGTATTTAGTTATTATACAGATATTCTTTTTCTAAAGTTAGGAATGCAGAACTCAAGCATTTAAACACTTTAAGATTTAGTATTGACATTGCATACATGTGCATGCATACTAGAGGTATTACATCACATCTGGACATACATGCTGTGACGCATTTGCGTGCATTCTTACGATAGCCTTACTAGATGTTATATTCTACTCACGAGCTGGCAACTCACCCCCGTTGTGCCACAGTGTCTTGCAGGTCGGACTCATCAGCCTAGTAGCGGTAGCTTATCTTGTTAGTGACTTCTTTTGCTCAGACTCGCGACATTGCTCGTAGGTGGGTTGAGAGAGCCCTATTATCTCTTTTTGTACTATTTTTGTATCTAGTATTCTCCATCTACCACTTCTTATTTGTATATTCGACCTAGTGATGAGACTGAGAGATTTGTGTATATGTGGGTTCTTTTGGGTCGAGCTCACTTGAGCCGACGTTGTGTTTTCTTACATTTCGCATTTCTTTATGCTCTTTTTCTTAAGATTACATGTATATATTGCGTGTGGTTGTGATCCGCCTTGGGCGAAGAGCTAGCTCCCGCTTGGGGATGCCATTTTGTGATTACAGGTTATATATCTTGTTGTACCCATTTTGGGGGATAGAATTTACAAAGGAGACTCTGCCGAAATTTTCGGAAATTTTTGATGTTTTTAAAAAGGGGTTCAATGCAACTTAATTGATTTCAAAATCGTTTTCATGTAAGGTTTCCTTCACTCTTTTGATTTTGGTAGATTTTTCTGGGCTTTGGCTGACTTAGGTTACGTTACGCCTTTAGACGTCTCGTAATCTAAGTGCCAGTCACGTTCCGTACTTTCGGGTCGTGACAAAGTTGGTATCAAAGCGTAGGTTTTACCTTTCTGAGTGTAGGACGACCTTGGTAGATGGAGTAGGTGATTTAAGCAGAGTGGTGGCATACTTACGATACGGTACTCAGCCTAAGTGACCTTAGGAAATAATTGTTTGTATTTCCTTTCTTGATTCCTTGCATTCCTTGATTCAATTGCAATGTTCTTATCGATCCTGTTTCTTATTCCAGCTTCAATGCCACCAAAGACTACGAGAGCTCAGCGGGCTGCCGCTAGGGATGAGATTCGAGCGGGCTCGTCTGAGGCGAGGATCGAGCGGGATAATACGCCTACCCCTCAGGGTCATATTGATCCGCCTTATCCAGACCGTATTGCTAGATTAGAGGCCGGCATGCAGGAGTTGCGACAGATGATGGGATCTTTAATTGAGTCCAGTCGGGCACAGAGGTCCGAGGACGTTCCTTCCACCGCACAGACCACGATAGTACCTGCTGCACAGATGGCCACACCTGCTACTACTGCGACTATCCCTGTTTCACTACAGGAGTTCATGAGATTGAGACCTCCAGCTTTTACCGGTACGGATGCGACAGAGGACCCACGGGCATTTCTTGATAGGATGGCTAGGATTGACCGTTCGTTGAGGTGTTCTGATGATAGATTGGTGGAGTTCGCGAGTTTTCGTCTGGAGGGTCTTGCCCAGACATGGTACGATTCGGTAGAGAGAGGCCGAGCTGCAGGTCTACCTTCTATGACCTGGGATGAGTTTACAGCTGTGTTTCTTGCCCGTTTTCTTCCGGAGAGTGTCCGAGATGCTCGAGCCCGTAGTTTTGAGTCTCTGCGCAAGACTCCTGGGATGACGGTGTCGGAGTATGATATACAGTTTACCCAGTTGTCTTGATATACTCCATCCCTAATAGACACAGAAGAGAAGAGAATAAAGAGGTTTGTGCGAGGGCTTGATACACAGCTATTCCTTGCCATCGGCACCCAGCACTTTGATACATACACAGCCGCGATGGATGCAGCCTTACTTTTGGAGGAGCGTATTTCTGAGACTCCGGTCATTTCTGGGCCAAAGAGGATCCGTACTGATACGCCAGCTCAGCGGCAGTTGGGTAGACACCGTGATAGATTATTTTCGGGAGATGGTGGCGGTAGAGGATTGAGACGAGGTCAGTTATTTGGTTCATATCCACAGACCCAGCAGTCGTCACCAGGATATTTTCGGTGCCGGAGTCAGTACCACCGTGTCAGAGACTGTACCATGGGACGCCAGGGCACGGCGACAGTCCCGCATGTGACCTTACCACCCTCACCACCTCCTCAGAGAGCTCTACTTCCTACTCCTGATGATGCTCCACGCCAGCCAGATGCTTTTAGAGGTCGTGGGCATGGCGGTCCGGTTCAGAGAGGACGAGGCGACAGAGGCAGAGGCAGAGGCCGAGGTAGAGGCAGAGGACAGCCAACTATTAGTGGTGGACAGGCCCGAGTGTTCGCGTTGACTCCTCAGGATGAACAGGCATCCAATGCCGTCGTGACAGGTACTCTGCCAGTATGTTCTTTTGATGCACGAGTATTATTTGATCCAGGCTCCACACATTCCTATGTATCCATGTACTTTGCACCGAGGTTGGGCTGAGATTCTTCTCCGTTAGATCAGCCGCTTGTCGTTATTATACCGGTAGGCAAGTCGTTTGTTGCCCGTGTTGTGTACAGATCATGTTCCGTTCGTATCGGGGGGAGAGATTCTTCAGTTGATTTGATTCTCCTCGATATGCTAGACTTTGATATTCTTCTTGGTATGGACTGGCTAGCCACCTGTTATGCATCCGTGGACTGCCGTGAGAAAGCAGTCAGATTCAGTTTTCCTGGTGAGCCGGCTCTGGTTATTCAGGGAGATCGTAGCACTACCCCTCCCAGCTTGATTTCTTCTCTTCGCGCTGGTCAACTCTTAAGGAAAGGGTGTCAGGGATTCTTAGCCTATGTTTGTGATACTAGTTCCACAGAGGTTCCGTTGGACCAGGTCCCTATTGTAAGAAAGTTCCCTGATGTATTTCCTGACGAGCTACCTGGTCTGCCACCAGAGCGCGAGATTGAGTTCTGCATCGACTTGATCCCCGGCACGGGGCCTATCTCTATACCGCCTTATCGGATGGCCCCGGCGGAGCTGAGAGAGCTGAAGGATCAGTTACAGGACTTGCTGGACAAAGGCCTTATCCGACCGAGTGTGTCACCTTGGGGTGCTTCCGTCCTGTTTGTTAAGAAGAAGGACGGAAGTATGCGCTTATGCATTGATTATCGTCAGCTGAACCGGGTTACTGTGCAGAACAGACATCCCCTACCCCGCATTGATGACTTATTCGATCAGCTCCAGGGTGCAGGGTTTTTCTCGAAGGTTGATTTACAGTCAGGTTATCACCAGTTGCGGGTTCGGAAGGAGGATATTCCGAAGACCGCTTTCCAGACTCGATATGGTCATTATGAGTTCTTGGTGATGTCGTTCGGGCTCACCAATGCCCCGGCAGCATTTATGGACTTGATGAACCGTGTATTCAGGCCGTATCTCGATCAGTTCATTATCGTGTTCATTGACGACATCTTGGTTTATTCTCGGAGCTGGGAGGAGCATGAGCAGCACTTACGTATCACATTGCAGACTTTGAGGGAGCATCAACTGTTCGCCAAATTTTCCAAGTGCGCATTCTGGTTAGACAGTGTCGACTTCTTGGGTCATGTGGTGACGAGAGATGGTATTTGTGTAGACCCGAAGAAGATCGAGGCAGTTCAGCGTTGGCCTAGACCGGTATCAGTTACAGAGGTTCGCAGCTTTCTGGGTCTGGCCGGCTATTATCGACGTTTTGTTCAGGATTTCTCCCGTATTGCTGCACCGCTGACCGGGTTGACCCGGAAGGGGGCTCCTTTTGATTGGACCCAGGCATGTGAGGATAGTTTCCAGCAGTTGAAGACTCGTCTGACTACTGCACCAATGTTAGCATTGCCTTCAGGATCAGGCGGGTTCGTGGTATATTGTGATGCTTCTCGAGTGGGGCTGGGCTGTGTATTGATGCAGCACGACAGAGTTATCGCGTATGCTTCTCGGCAGCTGAGGAAACACGAACAGAACTACCCCACTCATGATTTAGAGATGGCTGCAGTGGTATTTGCACTTAAGATTTGGAGACATTACCTATACGGTGAGTCAAGCCAGATATTCACTGACCATAAGAGTTTGAAGTATATCTTTCAGCAGCGAGATCTGAATCTGAGACAGCGTCGTTGGATGGAGTTGGTGAAAGATTATGACTGCGAGATTCTATACCATTCGGGCAAGGCGAATGTCGTGGAAGATGCTTTGAGTAGGAGGCCCGGAGGTAGCTTGTCTTGTTTGAGCGCAGTACAGATGCAGTCGACGGCGGATTGGCAGGTTTTATGTGACAGCAGAGTGCAGTTCGAGTTTACTCCTACAGGGGGACAGCTGGCCCATTTCAGAGCACGCCCACAGTTACTTGACCGTATCCGCGAGGCACAGTCCGGCGATGCCCGTATTTTAGAGATTATTGAGCAGATTCGGCAGGGCAGAGTTTCTGAGTTCGTGATTGATGATCAGGGGATACTTCGATTTAGGACTCGACTGTGCGTACCAGATTCTGAGGGACTGAGGCGCGATATCCTCGAGGAGGCACATAGATCAGTATACAGTATGCATCCAGGTTCCACTAAGATGTACCATGATTTGAGAGAGGTTTACTGGTGGGACGGGATGAAGAAGGATGTTACAGACTTTGTGTCGAGATGCCTGACTTGTCAGCAAGTCAAGGCCGAGCATCAAAGGCCAGCCGGCGATTTACAGCCTTTGCCCATCCCTGAGTGGAAGTGGGAACAGGTCTCCATGGACTTCATTGTGGGTCTATCCAGGACCAGTCGAGGGTATGACTCTATTTGGATGATTGTGGATCGACTGACGAAAGCGGCTCACTTACTGCCAGTGAAGACCACTTTTGGATTTGCTCAGTATGCCCAGGTTTATATTGATGAGATCGTGCGACTGCATGGCGTTCTGACGTGCATCATGTCCGACCGGGGCACCCAGTTTACCAGCCGATTATGGCAAAAACTTCAGGAAGCTTTGGGCACCCGATTGAGTTTTAGCACAGCCTTTCACCCTCAGACTGACGGTCAATCGGAGCGTACTATTCAGACTCTTGAGGACATGCTTAGAGCTTGTGTTTTAGATTTCGGTGGTAGCTGGGATCGTCATTTGCCTTTGATCGAGTTCTCCTACAATAATAGCTTCCAGGAGACGATTCAGATGGCACTTTTCGAGGCTTTATATGGGAGGAGATGTCGATCGCCTATATGTTGGACAAAGCTCAGGGAGAGCAGTATTTTGGGGCCGCAGATCGTACAGGAGACGACCAAAATGATACAGATGATTCGGGACAGGATGAGAGCGGCACAGAGTAGACAGAAATCTTATGCTGACAGGCGCCGTCGCCGACTCGAGTTCGCTGTTGGCGATCATGTTTTCCTGAGGGTCTCTCCGATGAAGGGTGTGATGAGATTTGGGCAGAAAAGGAAGCTGAGTCCTAGATATGTTGGTCCCTTCGAGATCCTAGAGCGTGTTGGTCCAGTCGCTTATCGGTTAGCTTTTCCACCCAGCTTCCCCGATGTTCACCCCGTGTTCCATGTTTCGATGCTCCGTAAGTACCTTCATGATCCTTCCCATGCGATTCAGCACCAGACGATCCAGCTAGAGCATGATCTTTCATTCACCGAGCAGCCGGTGGTCATTTTGGTTCGGCAGGTGAAGAAATTGAGGTCGAAGGTTATACCGTCCGTCAAGGTCCTTTGGCGTTGCCCGAACAGCGAGGAGGTCACCTGGGAGACCGAGGTCGAGATGAGGAAGAGATATCCCAATCTTTTTGAAGGTACATGTAGTTAAATTCTAAATTCGGGGACCGAATTTCTTTAAGGGGGGAAGATTGTAACGCTTCGAAAATCGTTTAGGCAGTTTTTCGGTAATCGGCTAAATTTGCAGTCTTTTCCGAAAAAAGTCAAAATAGGTATTTTTCATTATAGACCTAATTATAAAAAATTTAGATAAGATATTACTATAAATTGGTCACTAAAATGTCACTTAAAATTTTCTAGTTAATTAAATTTTTTTCCTTAATTAATTATTTTTAATATTATTTTAACCTTTTAAAAATACATTTAATTAGTGATAAATACAAATTTAATTAGGTAAATTACATAATTAGGAACCATTATAAACTAAAATTAAGTATTAACAAAAATTTTATCAAAACTTTCTAAGATTTGTTGTTTCATAGCAAAAAATGAATGAAAAAGGGTTTTTTTTTGCAAAGAATTGATATAATGTGCATTAAATGACCTTAGAAGATGCTTTATGTGTGGAATTTTCTACACAATTCACACTTTTTCCCACCTCCCCTCACCTGGCCAACCTTGCTGCTGCTGCACTTCTCTTTTCCCCTCACTTCTTTTGCTTCAATTCTTGCAAAAATAATCAAAATCCACACAAAAATACACTCTTTTCCTTCACAAATTCAAACCAAAATCCTAATCCATCCCTTCCCTAACCCTAATTTGTTTAAAAAGTGGAGAAAAGAGGTGTCTTGGAGGCTAGTGGAAGTTTGGAATCAACTCTTGTAAGGTATAAATCCTAAACTAGTTGTTAAATTTGAAGTTTAAATAAGCTAAATTAGTATTTTAAAGTGTTAATTTCATTGTAATGGTTGGTTTTTAAAAATTCAAGAGAGGTTTTGATGCCCTAATTAGGGTTTGTTGTAGGATAAGTGGGTTTAAGTTAGGGTAGTGGTTATCTAGTTGGTTAGAATGGTTGTTTGTGTGATGTTGCGATCGTGATATCGTTAGTTCGCGATGTTTGCTTTGAAATCGGCATGCTAATTGCTTACTAGTTTTTCTAAAATTTTAGGAGGTGATCTAATTGTGTTATTTTGGCGATATAATTAGCATCTTATACGACTATTAGGGTGTGTAAATGCGGAGTTTTGTCTAGTCGAGTTTTAGTTTTGACAATTGCCCCGAAACGGCGATTTTAGTTAAGGTTTTAGCGATTTTCGTGTATTTTCTGCGTATCGAGTGCACGTTGTGATTAATTCGAGAGCGTCGATCTTTTCATAGTGTGAGTTGCGTCATTTCAGAAATCTGTAATCTTATATTGTGTGTTATGCAATTCTAGGATCGGTCGCGGAAACATCGGACGCGGCACGCAAAGGCAAGGCGGTAGTCTGATCGAATTAGCGAGGCATTCAGGTGAGTAGATGTATTCATCTATGAGGGAATCGTCTGGATGGCGCGAGGCGCCCTCTAGTTAGGGTTACTTTATTTCTTGCAAGGTTCGCATTGTTAGTTAGCTAAACCCCCTCATTCACATTGCATACCTTTATAGCCAATCGTCCGCTAGATTGCATGGATATTCATATACACATATGCGATATCACTTCGTAGGACACGAACACCATTACCATTGGCTCCTGTTGCATGCGCACTATTCATGTAACACACACACCTTTGGTAATTTCCATGCCACGAGCACCATAAAACCTGTTTAGCTTAGTGTCACCAATTGCATCATACATGATATATGAAATCACATAGCATGTATATACCTCGCATCATCATGATACTTACATAGATTTCTAGCCTCAAATCACATCGCATACCTTGATATCATAGACATTTATCATATACAACATGTTGGGCATTATGATTTTCTTGAGAATTTCAGTATTGCTGCGATTTCTGGATTTTGGGGAAAACCGCAAGAATTTAACAAAAGCTTATATTTATCATTTTTAAAAACAAAGTTACGGTTTTCTCGTGATGTATGTATCGTCCACCATGAGTTTTCATGTTTTCTGTTGGATTTCGAGACCCGATTCGAGGAGTGGATGAACCGTCTCGGGTACACCGGTATGGTACCCCGGGGCAAGAAGATCGAGTTGTAGACGATGAGCCTGGCAGGGAAAGACTACCTACCGGTGATGTCTGGCGCGGCGGATATCCGGAGGATACTGACCGTTGTCGTGAGATTTGATGATATGGGCCGATCCGGACTGACGGAGCCCGATGTATTGAGACATTGATACAGTGAGACTTTGAGACAGATGTGTATTCATATTTGGTGTCGATGCTTGACACGGGTTTCAGATGATTTCTTGATGGTATTTAATTATTATACAGATATTCTTTTTCTAAAGTTAGGAATGCAGAACTCATAGCATTTAAACACTTTAAGATTTAGTATTGACATTGCATACATGTGCATGCATACTAGAGGTATTACATCACATCTGGACATACATGCTGTGACGCATTTGCGTGCATTCTTATGATAGCCTTACTAGATGTTATATTCTACTCACGAGCTGGCAACTCACCCCCGTTGTGCCACAGTGTCTTGCAGGTCGGACTCATCAGCCTAGTAGCGGCGGCTTATCTTGTTAGTGACTTCTTTTGCTCAGACTCGCGACATTGCTCGTAGGTGGGTTGAGAGAGCCCTATTATCTCTTTTTGTACTATTTTTTTATCTAGTATTCTCCATCTACCACTTCTTATTTGTATATTCGACCTAGTGATGAGACTGAGAGATTTGTGTATATGTGGGTTCTTTTGGGTCGAGCTCACTTGAGCCGACGTTGTGTTTTCTTACATTTCGCATTTCTTTATGCTCTTTTTCTTAAGATTACATGTATATATTGCGTGTGGTTGTGATCCGCCTTGGGCGAAGAGCTAGCTCCCGCTTAGGGATGCCATTTTGTGATTACAGGTTATATATCTTGTTGTACCCATTTTGGGGGATAGAATTTACAAAGGAGACTCTGCCGAAATTTTCGAAAACTTTTGATGTTTTTAAAAAGGGGTTCAATGCAACTTAATTGATTTCAAAATCGTTTTCATGTAAGGTTTCCTTCACTCTTTTGATTTTGGTTTAGATTTTTCTGGGCTTTGGCTGACTTAGGTTACGTTACGCCTTTAGACGTCTCGTAATCTAAGTGCCAGTCACGTTCCGTACTTTCGGGTCGTGACAGCAATCCTCGCTTCCACCATCAATGAGAAAACCGTAGTATCTCTCAGGTGGACGAGAAACCCTACTAGATCGGCGGAGAGGCTGGGGTTCATCGGGTACTACTGAATCTTCTGGTTCCAACAAATCATCAGTTATAGTTTGTGGTGCTGGAATCTCTTCCAGCTCTACCTCTTTGCCACTAATTTCTTTTTCAAGAAATTCCTTTTCCAAAAAGGTGGCATGTTGAGCAACAAACACTTTTTGTTCCTCAGCGTGGTAGAAAAAATATCCTTGAGAATTCTTTGGATATCCCATAAATTTGCAAAGAACTGATCGTGCCTCGAGTTTGTCCGGATTTTGCCTTTTGACATAGGCCGGACAACCCCATATTTTAACTCGTTTAAAATATGGTCTCTTCCCACTCCATATCTCATATGGTGTAGTAGGTACTGATTTAGACGGAACTAGATTCAATATGTATATGGATGTCTCAAGCGCATACCCCCAGAAGTAAATAGGTAACTCAGCTTCGCTCATCATAGAGCGCACCATATCTAATAGGGTCCAATTCCTCCGTTCCGATACACCATTGTGCTGTGGTGTATAAGGAGGAGTAAGCTGAGAGAGAATCTCATTCTCTTTTAGATAATCCAGAAAATCATTGCTCAAGTATTCTCCTCCTCGATCAGATCGAAGGATCTTAATACTTTTGCCCGTTTGGTTCTCTACTTCGTGCTTATATTCTCTGAATTTCTCAAAATTTTCAGACTTGTATTTCAACAGGAACGCATGCCCGTATCTAGAGAGATCGTCAGTGAATGTAATGAAGTAGGAAGAACCGTTCCTGGCGTGTGTAGACATGGGACCGCATACATCACTATGTACCAGTCCTAAAAGTTCCGTAACTCTTTCTCCGTGTCCACTAAATGGAGCTTTGGTCATTTTTCCTTTGAGACATGAATGGCAAGTATCATAAGGTGAAAATTCGAATGAATTCAAATATCCATTTTTATGTAACTTAGCTAGCCGTGTCTCATTGATATGGCCAAGTCTACAATGCCACAAGAAGGATTCGTTCATTTCTGAACTTTTCCTCTTATGTGTGTTTTGTATATTGAGGACTGTATTTTGATTTAGAATGAATATGCCATTATGTAACGAGCCTGATGCAATCAACTTTTGATCTAGGAATATGTTCATAACAATATCCTTTACTACAAAATTATATCCTTCTTTACTTAATAAAGAAACTGATATAATGTTGCACATCATGTTCGGTATATAATAGCACTCATTTAGAATCGGTGTATTATGACTTGGCAATACTAGGTGATATTCGCCAACTACTTTGGTTGCAATACTTGCACCGTTCCCTACTTGAACGGAATGATCACTTTTTCCCAGTTCTCTACCTTTCCGCAGCCCATGTAACAATTTACATATGTGGGATCCTGATCCGGTATCTAATACCCAGGACGTAGGGTGAACTGAGAAACAGTTCTCAATAACTAACACACCTGAAGAAGATGCATCAACATGCATGTTCTTTTGGGCGGCGTGAGAATCCAGATATTCTCCTGTTTTCTGTTCAGTCTTATAACTCTTATAAAAAAGAACGGTTCCAACGTTCCCCTGCTCAGTATAATAAGCGGGTACAGTCAATACATCCATATTATTATCTTAATTATGGCCTGACATGGTCACTGCCTGGAGAGAGAGAGAGAAGAAAATACTTTAGCGTATGCTCTTGCAAGATTAGATTGGTTATTATCTTATCTAATCAGGATGTCTCCCACTGTTTTTATCAAATCTACCTTCAAACCCTAAAAGGTAAGATTAGCCGGAATTAATTACACCCTACAATTTCGTCAATCTTTCAGCCAGATCAATGTCGGTACTTGAGGGAGGTTCCCCGTGCTTTCACACGGACCTAATTAAAGTAAACCTCATTTTCCCAGAGGCGTAACCCCGTTAACACTTTTCTAGACACCTACTTGATCGGATAATTGTCCTGCGTAAAACTTTCCCAGGAGTAACTCTTACTCGCAGTGGGTATCGGGATCTAACTATCTCATAGGAGGTATGCAATCTCATTGCAAATTTCAACACTTGAAATTCCCGATAATATTTTACCCCTAGCGATCTATGACCTTGACTAAGTCAACAAACCATAAATCGCAAGTCAAGTTCAACCCGTACATTTCCCGATTGAATTAAACCCACCCGTACGACCCTTGACTGAGTCAACAAGGCCGTGCGAATACCCTAATCCAATCACATCTTATGTTTTAGCAGATAAACACTACTTAGCTACCGTACACTATGCCTTGACTAAGTCAACAAACATAGCACGAATACTAAATAATATCTATCTGAAATAACGGAGGGCTACGCAGGTTTTTCAGAAAACCATGAGCGTAATGAACTTGATATCGTCGTAGAATCATATGAAATTTTGAAATGGAGTGTTTTTTAGGCTTTCATTAGTTTTGCTAAAGAGGTCACTCCCGGTGAAGGGATCTCGGCTCTTTCCTCATCGAATAAGGTGCAGGACATATCATATATATCACTGTGCAAACCAAAACTCTAAAAGCAATCAAAAGACAAACCGAGTTTTGTAGTATCTGCCAGTTTCGCTAAAGAGGTCACTCCCGGTGAAGGGATCTCGGCTCATTCCTCATCGAATAAGGTGCAGGGTATATCATATATACCGCTATGCAAAGCAAAAACTGTAGCTACCCTTTTTATAAAGTTTTGATTCCACAACATCTTTTAGGTTTCTTTTCTTCTTATTAATCTCATTAATAAAAAATCCCATCAGCTTATGCTTCTTGAGCATCACAGAAGAAACGAAAGCAGTAATATTTATATATCAGCATATATATATATATATATAGTATAAGCATTCGTCTCAGGCAGTAATATGATCTCATCACAGAACATTGCAGCAGAAGAACATATATGAAATATTGGATATACTAGGACGTCCGTGTTTTCAATACGAGCCGGTATAAAACACGGATTCCACGGTCGCGATGAATAGCCAAACCCACATCCCAAGACCCCTACGAGAGCGGCAAGTAACACCGCCAATTCTAGGGTTAGGAGACCCGGTCTCGACTCCTCGAGATGGCCTCCTACTGGACCCTAGAACCCGGTTACTTGTGCTCCCCTCCTTGGGTCTACCTAATGCGGAAAAGTAAATAATATACAATGGTGACATCAACCTCACCCCGGAAGTGCCCCAATAAAAGAATATTACATACAAATAAATTTTACATGAATGAAAATAAAAACTCTCATCTCACATAAAACCCCCGGCTATTCAGAACACGACGATCCAATATAACATATCACAGCAACACATAATATCACATATCATCAACGTAAGTAAGTATGCATACACCGATCATCGTTGTCGTATAGCAACGAAAACCGGCAATACAACTACATACTACACTTACGGTCACAGAAAAGAAATTGTAAAACTATAATATTTGGAATCCACAATCACTTTAGACATCGTAAATCCGAAATATCACATACTTCGTATTTCATGCCTAACTCTATGAATTCCACATATTGTATCACATTCCAGATAAATAGACAGTATTAAACTTTTCGAACAGATAATCAAATACCCAAGATTTCCTAAATCGCTCAACACTTGAGCAGAGTTCAAAAGTTTCAGAATACGTCACAGTAGCAACGATCCAGCCATAGAAGGGTCAAGCCAACGCCTCACATGTGGCACGCCGTACAGCCCCAAACCCGAAGGTTCAAAAGCCAGTTCAAGACGGTCATATAATCGAGTTAAGGTTTATTGTCTTCTAGAGGGTCCATCGCGTCACATGCACGGTTTTCCGAAAGATTTAAACCCGAGAAAAATTCAACACTTGAATATTTGTCGTGCCAGGAAAAATTGAGTTAATGATATCCGTTCGAACATTTTAACAATTTCCAAATATCCGGAAATTATAACGAATTTAAATATTCCGATCGAATCTACGATTACAAAATAAACCCCAGAATACTCAACACTTGAGTCAAAATAAAAATACCAGAAACTGTACAAGCATTAAAAAAGAATTACTGTGAAATAAAAATTGTCACATCAAACAGTACTGCAGCGGAACCGCGGCCCAAGCATGGAACGGCCGAGATTCCGCGGTCGTATGTACGGATCAATTCCATGTATTTCACTGTTATTCTTATTTTTGTCTGCTGTATTTTTCAGGTATTTTTAATTCAGAAAAAATCGCATTTTTGAAAAATATCCAGAGAGGGGTTTTGTTTTGTCGGTTTGGGTTCGATCGGAGTTTTAACTTCGTAAACACGTCGCCTAATACTCTAGCTAGGCTCTGATACCACTGTAGGGTTCCTAGGCACTCTTGTGAAGGTTCATAAGGCATCAAACATGCCCGAATAAAATTTTAGATGTGCCGAACAACCCAAAGCCGGGATCTTTGCTAGATTATTAGGGTTTAACATGCAAGATAACATCTTTAAAACTAAGTGTAAGGGATTACAACCTTTGTAGTCCGCTCCTTCGCTTCACAAGCTCCGAGTAGAAGTATCTTTGCCGCGATCCATGATCTCCCGGACTCAAGAGAGGCTCCACGACTCGAACGATCCATGAAAGCTTGTCGTATTCCTTTTCTCCGATGATCTACGTCGAAGTTGCAATAGCTCAAGCTCTCTCACTCTAATGAGGTGAACACCCTAATCTAATGGGCTAGATTAGATGAGGATGATGGAGTAGTGTTTATGCTTTCTTTTTATATCATTTTCTCACAAGAAATCATCACAAAAGAAATCACAAGTGAGCTCACTCTAAAACTCAAGAGAGAAGAAGATGAAGAATAATGAGATAATTCCTTTTGTGATGAATAGTAGATAAGAATATATGCTTTATTATGGAACCATGGTCAAGGATGAGAGGCTTAACCTATGTAGAGAATAAACTAGAGCTAGGGTTTGGTTAGGTTAAGAATGAGTCATGGACAAGTATCAACCATAATATCTTAACCAAGACAAAAAGAAATCCTTCTAGAATAATCAAGAAGGAGCTAACCCTAATCAAACCCTAATCTCTTTTTATCATCCCTAAATATGTTTCATAATAAATCATATCATGTCACAATAATATATATCACATATATATTATATATTGCAACAAAAGAAAATAATACAATTAATATATATCGCATATATATCAATGTATTAATCCGGTGAGAAAATGAAATAATAAAGCGAGCCAATATAAGATAATGTAATACAATATATCATATATATCATTATACATTAAATCATCGAATCAACACTTGATCCGACGATCCGGCTATATCGAATATAACCGACTAATATATCATGTACCGATTCATCGAATCAACACTTGATCCGATGACCCGGTTCATATCTAAATGTCGCGAGAATATAATACGGTATCTCATATCGCATTATCCTCGGTCCTGCACATATCACATATGTACCTCTACTCCGCTTTACCTGAGCCAAGAAACCTCTGTGTAGGACTCTAAAGAATCGTCAATACGCCGGTAGCAGGTGATGATCATATCAAACACCCACAAGCTGCAAGCGGTCAGCTAAACATAACAGCCACCCAGGTATTGAGCGATCAGAAGATCAACAAGCTAGCCTGTCCGTTCTCCTGTGAATCCAATTAGTAACACTCCCGTACAGTCCGGTCTGTTCGTCTGATATGTCGCATATCAAGTCTAGGGGTGGTATACGTCAGACCTCAGTAACCGATAAGTCGTGTCGATATGAGGCTCATAACAGGTCGAGAAACTACTGGTAACACTTACCAGTATATCTCTATATCAGCCCTGGCCAGGGACTTCCAGTTATAGCCAATCGAACACAGCACAACATCAACTCCCTATACCGGGAGAGACGAATCCCCTCATATCGCTCATTGCCTCCATGTGATTCGGGACTGTACCCAAAAGCCACCGTTTTGCACGCCCTCTTGGACGTGGTAATTTGAAAATCAAAACACAGTGGGAATCACACAAGACTCTATGACGATCTCGGGTCTACAGACTACCCTGTACCAGTGTCACCGGAGAACTGCCATCTGACGTGTGGTATATCACCATCTGGGAGTTCTCGGCGAGTCCGTCCAGTGTACCCAGTCTCCACTGAGCACCCGTACACCATCCTTGATGTCAAACACCGATGGATATGGGATCATCCATCGCCCATCATATGGGTCAAGACGCGTATACGCTAGTCTACTCTGGTGTATCGATGCCCCGTCTCGATATACCCTCGACTAGGAACATTTATAGGATGTACTCATCGACTACCATGGCCCCACTAGTATGATCTCATCATAATCTCAGTAGTCGAGTACAGATCCTAAGGGCTTTATCAACATGTAAGAGAAAGACAGTAAACCAGTACAAGTCAACATGTTAAGATAAAGTGAAACCAAATAGCATACTATCATGACGAGCAAGAAAGTCCTCTCTGTATATATCCAAGCATCCATCATAATATACATCATATGTACAACAATGGCCTCTAGGGCATATACATAACTAACAAGGGGCAGACTGCCTAACGGTGATTTTACCTGGCTCGTCGGATATCTGGAGGATACCGTTCGTGGTCGTGTGATTGATGTTATGGGCCGATCCGGACTGACGGAGCCCGAGGTATTGAGATATTATGGTACAGGCCAGTCCGGATAGCCGGAGCCTGAGATATTGGGATATATTTTGTGCCGATGCTAGACACCGTTTTCATGATGATTTCATTGATGATACCTTATTTTATATAGACAGAAATTCGCTAAGGAAAGAAAATAGTTTCTTCATTTACATGTATTCTATTTTCATTACATTACATTCATACCTCATGCACATGATACATTGCTACCTGAGGTACTGACATGAGTGTAAGTCCATGCTACCTCTCCCGGTACTTTCGGACATGCGGAATTTGGTGAAAAACAATTTTCTAGAGGTGGTAACATGGACTTAAAACCCGGATCTCTGTTAACCATCTAACTAACAACCTAACTAGGAGTTGTTAACTACTCGGTTAGGGGGTTTATACCTTTCTTATCTCGAACTCCTTCATCTTCAAGCCTCGATGGTTGTCCGAATCGGCTTCTTCCCGTCGTCTCCTTGCGCCGAAGATAGATCCACCTGAAAGCTTCTACCTTTGGCTCCTTCTTCGAACTTTGAAGAAACTAGTTCACTCTGTTTGCCAAACCTTGTGAACTAGAGTGAGTAGAGAAGAGTTTGTTTGGGATTTTATCTATGGTTCTTAGTTCTCAACTCATGAGACAAGTGAACCATAGACTCAAGAGAGGGAGAGCAAGAGGAGGAAGATGAGAGCTCAAGAACAAGAGAGAGAATGAGCATAGAAGAATGAGAGAAAACTTTTCTCATTTGGCTCTCATAATCCAAAAACCATCATAACACATCATAGCAATCAGGTATTATGTGATGGTTTAAGCAACAATAGCCATATCATTTCATGCACTCATTTTGCACAAGAGAGCAAGCAAGCAAAAGTCTTTGCCATGAAATGATAGCTATTGTTATCATGATGGTCAACTAGTCAAGCCTAGTCAACCGGTCAACAAAGTCAACAAGTCAACAAAGTCAATCCCTCAACAACCATGTCACCATAATACTTAATTAATATAATTGTTAATTACATATCATATTCTCATTAGAGTTGAGCAAAAAGTCAACAGTCAACGGTCAATGGTCAACAACCCTAATGAGAATCCTCTGCCTCTGTCTCTCCATCAACTGTGCATACACACCCGCATCCGCGTTCCGAGGAACACGAATGCAAACTGGATAAAACCAATCCCAATACGTATACTAGGATCTGGCTTAAACCAAAGCCCGCTAGTGTAAACTGTCCGGACACTAAACGTGCACAAGTGCACGGATGTGACTGAACCCTGTCGTAAAACCATGCGACCTGTCGCGAAACCATGCGGCCTCTACTTTTTTGCCTAAAGGCGAATAGCTTTCTGTGTGGGACTCTAAAGACTCGACACTACGCTGGCAGTGGGTTTAACCACAGACCGCAAGCGGCACTAGCTGTGCGTAACGGTCCCCAGGTAGATGCCGACAAGAAGACTGACGAGGTGAAACCCATCTGAACTCCTACTGAGCCTGAATGTGACAATCTTCGTACAGTCCGGTCTTTTCGTCTGATACATCGCATGGCGGGCCCAGGGGGCGGTAAACGTCAGTCCCCTAATAGCGGTACAAGTCGTGTCGGAGTGAAGCCCAATACACCCTGAGATAACACTGGAAGCCTACCAGTATATCCCGCTTGCCCTGGCCAGGGACTACTCGTGTAATGGCTCTCCTAGACACAGCGCGATGTCAACCCCCAATACCGGGAGAGACGAATCCTGTCAAACCGTCACTGCCTCCAAGTGCTTCGGGACTGCACCCAACTACTACCTGTTTGCAAGACTCCTTTGAGCCGTGGTAGGGTAGTAATCAAAGTATAGTGGGAACACACTCGAGGCGAAGTGACAGTGTCAAGTCAGTGGACTAAGCTGTAATCAAAGTACGATAGGTATAATACCAACCGGTCAGTTCCCGATGAGTCATGTCCAGTGTACTCGTAACCTAACGAGCACCCGCATACTATCTCCAGTACGACGTACTGATGGCTGTGGGACAGACCATCTCCCACACTGGGATGAGAAGCGCATGCGCTAGTCTACTCCGGAGTATCGATGCCCTGTCTCGATAGTCCTGCGACTAGGGACCTGCATAAGGATGTGCTTATAGATTACCCAGCCCCCACTGGTGCGACGGCCATCACAACGCTGGTAATCAAGCGTCACGACCCGCAGGGTACGGAACGTGACTGGCACTTAAGTTTACAAAACGTCTCACGACGTCCGTAAAATAAGTAAGCCAAAGCCCAGAAACCAAAACCAAATAAGCAAAAGAGTGAAGAAAACCCAATCAATTGAAAGCGAGTTTATCAAATAAGTCATATAAAACCCATTTTTTTAAAACAATACCAATTTTTCCGAAAATTTCGGCAGAGTCTCCTTTGTAAATACTTGCCCCCAAAATGGGTACAACGAGAATATATATGAATCCAACAAATATGGCATCCCCAAGCGGGAGCTAGCTCTTCGCCACAAGGCGGTCACAAATCCCACGCAATATAAAGCAACAACATGCGAAATAACCATAATGAAGCATAAGAAAAACAGCATGTCGACTCAAGTGAGCTCGACCCCAAAATACAGCATAAAAGTCCACAAACCTCACAGTCTCATCTCTAGGTCAATATACAATAATACAAACCTCACAGTAGATGGAGTACTCTAGATACAAAGAATATACAAGGTGGTGCAAAAATAATAATATAACCCACCTAAGAGCAAAATCTCGAGTCCAGGCAAAAGAAGCAAGTACGCCTGCTGCTACTGTACTGACGGAGCGGACCTGAAAAAGGCTATGGCATAACGGGGGTGAGTTGCCAACTCGTGAGTAATAAATAACATCTATACAGGCTATCGTATGCATGCGCACAAGCATCCTAGCATCTAAATACAGGTAAGGCAGGACATAATGGCAAGTATGTATACAATATGAATATACTAGCAGGTATGAATGCAATGCGAATCAACTCGTGATCTGAATGTGTAAGTATAAGAAATCATGTTTTTCCCTTTAAGAATCTCTTTTGAAATACCAGCACAATACCAATAGAATCAACAAGAACCTGTGTCCAGCAACGACACCTCAAAACTATCACAAATCTCATATATCCATGTCATAGTATCTCTGGCTTCAGCCATCCGGCTGACCCAGCTCAATATCAAAATCTCATCATCTCGCGGCCACGGTCGGTATCCTCTGGATATCCGCCGTGCCGAACAGTCACCGGTAGGTAATCCGTCCCCTGCCAGGCTCAACGTCAACACCACATTCATCTTGCCCGAGGTACCATACCGGGCCCACCATGTACCCGTGACGGTTCCTCCACTCATCGACACGGATCTCGAAAACCACAGCAAACTCATAGTGGACGACACTTACATCACTAGAAAACCGCAATTTACATATTTTAAAAAAATATAATAAGTTTAGAAATTTTGCGGCTTTCCCCCGAAATCCAGAAATATCATAAAATCTCAAGAAATCCTCATAAATGCATATGTCAATGATAATGAATGCATATGGTATCAATAATCAAGTTGCGATGTGTGATTAGTAGATTAGGCATGAACAAATAATATGTGAAGTACATGCACATGAATAGCAATCCTACGATTTCATTTTAAGGAATTAAAGCAATAGCGCAAGTTTAAGTATCAATTATAGTAAAAGGTTTCAATTTAAAGGTTATCTAGTGTGGTGGCATGGCAATTACCAGGGTGTGTGTGTAAGCATGAATAGTGCTCGTGCTGCATATAAAAAAAAACTGGCAATGGTGCAGGTGTCCTATAGAATGGGTTCGTATATGTATGTCAATATAAGGCATGAATGTAGCAAATAATCATACAAGTATTACACCCCTAATTACTAACATTACTAAGAATCCTTTTAAGCTACTAAAACTATCGGGCGACTTGCGCCATCCAACGATAGTCCCCCGTAGATGTTACATCTACTCATCGGAATCCCTAACTAGTCACGTCCAATCACCGCTTTCCCCTTTCGTGCCGCGTCTGACATCTCCGCGACCGAACCTGGAATTTACATCAATACCAAACATAAGGTTACATATCAAGAACGACGCAAAACCCCAACGAAAACACTAACGTTCACAAGCTAGGTACAACGTGCACAAGGTGCGCGGAACGCACGCGAAAATCGCAAAAACTGCAAAAATCGCCGATTTGGTTGCCCGGCAAAACTAAAACCCGACTACTCAAAAATCCGCACTCACGCATCCTAAATGTCATAGGATAAGCCAACAATATAATCTAGATAACGCAATTAATTCGTCACAAAAATTTACATAAAACCTAGTAAGCTAGAAATTGCAAATTTGGTGCAAACATCGACAATTAGCGACAAAATTAACACAATCCAACACAACAATCCAAACTAACCCACTAGCTAGCCATTACACTAATTTTAAATCATTAACTATGCATCAAACCATAATTCCATAAACAAAAGCTTTCTTGATTTTCATAATTAGCAATTTCAATCCAAAACTAAACATGACAATACCAAATTAACACTAATTTGAAGCCCACACAAATAAAGTAACCTCATTAACCTAGATTAGCAAACAACTAGATAGCTAATTGGCTTTAATTAACTAATTAATGGTTTCAAGAAACCCTAGTTAACTCAACCATTAACTTTAAACAACACTAGAATGAAAATAGCACTAAATTAACACTAAACAACTAGATTAAAGAATTCTAACCATATTAACTTAAAAGAGTAGAAATTATACCTCAAATTTATGGATCTAGCAAGAAGAAATTTGCATCAATTGATGGCCTCATAGCATCATGATTCCAAGTAAGGGAGGTGAAGGAAAAAGGGATGAAGAATGGGTTTAATTTGTGAGTTTTAAATTTGGAATTTTTGAAGCAACTTAATGAATTTTTTTGAAGAAAATGAAAAGAACAAAGAGATGAAGGGGGGGCTGCTGGAATTCGGCCAGAAATGAGGGAGAGGGGATGGTGTGGGGTGTGGGAAAGAGGTCTTGGTCAACTCCTACCAACCACAAAAGACTATACCCAAAAACAAATTCAAACCTTTCTCAAAACAACCATCATTTCCACACAATAAAACAAGTCAAGGAGCATGGAATTTTTCTGGACCTGATGGTGGTGGGGCCGGCCTAGAGGTGAGGAATGAGTGAGAGAGAGTGCACAAAAAAATTTTATGCAAAAGGACCCCCTACAAGTCCAAAATTGCAAGTTTAAGCTTAAATTCAATAAATTTCGTTTTCTATCATAAAAATTAGTTAAAAATCAAAATAAAATACTAAAAATCCATGTTACAACTAGATTTTAATTAACATAATTTTAAAGATTAAAATTAGCCCAGAAAAATTTGTATTTATCTCTAATTTAATGTATTTTCTTACCGGCTTAAAATAATATTAAAAAATTGAAAAATAAGGAAAAAATTTTAAATGACCAAAATTTAATAAGTAACTCATTTGCTACTAAAAACAAGCAAATTCCTATCCAAATTAGGTATAATTAGTCCTAAACTGCAAAATAACAAAAAAGACGGTTTTCGGAAAAATACCGAATTTTCACCGATTTTCAGGAAAACACCAAAACGACTTTTCGAGGCGTTACAATCTTCCCTCCTTAAAGAAATTCGATCCCCGAATTTAAAAATATAACTACGCGTACCTTCAAAGAGATGAGGGAATTTCTTCCGCATCTCTTCCTCGGCCTCCCAAGTGATCTCTTCGCAGCTCGGGCTGCGCCAAAGAACTTTCACGGACGGCAGAACCTTTGATCGAAGTTTCTTCACTTGCCGATCCAAAATCTCAACTGGCTCCACGGCGAACGAAAGGTCGGGCTCGAGCTGAACTGTCTGATGCTGAATCGTGTGGGAAGGGTCATGAAGATAACGGCGTAGCATCGATACGTGGAAGACGGGGTGAACATCTGAAAAACTGGGTGGGAGAGCCAAACGATATGCAACAGCGCCGACACGCTCGAGGATCTCGAAGGGACCTACGAATCTAGGGCTAAGCTTCCCCTTTCACCCAAAACGCATCACGCCCTTCATCGGAGAGACTCTCAGAAAAACATGATCGCCAACTGCGAACTCTAACCTGCGACGGCGCCTGTCTGCATACGATTTCCGCCTGCTCTGAGCCGCTCTCATCCGGTCTCGGATCAACTGTATCTTCGCTGTCGTCTCCTCAACAAGCTGCGGCCCCAGTATATTGCTCTCGCTGAGCTCTGTCCAACAAACGTGCGATCTGCATCTCCTCCCATACAATGCCTCGAAAGGTGCCATCTGAATAGTATCCTGGAAGCTGTTGTTGTAGGAGAACTCCACTAACGGTAAATGACGATCCCAGCTACCGCCGAAGACTAAAACGCACGCTCTGAGCATGTCCTCGAGAGTCTGAATAGTCCGCTCTGACTGGCCGTCGGTCTGCGGATGAAACGCTGTGCTGAAGCTCAAACGAGTGCCCAAAGCCTCCTGAAGTCTCTGGCAAAGTCGGCTGGTGAACTGGGTGCCTCGATCTGACACGATACAAGTCGGTTCGCCATGCAACCGCACGATCTCGTCGATGTAAAGCTGGGCATACTGAGCGAAGCTGAAAGTCGTCTTCACTGGCAGGAAGTGAGCCGCTTTCGTCAATCGATCTACGATCACCCAGATGGAGTCATACCCTCGACTAGTCCTGGGTAGACCCACAACGAAATCCATCGAAATCTGCTCCCATTTCCACTCCGGAATGGGTAACGGTTGTAGCTCTCCTGTGGGCCTCTGGTGCTCGGCCTTGACTTGCTAACAAGTCAGGCATCTCGATACAAACTCCGCAATGTCCCTCTTCATCCCATCCCACCAGTAGGTCTCTCTCATATCATGGTACATCTTGGTGGAACCGGGGTGGACACTATACACTGATCGGTGTGCCTCCTCAAGAATGTCGTGCCGCAATCCATCAGCATCTGGTACGCACAGTCTAGATCCATATCGTAAAATCCCCTGATCGTCAATCATGAACTCAGAAAATCTGCCCTGTCCCATCTGTGCTATGATCTCTGAGCAACGGTCGTCACTGCGCTGTGCCTCATGTATACGGTCAAGCAACTGTGGGCGTGCACGAATATGCGCGAGCTGTCCCCCTGTCTGAGTGAACTCGAACTCAACTCGGCTGTCGCATAACATCTGCCAATCTGCTGACGACTGCCTCTGCACTGCACGCAAATACGATAGACTACCCCCGGGCCTCCTGCTCAAAGCATCTGCCACCACATTCGCCTTGCATGGGTGATATAAGATCTCGCAGTCGTAGTCTTTCACCAACTCCATCCAACGACGCTGTCTGAGGTTCAGGTCTCGCTGCTGAAATATGTACTTTAAGCTCTTGTGATCAGTGAATATCTGACACGACTCGCCGTATAGGTAATGTCGCCAAATCTTCAGTGCAAAGACCACTGCAGCCATCTCCAAATCGTGAGTAGGGTAGTTCTGTTCGTGCTTCTTCAACTGCCGAGAAGCATAAGCGATCACCCGGCTATGCTGCATCAATACGCATCCTAATCCCACTCGCGAAGCATCACAGTAGACCACAAATCCGCCTGATCCCGAAGGCAAAGATAATACCGACGCCGTAGTCAAACATGTCCGCAGCTGCTGAAAACTGCGCTCGCACTCCTCCGTCCAGACGAAATGAACTCCCTTCCGGGTCAAACCGGTCAAAGGTGCAGCTATACGGGAGAAGTCCTGAACAAAACGCCTGTAGTAGCCCGCCAGGCCTAGAAAACTACGGATCTCAGTAACCGATGTAGGTCGGGGCCACTGCTGAACGGCCTCAATCTTCTTCGGGTCCACACATATGCCATCTCTCGTAACCACGTGACTCAAGAATCCGACGCTGTCCAGCCAGAATGCACACTTGGAGAACTTTGCGAACAGCTGGTGCTTCCTCAGAGTCTGTAACGTAATCCGCAAGTGCTGCCCGTGTTCCTCTCTGCTCAGGGAGTACACCAAGATATCGTCGATAAACACGATGATGAACAAGTCAAGATACGGCCTGAATGTACGGTTCATCAAATCCATGAATGCTGCTGGGGCGTTGGTGAGTCCGAAGGACATCACCAAAAACTCATAGTGGCCATAGCGTGTACGGAAGGCTGTCTTCGGTATATCCTCCTGTCGGAATCGCAGCTGGTGGTATCCTGATCGCAAGTCGATTCTCGAAAAAAATATCCCGCACCCTGAAGCTGGTCGAACAAATCATCAATGCGTGGCAACGGATATCTGTTCCGAACGGTAACTTTGTTCAGCTGGCGGTAGTCGATGCATAAGCGCAAACTTCCATCCTTCTTCTTGACAAACAGGACCGGAGCACCCCACGGAGGAACACTAGGTCGAATAACCCCCTTCTCTAACAAATCCTGCAACTGATCCTTCAGCTCTCTGATTATTCCAAAAATTTGTAGTTTACCGCAATCAGAAACGGCGTCGCTTCGCAGCTAGCCGGTGAGTACGGGTCGATCCACAGAGACGGGTAAATTTCTTTAGTGTGTTTTAACGAGTTGATTCTATTTGTCGTTTTGATTGGTTTATAAAAATCTATAAAAAACTAAATCTAATTAATCTAATTTAAATTCTTGCTAGGGTTAGGCTTAGAGGAAGTTTTGGAGATTGATGTTTCCTCACCGCTTTCAATGCCGTAGATCCATTAGGTGTTATAGTAATTATCGATAAAGTGGATACGACTCTTTTGGGAAGATGTTTTCTTCCTCTAGATTCGTATCCTTACTTTATCGTTAATTACCCTAACCCCCATGGAAAACGCGCGCAACCGGCCCTTTATACTGCGGATCACCGTTACCTCGAGGGGTAGGGTGCCGCAGGGAGCGGTTGTGCGCGCATGCATGGAGTTCTTAATGGTTACGTATTGAAAGGGGTGAGAGATCTCATCTCTCAACCCTTTCCCTAAGGCTAACCCTAACAAGCGAGGAGACTACTCGCTCATTAGGGGATGAAATAACATTATAATTAAAAGAACTAAAAGCAATGAAATAAATTACCTAAGATTTGATGGCTTCCTCCAAGCGATAAAGAACAGATCTGAATGTCACCTCCAGAATTTCTGAATTTTATTTATTGAAAAGAGGCATACAATTTTTAGATCTAAAATTACAATTTATAGGAAAATAGAAACCTAGGGTTACAGACTCTCGCACACGTGAATTTACAGATTTGACCCCTTAGAATCCCAACAACAGAACAGTCGCGCCGACTCAGAAAAGATCCACCGACATGCTCTCTGTACGGCCGCGGAAGCGCGGCACCAGGCTAGGTTTGGCCGCGCTTCCGCGGCCAAAGTGTGGAGTCGGGATTTGTGCTTTTTGGGCTTGGTTCAGTGGCTCTTTGGACTTCTTATTCCATATATATTTTCTCTGTTGGGCTTTTGGGTCTTCTCCAGATTTTTAGTGAAGACTTGTATTGGGCTTTTTAACCGTTTCACTTGACTTTTTGGACCTTGCACTGTTCTTCGACCAGGCTTGACTGAGATCCGTCTAATTGTTGGTCAAAAGTCCTTTTTTCTGTTGTTTTGTGTCTTTCTCACTGTATTTGCTCCAGAAACCTGTAACCTGTAATATGCAACAAACGTGCGTCAAGAGTACCTGTTTAATTATAAAAAAGGATAAGAATAGGGGAATGATAAATGCAATATTATGGTCTGAACAAATACCCCCAAACTTACCTTTTGCTCGTCCTCGAGCAAACTTATTATTTTATTCACTACAAAAAAAAAACCTAACCGCACTTTCGCAGGGAAACGCGATTGCACTGAGCACGTGCAACAAGCCGTTAAACCTCTAGGTGTCCCTAGTAGGAGGAGTGTTGTCTCCTGAGGGTTTTCAGCGGATTACACCCACAAAATCCTATCAACTTGGCCCATTGACTTTTGTTCTCCAATTAGGTCTTCTACTAAGGAATTCTATTATCTTATACTTGTAAATTATCCACCCATATTCTTCACGCTTCCTTATTGTGTAACTTAAGATCATATATGTTATGTAGACCTACTTAGCTTTCGGCATCTCTTAAGTTTTCCTTCTAGGGTTACATCTCCACTTAGGAATTTTCTATCAACTCTATTAAAGATACAAGTTCTATTCTTCATTCCTTTCTCTTATCTAAGTTCCAATCACATATCCCTACGTGTGTGTATATATTACCCCTACACTTGGAAATTCAAATCAAGCAATCATACTCTCATCCAAAGCACTTATTAAAATGAAATTTGCTTACACATCCTTCATGCGATCGTTAATACTTCTTGAGGTACCAACGACCGATTACAAAATGCGTTTGCACTTTTAAAGCGTACTTCCTAGTCTTTGCAACACCCAAGGCTTTAGCAGTGACTCCCAAACCAGTTGGTCTAAGGCACTAGGTGATGAAGCACCCTCGCTAAATATTTTTCTATTTTTGCAGCCTTAAGTAATCACAAAAACCAGTGTCCATTTTTTATATTTTTTTCTTTTATTTTCATCGGACTAAGGACTTTAGACAAGAGCACTTCAAGGTCTCTTCTACTATTCCAAGTTTCAAGGTGCGTGATTGTGCAAATTGTAGGGTATACATTTTCAGAATCTAGACTTAAGTTAGGAACTATTTTTCAAACTTATACTCTAATAAGAACATCAATACTCTTCCCTTGTTTCGACTTAGCCCAAAAAGTGAACCCAAAATTTGCCTATTTCTAAATAAACTACAAGGCATATACTTTCTACCGTTAAACTTTAAGGAAGGTTATTTTTAGGGTTTTTAATTTACTAAGTCTAAGATCTAGTTTTTCCTAGCTAGTTAACCTATTTGTCAAACTCAAGTCAATTAGCCAAAATTGACTACATTTATTTATAATTTTTTTGAAATTTTTCAAATTTTTATAGATTTTCAAATAAGTATGCAAATGCAAAAATATGTACAAATGAATGCGAAGGAAGAAGACGTACCGAGCATACCCCCAAACTTGAACTTGACAGTGTCCTCACTGTCATGCTAAACCAAGAGGGTCAAAATACCGATACTCCCCTGTTTATTTATTTATAATTTTTTTTTAATGTTTTGAATTTTTATTTTTTTTTATTTTTTATAGAAAAAGAAAACAAAAAATATTTACATATGTACAAGATTCCCCCCAAACTTAAGCTTGGCCTTACACAAGCCAAAGGTTAGCACCAACCATTCAAAGATCTTATCGTGGTAATGGTATAGTTGGTGCAAGAATAGGGTGCGGAGGAAAGAAATGAGAGACACGCGAGACCGTGTGGGAAGAGGGGTAGAATACGGTCTCGGTGGGGGAGAAGAAAAATGGAAAGGAGAAAGAAGTGGAGTACGATCTTGAGGGTGTAAATCGAGTGAATAAATTAGCGCAATATGTGATGAGCGATGTGTTAAAAGCGATTGCGCTAACCTATCAACTCGTCGTGCAATAGGGTCAAATCCCTCAAGATTCGCAATAAAACATGGGTACGCCGAACTTGGTATAGGAGATGAACACGTAACAGTCATGTGTTCGGTCAGAACAGTGGGAAGGAGTGATGGTGATATAACAGTCAAAGGTTCTGGAGGCTGAATTGGAAAATCCGACACATCCACTAAAAATGGTTCAACCTTGATATTATCCTCAAGACTCTCCTCAGTACTATCCTCAATATTTAATTCATCCATGCCATTATCATCAAAATCTAGACGCATATGAGATTCGGGAGAAACATTTAATAACTCAGGATGACGATTTGAACATAAAATTTCTATTAAATCGACAGGTTCATCATCCGAAATATTCCCGGCGTCTATATCCTCAATCAAGTGAAAATCAATTTCTTTAGACACTTCATCCACAGCATGGATATTTATCAATGTAGGTTCTAGAGTGGAGGTGTAAAGATCGAAAGGATTAGGTGCGGTTTCACTCGAAAGGGGTTCCTCACAATTTGGCAAATCAAACACTACAAAATCACACAACTCATTTTTATTTTCAACTGGTGAATCATTTGGAACAATCGATGGAAAACCGGAGTTGTGGGTTTCAATTGGGTAAGGGTAGGTTTGATTTGAAAATCCTCTCTCATTCTCACTCTGTCCAACTGCCGCCTTACACATTGAAAAATTCGGAGCTAGCGGGACACTAGCTATCGGTTCACTAGGTTGCGTAAGGGCGGCCATGGATGCTTCCATTGTCCTCATCATTTTATTTGTTGCAGCAATATATGCTTCCAACGACTCTTCCAAACTAGACTTAGGTGGTGAGGGGGTTTCAGTAAAAGATTCAAAATTGGTTGGATATGTGAAACTCCCTAATGGCTGTGAAGAAACAGTGTCTAGTGAAGATGGAAAAGTCGGGTAGGACTGATAGGAAGTGGGTGGTAGGACAGGAGTAGGGTCAACATATGGATAAGAAGGTGAATAATCGTGTGGATCCCTAAAACTAAATGAGTGGAGAGGGGTGAAAGATCGACTGCGAGATTGAGCAATATGCTCAGCAATGGACATCGGCCTAGGAGTGACAGAAGGACTTGAAGAAGTGGTGTCAACATATGTAGGTTGTAAAGGTTGACTCGGTTGACACAAAGTGGGTTGAAAAGTCAAACTGTTTTTCCTAGACTCGTCTATGTGATCTTTCAGAGATTTTTTAGGCAAGGAGGGATCATTTTTAAATTGACCGAAACAATTGACGAACGACGCAAAGTTAGGTTCGGGATACCAAGATTCGGCAAGAGATTTATGATGTGGGGTACCCATGATAGAAGAATGCAAGGATTTCTTAGCGACAAAATTTTTGCAAGTTTTTAAAAGATTTTTATTTTTATTTTTTTTATTGGAGAGTTTTGCAAAGAGGTTTTTGAAAACGGACTCGTGACACCAATGTATCAACCACACATGCACAATCAGACCTAGATCTAGGGTTGCCTAGGTCTGCTAGACAGCTCCTAACTAGGGCTAGAAATAGGACTCAAACCGCCTCTTCACGGACAAATACGGCCAGGTAAGTGGGAAGGAACCACCACTAAAGTGGGCCTAATTAAAAACCACTAGCCTAGACACCGCAATGTCGGTTAGGATAAACGGCCGATGCCTACCCTAGTCCTTTTCCTATTGAGCTCGCTGTCCTTAGGTCTGAGTCTAATCTTTTTTAATTAAAGGTGGTCGATGCAAAATGCTTATGTGTTTTCTGGGGTCCTGGGAAGGGTGATGAAATCCCCACCCAATCTGAGTTTGGTCAAATAGCCCCTTAGAAACCGGTTAAATTATGCAAAATAATAAAATTTCACTTGCAATCAATTTTTAGCGCGGCGCAAAGAAACCTGCAGAAAATCTGTTATTTAGAAGGGGGAGAAAGACTTTTTACGCAAAGAACCCTGCAGAAAATTTTTACAGATAGAGATATGGAGGTTGCAGAGGGGAGGAAAAGAAACAAACACAGAAAATTTGGTGTGCTGACGTGGCTAAGTTGCGGCGCTTCCGCGGTGTGGGACCCCCTTATGCGGCGGATTAGCGGCAAGATTAGGGTTTCAGCCTCTGAAAATTTTTGTACTTCTCTGTACTTTCATTTTCTCTCTGTTTTTATGTAACAAATCTTGATTTGCCCTCTGTAAAATTCCAGATCCTTGATTCTTCGCTGTTCTGCAAGATTCAAACAATACACCCTTCAAACAGATCAAGTTTGATAAAAAAAAAATTTATTTTTTTTATATTTTCAGATTTTTATAATTTTTAAAATTTATATCAACCCGAAAATTCTCAAAAAAGAAAGATTACGCCGTCCCCGGCAACGGCGCCATTTGATTATTCCAAAAATTTGTAGTTTACCGCAATCAGAAACGGCGTCGCTTCGCAGCTAGCCGGTGAGTACGGGTCGATCCACAGAGACGGGTAAATTTCTTTAGTGTGTTTTAACGAGTTGATTCTATTTGTCGTTTTGATTGGTTTATAAAAATCTATAAAAAACTAAATCTAATTAATCTAATTTAAATTCTTGCTAGGGTTAGGCTTAGAGGAAGTTTTGGAGATTGATGTTTCCTCACCGCTTTCAATGCCGTAGATCCATTAGGTGTTATAGTAATTATCGATAAAGTGGATACGACTCTTTTGGGAAGATGTTTTCTTCCTCTAGATTCGTATCCTTACTTTATCGTTAATTACCCTAACCCCCATGGAAAACGCGCGCAACCGGCCCTTTATACTGCGGATCACCGTTATCTCGAGGGGTAGGGTGCCGCAGGGAGCGGTTGTTCGCGCATGCATGGAGTTCTTAATGGTTACGTATTGAAAGGGGTGAGAGATCTCATCTCTCAACCCTTTCCCTAAGGCTAACCCTAACAAGCGAGGAGACTACTCGCTCATTAGGGGATGAAATAACATTATAATTAAAAGAACTAAAAGCAATGAAATAAATTACCTAAGATTTGATGGCTCCCTCCAAGCGATAAAGAACAGATCTGAATGTCACCTCCAGAATTTCTGAATTTTATTTATTGAAAAGAGGCATACAATTTTTAGATCTAAAATTACAATTTATAGGAAAATAGAAACCTAGGGTTACAGACTCTCGCACACGTGAATTTACAGATTTGACCCCTTAGAATCCCAACAACAGAACAGTCGTGCCGACTCAGAAAAGATCCACCGACATGCTCTCTGTACGGCCGCGGAAGCGCGGCACCAGGCTAGGTTTGGCCGCGCTTCCGCGGCCAAAGTGTGGAGTCGGGATTTGTGCTTTTTGGGCTTGGTTCAGTGGCTCTTTGGACTTCTTATTCCATATATATTTTCTCTGTTGGGCTTTTGGGTCTTCTCCAGATTTTTAGTGAAGACTTGTATTGGGCTTTTTAACCGTTTCACTTGACTTTTTGGACCTTGCACTGTTCTTCGACCAGGCTTGACTGAGATCCGTCTAATTGTTGGTCAAAAGTCCCTTTTTCTGTTGTTTTGTGTCTTTCTCACTGTATTTGCTCCAGAAACCTGTAACCTGTAATATGCAACAAACGTGCGTCAAGAGTACCTGTTTAATTATAAAAAAAGGATAAGAATAGGGGAATGATAAATGCAATATTATGGTCTGAACACTCTCGAAGCTCTGCCGGGGCCATCCGATAAGGCGGTATAGAAATAGGCCCCGAGCCGGGAATCAAATCAATGCAGAACTCAACGCCGCGCTCAGGTGGTAGCCCAGGTAGCTCATCAGAGAAAACATCAGGGAACTCACAAACAACCAGGACCCGGTCCAACGGAACCTCTGCAGCTCGAGTATCATAAATAAACGCTAAGAATTCCTGACATCCCTTCCGCAAGAGCTGACCAGCGCGAAGAGACGAAATTAAGCTGGGAAGGGTGACACTGCGGTCTCCCTGAATAACAAGGACTGGCTCTCCCGGAAAGCTAAATTTGACTGCCTTCTCACGGCAGTCCACCGAAGCATAACAAGTGGCTAGCCAATCCATGCCCAGAAGCACGTCAAAGTCCAACATATCGAGGAGAATCAAATCAACCGATGAATCCCTCTCCCCGATACGAACGGAACACAATCGAAAAACAAAACGAGCGACAAACGACTCGCCTACCGGAGTACTAACAACAAGCGGATGATCTAACGACGACGACTCACAGCCCAACATCGGTGCAAAGTGTGTAGAGACGTACGAATGTGTGGAACCTGGGTCAAATAATACCCGTGCGTCGAAAGAACAAACTGGCAAGGTACCTGTCACAACGGCATTGGATGCCTGCGCATCCTGCGGTGTCAAAGCAAATACTCGGGCCTGTCCTCCACCGATAGCAGGCTGACCTCGACCTCGGCCTCTGCCTCTTCGTCCTCTCTGAACAGGACCGCCGCGTCTACGGCCTCTGGGTGCACCTAACTGGCGTGGAGCATCGCCGGTGGTAGGAAGTAGGGCTCTCTAAGGAGGGGGTGGTGATGGTGGTAGGGTCACATGTGGAACTGTGGCTGCTCCCTGTCGTCTCACCGGACAGTCTCTGATACGATGATGCAGGCTACCACACCAAAAACATCCTAACCATGGCTGCTGACCATATGGGTGATGGCGATACAACTGGCCCCTAAAGAATCCGCCACGGCCTCTGCGAACACGCCTAGGTGCTAACATATCAGTGCGAATCTGACTCGGTCTCGAAACGACCGTAGGGGGAGTAGTATCCGATCTCTGCGCTCGATTGACCTCTACTTTGGATCCCACCATCTGTCGCAGCTCCTCCATACCAGACTCTAGCCTGTCCATGCGACCTGGGGAATGCGGATCAGTCTGTTCCTGAGGCGTAGGTACACCCCCCTGCTCAGTCCTCGTCTCAGACGAGCCTGCTCGGATCTCGTCACGGGCAGTCCTCTGCGCTCTCGTAGTCTTCGGCGGCATAGTGGCTGTTACAAGAACAGGATGATAAGAACAGTGCAATAGGATCATAGGATACACGGAATTGAAGAAGGAATTTTCAAGCAAATATATCCTAAAGTCACTTAGGCGGAGTACCGTATCGCAAGTATGCCGCGGACATACACACGCTACGTTACCCTACTTAAGTCACTTACTCCATCTACCAAGGGTCGTCCTACACTCAAAAAGGTAAAACCTATCGCTCTGATACCAACTTTGTCACGACCCGCAGGGTACGGAACGTGACTGGCACTTAAGTTTACGAAACGTCTCAAGACGTCCGTAAAATAAGTAAGCCAAAGCCCAGAAAACAAAGCCAAATAAGCAAAAGAGTGAAGAAAACCCAATCAATTGAAAGCGAGTTTATCAAATAAGTCATATAAAACCCATTTTTTTAAAACAATACCAATTTTTCCGAAAATTTCGGCAGAGTCTCCTTTGTAAATACTGGCCCCCAAAATGGGTACAACGAGAATATATATGAATCCAACAAATATGGCATCCCCAAGCAGGAGCTAGCTCTTCGCCACAAGGCGGTCACAAATACCACGCAATATAAAGCAACAACATGCGAAATAACCATAATGACGCATAAGAAAAACAGCATGTCGACTTAAGTGAGCTCGACCCCAAAATACAACATAAAAGTCCACAAACCTCACAGTCTCATCTCTAGGTCAATATACAATAATACTGGCAGATACAGTAGATGGAGTACTCTAGATACAAAGAATATACAAGGTGGTGCAAAAATAATAATATAACCCACCTAAGAGAAAAACCTCGAGTCCAGGCAAAAGAAGCAAGTACGCCTGCCGCTACTGTACTGACGGAGCGGACCTGAAAAAGACTATGGCACAACGGGGGTGAGTTGCCAACTCGTGAGTAATAAATAACATCTATACAGGCTATCGTATGCATGCGCACAAGCATCCTAGCATCTAAATACAGGTAAGGCAGGACATAATGGCAAGTATGTATACGATATGAATATACTAGTAGGTATGAATGCAATGCGACTCAACTCGTGATCTAAATGTGTAAGTATAAGAAATCATGTTTTTCCTTTTAAGAATCTCTTTTGAAATACCAGCACAATACCAATAGAATCAACAAGAACCTGTGTCCAGCAACGACACCTCAAAACTATCACAAATCTCATATATCCATGTCATAGTATCTCTGGCTGCAGCCATCCGGCTGACCCAGCTCAATATCAAAATCTCATTATCTCGCGGCCACGGTCGGTATCCTCTGGATATCCGCCGTGCCGAACAGTCACCGGTAGGTAATCCGTCCCCTGCCAGGCTCAACGTCAACACCACATTCATCTTGCCCCGGGGTACCATACCGGGCCCACCATATACCCGTGACGGTTCCTCCACTCCTCGACACGGATCTCGAAAACCACAGCAAACTCATGGTGGACGACACTTACATCACTAGAAAACCGCAATTTACATATTTTAAAAAAATATAATAAGTTTAGAAATTTTGCGGCTTTCCCCCGAAATCCAGAAATATCATAAAATCTCAAGAAATCCTCATAAGTGCATATGTCAATGATAATGAATACATATGGTATCAATAATCAAGTTGCGATGTGTGATTAGTAGATTAGGCATGAACAAATAATATGATGAAGTACATGCACATGAATAGCAATCCTACGATTTCATTTTAAGGAATTAAAGCAATAGCGCAAGTTTAAGTATCAATTATAGTAAAAGGTTTCAATTTAAAGGTTATCTAGTGTGGTGGCATGGCAATTACCAGGGTGTGTGTGTAAGCATGAATAGTGCTCGTGCTGCATATAAAAAAAAACCTGGCAATGGTGCAGGTGTCCTATAGAATGGGTTCGTATATGTATGTCAATATAAGGCATGAATGTAGCAAATAATCATACAAGTATTACACCCCTAATTACTAACATTACTAAGAATCCTTTTAAGCTACTAAAACTATCGGACGACTTGCGCCATCCAACGATAGTCCCCCGTAGATGTTACATCTACTCACCGGAATCCCTAGCTAGTCACGTCCAATCACCGCTTTCCCATTTCGTGCCGCGTCTGACGTCTCCGCGACCGAACCTAGAATTTACATCAATACCAAACATAAGGTTACATATCAAGAACGACGCAAAACCCCAACGAAAACACTAACGTTCACAAGTTAGGTACAACGTGCACAAGGTGCGCGGAACGCACGCGAAAATCGCAAAAACTGCAAAAATCGCCGATTTGGTCGCCCGGCAAAACTAAAACCCGACTACTCAAAAATCCGCACTCACGCATCCTAAATGTCATAGGATAAGCCAACAATATAATCTAGATAACGCAATTAATTCGTCACAAAAATTTACATAAAACCTAGTAAGCTAGAAATTGCAAATTTGGTGCAAACATCAACAATTAGCGACAAAATTAACACAATCTAACACAACAATCCAAACTAACCCACTAGCTAGCCATTACACTAATTTTAAATCATTAACTATGCATCAAACCATAATTCCATAAACAAAACCTTTCTTGATTTTCATAATTAGCAATTTCAATCCAAAACTAAACATGACAATACCAAATTAACACTAATTTGAAGCCCACACAAATAAAGTAACCTCATTAACCTAGATTAGCAAACAACTAGATAGCTAATTAGCTTTAATTAACTAATTAATGGTTTCAAGAAACCCTAGTTAACTCAACCATTAACTTTAAACAACACTAGAATGAAAATAGCACTAAATTAACACTAAACAACTAGATTAAAGAATTCTAACCATATTAACTAAAAAGAGTAGAAATTATACCTCAAATCTATGGATCTATCAAGAAGAAATTTGCATCAATTGATGGCCTCATAGCATCATGATTCCAAGCAAGGGAGGTGAAGGAAAAAGGGATGAAGAATGGGTTTAATTTGTGAGTTTTAAATTTGGAATTTTTGAAGCAACTTAATGAATTTTTTTAAAGAAAATGAAAAGAACAAAGAGATGAAGGGGGGGCTGCTGGAATTCGGCCAGAAATGAGGGAGAGGGGATGGTGTGGGGTGTGGGAAAGAGGTCTTGGTCAACTCCTACCAACCACAAAAGACTATACCCAAAAACAAATTCAAACCTTTCTCAAAACAACCATCATTTCCACACAATAAAACAAGTCAAGGAGCATGGAATTTTTCTGGACCTGATGGTGGTGGGCCGGCCTAGAGGTGAGGAATGAATGAGAGAGAGTGCACAAAAAATTTTTATGCAAAAAGACCCCCTACAAGTCAAAAATTGCAAGTTTAAGCTTAAATTCAATAAATTTCGTTTTCTATCATAAAAATTAGTTAAAAATCAAAATAAAATACTAAAAATTCATGTTACAACTAGATTTTAATTAACATAATTTTAAAGATTAAAATTATCCCAGAAAAATTTGTATTTATCGCTAATTTAATATATTTTCTTACCGGCTTAAAATAATATTAAAAAATTGAAAAATAGGGAAAAATTTTTAAATGACCAAAATTTAATAAGTAACTCATTTGCTACTAAAAACAAGCAAATTCCTATCCAAATTAGGTATAATTAGTCCTAAACTGCAAAATAACAAAAAGACGGTTTTCGGAAAAATACCGAATTTTCACCGATTTTCAGGAAAACACCAAAACGACTTTTCTAGGCGTTACATCAAGCAAAGATCCTAAGGGATCCACTAATGTGTATAGGCGATATACTAAAATAAACACATGTACACATTGAAGTAGAAACAAACCAAGTAGCATACTACTATTTTGAGCAAGATTGTATATACAAGGTGAATATCCCAAGCTTCCATTAAGTAATATACAAACTAGTATGATACAGTAATGGCCTCTAGGGCATATACACTAACAATCTCCCACTTGCACTAAGCCCATGTACTGGCGTATCGAAGGCCTATCATCTCGATCAGCCGCTCGAACTGAGTCTGGGGTAAGGCCTTGGTGAATGGATCTGCAGTGTTATCTTCTGAAGCAACCCTCCGAACCTCGATCTCCTGGCGATCCACGATCTCCCTGATCAGGTGATACCGTCTCAAGATGTGTCTGGATCTCTGATGGGACCTGGGTTCCTTCGCTAAAGCTATAGCCCCGTTGTTGTCGCAATACAGAGGTATTGGATCAACAATGGACGGAACCACCTGAAGTTCTTTCAAGAACTTCCTCATCCAGAAAGCTTCCTTTGCGGCATCAGATGCAGCGATGTATTCCGCTTCCATCGTCGAGTCTGCAACGGTTTCCTGTTTGGAACTCTTCCAACACACCGCCCCTCCATTGAGAGTAAAGACAAAACCCGACATGGACTTAGAATCATCCTTGTCACTCTGGAAGCTGGAGTCAGCAAAGGCCTTGATCTGGAGGTCTTTTCCGCCATACACCAAGAACATCTCCTTAGTCCTTCTCAGATACTTGAGAATGTTCTTTACCGCTATCCAGTGTTTCTCCCCAGGGTTTGACTGATACCGGCTTACCACACTCAGTGCATAAGCTACATCCGGTCTGGTATACAACATCGCATACATTATAGAGCCTACCGCAGAAGCATAGGGTATAATAGACATGCGATCCCTCTCCAAATCAGTCTTGGGAGACATCTCTTTAGAGAGGGTGATCCCGTGACAAGCCGGTAGGTTACCGCGCTTGGAATCTTTCATACTGAATCTTTTCAGTATGGTGTCGATGTACCTGGACTGTGAAAGTCCTAATATCCTTTTGGATCTATCACGATGGATCCGGATCCCCAGGATGTATGAGGCATCACCCAGGTCTTTCATGGAGAACCTGTGTGACAAGAACCCCTTGATAGATTGTAGCATAGGAATGTCATTTCCTATTAAGAGAATGTCATCCACGTACAAAACGAGGAATACTACAGTTCTCGCTACAAATCTACAATAGATGCATGGTTCATCTGGATTTTTGATAAAGCCAAATTCCTTGACCGTCTCATCAAAACAGATGTTCCAACTCCGCGATGCCTGCTTTAGTCCATAGATGGACTTAAGCAACTTGCACACCTTTCCGCTGCTCCCACTCTGAATAAAACCCTCTGGTTGGTCCATATAGACACACTCCTCTAAATTTCCATTTAGAAAAGCGGTCTTTACGTCCATTTGCCAGATCTCATAATCGTGGAAGGCAGCAATGGCAAGAAGGATCCGAATGGATTTCAGCATAGCCACTGGAGAAAAGGTTTCATCATAGTCCAAGCCAGGTCTTTGACGGAAACCCTTTGCAACAAGTCTAGCTTTATAGGTCTCAACCTGTCCATCTACACCAATCTTACTTTTGAAGATCCACTTGCATCCTACGGGTTTTACCCCGTCTGGAGCAATGTCCAACATCCATACTTTGTTGGTCTACATGGACTCCATTTCGGTCCGCATTGCATCCAGCCATTTTACTGAGTCAACGCTCTGAACGGCCTGCTGGAAGCTAGTAGGCTCATCATAATCTATGATGCAATCCTCTCTATCCCCATCTATAAGAAAACCGTAGTATCTCTCGGGCGGATGAGACTGCCTACTGCTCCTGCGGAGCGGCGTAGGAATGTCCTGTTCTTTTGAACCCTCTGGTTCCACTAAGCTTTCAGTAATAGCTCGTGGTTCTGGAATTTCTTCCAGTTCTACTGCGCTCCCACTAATTTCCTTTTCTAAGAACTGGTGTTCTAGAAAGTGGGCATGACGAGAAACAAAAACCTTTTGTTCCTCTTCGCAATAGAAGAAATATCCCTTGGAGTTCTTTGGATATCCCACGAACTTGCACTGTACTGAGAGTGCCTCGAGCTTGTCCGCATGCTGCTTTTTGACAAAAGCTGGACTTCCCCATGTCTTAATGTGATTAAGATAGGGTCTCTTCCCACACCACATCTCATATGGTGTAGTAGGCACAGTCTTAGTGGGAACTCGGTTCAAAAGGTATGCAGCTGATTCTAGCGCATACCCCCAGAATGATCGTGGTAACTCAGCGTTACTCATCATGGACCGTACCATATCCAATAGGGTTCGGTTCCGTCTCTCCGATACACCGTTATGTTGCGGAGTGTATGGAGGAGTAAGCTGAGAGAGAATTCTGTTCTCTTTTAAATAGTCCAAGAACTCGGCACTTAAGTATTCTCCACCTCGATCCGATCTTAGAATCTTGATACTTTTGCCGGTTTGTTTTTCTACTTCATTCTTATATTCCTGAAATTTTCCAAAGGCTTCGGACTTATGTTTCATTAAGAAGACATAACCGTACCTTGAAAAGTCATCCGTAAAAGTAATGAAGTAAGAATAACCGCTTCGCGCATGTGTAGACATTGGACCGCACACGTCGCTGTGTACGAGTCCCAAGAGCTCACTCGCCCTTACTCCGTGTCCAGTGAACGGAGTCTTTGTCATCTTTCCTTTGAGACAGGATTGACAAGTGGCATACGATTGATATTCGAACGGATTCAAATATCCTTCTGTATGTAACTTCATCAACCTTCTCTCATTGATGTGACCCAGTCTACAATGCCATAAGAAAGTCTGATTGATTTCCGGAGACTTTCTTTTGTGTGTATTCTGGACATTGAAAATCTGTGGTTGGTTTAATACGTATATACCATTGCTCAATGTACCTGACCCAATCAAAACTTGATTAAGGTGAATGTTTACAACATTACTTACAAACGCAAATTCATAACCTTCTTTAGAAACTAAAGATACAGAAATGATATTACAAGTTGCGTTGGGTACAAAAAAACAATTACGCAAAACCAAAACATGTCCATCTGACATTCCCAGGTGATAGTCCCCCACGGCCTTAGCATCCATGCTAGCTCTGTTTGCAACTCTGAGGGTCATGTCACCTGCCTTCAAAACCCTACGGTTTCTCAATGCCTGCAAAGAATTACAGATATGAGATCCTGATCCGGTATCCAATGCCCAGGAAGTAGAGTTTATTGAAAGACAGTTTTCAATAACATACACACCTGAAGCTGAAGCTGCAACCTGCTTCAATTCCTGTGTCCTGGCTTTCCAAGCCCTGCAATCATTCTTCCAGTGTCCTTTCTTATGACAATAGAAGCATTCTTACTTATCCACAAGCTTTCCCACTTTCTTTGTTGCTTTTGCTTTTCCCTTCGTATCCACTTTACTAACACCGCCCCTTGGTTTGGCGGGGGCTTTCTTCTTCTTTCCCTTGGCTTTCGCCTTGGACCTAGAAGAAGAAGATCCCCCTACAAACAAAGTGGATGTTTCCCTACCTTTCTGTAGGGTGCCCTCTGCGCTCCTCAGCATGTTGAGGAGTTCTGAAAGTTCAACTTCCTTTTCTTGTAAGTTGAAGTTCAGGATAAACTGGGCGTAAGTGGAAGGAAGGGACTGGAGAATCAAGTCCGTATAGAGCTCATTCTCCAACGTGGTCCCAAGGTCCGTGAGCTCTTCTATGTAGCCAATCATCTTAAGCACGTGTTCCACTACCGATGATCCGACGGCCAATCTTGCCGAAAATAACTTCTTCGACACTTCGTATCTTGCGATACGAGACTGCTCTCCATACAGTTCTTTTGTATGGAGAAATATGGATTCGAGGTCCATATTCTCGTGCCTCCTTTGATGTTCGTTGTCCATAGAGGCAAGCACGAGGTACTTGGCCTTCGCGCAATCTAGTTCCTAGGTCTTACGGATTTCCTTATCCGCGACGCTGGTTTTGGGACCTGGGACAGGGGGAGCTTTGGTGGTAAGAAGATACCCCAGCTTGTCGTAAGTGATTGCCATCTTGACATTCCTGAGCCAATTTTTGTAGTTTGGCCCTGTCAGTATGTTTTTATCTAGAAGTAACTTAAGTCCAGTCATGTCGATTGGTCGCTGCAATTAGGAGAGAGAAGAAATACTCAGCATGATGCTCTTGCAAGTTTAGAATGGTTTTTAGTTTGTCTAAACAGGATGGCTCCCACTGTTTCTCGAATCCCTCCTCAAACCAAAAAGGAAGAATTAGTCAGGATCAATCTCACCGTATAATACTTGCTTAACCGTTCAGCCAGGCCAGTGTCGGTACTTCGAGGGAGGTTTTCCAATGCTTTCGCGAAGTTCCTTAATTAAATAACCTCTTTTCCCTGGGGGCGTAGCCCCGCTAACACCTTTCTAGACACCTACTTGGTTTATAGCATTGATCGTTAAGTGAGAAATTTCCCGAGGAGTAGCATATACTCACAGTAGGATCGGGATCCAAATATCATCGCGTGACGAAACTGAAGGAATCCTACCAGAATCATCACACTCCAAATGGTATGCAACACTAGCAAGTTTCAGTTCTTTTGAAACTCCCGATGTGGATTTTTGCCCCATGCTCTTATGACCTTGACTTTGGCCAAAATATCATAAGTCACATGTCAAGTTCTACCCGTCATTCTTTAGGTTAATTTGGATCCATCCGTACCTACCCTTGACTTTGGCCAAAATGGCAGTACGACTGTCCCAAACCAACGCATCTATCTATGCTACACATGAATACCCAATAGCTACCAATCACTATGCCTTGACTTTGGCCAACATACACAGCTTGAATACTATTGACTATTCATGTGAAACAACGGAGGGCTACGAATGGTTTTGGCAAAACCGTGAACGTAGTGAACTTGATATAATCGATGAAACGAGATAGCTTTTAAAAGGAGTGGCTCAAGCTCCGCATTTAAAAGTTAGTTTTGAAAAGAACCGAGTGGTTTTCCGAAAGTGTTCCAACGATTTTAACTTGGTTTATTTTCTTGCATTAGTTCTTTTAATGCGTGATATTCTTGCATTAGTTCTTTTAATGCGTCCCATCAATTAATCCTACCATTGCAGAAAACAACCAAAATATGACGTACGCTTATGCCATTCGCATTCGCCACGGGGCCCCGTCATTACCCGTTAGGTTACTTAACTAACGACAGAGCGGGGGCTGGGCTAGCGCGGCTGTAAAACATAAGCAACGCCTAAATAATATCATATATAGATATATTGCAATGATAGACATTTCAGATCACAGATAAAAACATTGGATATACTAGGAACCTGCAATTCGTACGAGCCTGTAACGAAAAGCAGATTACACGGTCGCGGTGAATAGCCAATACCCCACCCAAGACCCCTACGGGTGCGGCAAACTACCCGCCAAGTACCCGAAGCGAAGCAACCTCCCTCAACCCCGTGAGTAGGCCACTCGGCACTTCGGCATACCCGGTAGTTTGTGCACCCCCTCCATGGGTCTATCCTAGGAGCAAAAATAGTAAAAAGAAATTATACAATGACGGCTACAACCCCGACCCGGTTGTGCGGCCATACAAATAATTATTACATCAATTTACAAATTTACATGAATTGAAAGAAAAGAAAACTCTCGTCTCACAACCCCCGACTATTCACCCGCGACAATCCAATGAATTCATATACACATTCCAATAACATTACAGATCACAGATTTGTATAACCCCCACTAATCGACATATAGCGATTAGCAGACATTCAATACAAAAATCACATCACAGAAAAACCCGTCAGCTTAAGTCTTTTAGAAGTTCGATCAAAAATACGGATTTATAGGCCCCAAACACAAAATTTTCGTTCTGGAAAATCTGGGCAGAAAATACATATTCCAAAAATCCCAAAATATCCCTATGAACATACTGTAGCAAAGAAGACCCAGAGAGGAGCCAAGACGGCCACGGAACCGCGGCAATAGCAAGCTATTGCCGCGTTTCCGCGGCGCTTTGATGAGATCAAGGGACCATTTTTCTACAGTATACTCTAAAAACCCTGAGTCGATTTTTGGTGTATCTCAAATAATTTTTGCAGCACTTTGAAAATCGATAGAAAGTTTGAAAACGGGGTTCATTTCGGGACTTTTTCTTTGATCGATTTTCTAGCTACTTTGCTAACATGTTAGATAGAGTTTAACTAGGCTCTGATACCACTGTAAGTCCATGCTACTTCTCCCGGTACTTTCGGGCATGCGGAATTTCGTGAAAAACAATTTTCTAGAGGTGGTAACATGGACTTAAAACCCGGATCTTTGTTAAACAACCTAACTAGGAGTTGTTAACTACTCGGTTAGGGGGTTTATACCTTTCTTATCTCGAACTCCTTCGTCTTCAAGCCTCGATGGTTGTCCGAATCGGCTTCTTCCCGTCGTCTCCTTGCGCCGAAGATAGATCCACCTGAAAGCTTCTACCTTTGGCTCCTTCTTCGAACTTTAAAGAAACTAGTTCACTTGGTTTGCCAAACCTTGTGAACTAGAGTGAGTAGAGAAGAGTTTGTTTGGGATTTTATCTATGGTTCTTGGTTCTCAACTCATGAGACAAGTGAACCATAGACTCAAGAGAGAGAGAGCAAGAGGAGGAAGATGAGAGCTCAAGAACAAGAGAGAGAATGGGCATAGAAGAATGAGAGAAAACTTTTCTCATTTGGCTCTCATAATCCAAAAACCATCATAACACATCATAGCAATCAAGTATTATGTGATGGTTTAAGCAACAATAGCCATATCATTTCATGCACTCATTTTGTACAAGAGAGCAAGCAAGCAAAAGTCTTTGCCATGAAATGATAGCTATTGTTATCATGATGGTCAACTAGTCAAGCCTAGTCAACCGGTCAACAAAGTCAACAAATCAACAAAGTCAACAAGTCAACAAAGTCAATCCCTCAATAGCCATGTCACCATAATACTTAATTAATATAATTGTTAATTACATATCATATTCTCATTAGGGTTGAGCAAAAAGTCAACAGTCAATGATCAATGGTCAACAACCCTAATGAGAATCCTCTGCCTCTGTCTCTCCGTCAACTGTGCATACACACCCGCATCCGCGTTCCGAGGAACACGAATGCAAACTGGATAAAACTAATCCCAATACGTACACTAGGATCTGGCTTAAACCAAACCCCGCTAGTGTAAACTGTCCGGACACTAAACGTGCACAAGTGCACGGATGTGACTGAACCCTGTCGCAAAACCATGCGACCTGTCGCAAAACCATGCGACCTCTACTCTTTTGCCTAAAGGCGAATAGCTTTCTGTGTGGGACTCTAAAGACTCGACACTATGCTGGCAGTGGGTTTAACCACAGACCGCAAGCGGCACTAGCTGTGCGTAACGGTCCCCAGGTAGATGCCGACAAGAAGACTGACGAGGTGAAACCCATCTGAACTCCTACTGAGCCTGAATGTGACAATCTCCGTACAGTCCGGTCTGTTCGTCTGATACATCGCATGGCGGGCCTAGGGGGGCGGTAAACGTCAGTCCTCTAATAGCGGTACAAGTCGTGTCGGAGTGAAGCCCAATACATCCTGAGATAACACTAGAAGCCTACCAGTATATCCCGCTTGCCCTGGCCAGGGACTACTCGTGTAATGGCTCTCCTAGACACAGCGCAATGTCAACCCCCAATACCGGGAGAGACGAATCCTGTCAAACCGTCACTGCCTCCAAGTGCTTCGGGACTGCACCCAACTACTACCTGTTTGCAAGACTCCTTTGAGCTGTGGTAGGGTAGTAATCAAAGTACAGTGGGAACACACTCGAGGCGAAGTGACAATGTTAAGTCAGCGGACTAAGCTGTACTCATGTCACCTGAGAACTGATAACTGACGATAGGTATAATACCAACCGGTCAGTTCCCGACGAGTCATGTCCAGTGTACTCGTAACCTAACGAGCACCCGCATACTATCTCCAGTACGACGTACTGATGGCTGTGGGACAGACCATCTCCCACACTGGGATGAGAAGCGCATGCGCTAGTCTACTCCGGAGTATCGATGCCCTGTCTCGATAGTCCTGCGACTAGGGACCTGCATAAGGATGTGCTTATAGATTACCCAGCCCCCACTGGTGTGACGGCCATCACAACGCTGGAAATCTACCAAAGATCCTAAGGGCTCCACTAATGTGTATAGACGATATACTAAAATAAACACATGTACACATTGAAGTAGAAACAAACCAAGTAGCATACTACTATTTTGAGCAAGATTGTATATACAAGGTGAATATCCCAAGCTTCCATTAAGTAATATACAAACTAGTATGATACAGTAATGGCCTCTAGGGCATATACACTAACAACGAGCACATGGGATTACACTTATGTATAGATGTTTACCCTTGCCACCTTTTCATGCTTCAGACTTATCATTTTGAGGTTATATATACATTTGATCGTATTGACCTAGGTTTGTGTCATACATACGATTCTGCTCGGTGATGTTTTCTACTCACGAGTTGGCAATTCACCCCCGTTGTGCCATAGTTTTTTGCAGGTTTGGCCGTACAGGTTTCATTACGGCTTTGCTGGCACACTGCTTCCATTCCGGGTGATTTGCTTTGGTAGGTGGGTTCACTTGCTTCGTGACCACCATTGTACTTATTTTATTCAGTTGTATCTAGAAACTCCATCAACCAGACTTGTATATTTATTGACTTAGCAGACCAATGTTGTTTATTCTTTCGACCTTAGAGTCGTGCGTTGTATTATTATGGGTTTTCATGTTGTTTTGAGTTTCCTTTTCAGTTTTGATTCTCGCCCTTTGGCGTTGTATATTATATGCTTGCGTGGTTGTAGCCGTCGATTGACGAAGAGCTAGCTCCCGTTTGGAGATGCCTTTTTTCATTGATGTATATATTTATCATGTTGTATCCCGTTCGGGGCCAGTATTTACAAAGGAAACCCTGCCGAAATTTTCAGAAAAGACTCGTGATTTTTTTATTATGCATATTCGGCTTATTTTAATAAAACTTTTCCTTAAAATGGGTTTAGATTTCTGGGCTTTTGGCTTATTTGAATTAGATGGGGTCCTATAGACTTCATATGATTCAAGGTCCAGTCACGTGCCATTTCGGGTCGTGACATACGCGTGCAGCAACTTCCTAGACCAGCTCTACGGCTACACATCGTACAAAACACCTAAACAATTATCGGATAATCCGCATTGCATGTTGCCGAAACGCCTAAAACTAGCTAACTGGTCCCAGATTTTGATACACAAACAATTAGTGAAAGTTGCAAGTTCCACGAGCCTAAAAACAACCCCAGAGACCCCTAGACCAAGACACAAATCCTAACTCACCAGTCTGGCCGCAAATTGCGTCCAGAAGTAATTAAATTGCGGCTAAGAATGAAGGAAATCGTCTCGGGTTTTTAGGGTAGCTTCTAGGTCTCAAAACTAGGTCACTGTGATGGCAACTTTTTCAACAAACTCCTGGTTTGATAACAGATTCACCCGAGACACAATTTTATACCAAAATACGACATTTGCACAAAAACTAAACTTTAAGTGTTCTAAACTGAAACTAATTAGCAACACCACATAATAAGAACCTAATTAACAGTTAGGGATTTATACCTATCCACACTTGCTCAAAATCCAAGCTTTCCTTGCTCCAAATGATCTATTGGGGTTTAGAATCAAGTTTAATGAAAAGAGTGGTGAGTTTTGTGAAGTGTAGTGAGGATTTATGAGGATTAGGGTTAAGGTTTAGTGAAGAACAAAGAAGGGTTTCAGTTTAAAGAGTGAGGGTGAGATGAAGAGGAAAATATGAGAGCGAAAAATAAATGAGAGTGAGAGTGAGGGAATGAGGGTGTATGCGTGAGGGTGAGGGGTGAGTTTAGCACAAGCATGCCTCCCTCTCCTCTCTCCTCATTAAATGCTTGCCATGCCTCATCATGCCCCACATCTCTCTCTCTCTCAAGTCAACCCCAAAATTCAAAAAACCTAATTATTTATTTTGAAAACTAATTAAATTAACTAATTACCTAATACTTAATGGAATGGGTTAACATTCCATGGCTACTTAAGCATGATTTAACATCTATTTAACCCTAGGTTAACATGCACATGTGTGTGCAAGCCTAAAATAAATATTAATAAAATATTAATTAATTTTTATAAAATATTTGAAAACTATTTTGGTAAAATTTTTACCAAAAATCCGTATTATCGCCTAATTAATACTAATCGCATCCTAAGTTGTTACAGATATGGATCGTGAAAATTTAGAATCACCCCTCTCCCATTCTTGCAGAAATTTAATTAAGCCCTGTTCACTTTATACTTATATCCCATGCGTAAGTGGTCACTAGCTTGGAAAATAATGTAGCCTCAATCTTAATGACAATGGTTAAAATTAATATTTACTTTCGATTAGAATGTTTAATTGTCATCCCTATCTTTATTACGGATGTAAATGAATATGGATTGTTCGAATGGAATCTGTATTTGTATCCAATTTTTATCAAATGCGAATATTGATTTTCATACCCGATGGCTACCTGTATTCATATCCGTATCCGTCAACGATAACCAGATACAATATTGTATCCGTATACAACTTTTTCGAATGGAACTTATTGATCTAATCTGGTGCATGGAAAGAGGGCTCCAACATTGGGACGAGCTCTTTTTTGGCTTGATTTGCGAAAATTTATTTTTTGCCCTCTATTTTGCTGCAGATTTACATTCTGGACCTTTAGACCCGCATGTGGAGTTGTGGGAATACAATGTGAGGGCAGGAGTGAAGTTTTCCAGGCTTCAACACTTTTTCACTAATTATACTCCCATGCTAAATTTGAAATAAATACAACCGACTTTCTTTATTACAAACAAAAATCATGAACTTTCACGGTTTTCTCAGGAACTTTCAATTTTTTGAACCTCCAATGCTTTTCAAATAAATATCATGGATTTTGACCGTTATAAATAAATACCAGTATATTTAATTGTGTTTCTTCCTTATAGTTTTATTGTTATTGGAATTATTAAAAATATTTCATTCAAAATATTGATGGGTCTGGTTAGATAATTTGAATACATTTCTCTTTGAATTTGTAGATTGCTTAGTGATGTTAGAATCTTTTTCTTATTTCTTATTTGTTGTGCTTTGAGATTCAAGTACATCTGGAGTATTTTTACATGACAATTTTAAATATTTATATGCAATAGTTTTTTACAGACTAAACTCTTATCAAATACAATCTTCATTACACGATAATATTTGCCTTAAGATAATCTATGGTTGAACTTCCATCCGTGCGGAATGCACAGGTCCCTTACTGGTAGAGTAACACTTTACCTACCGGGCCTGAATTCCTAGCACAATCTATCCAAGGAACAAAATGGCGGGACCCGCAACACCTAGATACTAGCGCTCTTTGGTAGACAGTGGTAGGAATTCAAGCCTGCTAGGTTAAACATTTTTGGGTTAATTGCTAAATAACATCTCAATGTTTCATCAACTTTGCACATATATACCTTATCGATTTTTTCGTTGTATGGATTTTGTTTAAAATAGTGATGGGTTTGGCAGCAAAGCATTAACGGTTTATATTTTAGGGCATATAACTGCAGCGAAAAAATCAATAAGTCTTATAAGCGCAAACGAGATGAAACATTGAGGTATTATTGAGCAATTAACCCTACATTTTTCCAATAGCAGCAGACAGCCCCTGCATGAAAAAAATGAGGCACCGGTCAGCTTACCTCGCCCCTGCCCACATTCAATTAACCTCTCTCTCTCTCTCTGTCTCTCGACAGCTCACTTTCCAGAGACCACACTCTCTGCTCTTTTAATCCCCAACACGATCAATTTGCTTCACCTTTTTTTTTTCTTTTTCCCAATTTAAGTTTTCTGACAAAGATATCTCTTTTTTCTCATTTTCTTTACATATATTTACCAAATTAGTCGATTTGTAACTTCGAGCATATAAATTCGTGAAAGAAATGCCGAACGATCTCGATTCCACCCCGCTTCAATCGGTTCTCTTCTAAAAGGTATTCGTTTTAATCTTCGTCAAGACCCTAATTTTTAATTTTTTTAGGTTGTTGGCAATTTCTAGGGTTTTTTTGGTGATTGATTTATATCAGTGTAGCAATAGCAATGGAATTGCGAGTAAATTCCATCACATTAAGCTCAGATCACTGATAATTAGTTGTATGGTTAAGCTCAAATCATTGAAACGGACCTAAAGACTAGTATGATTGGCTTCTGCCAGTAGTAGATATGTTGGAATTGTTCAAATAATCTTCGTTTTCGCTCTGTTCTTATTTGATGTCTGTGATTGATCAAATTACTATTCTTCTGTATGGAAATATGTCACTTTGCCAATTGGATCTTGTTCTTTACGACCCACTTAACTTTACTGTAACTAGTTGATTTATATCTACTAATTGTTTCTGACTTTCTATCTTCTCAGTTAATCCATGATTACAACCAAGGACGCAAGTCATGGAACCAGGGTTTCTCCTGTGGAGGACAAAAAATAATGTGGGAATGTGTGTGCAAGCACGCGTGTATGTTTTCGTTGTCAATTCCAATTTAGATAGTGAAACAAATCGATTTTTTAAAATAACAAACATCGGAATATAGAACATCGGAGAGGACATAAGCGAGGCAAGTAGTGAAAAGCCTCAAGGTTGAAAACAATATATTCAAAACAAAAGAAATGCTAAAAAAAGATCATAGCAAATGTACACATTCATGTAAGAAATATTTTTGTCGAATGTCTTTTTTTGAATGAAAATGTCCAATGTATGCCATATGTATACCTATATGGAAAATGGTAGTATCTTTTTTCATCAAACTAATTTGTTACCCTTGGGTTTTAATTGCAATTATTAATTTAAGTAGAGAAGCCTGAAAGTGAGAATGCAATTATTAGATAAGCATCGGAAAAGTTGAGATTTTATTTAGAGGAAATCTAATTGAATGACGACGACGACGGCGATGAAATAACAACAACAATAATAATATAGAAGATAGTGTCCTATTTATTAGGGGATAACACTTAATTGAAGATATGCTAGTTGTTCGAGATTTTTTGTCCATTGGAGAGGAAAATCAAGCTTATATGCAATTATTGCGATTGTTTTTGAAGGGGTGGCACCTTAACCCCTACTCGGTTCCGTCCCTGGACCGTATATTTGTCATCTATAGGTGGATATTTAAGTGACCATGAAACATAACCTTTGTACAGTGAGGGTCAATCTTTTGAGTTATAAATTCAAAGGCTATTGGGCTAATTAAGAATAATATTGATTGCAAGAGCAAGCTTTCTTACTTCGATAATTCAAACCTTCCTTTACGTGATCGCTGGTAACTCCATTTTCTTTTGTAGCCTCCATCGTAAAACCGAACACCTCTCCAGTTCTTTCCTGTACGCACCTATCCATAGTTATTAAGACTAGGTAGACACATTTTGGCTAGATTAGTAATTAGTTTCCTGGATGGAACTTTTGCTTTACTAATCACATTAGTTCATCGACTAAATTTGTACACTGTTTAATAAAATTTGTGCATTTCTTTTTTCCATTTCCTTTTTTTATACTCATGGTCTCTTGCTGGTGGAGGCAACTGATATACTTTAGACTTTGAAATAATATTAGTCTTTAGCCGAGGCTTTCAAGATGGTCTTGACTGTCGTTGTATCATTGAGAAAGTATCGTTATTAAATCCTTTATTGTGTCTTCGTCCTGAATATAATTTTTGGTCAACTCTTTTTACTCAATGTCTCCATCACATTCCCAATTGCAATTCTTTTTGTGCACTGTCCTCATTCCCATTTTGCTCTTCCTAGTTTAGTGAACATCAGTTTCGCAACATCATTCTTGCATCATCATTTACCCTTCTTAACCACCAAATAACTCTACCAATCGTTGTTATAGTGTTTTTTATGTGTTCAAGTTTTTATACCTGCCACAAATGTTCTTTGTTCTTGATTTTGTTAGGGTTAGAAGAATATATTTATCGTATTTCAGACTAGCTTTTGATCCATTCTGGTTCATTAGACCCCTTACATTTGAGAGAAGCCTTAAATGATGCGGCAACGATATGGAAATATCGATCATGCTACTCGATTGCTTAAGATTTTAAAAAAAGCCCACAAGAGAAAATACATATCACTCGTTAACCGATAGAAGATGCATGATTGTCTCTTTCTCCAACAAAAGCCTTAGCTTTTAATAATAAAACTCTAAACTACAATGTTTTTAAATGCCTTATGGTGCTGCGTTATATTAATCTAGTCATTAGAATAGAACCATATTTTTTAAATAAACTTTCTAAACAATCAACTTTCTCAACTCGGAAGAAACCTAAATAAAAATAAATTTCTTAATAAAACTAATTAAGGAAAGTTAAATATCATATATTATGCCAAATAGAGTTCGTAAAAGAAATAGAATTCTATTCATGCTCCTTTATCGGACTCCCTTGTTTGAAAGAGATCGCCCGAGTTTGGATTTTCGGGGTTTTTCACATAACGCTTTAGATCAAGTATAGTATAGGTTGCAGAAACTCCATAATCTTTTGGCAACTCAATCTTAAATGCATTCTGTCCAACATACTGTAGCCATAATTAAAAACATAAAATTTTACGATTCACGATTCTAATCTTACAAGATTGTATCCGATTCGAACAAGCTCTGATACGATTCGAACAAGCTCTGATACATATCACAAGGTTGTATCCGATTACGATTGAATCCTACGATTCACGATTCATATCATGCAATTTGATACGATTCTTACGATTTACGATTTGAATCAATTCAGTAAATGGTCTAGGTTTGAAGTTTTTGGGTGAGACCTGAATATTTCGGGTCCTAAAGATCTAATTTCATTTTAATCCCAAATTAGCAAAATCCCCTAATTTTCCATCCCTTTCTCGGTCTCTTCCTCTCTTTCTTGCGAACAATCTTTCGAGCCCACTCGTCTTCAAGTCTTTGACCCAATGCCTCGCCTTCGACTTCCATGCTACCTCGTTCTCGTCTCAACGCCTAACAATTGATTACTTATCTTAATTATTATGATTAATCACATATTCACATGGTTTTTATTGATTCATGTATTCTTTATTAGATTTTGCATATATATAAGTGTGCATTATATCGGTTTTGTAATTGTTTATTGACTAAATACTATATTTTATATAGAGAAAATGGAATCTCAGGCACCACAGGAGGGAGGCTTGAGCGCATCGCTTTCCAACCGCGCCTACTTATTTCTTGAAAGTCACCTTCGACTTCCAGCTGTCCCGCTAACCGAAACTGACTTTCACTAGCGCTTGGTACCGGTGAACCAGATGGCCGCGGCGAGGGAATCTGGGACGGAGGACGCGTAATATCTCTAAGGGTCGCTAATTTTTTTTCGCTTCCCGGCAAGTCGTATGCGTAATATCTCTAAGGGTCGCTAATTTTTTTTCGCTTCCCGGAAGTCGATTACGACTTGCCGGGGCGATAAAAAAGGCTTCTTCCTCCTATGGCGTCAAAAAAGTCAAACCTCCACCAAATTTTTCGACGATCGGCATTCACCGTCTTCATCTTCATCATGCAAGATGTGGATACACCAAATTTGATGTGAATCCAATACATTTTCATCGTCGATTTTGTGATGTAACTAAAAATGTTGTATCATTGGAAAACCGTTAATTTTGCATCCACTACATCAACGGTGAAAATGTATTGGATTCATATCAAATTTGGTGTATCCACATCTTGCACGATGAAGATGATGGATGCCGATCGTCGAAAATTTTGGTGAAGGTTTGACTTTTTTCGACGCCATAGGAGGAAATTCCCTCATGTGGTACCTGAGATTCCGTTTTCTCTGTTATATAATGTATTGTTCTATATTGCTAATCTAGTCATATATTTATTATATATGCGATAATATGTCAAATGGCTTCAATTTTGCACAAACAAGTATCATATTTTACAATTTATGATAATATGTCTAATGGCTTCAATTTTGCTCAGACGAATATCATATTTTACGATTTACGATTCAATACGATATACGATATGATTCATAAAAAATGATATACAATTCATATCACGATTTGACCACTTTGGTTGTAGCACTCTGAACGGTCCATGTGCGGTCTTTTTAATTTTTCCAAACTTACCATGTGAATCATTTTGGATGAAAATGAACCCACACCAAGTCACATTCAAAATTCATTGGTCTTCGATGTTTGCCGGTTGCGGATTTGTAATTGGCAGTTGGCTCCTCCAACATAACGTGAACTTGCTCTTGTAGTTTCATGATATGTTCGGTCGTGTTGTCAGCATCTCTGCTAAACCTAGATGTAATCGGTGTCGGCTCCAAGTCAAGTGAAACATTTGGATTTCTCCCGTACACAATCTCAAAGGGACTTTTGCTTGTCGACCTCAAAGTTGATTTATTGTATTCAAACTCCACTTGTGGTAGAAGTGACTCCTAGCTCTACTTATTTTCTTTAATATAGCTCCATAATAAGTTACCCAATGTTCGGTTCACCACTCGGTCAATCCATTAGCTTGAGGATGATATGCATTTCTAAATGTAAGTTTGTTCCCATCTTATGCCATAAAGTTTGCCAAAAATGCCTAACAAACTTAGGATCTCGATCAGAGGTAATAGTCTTTGGCATGCCATTCAGCTTCACAATCTCTTTGAAGTAGAATTCAACAACCCAAGAGGCATCAAGAATATGTTGCAAGGTATAATGTGTGTCATCTTTGAAAACCTATCAACATACACCATAATATAACCAATATCTCCGAGTCCATGAAAGACATAACACAAAGTCAAGACTAACATCTCCCAAGGTGTTTTTGGTACAGGCAATGGTTGTACAACCCTAGTATTTTGGGCTTGGCTTTTGGAAGATGACATATTCGGCATCGTTCTACATGCTTTGCAACATCATGAGAAAGCTTTAGCCAATAGAAGTGCTCCTCCACCAATTTATGGTTTATCATTACCAAAATGACCCACAACGTTGCCACTATGACTCTTTTGGATGATAGCCTCATGAAGTGAAGACTTTGGTACATAAAATCGACACACTTTGAAAATTAACTACTCATGAAATGTAAATCCTTCGCACATGCTAGTTTTGCTTTGAGCTATGTCTTGCTAGATCTGGATCATCTTGATATATTTCTTTCAACAACTCAAACTCAAATCATCTTGACTTTTTTTTGGCACTGGCCCGTAAGCCCTAACCTATGGACACAACACAGACACCACACCCACACACAACACACACAAGCACACAATCCCCCTGACTTGTATTCTGGACAATAACGCCACTCGTTAACTAAGTACATCTGCTAACTTATGTTATTGTCCTTGTATCGATTGACAAACAGAACGAATCTTTGGATGTAGGCTACCTACTTTCCATGCAGGAAATATAGCTTGTGGCCCCTATTGATGTATTTCATGCCCTTGTGATCAGAATTTAGCACAAACCCTTGATGCAATAAATAATGCCTCCAATGTTGTAGCAACTGCACTATAGCATAAAGCTCAACATCATAAGTAGAAAATCTCTTCTTCGTATCATTTTACTTCTCGTCAAAAAAGGCTATTGGTCTTCCTTCTTGGCTAAGTACGCCTCCAACACCCAATCGAGATTCATCCTCCAACAGTCAATCTCAATGTAGAAATCGATAACCTAAGTACTAGTGCCTCATTATTCTTCTTTTTGATCAACTCAAAACTACTCTCGACTTTTGATGTCCACCGAAATACTCCACCCTTCAAACAATCAGCCATTGATGCAATCAACGAACTAAAGTTTTGAATAAATCTTTGATAGACAGAAGAAAACCCATGGAAGTTGCGCAACTCGTGGATGTTTCTTGGAATGGGCCATTATATAATCGCCTCAACTTTTGCGGATCCACTTTCACCATCTAGGTCGAGACAATATTTTTAAGGAATATTACACTATCGGTCATGAATTTACACTTTATATTCATGAACAACTGTTGCTCCCTCAACACCGTAAAGATAGTTCGAAGATGGTTTAAGTGTTGTTCCAAATCCATATTGTACATCAATATACATCAAAGTACACCGATAAACAGCCAAGATACTTGATTTTAATCGCATGAATGTACTGGATGCGCTGACATTCTAAATGGCATCACCAATTATTCATATACACCATCCTTTGTTTTGAAGGCTATCTTCATTCGTCTTCTTGACGAATTCAAATTTGATGATAACCACTTCTTAAATCAGAATATATGGGAATCAGAAAGATTGTCTAGCATATCATTCAAACGAGGAATTGCAAAGAGATATTTTACTGTATTCTTGTTGATGGCAAGAAAATCAACAACAGTTATCTACGAGGGATAAATGGCATATAAATACCTATTGTTTCACCCGAAAAGCAGATAAATACCTATGTTTCAAAATGTGCACTTTAATACATAAAGTTTTGCCTTTTAGCACTTTTCTATCTATTCGTTCTTCAGAAATGTGTAAATTCCCTTCTAAATCTCCATTTGCTTTCATATGATTTTATAAGATTTTTTCTTGCTATTGAAAATATAGAAGGATTTTATATATTCCTGGAGAACGCGTAGATAGCAAAGTGCCAAATAACAAAACTTCAGGTACTAAAGTGTCAGATTTTGAGAAAGGTATTTATCTGCTGTTTGGATGAAATTGGGTATTTATATGCCATTTAGCCTATCTACGAGTCATCTATCTTTGGCAGAAGCAATCGAAGCACTGCACTAGGACTTGTACTCTCTTGCAAAAACCCTTTTCTTATTGACATTTCGACTTGACGCTGAAATTATTCATTGTTTTGTTAGAGTCATCTAGTTGCTTTGTTTGGCAAAACCGCTCGTAGTATAAGATCAATATGGTGCTAGATGTCCCTTGGTAGCAATATCAGTGGAAGTTTTTGAGGCATAATATCAGCAAACTCCTTCAAAATACCCTCGAGCTGTGGTGGATGAAGGTCTCTTTGTTGGTCTTTAAGATCAAAAGTGCAAAGATTTCACCACTTTCTTTGGCCGTTTCAAAAAATTCAAAAATAATTTAAGAAGTTTTTACCCCTTTTCTTTTAGGTGGGTGTACACATTCCAAAGCGAGAGATATGTGTTTTTGTGGTCATCGTTAACCGCCTTACGATCAAATTGCTATGGCTTTCCAAATAATATGACATACATCCATCGGCACATCACACCATAAAGAATCAATATAATATATTTCAATAGATAAAAAACTAACAACGTTCAGAGAACCATGTTAGTTTGTATGAACTAGTTTTCTTCTCGGTCTTCAATTGTAGTTTGTCTACCATATCTTGTGCAACTACATTCTCATAACCACCATCATCAATGATCACGTTGCATACCTTTCCATAAGCCGTGCATTGAGTTGAAAATATTATTCTAAAGCCAATTATACTCATTCTCTTTTTTTTGACATTTATGTTCCGCTAAATCAAAAGTGCCTTCCCATGATCGCTCCACGAAACCTCATTATTGTCTGCATCTTCTTACTTATTATAAGTGGGAGATCTCCTTTCGCCCTCCTCGTACTCGTTGGCCTCAAGCGCATAGTAACCGTTTTTTGGTTAGGACAATCCGCTTAGTAATGCTTATACCTTTGGCACTCGAAATACCCGCCCTAATCTACCAGCATCTCATTGACATCAATTTTGAATTCTTGGAACTCTTTAAATTCTTGTTTCCCGCATGCAAAGAATCTTCTTTTGAGTTGCTTGATTGGAAAAATTATTGCGGCAATTGTTTTGGTGTGATTGCCTCTTTGATTTCAATTATCATTTCATCTTTACAGTCAACTCTAGATATCCTCATAAGAGACAAATTGTTGATGCTCTAGCACATCATGAACCTCCTCTCACAAATCATCTATGTAACGTGCAATGGTTGTTCAGGCCGTTGGTCCCGCACCGCATCATCAAAAGATCAAACTTCTCCATATGTTTTTCCCCCGAGCGATTCTCTTGCCTCAAGTTATGCATCTTGAGATACGTGCTTTGCACAAAATTGTTGGGTAGAACGTAGCTTTTTTTCAATCTCCTAATTATCGATCCTATGATTTCCAGCTTGCGCTAGCTTGCTCTCGCTTGCTCATTAAATTATCCCACTAAATTGAAGCATGCCTTTTTAATTTGATAGCTACGGCCTTTACTTTTCGGTCATCGGGCATATCCTTGCATTCAAAGATATGCCCGACAGTGTGCAACTAATCGATACAGATTTCTAGCTTGATTTTTATTAAAAACTCCATAATGTCCACCTTCATGTCTTGGCCACGATAACAATCGTTGTCATGAACTCTCCTCGAACTCTTTTTGTCATTTGATGTGTGGATCACGGCGATGAAAAGGGTTTCTATCTTCGGACTCAAAGACTGCCATCATCTTGCCCCCCAAAAAAGATTTGAAACTTCAAAAGCTTGATCTTGTCGGATTTGCTCCGGACCTCGTTGATCTCATTATCAAGAGCCTCCTTTTTACGAGGTGGGAGAGACGCTCACCCACACTCATGATTGGCCATCGATTTTTCGCCACTTTACAAAGAATTCAATATCGAACTACGCTTTGATATTGTTGAGATGCGTGGATTAAAATAGTCCCACATTGGAAAAATTAAGATAGGTATATGGGTATAAGATATTAGATGTGACAAAGCTCAACAGGGCCTGAGTCTTATTGTTGGAACCCACTTATATCAAAAGCCCGTGTACACTTATAGATAATATATATATAAACGTCCCCCTTGTTCTTGTGTATATATAATTCTAATATGGTATCAGAGCCCAGATCGATCGGGACCTCAACAATACCTCTGAGAGAAGCAAGCTACAAGCAAAAAAAAGGTCCCTCTGAGAGACCTAGCTCTACAAGTGTTAGTACTTTCCACATGACAAAAAAAAAAGTGATAGTTGTACGTGAGGGGGTGTGTTGAGATGTGTGGATTAAAATAGTCCCATATTGGAAAAACTATGAGAGGTATATGGGTATAAGATATAAGATTGGACAAATCTCAACAAGACTTGAGTCTTATTATTGGAACTCATTTATATCAAAAGCCCGTGCACACTTATAGATAAAATATATATAAACGTCCCCTTCGTTCTTGAATATATATAACTCTAATAGATATCAATTGACACGGAAGCAATATGGAAATATCGATAACCCTACTCGATTGTTCGAAATCCAAACAAACCCACAAAAGAAATCACAAATCACTCGCAAAGAAATAGAAGAGGTATGATTCACAACTTCTCCAACCAAAGCCTTGCTTTTAATAATAAAATTTCAAATTGCAATGTTCTCAAAATTCTCATGCCACTCTTTTATATAGAAGTTCAAATTAATCTTAGTCCTAATAAGAATAGAACCATATTTCTAAACTAGGACGATACATAAATAAAAAGATATTTCTAAATAGAACTAAATTATGAACGTTTCTAAATATGAAATATATGCTAGATAGAATTCGTAAAAGGCATAGGATTGTATCCATGCTTTTGCATCATGGTTAAAAGGTTGTTCGTATATAGCATTGACTTGTGATTTACCTTCTTCGAGTAGCATGGAAGAGTTGTACCAATATTTGTTTTTCCTTTCATGTGCAGGTACGGATTGTGTTGATGAATGCGAAAGACCATGTTGCAGTGCCTAGAAGGATCCAAGCACCTAGTTGCTTCCATTTTGAAGTGTTGTGATCTTGAACTATACAAACAGCCAACAGGAATTGAAGACCCCGAGCGTTTAGCTAGGGAAACAGTGTGTATGTTATACATTCCTCCTGTTAGGCTGTTATATTTCCTTCATAACATCATCATCATTATCATCTAAGCCTTTTCCCATCCAAACGGGGTCGGCTATGAAGCAAAGCTTCAATAAGATATGACAGTTTTACGACCGGCTGTCGAACTGACGTCAACCTTCTCAAATAAGTGCCAAATTCATGGTTCAGAAAACTATGACAAGAGTGAGGCTTGTCAATAGTCCTACATGACCAATTGGTATCTTCCAAATTCTCGTAGAGTCGAAAAGAATGGGAAATAATGATGTACTTGCTATATGGAATTATGTTCAACTCTAAGGCACAAATATAGCGAAGAGAGAAAAGGACATTCCATATTTCCTTCATAGCATGCGACCTATAATTTAGTAGTATATCTAGCGACCTGTGATCATACGTAACTAATAAATTATGCCAGCCGATATTTAGTTTCATGTGGTTGTTCTTTGCTGCAGTTAGTGTAAGTGAGATAGAAGCATTGTACGAGCTGTTCAAGAAGATCAGTAGTGCTGTCATCGATGATGGCGTGATTAACAAGGTATGCCGTTCTGTTTATTAAGCGGTCAAGTGAAGCAGAAGCACTATCGGATGACCCAAAGTATCATATATTTAATATTATCAAAGCAAGCTTGTATATTCTGACACTCTTTTCTATTATTGAGACTAAATGTACAATGGATTGTTACGAGTCTTATGCTGCATTTTGATGTACATGTAAATCATGCCATGTTGTGATTTCACATAATTTGTAATCTAAGCTTTGATATTCTATAATTTCGAAAGAACAAATATATTTTTTAAAATCTAAATTTGTGTAGGCTTTTTTTGGGGTGGGCTTGGGTGGGGGTAGGGGTAGGAATTGGGATCTTATTGAGAGCATTTGAGCTTGAAACAATCGATAAGAAAGTACATGTTAGAGTATTAAAATTTACTATCTATCCATTTATATAAAATTTTATGATGTCTAAATAGATTAAAATATAATATATCATCTGAATTTACTTTTTAATGCATCGATCAACGCCTTACAAATTGGGCGGTTTAAAATTCAACGTTAATGTTTATTTTGATGATCAAACTTAATACTAGCCAGTTCAAGGTCAAGTCTCATTCTACCCCCACCCATGCCCACCCATTCACCCACACACAATGTCACTTTGTATAATATCTTTGAAACACAAGTTTCACAAGTGGCATGTCTTTGTTAATTCACGTTCTTCCTTTATTTTGTTCCTTGGAATAACCAACCATATTCAGACCTTTATGCAAGTCATAAAAAGATCCCTTGATTGCACACAGTTCAATTGCTTCTGGTTCTAGGTCGCGAGAAGTTAATGCGTTAAATGGTTCCAGTGCATCATTGTATTTTGGCTTTGTCACAAGCCCCTTCCCCCAAAACACACAAGATCCATATAATAAAAAAAATGCTGATGATCGAAATTTTGGATGCTTACTCTGAGATAAGCTTGCTTCTGCACAATATGGTTTCTTTGAAACTGGATTCACATTGTGGGATCTGAGCAGATCTATCCTACCTCATTTGACACATAAGTGAGTACTGTATAACTAGATCTTATTATTATTATTTGTTATGTATCTTAGTTTATCATTTCAATTGATGTAAGTTGGTATTATCATTCTTTGACTCAATTCAAAATATAAATTGCAGGAAGAGTTTCAGTTGGCTCTCTTTAAGACAAACAAGAAGGAGAGCTTATTTGCTGATCGGGTATTATGAATATAAGATTTTCTTTATATAAACTATCAAACAGATCTTCGATTTAAGAAGCTTGTCTCATTATCTTTAAATGCTGTTGCTTCATTTCCTATTATATGTTCTAAACTGTTTTTTTTATATTGTTTTCCCCCAGGTTACCAAAGGAACTATTAATCTGCTTTCCTTGGTAGTCAGTAGTTTTTTTAAGTATCTGATTATACATGTTCTTGACGATTGTTGAAAACGTGGAAAATTTATTGTGGCGCAGAGTTTTCTTGAGATTGAGGAGTCTTATCCTTTTAGTCTTGATTACATGAAAACATAAAAAAATTTATATAAGAAAAACTTGGTAACATCCAAGGAAACTTGTTCTAAATATATGAAGTTAATACTCAAATCGTATTATTCTGACCAATAACGACATGAAAGGATGTGCCACTCTTCTCTTCTCCTTTTCTTTTTCCTTTTTTCTTTTCCGGTGGTATTCCATATGATGTAGACGGTCTCATTGTCAAATTTTGGTCATAGAATATAACATGGGCGATTTTTTTATCTAATTACTACTTCTATATTGTATGTTTTTGTTGGGGTCGAAAATTGCACCCCGGTTGACCAAGTCAAAGTCGAGGTCAATCTCAAGCCAAGTGGGCCCAAGCCCGGATCAAGTGGGCTCATGCCCAGGTCGAGTCCGAACATGAAGCGGCCGGCCCTCCTCCATGCCCAAAATGAAATCATGTAATAAATAATTTTTATGTAATTTTTTATGCATGAATGGGCATAAAGCCAAATTTTTGTAAAGCCCATGACGTATGTGCAAAAAGAAATGGCACATGAGCCATGGGATGGCCAAAATGTCATTTTTGTAAAGCCCAAGGGGATATATGTAAAGTGTATAGGCAATAAAGGCCAAGATAATGAAAATATCTCAACAACTTTTTCTCTCCAAAAAATCCAGATTTGTGATCTTCCTCAAGGTTCAAAACCTTGTTCTTTCTTTTGAATTAAATCAAGAGTTTTACTCTTTCTTTTATAAAACAAAATAGTTTTTCACCACAAAACCCACAAAGGGGAACTCAGATCTGCCATCAGATCTCAGAAAGGGTAGATTTTTAAAATCTCATACTTCTTGATCTTCAAGATTCGGCCAACAAAGGAAGAAGAAAGAGACCCATCTTCAGAAATCCCACTTTGGGGAAGAACTAGGGCTCAAGGAGAGAAGCCCTTCATCAGCTTCAAAACATCCTAGGAGTTTAACTCCTCATATACACACACACACACACACATACACACACACAAAATAATAAGTGCTCCTTTCTGGGAGTATAACTCCCATTGCAGGGACCAAATCTCTTTTGCCGTCCGAGCGCCCACGTGCTGGCACGTGGGGCGCAGCGCTAGCGTCCAAAGCGCCCACGTGCTGACACGTGGGGCGCTAGCGCCCAAAGCGCTAGCGCCCGAGCGCCCACGTGCTGACACGTGGGGCGCTAGCGCCCAAAGCGCTAGCGCTCTAGCGCCCAAAGCGCTAGCGCTCTAGCGCTCAAAGCACTGACGCTTTTGACCACGCATCCTTTGGATGCCCTTTCCCTTTTTATTTTTTATATATGTATACACACACATACTCTACAACATTATGCCTCTCAAAAAAATTTGGGTCGGGACGCTGCCCCGCAAAGGGGCTGCTAGCCCCTTGACCCCCAGCCCGCTATCCGGGTAGCGGGACCCCCGTAAAAACTCTGTGGGTCCCCCGATATATCCAAAACCCCCTGCCAAAACAAAACACACACTGCACATTGAGTTTGCATGACCAGTTTAACCGGTTAATCAGAGGTTCTCTCGCTCCAAAAGCGATGGGTAATTAACGGCAGCTTAGTCCGCGGCTGCCGGAGATTCGGATCCCCACAATCAATAAATCCCAGCCTACTCTAGGCAGGGATAATCTGTAGTACGCCTGACCAGCGCGCGCGTACTCCTATCTCAATGGGGTGACGAAAAACACCCTACAGTTTTATAATATGGAAACAACTTCTGAACAGAATAAAGCAAAAAGTGGGATTGATCCATGCAATTTTTAATTTATATATAAAGTAGACTAAGAAGACAAGAAGCAAAAGCAAAACTAAAGAGTTGACTAAGAAGACTACAAGTAAAAGCAAAAGGAGAAAGAGTTTGCTCTGATTATCTCTTATGTTAATCGACAACAGTAAAAGCTTCCCTTTTTAAGATCTGAAAGACTCTCCCCAGATTTCTCTTTATGCGGGGGCTTTTAGAAATTGATTATGTGGAAAAGAAAAGAAGCAAGCTCACGAAGAAAGTCTAGGATCTAATTGTACCTTCCGAATAGAAAACATGCACCGTCATTTTCTTTTCTCTTCTGCTAAATGCGGTATTCATCCTTTCTAATGTCTCTTTTGGTTGTTTGGTGGGTCTGGATGACTCAAGATTATCCAGTATTTTATAAATGTGGAGTTCTATTGAATACCTAACATGTTCTGAATTTTCGTTAAGCTTGCTACTCATCTACGGATACCTGAATTAAAAATGACATTTAAAATTGCTGATGCCCTTTAGCTCCATGAGAACTAAAAAGTTATGTCTAGACTTCATCCCCATAACAAAGCTTTTATCTCAATTCATGATTCCCTTTTTCTCATTCAACTCTATTAAGGTCCAATTCTGTAGTTATCTCCCTCTCAGCGGTCCATGCAAATCAATTCACCAGTAACTAATTCGAAATGCACCTATGACCATGTGCTCACAATTAACTATCCATATCCTATCGAGTTGTTTTCCCTATATGCCAGACTTCATTAGAAATTGTTAATACACAGATTAAGACTTATAAAAACATGGTAATATTGATCCGACGCATGGAAATTTTAATGTCTGCTTTATATTTTATGTATACTTAGAAAATAAAATTAGTGCTAAATCTGATTGCATATGAATTTTGTCGTGTCCATCCAACCACTACATATCCTTGCCCAGTCTGCATAAAATTGGTTGTCTATATGTGCACACAGGGAAGGCTGAGAGACGGTCATGTTGCTTTACAGAATACACTGGAACGCAACCTAAGAATATAGAAAGAAATTGAAGGTTCTCTAAGGAGAATTTTTTCTGTCAAGAAGTTCCTCAATATTATTCTCAAAATTTTGTGAATTTCTAATGTTTGGAGTTGCTAAGATTGAGACGAAAAATTTACCATGTTAATGGTTTATATTTGGTTTAATAATTAATTCTTGCCAACATCTTGAATTTTAATGCAAAATAGAAGTAATAAGTGCAGAAAAGGAGAATCTAAAATTGAATGTTGGACTGTTAGTTTAGCGTATGCACTAATTTAGATCGTCCAATTCTAATCATGCAAATTGCATGCCATAATTTATGTGAATAGAGTTTAGGATCTTATCCTAAACCACCAAGGACTTGCACAACCATGATTTTTCTAAGCAGTGTCCAGTTTCTTTTATCTTTTTGCAAAAAGACTGTTAGGAATATGTATGCCCTATAGACCATTATTGTACATTGATGTATATTATAGTGGATGCTTGGACATATATATAAAGGACTTTCTTGCTTAACATGATAGTATGTTATCTGGTTACTCTTTATCTTAACATGTACACTTAGTATTATTATACCGTTTCTCTTATACATGTTGATAAAGCCCTTAGGATGTTAGCTTAACTACCAGGACTATGATGCGGATCATACTACTGGGACCTGGTAGTCCACAAGCACATCTTTTAATTTTTCCTAGTCGAGAGTATATCGAGACAGGGCATCGATATTCCAGAGTAGACTAGTGTGTACGTTTCTTAACCCTGTAGGGGCGATGGTTAATTCTATATCATTGGTATTTGACATCAAAGAATGGACACAGGTGCTCATTAGAGAATATATACACCGAACAGGACTCGCCGAGAACTCCTAGATGTTATTATACATATCGTCAAATAGCAGTTCTCTAATGATACTGGTACAGGTTAGTCTGTAAACCCTAGATCGTCATAGAGTTGTGTGGTTCCCACTGTGCTTTGATTTCCTCCTTACCACGGCTCAAAGGAGTCATGCAAACATGTGGATTTTGGGTACAATCCCGAGTCACATGGAGGCAATGAGCGATATGAGAGGTTTCGTTTCTTCCGGTATAGGGAGTTGATGTTGCGCTTTGCTCGATTGGCTATAACAAGAAGTCCCTGGTCAGGGCTGTTGATGAGATTTACTGGTAAGAGTTATCAGTAGTTTCTCGTACCGTTATAGGCCACACATCGGCATGACTTATCAAGTTATTGGAGTCTGACGATTCCACCCCAGACTCGATATGCGACATATCAGATGAAGAGACCGGACTGTACGGTCTCTTCGTCCTATAGGCTTCATGGGAGTTTGGACAAGCTTACTTGTTGATCTTCTATTTGCTCAATACCTAAGTAGCCGTTACGTCCAGCTAGTACCGCTGGCGGCTTGTGGGTGACTGATGTGATCATCACCTACTGCTGGCGTATTGACGAGTCTTTAGAGTCCCACATAGAAGTTTCTGGTTAAAATGAAACGAAGTAGGGCATATATGTTGATATATGCGGGGGCCTAATTAAATACGAGTATGTGATATCGTATTCTAATTTGGCGGTTATTTGATATCAGTTAGGTTATATGTGATATAACCGGATTATTGAATCAAGTGTTGATTTGATAATGTGATATACAGATAAATGATATTAGTCGGTTATATGTGATATAACCGGATTATTAAATCAAGTGTTGATTTAATAATTTGATATATATTATATTTGATATAATTATATATTAACTAATATTATTAGCTCACTAATTATTCTTCATAATATATATATAAATATGTGTGTGTGTGTGTGTGTGTGAAGCATGTTTGATTTTCTATTTTTAGAAAATAGAAATAAAAGAGGTGGAAAATAAGGAGATATTTTGGGTTTGAGGAATAGGATGAAGCATGGTTTTTTATTATTGTTTATTACTCTTGACTCACTATTGAAGTATGGTTACAATTTTTAATTGTTGAAAATTGTATGCTTCAATAAGTGATGAGATATAAGAGCCATTCTACACTTGCATTCTCTTCACTTGATCATTTTCTTGAGTTGAGCTCCTTGCTCTTTAGCTCTCTCCATTTTCTTCACCTCCTCCTCCAAGCTTAATCCTTCACATGAGTTGTGAACTCTTGAGCTTGTGAGAATCCTAGTGAGCAAACAAAACCCCTAGTACACCATCCTACACTTGATTATCAATTAAGTGTAATGTGTTTCCTTCACTAAAGAGTTTAGTGAAGAGCTAGCTTGGATTAGTGGAGCTTTGGGTGGATCATTTTCGATACGAAGGTCATCGAAAGAAGCTTGTTCATTCCTCAAGTGGAGCCTAGTGGAGTCGTAGGGACTACAATCCGGAGCTTTAGAAGAGAAGGACGCGGTCTATAAAGGTTGTAGCCTCCTTTCCTTTAGTTAGTTTAGTTTGATATCATTATAGCAACCCTAATTATCTAGTTTGATCCTAGGTTAGTCTAGTTTAGCACCCCAAATTTTTAAAGTTGCATACTTGATGCCGGTTTTGACCTCATGGTGGTGCTAGGGTAGACTTTCAGAGAACCCTCCCGTTTCTCCTAAAAGTCAACATTCCTGAATCTTGTGAGATTGCTATCTGGATACTCTTTTTTTAGTTCTTGACATGTCAGACACCCAGACACTTCAAGGATGCTTTAAGACACTCCTAAGGTATCCAACGACTTATCGAACCATATAACTAAAGATGGTGCCACTTTTCCAATGAAAAATCAATGCATAGTGTGAACAAGACATAATATATGTCAAGAAAAGATGCAGATCAATTTTCTCAGAGTAAAGTTTGAGAAGATGAGCGTATATTTGCATGAAGGTCTATGAAACATATCCATGACCTTGATTGACACTTTTGGAAATAGACACCTGACATCGAAGTTCATCTTGTGTGATCCGTGAAACTGGGTATGACTACCCTATCAGCCACATGGAATAAACATGGCATGGGTTGGGATAATAATATATCCTGCATAAGCAACCCGGCCAACCCTAAGCCACAGTATTCATTAATCTGTGGATTGCTATCCTCTGCATCCACATGGGGTATAAAAAAAGATAAACTACGGGTGAAAATAAATAAGAAGAAAGTTACTATGGGGAAAATAATCTTTGTTCTTCAATGCTGTCTCCAAGACTCAGATTTGGTGCATCTCTATAGAAAATATAAATCTGGTTTAGACTTATGGATGAATGCATGCACACATATAAGGATGTACAATAAGGATACCAAAAATATTAATATTTAATCCTAAAATAGCCTTCCCTTACCGTATAGCATTGTACTGTTGTACTGATGGAGTTGGTCCTGTTCACGTTACCAATAGTACTAATTGATTTCTGTATCTCATACATGTAAAACTCGGTTTGGGCCCACAACACATGGGCTTTTAACATAGTGGAACTCCATCCAAAAGACTAAAGTCTTATGAAGGTTTTTCCCATCTTATATCATATACCCATATGCATCCCACACTTCACGTGCGAGGGCTCAAACCTCAAAATGCAACGTGGACAAATAAACACCCGAGCACTGATACCATGTTGATCGCACGCTTTTGGCGTGTCGGATGTTCAAAGTTCTAAAGTTATAACCGCGATCAGGACGGTGTCGCTATGCAGCTAGCCGGTTGAGCACGGGTCGATCCACAGAGAGATGGTTGTATGTTCGTTCGAGTTTTAGACGAGTCAATAAAGAATGTGTATATGTTTGTTCAAATCTAACCTATGTGTTTTAAATGCAAGTATAAAGTTGTTAAGAAAAAGATACGAAAGTGTAAGCTGAAGAAATCCGCACTCAAAACCTTTGAGCCGAGTCTTGACCAATTGAAGCTAGAGCAATCGGCAACAACGTGGATTAGGGTACTTAAGCACGGTATTCGTGGAATCCGGCTTATTGACCCTTGTCCGTCCGTTCTTGTCTCTTGCTTTCGCCTCCGGCCAAACCGAACGCAACCGGTCACGGTTAGGAATCACCGTTACCTTGGTAGGGTAGGGTGCCTAACGGAGCGCTTGCGTAACGTTTGGACGGAGTTCAAAGGAAAATAACGGGAAAAGGAAATGAGGAATGAAAACTTAACTTACAATATTGTATTTATTCTTAACAACAATATATTACAACCATTCACAAAACGAACCAAAAAGAGCAAAAGAAAAGATAAACAAAGAAAAGAAAAGAAAAGATTACAAGCAAGTAATTAAAAGTGCATGGAATTTAAGTGCAAGAAAGTAAATGAGCAAGAAATGAAATTAGGAACTATAGAACCCAAAACAAGACATGGGTTCAATAACCAAATCTTAAACTTGCAAGCTCAATTAAGAGGTTGCAAGATCAAGAAAAGGTAAAGAACTCATGGAGAATGAAACACAAAAGAGAGAACATTATTGATTTCAAAATGATACAACCCCTTGAGATCAATGACCAAAGCTTAAACTTGCAAGCTCACTTAAGAGGTTGTAAGATCAAGTTAAGGTAGAGAGCTCAAGGGGGAAGCTAAGCAAAAGAATACAAAATAACCCTCATCTTCATTTAACATCCCTTCAAAAGCTCTCACAACAATTTCATGGAGGAAAGAATGAAGAAGTAAACTAAAAACTAACAAAAAGTGGGCATGAAAAAGAACATCCATGGCTTGGCAAGTTCTGGGCAATTTATAGGCAGGAAACAGAGAAACTAGGGCAACATTCTGACACTATATGAATTGACCAAACAGCCCCTGAAAAGTTTTCAACTGACGAGCCTATACGGCCGCGGTTCCGCGGCCTAAGCGCGCTTATGCCGCGGAACCGCGGCCATAAAGAGGAGTTAGGCCTTCAATTTGGGTGAGTTTCCTTGGTTTTCTGTACTCTTCAGTGTGGTATATGTTGTTTCTCAGAATCTCTTCAAAATATTTCCAGAATTTCAGCAGATCAAAAAGTGATGTGATGTGGATCTTTTGCCATGATTTTTCTTGAGCTCCGCGTAGATATGTTGGATCTTGTGTTGACATTGAGCTTTGTGCATGAAAATGACATTGATTTGCCATTTTGTCTCTTAAACTGGTGTGCGGCAACATACGGATAGAGAGCGGAGACCCGTGTTTTATCTGTGGTTGGCAGTAATCCGGAATTTGTCGTGCTTTTCCATGAATTTCACTGTTTAGAGCTGAGAACCAGTATCCTGCATTTAACTAGCAAACACGGCTCAAGAGTACCTACCGATAAACAAACGAGCGTAAGAATGGGCGGTATAGAATGCAATATTCTGGTATGAACACATGTAAAGCTCGGTTTGGGCCCATAACACGTGGGCCTACACATGAATGTGCATGGGCTTTTAATATAGTGGGATTATGTTAACCGCATTCTCAACAATACATATCACACCCAGACCTTTTCTTTTCTTTTTTGGATGTGAGCCTCATTGGACTCGAATTAGTTACCTTTCCACTTTGGAGACGAAAGCAGCACCACCGGGTTATTACCCTTTGGAAATCCACATCTTTTAACTATTGTACTGATGGAGTGGGTCGTGACCACAGCGAATCTACATATAATTATTCATTGTCGTATCAAGTATCAACTACATGCGTCCTTTGGGTCAAATTCGCATCTTAATTATTCATTAATTTTGTTTTGATTTTATTTATTTATGTACTTTGAATGTAGATGTGTTTATGTACTTTGAATGTAAATATATATAGTTAGCTGTTTGATTTGTTTATAGTACAATATCGAAGTTATTCTTTCCCATTTACTACTGTAACCCCATAATGAAACTTCCTTATATTTACGAAGGGAATAACCGCAAGCGATAATCCGTGTTCTGCTTTATGATTTCTTGTTCTGCACATATCAAACCGGGATGCATTTCTTTATGAACTACTTTTCTATTATATGTCAAAGTATCGTCAACTTTCCACTTTTGATCTAGTTTTCGAGTGTTCGACTGCAGTATATAGAGCATTAAGATTTTGGTCGTGCTCATTAAGGCTGCACACTTTAAAATATTTCAGGTATTTGACTTGTTTGACACAAAACACAATGGAATTTTAGGGTTTGAAGAGTTTGCGCGTGCTCTCTCTGTATTCCATCCAAACGCTCCCATTGAAGATAAAATTGATTGTAAGTAAAGCTTGCTGCATGGTTCTGTGTGACCTTTTCTTTTGCTTGATGTACTCAGTTATGGTTTGATAATAATTATTATATATTCAAATATTGAACTAATGCTATACTGAGAGGCATGTCGTGAATAGATGCTTAAATCAATTACTTGATCATATCTTTCCAATGTTACGCAATTGTAAACTTTCCAAAAAAGAAAATGCTTTACAGATTCATCATCTAATCGACTTTAAACCAACATGTGAGGAGTTTCTGCAATTATTCTTTAAGTAGGGTAGCTGAATATAGTTTTTCCCCCCTCCTCTTTTGGCAATGTGTCAGCGACACACTTCAGTAATAGGAGGATTGGAGGCCTCAAAACATGCTATTATCCATTTACATCAAGTTTAGCATGCTATGATTCAGTGAGACAAGTCACTACTCATGGGGTCTCACACGCGCGCGCGCGCACGCACGAACGATTACAAAATCTAATAACATTACAAATATAATCACGTACGCACACACGCACACACACACACAATTACAAAATCTAATTACGCTACATATCTAATCACACACAATTACAAAATCAAATTACACACTATTTAAAAAAACTAATTACAATGGCAGTTAGGAACTAGATGCAGATTTTTTAATAACAAAGTATTGAATTGCCGGCTCTGAAAGATCAATTACTTATTGCTGACATTTTCTAAAAAACATTGACTCGCTCACTCTCAGTCCCCTTAAACCCCTTGATCTCATGAGCGAGTCCACAATATGTTATTTGATAGTCCTTGGCTTGTGTCACCTTGGATCCCTTTCCCTCTCTCTTGGTGTCTCCCCTTCTTGTGAAACCTGTGTCACAACACCCTTTGTCGGTCTAACCTTTATCCTTCGCACCCTCTTTCTTGGTGGAGAGCAATTGTAGATGATAAGTCTGCAAACCCCTATGTTGGGAAATCTTAACAAGCCCATTTAGTTGTTTCATTTAAAAAAAATTAAAATAAAAAATCATTCTATAAAAAATGTGAGATGGTCACTATCAGTAAAAGAATCAACTGCCTGTATGTTTACAGTTGAAACTTAAATAGAATTTCCACATTTGCTCTACAATTTTTACTGATATCTTGGACCTTGGGAAAAGTTGTTCTGTTGGAGAAGGAACTGTGTCGCAAAGAAACTTGGTTCTAGTCCGTGTGCATTTTTGGACAGGTTAGGCCACACAATAGCTAAATTTGCTACAAGTTGGCCTTTATTTGATTATAGGTTTAATTCCAAAAAACTACCAAAAACTAAGGGGTTGTTGTAAGTAACTACCAAATTCTTTGAAAATTACATGAAACCACCAAGTGTTCGGAAACTTGTAAAATTAATAAACAATAAACCACCAAACTTTTTTCGTAAATGTTCAATAAACTACCAAACTTGTTTACTAAATATTCAATAAGCTACCAAACTAGTTTAAGAAAGTTTAAGGTTCGTATACTTTGGTAGTTTTCTGAAATTTTCAAAGAATTTGGTAGTTATTTATCACAACCCCTAAGTTTTTGGTAGTTTTTGGGAATTAAGCCTTGATTATACTGTATGACAGACCATTTACTTGATGGATTGGATGAGTCATTATCTATTATGTCAAGTTGTATGCAAATTTATCATGTTAGGCCTGGAGTTTGAATTAATACTGAAACGTTGATTGAACAGATATCACATCCATTGTCATGTTTACTTGTTCGGCATGCAAATTGCTTCATGCTCATCCTAAATGTCATCTTTTGTATTTATCTACTTTTTGTTTCTGTCATTCTACTGATATTATTCATAATTCTCGATTGAAATATGCTGAACGAAAGGCAACTTCATATTAACTTGCAGTTTCTTTCCAGCTGTATGATCTGAAGCAGCAATGTTTTATTGAACGGCAAGAGGTATCTGCTGTTAATCACACTTGCTCTTAGATTATGGATATTTTTCTCTACTTTGTTTCTCTATACTTACATTACTTTTTGAAATCCAAATCTTTCATCCATTTTATCTCTAGGATGCACTATATGTGATCGTCTATGCATGAATCTTATTAATTTCTTTAATATATTCAAAAGAACCAGTCTTGAGCCTTGTATTTGACTATGAATAGAAGGTCTTGCAGTCATCGAAATTTCTATATTCTCATGCTCGCAAAATGATATGCATGGGAAGACCAACTTTTCTATAAGGTTGTATCGTGGCAATTAGGAACTTATATAAGCCAGCCATCAAATGGGCATTGGATTTATAAATAAATTTGTAACCATAGAAAGAGAATATTAGAGATTGGAGGAGTCATCCTCTTTGTTGGAGACTATGGAATCATCACTGTACTTGCCTTGGGGATATTTTGAAATCACTATGATTTTTTTTATATTTGTAGTCGTCACATATTTACAAAAGCATGATATCGATAGAATTCTCGATGTGGTTAACACCCAGAATCATGATATGTACAACTGATGTGGACTGCTTGAAACAGACCCTCCAACATTTGTAATTTGTTTTAAGAATCTAACAACTAAATATCCGTCAACAGTTTTTTGAAACCGAAAACCTAAAAGCTAGAAGATTCACATCGACTGATTATAAACTACCACATTAGTTTTGTATTTTTCTGTGGAAATGTACTTTAGCAGTTGCCTAATTGTCAAGTGATTGTCGCTTCTCGTTCAAGTCCGTTTCTTGCACGAGAAAGGTCTCATATTCTTCTGTATTCCCTATTTTTATGTTTTAGTTTGTAGGATCTGTATCAACTTGAGAGGATAGCTGAAAATGTCAACTTCTTACTGCTTGATTTATTCATTTATTTCAATGACAAAGATCTTACAACAGTGATTTCATATTATATATGTTAGGGGTGCGGGGACTCATGTAGCTGAGGAAAATAATACTTGTATATTAGCCAGCCTCCATGTGTCTATCTCCAAAGTCCAAACCCTTCATCAGCATGCCATGCTGAGAAGAGGTTGTGTCTATCTCCAAAGTCCAAACCCTTCATCAGCATGCCATGCTGAGAAGAGGTGAATATCATTTTTAGCCAACCAGCCTGTGTATATTCTAGGTTTGCCATGGTTATACTATGTGAGCAGTTGATACAATTTGAGCATCATATAACGGATGCAGAAAATGCCACAACCAAAACAATGCACAAAGAGCTGACTACACGCGCTACAGTTCTTTGAACAGAAGGATACCCAAAATTATGAAAGCAGAATGTTATTCTTGTTAAATTAATAATAAATAATCCTCAAGAAGTAGATGTTGGGTTAAATTTGTCTGAACAAATTTGATCTGTAACTCGTGAGTGAGTGTTGAAATTGATACATTTCTTGGAATAGCTTCTTCATTATAAATAAGAATTATTCTTGGTTGGTTGTTGTTAGGATAAATCTGCCTCATGGAGTCCAGGTTGCCTTTTAAGCCTTCAACAGAAACATATTTAGGATGTTCAAAAGACTTAATGAGCCATAATTAGCAGTTATGTGAACAACAGGTTGTATATCTTTTTTTGTTGTGAACCAAAGACATTCATTTTCTTTGTATCCCTCTTTTTCTTGCTTAATATATTACTGTTGGCATGTGATATAATATGCTTCCGTGACGTTCGTTTTCTCTATGTGGTTTCTTTTCTTGCTTAAGTTATTACTGTGAAGTTCCTGTTGCAGCATTTATTTTGATCTCTCTGTCTCAAACTATAATTTCTGTGCCTTCTGGATTCTAGGTGAAGCAAATGGTAGTGGCTACACTTGCTGAATCTGGGATGAATCTTTCAGATGAAGTCATAGAAAGTATTATTGATAAGGTACACCATTGATCTTTTTGAATTTGTTTATATTTACACGGCTGAATTATCAGAAACTGCCTTCAACTTACATGCATTTAAAAAAAATAACTGTCTCATACTATATAAATTATAAAGCACTAAATTATTGTAGGAAACTACCCTTAGTTAACCGTAAACTACATGTGGGTTGCACTTGATGTCTTTGGAACTTTTCATCCCTAGGTATAAGATCTCCCTCAGTCCTCCCATTCCCCTTTCCTCACCGTCCTCCATCCCCAATTCAAGATGTGAATGCGAGAATTGAATTGCTAACAAGCACTTATAACTGAAGAATCGTAATAAAAATTTGTATGCATATCCTTTCACTTCCAATCAGCTCATGGTTGCATTCGTCCGACGCATGATATAGTTTATGATCAAGTCGGGGAATCATGATAGAGATGATGAGAGGGTTAGGATGTGGAAGAGGGAGCTAGCCACTGCTGGTGGTCAATGACGAAGGCTCATGGGTTCCAGGCAGTAGCGCAATAGAGTAACGCAGCATATAGAATAGAAGAAAACCACCATTATTAATTCACATAGAGTGCTGACCAACAACAACTGAGCCTTTTATCTCAAGCATATGGGGTAGGCTACATTAACCAACATGAGAATCACGCCGGGTCCAGCACATGAATCCTTCGCCTCCACTCACTCTTATCTAACAATATACTTTCATTGAGGCCTATGGCAACCATATCTTTTCGTATCATCTCCATCCATGTTTTCTTTGATTTTCCTTTCACCCTTTTGACATTGCCTACATCGATAGTATCCATTTGTCGAACCAGTGCTTTTATAGGTCTGCGTCACACATGACCAAACCATCTTAGCCGGTTTTTCCGCATCTTCTCCTCCACACGTGCTACACCAACTTTTGCATGAATATTCTCATTTCACACCTTATCTTTTCTAGTGTTATCACACATCCAACGAAACATGCGCATCTCTCCTACGTGCATCTTTTGTGTATGTTGCTTCTTAGGAGCCCAATATTCTGTACCATATAATAAGGCAGGCCGAATAGCGCTTCGATAAAATTTCCCTTTCAATCTTAACGGAAATTTACGATCGCATAAAATTCCTGTTGCACTCCTCCATTTCAACCAACCAGCTTGGATCCTTTGATTAACATCGCTATCGATCTCCCTATCTTTTTGGATGATGGAACCTAGATATCTAAACTGATAGCTCGGTGAGCTGACCATGGTTATCAAATATAAGGTGGTTAAAAAAGCTTGAAGCTTGGATCAGATCAGCTCGATAAAGGTTGTGTCAAGCTCATTTGATAGTTAAACAAACAAATCTTGAACATAAATAGAAATTCGATAAAATAAATGAAGAAACATGTACATATCATGTTCGAGCTCGGCTTGTTTACGGCTCGTGTGGGTTCAGATAGTTTACGACCTATTTAGTAGTTAGTAGAATAGTGAAATAGTTGCATATTCTTCAATTTAGATCATATTTATTAACTAGTCAATATTAACTCAAAAATTATAATAAATTTTTAGTTGGATATTGACATATTGTCATACAAAAATATCGAAGAATCCAGATATCGGCATGGTTTTAAACAAGCACTAGCTCGTTCGTTTAGTAATAACAATATTTCTCACTGCTCAATTTGTCAAAAATAATATTGAACATCTGTTATTTTTCATATATTTTCGTAATTATTTGTAACTATTTTTCTAGAATTTAAATAGGCTCGATAAACCTTGAGGCTTGGCTCCGACTCGTCGGATCTCGGTGAAAACTCATTCGGGCTCGTTCGACAACCAAATGAGCTGATCTTGAACATGCTAGCTCGTTTATTTGATCCAAGCTGAACAAGCTAAAGCTCGGCTTGTTTAACAGCCCTAATCAAATCCCATTTGCTTAGAATTTAGAAAGGAAAAAGTTCTCCAAGACTCCAAATAAAAATTGCAAGCGAATTCTCAACCAAAAATGCTAGCATTTTCTCATCATTTGCAGCAAGCACACTAAAATTGTTCTCGACAAAAATACAGTAAATTTACACTGGAAAAGCGCAATTTTCAACAAGATAAGAATTGAGATAAAAATATCAGAGGTATGAATATTTTACTAGCCAGGGGCATAGTTATTAAATAAACTAAAGTTAGACATCATAAGTTAGTTGTTCATAATTAGTAATAGTTTAAGGTAGTTTATTATATGTATTATAGCATGGGGTGTTATAAAATCTATGTAAGTAGAGAGTAGTTTTTGATAATCGGGCCTAATTACATTTATAATTCTGCTAATTAGTGGGAATGTCTTTGATGTTCCTATCCTAAGACCGTGTTCCTTTTCCCAAACTCTTGTTCTATTTGTCCCTCACCTATGAGTCCCCCGGCTATGTAGCCACCAGAATCCTCTCATATAAAGCAAGTTTGTTCTTTTATTCCGTTGGTGCTTGCTTAATTTTCCGATTGTGATTTTTATTATTCTAACCATGTTTTGCATGCTTATACTTACATATTTTATTCTTCCAAAGCATGTTCCAGCAGAAGGGTTGCGTTAGGTTGGTTGCCGGCAGTAAGTATACAACATAGTTGGATCTCTATGAATTGAATGCTTAACCATGTTTTGCATGCTATTCTTGATTCTAGCTCCAAAGATTTGATATCTGAATCTCAGAGCATAATTTTTTATTTTTTTACGAAAGAAACTCAGGGCACAACATATGCAAATCGGGAATTGTGAAGGAGATTAATCACTGAATAATAGAGGAGGATGAGTTTTCTAGAATGAGTAGGATAAGGTGGGGACATTCATACCTCAAATGCCTTCGATATTAAAAAGCACTCTTGTGATCGTATTTGATGCTTGTTCACAATTATAAGCATTGCACATACACTTGTGTTAGCAATATTTTTTGGATTCTGGGATGAGGACAGTTAAAGCTTGATGTTTAACTTGATAAATACACTCAATGTTCCTTTGTAGGCCTATGGCTGAGCTCATGTTGAACACTGTATTGATTTGTGTTGGCATCTCTTGATAGGGAGTAATTTGGGATTAAAACATTGAACATATCTATGTACACAGATGTCAGATCTTCTGGTACTAAAATTGCCTGCCTAGCAGAAAGAAGATTTTCTTTGGTGCATCTTTATAACCATTAGTTGCTATATGCAATGAAATGGAGTCATCGACACATTGGCTGAATTGTGAGGGTTTGGTAGAAGGAACTAGTGAAAATGCTAAAAGATAAATCTTCCTTCGTGGCACTCTTTGCAAATTTCAGGTCAAGGATGTAATGCTGAGCAAAATTTGAACATAGTGTATATTAAAACCAGCTATTGGTAATGGTTTTGCCCCTTTACTTGTGTTAACAGTCATTTTATTCATGGTGCTCCAAAGACTATTTTACATACCTTTGTACAACACATGTCAGCTTCTAACTGTGGTCTTTTTTACTCATAATATTTCTACTGGATATGGTTATATTTTTGAGAAAATGTTTGTTTTTTTCTTTCAACTTGTTTATTGCAGACATTTGAGGAAGCTGATACAAAACATGATGGGAAAATTGACAAGGAAGAGTGGCGTAACCTTGTTTTGCGCCATCCGTCACTTTTGAAGAATATGACTCTCCAATACCTCATGTAACTAATGCTTTGACTTTCTGTGGCCTCTCTATTGAAACATTTATCATCTTCAATATTGCACACTCAATTAAGTCGTGGTTAGGTATGAAGTCTGCCTTGAGTGAGAATCTACGGAGGGGTTCATATCATGAGAAAAAGAAAAGAAGCAAGGATTTAGATGAAGCTTGAATCTGAGAATCAGTGCCCTTGACCTTTTTCGTTATTCAAAAGAATTCATGCAGTTCCCTCGTCGTTGCTGCACATCTTTGATCATATATTGCTATCCTTCCTATTGTTTCTACTATACAAGCTCCTCCTTTTTGCCACTTTCCCTTCTATCCTTATTCCTCATCACCTACCACCGACTTCTCATTCAGTCAGTTTTTAAATTTGAAATTTGATGTTTGATTTAAAGCATGAGGCTATGGATGGAAGTTTGGCTTGATATATTTTCTTAAGGGCACCATAGATTCCCTACCCCATACAAAGAAGGATGCCTATGTTTTCTTCCCCTCCACCGTGATCACCATTTTCTTCTCGTATAAGCTTTCATTTCAATTAGTGCTAATAAATTAACTACGGAGTTCAATTTCAAACCAAGCAATCTAGCAGTCATAATTAGTATCAGATTACCAAGAAGATCGAAGAAATTTTATACTCGGCTCTTTTCCCTTATTTATGGCATCCAGTTAGCTGTAGAAATTGATAGATTGCATATGATCATCTTTCCCAGCTTGTTCTATACTCCCATGCCCCCTCATGTTAACTCTTTGATGTTAAGTCTCAACAAATACATTACATGATTAAAATCTATTTATGGGTTTGAATGGATTGTAATTTGTTAATAATATTCTCCTACCATACCGGGAAGCGAAAAAGACGGTTACATGGAGTGCAGTGTGATTAGCTATGTTTGGTGGATTCATTGTTGAGGAGACATATCCGTATCGGATTCATATTCATACGAGATTCTATCTGATTTGTCAATAATACCTTTGAAACTCTTCTTGACATCATAAAATTTATATTTGTGTTGTAGATGTATCGACTTGGTATCATTGAATAAAATATCAACAATCGAAGTATCAAAACTTTAAAGTTATTTTTATTGTTAATTTATAGTTACTAAAATAATGAAGTTTGTTATAATGTATGTGTATATGTATAAGCATAAATAATTATCGAATACCAACAAATTGTTTCCTAGATTTTGGAAAATCACCGAATCCGAATCTGACTCGTATCGTATCCTTCATTGTATTGAATCTATGCTGCTTAATCACAGTGGATACTATATAGCATCGCCATTTCCACATGGGATTGTGTTGGCTTTGGCATCTGGCATCCATCTCTGCTTCCACTGTTGAAACAAATCCTGGTTCTGTTCTTTCCAGATAAATGAAATTAGTAACATAATAATAGTGTGCCTGAATTAGACCTGTTCTTGTAGCTCACCGTCCTTTCAAGATAATTCAATTCTTTCAAGCTGCAATACCCGGTGTGATTTGGTCTGGTCTCTTGAATATCCCAACATCTATAGCATTCCTAAAGAATGGTTAAAAAAGAAGTTCTAAAATATAGATAATTTCATACGATTCATACCATGACACCATCTTGATGAAAGCTTCTCTTTCTTGTTAGGAATATGTATGCCCTAAAGGCCATTATTGATGATATAGTGGATGCTTGGACATATATAGAGAGGACTTTCTTGCTCGACATGATAACATGCTATCAGGTTACCTTTACCTTTATCTTAACATGTAGAATGGTATTTATACTGTCTGTCTCTTACATGTTGATAAAACCCTTAGAATATGTACTTAACTACTAGGACTATGATATCATACTGGTGGGGCCAGGGTGGTCCAAAAGTATATCCTTTAATAAGTTCCTAGTCGAGGGAATATCGAGACTAGGGCATCGATATTCCAGAGTAGACTAGTGTGTACGTTTCTTGTCCCTTAGAGGGCGATGGTTAATCCCACAACCATTGGTGTGTGACATCAAAGATTGTACACATGTGCTCATTGGAGAATGGGTATACCGAACAGGACTCGCCGAGGACTCCTATGTGGTAGTATACCTATCGTCAAATAGCAGTCCTCTGGTGACACTGGTACAGGTTAGTCTGTAGACCCGAGATCGTCATAGAGTCTTTTGCGGCAACCACTATGCTTTGATTTCCTCCCTACCACGCTCAAATCAGACGTGCAAACAGGTGGATTTTGGGTACAATCCCGAGTCGCATGGAGGCAATGAGCGATATGAGGGGTTTCGTCTCTCCCGGTATTGGGGGTTGATGTTGCGCTATGCTCGATTGGCTATAACTGGAAGTCCCTGGCCAAGGCTGCTGCCGAGATTTACTGATAAGTGTTGTCGGTAGTTTCTCGAACCGTTATAGGCCAGACATCGGCATGACTTATCACGTTACTGGGGTCTGACGTTTACTATCTCTAGACATGATATGCGACACATCAGATGAAGAGACCGGACTGTACGGTAGTGTTACTGATAGGCTTCATGGAGACTATGGACACGCTTGCTTGTTTATCTTCATATCGTTTAATACCCGGATAGCCGTTACGTCCAGCTAGAACCGCTGACGGCTTGTAGATGACTGATATGATCATCACCTACTACTGGCGTATTGATGAATCTTTAGAGTCCCACACGGAAGTTCCCTGGTCAAGCGAAACGAAGTAGGACACATATATGATATGTGTGTGGGCCTGATTAAATACACGTGTGATACCGTATTGTAATCTGGTAGTTATATGTTATCAAGTTCGGTTATATGTGATATAACCAGATTATCGAATCAAGTGTTGATTTGATAATGTGATATACAGATAAATGATATTAGTCGGTCATATGTGATATAACCGGATTATTAAATCAAGTGTTGATTTAATAATGTGATATATATTATATGTGATATAATTATATCTCAACTAATATCATTAGCTCACTAATTATTCTTCATTATATATATTAATATATATGATATATATATATATATATATATAATAATGAAGCATGGCTTGATTTTCTATTTTTGAGAAAAATAGAAATGAGGTGTAAATTGAGAGCATGGTTGCAAGCATGAGAGTTATATTTGTTTATTCATCTTGACTCACTATTCAAGCATGGTTGCAATTTTATATTGCAAAATTCCATTCTTGAATGAGTGGGGGTCAAGAGTTGCGATTCATTCTTTGCCCATTCTCAACACTTAGCCATTTTTCCTTAGTTGCTCCCATGGTTGCTCTCTAACCTCTTCATCTTCCTCATTGCCATTATTCAAGCTTCAACCCTCACATGAGATGTGAATCATGAAGCTTGAACACAAACATGTGAGCTTTAACACCCCCTACTTCACCATCCTACACTTGATTAGCGATCGGGTGTAGCGTGTTTCGCGTGGATCATCTTCGGCACGATGGTCATTGGAGGAAGCTCGTCCAAAGCCTCAAATGGAGCTTAGTGGAGTCGCGGGACTACTACATGGAGCATGTGAAGTGAAGAACTCGAACTACAAAGGTTGTATGCTCTTTTCTTCTCTTTAGATCATCACATCACAAAGGCAAACCATAATATTCTAGTAAAGATCTTGTATAGTCTAGCTTAGCACCAATAAAAAATTTGAATTTGGCATATTTGATGCCACTTGAAACCTCATGGTGGTGCTAGGGTCGACTTTCATGGTATCAAGGCCAAGGTAGAACATTAGGGTAACTTGTAGCGATGTTGGAAATCCACCGTTTTTGTCGCGTAAAAACTGCCGATAAAAACAGTTTCAAAAATGATGTTTTAAGTTGTTTGCACACCCCGCGGGCTCACGGTTTGAACCGAGAAGCCGCGGGGTAGAGCGGCGCACCCTGGGGAATCCCTGGAGGGACCGAACGGCTGGGCCCACTCCCCAAGACCACCATAAGGTGGTCTTGTCGGTGGGGACTCGTAACTGCCCTACCTTAGGCAGTTTCGGGTCTGCCTTATCCCTGGCCACCTTGTGGCCTCAAGGGTGGGGTACCCCTTCTAGGCCCCCCATTCGATACTTAATTTTGGGATCTTCGCCTCCGCGAAGATTCAGGTGGGTTTCGAGTTCGTTTCGACTCCCGGATTGGCTTAAAACGATCGGTTTTGGAACTTTAGCTCATTGGATTTTTCAAGTCTTGGAAAAATTGGTTAAGTTTGCTAATTGCATGCGGAATTCTAATATCGCGGTTACTTTACAAGCTTTGTGATGTGTGATACAATTATTAGAATCCGGATTAATTAGTTTTATGAAAACTAGTTAGTATATTGTAAAGCTAGCCGTTTAGTCTCAATCGATCGATTGCCACGAAGTTTTGATTCGGATCAAAACTCCGTCGCAATTGCGTATTGTACGCGATCACTAAACCGGGAATCTTGTTGAATTATCCGACAACCAATTGAAAAGAGTTTTCAATTTGAGACTAAAATGCAAGTTTTATAAGTTAGGCATGAAATCCGAAATATGAGATATTCCGGGTTTATGATGTCTAAGGATAATGCGGATTCTAATTGTTGTAGTTTTCTGTTTCTTTTTTTGCGACCGTAAGTGTAATATGTGGGGTATCTCGATCTCGTTGCTATATGTCAACGAGTTTTAGAGATACACATATTTGCTTACGTTGATGATATGTGATATCATGTGTTGCTGTTGATATGATTTGTTGGATCGTCGTGAAAGAATAGCCGGTTTTTTTTATGTGAGATGAGGGTTTTTATTTTCATTCATGTAAAATCTGTATGTAATATTCTTTTATTGGGGCACTTCCGGGTTGAGGATATTGTCACCGCTGTTGTATATTATTTACTTTTCCGCATTAGGATAGACCCAAGGCGGGTAACAAGTAACCGGGTTCTAGAGTCCAGTGGGAGACCATCTCAAAGAGTTGAGACCGGGTCTCCTAACTCTAGAATTGTCAGGGTTACTTGCCGCTCTCGTAGGGGTCTAGGGATGTGGGTTTGACTATTCATCATGACCGTGGAATCCGTGTTTTACATTACTGGCTAAATTTAAAACACGGACATCCTAGTATATCCAATATTTCATATGTTGTTTCTGCTGTTTGTTTCTGTGATGTTGATCATATAACTGCGTGAGACGAATGTACTATTATATATATGATATATAATAAACGTTACTTATGTTTTGCACCCGCGCTAGTCCAGCCCTCACTCTGCCGGTAGTTAAGTAACCAAACGGTGCATGACGGGACCTCGTGGCGAATGCGGATGGCATAAGCGTACGTTCTATTTTCGTTTCATTTTTCTGTAATGTTTATGAAACATTAAGTTGATGGGACTTCATTGATGAGATTAATGAAAAAAAAGAAACCAAAAGATATTGTAGAATTGAATTTTCAAAAAAGGTTGCTTTAGTTTTTTGCTTTGCATATTGGTATCTTCAAAAACACTCATTTTCAAAAACATTAGATTCTACAACGATATCAAATTCATTACGCTCATGATTTTCTTAAAAACCTGCGCAGCCTTCCGTCATTTCAGATAAGTACTATTTAGTATTCGTGTTACGTTTGTTGACCTTAGCCAAGGCGTAGTGTGCGGTAGCTAATTAGTGCTTGTCTGCGGCATGTGATGCTATTGGATTAGGTTAGTCGTACGGCTTTGTTGACCTTAGCCAAGGGTCGCACGGGTGGGGTTGATTCAATCAAGAAATGACGGGTTGAACTTGGCTAGCACTTATGATTTGTTGACCATAGCCAATGTCATAAGTTGCTAGGGGTAAAAACATTATCAGGAATTTCAAGTATTGAAATTTGCAATGAGATTGCATACCTTCTATATTATAGTTGGATCTCGATACCCTCTACGAGTAAGAGTTACTCCTAGTAAAGTTTTGCATTTTACAATTAGCTAATCAAGTAGGTGTCTAGAAAGGTGTCAGCGAGGTTATGCCTTTAGGGAAACGAGGTTTATTTTAATTAGGTCCGTGCGAAAGCACGGAGAACCTCCCTCGGAGTACCGATACTTGCCTGGCCGAACGATTGGCGAACTTGTAGGGTGTAATTAATCCCGGCTAATTTTACCTTTTAGGGTTTGAAGAAAGATTTGATAAAAACAGTGGGAGCCATCCTGATTAGATAAAATAGCCAATCTAATCTTGCAAAGAGCGCACGCAAAGTGATTATCCTTCTCTCTCCTGGCAGCGACTAATGACATGCCTTAATCAAGATAATAATATGGATGTATTGACCGAACCTACTTATTATACTGGGCTATGTTCCGCTCTATCTTATGATTGTCATAAGTCTGAGTAAGGAATAAGGGAATATACGGATTCCCACGCCACCCAAACGAAGAATAAGCATGTTGATGCATCGTCTTCGAGTGTGTTCGTAACCAAGAACTGTTTCTCGGTCACCTCTATGTCCTGGGTATTGGATACCGGATCAGTACCCCACACATGTAATTTGTTACATGGGCTATAGACCGGTGAAGAACTGGGAAAGGGTGATATTTCTCTAGTAGTAGAGATGGTGCAATTGTTGCAGCCAAAGCGGTTGCTAAATATCACCCAGTGTTACCAACTGAATACAATGATTTTGAGCGACTGTTATATCATACCAATAATATTGTGAATATTTTACTAAATCGGGTGTTGATTGGGTAAGGTATGTTGTATAACAGTGTACATGTTCTGAATCAAACTACAGTTCTAAACGTACAAAACACACACAAGAGGAACGGTTCAGAAATGAACGATGTCTTCTTGAGGCATTGTAGACTAGGTTATGTCGATAAGACAAGACTAGCTGAAGTTCTATAAGGATGCATATTTGAATTCGTTCGAATTTACATCTTATGAAACTTGACAGTCATGTCTCAAAGACTAGGTGACCAAATCTCCGTTTACTGGAAACGGAGAAAGAGCTACTGAACTCTTGGACAAATACATGTTGATGTATGCGGTCCTATGTCTACATATGCCAGGGATGGTTCCGCATACTTTATTACATTCACCGATATTCTCTTAAGATACGGACATGTGTTCTTGTTGAAACACAAAACTGAATCTTTTGAGAATTTCAAGGAATATAAGTACGAAGTTGAGAACCAGATGGGTAAAGGTATTCAAATCCTTCGATATGATCGGGGAGAAGAATACTGGAGCACGGAATTCCGTGACTATTTAAAAGAGAATGAGATTCTCTCTCAGCTTACTCCTCCGTATACACCATAGCACAACGGTATATCGGGATGGAGGAATCGCACCCTATGAGATATGGTGCGCTCTATGATGAGTACTGCTGAGTTGCCTATTTCCTTTTAGGGACATGCACTTGAGAAGATGCATATTTATTGAATAGAGTTCTGATTAAATCCGTTGCCTGCCACTCCATATGAGATATGGAATGGGAAGAAACCATCTGTTAAACGAGTTAAGATATGGGGTTGTCCAGCCTATGTTGAAAAGCAAAATCCGGACAAGCTCGAGGCAAGGTCAGTTCTGTGCAAGTTTGTAAGATATTCCGACCATTCGCGAGGGTATATCTTCTACCACACCGAGGAACAAAAGATATTTTGTTTCTCGACTTGCCGTCTTTTTAGAAAAGGAATTTCTTGTGGAAGAAATTAGTGGCGATGAGATAGAACCGGAAGAAGTTCCAGCAAAGCAAACTATAACTGACGATTTGGTGGAACCGGAGGATTTAATAGTCCCCGACGAACCGCAACCACTCCACAGATCTAGTTAGGGTTTCTCATCCACCTGAGAGATACTACGGTTTCTCGTAGACGGTGGGAGCGAGGATTGCATCATGGAGATGATGGCCCAACTAGTTTCGAGCAGGCCATCAGAAGTGGAGACTGTGAAATGGCTGGATGCTATACGATCTGAGATGGAATCCATGTACACCAGCAAAGTGTTGACTTTTCATGTTGCTCCTGAAGGGGTAAAACCCATCGGGAACAAGAGGATCTTTGAAAAAGATAATTTGGTGTAGATGAAAAAGTTGAGACTTTCAAAGCTATGCTTAAGTCCATCGGGATCCTACTTGCCATTGCTGTATACCATGACTACGATATCTGGCAGACTGCACGTCAAAACCGCTTTTCTAAATGGTGATTTAGAAGAGAGCGTGTATATGACACTGCCAGAGGGCTTCATAGACAGTGAGCAGCGGAAGAATGTGCAAGCTGCTTAAATCCATCTATGGATTAAAGTAGGCATCGTGGAGATGGAACATTTGTTTTAATGAAGCTGTCAAAGAGTTTGACTTCATCAAAAGGATAGATGAACCATGTATAAATAAGAAGGTTGTAGAGAGTATGGTTGTCTTCCTCGTATTATACACAGATGACATACTCTTGATAGGAAAGGGTGTTCCTATGCTACACTCGGTCAAGCACCTCTTATCATACAGGTTTTTCATGAAAGATCTAACTGATGTCTTCTATATCCTGAGAGTATAGATCTATAGAGATAAATCTAATTGGATTTGGTATTGTCCCGATCCAGGTACGTGAGACACCATACTAAAGGGGGTTTAGTATGGAAGATTCTAAGCGTGGAAATGTACCCGCTTGTTCAGGAATCACTCTCCAAAGAGATGCCTCTCGAGACTGATTTGGAGAGGGCTCGCATGCAAGAAATGCCCTATGCTTTGGCAGACGGGTCAATGATGTATGCGATGTTATGTATCAGACCAGATATAACTTACTCACTAGGTGTAGTGAATAAGTATCGAAAAGATCTTTGGGAAAACCATTGGACAACTGAAGAACATTCTTAAGTGCTTGAGAAGGACTAAAGAGACGTTCTTGGTGTATGGTAACGGTGAACTCCAGATGGAGGCCTTTACCGATTTGAGCTTCCAGAGTGATAAGGACAACTGAAAGTCAGTCTCAGGTTTTGTCTTCACCCTCAGTGGAGGGACGGTATGTTGGAAGGGTTCCAAGGTATATACCGTAGCAGACTCGTTGATAGAAGCTAATTACATCGCTACCAACGATACTGCCAAAGAGATTGTCTGGATGAAAAAGTTCATGTGATGAACTTGGTTCCTACCATTGAACATCCAATACATGTGTATTGTGATGACAATGGAGTTGTGGTTTTGGCTTAGGAACCCCGGCCCCGTCTGCGATCCAGACATATTCTTAGACAGTATCACCTGATCAGGGAGATGGTTGATCTCCAGAAAATCGAGGTCAGGAGAGTTGACACAGAGGATAACACAGCGGATCCACTCACTAAGGCCATCCCCCAGATGCTATTCTAGAGACTTTTGGGACGCTGTGTATGAGATACAACAATTGGTCTTAGTGCAAGTGGGAGATTGTTAGGAATATGTATGCCCTAGAGGCCATTATTGATGATATAGTGGGTGCTTGGATATATATATAGAGGAATTTCTTGCTCGACATGATAGTATGCTATCAGGTTACGTAAATCTTAACATGTAGACTGGTATTTATACTGTCTCTCTTACATGTTGATAAAGCCCTTAGGATATGTACTTGACTACCAGGACTATGATGAGATCATACTAGTGGGGCCAAGGTGGTCCAAAAGTACATCCTTTAATAAGTTTTCAGTCGAGGGAATATCGAGACTAGGGCATCGATATTCTAGAGTAGACTAGTGTGTACGTTTCTTGTCCCTTAGGGGGCGATGGTTGATCCCACAACCATTGGTGTGTGACATCAAAGATTGTACACGGGTGCTCATTGGAGAATAGGTACACCGAATAGGACTCGCCGATGACTCTTATGTGGTAGTATATCTATCGTCGGATAGCAGTCCTCTGGTGACACTGGTACAGGTTAGTCTGTAGACCCGAGATCGTTATAGAGTCTTATGCGGCTCCTATCGTGCTTTGATTTCCTTCCTACCACGCTCAAATGAGACGTGCAAACAGGTGGATTTTGGGTACAGTCCCGAGTCGCATGGAGGCAATGAGCGATAGGAGGGGTTTCGTCTCTCCCGGTATTGGGGGTTGATATCGCGCTATGCTTGATTGGCTATAACTGGAAGTCCCTGGTCAGGGCTGCTGCCGAGATTTACTGATAAGTGTTATCAGTAGTTTCTCGAACCGTTATAGGCCAGACATCGGCATGACTTATCACGTTACTGGGTTCTGACGTTTACCATCCCTAGACATGATATGCAACATAGACGAAGAGACCAGACTGTACGATAGTGTTACTGATAGGTTTCATAGAGACTATGGACAAGCTTACTTGTTGATCTTCATATCGCTCAATACCCGGGTAGCTGTTACGTCCAGCTAGTACCGCTGACGGCTTGTAAGTGACTGATATGATCATCACCTACTGCTGGTGTATTGACGAGTTTTTAGAGTCCTACATAGAAGTTCCCTGGTTCAAGTGAAACGAAGTAGGACACATGTGATATGTGTGTGGACCTGATTAAATATGTGTATGTGATACCGTATTGTAATCTGGCAGTTATCTGTTATCAAGTTCGGTTATATGTGATATAACCATATTATCGAATCAAGTGTTGATTTGATAATGTGATATACAAATAAATGATATTAGTCGGTCATATGTGATATAACCGGATTATTAAATTAAGTGTTGATTTAATAATATGATATATATTATATGTGATATAATTATATCTTAACTAATATCATTAGCTCACTAATTATTCTTCATTATATATATATATATATATATATATATATATATATATAAAATAATGAAGTATGGCTTGATTTTCTATTTTTTAGAAAAATAGAAATGACGTGTAAATTGAGAGCATGGTTGCAAGCATGGGAGTTATATTTGTTTATTCATCTTGACTCACTATTCAAGCATGGTTGCAATTTTATATTGCAAAATTCCATGCTTGAATGAGTGGGGGTCAAGAGTTGCCATTCATTCTTTGCTCATTCTCAACCCTTAGCCATTTTTCCTTAGTTGCTCCAATGGTTGCTCTCTAGCCTCTTCATCTTCTTCATTGCCATTATTCAAACTTCAACCCTCACATGAGATGTGAATCATGAAGCTTATACACAAACATGTGAGCTTTAACACCCCCTACTTCACCATCCTACGCTTGATTAGCGATCGAGTGTAGCGTGTTTCTTACGCCAAAGAGTTTAGTGTAGAGGTAGTTTGAGGTGGAGGGATTTCGCGTGGATCATCTTCGGCATGATGGTCATTGGAGGAAGCTCGTCTAAAGCCTCAAGTGGAGCTTAGTGGAGTCGCGGGACTACTACATGAAGCTTGTGAAGTGAAGGACTCGAACTCCAAAGGTTGTATGCTCTTTTCTTCTCTTTAGTTCATCACATCACAAAGGCAAACCATAATATTCTAGTAAAGATCTTGTATAGTCTAGCTTAGTACCAATAAAAAAATTGAATTTGGCATGCTTGATGCCACTTGGAACCTCATGGTGGTGCTAGGGTCGACTTTCATTCCCTGCACATGCTAACTGTATAATAAGAGCACCAATTATTCCAGCCTCATATTTGCTGGAAATTGGTGTACCTATGAAACAGCAACAGTGTCTTAAACCACTTGAAGTTTCCAACGATTCAATCGTTATTAACATCGTTTTAAATATCGGTCATTTCAGACGGTTTATAGGCCGGTATATTGGATCCGGACCTCTTGCGATATGACACAAGCGATAAAAGATGAATATTAAGTTCTTGAATGTTGTTTTGACTTAATATCGGCCATTATATAAATATGGCTGATAAATCATTGTAACGGATTCAATAAAATCTTGGGCAATGGGTTTCAGCTTTTAAGGAATTGAAACCTGTTGCCCAATTTAAGGATGAAGATGATGAAACCTATTTTGCACTAATTTGTTGAAAGTAAAAAAAACGAAATGATGGGACTTTGAAGATAGGAGTGATGTGTCACATCTCAATAAGACTTAAGTCTTATTGTTGAAACCCCACTTATCATTAAAAGCCCATCGCTCCAACTCTTCTCTAAAAGGTCACATTTTTATAAATTTGAGGAATTTCCGTTGCAGGTTAGCGTAATGTTTTTGTTGTTTCGTTGTTTTAGTTGAGTTGAGTTGAAAGTTTAAACAATGATGAGTGACCTTGGAGGACTTCTTCACAAATTTATAAATTCCCGTTCAAAACTAATTTACTTTTGAAACACATGGTGTCGACATCGAACTTGATATTAGAGGCATTGGTGTTTTTCATCCAAGGACCTTTCCCTACTTTGTGCTATACCAATGATTCACTATTTCGTAGTCTCTTTCACTTAAATGTGGGGCCCTTTTCTTCTCATCCACTGACCCTTTAAGAAAGTCTATCCACGGCTGTTTCTTGAATTTATTGCAACTATGATATGAATGAGAAGATGATATGAATGATTTCATAGCAGAAGCACATGGGCAAAAAAATAAATAAAAATTTAGAGCAATTGAATTGATTGCACAAGGTTTTCTTTGACTTTTACCATTGCATATTATTCTTGAAATCTACTAGAAGCTATGAAACATAAGCAATCTATCTCGAGAAAAATTGTAGGCAGTGTGAATACCAGGCATGCTTATATCCTAATCACGCAATGTTCATATTAAGCTATGAAACATGTCGATATCTTGACATTCTAGCTATCGTTGCAAGCCTAATGTGAATTGCTAGTTTCAAAGTTCATTAAGGTCTCAAGTCAGTTGCCATGGCATGCTTATATCCTAATCACGCAATGTTCATATTAAGCTATTATACAATATATATTATTTTCCAGGTCTTGTTTTTCAATTGATAATTGGGCTCAGTTTTTTTCCCTTGCCCTAATATTTGTCATTTGTGTCGTGAACAGGGACATCACAACTACATTCCCAAGTTTTGTGTTTCACTCTCAAGTCCCGGATACTTGATTCTTGATTTGACAAAATCTAGAAAGATGGTGCCATTTGGGTTGTAGGCGGTGGTTTGTATGTCTCATTTGGGTTGTTCTGAGCCTTTCAAAGTTTGAGTGCTGTATATTTATTTTTTACTGCCATAGGTTTTTCTAGCATTCTTGACATAGATTATTTATTTGATTTTAAAGGTCCTCTTTCATTGTGGATAAACTGGTTTATGGAACATGTTTTAAGTTGCGCTGTGTTGAGCGAAAAGAAGTTTAAAATTTATGGTTGCTACACTATACGGGCTTTACTTGCAAATGCCTTTTTAAGTGGCATTTGTATTATCCGTTTAACTGGTACTCTGTTCTAATAGAGATTCCATTAATTCATAATCGGCATAAAATATTATTAGGCTGAATTATAATGCTGGTGTATTTGCTGAGTCCACCACCTTGGAGCAGTTAAAATGTAAGTTCAAAATTATTTCTGTTGTGCGTTAAGATTTATGGATACATTGATTTGTCAGAATAGCAGGATAAGTAATTTTTTCTGTACGTGCAGTGCACATGGACTGAAAGAAAATTGTTTTGTATATAAAATAGAATAGAATTAATATATGAATTTATTTTCTTAGATTTTCTTACCTCAAAAAATGTTATGTTTTAGCGTATGCCAAAAATATAGCTTGATGTTACTTCATTCTTGATGATGTGATAATGACATATCAATTTTAGTTGTAATGCGAAATCATGTGATCTTTTGCTCTTGATAGTGCAGGTATATATAAAAAGGTTCTCTTTTGATTAAATTTATTATAGTGTTATATTATAATTTAAAAAATCAGTACATTTTTATAAATGTATTTACAAAGTTGGTATGCATTCATTTCTTAAATGACCTCTCTTGCAGTGCTCTTGAAATTAAAATGTGAGAGAGAGAGAGAGAGAGGGGTTTGGTGCATGTGAAATTAATATATGGAACCCAAAGAGGGAGACAAAAAGGCCGAAAGAGAAATTAGAAATTAAATAACTAGCGATATTGGATACGGACAGTCTAAAATGGGCCGTCTTGGAATTTTCTTTCTTTCTTTAATTTAATACATGTTTCCGCAAAGGCGTCCACAAAGGCGGAGGCACCAAAAAGACCAAATTTATTGAATCTCAGAAAAGTTTGCATTATGAAAACAAAGATGAGATGGATTTGGGTATTATTCAATTGTTGGACATGCACAGAGATCTATCGGGTTTCATGTGTCCTTATTTTATTAACGTAGTGTTTTTTTGTTTTGACTGGTAAATATTACAGCATTCAGGCTCACTTAAGTAGTGCAATAAATGCATTTCTTGTGAAATCTCTGTACTGATTCAACGTTAATCTCTGTACTGAATTCAACGTTTTTATAATGCCAAATAGCCTTCGCTCAAACGGCAAAAAAACTCCCCTGTTCCGTGAGAGATCATGGGTCTGAACCCCGCACTAGCAAGGGGTTTTTCCACCAATAACTCTAAATTTATGGTATTTAAACCATGTTGATTTCAATCATTGTATCTGCTGCACATCCATGTGCATCACGATAAAAAATTGATAAAAAATTGTTGCGCTTGGTTTTAAGCTGTTCTACTGTAGCTTGTCTTGCCAATTATAAGCTGTTCTACTGTAGCTTGTCTTGCCAATTATCAACCACACGACTCGTAAACAAACTCGCAAATGAAAATGCTCTCAAAGAACAAGAGAAACCGGAAAACAGAAACAAGAAAATAGTAGATGGCCAAAATTTAACGAAATTCACTTCCTCCTTCATACTTAAGTGGCATTTGAAGTTATAAAATATATAATTCCAAAATAAAACTCTCACCCTAGAAAGCATATGACCAGCTATCTACAATCATTTTCCTATAAGTCATGACTGCAACATTCATTCAGATTCCATCAAGTTGTAGCGAACCTGTCAGAAAGATTTAACAGTTGGCCTCTCTGAAAAGATGAGTCCATATCACGCATAAGGAAAATTGCTGATTATAATTTGAAAACAAAAATATTACAAACAGCTCGAGTCATCATACGAGACCAAAGAACTTGTTCTGAATTATGCAAAAAAGCGTTCAATGCTATCTTCGGGTTTTTAGTGTTGATGCTGCAAGGCAAATGAAGAGAATAAAATGCTTACTAAGAGACCGTTTGCCTGGAGGTGGCCAGGGAGACCAGCACTTCTCTGATGGCTCTCTCATTCTTGTGCCTGTTTGCCTGGAGAAAGGAACCGTCGGTGAAACATTTAAGAAAGTGATGACCATCTAAACGAAACAAAGGGCAAATATGACGTGTAGTAATGTAAATGAAAGGGCATTGGACATACAAGTCAGATAAACTTTCAGGGAAAAAAACCCTAACAGATTAATGACTAAGCTAATCATTCCCAAGAACTGGATTGTGTCTGGCCGAAACTGTTCCACAATTTCCTAGGGCAGCATGGATTTTCTATTTTCTAGTGGCAGAGCGAGGATTGCATGTCATGGGTGGGGCGAAATTTTCAGAGGACAATTTAAAATATATATTTCTAAGCATTAATTATGCCAATTAACTGACACATAATCCTTCAACTATGCCTGGGTTTGAATTGGTCAAGGCATGTCAAATTTTTCATGACTGCACCAAATAAGTTAGTCCAAACCTTGATTCGACACAAAAATGATCCATTCGATACTCCCGAGTACAGGTAGGACGCAAGCTTGTGTTTTTGAAATTAGGGATATGCTTATCAGAAACCCGAATGGTTTTGATCTATATCAATTATCAGTGGTTTCAAAGTGTAATTCAAAAAGATGTTGGAGAGAACTGAACCCGTGCCAACTTATGTTGTCCCAAAAACCAATTAGTCATTTGTTCCGATAAAAAAAAAAAAAAATTAGTCATCAATAGGCTAGTTTCATCCACCGCTTTTCATTATAATATTTATTAAGTTTCTCAATTCATGTACACAGATATACATAAGAGAGACATCCAATTAAATTGGGTGGCTGACTGGCCATAGCATACTAAGGATCAACCCCATACGGCCATTACCGAGTCATAATATTACAACAAACATTGAGACAATGGTAAAGTTTGCGTTCTAATGTTTTTATTTTAGCATCGCATATCTAATTTGCAAGTTAATATACTAAGGATCAACCCCATACGGCCATTACCGAGTCATAAAATTACCGAGCATTGTTATTTTAGATCGCATATCTAATTTGCAAGTTAATATACGGAGGTTATTACCATTTCATGGAAAGGAAGCACCTAGACATTCATTATCATAAAACAGTAATACAAAGCAAAACGAATCAGAGCATGAAAGGACGGGATCTATCTAATTGTTGAACATAATTGTATATGACAGGTGGCAGTTAAATGATGTGCAGTTCTTGTTGGATATATGTATGCCCTAGAGGCCATTATATGATCGTGGATGTATTTATACATGTATATATATATTCAGTGTACATTCTTGGTCGACATGATAGTATACTATCTGGTTCTTCTTTATCTGACATGTTGACTTGATTATGCTTTTATTCATTCACATGTTGATAAAGCCCTGAGGATATTGGCTTGACTACTGTGATTATGATGGAGATCATACTAATAGGACGTCTGCAGTTTATAAGCATATCCTGAAATGTCCCTAGTCAATGTATCGAGATGGGGCATCGATATACCAGAGTAGAATAGCGTATATGATACTAGACCCATATGATGGGCGATGGATGTTCCCACATCCATTGATGTTTGACATCGAGATCGTATACAGGTGCTCAGTGGAGACTGGGTACACTGGACGGACTCGCCGAGAACTCCTATATGGTATTATATCTATCGTCGGATAGAGTTCTCAGGTGACACTGGTACAGGTTAGTCTGTAGACCCGAGATCGTCATAGAGTCTTATGTGTTCTCCCACTGTACTTTAATTACCACCCTACTACGGCTCTACTGAGTTGTGCAAACAGATGGCTTTTGGATACAGTCCCGAGACACACGAAGGCGATGAGCGATAGGAGGGGTTTCAGGGGTTTCGTCTCTCCCGGTATTGGGAGTTGATGCTGTGCTGTACTCTGCTCGATTGGCTATATCAGTAAGTCCCTGGTCAGGACTGTTGAGATTTACTGATAAGTGTTATCAGTAGTTTCTCGATCTGTTATAGACCATTCATCGGCACGACTTATTGAGTTATTGGGGTCGACGTTACCATCTCTTGACTCGATATACAGCATATCTGACGAAGAGACCGGACTGTACGGTAGTGTTGCCGGTCGGCTCGACGAGAGTTGTGACAGATTCGCTTGTTTTCTTCTGATCGCTCAATACCCGGATGGCCGTTACGTTTAGCTGACCTTTTGCGGCTTGGGGGTGCTTGATATGATTATCACCCACTGCCGGCGTATTTACGAGTCTTAAGAGTCCGACAATGGAGTTACCTAGTCCAGGAGAAACGATGTGCGCATATGAGATGTGCGCGGGGACCCGATTAAATGCACGTATGAGATACTGTATATTAATCGAGCGGTTTGCTATTGCTCAGGTCATAGGTGATATGACCGGTTTGCTAAATCAAGTGTTGATTTATCATTGACCATTAGCCTTTTCACTTTAAACTCTTCTTGTCTTTTGTTGTATGCATGCATGTATGCATTTATTCTCATTGATGCACATATGGATGTGCATGCACACATACATGCATACACAATTCTATCATGGTTGTTGATATAGTGGATGGTGGCAATATAAGACTCACACCTTAATAAATATGTTGATATTTATATTTGGAAAAGAAAATGGAAATGGAAATTCTATCATGCTTGATTATTTTATTCACCCACTAACCTTTGCATTAACCTTGAGTTAATTTCCATGGCCATTTTTCATCCAAAAGAAAATATCTTGATATTTATTAACTTGGGTTAAGAGTGAGAGGAAGAAAATATATATATTTTCTTTTCTCATTCTTACCTCAATCTTTCATCATTATCTCTTGAGCTTTCATTAGCCATCATCTTCTTCCTCCTCTCTCTTGCTCTTTAACTTTCATTTGTGAGCAAAAGAGTAATCAAGTTAGGGTTTTGAAGTGAGAAAACAAACCACATCACCATTCTACACTATTCTTACCCATTAGTTTAGAGTGTTGAGTTCTACTTCTTCTCTTGATCAAGTAGAGCTTCTAGCTTAGACAAAAAGGATTCCGGGTGGATCGTCGTGGACCTAGAGGATCTCAAGCGAGCTTCTTTCAACTCTCAAATAGTCAAGGAGTCTAGCGTAGAGTGCTACAAAGGTTGTATTCTCAAACCCTAGCTTTTTACTACTTGTGTTGGTGTTAAAGTTTTGTTACCCTAGCTTTTCTAGTATGATCCTTAGGTTAGTTTCTCTAGCACTCTATAAAATTTTAATGTGGCATGTGTGATGCTACCTAACCCTAGTAGTGGTGCTGTAGAAACACCTTCAGTTCTATCATGTTGTAGCTGTTGGTTGGAGGAAAAGAATAAATTTATTTAGCCAATCCCAAAGATCCAGAGAAGGCTTTGGTGTTGCTTTTGTACTATGTAGCTGCTGGGTATGCTTTTTCAGTTGTGTTTTTCTTCTTTTTTCTCCCTTTTTGTGTAACTTCATGTCAAGTTAGATATTCCAAACAAACCTATATGTGCGGCAGTTGCAGTTCTAGTAAATTCCACTGTCCTTTCACTTATTCAATCCCATTTCATATTACTTCCTGACGTTCTTGAATGACTCTAAAATGACAATTTTCTAAGTTTTTTTTATTCAATTTCTGTTCATTTTCACCGAGCAATCAGTTTAGATATCTAGGCTCAAGGATGGGGAGATCGATAGCGATGTCAACCAAAAGATCCATGCTGGCTGGTTGAAATGGAGGGGTTTTGTGCGATCGTAACTTTCCGTTAATGTTGTAAGGGAAGTTTTATCGGAACTCTATTCGGCATGCCTTATTATATGGTACGGAATGCTGGACTCCTAAGAAGCATCTATACACGGAAGATACACGTAGCGGAGATGCGCATGCTTTGTTGGATGTGTGATAACACCAGAAAAGATAAGGTGTGCAATGAGGATATTCGTGCAAAAGTTGGTGTAGGACATGTGGAGGAGAAGATGCAGGAAAATCGGTTAAGATGGTTTAGTCATATGCGACACAGACTTATGAAAGCACCGATTCGACGAACGGATACTCTCAATATGGGCAATGTCGAAAGGGCGAAAGGGAGACCGAAGAAAACGTGGAGGAGGTAATACGAAAAGATATGTTTGCCAAAGGCCTCAATGAAAGTATATTGTTCGATAGGAGTGAGTGGAGGCGGAGAATTCATGTGCTGGAACCGGCGTGATTCTCATGTTGGTTCATGTAGCCTACCACATATGCTTGGGATAAAAGGCTCAGTTGTTGTTGTTCTGTACATTCTGAAGATGAGATCAAAACCCAAGTAACTAGCCAAAACACGGTTGCTGCTGCTGCTGCTGCTGCTGCTGCTGCTGTTCTGTTCATTCTGAAGATGAGATCAAACCCGAAAAAGTAACTAGCCAAAACACTGTTTAAGTTCCGACATAAAATTCTATGCAAACTAAAAATATCATTGCCTAAAGAAGTACTATCTCTCTCTCTCTATTAAAAACGAAAAAGGAAAGGATATTATTACTTATTATTAAAAATAAGTCTTCTCAACCGCTGCACACTCTAGAATGCTCCCTGCACACTCTAGAATGCTCCCTTTCAATAAAAATTTAGGTTATGAGGTGACTTCATCTTCGTTGTCTTTGTCTAAGCCTTTTCTCCTCAAAAAGGGATGGGGTTACGAAGCAAGGTTACATGTAAATTTTGACAAAGGTTTACGACAGCAGTCTATATAATCATAGTCAAATTCATGATGGTGGAAACTAAGGATAAGAGGAAGAATAACCCTAACTGATCCGAATGACCAGTATGTGTCCTCTGAATTACCCTAAACCGGGAGAAAGTACCATTGAGAAAGATCATGAATTTGTTATATGGAATAATATTCAACTCCAAGGGACAGATAAAACCCTTTTTTGATGTACTTCGTTGGAAATCTATACCAACATAATCCAAGCAGAAATACCAAAAGAATGGGTATAAACCTAGTGTCATAGCTGCATGTTCAAAGAAATCCAAGTAATATGGAGAAAATTGCAGAAAACCCATTCATCTCCCCAAGATCATTTGCTATGTAGCAACTTCCTCACATCTTGATAACCCTATAAATTTTCAAGTGCTGTGAAATCGCTATAGCAGTTTCAAAGTCAAAGTACTAAAAAGGAGGCCTACTAAATGGTACAATTTTAAGAGTTTATACTCATGTAAATGAGGCCTACTTAAATAGTATAACTTTAAGGGTTTAAACTCATATAAACGCAGGGCAAACATCCAGCATTCTCATATTTTACAATTTACACGATCATAGAAAACACATGATAGGAAAATGACAAAGAATTATATCAATGGTTTGTCTTTGATAGTTTTTTTTTTGTTTTTGTTTTTTTTTTTGGGGGGGGGGGGGATGCAGTCTTTAGTTATCTTACCTTTAAGGATGGTATGAGAGCATAGACCTCCTCAATGGTCTCTGGGCATACGTTACCAATCATGCAAATCTGTGCATCAAAAGGAAGATGTAGAAACGCGCGCGCGCGCGCGCACACACACAAGCAAAAAAAAGAATGGGTTGAGCACCGTACCTCGCCCTCAGTGACCCCATGGCTCCTGAGAGTTCTGAAGTTTAAGTCAAGGTGAAAAATTGTCGAAGTCGAATACATGACAGAATAGATGGATAGCATGTGCATGTCAACATAAAGCAGGATGTATATAGAATAAAGGATACTCTAGGACTTGTCTGGCAGATTCAGTATTGCCATAGCTATTAGTCGATTTGCAGTACTCCAAAGCTTTGTTAAAAGAGCTGAAGAACAGAAAGTACAAGATCAATATTTAATAATATAGAGAGTTAAAACAGAATATGGAATGTTCTTCTCTGTGCTAGTTTATTTTTTGCATATGAGAATCAATATAAAAAAGAAGCATGGGCCACACCAGAAAACCAATATTGCACTCTTATGGGTCCTGCAACTGTATAAAAACAATGTCAGTCCAAATTACGTTTCCTCACATGGAGGCATGCACATACATGAGTTAGCTGTAGTTAAGTCATGACTCATCAACCTAAACGAGTTGTCTTTAGAATATAACAATCCACCGTTTTTGGGGTTAAACGGACACACCCAACTTGATCTCTATATTCTAAAACATGGTACAGCAATTTTCATGTGATTTGCATACTCTTTGCCCATCAATCTAAGTTTTTTTTGGTAAGATATGTAAGTCAGAAAATCGTTAATCTTGCGACCATTTCACAAGGACAAAGAGTGTTTAAATCACATGAAAACTGATGCCAGCTTATGTTAAGACCATGGAGATCAAGATATGCTATGCCGATCATCCACAGAAAATGAGAAATAATTATTTTTAAGACGAGGATCACAAATGCTTGAGTCGTGACTTAGAACTATGCACACATATAATTAAACAAATAGAACAAACCAACAAATAGAGAGGCAAACTTTATTAATATCAATATAGCATGTACTTTTATTAGCGTATGCGAAATCAATTGAAGACAAAATGCAAAACTTAAGATCATCACCACACCCTCTTGCATCAAAGAGGCAATTGTAGATCTCAAATCATGTGTATCTGTAAGCTAGAAAAGGTGTTTTGCTTTGAATCATAGATGGTCAAAATAAAAATCTCTATTTGATGGGGGCACTTCCTTGAATTATTTAATGAAGCCCACCTGTCCCTCCCACCTCCCTTCTTTCTTAAGTATCTTATAAGCTACTAAAAACCATTATTCTGTTGGAAACGGCAATTACACCTTAAATCGATATGTTTAAATATTTAATTCAGCCCCATCTGCCTGACTGCTCACATATAGCGACCATGCATGAACTCCAGCACTCCTAGCCGCCCCACAAAAAAGAAGAAGAAAAAAAGCACACAAAAAAAATGATCGCGCACACACACAAAAAGGAAAAAAAGAAAACACATACACACACAACCCCAAAAAGAGAAAGAGCAAAGCAAACAATAAAGTTTGCAGCAAACACAGCTCATTGCTAACAACCCATGTCTATTCTGACAATGTAGACCACACTTCTTGGTCTAATGCATACACTTCTCAAAACATCCCCCCAAATTAGTAAATGCTCCCTTGATTTGAGCAAATGCAACACCCATTTTTCACTTCTCAGCCGCTTCTTTTATATTTGTTACAGTTCAAGATACTTTCTTTTAATTGAAATTCTAATTTATTTTGAATTATGGATTAGTGAATACAATTTAAAAAAGGGGTGTCAAACAAGTGATCATCTAACATTAGAATAAGTGCAGAATATGTTGTGATGTAAGAAGAGAAGAAATCCTTTCAATTATACTACAAAACGTTGAAGAGCCAACTGAAAAGATCTTTTTTTAACAAAGCATGAAAATATATGATAACTTAAATTTCAGTACAAATATTCTAAATGGTATATTGTATGTATATATGTATTATATAATAAAAAAATGTTTGTGCATTGACATCTATGCATGCATGCATGTTGTAGTTCCTTTGCTACTAAATTGTTATCAGAATCATCATGACTGTCATATTTTCATAAATATCAATGCCATCACTACCATCATGTGTACTCTATTTCAAGCCCCCATATCCTATTTTCAAAGGGATTGTCGTGTCACCATCTTCGTGTTGTGTCTGTTTCCCATCTTTGCGCTTACCAATTGAAGCCGGGTTAGGTCCGATTAAATACAAAACAAACCAACCTTACACAAATTGCACTTCTACCCAATACGCCAGAGAAAGAAGCAATATCGCATACTATTACCAGGGGTCATTTACCAGGATTGTCTAACCACATTATTCTAGCTATCTCATCCAACAGTACAAGTAACTAATACATAACGCTCCATTACTTTTCATGGATTACTTTTACATGCATATATATTAAACTAAAGTGAACTCCACGTGGTCACAGATTCATCATGGCAGCTGAAGCTTGGGGGAAAAAGCACTGTCCAAATATCTAGATTTCTTTGGCTTGGGGATCATTAACCTTTTATAAATTCTAAGGTTTATTTAGGCAAGAATTTTTCTTACCAAATAATCCACACCCAATCAGAGGGTAGAGATGCAATTTAAATTCCCTGTTGTCCCATAAAAAACACAGCCTCATTATCATCACAAATATACAAGCTATGAACACTGACAAATATAAATGTTCAAGGAAAAGTTGAAAATATAACAAATTGCTAATATAAACACACAAAGAGTCAAGGTTTTTCTATCAAATCCTGGACTCAGAAGAAATTGTAGGTTAGAGGGTATAGTTGTAAACTACAAAAGGGAGCTGATAAATATGAAGAGGCTTTTTATAAACAATAAAGCAAATCCAGAACTTAGGAGTTATATGAAACATAGTGCAGTATAGGTTGAAAGTGAAAATAGTCAAAAAATAAAAAATAAAATCTAGAACAAATATTCATGTTTGCAGGACAGCTACATAGTGATGATGATTGGTGAATGTGTATCCTTACAGAGGCATTTTGACGTTAGGATCATCTGATAACAAAGTCAGAGTATCATGAATTCCTTGTAAGATCACTGCTGCTTCGCAGTCCATTAGGACTCGAGCATCCTTAGGAATGTCTGCAAGAAAATATGTTGAGCATTGAGGAAATCCCACCATGTAAATCATATTTGCAGGCATCTAATCATTTTGAACGGGCATGGATATTAGATAGAATATTGTACCAAAGTAATAAACAGGGATTATGCAATATCAAATTGTGGGATAAAGCACAATGATCAAATGCAGCTACATGTCAACTCCAACAACCCATGTATATATTGCATGTTCATTCCAAGGATATGATACAAAGTGTAAAAGTAATAGGCAACACCATGTAGAAATCTATCTAAAGGCTAGCTATCAAAAGGGCCTGATCTGTTCTTTGTTCTTCATTGTTTCTATTCAATTTGATATTATACACATCTATGCTCCTAGGTCAATTGATCAAGGTATATTGTTAGTCAACCAAACTAGGACACTAGACATCAGCTAGGACTTTTCAGTAATATAGTATCGGTTTGGGTAAAGATGTACAACTTGTTTCTGCGTGCTAATGAGCTCCTAGGTTGTTAGGCAAGCTCATGTATTGTGCATACATGCTCCCTCCCCTCCCCCCCCCCCCCAAAAAAAAATAAAATAAAAAGGATTTTCTCCACCTGTCGCTTTTTATTGTCCATATTAATATAATTTGATTGGATATGAAGTCAATCTATATGTTTTCTCATGAGTCTTCTATTTAAGAGGATCAATTTGTGAAATTTAAAAATAAATAAAAGAAGTATTCATCTAGAGGTTCAAATCCATATAAATTGTGTCTAGAATGTAAGAACCATACACATTGGACTTGTATATAAAAATTAGCATTTTAGAAAGCAACAATTTCCTGGTTGGCTTTGTATGTATTGGGTTTCTCAAGCCCTAAGAAACTACCTTGGTATAGGGCCATATAACCTACTTAAAGATAGTGGCTGATGCTACTTGATGTCGTCTGTTTTTCAGCAAGTAATGTTAATGCAGCATTGCATTGCCACACAGATAGTTTGGCAGATAAGAAGCTAATGATATAATAATAGTCGTCTTTGGTAAGTGGTAACTCGAAAGAAACTTGTTATGTATCTTAAAAATTCGACCGAACCAGAAATAAATGCAGAAAATGTATGCAAGGTAAGAGGCATTAGATAATGCAGGGAATAAAATGGGAAATGAGAATTGACGCAATGTAAGAGCACCAAAATGTGTGACATTAGTCTCATGGATGGCATTAGTCTCATGGATTTATATACATATATATATCTCATCTCTGTTTCGAAGAAATGTGTGAGAAATGCAAGAAAACCACTGGAACCTACATATATCAATTCTTTAACTTTTTAATTAATTATTCATGCATTTTGTCAAAGATTCACTCAGTTTCATGGAATGATGTTCTCAAAATCAAGATTACAGAATTGGGGGCATCCTTTGAGCATGTTTAGTAAGAAATTATATTTGCATATGCATAAGTAACAAAATGCGCCACTAATTGTAATATGCAAAGGTTACAAATCTGTTTTCGATTAACCACAATGCTGCAATATTATCTCTTCTAAGTATTAACATCAGTGAAATCAAATATAAATGTCACAAAAACCAACCCATTTCAAGTTTCAGCTCGATTTCTGTTAGAGGAGGCTTTACAGCTGATGCCCAAGGAAGCCCACCCTTTCCACCTGCCTTCCCTGGAATAAAAGCTTTACCCCCTTTGCCCCAATCCCCTTAAAGAGCGAACATGGAAGTTATTAATAATTTTCATGTATTTTTAAAAAATAATTATAAAGCATGCCCAACTATATACAGTTTGAATATACAAGTGTTCCAGACCTTTAGTGGCTGGGCTCTCCGATGAAAATCTCACACCTGTCTTAAGGCTATCAAGTGAGGCCTTCTTGCTAGATGTCACTGTTTCCTTTGCCGCTTTTCCATTGCCCCCTGGAGTTTCATTTCCTCCGTCCACAAAACCTAGGAAAAAGGCAAACGATCAAAAGGTTTTGGATAAGAACTTTTTAAGCAATTTACACAATGTGAAAATGGTCTGCGTAAACTTGCGTAAAATAGTTCAGCAACAAATGTATAAGATCATAACAGAACACCAAAGGATATTTAGTCCCCAGAAAAGTAGCATATACACATAAGGGGTATTGGGTCATTAAAGCTTCTCGAAGTCAATATACCTTCAATTTGTGTTTCAAATTGCAATGTTACGAGAATAAATTCAGTACACTCTCATTAAATAATAAATAAGATGATTTAAGGTCGCCTTATGATAGGAGAATTCAGGACTAATTTAACAAAAGAAGATTTTGGATAATTGTTTAGAAGCCTGTTAATTTTTTGCCACAAAATGCTAATACTACATAATAGTTTAGCTTCTGCTAATTCATATAATTGAAGGCCACCATATTGATGGCAAATTAGATGACCGACACTGTACGATAGGTCACAAGAGATTAAAAAAAGTTGCAATAACAGAGTTCGTTCCAAGCCCATTTCAACAAGGTCGCTCAGTCAACGGTGCAATTCTTAGGTCGATTTTTCAAGTTTGCAAAAATTATTGATATGGTGGGACATGGTATATGTACTGTCGGTGTGGATGAGAAACTTACTTGCTGAAGCTCAGTTTGAGAGAATTTGTTATTTATGTATGGCGTCTTAATTTTTAAAAAGGCTGAAGTTATTACTATTATTATTATTTTTTAACTTCACCCAACATGACATAACGTATATAACGGGAAAGTTATCCCCATGCCAGCCGTATACACCCAGACAAGAGAGAAGAACTAGAAGTGTGGGGCCCACATGCTGCCCGAAATCCCCCCCCCCATACATCCAAAGATTCTTGACTAGGAATTCGAGTTCCTTTGTCCCTAGGTCCCTCACCTCACATACGGGCACGGCTCCACATGTGGTAATGATTGATATGTAAATGGGAGAAATTGACCAATTTCATCAAAAACATTTTCGGTTCTAAATGTAACGTCGGACTGAAATAAAGCGTTATCCAACACGGGAAAAACATATAGCTAAGAAACAACCACCACCTTCAGAATCCGAGTCTGAGGAATCGATTCGGACCAGCCCATCCTCCTCCATCGGAGTATTATCCTTCCTTTCCGTAGCTGCTGCACGAAAGCATTTCTAAAGTTAAACACCACTGCCTTAAATGCCATAAACAAGAAATAAAACTAGTAAAAGGGCTAAACTTCAACCTCCACAAATCTAATTACTCAGCTTTTTAAGCAAATCACTTCAAAAAGCTACTATCATTTCGCAAAATTTGACCAAAAGCGATAATAACCCTAAATCATCCATGAGAAAACCAAACACGAAACCCTAATCGTAGATTTCTCTCTGCATTGATCTCTATCGAACATGGAATTTGTTTGTGTTTCTAGGGTTTTGCGAGATTTGACCTTGTCTAATAGTGATCGGTCTTGCTTTCACCGCGACTTTCTTTCTAGCGATGGGAAGCCCTTTCCCCCCTTTCTCCGCCATTGCTTCGAAACTCGATTAGGGTTACGATCGCTGCCGAGGCTTTTCCTTTTGGGGTGTCTAAAACCCTAGAAATTAGGGCTTTCTTTTCTCTCTCTTTCTATATTGAGAATCTGTGATAATTTGTGCTGCAATAAAGAAAACAAGTACGAGCAGAGCCACCACAAGTGTCAGCAGATTTATTTCTATCACCATTATTTTAATAATTTTAATGCCAAAAGGGCAAGAGAGTTAAAATTGAAATTGTCAATTCATTCTCAGATTGACATTTAACATGAAAATAAAATGAAAACTAACTTTTCGGATCAATCTTTTATAATAATATATGATAACAAATTAAAATAATAAGGGTAAATTGTCAACAACAAAAAACCGGACCAACTTTCCAACTGTCAAAAAATCTCAGGAAAAAAAAGCCCCGGTCCATTTTCCCGCTGTCAAAAACCCATTGGCTTATAGATTCCTGGAATATCAAGTTAGCTACATACATACTGCAGGAAACTGTGCACAAAGACTGAAATATCCAAATATTTTTAAGAGGAAGATAAACACATCTATGAATTGATAGACATATTCAAATATTTTTAAGAGGAATATTTCTGTAACACTTTGAAATTTCGTTAGAATGTTTTTCGTGTTAAATTAGAAATTTGTGCGTGTTGTTATATATGTGTACATAGGATTATTAGTTATTTTAGTCGGGTTTACCCTAATTGGAAAATTTTCCTTTGTAGTGTACACTTGCACACTTAGCCAATTTTGTGATTTAGGCCTTTTAGTATAACATGTTAACCCTCTGCTTTCCTTGCATGGTTGTTAAATTATCCCCACCATTTTCATCTAGTCAAAACCCTTTTTAAAAATTCTTTCAGCAATAGAAAATGAGAGCATGGTGTTAGGTGAAAGAGATTGACTTTTTGACCCCATTTCCTTCTCTTCTCTCTCTCTTCTCCTCACTTCAGAAATTCTGCAAATTCCAGCAGAAAACCCTAGCTTTCCTTCATCTTTTCCTCTCATTTTCATTTCTCTTTGATCCCTACACAAAAACCCTATACAAATCAACACATTTTCATCATAAAACCGTGGAAAAGTGAGCTTTTTGAGGTGTTTGGAGGCAAATCTGCACACTTGATGGTAGAGCTGGGATTTTTGGTGTTTCATAAGGTTTTTTGAAGGTATTAACTCATGTTAGCACTCCTTTTCCATAAACTTATAGTATTCTTTAGCAAAAATCATATTTTTATGTGCTTTTTAGTGATATTAAGGATATTTGTGATGCATATGTTAAATTGGGATTTTGTTGGCTTGGTTAACTCTCTTAGGTGCTATCAGAGCTATTTAACCCAGGTTTAAGTTTCAGTTTGCACAGAAATACCCTAAAGTATCATTTTGGTGTAAAAGTGTGATTTTTAACTAGAATTAGGGCTCTGTGCAATCTGCTTCTACCCGGGGTGTTTCGGAATAAAATTGGATTTACTGTAGCATGTATAGAGGGTATAGAGTGCACACACAAAACCTGGGAGCCTGTCTCCCAAACCTGGCCGCCGGAATAATCATTCTGGCCGCAATTTGCGGCCAGATGGGTGAGTTGGGGGTTGGGGGTTGGGCCACTGGAGTCTGCTGCTATGTGGAGTATTTTGGTATATCTATTTTTATAATATCTGTTCTGTATCAAAATCTGGAGTAGAATACCCTATTTCCCGTATTTTTTAATCTTTCGCGACATGCGTGATACGTGTGTGTGGGTTTGGGATTTCTGCGTATCGCGACGCGTCGGAGTGACTTCAGGCGCGTAATCACACGTTCTAGTGCATCGCGCACATGCGCGCTTAGTTTGCGACACGGGTTTCTAGTTGACTTTAAATGTCGTGTTTGTATGGTTTTGAGCTTATGTGTGATATATTGTGAAATTCTAAGTTCGCAGGCGAGTGCGACGGACGCCGCGAAGAAGGGGAAACAAGTCATCGGCTATACCTAGCGAGAGACTCGGTGAGTAGATTTAACATCTATGGGGATATCGCCCGCATGGCGTTATGCGTCATGGCTGATAGGACCTTATAGCGATATGTTTGCATTCACCTACATGACTGTTGTTTATTGCATACCGCATTCCCTGCTATGCGTATAAAAACTAGAATTGATAGAACACCGCACTATTACTAACGGTTCAAGTTGCATGAGCACCATTTATATGCTACACTCACACCGTTAGTGATTGCCAGGACACTCACATTATAGGATTGCTATAAATCATACGTCAGATTGTTTCCGCATTATTGATGTTTGCCATGATTTACCGTATATCAGCCGATGTTATATTCATACTTGGACACATCTACATCACATATTCATACATGTGCCATGTATATATTGATATTCTCATACCTGCATAGATTTACGCATTGAGATATGTTGTTTCCATGTTATTTCTGGATTTGGGAACCGTGGATATTTCAAAAGAGAATAGGCAATTATTTAAAAACCCAGTTTCCCTTGATATGATATTTCAGTGCGTCCACCATGTGTTTTCTCGGTGCTAGAGCCCGATATATGAGAGAGAGAGGGCTGACCCGGACTGACGGATGCCCGATATATGAGAGAGAGAGGGCTGACCCGAACTGACGGATGCCCAATATATGAGAGAGAGAGAGGGGGCTGACCCGGACTGACGGATGCCCAATATATGAGAGAGGGGGGCTGACCCGGACTGACGGATGCCCGATATAGGAAGATTTGCGTGTCGATGCTGGACACGAGTATTTATGATTTTTGGGTGCCGATGTTGGGCACTCGTGATTCTCAGTGGTGTACAGGATTTGAGGGCCGATGGGAGTGCCGGCGTCTGGGTTGTTGGGATTTGGGGTGCATTGATGGGCACCGATTACATATTCCACGTTGACATTCCGTGTAGATATTATACTTCCCATGCTCAACATTCATTATTGTATCTCATCCTGTAGTTATATTACCTGATAGAGCACTTGCATGATTATTGCACATACTGCTTATCACGCATTGATATCATCTGTTGGTATATGATAGAGTAGCGCAGTACGTGCATGCTCGCGATTACCTTTATATGTTATCTCTATTCACGAGTTGGCAACTCACCCCCGTTGTGCCACAGTATTTGCAGGTTGCCCCTCGGAGTAGTCGCGGCAGGCTGCGTTCTTGCATCTTTTGACACAGATACCCCCACAGTTGGTGTACTAGATCTTTTGCTGATAGGTGGGTTTTGTGCGGTATCTGTTTATCTTTCAGTTATGTACATCGTTGTATCTAGTATTCTCCATCTACCATATATGTATTTGACTTGGAGACAGTGTGAGGACGATGATGTATATTATTTGTATTCTGGTGTCGAGCTCGTTGTGAGCCGACTGTACTTATGCAGTTTATTCTATCTGTGATGTTCCCACTTGTTGCTCTTGATTTTCGCTACGGCGTCGTATATTGCTATCTTGGTGATTGTTTACTTGGATATCTTAACATTTAATAAATGCTTCCATTTAAAACTTAAAACACTATATACTTTTACTGGTTTGGTTTCTGGGTTTTCCGTTCACTTAGTTGCGTTACGCCTGTAGACGTTACGTGGTTAAGTGCCGGTCATGGGCCAAACTTCGGGTCGTGACAAAATTGGTATCAGAGCGTAGGTTTTACCTTTCGGAGTGTTCCTAGGATGACCCTGGTATGATGGAGTAGGTAGCTGAAGCAGAGTGACGTAGCATGTGTATGTTCCGCGGCATACCCACGACACGGTACTCCGCCAAGGTGACCTTAGGACTTGTTGATTTAAATTCCTTCTTGAATGCATACATTCTTGCGATTCGATTTCCGTATCCTTATCGAATCCTACTTTTCCTTTCAGCCATTATGCCGCCAAAGACTACGAGGGCGCAGAGAGCGGCCGCAAGGGCCGAGATTCGAGTTGACTCGTCCAAGACGATGACTGATCCGGTTAGTACACCGGTTGTGCTCGAGCAGGCTATTCCTGCCGTGACAGATCAGATTGCCATGTTAGGGGCTGGTGTGCAGGAGATGCGCCAGACGATGGGATCCAGTATGCAGGAGATGCGCCAGATGATGGGATCTCTAGTTGAGACACTTCGAGCGCAGCGACCAGAGCTAGTTCCACCCGTTGCAGAGACTGCGGTGGTACCCACAGTACAGGCAGTTGCCCCTGCAGCTACAGAGGTTATTACAGTATAGTTGTCAGAGTTTATGAGGCTGAAGCCTCCGGTCTTCACAGGTACCGATGCAGCCGAGGACCCACAATCTTTCATTGATAGGATGGCTCGGATATGCCGTTCCCTCAGATGCGCAGATGCGAGATGGGTTGAGTTCGCGAGCTTTCGCCTGGAAGGTCTTGCGCAAAAATGGTGCGAATCAGTCGAGAAGGGTAGAGCAGCAGGTCTTCCTTCTATGACCTGGACAGAGTTCATGGCGCTATTCCTTGCCCGCTTTCTTCCCCTGAGTGTCAGAGATGCTAGAGCACGCAGGTTCGAGTCCTTACGTCAGACTCCGGAGATGTCAGTGGCAGAGTATGATGTCATGTTCACCGAGCTGTCAGTGTATGCTCCGTACCTAGTGGCTACTGAGGAGTTGCGAGTCAAGAGATTTGTCCGAGGCTTGCTTACACCACTGTTTCTAGCGATCAGCGCATAGCATTACGAGACATATGCAGCAGCTGTAGACGCAACCCTATTAGTCGAGGAGCGCCTTGCTGAGACTTCGGTGGTTCCAGAGCCGAAGAGAGTTCGTGCGGATACATCAGCGCAGAGACAGCCTTTTTGGCGCCGTGATAGACGTCTTGCAGGTAGCAGAGATTCGGGGCGAGGCAGGTTGTTTAGCTCCTATCCCTAGGAGGGTCAGCGACCATCATCGGGATGTTTCCGTTGCGGGAGTTCTTATCATCGTGTACAAGATTGTCCTGAGATACCCCGGAGGGAGACAGCAGCACCGCACGTCACACTACCACCTTCACCACCCCAGACGGCGTTGCCTATTGTACCTACTGTTACTCCGCGCCAGACTCATGCACAGAGAGGTCATGGTCACGGAGGATTTGTTCATAGAGGATGAGGTGATCGAGGCAGAGGATAGCCAGCGGCCGGTAGGGGACAGTCAGTAGCAGGTGGAGGACAGGCGTGAGTTTTTGCCTGACGCATCAGGACGCGCAGGCGTCCAATGCGGTGGTCTCAGGTATCCTTCCAGTATGTTCGGTTGATGCACACGTATTATTCGATCCCGGATCCACGCACTCGTACGTATCCACACACTTTGTGCCGAGTTTGGGTAGAGAGTCCGGTTTGCTTGATCAGCCGCTTGTTGTGACTACTCCTGTGAGAGAGTCGTTTGTCGCTAGTCACGTGTTCCGATCCTATACCGTCCGTATTGGCGAGAGAGAGAGAGTTGCCGGTCGATTTGATCCTTCTTGAGATGTTGGACTTCGACGTTCTTTTGGGCATGGATTGGTTAGTCACGTGCTATACTTCTGTTGACTGCCGCGAGAAGACAGTTAGTTTTTGTTTTCCCGGCGAGTCGGTTTTTGTTGTGTTAGGGGACCGTGGTGCCACCCCTCACAGTGTGATTTCTTCTTTTCGTGCTGGACAGCATTTGAGGAAGGGATGTCAGGGATTTCTCGCCTATATTTGTGATACTAGAGCTACAGAGGTTCCGAGGGATCAGGTTCCGGTTGTTAGCGAGTTCCCTGATGTGTTCCCTGACGAGATTCCCGGGCTACCGCCCGAGCGTGATATTTCTTTCTATATTGATTTGGTTCCTGGCACGGGGCCTATTTCTGTACCGCCTTATCGGATGGCCCCGGCGGAACTTAGAGAATTGAAGGGTCAGTTGCAAGATTTGTTGGATAAGGGACTTATTCGACCCGGTGTTTCTCCTTGGGGTGCTCCAGTCCTGTTTGTCAAGAAGAAGGACGGCAGTATGCGTTTGTGTATCGACTACCGCCAGCTGAACAGGGTGACAGTGCGGAACAGGTATCCTTTGCCACGCATCGACGATTTGTTCAACCAGCTTCAGGGGGCAGGATACTTTTCGAGGATTGATTTGAGATCAGGCTACCATCAGCTGCGGGTTCGACAGGAGGACATTCCTAGGACAGCTTTCCGCACGCGTTACGGCCATTATGAGTTTTTGGTGATGTCGTTCGGACTCACCAACGCGCCAACAGCATTTATGGACTTGATGAACCGTATTTTCCGGCCGTATCTTGATCTGTTCATCATCGTATTCATTGACGATATCTTGGTGTATTCTCGGAGTAGAGAGGAGCACGAGCAGCACCTACGGATTACACTGCAGACCTTGAGGGAGCATCAGATTTTCGCCAAATTCTCCAAGTGTGCTTTCTGGCTGGACAACGTAGACTTCTTGGGGCACGTGATTACACGAGATGGTATATGTGTAGACCCGAGGAAGATTGAGGTCGTTCGGAGTTGGCCTAGACCCACGTCAGTGACGGAGGTTCGCAGCTTTCTAGGGCTGGCAGGCTACTACAGGCGATTCGTGCAGGACTTCTCTCGTATTGCTACACCTTTGACCGGGTTGACCCGGAAGGGAGTTCGTTTCGATTGGACGGAGGAGTGTGAGCAAAGTTTTCAGTAGCTACGGGCTCTACTGACTCCGACACCAGTATTATCATTGCCTTCAGGATCAGGCGGATTTATGGTATATTGTGATACTTCACGAGTGGGGCTAGGGTGCGTATTGATGCGGCATGACAGGGTGATCGCGTATGCTTCGCGGCAATTAAAGAAACATGAACAGAACTACCCCACTCACGATTTGGAGATGGCTGCAGTGGTCTTTGCACTTAAGATCTGGCGACCTTACCTATATGGAGAGTCATGACAGATATTCACTGATCACAAGAGCTTAAAGTATATATTTCAGCAGCGAGACCTGAACCTTAGACAGCGCCGATGGATGGAGTTAGTGAAGGACTACGATTGTGAGATCTTGTATCACCCGGGCAGGGCTAATGTAGTGGCGGATGCTTTGAGCAGGAGGCCCGGGTGTAGTCTATCTTGTTTGAGCGCAGTACAGAGGCAGTCGTCGGCAGATTGGCAGATCTTATGCGACAGCCGGGTACAGTTCGAGTTTACGTCGATCGGAGGACAGATTGCACATGTTCATGCACGCCCACAGTTGCTCGACCGTATACATGAGGCACAGCACAGTGATGACCGATGTTCAGAGATCAGGACACAGATGGGACATGGCAGATTTTCCGAGTTCGTGATCGATGATCAGGGGATACTACGATTTGGGGCTAGACTGTGCGTATCAGATGCTGAGGGATTGCGGCGCGAGATTCTTAAGGAGGCACATTGATCGGTATACAGTGTTCATCCCGGTTCCACCAAGATGTACCATGATATGAGAGGTATTTACTGGTGGGACGGAATGAAGAGAGACATCGCAGATTTTGTGTCGAGATGCCTGACTTGTCAGCAAGTCAAGGCTGAGCACCAGAGGCCCGCGGGAGAGCTACAACCGTTACCCATTCCAGAGTGGAAATGGGAGCAGATTTCTATGGACTTCATTGTGGGTCTTCCCAGGACTAGTCGAGGGTATGACTCCATCTGGGTGATCATAGATCGTTTGACGAAAATGGCTCACTTCCTACCGGTGAAGACGACTTTCGGATTTGCTCAGTATGCCCAGATTTACATCGACGAGATTGTACGATTGCACGGAGTTCCGACATGTATCGTGTCCGACAGAGCACCCAATTTACCAGCCGGCTATGGCAGAGACTTCAAAAGGTTTTGGGCACTCGCTTGAGTTTCAGCACAGCTTTTCATCCGCAGACCGACGGACAGTCAGAGCGGACTATTCAGACCCTCGAGGACATGCTCAGAGCGTGCGTCTTAGACTTTGGAGATAGCTGGGATCATCATTTACCCTTAGTAGAGTTCTCCTACAACAACAGCTACCAGGAGACCATTAAGATGGCACCGTTTGAGTCTCTTTATGGGAGGAGATGCAGATCGCCCACCTGTTGGACAGAGCTCAGTGAGAGCAGTATCTTAGGACCACAGATTGTGGAGGAGACGACCGCGAAGATCCAGTTGATTTGCGACAGGATGAGAGCAGCCCAGAGTAGGCACAGATCTTATGTGGACCATCGTCGGCGCAGACTTGAGTTTTCGGTTGGTGATCATGTTTTCTTGAGGGTCTCCCCAATGAAAGGTGTGATGAGATTTGGGAAGAAGGGGAAGCCTAGTCCCAGATATGTGGGCCCCTTCGAGATCCTCGAGCGTGTTGGTGCAGTTGCGTATCGGTTAGCCCTTCCGCCCAGTTTTCCAGACGTGCACCCTGTATTTCACGTTTCGATACTCCGCAGATATCTTCATGATCCTTCACATACGATTCAGCACCCGACGATCCAGCTTGAGCGCGACCTTTCCTATGCAGAGGAGCCGGTGATGATCTTGGATCGACAAGTGAAGAAATTGAGGTCGAAAGAGATACCGTCCGTCAAGGTACTTTGGCGTGGTCCAAGCAGAGAGGAGGTCACTTGGGAGACCGAGAGCGAGATGAGGAAGAGGCATCCCTACATTTTTGAAGGTACGTGTAGTTAGATTTTGAAATTCGGGGACCGAATTTCTTTAAGGGGGTAGATTGTAACACTTTGAAATTTCGTTAGAATGTTTTTCGTGTTAAATTAGAAATTTGTGCGTGTTATTATATATGTGTACATAAGATTATTAGTTATTTTAGTCGGGTTTACCCTAATTGGAAAATTTTCCTTTGTAGTGTACACTTGCACACTTAGCCAATTTTATGATTTAGGTCTTTTAGTGTAACATGTTAACCTTTTGCTTTCCTTGCATGGTTGTTAAATTATCCCCACCATTTTAATCTAGTCAAAACCCTTTTTAAAAATTCTTTTAGCAATAGAAAATGAGAGCATGGTGTTAGGTGAAAGAGGTTGACTTTTTGACCCTATTTCCTTCTCTTCTCTCTCTCTTCTCCTCACTTCAGAAATTCTGCAAATTCCAGCAGAAAACCCTAGCTTTCCTTCATCTTTTCCTCTCATTTTCACTTCTCTTTGATCCCTACACAAAAACCCTACACAAATCAACACATTTTCATCACAAAACCGTGGAAAAGTGAGCTTTTTGAGGTGTTTGGAGGCAAATCTGCACACTTGATGCTAGAGCTGGGATTTTTGGTGTTTCATAAGGTCTTTTGAAGGTATTAACTCATGTTAGCACTCATTTTCCATAAACTTGTAGTATTCTTTAGCAAAAATCATGTTTTTATGTGCTTTTTAGTGATATTAAGGGATATTTGTGATGCATATGTTAAATTGGGATTTTGTTGGCTTGGTTAACTCTTTTAGGTGCTATTAGAGCTATTTAACCCAGATTTAAGTTTCAGTTTGGACAGAAATACCCTAAAGTATCATTTTGGTGTAAAAGTATGATTTTTAACTAGAATTAGGGCTCTGTGCAATCTGCTTCTACCCGGGGTGTTTCAGAATAAAATTGGATTTACTGTAGCATGTATAGGGGGTATAGAGTGCACACACAAAACCTGGGAGCCTGTCTCCCTAACCCTGCCGCCGGAATAATCATTCTGGCCGCAATTTGCGGCCAGATGGGTGAGTTGGGGGTTGGGGTTTGGGCCATTGGAGTCTGCTGCTATGTGGAGTATTTTGGTATATCTATTTTTATAATATCTGTTCTGTATCAAAATCTGGAGTAGAATACCCTATTTCCCATATTTTTTAATCTTTCGCGACACACGTGATACGTGTGTGTGGGTTTGGGGTTTCTGCGTATCGCGACGCGTCGGAGTGACTTCAGGCGCGTAATCACACGTTCTAGTGCATCGCTCACATGCGCGCTTGGTTTGCGATACGGGTTTCTAGTTGACTTTAAATGTCGTGTTTGTATGGTTTTGAGCTTATGTGTGATATATTATGAAATTCTAGGTTCGCAGGCGAGTGCGACGGACGCCGCGAAGAAGGGGATACAAGTCATCGGCTATACCTAGCGAGAGACTCGGTGAGTAGATTTAACATCTATGGGGATATTGCCCGCATGGCGTTATGCGTCATGGCTGATAGGACCTTATAGCGATATGTTTGCATTCACCTACATGACTGTTGTTTATTGCATACCGCATTCCCTACTATGCGTATATAAACTAGAATTGATAGAACACCGCACTATTACTAACGGTTCAAGTTGCACGAGCACCATTTATATGCTACACTCACACTGTAGTGATTGTCATGATACTCACATTATAGGATTGCTATAAATCATATGTCAGATTGTTTCCGCATTATTGATGTTTGCCATGATTTACCGCATATCAGCCGATGTTATATTCATACTTGGACACATCTACATCACATATTCATACATGTGCCATGAATATATTGATATTCTCATACCTGCACAGATTTACGCATTGAGATATGTTGTTTCCATGTTATTTCTGGATTTGGGAACCGTGGATATTTCAAAAGAGAATAGGCAATTATTTAATAACCCGGTTTCCCTTGATATGATATTTCAGTGCGTCCACCATGTGTTTTCTCGGTGCTAGAGCCCGATATATGAGAGAGAGAGAGGGCTGACCCGGACTGACGGATGCCCGATATATGAGAGAGAGGGCTGACCCGGACTGACGGATGCCCGATATATGAGAGAGGGGGGCTGACCCGGACTGACGGATGCCCGATATAGGAAGATTTGCGTGTCGATGCTGGACACGAGTATTTATGATATTTGGGTGCCGATGTTGGGCACTCGTGATTCTCAGTGGTGTACAGGATTTGAGGGCCGATGGGAGTGCCGGCGTCTGGGTTATTGGGATTTGGGGTGCATTGATGGACACCGATTACATATTCCACGTTGACATTCCGTGTAGATATTATACTTCCCATGCTCAGCATTCATTATTGTATCTCATCCTGTATTTATATTACCTGATAGAGCACTTTCATGATTATTGCACATACTGCTTATCACGCATTGATATCATCTGTTGGCATATGATAGAGTAGCGCAGTACGTGCATGCTCGCGATTACCTTTATATGTTATCTCTATTCACGAGTTGACAACTCACCCCCGTTGTGCCACAGTATTTGCAGGTTGCCCCTCGGAGTAGTCGCGGCAGGCTGCGTTCTTGCATCTTTTGACACAGATACCCCCACAGTTGGTGTACTAGCTCTTTTGCTGATAGGTGGGTTTTGTGCGGTATCTGTTTATCTTTCAGTTATGTACATCGTTGTATCTAGTATTCTCCATCTACCATATATGTATTTGACTTAGAGACAGTGTGAGAACGATGATGTATATTATTTGTATTCTGGTGTCGAGCTCGTTGTGAGCCGACTGTACTTATACAGTTTATTCTATCTGTGATGTTCCCACTTGTTGCTCTTGATCTTCGCTGCGGTGTCGTATATTGCTATCTTGGTGATTGTTTACTTGGATCTCTTAACATTTAATAAATGCTTCCATTTAAAACTTAAAACACTCTATACTTTTACTGGTTTGGTTTCTGGGTTTTCGGTTCACTTAGTTGCGTTACACCTGTAGACGTTACGTGGTTAAGTGCCGGTCACGGGCCAGACTTCGGGTCGTGACAATTTCTTAATCAAATTCTCTTATCTCATGGCAAACCATTGTCCCCTTTATGGAAGGTCGTGGTACGATATCTTAACTCCAAATATCCGATGTGGGGCTAAAGACCTACATATTAATAATATAACAATTGTGTCACTAATAATTCTTCCCTTATGGTTGTGTCTAAGTCTTCCATCGAAAGGTTTATAAGTGGGACCAATTGAGTCTCACATCGAGAGCCAACAATTAATAAAATTAATTCGTATTTAATTAATTAATAATTTTAATTTAACAGTCAAATACCTATCTTGTGAACTGTTCATAGAAGCTCTACTATAATATGAGAAGATAATAAATATCAACTTACAGACAATTCCTTCTAACATCAAGCTACTTAACTTTAAGCTATTAAATGTGTAGAACATATTCATCTAATTGCTCAAACCTAAAGTTTCATTTCCTATGAACACAAATTCATTTCGAAAATAAATATTACTATAATAATATAATTTTGAAAAACATTTTTCAATACGTCTGTCGACATGATTTTTACGCCTTCAAGGGAATGGACAATAAACTTATTCTCATCAATATGAGAATGTCGGATTCTATCTAAATATCCATTGTCCTCCTAAATGTATTAAAGCAACACAATATTTTAGATTTGTTATTCCTGTCAGATGATAAGAAACACTATTATATCAAAACTTACTTGAACAACAAATCGAAGACGACAATATCATCAATTCAAAGGGATTATGTAACAGTTTAGGTGATGTGTCATAGAGAATTCAAACGTACTCTTATACAACATGTATTACAATACAAGTTCATGACATATATCTGGAGAATCTTCATTCTGTTGGATATAGTGCCTTCAGAGTCAATTATTGGATCACAGGCACATGATTGCAATGATTGAGGGAGGACCTATGCCGGTAGGACAGTCTTACTCAAGATGATAGTATGCTATCTGGTTTATCTTTATCATCGTGTGCTGCTTTAGGTGACCTTACAGGTTACTATTGCGCGTTGATAGAGCCCTTAGGATTCTTGCTTGACGGCCAGCAGTATGATGGCGATCATATACGTGGGAGCTGGGGTCTGTAAGCACATCCTTAAAGTGGTCCCTAGTCATGGGAGTATTCGAGACAGGGTATTGTTCATATCATAATATTGCATTATTATATTCCCCATTCTTATGCATTTTACAATAAAACAGGTGCTTTTGACCCATGTCTGCTACATAGTACAGGTTACAGGTTCTTGGAGCGAAAACAGTGAAAAAGACAAAAGACGATGCAAAAGTGGGACTACGACCAACAAATAGAAGGATCTTGATCAAGCCTACATGAAGATCAGTTCACAAAGTGCAAGGCAACACAAGGTCCAAGATTTCGAAGCAACGGTAAAAAGTCCACTGCAATTAATCACTGGGAGATCTGGAAGAAACCCAGAAGCCAATTTGAGAAAAGTACTGAAGAAATAGGAAGAAAAAATTGACCAAAGCCAGCCCAGAAAAATTCAACATTCAAGACCACAATTGGGCCGCGGAATCGCGGCCCAACCCATGCTGCGGCTGCGGTTCCGTGGCCATATAGAGCCCGGAGAAGAGAATTTTTTTACCAAAATGTGTTGCGGCGCTGACTAGTCTTCCTAGGGGTATTTTTGTAAATGCAGACGTGCGGCAAAGTGTAAACCTAGGGTTTTCTATGTCCTATAAATAGAGACCCAATTCATTGTATTAGTTCATGCCTCTTTTCATCAATAAAATTTTCAGATTTCTTTTGAAGTTTAGAGAGCATCAAATTCGTAAGTAGGTTTATTTTTCTGCCCTAGTTTTAGTTTTAATTTCTGCCCTAGGTAATTTCTTCTCTTGCCCTAGTTTAATCCAGTTTAGAATTTTTATTAAATTGCAGTAGATCTTTAATCTCTTAAATCAAAACAAAATAAAAATTATGTTTTTCCTAGATCCCTCAATGAGCGAGTAGTTTCCTCGCTTGTTAGGGTTAGGAATAGGGAAGGGTTTGAGAGATGAAGATCTCTCATCTCTTTCTTTGCCAATCTCTTATGAACAATTAGGACTCCATGCATACTTTCATCTTCCGCTCCCTACGGCACTCTACCCATGAGGTAACGGTGATCCATAGTATAAAAGACCGGATTTGAAAGTTTTCCATGGAGGTTAGGGTAAGGATTGATAAATGACGGACAAGGATCTAGAGGACGAAACATCTTCCCAATCATCCTAATCCCTTTTATTAATAATTACCATAACTCCTAATATGATATCTAATTTAGGGCATTGAAAGAGGTGTAAATTTTTATTTACCAAACTTTATCTAAACCTAATCCTAGCAAGTTTCTAATCCTAGTATAACTCAACTTCGTTTTTAGATTTAATTAAAAGATCCAACACCCTATGGAATTAGCTCGTAAGAACATTTAGGAGATTTATAGCATCCCTGTGGACCGATCCGTATTCACCGGCTAGCTACCAAGCGACGCCGTTCTTGATTGCGGTAATATATTTTTGATCGTAAAATCTCTCTAAATCAAATGGCGCCGTTGACGGGGATGGCATAAAAATTTCCTTTTTGTAATTTCGGGTTAATATAAATTTAAAAATCATAAAAATTTGAAAAAAAATCAAAAATATAAAAATTTTATCATCTTTTATTGTTTGAAGGGTTTCTTTTATGTTGCAGGATCGACGGATCTGGAAAAATCTAGGGTGCGAAACAGAAAAAGGTACATCAGAACAGAAGGGAATTTCAACAACAGAGCAGCAGAGAAAATCCGGAGACCTGAACCCACCATCTCACCGTGCTTCCGCCGCGGGAACCTGCTAGTGCCGCGCATCCGCGGTCCCCTGTTGACTTCAGCGCGCGAAATTTGCTCAGTTTGTTTCTCTTTCTCCTCTCTGCAAATCCCCATATATCTTTTGCCAAATCTTCTGCAGGATTCTGTGCGCTAAAAAAATCTTCCCCCTTCCAATAATTGATTTTCTGTAGGATTCTTTGCGCCGCGCTTAAAAGAAAATTGATTGCAAGTGATTTACTGCTTTGCATATTTTAATCGGATTTTAAGGGGCTTTTGACCAATTCAGATTGGGTGGGGATTTCATCACCCTTCCCAGGACCCCAGAAATCACATAAGGCATTTGCATTGACCATTCTTAATTAAAAAATATTAGACTCAGCCCTAAGGACGTCACGCTCAATAGGACATAGGACTAGTTATAGGCATCAGCCGTTAATCCTAACCTGACTTTGCGGTGTCTAGGCAAGTGTGTCTAAGGCAAGTGGTTACTTAATTAGGACCGTTACTTGTAGCGGGGAGCCTCCCACTTACCTGGCCGCAATTGGCGGTAAAGAGGCGGTTTGAAGTCCTATTTCTAGCCCTTTGGAACAGTTAGGAGCTGTCTAGCTGACCTAGGTGACCCTAGATCTAGGCCTGATTGTGCATTTGTGGTTGATTGCATTTGTGTCAAAAGTCACTTTTCAAAAATCTTTTTGCAAAAAAGCTCACATAAAAAAGGGAAAAATCTTTTCAAAAACTTGCAACTTGTCGCTAAAGAAATCTTTGCACTCACTTACACCATTTTCCCTCATTGACATTTTCTTACCTCCACATTCTGTCTTTTTGACTACACTACCCCTTTAGTGTATGTTCGGTTGGACTAGGGACACTAGCGCCCGATTAGTCCGTGTTTCGTTGGTACCGACCGACGAACCTTTCGACTCCGAAGTCGAAATCCTTTCCACTTCTTCACTTACACCTTCAAATTCTTCTTCCGAAAGTATGTTGGGATACAATCCTAACAACACTTTACCAACGGGACTGATTCCACCTCCGTTAGGTGCGAATAACCCGAATCACCCGCCTGTTGAAGCGCCCCAACGAGTTGCGCTCCAGGATCTTTTCTACCCCATCCGCACCGCCCTTCCTACTTGTCTTTCCCTCCCACCGGCAAATGGGGACAATTTCGAGATCAAACCCCACTTTATCAATATGCTACCAAAATTTCACGGATTGGAATCCGAAGATGCTTATATCTTTATCAACAAATTCCAAAACGTTTGCGCTATGATGAAAACAACCCAATTAAGCGATGATGCTATAAGGCTAAAGGTCATTCCTTTCACCTTATGTGACTTAGCCGAGAAGTGGCTATACAGCACAGCGTCACATTCAATTAAGAATTGGGAAGAGTTTGTGTAAGCCTTTCTTAAAAAGTTCTATCCTCATCACAAAACTGCTAGAATACGCAACGAGATTATATAATTTTCTCAGCTTCCGTCCGAACCATTTTGGAAGTGTTTTGAAAGATTCAAAGACCTACTTGTTCAATGCCCTCACCATGTGATCGAAAATTGGCAACTTTTCCAAACATTATACGAGGGATTGAACCCGACAACGAAGCAGTTGCTCGAAACTATTTGTCAAGGTCACTTTCTAACCAAATCTAGTGACGAAGCGTGGCAGTTTCTTGAGGATCTTAGTGAACAAACAATTCAGTGGGAGAGCACCAAGACCACATCTTCTTCTTCTATTGGTCAGTCTAGGGCAGGCATACATCAATTAGATATGTCGATTGCTATGAAGGCCGAGATGGCCGCACTTACGAAAAAGCTAGAAGCGATTGAGACCAAAATCTCATCGCCTTCTCCTGCCCCTGTTGTGCCTCCACGAACTGTTTGTGCTTGTTGTTCGGATCCATCACATCTCACCGAAGAGTGTCCTTACAATTCACCTACTCAAGGACATGATCAAGTCAATGCTGCCTTTCAGCAACGACAAAGAAACGATCCATACTCTTCGACATACAATCCGGGTTGGAAGAGTCACCCAAATTTCGCTTGGAACCAAAATCAACAATTCCAAGGAAACAACAATTTTCACAGGGCTCCTCCTACACAACAACAAGCCCCCCCATAAACTCAATTTCAGCAACCTTACCCTAATCAAGTGTACAATTTTGTACCCAACAATTCTTACCCGCCAAACAATTTTGTTTCACCTATTAATGACAAGGTTAACTCGCTCGAACGAAGTCTAGATGCGTTCCTAAAGCAATCTACACAATCCGCAGCAAGGTTAGAAACTTCTATTCAATCTTTGGTGCAAAACAGTGCCTCACACGATCAAAACATCAAATCTATTGAGGCACAAATTGCACAACTCAATACTGCGTTGAAGGAGCGAGAAAAAGGAAATCTTCCATCTCAACCACTGCCAAATCCCGGTCACGCACATGTTGCATATGAACAGCAAAATCATAACGTAAATGCAGTGACCACGTTGAGATCCGGAAGAGTGTTGCAAAATAATGTGGGTATTAACCATGACACCTCTGCCGGTGGTCCTTCTTCATCTTCTTCACCTTCTTCTTCTTCTTCTTCTTCTTCTTCTTCGTTAGAGCCAATTCTCCATCCTTCACAAGGCTCTACTTCTTCTAGCTCGAACGGACCCATTTCTCACAACACGAACACATCTACACGGGGATCCGTTTCAACTCCACAATCTGATCCGCAAAAATTAGACTCAACAACTTTTCAAAATGTCCCTTTTCCAAACCGGTTGAGATCCAATAAACCAACTCCACAAATGGAGAAGATTGTAGAGTTGTTCAAACATGTTAGCATAAATATCCCTCTCTTGGGTGCAATCCAATAAGTTCCTTCATATGCAAAAATCTTAAAGGACTTATGCACCAAAAAGAGGAAGTCACAAGTACCAAAGAAAGTTTTCGTGGCTAGTGCTGTTAGCGATGTTCTTGTCCAATCTTTACCCCAAAAGCACAAGGACCCCAGTTGTCTTACTATTTCGATAACAATTGGGGACAAGAACATCAATATAGACTATTAGATCTTGGTTCTAGTGTCAATTTGCTGCCCTATTCTATGTACGAACAATTAGGTGTTGGAGAGCTTAAGCCCACTCATTGTACTCTACAAATGGCCGATCGATCCATCACCCATCCTAGGGGAGAGTTGGAGGATGTGTTAATTAGAGTGGGGGATTTCATTTTCCCCGTTGATTTTATTGGTATGGATACACAACCTGTAGCTAACCCCCGGAGTCAAATTCCGGTGATACTTGGTCGACCTTTCCTTGCGACTTCTAATGCGGTGATCAATTGTCATAACGGTTCAATGAATCTATCTTTTGGCAATATGACAATTGAACTCAACATTTTCAAGTTGGGAAATCAGCCTGCCGAGCCTAATTCTAGAGTACTTGATGTTTGCTCGATCAATGAGATCGCAGAGGAGGACTGTGAATTCGAAAATTTTATGTTTGATCACAGCAGTGTTGACGCCACTAGTGCGTTCCTCCTAGAATCCGACACAGCTTTCACGGCGGACAACGATTATGAGTCTTTCACCTTTGTAGACGATCTTGAAGACTCACCACCCGAGTTTGAGTTTTTTGCTTTTTCGGATGAGTTAGTTGAACCATCCGACTCGGTTGCGTACACTCGATTTGAACCTTTGATGGAATCCTTCGAGTTTGAAACAGTTACTCCATTGTTACCATCTATTGTTTCACCTCCTAAACTCGAACTAAAGCTTTTGCCGTCACACCTTAAATATGCTTATCTAGGTGACAATGAGAGCTTACCCGTTATCATATCGGCCTCTCTAGCTCTCGAGCAAGAGAAGGCCCTTTTAATGGTCTTACAAAATAATCGGCAAGCTTTTGGCTGGTCTATGGCGGACATCAAGGGGATTAGTCCCCTCATAGTTGAACATCATATATACTTGATGGATGATGCCAAGCCGGTAAGGGACCCATAAAGACGCCTCAACCCCATTATGAAAGAGGCTGTCAAGAAGGAGATTGTTAAATATCTTGATAGTGGTATCATTTACCCTATCTCGGATAGCCAATGGGTTAGCCCCATTCATGTTGTGCCAAAGAAATCGGGCATCACGGTCATTACCAATGAGGCAAATGAGTTAATTCCTACTCGCACCCAAACTGGGTGGCGAGTTTGCATCGACTATAGAAAACTCAATGCCGCGACAAGGAAAGACCACTTTCCTTTACCTTTCATTGACCAAATGCTAGAACGATTGGCTGGGCATGAGTTCTACTGCTTTTTAGATGGCTATTCCGGTTATAACCAAGTCCCTATCGCCAAAGAGGATCAAGACAAAACCACATTTACTTGTCCTTTTGGCACTTTTGCTTATCGCCTCATGCCCTTTGGGTTATGCAATGCACCCACTACATTTCAGCGGTGTATGATGGGGATCTTTTCGGACATGGTTGAAAAGTTTTTGGAGATCTTTATGGATGATTTCTCCATTTTTGGTGACTCCTTCGACGAGTGTTTGCTACACCTTGACGCTGTTCTTACCCGCTGTAGGGATAAGAACCTAACTTTAAATTGGGAGAAGTGCCACTTTATGGTACGAGAAGGCATTGTCATAGGACATGTCATCTCGCAAAACGGCATAGAGGTTGATAGAGCCAAAATTGAAGTCATTTCCAATCTTCCTCCTCCTAAATGCGTCAAAGACATCCGAGCTTTTCTTGGCCACGCCGGTTTTTATAGACGGTTCATCAAGAATTTTAGCAAGATTGCTAGACCCTTGACTCTCTTATTGGCCAAGGACACAACATTTGATTTTGACTCAACTTGCATGGAAGCGTTCGAGTCATTGAAACACTCTCTCATTTCTGCGCCCATTCTTTCATCTCCAGACTGGACGCATCCCTTCGAAATTATGTGCGACGCATCAGATTTTGCCATTGGTGATGTTCTTGGACAGCACATTAATAAAATGCCGCACGTAATTTATTACGCTAGCCGTACACTAAATGAGGCCCAACTAAACTACACAACAACAGAAAAAGAGTTTTTAGCAGTTGTGTTTGCACTTGAAAAATTTCGGCCTTATTTAATCGGCTCTCCAGTCATTGTGTATACGGACCACTCAGCTCTTCGCCATCTTTTTGTAAAGAAGGATGCTAAATCGAGGCTAATATGTTGGATCCTCTTACCACAAGAGTTTGACCTTGTCATAAGGGACAAAAAAGGATGTGAAAACGTAGTGGCCGATCACCTTTCACGACTTCCTTCTTCGCCTACACTTGAACTTCCAATCACTGATACTTTTCCCGATGAGCAACTCTTGACCGTTTCTTGCGAACCATGGTTCGCTGATATCGTAAACTATTTGGCCACCGGCTTGATACCTAAAGATTGGTCAAAACAGGATAAACTTCGATTCTTGTCCCAAGCAAAGCATTTTTACTGGGATGAACCTTATCTTTTAAATACTGTTCCGACCAAATCATTCGTCGGTGTGTACCGGAAAACGAGTTTAAGAGTGTGCTGTCCTTTTGCCACGATCAAGCATGTGGCGGGCACTTTGGCCCAAAGAAGACAGCCGAGAAAATCTTGCAGTGTGGCTTCTATTGGCCACGACTCTTTAAGGATGCATATGAATACTGCAACACTTGCTCCCGGTGCCAACACTTGGGCCGGATATCGCGGAGAAACGAAATGCCGCTCCAACCAATTTTGGTTGTGGATGTTTTTGATGTTTGGGGAATTGACTTCATGGGACCATTTCCTAATTCTTTTGGGAATGTGTATATTCTTTTGGCTGTTGACTACGTATCAAAGTGGGTCGAGGCTGTGCCTAGCCGAACGAATGACAACAAGGTTGTCGTTCGATTTCTTAAAGAACACATCTTTTCTCGGTTTGGGCACCCTCGAGCGATTATAAGTGATAATGGTTCTCACTTTTACAATAGGACTTTTGAGTCCTTAATGCGCAAATATTCTATTACCCACAAGTTGTCAACACCATACCATCCCCAAACATGTGGGCAAGCCGAGGACTCGAATCGGCAAATTAAGCAAATTTTGGAGAAAACGGTTTTTAAAAACCGTAAAGATTGGTCACTCAAACTAATCGATGCACTATGGGCTTTCCGTACTGCATACAAGACCGATCTTGGTATGTCTTCATACCGGCTTGTTTACAGGAAGGCTTGCCACCTCCCAGTAGAGATTGAGCATAAGGCATTTTGGGCTATCAAAGAGTTGAATTTATCATTAGGAGATGCGGGCAGTAATCGAAAGCCGCAGTTAAATGAACTAGAAGAGCTGCGGGATGAGGCTTATGATAATGCCGTAATTTTTAAAAACCGAACTAAGGTGTTCCACGATAAACACCTTTTGCGAAAAACATTTAAACCTGGTCAACAGGTTTTACTCTATGACATTCGGTTACATTATCACCCCGGCAAGCTCCGTTCTAGGTGGAAAGGACCATTTGTAGTTCGCACCGTTTATCCGCACGGTGCAGTCGATCTTGAAAATCCGGAGGACGGTACCTTATTCAAAGTCAATGGATATCAATTGAAACCGTTCCTCACAGCGGACCCATCGAAGGAGCTCCTATTTTTACAGGAGCCGCTCTACACCGATTGATTCTCCTCCATTTTCACCCCCGAATTTCCAAATTTTTTTTCAAAACTTTATTTCAAATAAATTTGGGGGTGTGTATCATTTGTAAATACATAAATACAAAAACAAAAAAAAAATTTGAAAAAATATTTTTGGACCTTTTTGTAAAATTTCAGAATTAATAAATAAATAAATAATTTTATTTACAGATAATTTCCTCCTTTTAGAGGGTTTTTTCTGCAATTTTCCATTTTCCTCCCCCCTATTTAAAGAACCGAGCCCTCTGTTCTGAGAACCCTAAATATTTCCTCATTTAAAAACCCTAGCCACCGCCATCTATCTTCTGCCGCAAGATCTCGCAGCTCCGCCTCCGATCCGCCGCGCTTCCGCCGCGTAAGCAGGCTCCTGCCGCCGATCCGCCGCGCTTTGCACTTGTCACCCCCTGAAACTTTAGGGGAGGTATTCACTGTTAAATTCTTCTCTGTTTCTTGCATATTTTATATCTGTGAATCATTATGGCACATCGAATGCACTTAGAGAGGGATTTCTCTCAAGTTTTCTCGCACGAAATTTATGGTAGCTACTTCGCAAACGAAATTGAGCGGAGGGGTTGGAATTTTCTGATCTACAACCATCCCTCTGCATTTGCTCTACCAGATTTAGTTACCCATTTTTATGAATCCATAGAGGATAGATGTCTAGCTGACTTAGGTTATATTAAATTGAATTGAGGAGATCGCGTAATAAACATTGATAGGGATTTAATTCACGAGGTCACACTTATACCTCGCTTACCTGCGCACGATCACCCCCTCCAATTCGAGGACTACATGCCCCTGATGAGCACCGATTGCTCGAGGGCGCCGCGACAGGGTATTCAAGCTCGATCCCTTTGCGCGAATGTCTTGACCGTGTGCCGATGGGCACAAAATAACATTTTTGGCAGCTCTCACAACACAACTTTTTTCACCCCCTCCTTACATGTGGTGCACACACTTATGACAAAGGACCCACGTTTCGATATGTGCACTGTTTTGCTTAATTCTATAGGTGCGGGAAAAGGGCTACAAACTACCCCTGTCCTATGCTTGTCACCCAGCTTTGCCGTTATTTCCTCCCCGTCAAATGATTTGAGTTTTACATGATGGGAGGAATTCCGGTTCGACCACTTGTTGAGGGCGTTTCTTCGTCCTACTCTAGATTGACTGATATATGGTCGCGAACCGAACAAGCGGAAAAAATCCTTGCTCGCACCCCTAGCTCTAGCTCGACATCAAGCGAGGGCAAGATGACCCCTCAAGAGCATGCACGCTTAATGAAGAGAACTGTGAGGGGAATAGATGCTTTACGAGAGGAGTTTAGGGCGACAGCATGAGAGCACGACCGTCGACTGACGGAGTTTGAGAGGGGTATTCAAACCCTATTGGCTAGAGAGGAGTGATCACGTTCACGCTTGAGAGCGCGACGTGGGGCCGGGAGTGAGGGCACTGCTTTGCTTAAGTTTGGGGGAGATGGTGGTGTATATAGTTATCTTTTGCATTGCATTGCATATTTTAATTTTTGTATATATTTTTTTCTTTTTCTTTTGCATATCTAAATTTTGCATTGCATCCTTATATAAAAATCATAAAAATTGAAAAATATGAAAAAAATAAAAAAAAAATAGAAAAAGAAAAACCCATAAAAAAATTAAAAATTTCAAAAAAATTATAAAAATTAACGTATTCAATTTTGGCTGTATTTGACTTAAGTTTGACAAATAGGTCAACTGGTTAGGAAAAACTAGATCTTAGACTTAGTAAATTAAAAACCCTAAAAATAACCTTTCTTAAAGTTTAATGGTAGAAAGTATATGTCTTTGTAGTTTATTTAGAAATAGGCAAATTTTGGGTTCACTTCTTAGGCTAAGTCGAAACAAAGGTAAATTATTGATATTTTTATTAGAGTATAAGTTTGAAAAATAATTCCTAACTTAAGTCTAGATTCTGAAAATGTATACCCTACAAATTGCACTAACACGCACCTTGAAACTTGGAATAGTAGAGGAGACCTTGAAATGCTTTTGTCTAAAGTCCTTAGTACGAAGAAAATGAAAAAAAAATATATATAAGTATGAATAAAGAAAAAGATGAACACTGGTTTTGTGATTACTTAAGGATAAAAAAATAGAAAAATATTTAGCGAGGGTGCTTCATCACCTAGTGCCTTAGACCAACTGGTTTGGGAGTCACTGCTAAAGCCTTGGGTGTTGCAAGACTAGGAATTATGCTTTAAAGTGCAAACGCATTTTGTAATCGGTCGTTGGTATCTCAAGAAGTATTAACGGTCGCATGAAAGATGTGTAAGCAAAATTCAATTAAAAATTCACCAATTAATAAGTGCTTTGGACAACGGACAAGAGTATGATTACTTGATTTGAATTTCTAAGTGTAGGGGTGATATATACAGACACGTGGGGGTATGTGATTGCAATTTAGATGAGAGATAGGAGTGAAGAATAGAACTTGTATTTTTAATAGAGTTGATAAAAATTCCTAAGTGGAGATGGAACCCTAGAAGGAAAACTTAAAAGATGCCAAAAGCTAAGTAGGTCTGCAGAACATATATAATCTTAAGTTAAATGATGAGGAAGTGTGAAGAATATGGGTGGATAATTTGCGAGTCGAAGATAATAGAATTCCTTGTTAGAAAACCTAATTGGAGAATAAAAGTCAATGGGCCTAATTGATAGGATTTTGTGGGTAGTATCCGCTGAAAACCCTCAGGAGACAACACTCCTCCTACTAGGGACACCTAGAGGTTTAACGGCTTGTTGCACGTGCTCAGTGCAATCGTGTTTCCCTGCGAAAGTGAGGTTAGGTTTTTTGTCGAGAATAAAACTGGGTTTGCTCGAGGACGAGTAAAAGATAAGTTTGGGGGTATTTGTTCATATCATAATATTGCATTATTATATTCCCCATTCTTATGCATTTTACAATAAAACAGGTGTTTTTGACCCATGTCTGCTACATAGTACAGGTTAGAGGTTCTTGGAGCGAAAACAGTGAAAAAGACAAAAGACGATGCAAAAGTGGGACTACGACCAACAAATAGAAGGATCTTGATCAAGCCTACATGAAGATCAGTTCACAAAGTGCAAGGCAACGCAAGGTCCAAGATTTCGAAGCAACGGTAAAAAGTCCACTGCAATTGATCACTGGGAGATCTGGAAGAAACCCAGAAGCCAATTTGAGAAAAGTACTGAAGAAATAGGAAGAAAAAATTGACCAAAGCCAGCCCAGAAAAATTCAGCATTCAAGAACACAACTGGGCCGCAGAACCGCGGCCCAACCCATGCTGCGGCTGTAAGTCCATGCCACGCACCCCACGAACTTGCGGGAGGCGGAATATATGAAAAACGATTATCAAAGCTTCGTAACATGGACTTGAGCGCATGAATCGTTATCTAAACCATTGCTAACAAACAACTAGAGGTTTAACTACTTGGATACGAAGTTATACCTCACGATACTAGTCCTTCGGGTCTTCATCGCGGTCCTTCACTCCTCGTAGGCTTCTTGGAACATCGGCACCTCAACGGCCTCCTCGAATCAAAGACGATCCACCCGAAAGCTCCTACGCCAAGCTTAATCTCAAACTTGAGATAACTAGGTTACTTAAAATGCTAATCTAAGCTACCTAGGGGATATAGAGTGAGGTTATGGAAGTATTAGTCTAGCTAACCCTTGATCTCAACACATGAGAGGTTAGGGTTAGGGTTTGAAGAGAGAGTGAGCTTGAGGAGAGAGAAGGTGAAGATGAGAATGAAATGAGATAATAATATATCATAATATTTATGAAGCATTATAATTTTATCAAATAAGTAAATAAATGATTAATCATCCATGCTTCATAAATGCATTTGAGTGATTCATCTCCATGAGTCATTAAGCATTTATGATGCATTAATGACTTGGATGAATCACACAAATGAGTCACTATCTCATTTAATGCAATGCCACCTTACCCCCTTAGTCACCACTCTTCTAGAAGCTTCCCGACAAATTACGAGAACGCACCTCCAATCCGTGAAAACACGGAAAAACTTTAGACTGTATAAATCCAATAACCCGATACTAGAATCTGGCTTAAACCAAAGCCGGATAGTAAAAACTGTCCGAAAAGTCGTACGTGCGTAAACACACGTACGCATCCGAACCCTTGTCGTAAAACCATACGACCTCTATATCGTTTCGCCTGGAGCAAGGAAACTCTCTGTGTGGGACTCTAAAGACTCGACACTACGCTGGCAGTGGGTTTAACCACAGACCGCAAGCGGCATTAGCTGTACGTAATGGTCCCCAGGTAGATGTCGATAAGAAGACCGATGAGGAAAACCATCCCAACTCTTACTGAGCCTGATGTGACAATCTCCGTACAGTCCGGTCTGTTCGTCTAAGACTATCGCATATCAAGCCTAGGGGGTGGCAAGCGTCAGTCCCCTAATAGCTGTATAAGTCGTGTCGGAGCGAAGTCCATTACACCCTGAGAAGCTACTGGAACCTACCAGTATATCTCGCTTGCCCTGGCCGGGGACTTTGCGTAATGGCTCTCTGACACAGCACGATATCAACTCCCAATACCGGGAGAGACGAATCCTATCTAACCGCCACTGCCTCCATGTGCTCGGGACTGCACCCAACTGCTACCTGTTTGCACGACTCCTTTGAGCCGTGGTAGGGTAGCAATCTAAGAACAGTGGGACACACTCGAGGCGAAGTAGCAGTGTCAAGTCTGCGGACTATGCTGTACTCATGTCACCTGGGAACTGATAACTGACGATGGGTATAATACCAACCAATCAGTTCCTCGGCGAGTCCTGTCCGGTATACCCGTAACCTAACGAGCACCTGTATACTATCTCCAGTACGATGTACTGATGGCTGTGGGACAGACCATCTCCCCAACCGGGATGAGAAGGTATACACTTAGTCTACTCCGGAATATCGATGCCCTATCTCGATAATCCAATGACCAGGGACCTGTATAGGATGTTGCTTATAGACTATCCAGCCCCCACTAGTGTGACTGCCATCACGACGCTGGTAATCAAGCAAAGATCCTATGGGCTCTACTAATATGTATAAGTGATACGTTATAAGAAACATATGCACATATTAAAGTAGACTAATACCAAGTAGCATACTACTATGTTTAGCAAGACTGTTATATACAACCATGAATATCCCAAGCTTCCATTAAGTAATATACATGCTAGTATGATACAATAATGGCCCCTAGGGCATATACACTAACAATCTCCCACTTGCACTAGGGCCATGAGCTGGCATATCATAGACCTATCATCTCGAATAGCCTCTCGAACTGTGTCTGAGGAATGGCCTTTGTGAATGGATTAGCAATGTTATCTTCCGTCTTTACTTTCTTCACCTCGATCTCCCGGCGATCTATGATCTCCCTGATCAGGTGATACCGCCTTAAGATGTGTCTGGACTTCTGATGGGACCTGGGTTCCTTCGCTAAAGCTATAGCGCCGTTGTTGTCACAATACAGAGGTATTGGACTAACACTGGAAGGAACCACCTGAAGTTCTGTGAGGAACTTCTTCATCCAAACAGCTTCTTTTGCGGCATCGCAAGCAGCTATGTACTCCGCTTCCATTGTTGAGTCAGTAACGGTCTCCTGCTTGGAACTCTTCCAACAGACCGCCCCTCCATTGAGAGTAAAGACATAACCCGACATGGATTTGGAGTCATCTTTGTCATTCTGGAAGCCGGAGTCGGCAAAGGCCTCCATCTGGAGGGCTTTTCCGCCATACACTAAGAACATCTCCTTAGTCCTCCTTAGGTACTTGAGAATGTTCTTTACTGCTATCCAGTGCTTCTCTCCTGTGTTTGCTTGATACCGGCTTACTACGCTCAATGCGTATGCTACATTTGGTCTGGTACATAACATCGCATACATTATAGAGCCTACCGCAGAAGCGTAGGGTATAATCGACATGTGATCCCTTTCCAAATCAGTCTTAGGAGACATCTCTTTGGAGAGGGTGATTCCGTGACAAGCTGGTAGGTTACCGCGCTTAGAATCATCCATACTGAATCTCTTCACTATGGTGTCTATATACCTGGACTGCGAAAGTCCCAACATCCTCTTTGATCTATCACGATAGATCCGGATCCCCAGAATGTAGGTGGCATCACTCAGGTCTTTCATGGAGAATTTATGTGACAAGAATCTTTTGACTGACTGTAACATAGGAATATCATTTCCTATTAGGAGAATGTCATCCACGTACAAGACGAGAAATAATACAGCTCTCCCTACAATCTTACTGTATATGCATGGTTCATCTGGATTTTTGATAAAGTCAAATTCTTTGACAGCATCATCAAAACAGATGTTCCAACTCCGCGATGCCTGCTTTAGTCCATAAATGGACTTAAACAGCTTGCATACTTTACCGCTGCTCCCACTCTGAATGAATCCCTCTGGCTGATCCATATAGACGCTTTCTTCCAAATTTCCATTTAGAAAGGCCGTCTTTACGTCCATCTGCTATATTTCATAATCGTGGAAGGCAGCAATAGCAAGAAGGACCCGAATAGATTTAAGTATAGCCACTGGAGAAAATGTTTCGTCATAGTCCAAGCCAGGTCTTTGACGGAAACCCTTTGCAACAAGTCTAGCCTTATAGGTTTCAACCTGTCTATCTACACCAATCTTCTTTTTGAAGATCCATTTGCATCCTACGGGTTTTACCCCATCTGGAGCAATGTCCAAAGTCCATACTTTGTTAGTGTACATGGACACTATTTCGGTCCGCATTGCATCCAACCATTTTACCGAGTCACCGCTCTGAATGGCTTGCTGGAAGCTAGTGGGCTCATCATAGTCAATAGTGCAATCCTCTCTATCCCCGTCTATGAGAAAACCGTAGTATCTCTCGGGCGGATGAGATTGCCTACTACTTCTGCGGAGTGGCGTTGGGATGTCCTATTCTTCTTGAACTTCTGGTTCTACCAAACTTTCAGTAGTAGTTTGTGCTTCTGGAATTTCTTCCAGTTCTATTTCGCTCCCACCAGTTTCCTTTTCTAAAAACTGATATTCTAGAAAATGGGTATTACGAGAAAAAAAACCTTTTGTTCCTCTGCGTAATAGAATAGATATCCCCTTGAGTGCTTTGGATATCCCACAAACTTACATAGTACTGATCGTGCCTCGAGTTTGTCCGCATGCTGCTTTTTAACATAAGCCGGACATCCTCAAATCTTTAGATACTGAAGATAGGGTTTCTTCCCACTCCACATCTGATATGGTGTGGCAGACACAGTCTTGGTGGGAACCTGGTTCAAAAGATATGCAGCTGATTCTAGTGCATATCCCCAGAATGATCGCGGTAACTCAGCATTACTCATCATGGAACGAACCATATCTAATAGGGTTCGATTCCTCCTTTCCGATACACCATTATGTTGTGGTGTGTATAGAGGAGTAAGCTGAGAGAGAATTCCATTCTCTTTTAAGTAACCCAGGAACTCGGCACTTAAGTATTCACCACCTCGATCAGATCTAAGTGTCTTTATACTCTTGCCTGTTTGTTTTTCCACTTCATTCTTATATTCTTGGAATTTCTCAAAAGTCTCGGATTTATGCTTCATTAAGAAGACATATCCATACCTAGAGAAATCATCCGTAAAAGTAATGAAATAGGAATAACCACCTCGCGCATGTGTAGACATTGGACCGCACACGTCACTGTGTACGAGTCCTAAGAGCTCGCTTGCTCTTACTCCATGTCCGGTGAACGGAGTCTTTGTCATCTTTCCTTTGAGACAAGATTCACAAGTAGCATAAGATTGATATTCGAACGGATTCAAATACCCTTCTCTATGTAACTTAGTCAACCTTCTCTCATTGATGTGACCTAGTCTACAATGCCATAAGAAAGCCTGATTTATCTATGGAGACTTTCTTTTATGAGTGTTCTGGATATTGAAAACCCGAGCTTGACTTAATACGTATATACCGTTATCTAATGTACCTGACCCAATCAGAACTTGATTTAGGTGGATGTTAACTACATCGCTTTCGAATGTAAAATCATTTCCCTCTCTCGAAAGTGAGGACACTGATATGATATTACAAGTCATACTAGGTATATATAAACAGTTACGTAAAATCAATATATGCCCACTTGTCAAACCTAGGCGATATTCTCCCACGGATTCAGCGTTTACTGTCATTCCGTTTGCAACTCTGAGAGACCAATCACCTACCTTTATAAGTCTACTGTTTCTCAAAGCATGTAATGAATTACAGATATGAGATCTGATCAGTCGAAAATATTGCATCTTTTAACCGACAATTTCCCTATCATTTGCATTCATATAGAAGTGTTCGGCATTCATATAGCACATATTAACAAAATTGTCGCAAAATATCAGATTACATGTGTTAGACCTTAAAACCGGCATTTCTAGGGAAATTGACTGCATTTCATAGCATGGCATCATTTCTATATATCGCAACCCGTGTTTCAAAGTCCATGCAGGAAAATACAGAAGCTTGCTCAAATTTACACGGCTAAAAGATACGCCAACTCAAGAATTTGGAATCTGGTAGTGATCTGTAAGGAATTCAGGAATTCAATATATCACAAAAGACACCTGAAGACATAAGAAGCCAACACAAGAGAGATGAAGCCACAAATTAGCTAAATGGCCGCGGTTCCGCGGCCTAAGCCAGACATTGCCGCGGAACCGTGGCAGTTATGCCACGTCAGCCCTAAAATTTTGGTGCACAATGCTTCTCTCAGGGCCCACACTTCAGCAAGACATGTCAAATTCCAGAAGACCCCATAACCTTCTGCTAGATCAGCAAACCCTTGGATCTACACTAAACTAGCCTTGTATTCTAGAAACTTCTCCCTAAACCCTAGCTTAAACCCTAATCTAAGCCTAACTAACTACTTCTAGAAGTCTTTCAACAAACTTTTGGAGGGAACTTCTATTTCAAACTCAAGGCCTAGGGTTTGAGAAATCTATAAATAGGACCCTAGGCTCACTTGTAAAAGGAATTATTCATTCAATTGATCCATTCATTGATTCATTCATTGTTGTTGAGTAGAAACCCTAGTTCTTCTTCTACCCAACAACAACCACCTCCAAACCCTAACCCTAATCCAATCCACAAATACCCAATTCGAGTTCAAGCCAAGCAATTCTTCTACAACCCTTTAGAAGCAAAGCCGGACTTCATCGGAGCACGAGGTTGAAGCGATCCAAGACTCAAGAAGCCGAGCGATGCAAGATTCAACGAGCGATGTTCCTTCCTCTTGTAATTCTTGAGAGTTGTAACTTCTTGTTGATGTAATAAAGGTGAAGATTCTTTAAACTTGTTTACATTTCAATTCTAGCATCATGATTTCTTTTCAATTCTTGAATGTATTCTTTGTGATGATGTGTGAATAAACTCCGCTCGTGAAGGAATCGAGATGATTGTAGAATGATGGTGTTGGCAAATCTTTAAACATTTTTTAAAGTCTTATAGCAATTGTAAATTCTTGAAAATAGAATGATCGATGATCTAGATTGATGTGAAATGGGTTCTTGATTCTTTTCGCACGATCTAGAAATTCAAGAATCGATCATTGTATCTTCAAGAAGCTATCTAGCGAATGTGATTCATCGAAAGGACAAAGGATAGGACGAAGAACCCTAATTCTTCGCAAGATCCTTAAACCTCGATCAATCGACATCGAGTTAGTATCAATTCGCTAATGGATAAGAAATCGTATTCTTTAGTCTTCATCACATCTATAATCTAATCGATTCCTACGAGCATTTTACTTCAAATCTTGAAACTCTTAAGTGATTGGAATTCAAAGAAACTCGATTCTTGATATTTATCATTTTCTTGATTCTTTATTAGAATAGTGACACTTGAAACATTTGATAAATCTTGAATCATGTTTTCTTCTCTTTTCAATTAACTTTTCAATTCAAACAAATAAAAATACAAACGAATCGCACAATCCCTGTGGACGATCCGCACTCACTTACAATCTACAACTGACACCGTAATTGATTGCGGTCAAATATAATTCTTTGATTTTGAATTTTATTCAATTTTCTAAATACCGACACAAAGAAACTTATTCATTTTATTCGATTTACATAGTCTTGAATTTTACATAAAATCAAATGGCGCCGTTGCCGGGGATCGCGCGCTAATTCCTTTTATATTGAAGTTTGAATTGAAAGATTTATTCCATTACATTTCTTGAGATCGAAATTCGCACAAACCCTAAACGATTTGTTGTGGTTTATTGCAAGGAGATCTGGAGCTTACTGTGAAAGTGAAATAATTTTTGGAGATTTCCAGAGAGCTGGAGAAATCAACAGAAAGCTGCTACTGAATTTTTGTGCAGAGATCACATTGTTCGACCGCGGAAGGGCGGCAATAAGCACCAATTGCGGAGGAACCGCGGCATTCTTGGGGCTTCTCTGTGAAAATTTTGCTTCAGGTGATTTCTTACCTTCTCCTCTCTCCTCTTTTTAGCTCCAACTAACAAATTTCTGCAGGCTTCTTTGCAAAAATCGCAACGCCGCTAAAAAGCAAATTAATTTGTGCGTGTTTTTGTTTCTTGGTTGTTTGCATAACTAATATGGATATTAAGGGGCAAAGACCAAATCCAAATTAGGTGGGGAGTTCATTACCCTTCTTAGGCCCCAAAAATCGCAAAACTTGCATCCGTATTGACCCACATTAACTAAAAAAAATCTAGAGATGACTCTAAGGACCGTCGTGCTTACTTAGGACAGAAGAAGGCCGTGGGTAATTCATTGCTTATCCGCGTTTCTCTTGTGGTGCCTAGGCAAGTGTGTCGAAGGCTAGTGGTTACTTAATTAGGCCCAATACTTACGTAGTGGAGAACCTCCCACTTACCTGGCACTTACCTGGCCACAGGAGGGACAAAGAGGCAGTGGAGGATTTATCCTGCGTCTTGTCTTCTGGCAGTTAGGAGCGGTCTAGAGATCTGACCTAGGCGACCCCTAGAATTAGGGTTTTGTGTGTTGCATTTGTTGTGTCGCATCATTTTTTCAAAAATCCGTCCCTTTTTCAAAGCAAACACCGCATTCATTCATACCTCTAATTATAAGTCAACGCTGCCACTTGTACTAACCCTTTTTAGTGCAAGATAGGCTGGACACGGGATTCTAGCGCCCGTTTAGTCCGCGTACCCTTTATCGACTTCGAAGTCGATATTTCTCCATTTACTTCTTCTTTACCCACTACCACACCCACTTCGATGGATCCACCTCCATCAAACTTCTTTAACCCTAATCTGCCGCCGTCCGTTGGTGCGCAGAATCCACCCCGCATCTCTCTCCAGGAGAGGTGTTATCCACTGCGAGGTCCTCTTTCGACCTGCTTATCCACACCACCAGCCAATGTGGATAATTTTGAAATTAAACCCCAATACATCAATCTTTTACCCAAATTCCACGGACTCGAGACTGAGGACGCCTACGTTTTCATTACCAAATTTGAAAACGTATGCGCAATGATGGGTACGTCACAACTTTCAGTGGATGCTATGCGTCTACGACTTCTTCCATTTACTTTGTGCGATATAGCCGAGAAGTGGCTATATAACACTACCGCACACTCTATTACGAATTGGGAAGAATTCGTCGCTGCATTCCTTAAGAAATTTTACCCAATACAAAAGACAGCTCGAATCCGTAGCGAACTGAATCAATTTGCCCAGCTCCCTACTGAACCATTCTCTAAATGCTTTGAACGTTTCAAGGATCTATTGGTTCAATGTCCTCATCATGGCATCCCGAGATGGGATCTTTGCCGAATCATTTATGAGGGCATTAACCCAAACACTAAACAGAGCCTTGAAAACATGTGTCAAGGTACTTTTATGACTAAGGATGATGGGGAAGCGTGGAAGTTTTTAGAAGAGTTCGCTGAAAAATCACTACAGTGGGAGAGTGGAACCCAAGCATTGAATAGGGGTGGCGTACACCAAATAGATGTGTCCATAGGTGTTCGAGCTGAGATGGCAGCAATGCAAAAGAAGCTCGACGCTATGGAACACAAATTTGCAGCAGCCTCCCTAAACCCAGTGTCGCTCCCCAAAACTGTTTGTGGGTGCTGTTCTGATCTGTCTCATTTAACGGAAGAATGTCCATTAATCTCTGCGTTTCAAGGTCACGAGCATTCAAATGCCGCATTTCAAAGACCTCGAAACGATCCATATTCTTCCACGAACAATCAGGGTTGGAGGAATCACCCGAATTTTGCTTCGAACCAACAACAATCTCAAAACACGGTTCCAAGCCAAAATAATTTTCAAAGGGCTCTTCCACCACAACAGCAACCACTTCAAATCACTCAGCACCCCTACCAGTCACAAAATTTCCACAACCAGGTCAACACTCCTGCACAGTCTAATCCTATGCAGTTGTCCTGTTCTGACGAATTCTCTCAATTCACTCAAACCATGAAATCACTTTTATCAAATTTCATAGAGGTTTCGGCTGAGGTTAGATCTTCAGTCGGTGAGATAAAGAAAAACTCAGCGTCCCAAGCTGAGAGTATCAGATCGATGGAAGCTGAAATCGCACGACTTAAAACCTAAATGAGTGCGAGAGAAAAAGGGAAACTTCCCTCTCAACCCCTACAGAATCCTGGGCATTACAATGTAAATGCCGTCACAACGTTGAGATCGGGAAGAGTGCTGAACAATCATGTCGGGGAAGGAATTGATGATATTGAAAATCAAATCAACACCCCGGCTGAGACCTTTCCTCACACACACACTTCTACTTCTGATCCTTGTTCTTCTACCACACCACCTTCTCACGAGCCTATTCTCCATTTCCCACTAGGCTCGACACCTCAGTATAGCCCTTCTAGTTCTCCACAGACGGTCCCCACACCTCTTTTGGGATCTCGTCTACCCCCTCTTCCTTCTCCTATGATGGACCCGGCACTTATTACCAAAGCTCCTTACCCGAATCGGTTAAGGGCTAACAAATCGAGTCCTCATATGGAGAAAATTATGGAAATGTTCAAACAGGTTAACATCAACATCCCTCTCCTAGATGCAATTCAACAAGTCCCCGCTTATGCGAAAATTCTTAAGGACTTATGCACTAGGAAGAGGAAGACTCAAGTGCCGAAGAAGGTCTTTATGTCTAATAATATTAGCACTGCTTTTATTCCCCAGCTACCAAAGAAACGTAAGGACCCAGGATGTCCTACAATATCGATTTCTATTGGGGGTAAAAACATAAATCGTGCTCTTTTAGATCTTGGCGCAAGTGTTAACCTACTTCCATATTCTGTATATGAGCAATTAGGGATTGGAGAGTTGAAACCTACTCACTGCACTCTCCAAATGGCAGACCGTTCAATCACCAAACCAAGGGGTGAACTAGAGGATGTGTTGATAAAGGTCAGGAAATTTGTTTTCCCTATAGACTTCATTGTACTCGATACACAGCCTGTAGCAAACCCCGGGGCCAAATTCCGGTGATTCTGGGTCGTCCTTTCCTTGCCACTTCCAATGCTGTTATAAACTGTAGAAATGGTTCAATGAACTTATCATTTGGAAATATGACCATTGAACTAAATATCTATAAAGTTGGAAGTCAGCCATCAGAACCCTCTGCTCATATTCTAGATGTGTGCTCTGTCCACGAGATCGCTCCCGATAGTTGCGGAGCTGAGGAACTATGCTTTACTGATCTCGACGACATTACCACATCTCTGTTTGATCTCACACATGATCTTAGTGAGGACACTTTTCCTACACTTGAGTCCTGTACTCCTGACTTTTCTCCACCCGAGTCTGTATCTTTCATAGGCTCTGAACTTCTTTGTAATTCCAAAAATCACTCGATGATCCCTCCTTCTATCATTTCTCCGCCTGAATTAGATCTAAAAATTTTACCTTCTCATCTTAAATATGCTTATTTAGGTGAGAATGAGTCTTTACCGGTTATCATATCCGCTTCTCTAGCATTAGAGCAAGAGAATGCACTTTTATCGGTATTGAGATCTAATAAAGAGGCGTTCGGTTGGAGTATGGCAGACATCAAAGGGATTAGTCCCTTGATTGTTGAACATCATATACATGTGATGGATGATGCCAGACCAACCCGAGAACCACAGAGACGATTAAATCCCGTCATGAAGGAAGCGGTGATGAAAGAGATCGTCAAATGCCTAGATAATGGTATTATATACCCCATCTCCGATAGCCAATGGGTGAGTCCTATACATGTCATTCCTAAGAAATCCGGCATCACTGTTATAACCAATCAGGCAAATGAGTTGATTCAGACACACGCCCAAACTGGGTGGCGTGTATGTATTGATTATAGAAAACTCAATGCTGCCACGAGGAAAGACCACTTTCCTCTACCATTCATTGATCAAATGCTGGAACGCTTAGCGGGACGAGAGTATTATTGCTTTATGGACGGATACTCAGGCTATAATCAGGTCCCCATCGCCAAAAAGGATCAAGATAAAACCACTTTTACTTGTCCTTTTGGTACCTTTGCTTACAGTCGCATGCCCTTTGAGTTATGCAATACTCCCGCTACCTTTCAGCGGTGTATGATGAGGATATTCTCTGATATGGTAGAGAATTTTCTGGAGATCTTTATGGATGATTTCTCGATTTTTGGAGACTCTTTTTTCTGATTGCCTATCAAATCTTGACGCAGTTCTTACTCGTTGCAAAGAGAAGAACTTAACTTTGAACTGGGAAAAATGCCATTTCATGGTCCAAGAAGGAATTGTACTTGGACATGTTATTTCACAGAAAGGCATTGAGGTTGACAAAGCTAAGATAGATGTAATTCAAAACCTCCCTCATCCCAAAAGCGTCAAAGATATTCGATCTTTCCTTGGCCATGCGGGCTTTTATAGGAGATTCATTAAGGACTTTAGCAAAATTGCTAGACCTTTAACTCTTCTCCTGGCCAAGGATACGACCTTCCACTTTGACTCGGACTGTGAGACAGCTTTCGACTCACTTAAACACTCACTCACTTCGGCCCCCGTTCTATCGTCTCCAAATTGGGACTACCCCTTTGAGCTGATGTGTGACGCATCCGACTTTGCAGTAGGTGCAGTCTTAGGACAGCACATTGAAAAGATGCCACACGTGATATACTATGCAAGTAAGACCCTGAATGATGCTCAAATCAATTATACAACCACCGAGAAAGAACTTTTGGCTGTTGTATTTGCATTAGAAAAATTCAGGCCTTACTTAATTGGCTCTCCTATAGTTGTGTACACCGACCATTCCGCCTTAAAACATCTTCTGGCAAAGAAAGATGCAAAAGGTCGACTAATACGTTGGATCCTACTGTTACAAGAATTTGATCTTGTTATCAAAGATAAGAAAGGATGTGAAAACGTAGTAGCCGACCATCTTTCACGCATCTCTTCTTCCCTTGTGACCCTGCCGATCAATGATTCATTTCCTGACGAACAACTCTTAAACGTATCCAATGAACCATGGTTCAAGGATATTGTGAACTATCTTGTCACGGGACTTATACTGAGCGATTGGTCAAAACAGGACAAATACCGTTTTTTATCCCAAGTAAAACACTTTTACTGGGATGATTCATATTTGTTTAAATATTGTCCTGATCAGATCATTCGCCGGTGTGTCCCGAAAGAAGAGTTCAAGAGTGTTCTTTCTTTTTGTCATGATCAGGCCTGTGGGGGTCACTTCGGTCCTAAAAAGACGTTGGAAAAGGTTTTGCAATGTGGATTTTATTGGCCGACCTTATTCAAGGACGCATTTGACTATTGCAAAACCTGTACACAATGTCAGTACACGGGTAGAATCTTCTAGAGGAATGAAATGCCTCAGCAACCCATTTTGGTTGTTGAAATATTCGATGTTTGGGGCATTGATTTTATGGGTCCCTTTCCCAACTCCTTTGGGAATTTGTACATACTGCTGGCGGTTGATTATGTCTCAAAGTGGGTAGAAGCCATTCCATGTTGCACTAATGACAGGAAAGTTGTCATTAAGTTCTTAAAAGAGAATATCTTTTTGCGATTTGGACACCCACGCGCTATCATTAGCGATAATGGGACACATTTCTGCAACAGATCTTTCGAGACTCTGATGCAGAAATACGGAATCAACCACCGACTTTCTACACCCTATCATCCCCAAACGAGCGGGCAGGTTGAAATTTCAAACAGACAAATCAAACTAATCCTGGAGAAAACTGTTGCTAAGAATAGAAAAGACTGGTCGACCAAACTGACGGATGCTCTTTGGGCATTCAGGACTGCATATAAAACCGACCTAGGGATGTCTCCATATAGGATAGTATTTGGGAAGGCATGTCACTTACCCGTCGAGATAGAGCATAAAGCATTGTGGGCTATTAAGGAAATAAATTTTGATCTAAACCAAGCCTGCAACTTTCGGAAGCTGCAACTAAATAAGCTAAGCGAACTCCGCGATGAAGGTTATGATAACGCTGTAATTGTAAAGAATAGGACTAAGGTTTTTCACGATAAAAACATTTTGAGGAAAACATTTTCACCTGGTCAACAAGTCCTTCTTTATGATTCACGATTACACCTTCACGCGGGTAAGCTTCGATCTCGGTGGAAGGGACCTTTTGTTGTGCGGTCTGTATACCCGCACGGGGCAGTAGAAGTAGAAAATGTTAAAAACGACACATTTTTCAAAGTGAATAGACATAGACTAAAGCCGTATTTTTCCACTGACCCCACAGAGGAGCTCTTGTTCTTACAAGAGCCAGTTTATTTGGATTAAAATTCCTCCGTCTCACCTTCATGTCCTGTATATCACTGCATCATGTTTTGAATGAAGGTGAGTGAAAAGAATAAGTTTGGGGGAAGTTCTTCACTTATATATTTTGCCCCCACTAATAATTCCCCCCAGGCTTACAGTTTTTGTAGGTATAGCGATTGGCAACAGTGAGGACACTGTTGAAATCAAGTTTGGGGGAGCTTTGTGCTTATTTTTGCATCATTTGCATATCATCTGCATAAGCACAAAACATTTTTCAAAAACCTATAAAAATTCAAAAATTTTCAAAAGATAAAAATATTTTTGTACATAAATAAGATAATAAAAGATTAGATAGTGAACAATTACATCCATGAGATTAGAAAAAATTTAAGAAAACTAAGAAAATTAGAAGTTTTCTTATACGAACTAGTAATAAGTAGTTATGAGCCGTTGTCCCAGCGGTTAGTAAGATGAAGGACGTCACTAATCTGAGGATAAAACTAAGTCTGAAAAATAGTTTCTATTCTGGAAGCCAAACATTTTGATCGTTGCTACCCTGCTATTCGCACTTACACGCGTCTTGAAACCTGGGATAGTAGAGGATACCTTGAAATGCTCTTGTCTTAAAGCCGATGTATGAAGGAAATAAAAAGAAAAAAAAAGTGAATAAAAAAATATATATATAAAAGGTGAGAAAAATGGACACTGGTTTTGTTATCGCCGAGGGCAATAAAAATGTATAGCGAGGGTGCCTCTTCACCTAGTGCCCTAAGGCCAACTGGTCTGGGAGTCACTGCTATGCCTAAGGTGGTGCAAGACGAGGAAAATACACCAAGTAAGCAAGCACAGGAGTAATCGGTCGGTTAGTACCTCAAGAAGTATTAACGGTCGCATGAAAGTGTGTAAGCAATCTCATCTAAATATTCATTAATTAAAAAGTACCGAGGCTGACGGGCAAGAGTATGATAGCTTGAATTGAATTTTCCGGATGTAGGGATGTCTTTACACACACGCAGGGTTATATGATCGATGTTTGGAAGAAAGATAGGAATGAAGAATAAGATGATGTTTTATTGAGGGAGGACGTGATTTCCAACATTTTTTCATGACCATTAAGATAGGGCTCATAATAACCGAAAAGCTAGCTTAGTTGGAAACCCTAATTTTCAAGGCTTTTCTTCTACGATTCTTTTCTTTAAATGTAATATTCATGATCTTTCTTTTATTATTGGATTTTGTGGGTGCAATCCGCTGAAAACCCTCAGGAGACAACACTCCTCCTACTAGGGACACCTAGAGGTTTAAAGGCTTGTTGCACGTGCTCAGTGCAATCGTGTTGCCTACGAAAGTGTGCTAGTTAGTTTTTCTCTTTCTTTATTTTCTCCTTCTTTTTAATAAACAGTTCGCTCGAGACGATCGAAATTAAGTTTGGGGGAATTTGATCAGTCGAAAATATTGCATCTTTTAACCGGCAATTTCCCTATCATTTGCATTCATATAGAAGTGTTCGGCATTCATATAGCACATATTAACAAAACTGTCGCAAAATATCAGATTACATGTGTTAGACCTTAAAACTGGCATTTCTAAGGAAATTGACTGCATTTCATAGCATGGCATCATTTCTATATATCGCAACCCGTGTTTCGAAGTCCGTGCAGGAAAATACAGAAGCTTGCTCAAATTTACACGGCTAAAAGATACGCCAACTTAAGGATTTGGAATCTGGTAGTGATCTGTAAGGAATTCAGGAATTCAATATATCACAAAAGACACCTGAAGACATAAGAAGCCAACACAAGAGAGATGAAGCCACAACTCAACTAAATGGCCGCGGTTCCGCGGCCTAAGCCAGACATTGCCGCGAAACCGCGGCAGTTATGCCACGTCAGCCCTAAAATTTTGGTGCACAATGCTTCTCTCAGGGCCCACACTGCAGCAAGACATGTCAAATTCCAGAAGACCCCATAACCTTCTGCCAGATCAGCAAACCCTTGGATCTACACTAAACTAGCCTTGTATTCTAGAAACTTCTCCCTAAATCCTAGCTTAAACCCTAAGCTAAGCCTAACTAACTACTTCTAGAAGTCTTTCAACAAACTTTTGGAGGGAACTTCTATTTCAAACTCAAGGCCTAGGGTTTAGGAAATCTATAAATAGGACCCTAGGCTCACTTGTAAAAGGAATTATTCATTCAATTGATCCATTCATTGATTCATTCATTGTTGTTGAGTAGAAACCCTAGTTCTTCTTCTACCCAACAACAACCACCTCCAAACCCTAACCCTAATCCAATCCACAAATACCCAATTCAAGATTCATGGAGTTCAAGCCAAGCAAGTCTTCTACAACCCTTTAGAAGCAAAGCCGGACTTCATCGGAGCACGAGGTTGAAGCGATCCAAGACTCAAGAAGCCGAGCGATGCAAGATTCAACGAGCGATGTTCCTTCCTCTTGTAATTCTTGAGAGTTGTAACTTCTTGTTGATGTAATAAAGGTGAAGATTCTTTAAACTTGTTTACATTTCAATTCTAGCATCATGATTTCTTTTCAATTCTTGAATGTATTCTTTGTGGTGATGTGTGAATAAACTCCGCTCGTGAAGGAATCGAGATGATTGTAGAATGATGGTGTTGACAAATCTTTAAACATTTTCTTAAGTCTTATAGCAATTATAAATTCTTGAAAATAGAACGATCGATGATCTAGATTGATGTGAAATAAGTTCTTGATTCTTTTCGCACGATCTAGAAATTCAAGAATCGATCATTGTATCTTCAAGAAGCTATCTAGCGAATGTGATTCATCGAAAGGACAAAGAATAGGACGAAGAACCCTAATTCTTCGCAAGATCCTTAAACCTCGATCAATCGACATCGAGTTAGTATCAATTCGCTAATGGATAAGAAATCGTATTCTTTAGTCTTCATCACATCTACAATCTAATCGATTCCTACGAGCATTTTACTTCAAATCTTGAAACCCTTAAGTGATTGGAATTCAAAGAAACTCGATTCTTGATGTTTATCATTTTCTTGATTCTTGATTAGAATAGTGACACTTGAAACATTTGATAAATCTTGAATCATGTTTTCTTCTCTTTTCAATTAACTTTTCAATTCAAACAAATAAAAATACAAACGAATCGCACAATCCCTGTGGACGATCCGCACTCACTTACAATCTACAACTGACACCGTAATTGATTGCGGTCAAATATAATTCTTTGATTGTGAATTTTATTCAATTTTCTAAATACCGACACAAAGAAACTTATTCATTTTATTCGATTTACACAGTCTTGAATTTTACATAAAATCAAGATCCTGCTCCGGTATCTAGTACCCAGGATGTAGAGTTTATTGACATACAGTTTTCAATTACAAACACACTTGAGGTTGAAGCCACAACATGCTTCATATCCTGGTTACTGGCTTCTAAAGCCCTGCAATCTTTCTGCCAATGTCCAATCCCATAATAATAGGAACTACCCTCTTTTACTACATTAAGTCCCAAAAGTTTTGCCCTTCTCTTTCCTTCTGCTTCCCTGGTTTCCTTCAGGGTAGAAGGTAGAGACTGTAGAATCAAGTCAGTATTTGACTCATTTCCCAACGCGGTCTCCAGGTCTTGGAGCTCATCAATATAGCTAGTCATTGTAAGGACGTTGTCCCCTACAGATGACCCGTCAGCTAACCTCGCTTGAATTAATTCGGTTGAGGTCTCATATCTTGCGATATGAGATTGCTCTCCATATAAATCTTTATTATGGAGAAAGATGGAAAATAAATCCATCTTCTCGTGCTGCTTTTGGAATACACCATCAACTGAAGCTAACACGAGGCACTTAGCTTTCGCTTTATCTTTTTCCCTTGTCTGACGGATATCCATATCCGCGACAGTGGAAACTGGACCTGGGACGGCGGGATCTTGAGTAGTAATAAGGTGGTCCAGCTTGTTATAGCCAATGGATATCTGGACAGACCTTTGCCAGTCATATAAGTCAGATTCAGTCAATTTGTTATCTAGATGTAACCTATGTGTGGTCATAAGGTCGCTGCAATTAAGAGAGAGAGAAGAAAATATTTTAGCATGATGCTGTTGCAAGTTTAGATTGGTTTTAAGTTTATCTAAACAGGATGGCTCCCACTGTTTCTCGAATCCTTCCTCAAACCATAAAAGAAGAATTATCCAGGACAATTCTCACTGTACAATACTTGCTTAACCATTCAGCCAGGCTAGTGTCGATACTTCGAGGGAGGTTTTCCAACGCTTTCGCGAAGTTCCTTAATTAAATAACCTCTTTTCTCTAGGGGCGTAACCCCGCTGACACCTTTCTAGGCACCTACTTGGTTTATAGCATTGATCGTTAAGTGACGAATCTCCTGATAAGTAGTATATACTCACAGTAGGATCGGGATCCAAAATATCATCGTATGATAATGTTGAAGGAATCCTACCAACATTCATCAAACTCCAAAATGGTATGCAATACTAGCAAATTTCAGTTTTCTTTAGAAACTCCCGATATGGATTTTTGCCCCATGCTCTTATGACTTTGACTAAGGGCCAAATATGTCATAAGTCACATGTCAAGTTCTACCCGTCATTATCCAGGTTAATTTGAACCCACCCGTATATACTCTTGACTAAGGGCCAAGAAAAGTAATACGACTGTCCCAAACCAACGCATCTATCTATGCAACAAATGAATACCCCAGCAGCTACCAAACACTATGTTTTGACTCAGGGCCAAATATACATAGCTTGAATACTACTGAATGCCCAAATGAAATGACGGAGGGCTACGAATGGTTTTGGAAAAACCGTGAACGTAGTGAACTTGATATAATCGAAGGAACCTGATACTTTTTAAAAGGAGTGGTTAAAGCTCCGCAATTAAAAAATTCTGCTCTTTTAAAATAACCGAGTGGTTTCTTTTAAATTTGTTCCAACGATTTGACTTTGGTTTATTTTCTTTGCATTATAATAATGCGTCCCATCTTTTAATCTATCATTGCAGAAAACAACGAAAATACCACGTCCTCTTATGCCATCCGCATTTGCCACGGGGTCCCGTCATCACCCGTTAGGTTACTTAACTAACGACAGAGCAGGGGCTGGGCTAGCGCGGGTGTAAAACATAAGTGACGTCTAATAGCTATCATATATAGATATTGTACATTCGTCAGACGCAATAATAAGCATTCCAGATCACAGATGAACTTTATTGGATTTACTAGCAATCCGCATTTGCTTTGAGCCTGCAATAAAAGACGGATTACATAGTTGTGATGAATAGCCATTACCCCACCCTAGACCCCTACGGGTACGGCAAACTACCCGCCAAGTACCCGAAGTGAAGCGGTCTCCCTCAACAACATGAGTAGGCCACTAAACACTTCAACGTACCCGGTAGTTTGTGTACCCCACCTTGGGTCTATCCTAGGAGCAAAAACAGTAAAAAGAAATAATACAACGGTGGCTACAACCGCAACCTGGATGTGCCCCGCAAAAGAATATTACATCAAATTACATTTACATCGAATGAATGAATATTAAACCCATCTCAAACCCTGGCTAATCATCACAACAGTCCAACACAGTTCATATACACAAACAGTAAGCATTTCAGAAATGTGCAACCCCCTGCCAACCGATATACTAGCAGTTAGGGGAGGTTTACGAACACATTAAACATTACAGATAAAGATCCAATTAGCAAATAGTTTAGAACATCGATCGATTACCTATATCCGTGTCTACCCCAAAAGCAAATCATCACAGAGGCAACCTGGGCAGAAACAGAACATGCAAGAAAACAGAAAACAACAAAATAGGAATTACTGAGCAAATCCGAGTCAACTCGGCGTTGACTCGGCGGCGGTTCCGCGGCACAAGCTCTCTATTGCCGCGGATCCGCGGCCGTTTTGCCGACTCACTGGCTCGTTTTTTCTCAGTATTCTTAAAATACCCTGCTGTGAATTTTAAAGTATGTCAAATAATTTTTCAGACAGGTTTAAAATTAACAGAAACTCAGAAAATTCAGGGTTTTGTTTTCGTGTTTTCCGTCGATTGAACTTCTAATCAGTTGCTAACAAGCTAGTAATGGTTTAGTTGGCTCTGATACCACTGTAAGTCCATGCCACGCACCCCACGAACTTGCGGGGAGGCGGAATATATGAAAAACGATTATCAAAGCTTCGTAACATGGACTTGAGCACATGAATCGTTATCTAAACCATTGCTAACAAACAACTAGAGGTTTAACTACTTGGATACGAAGTTATACCTCATGATACTAGTCCTTCGGGTCTTCATCGCGGTCCTCCACTCCTCGTAGGCTCCTTGGAACATCGGCACCTCAACGGCCTCCTCGAATCAAAGACGATCCACCCGAAAGCTCCTACGCCAAGCTTAATTTCAAACTTGAGATAACTAGGTTGCTTAAAGTGCTAATCTATGCTACCTAGGGGATATAGAGTGAGGTTATGGAAGTATTAGTCTAGCTAACCCTTGATCTCAACACATGAGAGGTTAGGGTTAGGGTTTGAAGAGAGAGTGAGCTTGAGGAGAGAGAAGGTGAAGATGAGAATGAAATGAGATAATGATATATCATAATATTTATGAAGCATTATAATTTTATCAAATAAGTAAATAAATGATTAATCATCCATGCTTCATAAATGCATTTGAGTGATTCATCTCCATGAGTCATTAAGCATTTATGATGCATTAATGACTTGGATGAATCACACAAATGAGTCACTATCTCATTTAATGCAATGCCACCTTACCCCCTTAGTCACCACTCTTTTAGAAGCTTCTCGACAAATTACGAGAACGCCCCTCCAATCCGTGAAAACACGGAAAAAATTTAGACTGTATAAATCCAATAACCCGATACTAGAATCTGGCTTAAACCAAAGCCGGCTAGTAAAAACTGTCCGAAAAGTCGGATGTGCGTAAACACACGTACGCATCCGAACCCTTGTCGTAAAACCATACGACCTCTATATCGTTTCACCTGGAGCAGGGAAACTATCTGTGTGGGACTCTAAAGACTTGACACTACGCTGGCAGTGGGTTTAACCACAGACCGCAAGCGGCACTAGCTGTACGTAACGGTCCCCAGGTAGATGTCGATAAGAAGACCGATGAGGAAAACCATCCGAACTCCTACTGAGCCTGATGTGACAATCTCCGTACAGTCCGGTCTGTTCGTCTAAGACTATCGCATATCAAGCCTAGGGGGCGGCAAGCATCAGTTCCCTAATAGCTGTATAAGTCATGTCGGAGCGAAGTCCATTACACCCTGAGAAGCTACTGGAACCTACCAGTATATCTCGCTTGCCCTGGCCAGGGACTTTGCGTAATGGCTCTCTAACACAGCGCGATATCAACTCCCAATATCGGGAGAGACGAATCCTATCTAACCACCACTGCCTCCAAGTGCTCGGGACTGCACCCAACTGCTACCTGTTTGCACGACTCCTTTGAGCCGTGGTAGGGTAGCAATCTAAGAACAGTGGGACACACTCGAGGCGAAGTAGCAGTGTCAAGTCTGCGGACTATGCTGTACTCATGTCACCTGGGAACTGATAACTGACGATGGGTATAATACCAACCAATCAGTTCCTCGGCGAGTCCTGTCCGGTGTACCCGTAACCTAACGAGCACCTGTATACTATCTCCAGTACGACGTACTGATGGCTGTGGGACAGACCATCTCCCCAACTGGGATGAGAAGCGTATACACTTAGTCTACTCCGGAATATCGATGCCCTATCTCAATAATCCAATGACCAGGGACCTGTATAGGATGTTGCTTACAGACTACCCAGCCCCCACTAGTGTGACTGCCATCACGACGCTGGTAATCAAGCAAAGATCCTATGGGCTCTACTAATATGTATAAGTGATACGTTACAAGAAACATATGCACATATTAAAGTAGACTCATACTAAGTAGCATACTACTATGTTTAGCAAGACTGTTATATACAACTGTGAATATCCCAAGCTTCCATTAAGTAATATACATGCTAGTATGATACAATAATGGCCCCTAGGGCATATACACTAACAGCGGCTGCGGTTCCGCGGCCATATAGAGCCCGGAGAAGAGAAATTTTTTACCAAAATGTGTTGCGGCGCTGACTAGTCTTCCTAGGGGTATTTTTGTAAATGCAGACGTGCGGCAAAGTGTAAACCTAGGGTTTTCTATGTCCTATAAATAGAGACCCAATTCATTGTATTAGTTCATGCCTCTTTTCATCAATAAAAATTTCAGATTTCTTTTGATGTTTAGAGAGCATCAAATTCGTAAGTAGGTTTATTTTTCTGCCCTAGTTTTAGTTTTAATTTCTGCCTTAGGTAATTTCTTCTCTTGCCCTAGTTTAATCTAGTTTAGAATTTTTATTAAATTGCAGTAGATCTTTAATCTCTTAAATCAAAACAAAATAAAAATTATGTCTTTCCTAGATCACTCAATGAGCGAGTAGTTTCCTCGCTTGTTAGGGTTAGGAATAGGGAAGGGTTTGAGAGATGAAGATCTCTCATCTCTTTTTTTGCCAATCTCTTATGAACAATTAGGACTCCATGCATACTTTCATCTTCCGCTCCCTACGGCACTCTACCCACGAGTTAACGGTGATCTGTAGTATAAAAGACCGGATTTGAAAGTTTTCCATGGAGGTTAGGGTAAGGATTGATAAAGGACGGACAAGGATCTAGAGGAAGAAACATCTTCCCAATCATCCTAATCCCTTTTATTAATAATTACCATAACTCCTAATATGATATCTAATTTAGGGCATTGAAAGAGGTGTAAATCTTTATTTACCAAACTTTACCTAAACCTAATCCTAGCAAGTTTCTAATCCTAGTATAACTCAACTTCGTTTTTAGATTTAATTAAAAGATCCAACACCCTTTGGAATTAGCTCGTAAGAACATTTAGGAGATTTACAACATCCCTGTGGACCGACCCGTATTCACAGGCTAGCCACCAAGTGACGCCGTTCTTGATTGCGGTAATATATTTTTGATCGTAAAATCTCTCTAAATCAGGCATCGATATTCCGGAGTAGACTAGTGTATACAGTCGAGACCCCGACGAGGGGCGGTGGCTGGTCTCACAAGCCACTGGTGTCAGTTGGTTCACCTAAGATGTATACAGGTGCTCATTGGGTTATGAGTACACCGGACAGGACTCATCGGGAACATGCTAGTTGGTCTTATACCTGACGTCAGATAGCAGTTCCCTGGTGACATGTGTACAGGTTAGTTCATCGACCTGAGATCGTCATTTGTCTCGTGTGAGTTCCCACTGTACTTTGATTACTACCCTACCACGGCTCAAAGGAGTCGTGCAAACAGGTTTTAGTTGGGTACAGTCCCGAGCCACATGGAGGCAGTGAGCGGATCTGCAGGGGTTCGTCTCTCCCGGTATTGGGGGTGAGGTCGCACTGTGTTTAGGAGAGCCATTACACGAAGTCTTTGGCCAAGGCAGAAGATTTACTGGTAGGTATTCCAGTAGTATCTCAGGGTGTTCTGGGCTACACTCTAACACGACTTGTACCGCTTTTGGGGGTATGACTTTTACCAACCCCCTAGGCCCGCCATGCGATGCTCATAGACGAACGGACCGGACTGTACGGATATTGTCACTGACAGGCTCAGTAGGGTGTCAGGATGAGTTCGCTCATCGACGTCCCTTTTGGTCAATACCTGGTAGTCCGTTACGTATGGCTAATATCTTTGATGTGCTAGTGGTTAAATCCACAGCCAAAGTATTGACGAGTCTTTAGAGTCCCCCACAGACAGTTTCTCAAGTTTCGGGCGAAACGCTGTAGAGGCCGTATGGATATATGGCAGGGTTCGATCATATACATGCGGTATTGCAGGGATCATGATCGGACGGATAATACTAGCGGGCTTTGGTTTAAGCCGGATCCTAGTATTGTACAGTGTAGATTTTGTCTCATTGCATTTGTATTCGGTCGGAATACAAATGCGGGTATGTATATACAGTCGCGGGGTTTTCCTGTAATTTATTACGGGATCGATTTTTTGGAGTTGCCAGTTTGCTTTCCGTTACGGCCATTTTCCTTTGTTTCTTTCTTTGGCTGAAAATTGGTGGAGGGGGTTATTTGCAATTCTGCATTGTATTATGAAGAAGACTTTTTGTGATAGCTTCATGATGGTTCAACCATCATTTGATTCTTTGTTCATCATGGCTTGACTTTTGAGATATGATGAGTGATGAGCTTTTTGACTTAGTAGTGATCATTATTCATCACTCATCATTCTTTCTTGCATGACACTCACACTCCCTCCTCTTTTTTGGAGCTTGGGCCGGCCACTTCTCTTGGGGGTGGGGATGTCAAAATTTTGTAGAGGTTTTTGGCTCTCATTTGGCTTGAAAAAGTTCTCTAGTTCATCACAAAATTTCACATCTCATTCCTCCACCAAAATGGCAACTTCCAATAACCCCATGAGACCCAGTGATCTACATATAGTCTACAGCAACCTTGGACACGTCGGCTCGCCAACTTCATGCCCGAGTTGCCTCGGTCCATAGGTGGGAGCCCGTAAAAGAACCCGGCGATGTGGTGCCCTTTCCGACAAGGAGATGAAGACCGGAGATTCTGCGGGGAGATCGGGATGGAGGCCGAAGACCGAAGGACACGGATCGCTCGGTATAGCTTTCTACCCATTCTCTTGTTTGCTAGCATTAGGTTAATGGCCCGATCTGGGTTTTATAGTGCGCGGTAGCGCCGGTTTAAAAGTTAAAGAAAAGTACCGTTTCCGCATTTTGGCCTCGGATTGACGGCCGGGGCGCTGCCGTGCACTTATACTGGTATCAGAGCCACGCCATTAACCCAGTCTAGCTTGCTCTAACGTGTTTACAAGTTCGATCGAACGGATTTTCCAAAAACCGCGTTTCCATGTCTCGAATTTTTCCTTTGCTCGAAAAATTATTTGGTATAATGGAAAATTACGTGCAGGGTTTTTTAAGAGTTCTGCAAAATTTTGGTTCAATGATGTTACTGTAGCGCGGCGGAACCGCGGCCGTAACCCCCTTTTGGCCGCGAATCTGCCGCCATTCTATAGCAACATGACACCAAAATTTCTGCAGTGCTCTCTGACATGGAAATAGGGTTTTTGGTATATTCTTTTTGGGCCCAGATTTATTTTGAGTGCTACAGTAGTGCTTGGGGCCCACTTCGGAAAATTTAGTCGATCGAAAATTTTAAACATGTTAGTTCACAGTATTTACATTATATCTGCGACCGTGAATGTCACTTGATCGGTAAATCCTGTCTAACTGCTATAGCCCTTTTAGACGGATTTGCGAACGTGACATTCATGTTGATGTTCTGTGTTGTGCTGTGATGTTTCGGATTTGTCGTGGTGGATAGCCTGGATGCAATGTTAGTACAGTTTGGTTGTATATGTACATTTGATATTGCGGGGCGAGCGTCCGACATGTGGAATGCCGTCACTGCCTGTTTGTATATTATTCTTTTGGGGCACGACAGGGCTGAGGTCGATGTACCAGTTGTATATATTTTGCTTTCTGTACTAGGATTACCCCGCGGTGGGGTGCACGGATAGCCGGGTTCTAGAGGGCAACGGGCCCGCATCTCATGGCGTTGAGACGGAGGGGGCTTCACTCTAGAATTGGCGGGCTATTCGCCGCACTCGTAGGGGGTACAGGTTGACCCAAGGAGGGGTGCCCAAGTTACCGGATTCCGTAAAGTGCCGGGTGGTCCATTCACATTGCTGAAGGGGGCTTCCTCGCTTCAGGTTTTGGCGGGTAACTTGCCGCGCCCGTAGGGGTCTAGGATTTCATTGCACAGGCTATCCATACGACCAGGGGAACGTCGGGTTTCAGTAGCGGCTCTATGAAACCCAGGGATCCCAGATATCTGTATTGTTCTGTGATGCTTATTACATTTCTGTGATGTTGCATTTTATCACGCCTTGAGCGAATATTATATATTGATATATATACTAGTAGATGTTGTATATGTTTTGCATCCGCGCTAGTCCAGTCCCCGCTCTGTCGTTAGTCAAGTAACCTAACGGGTGATGACGGGACCCAGTGGCGAATGCGGATGGCATATACGTACATCATTATTTTCGTTCTTTATTGGTGTGATCAATTGATGGGACTGCATTGATTCGGATCAATGCAAGCTAAATAAACCTATTCTGATGTTGTTGGAATATTTTTCAAAAAGCTGTTATTGCAAGGACGTTTTCTTTTGTTTTGCACAGTGGTATTCGGTTATGAATATCCAGCACCTCAATCGACGAGGCAAGGGTCGAGATCTCTTCACCGGGAGTGACCCCTTGGACAGAAGTTTGCGTCAGGGTAATAACTTCACTATAGTCGATTACTTTTGCTTTGCATCATGGTATTCAGTTGGAATATCCTGCACCTCATTCTACGGGGAAAGAGCCGAGATCCCTTCACTGGGAGTGACCTCTTTAGCAAAGGTTTTCGCCACTATATTTTTATAAAAGCTATCCGGTTCCTTCAACGATATCAAGTTCATTACGTTAAAGGTTTTTCTCCAAAAACCATTCGTAGCCCTCCGTCATTTCAGACGGGTAGCAAGTAGTATTCATACTATGTTTGTTGGCCAAAGTCAAGGCATAGTGTATGGTAGCTATTTGTTACTTTTCTGCAGCATAGATAGATGCGTTGGTTTAGGACAGTCGTACTGCCTTGTTGGCCAAAGTCAATGGTAGGTACGGGTGGGTTCAAATCAACCTGGATAATGACGGGTAGAACTTGACATGTGACTTATGATATGTTGGCCTTCGTCAAGGTCATAAGAGCATGGGGTAAAAATCACATCGGGAGTTTCTAAAGAAACTGAAACTTGCCAGGCATGCGCATACTTTCTGGAGTGTGATAACGTGAGTGGATTCTGTCACGTTATCATGCGATGATAGTTGGATCCCGATTCCCATTGATAAGTTGGTTTACTCCTCGGGTGATTCCCGACTAATTCTTCTTTCAGGTTTGGAGGAGAATTTGACGTTACAGTGGGAGGTTTCCTGATTAGATAAAGCGACAACCATTCTGATCTAGGTTAGAGTGCACGCTGAATGTTTCTTTTCTCTCTCTTTGGCAGCGACCATTGACCCGACCCTAGACTATGACTCAATGACCAAAATTAACCGAACCTTCTTAAACACTTGCTTTTGGATTGTCAGAGTTGCAAACCTCATTGCCACTCCTACTTTTACCCTTTTCTCCAGGACACCCCGTATTACTACGAACGTCCACTTCCATTGGATAAAACCATCGTATGGTTATATACGAACTCGAAGGAATTTATTCGAGGATGGTTTCCGGTTCTGGAGAAAACGAATAGGACTATTCAGTTGTTTTTTCCTTTTACCTTCTCTCAGGTTGCGAGTGCCCCTTAGATTAGGGGATAGTACACCTATTACGCTTATTGGATAGTCTTCTTCCAAACCATAGGCTGGTGCCGAACGGTAGGGAATGAAGAAAACCATTTAGCCTAAAAGGTGTACAGAAGGTATTAAGTAAAGACAAATAAAGAGATTAGTAAGAGGGCAAAGTAAACCGTGACTGCTATTCACGACCAAACCAAGTATTTCTTCGCCAATCCTACATCACCTTTGTATTTCTCCAGAACACTTTGTATCACTACGAAGATCCACAGTTATTTGGATACTCCATCGTATGGTTATATACGAACTCGAAAGGAACTTGTTCCAGTTCGGGGATGGATTCTGGTTCAGGAGAAATAGGAATAAGGTTTATTCAGTTGTCTTTTATCTTTACCTTCTCTTGGGTTGTGAGTGCTCCTAGGATTAGGACAATACACCTGTTACTCTTATTGGATAGTCTTCTTCCAAACCATAGGCTGGTGCCGAAAGGTAGGGAAGGAAGAAAACCATTTAGCCTAAGAGGGTGTACAGAAGGTAATGACTAAAGACATATGAAGGGATTTGGAGAGTGTTCCCCTCCGAACGGCGGCGGAGACGACGTGACGTCTAGCCTGAGATTCGGGGCAGACGCTATATGGTTTTATCCGTTTACCTCTCCGAAGATGCCAAGTTGATTTATGGCACCGTGTATCGGGGGTTTAGACGGATGCAGCCGATGTAGCAGACTTCGTCAGATTCCCCCTCGCTTGAGGGGTTTTTGATTATGGGGACGCTCTTCCCTGCAGGCGCAAGCCCCTGCAGTTAATTACGCTACCGCATCACGGTAACAAGTTTCTCCTTCTCCAGAATTTCACTTCGTGTCGTGGGTGTTTGTTTTGTTTGTGGTTGCCCGTGGATTGTATACGGAGACTGAGTAATGCCGTCGCCCGTAGGACGTGGATTAGTCCAAATCTGTATTTACTTAGATTTGGGTTTTGTGTTTTTAGTTTAAGGATACGTTAGCCGCATTTGAGACTAAGATCAACTTAAACGTTCGTTAAGGATACGTTAGTCTGATTTGAGACTAAGATCAACTTAACGGGATCGTCTAGATCCATTTCCAGTTTAAGGACGTAGTGGTCCATTTAATATATGGCCGTCGGGACCCGTCACCTCTCTGACGACGTTGAAGGATTACAACGACATGTGTCAGAGGAGTTCGGAGATGTACCCTTGAACCAAAGTTGATTGGGGGTCTTATAGTCCAATTTAGGACTAAAGTCTGTGTAAGTGCACGGCGGCGCCCCGGCGGTCAATCCGACGGCCAAATGCGGAAACGGTGATAAACTTTAATTTTGTGGACTTAGCAAACCGGCACCACCGTGCACTAAACCCCGGATCGAACCATTAAACTTATTCTAGCAAACAAGAGAAGGGTTAGAGATATACCGAATGATCCGAGTCTTTCGGTCTTCGTCTCCACTCCGATCTCCCGCGGATGCTTCGTCCGTCATCTCCTCGTTGTCGCCTCTTCGCCGGAAGGGCACCACATCGCCTGCATCTTTTACGGGCTCCCACCTCAATACCGAGGCAACTCGGGCGCGAAGTAGGCTAGCCGACGCGTCCAAGATATGCTGTAGGAAGTGTAGTGTAGAATCATAGTCTCTTTTGGGGTGGTTTCCATTTTGAAGATGATGGAGGAAACTAGATAAGAAAAATGGTGCTTGCATTTTTCTTAACATGAAAAATGAGATCAAGAATGCTACTCTCTCAAAGATGAAGCTCTCATCTCCTCCTTTTTCAACCATGAAAAAACTCATGAACTTAGAAATGGTGGAGAAAGAATAATAAGCATGAAGGGAGGTGATGGTAGGAGCATAAGTGGTGACCACATCCAAAACATAATCATCACAACCTCACATCAACTCTAATCACAACTAATCATAATAAAGCATGAAAAGATGAAGGAAAAGAATAGCATCTAAAGATGCTATCATAATAAATACATATGCAAGAAACCCCCTCCTCAAATGTAATTTGCAAAACTGCAAATTACCCCCTCCATCAGAAAAGTCCGGCCTGGAAAGAACAAAGGAAAACCGGCCGGAACGGAATGCAAACTGGCAACTCCAGAAAACTGGTCCCGTAATAAATTACAGGAAAACCCCGATACTGTGCATACACACCCGCATCTGTATTCCGACCGGATACAAATACAATGAGACAAAATCTACACTGTACTAAACTAGGACCGGCTTAAGCCAAAGCCGGCTAGTAATATCCGTCCGATCCTGATCCGTGCAATACCGCACGTATCAGATCGAACCCTGCCATATAATTATACGGCTACTAGTACAAAACTGTCCGATCCTGATCCGTGCAATACCGCACGTATCTGATAGGACCCTGCCATATCTCCATACGGCCTCTACAGCGTTTCGCCCGAAAGCTGAGTAACTGAAAGTGTGGTGGACTCTAAAGACTCGTCAATACTATGGCTATGGATTTAACCACTAGCACGTCAGAGGTATAAGCCAATACGTAACGGGCCACCAGCTATTGACCAAAAGGGACGTCGATGAGCGAGCTCATCCTGACACCCTACTGAGCCTGTCAGTGACAATATCCGTACAGTCCGGTCCGTTCGTCTATGAGAATCGCATGTCGGGCCTAGGGGGTTGGTAAAAGTCAGACCCCCAAAAGCGGTACAAGTCGTGTCAGAGTGTAGCCCAGAACACCCTGAGACACTACTGGAATACCTACCAGTAAATCTCCTGCCTTGGCCAAGGTCTTCGTGTAATGGCTCTCCTAGACACAGCGCGACCTCACCCCCAATACCGGGAGAGACGAACCCCTGAAGATCCGCTCACTGCCTCCATGTGGCTCGGGACTGTACCCAACTAAAACCTGTTTGCACGACTCCTTTGAGCCGTGGTAGGGTAGTAATCAAAGTACAGTGGGAACTCACACGAGACAAATGACGATCCCTAGGTCGATGAACTAACCTGTACACATGTCACCAGGGAACTGCTATCTGACGTCAGGTATAAGACCAACTAGCATGTTCCCGGCGAGTCCTGTCCGGTGTACTCATAACCCAATGAGCACCTGTATACATCTTAGGTGATCCAACTGACACCAATGGCTTGTGAGACCGGCCATCGCCCCTCGTCGGGGTCTCGACTGTATACACTAGTCTACTCTGGAGTATCGATGCCCTGTCTCGAAACTCCTACGACTAGGGACCTTTTAAGGATGTGCTTATAGACTACCAGCTCCCACGTATATGATCGCCCTCATACTGCCGGTAGTCAAGCAAGAATCCTAGGGGCTCTATCAACGTGCAATAGCGACATGTCAGGTCACCTAAAGCAGTGCACGATGATAAAGGTAAACCAGATAGCATACTATCATCTCGAGTAAGACTGTCCTACCGGGATAGGTCCTCCCTCAATCATTGCAATCACGTGCCTGCGATCCAATAATTGACTCTGAGGGCACTATCTCCAACAATCTCCCACTTGCACTCGAGGCTAATTATTGCGATGTCGCATACTCACAGCCCGTGTGATACCGAACACCCAACTCCTCTACTAGTCAGTCTCACAAAGCTTGTTTGCGAAACTATTGCGTTCGAGGAATAGCCTCAGTGAGTGGATCCGCTCTGGTGTTTCTTTCTATGTCTCTCTATATCTCATGTTCGCGGAGAAAGCCATCTCCCGAAATGAGCAATACCTGTCTTAGAATGTCTGGATGTCTGATGGGACCTAGCTCATAAATGAACTCCAAATCCAAACTTCTTAGACTGTATCGTCAACTGAACTTAATCAGTATCCTGCGCCATGCCACCTTCAGTATTGCCTTGGACCACCTGTCCAAAATACTGCCCCTCGTCAGAGGGAAAACTATAACTCTGACAACCTCCTTGTCGTCCATGTCACCTTGGAAGCCTGGAATGATAACTGTCTCCCGAATGAGGCTATCGTTATCATATCCCTAGAACATCCACTTATGTTCTAAAACTGCTTCCGATTGTTTCTCCAGGATTGGATCAATATCAACTTATTGTATCTACTGCAAGAACAACATCTGGTGTGGTACTTGACATCTCATGACTGACTCAATTGCCTAAGCAAGTGATCTGCCAATCATGTGTATCCCTCTCCCCTTTAGTCTGTAAGACACCTTTAGAGAGGGTGACTCCATTACCTGCAGGTACACCACCATGCCAGGAGTCGTCCATTTTAAATACTCATAGAATGCTGTCAAGGTACCCAGATTAGGAAACCACCCAAATCTAGATCTAAAACCATAGATCTAGTAACCAGTATGTCTGATATAATGTCCAAGTCCTTTGTGGAGAAACCACCGTGTGACGACCAAAGTATAACCGATCGTAGTATAGGAGTTTCCTTTCCTACTCTGTGTATGTCATCCAAAACTAGGACATCACACCCTACTACCTTCTTAACAGATCCATCCCCTATTCTGATGACGTCAAACCTATGACTGTCACATCAGAAATAGATGATCTATCTCCGCTATATCTGCTTTAGTCTATAAGCCTGATGTCCACCAATGCTTCCGCTGCTCCCACTGACTACGACAACCCTCTGGCAGAGTCATATAGACGCGCACTTCTAAAGCTAGTTTAGAACGACGCTATACTCATCCTCCTGCCGGGTCTCGCAGCCTGGAACAACAACAATGGCAAGTGTGGGTAAACAAGAACTTCCCTGTCACCGTCCTTGAGGCTACCGGAGTGCCTCTCGGGTGCCTGAAGTTACCCACCTTATCTGCGGAGTGGCCAATGGAATGTCAAATCAGATTGAATCTTTAGGTTCCTTATCAAATCTTCTGTAATCGTTTGCGGTTCTGGAATCACTTCCAGTTCTACCATACTCCCACTACTGTTTTTGAAAAATTCATTTTTATTAAAACTGTGGCGAGTCAAGAACAATATCACTATTGATCTTTCTTATGGTAGAAAATCAACCCTCGTCATAGCCTGGGTCAACCCACAAACAGCCATTACAGAAACGTGCCTTTGAGTTATCCAGAGTCTGGTTTTAAGCATAATCCGGACAACTCCCCGTACTTCAACAACGTTACGATATGAACTGTTCTATATCCAATATAGAACCAGAGGCACTGATTTAATTTAACCAAATTCAAATCATGCAGCTGTCTCCAGTGCATGTCAACTAAATGGAAGGAGGCCGATCAGCGTTACTGAACTTAGGAATGCTTCCAATTATGAGTAACCTGAAAGAGAAGTAATTTCTCTTTATCATTACTATCAACTGAATACCATACACAAGTATCTACATCTTCTATCACTTTGAAGAATCCCGATACTTGCTACACCTGGTTCTTTACTCTATTCAAATACCTATAACTCCTCAAAACTTAGACCCTGTGTTTCTACGAAACACATGTCTAAGAACTAGAGAAGTTAAAAGTAAACAGAATACAGTATGAGGACCAACCCCTCTGTCCTAATGGACACTGGACAACATACAATACTCTGTATAAGTCCGCTGAGTCTAACAACTCTTTCACTGTGTGTCGTAGGTTGAAAACTGTACTTATGGTTAAGAAGAATTACACCGCTGTTTAATGCTCCTTACCTAACCATCCACTGATATAGGTAAATGTCATCGACATAATATCAAAAGGTATATCTCACTCTATGAAAATAGACGTACAGATATATCAATTTGAAATTGGTGCACAACAGCGGATATTCAAAACCAAATATTTGCCGACCGGCAAACAGGCCAGATGATCTCCTCAAATATCACCGATTACAACGAATCCCGATATAATGAGGATGATCACCCAATTCCCAATGACTTACTCCCACTCATCATCTGTAAAACCATACAGATGTGAGAATCATACCTGGCAAATACATACCCTGGAGTAAGTATCTAATCGGGAAATCAGTTTTCTTTTAACATTACACAGTGAAACTGAAACATTGAAATGTTTCGGTGGGGTATCATGGTATTCTTAGTAATGCCTCTACCATTATCCAGATTCACAACTATAACCGTATAATTCTTTGCCACCTCTCCAAATCCCTTTATATGTCTTTAGTCGTTACCTTCTGCACACCCCTCAGGCCAAATTGTTTTCTTCCTTCCCTACCGTTCAGCACCAGCCTATGGTTTGGAAGAAGACTATCCAATAAGCATAATGGGTGTACTGTCCTAGTCCTAGGAGCACTCGCAATGCGAGAGAAGGTGAAGATAAAAGACAACCGAATAAACCTTATTCCTATTTCTCCTGGACCAGGATCCATCCCCGAACTGGAACAAGTTCCTTTTGAGTTCGTATATAACCATACGATGGATTATCCAATAAAATGGGATCTTCGTAGTGATACGGAGTGTCCTGGAGAAATACAAAGGTGATTTAGGATTGGCGAAGAGATACTTGGTTTGGTCGTGAATAGCAGTCGCAACTTACTTTGCCCTCTTACTAATCCCTTTCTTTGTCTTAACTTAATACCTTCTGTACACCGTTTAGGCTAATTAGTTTTCTTCATTCCCTACCGGTCGGCACCAGCCTTATGGTTTGGAAGAAGACTATCCAATTTGCACAATGGGTGTACTACTCCTAAACCAAGGAGTACTCGCAACCTGAGAGAGGGTGAAAAGAAAAGACAATTGAATAATCCTATCCGTTTTCTCCAGAACCAGAAACCATCCTCGAATTCCTTCGAGTTCGTATCTAACCATACGATGGTTTTGTCCAATGGAAGTGGACGTTCGCAGTAATACGGGGTGTCCTGGAGAAAAGGGTAAAAGTAGGAGTGGCAATGAGGTCTGCAACTCTGACAATCCAAAAGCCAGTGTTAAGAAGGTTCGGTCAACTTGGTCTCTGAGTCGTAGTCTTAGGGTCGGGTCAATGGTCGCTGCCAGAGAGAGAGAGAAAAGAAACACTCAGCGTGCACTCTAACCAAGATCAGAATGGTTACCAATTTATCTAATCTGGAAACCTCCCACTGTACCTCAAATTCTCCTCCAAACCTGAAAGAAGAATTAGTCGGGGTCACCCGAGGAGTAAACCAACTCATCAGTGGGAATCGGGATCCAACTCTCATCGCATGATAACGTGACGGAATCCGCTCACGGTATCACACTCCAGAAGGTATGCGCATATCTGGCAAGTTTCAGTTCTTTTGAAACTCCCGATGTGATTTTTACCCCATGCTCTTATGACCTTGACTTTGGCCAACATATCATAAGTCACATGTTAAGTTCAACCCGTCATTCTCCAGGTTAATTTGAGCCCACCCGTACATACCCTTGACTTGGGCCAAAATGGTAGTACGACTGCCCCAAACCAACACATCTATCTATGCTGCATATGAATAACCAACAGCTACCAAACACTGTGCCTTGACTTTGGCCAACATACACAGCTTGAATACTATTGACTATCCATATGAAACGACGGAGGGCTATGAATGGTTTCTGGCGAAAACCTTTAACGTAATGAACTTGATATCGTTGAAGGAACGGATAGCTTTTTAGAAAATATAGTGACGAAAACCTTTACTAAAGAGGTCACTCCCGGTGAAGGGATCTCGGCTCTTTCCCCGTAGAATGAGGTGCAGGATATTCCAAATGAATACCACGATGCAAAGCAAAAGTAATCGGCTATAGTGAAGTTAATGCCCTGACGCAAACTTCTGTCCAAGGGGTCACTCCCGGTGAAGGGATCTTGGCCCTTGCCTCGTCGACTGAGGAGCAGGATATTCCAAATGAATACCACGATGCAAAACAAAAGTGAACGTCCTTGCAATAACAGCTTTTTGAAAAGTGTTCCAACAACATCAGATTAGGTTTGTTTAACTTGCATTGATCCGAATCAATGCAGTCCCATCAATTGATCACACCACAAAGAACGAAAATATACTGACGTACATATATGCCATCCGCATTCGCCACTGGGTCCCGTCATCACCCGTTAGGTTAGCTAACTAACGGCAGAGCGGGGACTGGACTAGCGCGGATGAAAAACATATACAACATCTACTAATATATATACCAATATATAGTATTTCGCTCAAGGCGTGAATAAAATGCAACATCACAGAAATGTACAGCATCACAGAACAATACAGATATCTGGGATCCCCGGGTTTCACAGAGCCACTACTGAAACCCGACGTTCCTCTGGTCATGTGGATAGCCTGTGCAATGAAAACTTAGACCCCTACGGGCGCGGCAAGTCACCCGCCAAAACCTGAAGCGAGGCAGCCCCCTTCAGCACCGTGAATGGACCACCCAGCACTTCACGGAATCCGGTAACTTGGGCACCCCTCCTGGGTCAACCTGTACCCCCTACGAGTGCGGCGAATAGCCCGCCAATTCCAGACTGAAGCCCCCTCCATCTCAATGCCCTGAGATGCGGGCCCGTTGCCTTCTAGAACCCGGCTATCCGTGCACCCCTCCGCGGGGTAACCCTAGTACAGAAAGTAAAATATACATACAACGGGTACATCGACCGCAACCAGGTCGTGCCCCAAAAGAATAATACAATCAGGCAGTGACGGCAGTCCACATGTCGGACGCTCGCCCCGCAATAACAAATGTACATAATACAACAAAACTGTACTAGCATTGCATCCAGGCTATCCCCCACGACCGATCCGCAACATCACAGCAAAAACAGAACATCAACGTGAAAGTCACGTTCGCAAATCCGTCTAACCGGGCTATAGCAGTTAGACCGGATTTACCGATCAAGTGACATTCACGGTCGCAGATATAATGTAAATACTGTGAAAAATGTGTTTAAAATTTTCCGATTGATCAAAAATAAACTAGTGGGCCCGAAACCAATACTGCAGCACTCACAGAAATACTGGGCCCAAAATTAATATTCCAAAACCCATATTTTAAGCCCAGAAAGCCTCTGTAAAAAATTGGTGCAGGGAACCCTACAGTGCGCGGCGGATTAGAGGCGGGAATGGGGTATATGCGGCGGTTCCGTGCTCCCACTGTGGATTCACCTCATCGAATTTTTACAGAGCTCTTAGATTTTCCAGTACATCAATAATTTACAACCTGAAAAATTTTTCGACACCAAAAATTTCAAACAGAAAACTGATGTGATCAAAATATGGTTTTTGGAATTTTGGTCGATCGGAAATGCAAAACACATCAAACGAAGCTAGACGAAGTTAATGGCGAGGCTCTGATACCACTGTAAGTGCACGGCGGCGTCCCGGCCGTCAATCCGACGGCCAAATGCGGAAACGGTGATAAACTTTAATTTTGCGGACTTAGCAAACCGGCACCACCGCGTACTAAACCCCGTATCGAACCATTAAACTTATTCTAGCAAACAAGAGAAGGGTTAGAGATATACCGAATGATCCGAGTCCTTCGGTCTTCGTCTCCACTCCGATCTCCCGCGGATGCTTCGTCCGTCATCTCCTCGTTGTCGCCTCTTCGCCGGAAGGGCACCACATCGCCTGCATCTTTTACGGGCTCCCACCTCAATACCGAGGCAACTCGGGCGCGAAGTAGGCTAGCCGACGCGTCCAAGATATGCTGTAGGAAGTGTAGTGTAGAATCATAGTCTCTTTTGGGGTGGTTGCCATTTTGAAGATGATGGAGGAAACTAGATAAGAAAAATGGTGCTTGCATTTTTCTTAACATGAAAAATGAGATCAAGAATGCTACTCTCTCAAAGATGAAGCTCTCATCTCCTCCTTTTTCAACCATGAAAAAACTCATGAACTTAGAAATGGTGGAGAAAGAATAATAAGCATGAAGGGAGGTGATGGTAGGAGCATAAGTGGTGACCACATCCAAAACATAATCATCATAACCTCACATCAACTCTAATCACAACTAATCATAATAAAGCATGAAAAGATGAAGGAAAAGAATGGCATCTAAAGATGCTAACATAATAAATACATATGCAAGAAACCCCCTCCTCAAATGTAATTTGCAAAACTGCAAATTACCCCCTCCATCAGAAAAGTCCGGCCGGGAAAGAACAAAGGAAAACCGGCCGGAACGGAATGAAAACTGGCAACTCCAGAAAACTGGTCCCGTAATAAATTACAGGAAAACCCCGATACTGTGCATACACACCCGCATCTGTATTCCGACCGGATACAAATACAATGAGACAAAATCTACACTGTACTAAACTAGGACCGGCTTAAGCCAAAGCCGGCAAGTAATATCCGTCCGATCCTGATCCGTGCAATACCGCACGTATCAGATCGAACCCTGCCATATAATTATACGGCTACTAGTACAAAACTGTCCGATCCTGATCCGTGCAATACCGCACGTATCTGATAGGACCCTGCCATATCTCCATACGGTCTCTACAGCGTTTCGCCCGAAAGCTGAGTAACTGAAAGTGTGGTGGACTCTAAAGACTCGTCAATACTATGGCTGTGGATTTAACCACTAGCACGTCAGAGGTATAAGCCAATACGTAACGGGCCACCAGCTATTGACCAAAAGGGACGTCGATGAGCGAGCTCATCCTGACACCCTACTGAGCCTGTCAGTGACAACATCCGTACAGTCCGGTCCGTTCGTCTATGAGCATCGCATGTCGGGCCTAGGGGGTTGGTAAAAGTCAGACCCCCAAAAGCGGTACAAGTCGTGTCGGAGTGTAGCCCAGAACACCCTGAGACACTACTGGAATACCTACCAGTAAATCTCCTGCCTTGGCCAAGGTCTTCGTGTAATGGCTCTCCTAGACACAGCGCGACCTCACCCCCAATACCGGGAGAGACGAACCCCTGAAGATCCGCTCACTGCCTCCATGTGGCTCGGGACTGTACCCAACTAAAACCTGTTTGCACGACTCCTTTGAGCCGTGGTAGGGTAGTAATCAAAGTACAGTGGGAACTCACACGAGACAAATGACGATCCCCAGGTCGATGAACTAACCTGTACACATGTCACCAGGGAACTGCTATCTGACGTCAGGTATAAGACCAACTAGCATGTTCCCGGCGAGTCCTGTCCGGTGTACTCATAACCCAATGAGCACCTGTATACATCTTAGGTGATCCAACTGACACCAATGGCTTGTGAGACCGGCCATCGCCCCTCGTCGGGGTCTCGACTGTATACACTAGTCTACTCTGGAGTATCGATGCCCTGTCTCGAAACTCCTACGACTAGGGACCTTTTAAGGATGTGCTTATAGACTACCAGCTCCCACGTATATGATCGCCCTCATACTGCCGGTAGTCAAGCAAGAATCCTAGGGGCTCTATCAACGTGCAATAGCGATATGTCAGGTCACCTAAAGCAGTGCACGATGATAAAGGTAAACCAGATAGCATACTATCATCTCGAGTAAGACTGTCCTACCGGGATAGGTCCTCCCTCAATTATTGCAATCACGTGCCTGCGATCCAATAATTGACTCTGAGGGCACTATCTCCAACAGTCTGTTTGAATGTTTAAGGATACGTTAGCCATATTTGAGGCTAGGATCAACTTAAACGGGATCGTTTAGATCCGACAAAAGAGCATTTGGGAGCTCTATTGTTCCAGTTTAGGGACATTGCAGTCCATAGGTAGTTTAGGGACATTGCGGTCCATTCGTAGTTTAAGGACATTGCGGTCCATATTCCAGTTTAGGGACATGGTGGTCCATAGGTAGTTTAAGGACGTTGCGGTCCATATTTCAGTTTAGGAACATGGGAGTCCATATTTAGTTTAAGGACGCATAAGTCCGCGGGTTTAAGGATCCCACAATCCGTATTTTAGTTTAAGGATGCTTAAGTCCATGAGTTTAAGGACCCCACAGTCCGTATCTTAGTTTAAGGACGCTTAAGTCCATGAGTTTAAGGACCCCACAGTCCGTGTTGATGTATGGTTGCGGGACCCGTCACCTTTCTGACATCGTTGAAGGATTACAACGATAGGAGTCAAAGGAGTTCGGAGATGTACCCTCGAACCGGATGTAAATTGATTTAGGAGAGCAGCTGTGCTCAGTCAATTTAATTTGAGGACTTACGGCCATGATTGGGCTAAGTCCAGTTGAAAAAGGTTCAACACTTTTATTTGTTTTTATTTTTGTTTGGGCTCTGCCCATAAAGGATGCAGAGCATCAATTTGTTTTGGGCTCTGCTCATTTTATAGATGATGCAGAGCACCAATTTTACTTGGGCACTGCCCTTTTATAAAAGATGCAGAGCATCAATTTTACCTGGGCTCTGCCAATTTATTGCTTTGCAATTTATTTTGGCCTACTGGGTCTTTTTGATTTGGGCCTGGCCCATTAACAAAAGAAATGCATTGCATTTATCAGGCGCTTTGCGCCAATCAAAGAGCGCAAGCGCTTATGGTGATGACACGTGTCATGCAAGCGCAGTGCACTGCACCTATGCGCTGCACTTGCGTTGCTGACATGTGGCGCGCTGTGGTGAGTTGCGCCAGTTTCAAAGAGCAAGGCTCTATTTCAAAAGCGCATAGCGCAAATGGTTCAGATGCTGACACGTGACGCTCTCTGGTGGCTTGCGCCAACCCAAGAGCGCAACAATGCAGATTTACAAGTGCAAGACACTATTAACTTGAGAATCTTTTAGATTCCAGAACCAATGGTTCATAAAAGAAGTGCAAAGCACTTTTTGTTTTCTTGATCTAATTTAGATCAAAGAAAACAAGTTCCTCTTGTTTTTCTTATTTCAGAGAACCAGAGATTCATAAAATTGCAAAGCACTATTTGTATTTGTTTTTTTATTGAAGATCATTGATCTTGTTCTTAGATCATTGATCTATTAGAAGAAATTCTTCTCTCTAAAAGGTCTTTTACCTTTTTCTTCTTCGAATTTCTTCAGAGTTCTCTCTGTTTGAAGTTTTTGATTTCTCACAAAATGTTGATCCTTCTTCTTTTTTTTCTATTTTAGAAAGAAGGATCATTGGTCGTTGGGACCCACCACTTCTCCGACGACACTGAGAGATTACAGTGCCATATATCGAAGGTGTGGAGGGATGTACCCTTTGAACCATATCTCAATCATTAGGGGGGAAGAACAAGCTGGAGCTTAAGCTTCTCGCTGCTGAAAAAGGCTTCTTTGCGTTCGCGTACGTGCGTCGCACGTGTTGGGCGCACGTGCGTCGCACGTGTTGGGCGCTCATATTTGCACGTAGCGCACATGCGCATTATGAGGAGAAGCAGAGCTTCTATATATGGAGAACAAGCTCCTTTTAATATTATTAAATGTTCTCATGTGGTGCGCACGTGCGTTGCACGTGGTGCCGCATGGCGGGCACACGTGCGTTGCACGTAGCGCACATGCGCATTATGAGGAGAAGCAGAGCTTCTATATATAGAGAACAAGCTCCTTTTAATATTATTAAATGTTCTCATGTGGCGGGCACACGCGTTGCACGTGGCGCGCGCGTGGCGGGCACACGTGCGTTGCACATGGCGCGCGTGGCGAGCACACATGCGTTGCACGTAGCGCACATGCGCATTATGAGGAGAAGCAGAGCTTCTATATATGGAGAATAAGCTCCTTTTAATATTATTAAATGTTCTCATGTAGTGCGCACGTGCGTTGCACGTGGTGCCGCATGGCGGGCACATGTGCGTTGCACGTAGCGCACATGGCGCTTGCGCATATGCGCATTATGGAGGAGCATGCTCCTATCTTGGAGAACTAAGCTCTTTTGAGTATTGAATCCTTTGAGAATTTAACTCTACCCTTTCTAAGAGGTATCCCCTCTTATTTATATGGGAGTGGTAGAGAAGCCAACTCTCCTTTTCCCAATGTGGGACTAAAAAATGCATTCCCCATGTAGTAGTATTTTAGATTGCACGTGCATAGACATTTGCTCATAACTTTTGATCCCGGATGAATTATGAGGCCCATAATATATCAAATCGAAGGTCTTTTCAAGATGCTTTCAATACCGTCAGAATTTAGCTATTTCTCATTCCGGAGTTTGTCAAAATAAAGCTCGGAAAATACTGGTTCGCATCTTCTTTCTTAGATCACATGTGCATAACACATTTGCTCATAACTTTTGATCCCGGATGAATTGTGAGGCCCATAATATATCAAATCGAAGGTTTTTTCGAGATGCTTTCAATACCATCATAATTTAACAGTTTCTCATTAGGGAGTTTATCAAAATACAGGCCGGAAGATACTGATTCGTATTTTCTTAAGCGTATCGCTGCCATTTGATACCTTAGACTCTTTTGCGCAGAAATTTTTGGCGGGAACAAATGCCCCCCACTACTTTGCCCACGTAAGTATATATATGGGTGAAGTAGTGCAGAGTAATGCATAGCGTATGACCAGTTTCGGGTTGGTATATAACTTTCAGAATCTTGATCTGAGAAGATAACGAGCGGACACAAGCGTCGTCATTTATCATTGACTCAAATCTCGACTCTTAAAAGATATAGTTCCAAACTCTCAATTCCATGAGCCGCACCCTTCTATTTCTTTATGTTTTACTCTGGTGTGAAGTAGTTTATATGCTCATGAGTAACTTCTCCATTTCAGTGGCATGTAGCTTTAGCAAGTGTGGCTCGTAGATGGTCCATCTTAACCACTTTGTAGGGCAGTAATGGCTTAGAAGACAGGGGTAGGATCTGCCACCTAAGACTTTTCAACTTTATGAGCCATGAGGGTCTCATAAAGACTTTTCTCCCTACGGATCGAGAGGATCTCGTAGGTGTATTTTCTCCTTAGTAATCGTGAGGATTCCTAAGTGCGTTTTCTCTTATAAGTCGTAAGGATCTTATAAGAGAATTTTCTCCCTTACAAGTCGAGAGGACTCATAAGTGGTTGGTGAGTTGACTTGTTTCCGAGTCGAAGTATTGCTCCGACGGGGAGGTCGTTGGCTGATTTGTTTCCGCGACGGAGGTCATTGGCTGACTTGTTTCCGAGACGGAGGTTCTTGGCCGTGAGTACTCAACGGGCAGCATGGCTCGATCAAAGCACTTCTCATTTCCACCATTTGGAACAAGAAGCAGCTTTAAGGCTGAATGAGCGTCAGGAGTCTTCAAGCAAAACTGCTCGCCTACGTGCTGAAGTTGAGGCGAATGCTGCCGAGGTGAAGGCTGTCTTCGAGGGCCTTCTAGAGCGTATCTCACATGGGCTAAACTTGAAGCGAAAGCTTGATGTTGCCGAGCATGACACTCCAGGCCGTGAAGCCGCTCATCAGGCCGTTAAGGAGCAGCTTGCATCTGTCTTGCAGTAGCGGGCTCAAGTAAAGGCAGAACTGGCGGTGGTAGCCGATCGGGAAAAGGCATGGAAGGAAGTGTGCGAACAACTGATAAAGCTACTTAAGACGCTTCCTTCCCAGTAGTTGCCTTTGTATCAATGTATTTGTAAAATTTTCCTTTTAAATAATATGTATCCATTCTTTATTCTTTTGTACGATTCATCTTGTATTTGATTGAAGTCAATGAATAAAGATACACATTTTCTTTTGCAATGTCTTGCATGCGCTTTTGCTTTCTGCCTTCTCTTATTATCAGCATGTTGTCTTTGATAAACATAATTAGCAGATAACTTAGTTTTTTCCAATAGAGAGCGATGGCTTAGGCCGCAGGTTCAGATATGCTGCCTAAGACTTTTCAACTCTATGAGCCGTGAGGGTCTCATAGAGACTTTTCTCCCTACGGATCGAGAGAATCTCATAGGTGGATTTTCTCCTTAGGAATCGTGAGGATTCCTAAGTGTGTTTTCTCTTACAAGTCGTAAGGATCCTATAAGAGAATTTTTCCCTCTTACGAGTCGAGAAGACCCGTAAGCGGTTGTTTCCCTCCTTGTCGAAACTCGACTTTGGAGAGTGAGACCCGTGAATAGTATGCAAGAGACCGTTTTAGACCGACTTGCAGGGTCCCATTGTTCAGGAAACAAGTTTTTTAATCCCTGCTGCCTGAGGCTTCATCTTGCAAGTTGAGACGAATCGGGAATTTCCCGCGGAGACACTGGTTTCTCTGCGAGCCGACGCGAATCAGGAGGCTCTCATCAAGGACGCTGGTTTCCCTGAATTGAAGTATTTGCTAAGGATTATTTGTTTCCTTGGTGTTGAAACGAATCGAGAATTTCCCGCGGAGACACTGGTTTCTCTGCGAGTCGACACGAATCAGGAGGCTTTCATCAAGGACGCTAGTTTCCCTGAATTGAGGTATTTGCCAAGGATTATTTATTTCCCTGGTGTTGAAATGGATCGAGAATCTCCCGCAGAGACACTGGTTTCTCTGCGAGTCGACGCGAATCAGGAGGCTCTCATCAAGGACGCTAGTTTCCCTGAATTGAGGTATTTGCCAAGGATTATTTGTTTCTCTGGTGTTGAAACGAATCGAGAATTTCCCGCGGAGACACTGGTTTCTCTGCGAGTCGACGCGAATCAGGAGGCTCTCATCAAGGACGCTAGTTTCCCTGAATTGAGGTATTTGCCAAGGATTATTTGTTTCCCTGGTGTTGAAACGAATCGAGAATTTCCCGCGGAGACACTGGTTTCTCTGCGAGTCGACGCGAATCAGGAGGCTCTCGTCAAGGACGCTGGTTTCCCTGAGTTGAGGTATTTGCCAAGGATTATTTGTTTCCCTGGTGTTGAAACGAATCGAGAATTTCCCACGGAGACATTGGTTTCTCTGCGAGTCGACGCGAATCAGGTGGCTCTCATCAAGGATGCTGGTTTCCCTGAGTTGAGGTATTTGCCAAGGATTATTTGCTTCCCTGGTATTGAAACGAATTGAGAATTTCCCACGGAGACACTGGTTTCTCTGTGAGTCGACGCGAATCAGGAGGCTTTCATCAAGGACGCTGGTTTCCCTGAGTTGAGGTATTTGCCAAGGATTATTTGTTTCCCTGGTGTTGAAACGAATCGAGAATTTCCCACGGAGACACTGGTTTCTCTGCGAGTCGACGCGAATCAGGAGGCTCTCATCAAGGATGCTGGTTTCCCTGAGTTGAGGTATTTGCCAAGGATTATTTGTTTCCCTGGTGTTGAAACGAATCGAGAATTTCCCACGGAGACACTGGTTTCTCTGCGAGTCGACGCGAATCAGGAGGCTCTCATCAAGGACGCTGGTTTCCCTGAGTTGAGGTATTTGCCAAGGATTATTTATTTCCCTGGTGTTGAAACGAATCGAGAATTTTTCGCGGAGACACTGGTTTCTCTGCAAGTCGACGCGAATCAGGAGGCTCTCATCAAGGATGCTGGTTTCCCTGAATTGAGGTATTTTCCAAGGATTATTTGTTTCCCTGGTGTTGAAACGAATCGAGAATTTCCCACGGAGACACTGGTTTCTCTGCGAGTCGACGCGAATCAGGAGGCTCTCATCAAGGACGCTGGTTTCCCTGAGTTGAGGTATTTGCCAAGGATTATTTGTTTCCCTGGTGTTGAAACGAATCGAGAATTTCCCACGCAGACACTGGTTTCTCTGCGAGTCGACTCGAATCAGGAGGCTCTCATCAAGGACGCTGGTTTCCCTGAGTTGAGGTATTTGCCAAGGATTATTTGTTTTCTTGGTATTGAAACGAATCGAGAATTTCCTACGGAGACACTGGTTTCTCTGCGAGTCGACGCGAATCAGGAGGCTCTCATCAAAGATGCTGGTTTCCCTGAGTTGAGGTATTTGCCAAGGATTATTTGTTTCCCTGGTGTTGAAATGAATCGAGAATTTCCCGCGAAGACACTGGTTTCTCTACGAGTCGACACGAATCAGGAGGCTCTCGTCAAGGACGCTGGTTTTCCCTGAGTTGAGGTATTTGCCAAGGATTATTTGTTTCCCTGGTGTTGAAACGAATCGAGAATTTCCCACGGAGACACTGGTTTCTCTACGAGTCGACGCGAATCAGGAGGCTCTCGTCAAGGACGCTGGTTTCCCTGAGTTGAGGTATTTGCCAAGGATTATTTGTTTCCCTGGTGTTGAAACGAATAGAGAATTTCCCACGGAGACACTGGTTGCTCTGCGAGTCGACGCGAATCAGGAGGCTCTCATCAAGGATGTTTGTTTCCCTGAATTGAGGTATTTACCAAGGATTATTTGTTTCCTTGGTGTTGAAACGAATCGAGAATTTTCCACGGAGACACTGGTTGCTCTGCGAGCCGACGCGAATCAGGAGGCTCTCATCAAGGACGCTTGTTTCCCTGAATTGAGGTATTTGCCAAGGATTATTTATTTCCTTGGTGTTGAAACGAATCGAGAATTTTCCACGGAGACACTGGTTGCTCTGTGAGTCGACGCGAATCAGGAGGCTCTCATCAAGGACGCTTGTTTCCCTGAATTGAGGTATTTGCCAAGGATTATTTGTTTCCTTGGTGTTGAAACGAATCGAGAATTTCCCACGGAGACACTGGTTGCTCTGTGAGTCGACGCGAATCAGGAGGCTCTCATCAAGGACGCTTGTTTCCCTGAATTGAGGTATTTGCCAAGGATTATTTGTTTCCTAGGTGTTGAAACGAATCGAGAATTTCCCATGGAGATACTGGTTGCTCTGCGAGTCGACGCGAATCAGGAGGCTCTCATCAAGGACGCTTGTTTCCCTGAATTGAGGTATTTTGCCGAAGACACTGGTTTCTTCGGGGTTGGGATGAACCGTCGAGATTTGGCTTCGTTTTCTGGCGGAGCCTGTTGGGAAAGTATGGTTCCCTCTTTATTTGCGCCCTTGGATTGTATACAGGGATCGATGTGATCTCAACTGTAGGGCCAAAGTTTTATCATCCGTCTTTTTTTTGTTTTATTTCCGCGATGCTCTATCATTTCAGCTTTTATATCGCGAAAGTCGCGATTGCTCAATCATTTCGGCTATTTTTCGCGGTGCCCAATCATTTCGGCTATTTATTGTATTTTCACTCGCTGCTTTTTATTGCGAGTTGCCCAATCATTTCGGCTATTTATTTTATTTTCACTCGCTGCTTTTTATTGCGAGTTGCCCAATCATTTCGGCTATTTTGTATGCACGTGCGGCTTACCGGCTTTTCACCGTAAACCTGAAATTAGACACCGATTTCGGCATCAGCACCGCTACAACTGGGATATTCCCAGGAGCGAATCATCATTTGCCTCCGTCGATGTTGAACAAAGGTGGCTTAGCGAACAGGGTTAAGGTCCTGTCGACTAAGGCTTTTAATTTCATGAACCGTAAAGGTCTCACAAAGGTATTTCTCCCTACAAGTCGTGAGGATCTTGTAGGTGTATTTTCTCCTTAGGAATCGTGAGGATTCCTAAGTGTATGTTCTTCTGTAAGTCGTAAGGATCCTACAAGAGGGTTTTCTCCTTGTAAGTCGAAAGGACTTATAAGGGTTGTTCATCATGCGTACATATCCCCAATCATGGATGAAATTTGGTTAGGGAATGTTTATTCGTGCCCGTGGATTGTATATAAGGGTCAGTATTGAGCTACTTGTAGGGCAATATTGAAGGTTGTGGGGGGTTGCTTAAGCCCAGGTTTAGGTCTCTGTGACTTAAGACTTTCAAATCTTATGAGCCGTGAGGGTCCCATAAGAGAGTTCTCCTTACGAGTCGTGAGGATCTCGTAAGTGTATTTTCTCCTTAGGAATCGTGGGGATCCCTAAGTGTGTTGCTCCCTTGTGAGTCATAAGGATATCACGCGGGTGGTTTCTCCTTGCAAGGTTGAGAGGATCTTGTAAGTGTCCTTTAACGAGGTTGCACCCTTTCGGGTTTTCACAAACACTCGCTGGTAGTCCTGCTGTTTTTACTCACGGAGCCCTTTCGGGTTTTCATCCGTGCCCTTTCTGCTTATGGACATACCGTTTTTTTATTCTTTTTATTTTTATATTATATATTTTTTTACGAGGTCGCGCCCTTTCGGGTTTTCACGAACACTCGCCGGTAGCCCTGCTGTTTTTACTCACGGAGCCCTTTCGGGTTTTTATCCGTGCCCATTTTGCTTATGGACATACCGTTTATTATTATTATTATTATTATTATTTTATATATTTTTTTATTCATCTCGTCAGCTTAAGGATGCTGCGGTAGTAGTTTAAGGACGTTTCGGTCCGTCATTAGTTTAAAGACGTTTCGGTCCTCCATTAGTTTAAGGACGTTTCGGTCCGTCCAGGAAAAGGCTGGCTACTGCTTATAAAGTTTGAGCTTAGGAAGATAGCGAGTGGACATAGTCGTCGTCATCTATCATTGACCTAGACAGTAACTCGCTAAGCGTAGTATTTCTTTAGGAATCGATCATTTATTGGCCTGTAAGGCCTTTCACCGTGCATATCCATGAGTAGATAGGCTCCACCCTGGTAGACCTTGTCTATGATGTACATGCCTTCATAGTTTGGCTCGAACTTTCCCCGTTTGGCGCGATTGGGGATCATAGACCTTTTGACCACTAGCACGAGTTCGCCTTGGCGGAATGTCCTCGGCCGGGTCAATCTTTCATATGAGCGCATCATCTTTGCTTTATAGGCCTCCAGATTTTGTTGTGCTATGAGCCGGGTTTCATCAAGGGTATCAAGCTCCTCAAGCCGAAGGTGAGCATTTTCTTCGTCCGTCAGCTCGTAATGGACTGCCACTCGTAGAGAGGGTAATTCTATCTCGAGGGGGAGTACTGCTTCTGTACCGAATACCAACGCGTACGGCGTTGTGTTCGTGGCTGTCTTGAACGTAGTTCGATATGCCCAGAGAGCTTCTTGCAGTCTCTCGTGCCAGTCCTTCTTATTTCGGGACACCGTTTTCTTCATGATCTTTGTCAAGGTCTTGTTGAAGGCCTCAGCTAGACCGTTAGCTCGCGGATTATAAACTGAGGAATATCTCCAGTCTATATTATGCTGTTGCGCGAAGCGACTATTTTTGTGGCTTCTATAAGCTGGCCCGTTATCGGAGATGATCCGTCACGGAGTTCCAAACCGATATATGATGTGCATCTTGAAGAAATGGAGGATATTCTCCGTCTTCACTTCCCTCAGCGGTACTGCTTCTGCCCATTTAAAGAAGTAGTCAGTCGTCACCAGGATGAAACGATGTCCCCTGGACGATACTGGTTCGATGGGGCCGACTATGTCAGTTCCCCACATTTCGAATAGCCAGCTAGCCACTGTCGGGTGTAGCGAATTTGGATGCTGGAGGATGAAGTCCCCATGGATTTGGCATGAGTGGCATTGCTTCGCATATTCGAGACAGTCCTGAATCATCGTGGGCAAGTAGTAGCCCATCCGTTTGATCTTCAACTTCATCTTTGGGCCTGCTTGGTGAGAACCGCAGATTCCGTCATGAACTTCCTGAACGACTCTTTTCGCTTTGTCAGGTCCCAGACATCTCAACCACAGAGAATCAAATGACCTCTTGTACAGCGTATCATTGACGAAGGCGAAAGACAGAGCTCGTTTCATAAGCTGATGTCTCGAGGACGCATCTTCGGGCGCTCGACGGTATTTGAAGTAGTCTATAAAGACTTCTCTCCAATCCTCGGTATTTTCCCTATCTTTTATTTGCAGGGTCATCTGCTCAGTCGCTCCCTTTTCTTCTGGTGATTCCGGAGATATTTCTGCTGGGGCAAGCATCCGACGGCTTTGTACCATGATTCTTACGTCATCGAGGTTTTCATTAGCTAGTTCCTTGGCGAGCTTGGCCAATGCGTCCGCTTTGCTATTTTCCGGTATGTTTTCCGAAGTATAGGAGGGAATTTGGGTCAACAGTTGCTGCACCTTTTCGCCGTACTTCACCAACTCTGGTTTGCACGTTTGGTAGTCGCCATTTACTTGACTAACGACCAGCTGGGAGTCTCCGTATATGAGGAGGTTTTCAATTCCCATGTCGATGGCGATCTCGAGGCCTGCTATCAAAGCTTCGTATTCGGCTTCATTGTTCGTCCTCGGCTCTGTTAGGGAGAAGGCAAAGCGCATTATCCCTCCTTATGGAGTTACAAAGATGAGTCCTACCCCCGATTTGATTATAGGGGTACTTTGTTCGCGCTTCTTTACGAAAGATGCTCCATCGAAATAAAGCTTCCATCGGGTATCATCACCGTCGATCGCATCAAATGCATGTTCGTCTGGAATATTGCAATTCAGAGGAGAATCGGCGGGTATCGGATGCTCAGCGAGGAAGTCGGCGATGGCCTGGCCTTTGAATGCCTTGAGAGGTTGATATGTTATCGAGAACTCCATCAAGAGCAGGGCCCATTTAGCGAGTCGTCCCGTCAATATGGCCTTTGACATTAAATATTTAAGAGGGTCCACCTTAGAAATGAGACGGACCTCATGCGCCAACGCATAGTGTCTGAGCTTTGTTATCGCAAAGATCAATGCCAGGAAGTGTTTTTCAATGGGGGAGTAGTTGCTTTCTGCCCCCAGTAGAACTCGACTTAAGTAGTAGAGTGCTCTTTCCTTCCCTTGGTCGTTCTCTTGCGCGCATAATGCGCCTAAGGAACCTTCGAGGGCGGTTGTATAAAGAATGAGGGGCTTTCCCTTGACCGGAGCAGCCAACACTGGTGGGTTCTGCAGGTATTGCTTGATCTCATCTAGCGCGCTTTGGCATTTTTGGTCCCAGACGAACGGGGTTCTCTTCTTCATCAGGTGGCTGTAAGGACGGCACTTGCCTGAAAGGTTGGCTATAAATTGCCGTATATACGCGAGCTTCCCTTGGAGAGACCGCAGTTGTTTGAGAGTCCTTGGCGGAGGCATTTCCATGATCGCCTTGATCTTTGATGGATCTATTTCGATACCTCGGTGTCGGACGATGAATCCTAGGAATTTGCCTGAGGAAACCCCGAATGCACACTTGAGAGGGTTCATCTTCAAGTTGTATTGTTGAAGGCGTTGAAATACGGTCTTCAGATGCTCGAGATGTTCCTCGTATGATTTGCTTTTAACCACGAGATCGTCGATATAGCATTCGAGGATTTCGTGTATGAGGTCATCGAAGATCTTCGTCATGGACCTCTGGTAGGTGGCACCGGCGTTCTTTAAACCGAAAGGCATCACTTTATAACAGAATATTCCCAAAGGAGTCCGAAAAGCGGTGTGCTTCTGGTCTTCGGGGTGCATCTTTATCTGATTATACCCTGATGAGCCGTCCATGAAGGAGAAAACCTTATGAGTGGATGTATTGTCTATCATCAGTTCGGTGATTGGCACTGGGAAATCGTCCTTCGGGCAGGCTTTATTGAGATCCCGGAAGTCCACGCATATGCGCACTGTCCCGTTTTTCTTCATTACCGGGACGATGTTGGCGATCCATTCAGGATATTGAACCTCCTGGATAAAGCCAGAGTCGATCAGCTTCTTGACCTCGGCGTTGATACTCATCTCAAGCTTGAGCCACATTCTTCTCGGCGCCTGTTTGACTGGCTTAACGTCCGGGGATATTGCCAATTTGTGCACAGCAATTTCTGGATCTAGTCCCGGCATTTCGGAGTAGTTCCATGCGAAACAATCCTTATGCTGCATAAGCAAGTCTTTTAGCACAGCCACCCTTTCTTCAGATAACAGCTCGCTGACGAATGTCGGTCGCGGGTCGTTCATCGTTCCCAACTCAATTTTCTTGAGGTTATCTGCGGTGGTATGGATACCATCTTCCAGCTCTTTTGGCGCTGGTGGGAATTCTGAGATTACCTGATCGTTGCTATTTTCGAAGCACCAGGGAAGGTCATCCATGTTCTCGGGCTCTTCTTTCGATATTGTTATCATGTGACAAGTACGAATTCGCTTCCAATCCTAATATGGAACTGGTTCTTCTTTCGTGGCCTTGGGTTCGTGCTTCTGTGGTGGTGCTACCCTCCAGTTGTCGGACAGAGCGAACTTGCCAAGCTGATACTGATCTTCGACCCAATTCTTGAAGGTGAAGCAGTCTTCAAGAAGATGCCCTACCACTCTGTGATAAAAGCAATAGTCTGGGTGTGAGACTTCGCCTGCTTGTTCGGGGTGTTTAGACTTCGGCAGCGTAAGCATCTGATGTTTTAGAGCGAGGTCAAGTATTTTCTTGGTCTTGTCCTGAGGAAAAGAGTATGCCCGACCCATTTTTCTCATAAGGGATAGATCGGAACCGCTCGGCTCCGCTTGCGTGGCCTCTTAGCTCCGCTTCGTTGCTGTTGAGCGCCTTATTCGCGTTTTGACTTGCTTCTGCCTCTGCGTCGAGCTTTCTTCATAACGGGTTGACAAGGAGCGGCATTTTCATCTTTTACGGCCTGTTGGAGGAGGCGTTGCATTTTGGCTTTCTCGTAGATGACCATTTCGCGGTTATGGTCGTCTCGGACTTTTTGACCAGCTTCCCTTATAAGTTTGTCCATTTGTTCTTCGAACGACGGACTGGGTACCTTCGCATCTTGAACTTTCATTGGTTCAGGGTTAGCGTCCTCCCATTGAGCGTCCACTTCTTCATTGAAGTCATACACGACGTAGCAACCATTTAGTAGATCTTGTTTCTTGGACCGGATGTATCCAAGCCCTTTTGTCTCCATTCTCCCATTAGGCAGTTTGCGTTGAGTCCCGGGAATGTTCCAGACTTTGTCATAGAACTTGGTTTTTCGAACGGTCTGCTTGAAGGATATCCCTTGACGTTTCAGCAACCTCTTCAGGCCTTCTGTATAATATCTGGGGAGACGGATGGGCTGAAGCCTATCAAGCGTAGGATCCGCGCCATGCCAGATTTCTTTCTCCACTCGGGTTTCTTCAGAGCGGTAGAATAGAATTGCTTTTTCGCTTTCTCGCCTGGGAGGGATATAGAACGTTTGCAGCTCTTCTACATTGTAAATATCAAGTGCATCCAGTTCTTTACGGTGTTTAAGCGGCACCATGACGGCTTGTAGACTTTGTTCCTCGTTAGAGGACATTCGTATTGAAGGCCGAGCTGGGAATATAGTATGGACATCATCTTCCGAGTCACTACCAAAGATCAACGTAGGAGCAGATGGTCCTGGCTTGTTGTGTTGGGGTGGACCCGAATAAACTATCTCCTCCTCTTCTTCAGTATCACTGCCGAAGACAGGGATGGCGGCGTTAGTTTTGTTCTCCGGCTTGTGACACCTTTCCGTGTCTTCGAAATTCGGTAAGAAGTATTTGGCATCTTCATATTTGCGGACTTCGTTCACGGAGAACGGGTTCAGTTCTCCCGCCACGGTATACTCGAGACCATCCTTAGCGTATTTTATACACTGATGTTGTGTAGAAGGGATGACGTTGTACTCGTGTAACCACGGTCGGCTGAGCAAAGCGTTGCAGCATGTCTTGGCATCTATGACGTGGAACTTAATGTCCGTGACGAGTAGCCCGAAGCGTAGCGTCAGTATTACAGACCCAAGAGTTCTTGATGACTGGGAGTCGAACCTGGAGATAGTGATCTTGTCCCGAGCAAGGTGCTGGACGCTCATGCAGATTTCTTTTAACACCCGCACATTGAGAAGGTTAACGGAGGATCCATTGTCGATCAGGATTTTGCCTATTTTTATATCGTGACAGTACCCTGAGACATAAAGGGGGCGATTGTGTTCGCACATCCCAAGGAGAAGGTCTTCATCACCAAAAGCGACATCAGCAGTGTGCACTTCCTCCAATTCATCCTTCATCTTTTCCTCGGCCAGGAAAGCTTGGAATTGCTCTGGATCTTGTAGTGCTTTGATTAACGAATCTTTTGCCTCCTTTGATAGCAAAAGGGTGTCAAGAATGCTGAGCTGCGAGGGTGGTTTCCTCAGATGCGCTAAGACATTGTAATCCACCTTACTTCTCTTCGGCGGGTCCTTGGCACTTAGCTCCTCCACAACTTGGTCATCTAAGTCGATATCTTCAGAGACCTTTTCCTTCCCTTTATCTTTTCTGTTCGAGGGTCCGAAATTCTTTTCGGGTAGCGTGCGGTTACGCAGCCGGATATTTTCGCAGACCTTCGGCTCTTCTTCTTTTCACGAGGCAGACTCTTTAAAGAGAGGGGTAAGCTCCAGCTCCTCATCAGAATCGCTCCCGAATGTAGGCACCTGTGATCCCCCGGCATTAACCATGCGACAATCACCGGTAGTTCTGTTAAACCCTTCGGTCATATTTTTCCGCTCCCGACGAGTTTTACGTTTCTCCCGCTTAAAATGTTGTCGATGAGCAACATATCCTTGCCACTATTTATCGAAAGCTTTGCACTCTTCAGTGGGGTGCGAAACCTTCTGATGATATAAGCAATAGGAGGGGTGCATTTCCATTTCACCAGTAATGTTTCCTTCGGAGGATGGTAGCTTCATGCCCACCGATATGGCTTTAGCAAACATTTTCCTCATCTTGAATTTGCTTTTGTCGGTAATGGATGTATCTTGCTCCAGCGGGAGCACCTCAGCTCTTTCATCAAGTCACTGGCGCTTGGCCCTTTCAAATATGACCGCCTCGCGTTCCCGATCAGCTTTACTTTTTAAGAGAGCTTCTTTGAGGAATGCGTCAATTACTTCATCCGATGGCCCCAGAATTTTTGGTTCAGGATCTGCCCCCAGCATTTTAGCACAAGGAGTCTCCTCATCGTCCATGAACGAATGGGAAATCACACGACAGCTCGCCACGTATTCTTCAGATTCATCAGATGAACTTTCTCCCTCATCTTCCTCTTGAAAGACGTGATTGAGAAACTCTTGGAATGTAATGGGAGTCCGTGCCTTCTGGTTGTATTCCTCCAGCGCGTCAACTTGTTTTTGCGAGTCCGTGCGCTTGTCGCCAGGCTTCACGGGCTTTTTTGATTTCTTTTTCTTCTTCTTTGAAGATTTCGACGGCTGGTTGTGAATGCTTGGGCCACCTCCATTGATCTTTTGCGTTGGACGCGGCTTCAACATTCCTTCAAAGACTTGAGGTTTCAACGGGTTCTTCCATTTAATCGCTGGGCATGTTTGAAGATCGTTTAGCATCCTTTTTGTCTTGGCTGATAATACAACCTCCCAAGGAGCTTCTTCAACGATGGAGCATGTTGCCTCCGGCGTATTCATCCCCTTAGAGGTGTGGGGCTGCGGGGGATTCACCTTCCATTTGTCAGATAACGCGAACTTGCCCTGTCGGTACTGGTCTTCAAGCCAATTTTTGAAGACGTAATAATCTTCGATCGGATGACCCAGTACTCGATGATAAGGACAGTAGTTGGGCTGATTAACATCATTTGGTTGCGACGGACGTTTTGGATCCGGCAGATTTATGAGTCGGTTGTGCAACACCAGCTCGAATAATCTTCTCGTTTTATCTCGGGGAAAAGAGTAAGAACGTCCTAGTCTCTCCTCAAGGGCTACGTACGGGCGCATATTATTCTGACGAACGACCGGCTTCGAGTTGCTCGGTTGTTGTTGAGCATTAGCGACAACGATTGCTTTTCCCTTCCTCTTGTCATTTCGGGAGTCCGGCTTTGGAAGAGGGGGTTTATGGCCCATCTGATCCATTTGCGCTAGCTTGTCAATCAAGGCCTGGAAGGTAGTCGGCTTGAAAAACATCATAAATTGCGAGATGGTTGCTTGCGGATCAAGGGTTCCCACAAACATACCCACCGCGGGAGCTTCTTCAATGCGCTGCTCGCACTTCGACCATAAGTTCCGCTACCGTATAGCATATTGAACCCATGTCTCGCCTGGCTTTACCCTAGCGTTAATCAGTGCCGTCATCGGGGTGCATTCACTGGAGCTTGCAAAACGCTGAGTAAACAACAGCTCCATCTCCGCAAAGGTCTTGATAGAGTCGTTTGGGAGCTCAGAGTACCACTCGAACGCCGTATCTGATAAACTTCCAACAAACTGGCGAAGCAACAGCTTGTCATCACCGCCGGTGTTACCGCAGAGTGCCCTGAACTGGGCAACATGCTGGTGAGGATTGCCCGTCCCCTTATAAACATGGAACTTGGGAATTGTGTAGCCCGACAGGTACTTGATCTGGTCATACCAACTCGGATATGGCCGTCCTGTTTTTACGACTTGGCCGGCTACTTCAGTCGCATGATGAACCCGTATTTGCTGGGCCATGTACTCGTCCAAGTCAGCTTTGGAGATTGTCTCCTCCTTAGCTGTTGACAGAGCTGGCGGAGGATTTGACGTCTCTCCCCTATCGTCTTCAAGGACGATCGGGGGATCTTCGGCTGGAGGATCTTGTTGGATCATCATCCCCACCATGTTTTGGAACAGGAGGCCCATACGCTTTATGTTGGCTGCTTGTTCAGCAGTCTCTTTATCCTTCTTCTCCAATATTCGTCGACGGAATTCGGCGTCAGTTTCTTGCTCCTGGCGTTCATTCGAGGACGTTTCAGGGCTTTCTTTTGGTCCAGTAAGTGCGGCCATAGCGTTCATCATCTCTTGGAGCTTTTGCTGCTGCTCCTGCGCTTTGGTCACTGATCGTGTAAGCGGTCGATGACCCGTAGATATGCGACTGTCCTCCTTACCAGACGCCACATAGACGGTATGAACTACAATACCCCCTGACTTAGGACGTTTGGGTTCACCACCTTTGATATTCGCCGTAGGTGTAGAGACTTTTTTTGGCCTTCTTCTTTTATGGGCCGTAGAAGTTGAGGGGGCCGTTGCTTTGGGCACCCAAGCGGTCGTCACCTTTCGTTGCTTGACCGGTGGATTTTCCCTTTGCCGACCTTTCGCCTTCTTGTGTTGGCGAGAGAAGTTAGGATCAATGACAGATTCTCAGACTCGTCGCCATGTCTTGTAAATCCTGGAGGACAGCGATTGAGGAGGCTGCTCCGGCTTTTCTGCTTCCACAGCGGTCTCTACCGGTGGAGGAGATCTTCTGAGCACCGCAGTTGGTGAGTTCCTGCGTACCCTATTCAGCAGCTCAAAGCTGTTCCCAGTTGGAACAGCAGTATTGACTTCCGCCGTTGGAGCTGGTGGAGTTATTCCAGAAGGGGAGTTGTCCCCAGTCTTCCTGTAACACCCGAGCCCAATGCTACTATTTTCAGTTACTGTTTGAGCATAATGTGGTACTCATTTCATTTAACTTGCTTGTTTGTTGCTTACTGTAAAATTTACCCGGCAAAGTCATTTCTACATATAACAAATTTTGGCATCTAAAATAAAATTGAAAATATTCATCTTGGCCTACTTGACACCCCTAGCCTCGTGGTAGCGTCCGTGCATTGTGTTCTCGTCCCGTCCAGTGAAACGGGCGAGTTTGGACGGCTACGCGCGCGTACATGTGTCCGTTTTGGGGGTATGCTTTTTAATCATAAAACACTTAATTTTAAAATTTGGATCCCGCTTAAAATCCTATTATTTCAATTTCAAATTTTTGGACTCGACCCGGGCGCGATTTGGAAATGTGTTATTTGGCGCCAAAATCCCAAATTTTAATATTATTAAAACCATCGCATATATTTTTCTAACTAACCTGATATCTTACTATACATTACCTATCTTTTAAATCTTTAAATTAACCTATATATATATCCTACTGTTCCTTAAAATGTTTTGAATTTTTAATTAATATTTATCCCTAACTAACGATTCCCCTTTAGCCAATCGCGTTCCTTTTAATTCCGTGGGCCCCACCTGCAGCTCTCTCTCTCTTGCTTTCACTTCTCTCTCTCTCTCCCCACTTTTTCTCTCTCTCTCTCTCTCCACTTTTTCTTTCTCTCTCATATATTCTCTCGTACTTCTCTTTATCATTCTTTCTCTTCTTGCTTCATGTCTCGTTTCTCATTTTTTTAACTGTTCTTTTGTTGCCGGAATTCCGTCGTGCCGGTGACGCTTCTCGACGTTCCAGAGAGATACCCCGACCCGTGTGGTTCCTTTGTTCGTCGTTTGGGTTCATTCCGTGAACCGTGCGCCCGTCGCGAGTTTTCCCCGCCGACGGTTAACATTCCGTTTTCCCGATTCGCGACCCATCGAGGCAAGTTAATCTTGCTACATGCTATATAATTCTTTTGATACCTATTTAAATAAATACCATACCTATAGTTTAAATCTAGTGCCCCATGTTTAATTTTATAACGTTTCGATGTTCCGTTTGCATCCGTTTATATCATATTAAATCTAGATCATGAAAACTTATCTTGTGACATACTAGATTACATTATACTGCATCCATATCAATTAAAATATACATCGTCGTAATATTTCTTATTATTATCTTTAATTAGTTTATAATCTGCATTTTATGATATTATATATTTAAAATATTATAGTTTACACATGAAATGTCGTTGAAAAAGCGGATACGACAAATCTGAAATTTACTGTACACCTTACCGTATAAAATTCATTATAAATCATAGAAAAATCATTAGTATACGTTCTTTAATTCGTTACGAAGCTAACTCAGAATAATATAACTGTATGAAATATTTACTTGCAAAATAAATTGTTTAAATAACGTAAAATGCGAATGAAAATGTCTCCAAACTGCTGTCCAGGGAAATTCCAGCAGCAAACTTTCAACTTCGAATGTTCATAACTTTTTGTAGGGACAACCTGAGATACTTATACTTATAAAACCGAAAACCTTATTGAATTATCTTTGTTTTGGTATAAGACACATCCCTTTTGGAGAACGTTTGTTATTTTTAAACTATTTTACAAATTAGGGTGACGCTGAATTTCTGAACGGAACTTTCTTGTGCATGGTTAATCAATACCACTTTTATAGTTATTAATCGCTTTGAATATGCTATCCATATTAATATTATTATATTAATATTTATATCACATATTGCTTAGTTGTACATCCCACATTACCATTTTATAGTTTTATAACTTTTCGGATACCCGTTTGCATCCATCGCATTTAAGATACATATAATTGCATCCATAGATCACATTGCTACATAATAATGTGATATTAACACTCCATGTTTAATAAATTGCATCCTAATTAATATTGGAACTATAAATGTAACCCTAATCGATAACTGTGCATCCATATCCTTGAAATTATATCAATTTGCATATCATATTATATGTTCCAGTTTATTGTTCTGATAGTACTCATGCTTGTTTATTTATACACATGCTTATGTTAGTTTGATTATGAGCATCCACATGACATCCTGTGCTCCCTGACATGACCTGATACACTTCCTACTTGACATGACATGGTACCGTACACTCTTGACATGACATGACACCTTTATACATTACTTGACTTGACCTGTTGTACCATGGCTTTACCTGTTTCCTGATCTTGTGTCTAATGCCAACAAACCTGACATGCAGTCCTCATGGACCGTTCCTGTTGTCTATCCAGACAAACCTGCTTTTACCTGATCCTGTGTTGGCATTAGCTCTTGATTACCGAATACCTGACTTGACATACATAACTTGGGGGTATGGGGAAATCAAAGGTGAAACCTGACTTGTAACTCAACAGTTCGATACCTGTTCTGATCAGTCTTACGGGCTAGGCCAGCCCCGGAGTGATGATGCTGACATCACTCGCCCATCCTGCTACCTGTTACTGCCTAGCGGCACGTCTCGGATTCAGCCCCGAGGGTCTTGACCGTGGTCCCGGGCATGCACGGGATACTATTGAGTTACATCGATGATTCATCAATTGATTTCAAAGACTTTAGAATAGAAAACCTGATAGAACAGTTTAGTTTACCCACTGCACGCTACCCTGTACTGGTATGATTCATATTATTGTTATTCTTGCTGTATTCATGTTTATATTACATTGTCTGCTACACTGTTCATATTATATTACTAGATGACATGACGCGCTGACGTCTGGGTTTTGCATGGCCCAGATTCTGTACCGCTGTTGCAGTCCGAGCAGGAGTACTTCAGCCAGCATGCTGAGCTGTGAGTTCAGTAGTAGTTAGTTTTATTTCGTGCATTTATTTCCTGATGTGAGCCTGTATTATGGGACACACTTTTCAGTTATTTGTATTGGATCATTTGCTTCCGCATTTATTTATTATTGACTCCTGTTATTCTGGATTATGGACATGTTTTAGATAGTTTTATCTTGTTCTTGATATCTCTACAGCCGTAATGTGACTGTGGATGGATATTTCCTACCCACAGGTAGCATGGTTGGCTATGTCACGTGCCCAATCTAGCGTACTTTGGGAAGCGGGGCGTGACACTTCCTTACCCGGCGCCAGTGGCGTCGTCGGGCGCAACGAGTCGTCGGTATTGGTTCAGAGACAGAAACAGCTTCTTCTTGCCCCCTGTTCAGGTGTGGGGCCGTTGCCGGCGTCAGCCTATTGAAGACTGATGTCTTTTGAGCGGCAGGAGCAGGAGTGGGGGTTGGGACGGTCAATCTTGTAAAGACCAATCTCTTAGCAGGAGAAGCCGCCTTGACGACTTCAGGAGCAGGTTTGGCTATTCTTTTTGGAATAACCTTCTCTGGGACTGCAAGCTTCATTGTGGGCCCGTAGGAGTTTTGGCCCAGCCTGGAGAAGACCGAGGCACTGGTGTTGGGCGACCCGTTGAGAGGGGCCGCAGTAACTGAAAGTCGATCGAAGACCGACTTCTTAGGAGCTTCTTGTACAGGCACGGGGGTGCTGAAGCTTGTTGGCGGAAGCATAGTTCCGAAAAACAACCCCGTGGTGGCTTGAGTAATCTGCTCCACGGGCATGGTGAACAAAGAGGCCGCTTGGGGCCCGTAGGTTATGCCCCCAGTTGAGGCCGGACGTAAGCTGCAGCTGCAGTTGGAGCACTTCGAACAGGTAGAGGCCATCAATGCTGATTTCTTTTTCTGCGCCAGGCAAAAGACCAAATCTTAGTAACTTGAAACCCAAAGGCAACCATTAACAAACAGCGATTCGTTCGCGAGGACGACACATGAAGTGTGGAGTGGAAAGAGGAAAAGGTCCCACTGGGCGTGCCAGAATCTGTTTCCCTCCGAACGGCGGCGGAGACGACGTGACATCTAGCCTGAGATTCGGGGCAGACGCTATATTTATCCGTCTACCTCTCCGAAGATGCCAAGTTGATTTATGGCACCGTGTATCGGGGGTTTAGACGGATGCGGTCGATGTAGCAGACTTCGTCAGATTCCCCCTCGCTTGAGGGGTTTTTGATTGTGGCGACGCTCTTCCCTGCAGGCGCAAGCCCCTGCAGTTAATTACGCTACCGCATCGCGGTAACAAGTTTCTCCTTTTCCAGAATTTCACTTCGTGTTGTGGGTGTTTGTTTTGTTTGTGGTTTCCCGTGGATTGTATACGGAGACTGAGTAATGCCGTCGCCCGTAGGACGTGGATTAGTCCAAATCCGTATTTACTTAGATTTGGGTTTTGTGTTTTTAGTTTAAGGATACGTTAGCCGCATTTGAGACTAAGATCAACTTAAACGTTCGTTAAGGATACGTTAGTCTGATTTGAGACTAAGATCAACTTAACGGGATCGTCTAGATCCATTTCTAGTTTAAGAACGTAGTGGTCCATTTAATATATGACCGTCGAGACCCGTCACCTCTCTGACGACGTTGAAGGATTACAACGACATGTGTCAGAGGAGTTCGGAGATGTACCCTTGAACCAAAGTTGATTGGGGGTCTTATAGTCCAATTTGGGACTAAAGTCTGTTTGAATGTTTAAGGATACGTTAGCTATATTTGAGGCTAAGATCAACTTAAACGGGATCGTTTAGATCCGACAAAAGAGCATTTGGGAGCTCTATTGTTCCAGTTTAGGGACGTAGTGGTCCATAGGTATTTTAGGGACATTGCGGTCCATTGGTAGTTTAAGGACATTGCGGTCCATATTCCAGTTTAGGGATATGGTGGTCCATAGGTAGTTTAAGGACGTTGCGGTCCATATTCCAGTTTAGGGACATGGGGGTCCATATTTAGTTTAAGGACGCATAAGTCCGCGGGTTTAAGGATCCCACAATCCGTATTTTAGTTTAAGGACGCTTAAGTCCATGAGTTTAAGGACCCCACAGTCCGTATCTTAGTTTAAGGACGCTTAAGTCCATGAGTTTAAGGACCCCACAGTCCGTGTTGATGTGTGGTTGCGGGACCAGTCACCTCTCTGACATCGTTGAAGGATTACAACGATAGGAGTCAATGGAGTTCGGAGATGTACCCTCGAACCGGATGTAAATTGATTTAGGAGAGCAGCTGTGCTCAGTCAATTTAATTTGAGGACTTACGGCCATGATAGGGCTAAGTCCAGTTGAAAAAGGTTCAACACTTTTATTTGTTTTTATTTTTGTTTGGGCTCTGCCCATAAAGGATGCAGAGCATCAATTTGTTTTTAACTCTGCTCATTTTATAGATGATGCAGAGCACCAATTTTACTTGGGCTCTGCCCTTTTATAAAAGATGCACATCATCAATTTTACCTGGGCTCTGCCCATTTATTGCTTTGCAATTTATTTTGGCCTACTGGGTCTTTTTGATTTGGGCCTGGCCCATTAACAAAAGAAATGCATTGCATTTATCAGGCGCTTTGCGCCAATCAAAGAGCGCAAGCGCTTATGGTGATGACACGTGTCATGCAAGCGCAGTGCGCTGCGCCTGTGCGCTGTGCTTGCGCTGCTGACACGTGGCGCGCTGTGGTGAGTTGCGCCAGTTTCAAAGAGGAAGGCTCTATTTCAAAAGCGCATAGCGCAAATGGTTTAGATGCTGACACGTGGCGCTCTCTGGTGGCTTGCGCCAACCCAAGAGCGCAACAGTGCAGATTTACAAGTGCAAGGCACTATTAACTTGAGAATCTTTTAGATTCCAGAACCAATAGTTCATAAAAGAAGTGCAAAGCACTTTTTGTTTTCTTGATCTAATTTAGATCAAAGAAAACAAGTTCCTCTTTTTTTTCTTATTTCAGAGAACCAGAGGTTCATAAAAAGTGCAAAGCATTATTTTTATTTGTTTTTTATTGAAGATCATTGATGTTGTTCTTAGATCATTGATCTATTAGAAGAAATTCTTCTCTCTAAAAGGTCTTTTACCTTTTTCTTCTTCGAATTTCTTCAGAGTTCTCTCTGTTTGAAGTTTTTGATTTCTCACAAAATGTTGATCCTTCTTCTTTTTTTTTCTATTTTAGAAAGAAGGATTATTGGTCGTTGGGACCCACCACTTCTCCGACGACACTGAGAGATTACAGTGCCATATATCGAAGGTCTGGAGGGATGTACCCTTTGAACCATGTCTCAATCATTAGGGGGGAAGAACAAGCTGGAGCTTAAGCTTCTCGCTGCTGAAAAAGGCTTCTTTGCGTTCGCGCACGTGCGTCGCACGTGTTGGGCGCACGTGCGTCGCACGTGTTGGGTGCTCATATTTGCACGTAGCGCACATGCGTACTATGAGGAGAAGCAGAGCTTCTATATATGGAGAACAAGCTCCTTTTAATATTATTAAATGTTCTCATGTGGTGCGCACGTGTGTTGCACGTGGTGCCGCATGGCGGGCACACGTGCGTTGCACGTAGCGCACATGCGCATTATGAGGAGAAGCAGAGCTTCTATATATGGAGAACAAGCTCCTTTTAATATTATTAAATGTTCTCATGTGGTGCGCACACGCGTTGCACGTGGCGCGCGCGTGGCGGGCACACGTGCGTTGCACATGGTGCGCGCGTGGCGAGCACACGTGCGTTGCACGTAGCGCACATGCGCATTATGAGGAGAAGCAGAGTTTCTATATATGGAGAACAAGCTCCTTTTAATATTATTAAATGTTCTCATGTAGTGCGCACGTGCGTTGCACGTGGTGCCGCTTGGCGGGCACACGTGCGTTGCACGTAGCGCACATGGCGCTTGCGCATATGCGCATTATGGAGGAGAATGCTCCTATCTTGGAGAACTAAGCTCCTTTGAGTATTGAATCCTTTGAGGATTTAACTCTACCCTTTCTAAGAGGTATCCCCTCTTATTTATATGGGAGTGGTAGAGAAGCCATCTCTCCTTTTCCCGATGTGATGTGGGACTAAAAATTGCATTCCCCATATAGTAGAGCATTACTTTAGATTACACATGCATAGACATTTGCTCATAAATTTTGATCCCGGATGAATTATGAGGCCCATAATATATCAAATCGAAGGTCTTTTCAAGATGATTTCAATACCATCAGAATTTAGCTATTTCTCATTCCGGAGTTTGTCAAAATAAAGCTCGGAAAATACTGGTTCGCATCTTCTTTCTTAGATCACATGTGCATAACACATTTGCTCTTAACTTTTGATCCCGGATGAATTATGAGGCCCATAATATATCAAATCGAAGGTTTTTTTGAGATGCTTTAAATACCATCATAATTTAATAGTTTCTCATTGGGGAGTTTATCAAAATACAGGCCGGAAGATACTGGTTCGCATTTTCTTAAGCGTATCGCTGCCATTTGATACCTTGGACTCTTTTGCGCAGAAATTTTTGGCGGGAACAGAGAGATGGAAAGAAATATATGGTTACAGTTGTGAATCTGGATAATGGAAGATGCATTACTAGGAATACCCGGATACCCCTACGAAACATTTCAATGTTTCACTTTCACTGTGTATTGTTAATAGAAAACTGATTTCCCAATTAGACACTTGCTCCAGGGTATGTATTTACCGGGTTTGAATCTCATATCTGTATGGTTTTACAGATGATGAGTGGGAGTAAGTTATTGGGAATTAGGTGATCATCCTCATTATATCGGAATTTATTGTAATTGGTGATATTTGAGGAAATCGCCTGGATTGTTTACCGGACGGCAAATATTTGGTTTTGAATATCCATTATTATGCACCAATTTAAAATTGATATATCTGTACGTCTATTTTTATAGAGTGAGATATACCTTTTTGAAATTATGTCTATGACATTTACCTATATCGATGGATGATTAGGTAAGGAGCATTAAACAGCGGTGTAATTCTTCTTAACCATAAGTACAGTTTTCAACCTATGACACACAGGGATTGAGTTATTAGACTCAAGGGACTTATATAGAGTATTGTATGTTGTCCAGTGTCCCTCAGGACAGAGGGGTTGGTTCTCGTACTATACTCTGTTTACTTATGACTTCTCTAGTTCTTAGACAATTGTTTCGTAGAAACACAAGCTCTAAGTTTTGAGAAGTTATAGGTATATGAATAAAGTAGAGAACCAGGTATTACAAGTATCAGGATCCTTCAAGGTGATCGAAGATGCAGATACTTGTGTATGGTATTCAATTGATAGTAATGATTATTAGAACTTGCTTCTCTTTCAGGTTACTCATATCTGGATAGGATTCCTAAGTTGAGTAACGCTGATAGGCCTCCTTCCATTTACTGGAGACAGCAGCATGATTTGAATCTGGTTCAATTAAATCAGTGCCTCTGTTTCTATATTGGATATAGAATAGTTCATATCTTAACGATGTTAAGGTACGGGGAGTTGTCCGGCATATGCTTAAAACTAGACTCTGGATAACTCAAGGCACGTTTCCGTAATGGCTGTTTGTGGGTTGACCCGGGCTTTGATGAGGGTTGACTTTCTACCATCTGGAAGATCAATGGTGATATTGTTCTTGACTCGCCATAGTTTTAAAAGAAATGGATTTTTTCAGAAAACAGTAGTGGGAGTATGGTAGAACTGGAAGTGATTCCAGAATTGCAAACGATTACTAAAAATTTGATAAGAACCTAAAGATTCAATCTGGTTTGACATTCCATTGGCCACTCCGCAGATATGGTGGGTAACCTCAGGCACTCGAGAGGTATTTCGGTATGCTCAAGGACGGTGACAGGGAGGTTCTTGTTTACCCAGATTTGCCATTACTATTGTTCCAGACTATGAGACCCGGCAGGAGGATGAGTATAGCGTCGTTCTGAACTGGCTTTAGAAGTGTACGTATATATGACTCTGCCAGAGGGTTGTCGTAGTCAGTGGGAGAAGCGGAAGCATAATTGACAGGTGGCTTATGTCTATTTATGGACTAGAGCAGATATAGCAGAGATAGATCATCTATTTCTGATGTGACAGTCATAGGTTTGACTTCATCAGAATAGGGGATGGATCTGTTAAGAAGGTAGTAGGGTGTGATGTCCTGGTATTTGGATGACATACACAGAGTAGGAAGTGAAGTTCCTATACTACAATCGGTTATGCTTTGGTTGTCACACAGTGGTTTCTCCATATAAGGAGTTGGATATTATATCAGACATTCTGGTTACTAGATCAATGGTTTTAGATCTAGATTTGGGAAGTGTCCCAATCTGGGTACTTAGACAGCATTTTAAATGTATTTAGAATGGATGACTCCAGGCATGGTAGTGTACCTGCAGGTGATGGAGTCACCCTCTCTAAAGGTGTCTTACAGACTAAAGGGGAGAGGGATGTGCATGATTGGCAGATCACTTGCTTAGGCAATTGAGTCAATCATGAGATGTCAAGTACCATACCAGATGTTGTTTTTGCAGTAGACGCAATAAGTTGATATTAATCCAATCCTGGAGAAATGGTCGGAAGCAGTTTTAGAACATACGTGGATGTTCTAGGGATCTGATAACGGCAACCTCTTTCAGGAGATGGTTATCATTCCAGGCTTCCAAGGTGACATGGATGACAGAGTGGCTGTCAGAGTTATAGTTTTCCCTCTGACGAGGGGTAGTATTTTGGACAGGTGGTCCAAACAGATACTGAGAAAGGCATGGCGCAGAATACTGATTATGTTCAGTCGTCGATACAGTCTAAGAAGTTTGGATTTGGAGTTCATTTATGAACTAGGTCCCATCAGATATCCAGACATATTCTAAGACAGGTATTGCTCATTTCGGGAGATGGTTTTCTCCACGAACTTGAGATAAAGAGAGACATAGAAAGAAACATTAGGGCGGATCCACTCACTGAGGCTATTTCTTGAACGCAATAGTTTTGCAAACAGGTTTTGTGAGACTGATTAGTAGAGGAGTTGGGTGTTCGGTATCACACGGGCTGTGAGTATGCGACATCGCAATAATTAGCCTTGAGTGCAAGTGGGAGATTGTTGGATATAGTGCCTTCAGAGTCAATTATTGGATCACAGGCACGTGATTGCAATGATTGAGGGAGGACTTATGCCGGTTGGACAGTCTTACTCAAGATGATAATATGCTATCTGGTTTATCTTTATCATCATGTACTACTTTAGGTGACCTTACAGGTCACTATTGCGCGTTGATAGAGCCCTTAGAATTCTTACTTGACAGCCAGCAGTACGATGGCGATCATATACGTGGGAGCTGGGGTCTGTAAGCACATCCTTAAAGTGGTCCCTAGTCGTGGGAGTATTCGAGACAGGGCATCGATACTCCGGAGTAGACTAGTGTATACAGTCGAGACCCCGACGAGGGGCGGTGGCCGGTCTCATAAGCCACTGGTGTCAGTTGGTTCACCTAAGATGTATACATGTGCTCATTGGGTTATGAGTACACCGGACAGGACTCGCCTGGAACATGCTAGTTGGTCTTATACCTGATGTCAGATAGCAGTTCCCTGGTGACATGTGTACAGGTTAGTTCATCGACCTGAGATTGTCATTTGTCTCGTATGAGTTTCCACTGTACTTTGATTACTACCCTACCACGGCTAAAAGGAGTCGTGCAAACAGGTTTTAGTTGGGTACAGTCCCGAGCCATATGGAGGCAGTGAGCGGATCTGCAGGGGTTCGTCTCTCCCGGTATTGGGGGTGAGGTCGCGCTGTGTCTAGGAGAGCCATTACATGAAGTCCTTGGCCAAGGCAGGAGATTTACTGGTAGGTATTCCAGTAGTATCTCAGGGTGTTCTGGGCTACACTCCGACACGACTTGTACCGCTTTTGGGGGTCTGACTTTTACCAACCCTCTAGGCCCGCCATGCGATGCTCATAGACGAATGGACCAGACTGTATGGATATTGTCACTGACAGGCTCGGTAGGATGTCTGGATGAGTTCACTCATCGATGTCCCTTTTGGTCAATACCTGGTAGCCCGTTATGTATGGCTAATACCTCTGATGTGCTAGTGGTTAAATCCACAGCCAAAGTATTGACGAGTCTTTAGAGTCCCCCACAGACAGTTTCTCAAGTTTCGGGCGAAACGCTGTAGAGGCCGTATGGATATATGACAGGGTTCGATCATATACATGCGGTATTGCACGGATCATGATCGGACGGATAATACTAGCGGGCTTTGGTTTAAGCCGGATCCTAGTATTGTACAGTGTAGATTTTGTCTCATTGCATTTGTATTCGGTCGGAATACAAATGCGGGTATGTATATACAGTCGCGGGATTTTCCTGTAATTTATTACGGGATCGATTTTTTGGAGTTGCCAGTTTGCTTTCCGTTTCGGCCATTTTCTTTTGTTTCTTTCTTTGGCTGAAAATTGGTGGAGGGGGTTATTTGCAATTATGCATTTTATTATGAAGAAGACTTTTTGTGATAGCTTCATGATGGTTCAACCATCATTTGATTCTTTGTTCATCATGGCTTGACTTTTGAGATATGATGAGTGATGGGCTTTTTGACTTAGTAGTGATCATTATTCATCACTCATCATTCTTTCTTGCATGACACTCACACTCCCTCCTCTTTTTTGGAGCTTGGGCCGGTCACTTCTCTTGGGCGTGGGGATGTCAAAATTTTGTAGAGGTTTTTGGCTCTCATTTGGCTTGAAAAAGTTCTCTAGTTCATCACAAAATTTCACATCTCATTCCTCCACCAAAATGGCAACTTCCAATAACCCCATGAGACCCAGTGATCTACATATAGTCTACAGCAACCTTGGACACGTCGGCTCGCCAACTTCGTGCCCGAGTTGCCTCAGTCTAGAGGTGGGAGCCCGTAAAAGAACCCGGCGATGTGGTGCCCTTTTCGACGAGGAGATGAAGACCGGAGATTCCGCGGGGAGATCGGGATGGAGGCCGAAGACCGAAGGACACGGATCGCTCGGTATAGCTTTTTACCCATTCTCTTGTTTGCTAGCATTAGGTTAATGGCCCGATCTGGGTTTTATAGTGCGCGGTAGCGCCGGTTTAAAAGTTAAAGAAAAGTAACGTTTCCGCATTTTGGCCTCGGATTGACGGCCGGGGCGCTGCCGTGCACTTACACATTCTCGGCGACCAACGCTGTTAGTTATGTATATGCCCTAGAGGCCATTGTTGTTCATATGATGTATATTATAATGGATGCTTGGATATATATAGAGAGGACTTTCTTGCTCGTCATGATAGTATGCTATTTGGTTTCACTTTATCTTAACATGTTGACTTATATTAGTTTACTGTCTTGTTCTCACATGTTGATAAAGCCCTTAGGATATGTACTCGACTACTGGGACTATGATGAGATCATACTAGTGGGGCCAGGGTAGTCAACGAGTACATCCTATAACTGTTCCTAGTCGAGGGTGTGTCGAGACAGGGCATCGATACACCAGAGTAGACTAGCGTATACGCATCTTGACCCATATGATGGGCGATGGATGATCCCATATCCATTGGTGTTTGACATCAGAGATGGTGTACGGGTGCTCAGTGGAGACTGGGTACACTGGACGGATTCGCCGAGAACTCCCAGATGGTATTATACCTCACGTCAGATGGCAGTTCTCTGGTGACACCGGTACATGTTAGTCTGTAGACTCGAGATCGTCATAGAGTCTTGTGTGATTCCCACTGTGCTTTGATTTCTATCATACCACGTCCAAGAGAGCGTGCAAAACGGTGGCTTTTGGGTACAGTCCCGAATCACATGGAGGCAATGAGCGATAGGAGGGGTTTCGTCTCTCCCGGTATAGGGAGTTGATGTTGTGCTGTGTTCGATTGGATATAACTGGAAGTCCCTGGCCAGGGTGGATATTGAGTACTACTAGTAAGTGTTATCAGTAGGTTCTTGACCTATTATGAGCCTCACATCGACACGACTTATCGGTTACTGGTGTCTGACGTATACCACCCCTAGACAAGATATGCAACATATCAGACGAAGAGACCGGACTGTACGGGAGTGTTACTGATTGGATTTACAGGAGAATGTACAGGCTTGCTTGTTGATCTTTTGATCGCTCAATACCTAGGTGGCTGTTACGTTTAGCTGACCGCTTGCAGCTTGTGGGTGTTTGATATGATCATCACCTACTGCCGGCGTATTGACGATTCTTTAGAGTCCTACACAGAGTTTTCTTGACTCAGGCAAAACGGAGTAGGAGCACATATGTGATATGTGCGGGAGCGAGAATAATATGATATGAGATACCGTATTCTATTCTCGCGATATTTGATATCAGCCGGGTCATCGGATCAAGTGTTGATTCGATGTATCGGTAATGATATATGAGTCGGTTATATGCGATATAACCGGATTGTCGGATCAAGTGTTGATTCGATAATTTAATGTATAAATATATATTTGATATATTAAATTACATTATCTAATGTTGGCTCGCTTTATTGATTCATTTTCTCACCGGATAATACATTGATATATATGCGATATATGTTAATTGTATTATTTTCTTTTGTTATAAAAATATATTATATACGTGATATATAATATTATAACAAGTTATGATTACAAATGCAACATGATTAGTGGAGATTAAACATGGTTAGGGTTTGATTTGGGTTAGCTCATTCATGAAGCTTCTAGAAGTTTTTCTTTTGTTTCTTGTAAAGATATTATGTGTTGATATTTTGGAGATATTTTCCTAACCCAACCCACACCCTTAACCCTAGTTGAATCTCTACAATGGTTAAGTCTTTCTTGACTTAACCATGGTTGCAATTGTAATGATAATAACAATTCATTATTCATCACAAAAAGGATCCATTCTTCTTCTTCTTCCTTGAGCTCTTGAAAAGCTTTCTAGGTTTTTCTTTTGTGATGGATTAGTGTGAAATTATGAAAACAAAAGAGAGCTAAATTCCTACTTCATCATCCTCATCTATTCCAGCCACTTAGATTCGGGTGTTCTCTTCTCTAATACTTGATTAGAGAAGTGATAGCTTGAGTTAAAGAAACTTCAAGGTAGATCATCTTCGAAAAGGAAGACTTCAAGCAAGCATGGATCGTTCGGCTTGTGGAGCCTCTCTTGAGTCCGGGAGATCATGGATCGCGGCGAAGGGACTACTACTCGGAGCTTATGAAGTGAAGGAGCGAACTACAAAGCTTGTAATCCCTCTCTCTTAGTTGTAAAGATGTTTACATGTTATGTTAACCCTAATAATCTAGCAAAGATCCTCGCTTTGGGTTGTTCGGCACGTCTAAATTTTAAATCGGACATGGTTGATACCTTGTAGAACCTTATGACAGTGCCTAGTAACCCTACAGTGGTATCAGAGCCAAGCTAGAGCATTAGACGACGTGTATACGAAGTTAAAAGTCCGATCGAATGTCGAAACATTGTTTTTTGACCCCTCTTTGGAAATTTTTTAAAAATTTGATTTTTTCCGTATTAAAAATACTCAGAAAATTCAGCAGACAATTCTAAGGATTAATGTAAAATACGAGCCCCCAACTCCCTAAAGTCGCCGCGGAACCGCGGCAGGAACATGCTTCCCGCGGCGGTTCCGCGGCCGTACTTGGGAGTTAAGGCCTCGTATTAGTAGGGTTGATCCATAGGTATTAGTATATACTTCTGGAAATTTTTAATTCTACTCAAATGTTGAGTTTTCTGGAGATCTTTTGTATTCGTTGATTCGATCGGAAAGTTTAATTTCGTTTAGTTTTCCGGATAATTTAGAACGTGTTAAAATGTTCGAACGGATATCAATAACTCACTTTTTCCCGACACGAAAAACTTTCAAGTGTTGAATTTTTCTTGAGTTTAAAACTTTCGGAAAAACATGCAAGCATTTCTGTGGACCCTCTAGAAGAACGTAATCTTAACTCGATTATGTGATTGTTAAAACTTCCACCGAACCTTAGGGTTTGTGGTAGTTTGGCGTTGCCACATGTGAGGCGTTGATTTGACCCTTCTACGGCTGGTTCATTGGGGCGGTGACATGTTCTGGTTTTTTTTGACCTCCGCTCAAGTGTTGAGCTATTTAGGAAATCTTGGGTATTTGATTATTCGATCGGAAAGTTTAATAGTGTCTATTTATCTGGAATGTGATACAATATGTGGAATTCATATAGTTAGGCATGAAATGCGAAGTATGTGATATTTCGGATTTACGATGTCTAAAGTGATTGTGGATTCCAAATGTTGTAGTTTTACACTTTCTTTTCTATGACCATAAGCGTAGTATGTGGTATCGCCGGCTTCATTGCTATACATCAACGACAATCGGGATACGCATACTTGCTTACGTTGATGATATGAGATATTATGTGTTGCTGTGATATGTTATATTGGATCGTCGTGTTCTGAATAGCCGGGGTTTTTATGTGAGATGAGATTTTTTATTTTCATTCATGTAAAATTCATTTGTATGTAATATTCTTTTATTGGGGCACTTCCGGGATGAGGTTGATGTCACCATTGTATATTATTTACTTTTCCGCATTAGGTAGACCCAAGGAGGGGAGCACAAGTAACCGGGTTCTAGAGTACAGTGGGAGGCCATCTCGAGAAGTCGAGACCGGGTCTCCTAACCCTAGAATTGGCAGTGTTGCTTGCCGCTCTCGTAGGGGGTCTAGGGATGTGGGTTTGGCTATTCAACGCGACCATGGAATCCGTGTTTTATACAGGCTCGAAATAAAACACGAACGTCCTAAAATATCCAATATTTCATATGTTATCTTCTGCTGCAATGTTCTGTGATGAGATCATATTACTGCCTGAGACGAATGCTTATACTATATATATATGTTGATATATAAATATTACTGCTTTCGTTTCTTCTGTGATGCTTAGGAAGCATTAATTGATGGGATTTATTAATGAGATTAATAAAAGAAAAGAAACCTAAATGATGTTGTAGAATCAAAACTTTATAAAAAGGTAGCTACAGTTTTGCTTTGCATAGCGGTATATATGATATACCCTGCACCTTATTCGATAAGGAAAGAGCCGAGACCCCTTCACCGGGAGTGACCTCTTTAGCGAAACTGGCAGATGCTACAAACTCGCGGTTTAGTTTTTGATTGCTTCTATAGATTTGCTTTGCACAGTGGTCTATATGATATACCCTGCACCTTATTCGATAAGGAAAGAGCCGAGATCCCTTCACCGGGAGTGACCTCTTTAGCGAAACCGGAAAAGCCTAAAATACACTCCTTTTCAAAAATCACTTGTTTCTACAACGATATCAAGTTCATTACGCTCATGGTTTTCTAAAAAACCTGCGTAGCCCTCCGTCATTTCAGATAGATATTACTTAGTATTCGTGCTACGTTTGTTGGCCTGCGTCAAGACGTAGTGTGCGGTAGCTAACTAGTACTTATCTGCAACATGAGATGTGATTGGATTAGGGTAGTCGTACGACTTTGTTGGCCTGCGTCAAGGGTCGTGCAGGTAGGTTTAATTCAATCAAGAAATGTACGGGTTGAACTTGACTAGCGGACTGTGGTTTGTTGGCCTGCGTCAAGGTCATAGGACGCTAGGGGTAAAAGTATTATCGGGAATTTCAAGTGTTGAAATTTGCAATGGCTTGCATATCTTCTATGAGATAAATAGATCCTGATACCCACCGCGAGTAAAAGTTACTCCTGCGAGAATTTTACACAGGACAATTAGCCGATCAAGTAGGTGTCTAGAAAGGTGTTAACGGGGTTATGCCTCTGGGAAAACGAGGTTTATTTTAATTAGGTCCGTGCGAAAGCACGGGGAACCTCCCCCAAAGTACCAACACTGATCTGGCTAAAAGATTGACGAAATTGTAGGGTGTAATTAATCCCGGCTAATCTTACCTTTTAGGGTTTGAATGAAGATTTGATAAAAACAGTGGGAGACATCCTGATTAGATAAGATAATAACCAATCTAATTTTGCAAGAGCATACGCTAAAGTGTTTCCTTCTCTCTCTCTCCAGGTAGCGACCATGTCAGGCCATAATCAAGATAATAATATGGATGTATTGACTGAACCCGCTTATTATACTGAGCAGGGGAACGTCGGTCCCGTTTTTTCTTATAAGTGTTATAAGACTGAACAGGGAATAAGAGAATATCTGGATTCTCACGCCGCCTAAACAAAGAACAAGCATGTTGATGCATCTTATTCGGGTGTGTTAGTTATTGAGAACTGTTTCTCAGTTCACCCTACGTCCTGGGTATTAGATACCGGATAGGGATCCCACATATGTAAATTGTTACGTGGGCTACGTAAAGGTAGAGAACTGGGAAAGGGTGATCATTCCGTACAAGTAGGGAATGGTACAAATATTGCAGCCAAAGCAGTTGGCGAATATCACCTAGTATTACCAAGTAGTAATACATTGGTTCTGAATGAGTGCTATTATATACCGAATATGATGTGTAACATTATATCAGTTTCTTTATTAAGTAAAGAAGGGTATAATTTTGTAATACAGGATAATGTTATGCACATCTTCCTAAATCAAAAGTTGATTGGATCAGGCTCGTTACATAATGGCATATTCATTCTCAATCAAAATACAGTCCTTAACATACAAAACACACACAAGAGGAAGAGTTCGAAAATGAACGAATCCTTCTTGTGGCATTGTAGACTTGGTCATATCAATGCGACACGGCTAGCTAAGTTACATAAGGATGGATATTTGAATCCGTTCGAATTATCATCTTATGATACATGCCATTCATGTCTTGAAGGTAAAATGACCAAAACTCCGTTTAGTGGACACGGAGAAAGAGTTGAGGAACTCTTAGGACTGGTACATAGTGATGTATGCAGTCCCATGTCTACACATGCCAGGAACGGTTCTTCCTACTTTATTACATTCACCGACGATCTCTCTAGATACGGACATGTGTTCCTGATGAAAAACAAGTCTGAAGCTTTTGAGAAATTCAGAGAATATAAGAACGAAGTAGAGAACCAAACGGGCAAAAGTATTAAGATCCTTCGATTTGATCGAGGAGGAGAATACTTGAGCAATGAGTTCCTAGATTATCTAAAAGAGAATGGGATTCTCTCTCAGCTTACTCCTCCTTATACACTACAGCACAACGGTGTATCGGAGCAGAGGAATCGCACCCTATTAGATATGGTGCGCTTTATGATGAGTACAGCTGACTTACCTATTTCCTTCTGGGGATATGCACTGGAGACAGCTGCAGACCTATTGAATATGGTTCCCACCAAATCTGTGCCAACCACTCCATATGAGATATGGAAAGGAAAGAGACCATATCTTAATTATGTTAGGATATGGGGTTGTCCGGCATATGTGAAAACACAAAATCCGGACAAGCTCGGGGCAAGGTCTATTCTGTGTAAGTTTATTGGATATCCCAAACATTCGCGAGGGTACATCTTCTACCACACCGGGGAACAAAAGGTGTTTGTTTCTCGGCACGCCACCTTTTTAGAAAAGGAATTTCTTGCAAAAGAGATTAGTGGTTCTGAGGTAGAACTGGAAGAAGTTCCAGCAACACAAACTACGACAGAAGATTTAATGGAACCAGAGGATTCAGTAGTTCCCAACGAACCTCAGCCTCTCCGCCGATCTAGTAGGGTTTCTCATCCACCTGAGAGATACTACGGTTTTCTTCTTGATGGTGGGAGCCAGGATTGCATCATGGAAGATGATGACCCGACTTGTTTCGAGCAGGCCATCATGAGTGGTGACTCTGTGAAATGGCTGGATGCAATGCGATCTGAGATGGAATCCATGTACACCAACAAAGTATGGACTTTGGAAGTTGCTCCTGAAGTGGTAAAACCCATTGGGAGCAAGTGGATCTTTAAGAAGAAACTTGGTGTAGATGGAAAAGTTGAGACTTTCAAAGCTAGACTTGTTGCAAAGGGTTTTTGTCAACTACCACGTGTGGATTATGACGAAACCTTTTCTCCAGTGGCTATGCTTAAGTCCATCCGGATCTTACTTGCCATTGCTGCATACCATGACTACGAAATCTGGCAGATGGATGTTAAGACCGCCTTTCTAAATAGTGATTTAGAAGAGTGCGTGTACATGACACAGCCAGAGGGCTTCGTAGATAGTGGGAACAGCGGAAAGGTGTGCAAGCTGCTTAAATCCATTTATGGGTTAAAGCAAGCATCGCGGAGTTGGAACATCTGCTTTGATGTTGTAGTCAAAGAGTTTGACTTCATCAAAAACGTAGATGAACCTTGTATTTACAAGAAGGTTGCAGAGAGTAAGGTTGTCTTCCTCGTATTGTACGTCGATGACATACATTTGATAGGAAATGATGTTCCTATACTGCAATCGGTCAAGTTCTTCTTATCACAAAGATTCTCAATAAAAGATCTAGGTGATGCCTCCTGCATACTGGGAATTATAATCTATAGAGATAGATCTAAACGGATACTGGGATTGTCCCAATCCAGGTACATTGACACCATACTAAAGAGGTTTAGTATGGAAGAATCCAAGCCTGGGAACCTACCCACGATCTCTGGACTCACTCTCTCCAAAGAGATATCTCCCAAGACCCAAGACTGATTTGGAGAGAGCTCCCATGAAAGGGATGCCCTATGCTTCGGCAGTAGGCTCTATCATGTATGCGATGCTATGTACCAGTCTTGATGTAGCACACTCACTGAGTGTAGTGAGTAGGTATCAAGCAGATCCTAGAGAGAGTCACTGGATAGCTGTGAAGAACATTCTCAAGTACTTGAGAAGAACTAAGGAGATGTTCTTGGTGTATGGTAACGGAGAACTCCAGGTGGAGTCCTTTACCGATTCGGGCTTCCAAAGTGATAAGGATGACTCTAAGTCGCACTCGGGATTTGTCTTTGCCCTCAATGGAGGGGCGGTGTGTTGGAAGAGTTCCAAACAGGATACCGTTGCAGACCCGACGATGGAGGTTTAATAAATCGTTGCCAACGATGCTGCCAAAGAGGCTGTCTGGATAAAGAAGTTCATTACTGAACTTGATGTGGTTCCGTCCATTGAGCATTCAATAGCTTTGTATTGCGATAACAATGGAGCTGCGGCTTTGGCCAAGGAACCCAGGTCCCATCAGAAGTCTATGTAGGGTTACGAGGCACGCGTACAAGGGTCTACGAGGCATCAACCATGTCTGATTAAAATTTTAGCCGTGCCGAACAACCCTAATACGGATCTTTAAACTAGGGTTTTGGCGAAAACATGCGTGTTAAACACTTTAACACTAAGTGAGAGGGATTACAACCTTTGTAGATACGGTCCTTCACTTCTTAAGCTCCGTGTTGAGGTCCCTTCGCTGCTATCATCGTGTTGTGGACTCTCGAGAGGCTTCACGAAGAGAATGATGCAACCTTTGCTTCCGATCTTCGATACTAAGATGATCTACTTTGAAGTTTCATTAACACAAGCTAACACTCATAACATGAAGTGAACACCCTCATCTAAATAGCAAGGATAGATGAGGATGATGAAGTAGGATTTTTGCTCTCTTTTATCATCTTTTTCTCACTCACTTTCATCACCAAAGAAAGCTTTTTCATGAAGGAACTCAAGCATGAAGAAGAAGAATGAAGATGATAACCTTAATCCTTTTGTGATGAACAATGAATTATTGTAGTGGTTACAAATCTAACCAAGGGTTAAGCATGAGAGAGTTAACCCTTGTAAAGAGTTAATTAGGGTTAATGGTTTGGATTGGGTTAACATAATATCTCACAAAAATATCAAGCAACCATAAAGTCAAAGCTTCATGAAGCTTCATGGAAGCTTCATGCAAAAGCTAACCCTAATCCAAACCCTAACCAAGTTTAAACCCTAATCCAATGTTAAATTTGTAACCCTAACATGTTACAATATTATATATCACATATAAAATATATTTTGTAACTATAGATAATAATACAATTAACATATATCGCATATATATCAATGTATTATCCCGTGAGAAAATGAATCTTTTAGTGAGCTAATATTAGTTAATGTAATTCAATATATCATATATATTATTATACATTAAATTATCGAATCAACACTTGATCCGATAATCCGGCCATATCGCATATAACCGACTAATACGATGACCCGGCTATATCACATATACCCGGCCGATATCTCATATCGCGAGAATCCAATACGGTATCATATACCGCATTATCCTCGGTCCCGCACATATCATATATGTGCTCTTACTCCGTTTTGCCTGAGCCAAGAAACCTCTGTGTAGGACTCTAAAGAATCGTCAATACGCCGGCAGTAGGTGATGATCATATCAAACACCCACAAGCTGCAAGCGGTCAGCTAAACGTAACAGCCACCCAGGTATCAAGCGCTCTGAAGATCAACAAGCAAGCCTGTACATTCTGTAAGTCCATGCTACCTCTCCCGGTACTTTCGGGAATGCGGAATTTGGTAAAAAAAAAACGATTTTTACGGAGGTGGTAACATGGACCTAAAACCCGGATCTTGGTTAAATATCTATCTAACATCCTAACTATGAGTTTTAGCTACTCGGTTAGGGGGTTATACCTTGCTTGTCTTGAACTCCTTCGTCTTCAAAGCTCCGATGGTGGTCCGATGGCTTCTTCTCGTCGTCTCCGTATGCCGAAGATAGATCCACCTGAAAGCTCCAACCTTTAGCTTCTTCTTCGTTCTTTGAAGAAACTAGTTCACTTGGTTTGCTAAACCTAGTGAACTAGAATGAGTAGAGAAGAAATAGAATGGGATTTTATCTATGGTTCTTGATTCTCAACTCATGAGACAATAGAACCATAGATCAAGAGAGGGAGCAAGAGGTTGAGGGTGAGAGCAAGAGGAGAGCTCAAGAACAAGAGAGAGAATGAGCAAGAAAGAATGAGGCTCTCTTTTTCCTTTCACCCTCTCATAATCCAAAGTGATCATAACTCATCATATCAAAAAAGTCTTATGTGATGGTTTGAAGCAACCACAACACCATCATTTCATGCACTCATTTTACACAAATGAGCAAGTAAACAAAAGTCTTTGCCATGAAATGATGGCTATGGTTATCATGATGGTCAACTAGTCAAGCCTAGTCAACCGGTCAACAAGTCAACAAAAGTCAACAAGTCAACAAAGTCAACAAGTCAACAAAAGTCAACAAGTCAACAACCATATCACCATAATACTTAATTAATATAATAGTTAATCACATATCATATTCTCATTAGGGTTGAGCACAAAGTCAAATAGTCAACGGTCAACTGTCAACAACCCTAATGAGAATCCGCTGCCTCTACCTCCCTGTCAACTGTGCATACACACCCGCATCCGCGTTCCGAGGAACACGAATGCAAACTGGATAAATCCAATCCCATAAGGTACACTAGGATCTGGCTTAAACCAAAACCCGCTAGTGTAAACTGTCCGGACACTGTACGTGCACAAGTGGACGGATGTGACCGAACCCTGTCGCAAAACCATGCGACCTGTCGCAATACCATGCGACCTATACTCTTTTGCCTAAAGGCGAAAAGCTTTCTGTGTGGGACTCTAAAGACTCGACACTACGCTGGCAGTGGGTTTAACCACAGACCGCAAGCGGCACTAGCTGTGCGTAACGGTCCCCAGTTAATGCCGACAAGAAGACCGACGAGGCGAAACCCATCTGAACTCCTACTGAGCCTGAGTGTGACATTCTCCGTACAGTCCGGTCTGTTCGTCTGATACATCGCATGGCGGGCCTAGGGGGTGGTAAGCGTCAGTCCCTCAATAGCGGTACAAGTCGTGCCGGAGCGAAGCCCAAAACACCCTGAGATAACACTGGAAACCTACCAGTATATCTCGATTGCCCTGGCCAGGGACTACTCGTGTAATGGCTCTCCTAGACACAGCGCGATGTCAACCCCCAATACCGGGAGAGACGAATCCTGTCTAACCGTCACTGCCTCCAAGTGCTTCGGGACTGCACCCAACCACTACCTGTTTGCACGACTCCTTTGAGCCGTGGTAGGGTAGTGATCAAAGTACAGTGGGAACACACTCGAGGCGGAATGACAGTGTCAAGTCAGCGGACTAAGCTGTACTCATGTCACCTGGGAACTGATAACTGACGATAGGTATAATACCAACTAGTCAGTTCCCGACGAGTCCTGTCCAGTGTACCCGTAACCTAACGAGCACCCGCATACTATCTCAAGTACGACGTACTGACGGCTGTGGGACAGACCGTCTCCCACACTGGGATGAGAAGCGCATGCGCTGGTCTACTCCGGAGTATCGATGCCCTGTCTCGATAGTCCTGCGACCAGGGACCTGCATAAGGATGTGCTTATAGATCACCCAGCCCCACTAGTGTGACGGCCATCACATCGCTGGTAATCAAGCAAAGATCCTAAGGGCTCTACTAATGTGTATAGGCGATATACAAAAATAAACACATGTACACATTGAAGTAGAAACAAACCAAGTAGCATACTACTATTTTGAGCAAAATTGTATATACAAGGTGAATATCCCAAGCATCCATTAAGTAATATACAAACCAGTATGATACAGTAATGGCCTCTAGGGCATATACACTAACAATCTCCCACTTGCACTAAGGTCATGTACTGGCGTATCGAAGACCTATCATCTCGATCAGCCGCTCGAACTGAGTCTGGGGCAGGGCCTTGGTGAATGGATCTGCAGTGTTATCTTCTGAAGCGACTCTCCGAACCTCGATCTCCCGGCGATCTACGATCTCCCTGATCAGGTGATACCGCCTTAAGATGTGCCTGGATTTCTGATGGGACCTGGGTTCCTTCGCTAAAGCTATAGCCCCGTTGTTGTCGCAATACAGAGGTATTGGATCAACAATGGATGGAACCACCTGAAGTTCTTTCAAGAACTTCCTCATCCAGACAGCTTCTTTTGCGGCATCAGATGCAGCGATGTATTCCGCTTCCATCGTCGAGTCTGCAACGGTTTCTTGTTTGGAACTCTTCCAACACACCGCCCCTCCATTGAGGGTAAAGACAAAACCCGACATGGACTTGGAATCATCCTTGTCACTCTGGAAGCTGGAGTCAGCAAAGGCCTCGATCTGGAGGTCTTTTCCGCCATACACCAAGAACATCTCCTTAGTCCTTCTTAGGTACTTGAGAATGTTCTTTACCGCTATCCAGTGTTTCTCCCCAGGGTTTGACTGATACCGGCTTACCACACTCAGTGCATAAGCTACATCCGGTCTGGTACACAACATCGCATACATTATAGAGCCTACCGCAGAAGCGTAGGGTATAATAGACATGCGATCCCTCTCCAAATCAGTCTTGGGAGACATCTCTTTAGAGAGGGTGATCCCGTGACAAGCCGGTAGGTTACCGCGCTTGGAATCTTCCATACTGAATCTCTTCAGTATGGTGTCGATGTACCTGGACTGTGAAAGTCCTAATATCCTTTTGGATTTGTCACGGTAGATCCGGATACCCAGAATGTATGAGGCATCACCCAGGTCTTTCATGGAGAACCTGTGTGACAAGAACCCTTTGACAGATTGTAGCATAGGAATGTTATTTCCTATTAAGAGAATGTCATCCACGTATAAAACGAGGAATACTACAGTTCTCGCTACAAATCTACTATAGATGCATGGTTCATCTGGATTTTTGATAAAGCCAAATTCTTTGACCGTCTCATCAAAGCAGATGTTCCAACTCCGCGATGCCTGCTTTAGTCCATAGATGGACTTAAGCAACTTGCACACCTTTCCGCTGCTCCCACTCTGAATGAAACCCTCTGGTTGGTCCATATAGACACACTCCTCTAAATTTCCATTTAGAAAAGCTGTCTTTACGTCCATTTGCCAGATCTCATAATCGTGGAAGGCAGCAATGGCAAGAAGGATCCGAATGGATTTCAGCATGGCTACTGGAAAAAAGGTTTCGTCATAGTCCAAGCCAGGTCTTTGACGAAAACCCTTTGCTACCAGCCTAGCTTTATAGGTCTCAACCTGTCCATCTACACCAATCTTCCTTTTGAAGATCCACTTGCATCCTACGGGTTTTACCCCGTCTGGAGCAATGTCCAACGTCCATACCTTGTTGGTGTACATGGACTCCATTTCGGTCCGCATTGCATCCAGCTATTTCACTGAGTCAACGCTCTGAACGGCCTGCTGGAAGCTAGTAGGCTCATCATAATCTATGATGCAATCCTCTCTATCCCCGTCTATGAGAAAACCGCAGTATCTCTCGGGCGGATGAGACTGCCTACTACTCCTGCGGAGAGGCGTAGGAATGTCCTATTCTGTTGAACCCTCTGGTTCCACTAACCTTTCAGTAATAGTCTGTGGTTCTGGAATTTCTTCCAGTTCCACTGCGCTCCCACTATTTTCCTTTTCCAAGAACTGGTGTTCTAGGAAGTGGGCATTACGAGAAACAAGGACTTTTTGTTCCTCTGCGTAGTAGAAAAGATACCCCCTGGTGTTCTTTGGGTATCCCACAAACTTGCACAGTACTGAGCGTGCCTCGAGTTTGTCCGCATGCTGCTTTTTGACAAAAGCTGGACATCCTCAGATCTTCAGATATTGAAGATAGGGTTTCTTCCCACTCCACATTTCATATGGGGTGGTAGGCACAGTCTTAGTCGGAACTCGGTTCAAAAGGTATGCAGCTGATTCTAGCGCATACCCCCAGAATGATCGCGGTAACTCAGCGTTACTCATCATGGACCGCACCATATCCAATAGGGTGCAGTTCCGTCTCTCCGATACACCGTTATGTTGCGGGGTGTATGGAGGAGTAAGCTGAGAGAGAATTCCGTTCTCTTTTAAATAGTCCAGGAACTCGGCACTTAAGTATTCTCCACCTCGATCCGATCTTAGAATCTTAATACTTTTGCCGGTCTGTTTCTCTACTTCATTCTTATACTCCTGGAATTTTCCAAAGGCCTCGGACTTATGTTTCATTAAGAAGACATAACCGTACCTTGAGAAGTCATCCGTAAAAGTAATGAAGTAAGAATGTCCGCTTCGGGCATGTGTAGACATTGGACCGCACACGTCACTGTGTACGAGTCCCAAGAGCTCGCTCGCTCTTACTCCATGTCCAGTAAACGGAGTCTTTGTCATCTTTCCTTTGAGACAAGATTGACAAGTGGCATATGATTGATATTCGAACGCATTCAAATATCCTTCTGTATGCAACTTAGTCAACCTTCTCTCATTGATGTGACCCAATCTACAATGCCATAAGAAAGTCTGATTTATTTCTGGAGACTTTCTTTTGTGTGTATTCTGGACATTAAAAATCTGTGGTTGGTTTAACACGTATATACCATTACTCAATGTACCTGACCCAATCAGAACTTGATTAAGGTGAATGTTTACAACATTACTTACAAACGCAAATTCATAACCTTCTTTAGAAACTAAAGATACAGAAATGATATTACAAGTTGCGTTGGGTACATAAAAGCAATTACGCAAAACCAAAACATGTCCATCTGACATTCCCAGGTGATAGTCCCCCACGGCTTTAGCATCCATGCTAGCTCCGTTCGCAACTCTGAGGGTCATGTCACCTGCCTTCAAAACCCTACGGTTTCTCAACGCCTGCAAAGAATTACAGATATGAGATCCTGATCCGGTATCCAATACCCAGGAAGTAGAGTTTATTGAAAGACAGTTTTCAATAACATACACACCTGAAGCTGAAGCTGCAACCTGCTTCAATTCCTGTGTTCTGGCCTTCCAGGCCCTGCAATCATTCTTCCAGTGTCCTTTCTTATGACAATAGAAGCATTCTTCCTTATCCACAAGCTTCCCCGCTATCTTTGTTGCTTTACCTTTTCCCTTCGTATCCACTTTACTAACACCGCCCCTTGGTTTGGCGGGGGCCTTCTTCTTCTTTCCCTTGGCTTTCGCCTTGGACCTAGAAGAAGATGATCCTCCTACAATCAAAGTTGATGTTTCCCTACCTTTCTGTAGGGTGCCCTCTGCGCTCCTCAGCATGTTGAGGAGCTCTGAAAGTTCAACCTCTTTTTCTTATAAGTTGAAGTTCAGTATAAACTGGGCGTAAGTGGAAGGAAGGGACTGGAGAACTATATCCGTATATAGCTCACTCTCCAATGTGATCCCTAGGTCAGCGAGCTCCTCAATGTAGCCGATCATCTTTAGCACGTGCTCGGCTACTGATGATCCGACGGCCATTCTAGTCGAGAATAACTTTTTCGATGCTTCGTATCTTGCGATACGAGATTGCTCTCCATACAGTTCTTTTGTATGGAGCAATATGGATTCCATGTCTATATTCTCATGCCTCCTCTGATGTTCGTTGTCCATCGAGGCAAGCAGGAGGCACTTGGCCTTCGTGCTATCAATCTCCCAAGTCTTGCGGATTTCCTTATCCACGACACTGGGAGTTGGACCAGGGACAGGGGGAGCTTTGGTGGTAAGAAGATACCCCAGCTTGTCATAAGTGATTGCTATCTTGACATTCCTGAGCCAATCTTTGTAGTTTGGCCCTGTCAGTTTGTTTTTATCTAGGAGTAACTTAAGTCCAGTCAAGTTGATTTGGTCGCTGCAATTAGGAGAGAGAAGAAGAAACACTCAGCATGATGCTCTTGCAAGTTTAGAGTGGTTTTTAGTTTGTCTAAACAGGATGGCTCCCACTGTTTCTCGAATCCCTCCTCAAACCATAAAGGAAGAATTAGTCAGGATCAATCCCACCGTACAATACTTGCTTAACCGTTCAGCCAGGCCGGTGTCGGTACTTCGAGGGAGGTTTTCCAACGCTTTCGCGAAGTTCCTTAATTAGAGAACTTCTTTTCCCTGGGGGCGTAGCCCCGCTAACACCTTTCTAGGCACCTACTAGGTTTATAGCATTGATCGTTAAGTGAGAAATTTCCCGAGGAGTAGCATATACTCACAGTAGGATCGGGATCCAAATATCATTGCGTGACGAAACTGAAGGAATCCTACCAGAATCATCACACTCCAAATGGTATGCAAATCTAGCAAGTTTCAGTACTTATGAAACTCCCGATGTGGATTTTTGCCCCATGCTCTTATGACCTTGGCGTGAGGTCAAAATGTCATAAGTCACATGTCAAGTTCGTCCCATCATTATCCAGGTTAATTTGAACCCACCCGTACATACCCTTGACGTAGGCCAAAATGGCAGTACGACTGTCTCAAACCAACGCATTCTATCTATGCAACAGATAAATATCCGGCAGCTACCAATCACTATGCCTTGGCGTGAAGTCAAAATACATAGCTTGAATACTACCGAATATTTAACTGAAATGATGGAGGGCTACGGATGGTTTTGGCAAAACCGTGAACGTAGTGAACTTGATTTGGTCGATGGAACGAGATAGCTTTTAAAAGGAGTGGCTCAAGCTCCGCATTTAAAAGTTGTTTTTGAAAAGAACCGAGTGGTTTTCGAAAGTGTTCCAACGACTTTAACTTGGTTTATTATCTTGCATTAGTTCTTTTAATGCGTGATATTCTTGCATTAGTTCTTTTAATGCGTCCCATCATTTAATCCTACCATTGCAGAAAACAACCAAAATATGACGTACGCTTATGCCATTCGCATTCGCCACGGGGCCCCGTCATTACCCGTTAGGTTACTTAACTAACGACAGAGCGGGGGCTGGGCTAGCGCGTCTGTAAAACATAAGCAACGCCTAAATAATATCATATATAGATATACTGCAATGATAAACATTTCAGATCACAGATAAATACATTGGATATACTAGGAATCTGTAATTCGTACGAGCCTGTAACGAAAGACAGATTACACGGTCGCGGTGAATAGCCAATACCCCACCCAAGACCCCTACGGGTGCGGCAAACTACCCGCCAAGTACCCGAAGCGTAGTAACCTCCCTCATCTCCATGAGTAGGCCACTCGACACTTCGGCATACCCGGTAGTTTGTGCACCCCCTCCATGGGTCTATCCTAGGAGCAAAAACAGTAAAAAAAAATTATACAATGACGGCTACAACCCCGACCCGGTTGTGCGGCCATACAAATAATTATTACATCAATTTACAAATTTACAAGAATTGAAAGAAAAGAAAACTCTCGTCTCACAACCCCCGGCTATTCACCCGCGACAATCCAACATATTTATATACACATTCCAGCACATTACAGATCACAGATTTGTATAACCCCCACTAATCGACATATAGCGATTAGTAGACGTTCAATACAAATATCACATTACAGAAAACCCGTTAGCTCAAGTCTTTTAGAAGTTCGATCAAAAATACGGATTTTCGGGACCCCAAAATAAAATTTTCGTTCTGGAAAATCTGGGCAGAAAATATATATTCGAAAAATCCCAAAACAACCCTGTGAACACTCTGCACGAAAAATTTTCCGATGACAAGTCAACGCCGCCGCGGAAGGGCGGCGGGAGCGTGCTCCCACCGCGCTTCCGCGGCCGTTTGAACGAATCATGTGAAATTTTTTTTTGTGTGTTTATAAAAAAGCCTGAGCCGATTTTAAGTGTATTTTAAAAAGGTTTTCCAGCACTTTTAAAATCGACAGAAAGTTTAAAATTCCGGGGTTTGTTTCGGGACTTTTTCGTTGATCGATCTTCTAGTTACTTGCTAACATGCTAGATAGAGTTTAACTAGGCTCTGATACCACTGTAAGTCCATGCTACCTCTCCCGGTACTTTCGGGAATGCGGAATTTGGTAAAAAAAACGATTTTTACGGAGGTGGTAACATGGACCTAAAACCCGGATCTTGGTTAAACATCTATCTAACATCCTAACTATGAGTTTTAGCTACTCGGTTAGGGGGTTATACCTTGCTTGTCTTGAACTCCTTCGTCTTCAAAGCTCCGATGGTGGTCCGATGGCTTCTTCTCGTCGTCTCCGTATGCCGAAGATAGATCCACCTGAAAGCTCCAACCTTTAGCTTCTTCTTCGTTCTTTGAAGAAACTAGTTCACTTGGTTTGCTAAACCTAGTGAACTAGAATGAGTAGAGAAGAAATAGAATGGGATTTTATCTATGGTTCTTGATTCTCAACTCATGAGACAAGAGAACCATAGATCAAGAGAGGGAGCAAGAGGTTGAGGGTGAGAGCAAGAGGAGAGCTCAAGAACAAGAGAGAGAATGAGCAAGAAAGAATGAGGCTCTCTTTTTCCTTTCACCCTCTCATAATCCAAAGTGATCATAGCTCATCATATCAAAAAAGTCTTATGTGATGGTTTGAAGCAACCACAACACCATCATTTCATGCACTCATTTTACACAAATGAGCAAGTAAACAAAAATCTTTGCCATGAAATGATGGCTATGGTTATCATGATGGTCAACTAGTCAAGCCTAGTCAACCGGTCAACAAGTCAACAAAAGTCAACAAGTCAACAAAGTCAACAAGTCAACAAAAGTCAACAAGTCAACAACCATATCACCATAATACTTAATTAATATAATAGTTAATCACATATCATATTCTCATTAGGGTTGAGCACAAAGTCAAATAGTCAACGGTCAACTGTCAACAACCCTAATGAGAATCCGCTGCCTCTACCTCCCTGTCAACTGTGCATACACACCCGCATCCGCGTTCCGAGGAACACGAATGCAAACTGGATAAATCCAATCCCATAAGGTACACTAGGATCTGGCTTAAACCAAAGCCCGCTAGTGTAAACTGTCCGGACACTGTACGTGCACAAGTGCACGGATGTGACCGAACCCTGTCGCAAAACCATGCGACCTGTCGCAATACCATGCGACCTCTACTCTTTTGCCTAAAGGCGAAAAGCTTTCTGTGTGGGACTCTAAAGACTCGACACTACGCTGGCAGTGGGTTTAACCACAGACCGCAAGCGGCACTAGCTGTGCGTAACGGTCCCCAGGTAATGCCGACAAGAAGACCGACGAGGCGAAACCCATCTGAACTCCTACTGAGCCTGAGTGTGACATTCTCCGTACAGTCCGGTCTGTTCGTCTGATACATCGCATGGCGGGCCTAGGGGGTGGTAAGCGTCAGTCCCCCAATAGCGGTATAAGTCGTGCCGGAGCGAAGCCCAAAACACCCTGAGATAACACTGGAAACCTACCAGTATATCTCGATTGCCCTGGCCAGGGACTACTCGTGTAATGGCTCTCCTAGACACAGCGCGATGTCAACCCCCAATACCGGGAGAGACGAATCCTGTCTAACCGTCACTGCCTCCAAGTGCTTCGGGACTGCACCCAACCACTACCTGTTTGCACGACTCCTTTGAGCCGTGGTAGGGTAGTGATCAAAGTACAGTGGGAACACACTCGAGGCGGAATGACAGTGTCAAGTCAGCGGACTAAGCTGTACTCATGTCACCTGGGAACTAATAACTGACGATAGGTATAATACCAACTAGTCAGTTCCCGACGAGTCCTGTCCAGTGTACCCGTAACCTAACGAGCACCCGCATACTATCTCAAGTACGACGTACTGACGGCTGTGGGACAGACCGTCTCCCACACTGGGATGAGAAGCGCATGCGCTGGTCTACTCCGGAGTATCGATGCCCTGTCTCGATAGTCCTGCGACCAGGGACCTGCATAAGGATGTGCTTATAGATCACCCAGCCCCACTAGTGTGACGGCCATCACATCGCTGGTAATCAAGCAAAGATCCTAAGGGCTCTACTAATGTGTATAGGCGATATACAAAAATAAACACATGTACACATTGAAGTAGAAACAAACCAAGTAGCATACTACTATTTTGAGCAAGATTGTATATACAAGGTGAATATCCCAAGCATCCATTAAGTAATATACAAACCAGTATGATACAGTAATGGCCTCTAGGGCATATACACTAACACATTCTCCTGTGAATCCAATCAGTAACACACCCGTACAGTCCGGTCTCGTCGTCTGATATGTCGCATATCTCGCCTAGGGGTGTTAAACGTCAGACCCCAGTAGCTCGATAAGTCGTGTCGATATGAGGTCTACAACAGTTCGAGAAACTACTGATAACACTTACCAGTAAATCTCAACAACCCTGGCCAGGGATTTCTGGTTATAGCCAATCGAACACAGCACAACATCAACTCCCTATACCGGGAGAGACGAATCCCCTCCTATCGCTCATTGCCTCCATGTGATTCGGGACTGTACCCAAAAGCCACCTTTTTGCACGCCCTCTTGGACGTGGTATGATGGAAATCAAAGCACAGTGGGAATCACACAAGACTTTATGACGATCTCGGGTCAACAGACTACTCTGTACCAGTGTCACCGGAGAACTGCCATCTGACGTAAGGTATAATACCATCTGGGAGTTCTCGGCGAGTCCGTCCAGTGTACCCAGTTTCCACTGAGCACCCATACACCATCCTTGATGTCAAACACCGATGGATATGGGATCATCCATCGCCCATCATATGGGTCAAGATGCGTATACGCTAGTCTACTCTGGTTTATCGATGCCCTGTCTCGATACACCCTCGACTAGGAACAGTTATAGGATGTACTCGTCGACTACCGTGGCCCCACTAGTATGATCTCATCATAGTCCCAGTAGTCGAGTACATATCCTAAGGGCTTTATCAACATGTAATATAGAGACAATCAGAGTACATGTTAAGATAAAGTACAACCAGATAGCATACTATCATGTCGAGCAAGAAAGTCCTCCCTATATATGTCCAAGCATCCACTACAATATACATCAAATGTACAGTAATAGCCTCTAGGGCATACATATAACTAACAATCTCCCACTTGCACTAGGGCCATCTGTTGTGGTATCACATACCCAACAATTAGCTGCGGTTGAAATATCTAATACTCAACCATCCCATAAAAGTCTCTACTGGGAAAAAGGCCTTTGTGAGTGGATCCGCGCTGTTGTCCTCTGTGTCTACTCTCCTAACCTTGATCTCCCTGGAGATCAACCATCTCCATGATCAGGTGATACTGCCTAAGAAATATATCTGGATTTCAGATGGGACGGGGTTCCTTGGCTAAAGCCACAACTCCATTGTCACACAATGGTAGGAACGAAGTTCATCTCATGAACTTATATATATATCCAGACTGCCTCTTTGGTAGCATCCTTGGTAACGATGTATCTTGCCTTTAATCTTCTAGTATGTCACAGTATCTAGCTTGGAACTCTTCCAACATACCGTCCCTCCACTGAGGGTAAAGACAATGCCTGTGACTGACATTCAGTCGTTCTTATCACCCTGGAACCTTTCAAGTGATTCTCCCCAGGATCGATTGATACTATCTCACTACAACTAGTGAGTATCCTAACATCCAATTAGATCTATCTCATAAATCCAAAATCCAGGATTTAGGAGGTATCACTTTGATCCTATATGGAGAATCCTTGTGATAAGCGGAGATTGACCGAGTGTAGCATAGGAAACTCCTTCCCTATCAAGAGTATGTCATCCACGTACTATACGAGGATCACCACCATTCTCCCTACTACCTTTTTGTATATACTTGGTTCATCTACCATTTTGATGAAGTCAAATTCTTTGACTATCACATCAAAACAGATGTTCCAACTCCGTGATGCCTGTTTTATCACATAAAACATCTTGCACACGTTTCCGCTGCTCCCACTGTCTACAAAGCCCTCTAGCTGTGTACTTATAGACTCTATCTTCTAAAACATCATTTAGAAAAACTGTCATGACACCCAACCACCAGATATCGTAGTCATGGTATGTAGCCGTGGAAAGTAGGATCTGGATGGACTTAAGCATAGCTTTGAAAGTCTCAACTTTTCCATGTACACCAAGCAATCTTCTCAAGATATACTTGCTCCTGATGGGGATTTAACCCTTCAGATAAAACAACCAAAGTCCATACTTTGTTGGTGTATAAGGATTCCATCTCAGATCGATAAGCATCCAGCCATTCTTACAGAGTCTCACTCCTGATGGCCAGCTCGAAACTAGTTGGGTCATCATCTCATGATGCAATCCTCGCTCCCACTGTCATAGAGAAACCGAAGTAACTCTCAGGTGGGTGAGGAACCCTACTAGATCGGCGGAGAGGCTGAGGTTCGTTGGTTACCATTGAATCCTTTGGTTCTACCAAATCATCTGCTGTAGTTTGTATAGTTGGAACTCCTTCCAGTTCTACCTCATGACCACTAATTTCTTCACAAGAAATTCCCTTTCACAATGGTGGCATGTTGAGAAATAAAACACTTTTGTTTCTCGGTTTGGTAGAAGATATTCCCTTGCAAATGCTTGGGATATCCAACAAACTTCTACAGAACTGACTTTGCCTCGAGCTTGTACGGATTTTGCTTTTGGACATAGGCCGGACAACCCCAAATCTTAACAAACTTAAGATATGGGCTCTTCCCTTTCCATATCACATATGAAGTGGTAGGCAACTGATTTGATTTGAACTCTATTCAATAGGTATGCAGCTTATTAAGTGCATAACTCCCAAAAGGAAATAGGAAACTCAGTAGTACTCATCATAGAGCACACCATATCACATAGGGTGCTATTGCTCCGCCCCGATACACCAACGTGCTGTGGTGTATACGGAGGAGTAATGCTGAGAGAGAATCTCATTCTCTTTTAGAATAGTCCAGGAATTCCGTGCTCAAGTATTCTCCTCCTTGATCACATCACAGGACATAATACTTTTACCCGTATTTTGGTTCTCTACTTCTAACTTACATTTTGTGAATATCTCAAAAGGTTCAGACTTGTGTTTCAACAGGAACATATGTCTGAATCTAGAGAGATCATCAGAGAATGTAATGAAGTACAAAGAACCGGTCTTAGCATGTGTAGACAGGGGACTTTACATACATCATCATGTATCAATCCCAAGAGTTCACTAACTCTTTCTCTGTTCCAATAAACAGAGCTGTGGTTATCTTATCTCTGTGACATGACCGGCAAGTTTCACAAGATGTAAATTCAAACTAATTTAAATATGCATCTATATGTAACTTCAGCTAGTCGGGTCGCATTGATATGACCTAGTCTACAATGCCTCAAGAAGGATTCGTTCATTTCTGAGCTCTTCCTCTTGTGTGTGTTCTGTATACTAAGAACTGTAATTTGATTTAGAACGTCAATGCTTTTAGATAACGTGCCTGAACCAATCAACTCTTGATATAGGAAATGTTCAAAACATTATCCACCAATACAAAATTATATCCTTTCTTTACTAATAAAGAGACTGATATGATGTTGTACATCAGGTTCGGTATCTAATAACATTTGTTCAGAATCAATATATTATGGTAATACAGGGTGACAGTGACCAACAGACTTGGTTGCAACACTTGCACCGTTTCTATCTCATGAAACTTATCACCCGTTCTCAGTTCTCTACCTTTCTGTAGCCCATGTAACAGATTACATATGCGGGATCCTGATCCGGTATCTCATACCCAGGACGTAAAGGATACTGAGAAACAGTTCTCTGTAATGAACACACCCGAAGAAGATGCATCAGCATGCACTTTCTTCATTTGGGCGGCACGGGAAATTTGGTATTCCCCAATTTCCTGCTCTGTCTTATAACAATTATAAGTTGGAGCGGGACTAACGTTCCCCAGCTCAGTATAACAAGCGGGTTCGGTCAATATATCCATTTTATTATCTTGATTAAGGCGTGATATGGTCGCTACCTGGAGAGAGAGAGAAGAAAACACTCAGCGTATGCTCTTGCAAGATTAGATTGGTTACCTAATATATCTAATCAGGATGTCTCCCACTGTTTTAATCAAATCTTCCTTCAAATTCTAAAAGGAAAGACTAGCCGGGATTAATTACACGCTACAAGTTCGCCAATCTTTCAGCCAGGCCAGTGTCGGTACTTTGAGGGAGGTCCCCCGTGCTTACGCACGAACCTAATTAAAGTAAACCTCGTTTTTCCAGAGGCGTAACCCCGTTAACACCTTTCTAGACACCTACTTGATCGGCTAATTGTAATGTGTAAAACTCTCCCAGAAGTAACTCTTACTCGCACCGGGTATCGGGATCCAACTATCTCATAGAAAGTATGCACTCTCATTGCAAATTTCAACACTTGAAATTCCCAATAATATTTTGCCCCAAGCGATCTATGACCTTGACTGAGTCAACAAACCATAGACCGCAAGTAAAGTTCAACCCGTCATTTCCCGATTGAATTAAACCCACCCGCACGACCCTTGACTGAGTCAACAAGGCCGTACGACTACCCTAATCCAATCGTATCATATGCTTTGTAGATAAGCACTAATCAGCTACCGCACACTACGCCTTGACTGAGTCAACAAACGCAGCACAAATACTAACTATTACTTATCTGAAATGGCGGAGGGCTACGACAGGTTTTTAAGAAAACCTTTTGCATAATGAACTTTATATCGTTGTAGAATCGAGTGATTTTAAATGGAGTGTTTTTGAGGCTTTTCTAGTTTTGCTAAAGGGGTCACTCCTGGTGAAGGGATCGTCGGCCCTTTCCTCATCAAATAAGGTGCAGGATATATCATATATATCACTATGTAAAGCAAAAACTATAGAAGCAATCAAAACCAAACCGAAGGGTGTAGCATCTGCCAGTTATTGCTAAAGGGGTCACTCCCGGTGAAGGGATCTCGGCCCTTTCCTTATCGAATAAGGTGCTGGATGTTCTACATGGAACACCGCTATGCAAAGCAAGAATCATAGCTATCTGTTTTTGAAAATTCGATTCCACAACATCATTAGGTTTCTTTTATTTCATTAATCTCATTAATGAAGTCCCATTTTAATTGTGCTTCATAAGCATCTCTTTTGAAACGAAATCTGCAATATAACATATATCTCATATATATAATATAAACATTCATCTCAGGCAGTAATATGATCTCATCACAGAACATTGTAGCAGAAGAAACATATATGAAATATTGGATATACTAGGACGTCCGTGTTTTCAATACGAGCCTGTATAAAACACGGATTCCACGGTCGCGATGAATAGCCAAACCCACATCCCTAGACCCCTACGAGAGCGGCAAGTAACACAGCCAATTCTAGGGTTAGGAGACCCGGTCTCGACTCCTCGAGATGGTCTCCCACTGGACCCTAGAACCCGGTTACTTATGCTCCCCGCCTTGGGTCTACCTAATGCGGAAAAGTAAATAATATACAATGGTGACATCAAACTCATCCCGGAAGTGCCCCAATAAAAGAATATTACATACAAATGAATTTTACATGAATGAAAAAGAAAAAACTCTCATCTCACATAAAACCTCCGGCTATTCAGAACGCGACAATCCAATATAATATATCACAGCAACACATAATATCTCATATCATCAACGTAAGCAAGTATGCGTATCCCGATTGTCGTTGATGTATAACAATGAAGCCGGTGATACACCACATACTACGCTTACGGTCACAGAAAAGAAAGTGTAAAACTACAACAGTTGGAATCCGCAACCTCCTTAGACATCGCATGCCTAACCAAATGAATTCCTTAGACATCGCATGCCTAACAATTATAAACCCCACATTTTAGTCTCATTATTGAAAACTCTTTTCAATATCAAGTCGGGCAATTCAACAAGATTCCAGACATCCTGATCGAATGCTCGTCGCAAACTTTAGAAGACGGCCGCACCCCCAGATGCCGTCGACGAAGTGCACTAAGGCGGAACACCGCTGCCGCGAGCACCCGAACGGATGCTTTCGGCGACGGGGTTCTCCTACAGTCACTTGGTCGGGGCTATGGGGCGTAGCTGTCTATTAAGTTTACCCGGCGAGTATCCGCGTACGCTACGTGATTGCGACAGACTTTTGATCACATCAAAATTCCGTGGCAACCGATCATCGAGACTAAACTGCTATGTTTATAACATTCAAATTAGTCATCTCATAACTTTTTGTGGATTCCAAATATTGTATCACATTCCAGATAAATAGACAATGTCAAACTTTCCGATCGAATAATCAAATACCCAAGTTTTCCCAAATAGCTCAACACTTGAGCGGAGTTCAAAAATATCCATCACATGCCACAGTACCAATGGTCCAGCCGTAGAAGGGTCAAGCCAACGCCTCACATGTGGCATGCCGTACTGCCCCAAACCCTAAGGTTCAAAAAGCAGTTCAAGATGGTCACATAATCGAGTTAAGGTTTATTGTCTTCTAGAGGGTCCATCCCGTTACTTGCACGACTTAGAACGTTCTTAAAAAACGGAAAAATCCAACACTTGGAAATTTTCCGGGTCGGGAAAAAGTGAGTTATTGATATCCGGTCGAACTTTTTAACACGTTCTAAAATTATCCGGAAAAAAAAAAACAAAGTTAAAATATCCGATCGAATCATTAATTCCCCAATACAACCCAGAAAACTCAACACTTGAGTGAAAAATAAAAATTCCCAGAAGAATCAGCAAGTACCAACTGTTATTACCGTGCAAAAACTAACACTTAATCCCCAGATACGGCCACCGCCGCCAATACCCTAGTTTGGCCGCGGTTCCGCGGTGCTTTGAGCGATTCAGTGTGTCGTTTTGCACACGTGTCCATATAATTCCCTGCTGATTTTTTTAAGGATTTTTAATTTGGAAAAAATCGCATTTTCAGAAAATGTCCAGAGAAGGGTTCGGATTAGGGTTTCGTGTTTCTCAGTTCACCCTACGTCCTGGGTATTAGATACCGGATCGGGATCCCACATATGTAAATTGTTACGTGGGCTACGTAAAGGTAGAGAACTGGGAAAGGGTGATCATTCCGTACAAGTAGGGAATGGTACAAATATTGCAGCCAAAGCAGTTGGCGAATATCACCTAGTATTACCAAGTAGTAATACATTGATTCTGAATGAGTGCTATTATATACCGAATATGATGTGTAACATTATATTAGTTTCTTTATTAAGTAAAGAAGGGTATAATTTTGTAATACAGGATAACGTTATGAACATCTTCCTAAATCAAAAGTTGATTGGATCAGGCTCGTTACATAATGGCATATTCATTCTCAATCAAAATACAGTCCTTAATATACAAAACACACACAAGAGGAAGAGTTCGGAAATGAACGAATCCTTCTTGTGGCATTGTAGACTTGGTCATATCAATACGACACGGCTAGCTAAGTTACATAAGGATGGATATTTGAATCCGTTCGAATTATCATCTTATGATACTTGCCATTCATGTCTTAAAGGTAAAATGACCAAAACTCCGTTTAGTGGACACGGAGAACGAGTTGAGGAACTCTTAGGACTGGTACATAGTGATGTATGCAGTCCCATGTCTACACATGCCAGGAACGGTTCTTCCTACTTTATTACATTTACCGACGATCTCTCTAGATACGGACATGTGTTCCTGATGAAAAACAAGTCTGAAGCTTTTGAGAATTTCAGAGAATACAAGAACGAAGTAGAGAACCAAACGGGCAAAAGTATTAAGATCCTTCGATTTGATCGAGGAGGAGAATACTTGAGCAATGAGTTCCTAGATTATCTAAAAGAGAATGGGATTCTCTCTCAGCTTACTCCTCCTTATACACTACAGCACAACGGTGTATCGGAGCGGAGGAATCGCACCCTATTAGATATGGTGCGCCCTATGATGAGTACAGCTGACTTACCTATTTCCTTCTGGGGATATGCACTGGAGACAGCTGCAGACCTATTGAATATGGTTCCCACCAAATCTGTGCCAACCACTCCATATGAGATATGGAAAGGAAAGAGACCATATCTTAATTATGTTAGGATATGGGGTTGTCCGGCATATGTGAAAACACAAAATTCGGACAAGCTCGGGGCAAGGTCTATTCTGTGTAAGTTTATTGGATATCCCAAACATTCACGAGGGTACATCTTCTACCATAGCGGGGAACAAAAGGTGTTTGTTTCTCGGCACGCCACCTTTTTAGAAAAGGAATTTCTTGCAAAAGAGATTAGTGGCTCTGAGTTAGAACTGGAAGAAGTTCGAGCAACAAAAACTACGACAGAAGATTTAATGGAACCAAAGGATTCAGTAGTTCCCAACGAACCTCAGCCTCTCCGCCGATCTAGTAGGGTTTCTCATCCACCTGAGAGATACTACAGTTTTCTCCTTGATGGTGGGAGCGAGGATTGCATCATGGAAGATGATGACCCGACTTGTTTCGAGCAGGCCATCACGAGTGATGACTTTGTGAAATGGCTGGATGCAATGCGATCTGAGATGGAATCCATGTACACCAACAAAGTATGGACTTTGGAAGTTGCTCCTGAAGTGGTAAAATCCATTGGGAGCAAGTGGATCTTTAAGAAGAAACTTGGTGTAGATGGAAAAGTTGAGACTTTCAAAGCTATACTTGTTGCAAAGGGTTTTTGTCAACTACCACGTGTGGATTATGACGAAACCTTTTCTCCAGTGGCTATGCTTAAGTCCATCCGGATCTTACTTGCCATTGCTGCATACCATGACTAGGAAATCTGGCAGATGGATGTTAAGACCGCCTTTCTAAATAGTGATTTAGAAGAGTGCGTGTACATGACTCAGCCAGAGGGCTTCGTAGATAGTGGGAACAGCGGAAAGGTGTGCAAGCTGCTTAAATCCATTTATGGGTTAAAGCAAGCATCGCGGAGTTGGAACATCTGCTTTGATGTTGTAGTCAAAGAGTTTGACTTCATCAAAAACGTAGATGAACCTTGTATTTACAAGATGGTTGCAGAGAGTAAGGTTGTCTTCCTCGTATTGTACGTCGATGACATACATTTGATAGGAAATGATGTTCCTATACTGCAATCGGTCAAGTTCTTCTTATCACAAAGATTCTCAATAAAAGATCTAGGTGATGCCTCCTGCATACTGGGAATTATAATCTATAGAGATAGATCTAAACGGATACTGGGATTGTCCCAATCCAGGTACATTGACACCATACTAAAGAGGTTTAGTATGGAAGAATCCAAGCCTGGGAACCTACCTACGATCTCTGGACTTACTCTCTCCAAAGAGATGTCTCCCAAGACTGATTTGGAGAGAGCTCCCATGAAAGGGATACCCTATGCTTCGGCAGTAGGCTCTATCATGTATGCGATGCTATGTACCAGTCCTGATGTAGCATACTCACTGAGTGTAGTGAGTAAGTATCAAGCAGATCCTAGAGAGAGTCACTGGATAGCTGTGAAGAACATTCTCAAGTACTTGAGAAGAACTAAGGAGATGTTCTTGGTGTATGGTAACGGAGAACTCCAGGTGGAGTCCTTTACCGATTCGAGCTTCCAAAGTGATAAGGACGACTCTAAGTCGCACTCGGGATTTGTCTTTGCCCTCAATGGAGGGGCGGTGTGTTGGAAGAGTTCCAAACAGGATACCGTTGCAGACCCGACGATGGAGGCTTAATAAATCGCTGCCAACGATGCTGCCAAAGAGGCTGTCTGGATAAAGAAGTTCATTACTGAACTTGGTGTGGTTCCGTCCATTGAGTATTCAATATCTTTGTATTGCGATAACAATGGAGCTGCGGCTTTGGCCAAGGAACCCAGGTCCCATCAGAAGTCTATGTAGGGTTGCTAGGCACGCGCACAAGGGTCTACGAGGCATCAACCATGCCCGATTAAAATTTTAGCCGTGCCGAACAACCCGAATACGAATCTTTAAACTAGGGTTTTGGCGAAAACATGCATGTTAAACACTTTAACACTAAGTGAGAGGGATTACAACCTTTGTAGATCCGGTCCTTCACTTCTTAAGCTCCGTGTTGAGGTCCCTTCGCTGCGATCATCGTGTTGTGGACTCTCGAGAGGCTTCACGAAGAGAATGATGCAACCTTTGCTTCCGATCTTTGATACTAAGATGATCTACTTTGAAGTTTCATTAACACAAGCTAACACTCATAATATGAAGTGAACTCCCTCATCTATATGGCAAGGATAGATGAGGATGATGAAGTAGGATTTTTGCTCTCTTTTATCATCTTTTTCTCACTCACTTTCATCACCAAAGAAAGCTTTTTCATGAAGGAACTCAAGCATGAAGAAGAAGAATGAAGATGATAACCTTAATCCTTTTGTGATGAACAATGAATTATTGTAGTGGTTACAAATCTAACCAAGGGTTAAGCATGAGAGAGTTAACCCTTGTAGAGAGTTAACTAGGGTTAATGGTTTGGATTGGGTTAACATAATATCTCACAAAAATATCAAGCAACCACAAAGTCAAAGCTTCATGAAGCTTCATGGAAGCTTCATGCAAAAGCTAACCCTAATCCAAACCCTAACCAAGTTTAAACCCTAATCCAATGTTAAATTTGTAACCCTAACATGTTACAATATTATATATCACATATACAATATATTTTGTAATAATAGATAATAATACAATTAACATATATCGCATATATATCAATGTATTATCCCGTGAGAAAATGAATCTTTTAGTGAGCTAATATTAGTTAATGTAATTCAATATATCATATATATTATTATACATTAAATTATCGAATCAACACTTGATCCGATAATCCGGCTATATCGCATATAACCGACTAATACGATGACCCGGCTGTATCACATATACCTGGCCGATATCTCATATCGCGAGAATCCAATACGGTATCATATACCGCATTATCCTCGGTCCCGCACATATCACATATGTGCTCCTACTCCGTTTTGCCTGAGCCAAGAAACCTCTGTGTAGGACTCTAAAGAATCGTCAATACGCCGGCAGTAGGTGATGATCATATCAAACACCCACAAGCTGCAAGCGGTCAGCTAAACGTAACAGCCACCCAGGTATTGAGCGCTCAGAAGATCAACAAGCAAGCCTGTACATTCTCCTGTGAATCCAATCAGTAACACTCCCGTACAGTCCGGTCTCGTCGTCTGATATGTCGCACATCTCGCCTAGGGGTGGTAAACGTCAGACCCCAGTAGCTCGATAAGTCGTGTCGATATGAGGTCTATAACAGTTCGAGAAACTACTGATAACACTTACCAGTAAATCTCAACAACCCTGGACAGGGATTTCTGGTTATAGCCAATCGAACACAGCACAACATCAACTCCCTATACCGGGAGAGACGAATCCCCTCCTATCGCTCATTGCCTCCATGTGATTCGGGATTGTACCCAAAAGCCACCTTTTTGCATGCCCTCTTGGACGTGGTATGATGGAAATCAAAGCACAGTGGGAATCACACAAGACTCTATGACGATCTCGGGTCAACAGACTACTCTGTACCAGTGTCACCGGAGAACTGCCATCTGACGTAAGGTCTAATACCATCTGGGAGTTCTCGGCGAGTCCGTCCAGTGTACCCAGTCTCCACTGAGCACCCTTACACCATCCTTGATGTCAAACACCGATGGATATGGGATCATCCATCGCCCATCATATGGGTCAAGATGCGTATACGCTAGTCTACTCTGGTTTATCGATGCCCTGTTTTGATACACCCTCGACTAAGAACAGTTATAGGATGTACTCGTCGACTACCGTGGCCCCACTAGTATGATCTCATCATAGTCCCAGTAGTCGAGTACATATCCTAAGGGCTTTATCAACATGTAATATAGAGACAATCAGAGTACATGTTAAGATAAAGTACAACCAGATGGCATACTATCATGTCGAGCAAGAAAGTCCTCTTTATATATGTCCAAGCATCCACTACAATATACATCAAATGTACAGTAATGGCCTCTAGGGCATACATATAACTAACAGTCCAGACATATTCTGAGGTGGTATCACCTGATCAGGGAGATAGTTGATCGCCGGGAGATCGAGGTCAGGAGAGTTGATACGAAGGACAACACTGCGGATCCACTCATGAATGCCATTCCCCAGACACAGTTTGAGAGACTCTTCGGGATGCTGGGTATGAGATACTACAACAGCTGGCCTTAGTGCAAGTGGGAGATTGTTAGTTATGTATATGCCCTAGAGGCCATTGTTGTACATATGATGTATATTATAATGGATTCATGGATATATATAGAGAGGACTTTCTTGCTCGTCATGATAGTATGCTATTTGGTTTCACTTTATCTTAACATGCTGACTTGTATTAGTTTACTGTATTGTTCTCACATGTCGATAAAGCCCTTAGGATATGTACTCGACTACTGGGACTATGATGAGATCATAATAGTGGGGCCAGGGTAGTCAATGAGTACATCCTATAACTGTTCCTAGTCGAGGGTGTGTCGAGACAGGGCATCGATACACCAGAGTAGATTAGCGTATACGCATCTTGACCCATATGATGGGCGATGGATGATTCCATATCCATTGGTGTTTGACATCAGAGATGGTGTACAGGTGCTCAGTGGAGACTGGGTACACTGGACGGACTCGCCGAGAACTCCCAGATGGTATTATACCTCACGTCAGATGGCAGTTCTCTGGTGACACTGGTACAGGTTAGTCTGTAGACCCGAGATCGTCATAGAGTCTTTTGTGATTCCCACTGTGCTTTGATTTCCATCATACCACGTCCAAGAGGGCATGCAAAATGGTGGCTTTTGGGTACAGTCCCGAATCACATGGAGGCAATGAGCGATAGGAGGGGTTTCGTCTCTCCTGGTATAGGGAGCTGATGTTGTGCTGTGTTCGATTGGCTATAACTGGAAGTCCCTGATCAGGGCGGATATTGAGTACTACTGGTAAGTGTTATCAGTAGGTTCTCGACCTGTTATGAGCCTCACATCGACATGACTTATCGGTTACTGGGGTCTGACGTATACCACCCCTAGACTAGATATGCAACATATCAGACGAAGAGACCGGACTGGACGGGAGTGTTACTGATTGGATTCACAGGAGAATGTACAGGCTTGCTTGTTGATCTTCTGATCGCTCAATACCTGGGTGGCTGTTACGTTTAGCTGACCGCTTGCAGCCTGTGGGTGTTTGATATGATCATCACCTACTGCCGGCGTATTGACGATTCTTTAGAGTCCTACACAGAGGTTTCTTGACTCAGGCAAAACGGAGTAGGAGTACATATGTGATATGTGCGGGAGCGAGAATAATATGATATGAGATACCGTATACTATTCTCGCGATATTTGATATCAGTCGGGTCATCGGATCAAGTGTTGATTCGATGTATCGGTACATGATATATGAGTCGGTTATATGCGATATAACCGGATTGTTAGACCAAGTATTGATTCGATAATTTAATGTATAAATATATATGTGATATATTAAATTACATTATCTAATGTTGGCTCGCTTTATTGATTCATTTTCTCACCGGATAATACATTGATATATATGCGATATATGTTAATTGTATTATTTTCTTTTGTTATAAAAATATATTATATATGTGATATATAATATTATAACAAGTTATGATTACAAATGCAACATGATTAGTGGAGATTAAACATGGTTAGGGTTTGATTTGGGTTAGCTCATTCATGAAGCTTTTAGAAGCTTTTCTTTTGTTTCTTGCAAAGATATTATGTGTTGATATTTTGGAGATATTTTCCTAACCCAACCCACACCCTTAACCCTAGTTGAATCTTTACAATGGTTAAGTCTTTCTTGACTTAACCATGGTTGCAATTGTAATGATAATAACAATTCATTATTCATCACAAAAAGGATCCATTCTTCTTCTTCTTCCTTGAGCTCTTGAAAAGCTTTCTAGGTTTTTCTTTTGTGATGGATTAGTGTGAGATTATGAAAACAAAAGAGAGCTAAATTCCTACTTCATCATCCTCATCTATTCCAGCCACTTAGATTAGGGTGTTCTCTTCTCTAATACTTGATTAGAGAAGTGAGGGCTTGAGTTAAAGAAACTTCAAGGTAGATCATCTTCGAAAAGGAAGACTTCAAGCAAGCATAGATCGTTCGGCTTGTGGAGCCTCTCTTGAGTCCCGGAGATCATGGATCGCGGCGAAGGGACTACTACTCGTAGCTTATGAAGCGAAGGAGCGGACTACAAAGGTTGTAATCTCTCTCTCTTAGTTGTAAAAATATTTACATGTTATGTTAACCCTAATAATATAGCAAAGATCTTCGCTTTGGGTTGTTCGGCACGTCTAAATTTTAAATCGGGCATGGTTGATGCCTTTTAGAACCTTGTGACAGTGCCTAGTAACCCTACAAACACATATTACCATATTTAACATGTCAGTGTCATGTATGATAGCATGTTATAAATCTAGTCATCCCATACTTATTATAGGCTAATTACTCATGTAAGTTATATGTATGCCCTAGAGGCCATTATTGTACATATGATATATATTACAGTGGATGCTTGGACATACATAGAGAGGACTTTCTTGCTCGACATGATAGTATGCTATCTGGTTACTCTTTATCTTAATATGTACACTGATTGTCTCTCTGTTACATGTTGATAAAAGCCCTTAGGATGTTTACTTGACTACATGGATTGTGATGTGGATCATACTAGTGGGACAAAGGTAGTCCGTGAATACATCCTTTAATGTCCCTAGTCGTAGGTGTATCGAGACGGGGCATCGATATACCAGAGTAGACTAGAGTATACCTTCTCGACCCATGTAGATGGGCGATGGATGATCTCATATCCATTGTTGTTTGACATCAGAGATGATATACGAGTGCTCAGTGGAGACTGGGTACACTGGACGGACTCGCCGAGAACTCCTAGATGGTATTATACCTCACGTCAGATGGCAGTTCTCTGGTGACACTGGTACAGGTTAGTCTGTTGACCCGAGATCGTCATGGAGTCTTGTGTGATTCCCACTACGTTTAAGAGAACATGCAAAACGGTGGTTTTTGGGTACAATCCCGAGTCATATGGAGGCAATGAGCGATAGGAGGGGATTTCGTCTCTCCCGGTATTGGGGGTTGGTGTTGCGCTGTGCTCGATTGGCTATAACAGGAAAGTCCCTGGCCAGGGTTGTTTCTGAGATTTACTGGTAAGTGTTATCAGTAGTTTCTCAACCCGTTATGAGCCTCACATCGGCATGACTTATCAAGCTATTGGGGTCTGACGTTTACCACCCCCAGGCGAGATATGCGACATATCGGATGAACAGACCAGACTGTACGGTAGTGTTACTGATTAGATTCGCAGGAGTATGAGCAGGCTTGCTTGTTGATCTTCTGATCACTCAATACTCGGATGGCCGTTACGTTTAGCAGACCGCTTGCGGCTTGTGGGTGTTTGATATGATCATCATGTTAGTTATGTATATGCCCTAGAGGCCATTATTGTACATATGATGTATATTATAGTGGATGCTTGGATATATATAGAGAGGACTTCTTGCTCGATATGATAGCATGCTTTCTGGTTACTCTTTGTCTTAACATGTTGACTTGTATTGGGTTACTGTCTTGCTCTCACATATTGATAAAGCTCTTAGGATATGTACTTGACTGCTAGGACTATGATGCAGATCATACTAATGGGGCCAGGGTAGTCCACGAGTACATCCTATAATTGTTCCTAGTCAAGGGTGTATCAAGACAGGGCATCGATACTCCAGAGTAGACTAGTGTATACGCATTTTGACCCATATGATGAGCAATGGATGATCCCACATCCATTGATGTTTGACATCAAAGATGGTGTATGGGTACTCGGTGGAGACTGGGTACACTGAACGGACTCGCCGAGAACTCCTAGATGGTATTATACCTATCGTCAGATAGCAGTTCTCTGGTGACACAGGTACAGGTTAATCTGTAGACCCGAGATCGTCATAGAGTCTTGTATGATTCCCACTGTGCTTTGATTTCCACCTTACCACGTTCATGAGAACATGCAAAACGGTGGGTTTTGGGTACAGTCCCGAATCACATGGAGGCAATGAGCGATATGAGAGGTTTCGTCTCTCCCGGTATTGGGGGTTGATATTGCGCTGTGTTCGATTGGCTATAACTGGAAGTCCCTGGCCAGGGCTGATATGGAGATCTACTGGTAAGTGTTATCAGTAGTTTCTCGACCTGTTATGAGCCTCACATCGATACGACTTATCGGTTACCGGGGTCTGACGTTTACCACCCCTAGACTGGATATGCGGCATATCAGACTAAGAGACCAGACTGTACGGTAGTGTTACTGATTGGATTCACAGGAGTGTGTGCAAGCTTGCTTGTTGATCTTCTGATCGCTCAATACCCGGGTGGCTGTTACGTTTAGCTGACCGCTTGCAGCTTGTGGGTGTTTGATATGATCATCACCTACTGCCGGCGTATTGACGAGTTTTTAGAGTCCTACACAGAAGTTTTCTGGCTCAAGCGAAACGGAGTAGGAGCACATATGTGATATGTGCGGGAGCGAGAATAATACGATATGTGATACCGTATTCTATTCTCGCGATATATGATATCGGCCGGTTATATGTGATATAACTGGGTCATCGGATCAAGTGTTGATTCGATGAAACGATATATTTTATATTAGTCGGTTATATGTAATATAGCCGGATTATCGGATCAAGTGTTGATTCGATAATTTTATGTATAATTATATATTTGATATATTAAATTACATTAACTAATATATGCTCACTTAAGTATTTCATTTTCTCATTTTGGATACATTTAACATATATGTGATATATGTTTGTTGTATTCTTTTCTTTTTGTTACATTATATATTATATATGTGATATATAATATTGTAACATGTTAGGTTATAAATGCAACTAGGGTTTAATGAGATTCACACCATGGCTATAATTAGGGTTAGACTTATTATTTATTTTAGTTAATTCTAAATTGTGGATAATTACTTAAGATATTTTCTTAAGTTGACTTAGTCCACTCTTTAGATATTTGCTAAGATATTTGTTAACCTAACCCTAACCCTAGCCCATGGTTTATTCTCTACAAGAGTTAGCCATGATACTTTTAACCCTTGGTTACATTTCTAACCTCATGAGAATTCATTCTCACTTGATCTTGAGCTTCTTCTTCTTCTTGCTCTTGATTCTCGCTCTCTTGATTTCTTCATGTGATGAAAAAATAGTGAGAAATAAAATACTAAAGTGAGCAAAATTCCTACTTCATCATCCTCATCTATTTTAGCCACTTATATTAGGGTATTTGCTTCATTAATACCTCATTAGTGAAGTGAAAGCTTGGGTTTGTGTTGCTTCGACTTAGATCATCTTGGATTATGAAGACTACAAGCAAGGATGCCTCATTCACTTCATGGAGCCTCTCTAAAGTCCGGGAGCATGATGATCGCAGCAAAGGGACTTCAACTCGGAGCTTTAGAAGTGAAGGAGAGGACTACAAAGGTTGTAATTCCTAATCACTTAGATGTTATGTTGTTAACTTGTAGTTTAGTTTGATTCTCTAGTTATAGATTCATGGTTAGGGTTATCTAGAACGACAAAAATTTAAACTTGGCATGGATGATGCTACCCGAAACCTTATTGCCGTCCTACGTATCCCAACAGTGGTATCAGAGCCTAGCTGGAGAATTAGACGGATAAATGTAGAATTACGAAACCGAGACAACTCCGAAACACCCTTTACAAAACACTAGTTTCTATCTAATTTTTTCAGTTGTCAATTTTTTTTTCAAACAGTTGCAGAATGTTGTATGTGATACGATATGAACACCGTACAAATTTTAGCTTTTCCCCTCGGAAAATGGCCGAGCACATCATGATGAAAACCGGCCAGATCGGCCAATTTGTGGAATTTTAGTTGAAATTTGTACAGTGTTCTAGTCTCTGGGGTTTGGTAATTCAGGTGTTGTTTGTTTTTGGTAAATTTGCATGTGATGTCATCTATTTACATAGGCATTTCGGAGTGTTTCGTATTTGTAATTCTAGTTTGTTTTCGGGTTATTTAGACGTGTTAAAAGGTTTGAACGGATATCAATAACTCACTTTTTCCCTTGCTAGAAATTTTTCCAAGTATTGGATTTTTCCTTAGTTTAAAACTTTCAGAAACCCATGCAAGCGATTCTGTGGACCCTCTAGAAGAACGAAACCCTAACTCGATTATGTGACCGTCAGAACCGCCACTAAACCCTAGGCTTTGTGGTAGTTCAGCGGTGCCATATATGAGGCATTGGTTAACCCTTCTATGGCTGGTTCATAGGAGCCGTGGCATATTCTGGGACCTTTTGAACTCTACTCAAGTGTTGAGCTATTTGGAAAATTTTGGGTATTTGTTCATTCGATCGGAAAGTTTAACATTGTCTAGTTATCTGGAATGTGATACAATATGTGGAATTCATATAGTTAGACATGAAATCTGTAATATGTGATATTTCGGGTTTATGATATCTAAGGTGATTGTGGATTCCAAATGTTGTAGTTTTCCACTTTATTTTCTGCGACCGTAAGTTTAATATGTGGTGTATCGCCGTTTTCGTTGCTATACATCAACAAAAATTGGGATACGCATATTTACTTACGTTGATGACATGTGATGTTATGTGTTGCTGTGATATGTTATATTGGATCGTGGTGATTTGAATAGCCGGGGGTTTTATGTGAGATGGGAGTTTTTCATTTTCATTCATGTAAAATTCAATGAATGTAATATTCTTTCATTGGGACACTTCCGGGTTGAGGATGATGTCACCATTGCATATTATTTACCTTTCCGCATTAGGATAGACCCAAGGAGAGGAGCATAAGTAACCGGGTTCTAGAGTCCAGTGGGAGACCAACTCGAGGAGTCGAGTCTGGGTCTCGAATTGGTAGGGTTGTTTGTCACTTTCGTAGGGGTCTAGGGATGTGAGTTTGGCTATTCATCGCTACCGTGGAATCCTTGTTTTATACAGGCTCAAAATAAAACACGGACCTCCTAGTATATCCAATATTTCATATGTTATCTTCTGCTGCTAATATTCTGTGATGTGATTGTTAGTTGTATGTATGCCCTAGAGGCCAGTATTGTACAGATTATGTATATTATATTGGATGCTTGGACATATATAGAGATGACTTTCTTGCTCGACATGATAGTATGCTATCTGGTTGCTATTTATCTTAACATGTACACTAGTCTCTTTATACTGTCTTATAGTTACATGTTGGTAAAGCCCTTAGGATTTGTACTTGACTACCTGGACTATGATGGAGATCATACTAGTGGGGACATGGTAGTCCATAAGTACATCCTTCAAGGTCCCTAGTCGTGGGTGTATCGAGACGGGGCATCGATATACCAGAGTAGACTAGCGTATACGCTTCTCGACCCATGTGATGGGCGATGGATGATCCCATATCCATTGGTGTTTGACATCAGAGATGGTATACGGGTGCTCAGTGGAGACTGGGTACACTGGACGCACTCGCCGAGAACTCCCAGATGGTATTATACCTCACGTCAGATGGCAGTTCTCAGGTGACACTTGTGCAGGTTGGTCTGTAGACCCGAGATCGTCATAGAGTCTTGTGTGATTCCCACTGTGCTTTGATCTCCACCTTACCACGTCCATGAGGGCGTGCAAAATGGTAGTCTTTGGGTACAGTCCCGAGTCACATGGAGGCAATGAGCGATAGGAGGGGTTTCGTCTCTCCCGGTATTGGGGGTAGATGTTGCGCTGTGCTCGATTGGCCGTAACAGGGAAGTCCCTGGCCAGGGCTGATCAGAGATTTGCTGGTAAGTGTTACTAGTAGTTTCTCGACCCGTTACGAGCCTCACATCAGCACGACTTATCGGGTTATTGGGGTCTGACGTATACCACCCCTAGACTTGATATGCGACATATCAGACGAAGAGACTGGACTGTATGGTAAGTGTTACTGGTCGGATTCGCAGGAGTATGAGCGGGCTAGCTCGTCGATCTTTTGATCGCTCAATACCCGGGTGGCCGTTACGTTTAGCAGACCGCTTGCGGCTTGTGGGTGCTTGATATGATCATCATCTGCTACCGGCGTATTGGCGAGTCTTTAGAGTCCTACACAGAGGTTTCCTGGCTCAAGCGAAACGAAATAGGAGCGCATATGAGATATGTGCAGGACCGAGAATAATGCGTGTATGTGATACCGCATTTCATTCTCGCGATATATGTTTCGAATGGTTATATTCGATATGACCTAGTTATCGAATCATTGATTCGATAAATCGATGCATTGAATACTAGTCGGTTATGTGCGACATGACCGGATCATTGAATCAAGTGTTGATTTAATGATTTAATGTATAATTATATATTTGATATATTACTTTGCATTAACTAGTATTGGTTCACTTTAAACGGATTTTTCTCACTTGATGCACATTGTATATGTGATATGCTTTCGTGCACTTTTTGTATCATGTTTGATGATACTTGATCATATGGTTAAGTGAATAGGATTAAACCATGGTTATTATGATAATTAGGGTTTTACATATTTATTTATTCATTTATTTGTTCTTTTATTCATTTGGATAAGTATAAATGATAATGGTGGCAAGTTTTGTTTCTTATGAGATGCTTCATGAACATTTGACTTTATGCAACCATTCTTGTCATTTTGCTTAACCCTAACCCACTCTAATCACCATGGTTAATTCTCTACACTTAACCTTAGTTAAGTTATGATAAATATTGAGTTTATTATTCATTTAACTCAAGTTATCATAATATTCCAGCTCATCTTCTTCTTCTTCTTCTTCAAGTGAGCAACCTTCATGCCATCAATGGCAACTTGTGATCTAGTGAGCAAAATCCAAATCTAAAGTGAACCCATCTCCTATTTCTTCACCCTCTACCTCTAGCCAAGTTGTAGAGTGTGTTTTCTTCACAAATTTCATCACTTTGTGAAGTCGGAGCTTGAACTTGCGATGCCTCGACGTAGATCGTCTTTGACACGAAGCCGGCGACCTAGCTCACCCGTTTCTCCGACGAAGCCGACACTTGAGCCCGGAGTTCGACTTGGACAGCGAGGAGACATCGTTGCGGAGCCGTGGAGGTGGACATCCGGATCTACAAAGGTTGTATTTCCGTATCCTAGTAGTTAAGTGTTAACTAGCTTTTTATTTCGCCTAAACATCTAGTTTAAGATCCGTAGTCTAGGGTTTCTCGGCACAAAATTTTTAAATTGGCATGTTCGATGCCTTGTGAGACCTTACTAGAGTGCCTAGGAACCTTTCACTGGTATCAGAGCCTAGCTAGAGCCTTAGGCGAAGTCTAGACGGAGTTTGAAGTCCGGACGAACCCGAAACCCCGATGCCCAAGAGCTCTCTGGACATTTCATGAAATCTGGGAATTTTTGATATTAAAAATGTCTAAAAAATTCAGTAAAGAATTATAAGAATTACGGTGCATTTATTTTTTAATGAACAGTTCCTTCAGCCGCGGAAGAGCGGCAGAAGCATGGCTTCTGCCGCGGTTCCGCAGCCATTTAGTGACGTCAGCCCTATTTAAATGCACAGTAATACCTATAAATTCCACTGAGTTTTCTGGGAATTTTTAAATTGATTTAAGGGTTGAGTGCTCTGGGGTTATATTGGGAATCGACGATTCGATCGGAATATCAAACTTTGTCTAAGTGTTTTTCCAGATAACTGTAGAATATGTTAAAGAGTTCGACCGGATGTAAATACCCAACTTTTCCCCTGCCGGAAAAATTCCAAGTGTTGGATTTTTCTGTGGTTAAAAGACGTTCGAAGTAGTGCAAGTAACGCGATGGTCCCTCTAGAAGACAACAAACCTTAACTCGATTATGTGACCGTCTTGAACTGCCCTTTGAACCTTCGGGTTTGGGGCAGTACGGCGTGCCACATGTGAGGCGTTGGCTTGACCCTTCTACGGCTGGACCGTTGGTACTGAGGTATGAAGTGAATGTCTTTGAACCTATTTCATGTGTTGATCGGTGTCGGGAAAACTTGGGTGTTCGAGTGTTCGATCGGAAAGTTTAATATATTCTATTTATCCGGAATTGGATACAATAATTGGAATTCACAAACAGTTATGTGATAACTGAATGAATGTTATAAATCTAGCAATTTAGTCCCATATGATATTGAAAAGAGTTTTCAATAATGAGACTAAAATGCGGGATTTATATCTGTTAGGCATGCGATGTCTAAAGAGGTTGCGGATTCCAATTGTTGTAGTTTTACACTTTCTTTTCTGTGACCGTAAGTGTAGTATGTTCATATCGCCGGTTTCGTTGCTATACGTCAACAACAATTGGGGTATGCATACTTACTTACGTTGATGACATGTGATGTTATGTGTTGCTGGTTATGTTATATTGGATCGTCGTGTTTGAATAGCCGGGGGTTTTTATGTGAGATGAGTGTTTTTCATTTTCATTCATGTATAAAAACTTGTATGTAATATTCTTTCATTTGGGGCGCTTCCAGGTAGCGGAAGTTGTCACCCTTTGTATATTATTTACTTTTCCGCATTAGGATAGACCCAAGGAGGGGAGCACAAGTAACCGGGTTCTGGGGTCCAGTGGGAGACCAACTCGAGGAGTCGAGTCCGGGTCTCCTAACCCTAGAATTGGCAGGGTTGCTTGCCGCTCTCGTAGGGGTCTAGGGGTGTGGGATTGGCTATTCATCACGACCGTGGAATCCGTGTTTTATACTGGCTCGTATTGAAAACACGGACGTCCTAGTATATCCAATATTTCATATGTTTATTTTGCTGCGATATCTGTGTTGTGACTCTGTGATGGATATAGTATATAGTATATATGATATATTATATAGACGTTACTTATGTTTTACACCCGCGCTAGCCCTGCCCTGCTCTGTCGTTAGTTACCTAACCTAACGGTGCACGAGGGGACATCGAGGCGAATGCGGATGGCATAAGTGTACGTCATATCTATCTGTGATGTTTAGGTATTTAAATGATGGGACTTCATTAATGTGATTAATGAAAGATAAGAAACCTAAGATGTTGTAGAATCGAATTTTAAAATAAAACAGGTAGCTACAGTTCTTGCTTTGCACAGCGGTATATATGATATACCCCGCACCTTATTCGATGAGGAAAGGACCGAGATCCCTTCACCGGGAGTGACTCCTTTAGCAATAACTGGCAGATGCTACACACTAGGTTTGCTTTTGACTGCTTTTGCGTTTTTGCTTTGCATAGCGGTATATATGATATACCCCGCACCTCATTCGACGAGGAAAGGACCGAGATCCCTTCACCGGGAGTGACTCCTTTAGCAAAACTAGAAAAGCCTCAAAATCACTCCATTTCAAAACTTTATTTGATTCTACAACGATATCAAGTTCATTACGCTCATGGTTTTTATGAAAAACCTGCGTAGCCCTCCGTCATTTCAGATAAATTACATATAGTATTCGTGCTACATTTGTTGGCTTTCGTCAAGGTGTAGTGTGCGGTAGCTATGTGCTGTTTATCTGCTGCATATGATGGACTGGATTAGGGTAGTCGTACGGCTTTGTTGGCTTTCGTCAAGGGTCGTGCGGGTGGGTTTAATTCAGTCAAGAAATGTACGGGTTGAACTTGACTAGCGGGCTGTGGTTTGTTGGCTTTCGTCAAGGTCATAGCACGCTAGGGGCAAAATATTATCGGGAATTTCAAGTGTTGAAATTTGCAATGAGATTGCATACCTTCTATGAGATAGATGGATCCCGATACCCGCTGCGAGTAAGAGTTACTCCTGGGAGAGTTTTACACATTACAATTAGCCGATCAAGTAGGTGTCTAGAAAGGTGTTAACGAGGTTACGCCTCTGGGAAAACGAGGTTTACAGTAATTAGGTTCGTACGAAAGCACGGGGGACCTCCCTCAAAGTACCGACACTGGCCTGGCTGAAAGATTGGCAAACTTGTAGTGTGTAATTAATCCCGGCTAGTCTTTCCTTTTAGGGTTTGGAGGAAGATTTGATAAAAAGCAGTGGGAGCCATCCTGATTAGATAAGATAATAACCAATCTGATCTTGCACGAGCTCACGCTAAAGTGTTTTCTTCTCTCTCTCTCCAGGTAGCGACTATTTCATGCCTTAATCAAGATAATAATATGGATGTATTGACCGAACCCGCATGTTATACTGTGCTGGGGAACGTTGGTTCCGTTCATTCTTATAAAAGTTATAGAAATGAACAGGATATAGGGGAATACCAGGATTCCCATGCCACCCGAATGAAGAAAGTACATGTTGATGCATTTTCTTCGGGTGTGTTCGTTACTGAGAACTGTTTCTCCATTTGCTCTACGTCCTGAGTATTAGATACCGGGTCAGGATCCCATATATGTAATCAGTTACATGGGCTTAGAAAAGGTAGAGAACTTGGAGAAGGTGATAAAGACATAAGAGTTGGAAATGGTGCAATTGTTGCAGCTAAGACTGTCGGGGAATATCACCTTGTATTACCAACTGGAAATACATTGGTTCTGAACGAATGCTATTACATGCCGAACCTGATATGCAACATTATATCGGTTTCTTTATTAAGTAAAGAGGGATATAATTTTGTATTACAGGACAATGTTATGAACATTTTCCATAACCAAAAGTTGGTTAGATCAGGCACGTTATGCAATGGCATTTATGTTCTAAATCAATCAACAGTTCTGAGCATAACAAACGCACACAAGAGGAAGAGTTCTGAACTCAATGAATCCTTTTTGTGGCATTGTAGACTGGGTCACATCAATGTGACACGACTGGCTAAGTTGCATAAGGATGGATATTTGAAACCTTTCGAATTTTCATCTTATGACACTTGCCAGTCATGTCTCAAAGGCAAGATGACCAAGACTCCGTTTACGGGACACGGAGAAAGAGTTACCGAACTCTTAGGACTGATACATAGTGATGTATGTGGTCCCATGTCTACACATGCCAGGGATGGTTCTTCGTACTTCATTACATTCACTGACGATCTCTCAAGATACGGACATGTGTACTTAATAAGACACAAGTCTGAAGCTTTTGAGAAATTTAGAGAATATAAACAAGAAGTCGAAAACCAAACCGGAAAAAGTATTAAAATCCTTCGATCTGATCGAGGAGGTGAATACTTGAGCAATGAATTCCTGGAATTCCTAAAAGAGAATGGGATTCTCTCTCAGCTGACTCCTCCATATACACCACAGCACAACGGTGTATCAAAACGGAGGAACCGCACCCTATTAGATATGGTGCGCTCTATGATGAGCACAGCTGAGTTACCTATTTCCTTCTGGGGGTATGCGCTTGAGACAGCCATACATCTATTGAATATGGTCCCCACCAAATCTGTGCCTACCACTCCATATGAGATATGGAAAGGGAAGAGACCATGTCTTAACTATGTTAAGATATGGGGTTGTCCAGCCTATGTCAAACGACAAAATCCGGACAAACTCGAGGCACGGTCTGTTCTATGCAAATTTGTAGGATATCCCAAGAATTCTCAAGGGTATATCTTCTACCACCCTGAGGAACAAAGAGTGTTTGTTTCTCGGCATGCCACCTTTTTAGAAAAGGAATTTCTTGAAAAAGAAATTAGTGGTCATGAGGTAGAACTGGAAGAGGTTCCAGCTGCAGAAGCTACAACAGAAGATCTGGTGGAACCAGAGGATTCCATAGTTCCCGATGAACCCCAGCCACTCCGCCGATCTAGTAGGGTTTCTCGTCCACCTGAGAGATACTATGGTTTTCTCATTGATGGTGGTAGTGAGGATTGCATCATGGAGGATGATGACCCAACTAGCTTCGAGCAGGCCATCACGAGTGGGGACTCAGTGAAATGGCTGGATGCTATGCGGTCCGAGATGGATTCCATGTACACTAACAAAGTATGGACTTTGGAAGTTGCTCCTGAAGGGGTAAAACCCATTGGGAGCAAGTGGATCTTTAAGAAACTTGGTGTAGATGGGAAAGTGGAGACTTTCAAAGCTAGACTTGTAGCAAAGGGTTTTCGTCAAAGACCAGGTGTGGACTATGACGAGACCTTTTCTCCAGTGGCTATGCTTAAATCCATCCGAATCATGCTTGCCATTGCTGCCTTTCATGACTACGAAATCTGGCAAATGGATGTTAAGACCGCCTTTCTAAATGGTGATTTAGAAGAGTGCGTGTACATGACTCAGCCAGAGGGCTTCGTAGACAGTGGGAGCAGCGGGAAGGTGTGCAAGCTGCTTAAATCCATTTATGGATTAAAGCAAGCATCGCGGAGTTGGAACATCTGCTTTGACGTCGTTATCAAAGAGTTTGATTTCGTCAAAAATCCAGATGAACCTTGTATCTACAAGAAGGTGGCAGAGAGTAAGGTTGTCTTCCTCGTATTGTACGTGGACGACATACTCTTGATAGGAAATGATATTCCTATGCTGCAATCGGTCAAGCTCTTCTTATCACAAAGATTCTCAATGAAAGATCTTGGTGATGCCTCCTGCATATTGGGAATTAGGATCTATAGAGATAGATCCAAACGGATTTTGGGATTGTCCCAATCCAGGTACATTGACACCATACTAAAGAGGTTTAGTATGGAAGAGTCCAAGCGTGGGAACTTGCCCACGATCTCTGGAGTCACTCTCTCCAAAGAGATGTCTCCCAAGACTGATTTGGAGAGAGCTCGCATGCAAGGGATACCCTACGCTTTGGCGGTAGGCTCTATCATGTATGCGATGCTATGTACCAGACGCGATGTAGCATACTCACTAAGTGTAGTGAGCAGGTATCAAGCTGATCCTGGAGAGAGTCACTGGACAGCTGTGAAGAGCATTCTCAAGTACTTGCGAAGGACTAGAGATATGTTCTTGGTGTATGGTAACGGAGAACTCTAAGTGGAGTCCTTTACCGATTCGAGCTTCCAGAGTGATAAGGACGACTCTAAGTCGCAGTCGGGCTTTGTCTTTACCCTTTTCGGAGGGGCGGTTAGCTGGAAGAGTTCCAAGCAGGAAACCGTGGCAGACTCGACGATGGAGGCTGAATACATCGCTGCCAACGATGCTGCTAAAGAAGCTGTCTGGGTCAAAAAGTTCATTACTGAACTTGGAGTGGTTCCATCCATTGAGCATCCAATACCTTTGTATTGCGATAACAATGGAGCGGTGGCTTTGGCCAAGGAACCCAGGTCCCATCAGCGATCCAGGCATATTCTGAGGCGGTATCACCTGATCCGGGAGATAGTTGATCGCCGGGAGATCGAGGTCAGGAGAGTTGACACGAAGAACAACACGGCGGATCCACTCACGAAGGCCATTCCCCAGATACAGTTTGAGAGACTCTTCGGGATGCTCGGTATGAGATACTACAGCAGCTGGCCCTAGTGCAAGTGGGAGATTGTTAGTTGTATGTATGCCCTAGAGGCCAGTATTGTACAGATTATGTATATTATATTGGATGCTTGGACATATATAGAGATGACTTTCTTGCTCGACATGATAGTATGCTATCTGGTTGCTATTTATCTTAACATGTACACTAGTCTCTTTATACTGTCTGATAGTTACATGTTGGTAAAGCCCTTAGGATTTGTACTTGACTACCTGGACTATGATGGAGATCATACTAGTGGGGACATGGTAGTCCATAAGTACATCCTTCAAGGTCCCTAGTCGTGGGTGTATCGAGACGGGGCATCGATATACCAGAGTAGACTAGTGTATACGCTTCTCGACCCATGTGATGGGCGATGGATGATCCCATATCCATTGGTGTTTGACATCAGAGATGGTATACGGGTGCTCAGTGGAGACTGGGTACACTGGACGCACTCGCCGAGAACTCCCAGATGGTATTATACCTCACGTCAGATGGCAGTTCTCAGGTGACACTTGTGCAGGTTGGTCTGTAGACCCGAGATCGTCATAGAGTCTTGTGTGATTCCCACTGTGCTTTGATCTCCACCTTACCACGTCCATGAGGGCGTGCAAAACGGTGGTCTTTGGGTACAGTCCCGAGTCACATGGAGGCAATGAGCGATAGGAGGGGTTTCGTCTCTCCCGGTATTGGGGGTAGATGTTGCGCTGTGCTCGATTGGCCGTAACAGGGAAGTCCCTGGCCAGGGCTGATCAGAGATTTGCTGGTAAGTGTTACTAGTAGTTTCTCGACCCGTTACGAGCCTCACATCAGCACGACTTATCGGGTTATTGGGGTCTGACGTATACCACCCCTAAACTTGATATGCGACATATCAGACGAAGAGACTGGACTGTATGGTAAGTGTTACTGGTCGGATTCGCAGGAGTGTGAGCGGGCTAGCTCGTCGATCTTCTGATCGCTCAATACCCGGGTGGCCGTTACGTTTAGCAGACCGCTTGCGGCTTGTGGGTGCTTGATATGATCATCATCTGCTACCGGCGTATTGACGAGTCTTTAGAGTCCTACACAGAGGTTTCCTGGCTCAAGCGAAACGAAATAGGAGCGCATATGAGATATGTGCAGGACCGAGAATAATGCGTGTATGTGATACCGCATTTCATTCTCGCGATATATGTTTCGAATGGTTATATTCGATATGACCTAGTTATCGAATCATTGATTCGATAAATCGATGCATTGAATACTAGTCGGTTATGTGCGACATGACCGGATCATTGAATCAAGTGTTGATTTAATGATTTAATGTATAATTATATATTTGATATATTACTTTGCATTAACTAGTATTGGTTCACTTTAAACGGATTTTTCTCACTTGATGCACATTGTATATGTGATATGCTTTCGTGCACTTTTTGTATCATGTTTGATAATACTTGATCATATGGTTAAGTGAATAGGATTAAACCATGGTTATTATGATAATTACGGTTTTACATATTTATTTATTCATTTATTTGTTCTTTTATTCATTTGGATAAGTATAAATGATAATGGTGGCAAGTTTTGTTTCTTATGAGATGCTTCATGAACATTCGACTTTATGCAACCTTTCTTGTCATTTTGCTTAACCCTAACCCACTCTAATCACCATGGTTAATTCTCTACACTTAACCTTAGTTAATTTATGATAAATATTGAGTTTATTATTCATTTAACTCAAGTTATCATAATATTCCAGCTCATCTTCTTCTTCTTCTTCAAGTGAGCAACCTTCATGCCATCAATGGCAACTTGTGATCTAGTGAGCAAAATCCAAATCTAAAGTGAACCCATCTCCTATTTCTTCACCCTCTACCTCTAGCCAAGTTGTAGAGTGTGTTTTCTTCACAAATTTCATCACTTTGTGAAGTCGGAGCTTGAACTTGCGATGCCTCGACGTAGATCGTCTTTGACACGAAGCCGGCGACCTAGCTCACCCGTTTCTCCGACGAAGCCGACACTTGAGCCCGGAGTTCGACTTGGACAGCGAGGAGACATCGTTGTGGAGCCGTGGAGGTGGACATCCGGATCTACAAAGGTTGTATTTCCGTATCCTAGTAGTTAAGTGTTAACTAGCTTTTTATTTCGCCTAAACATCTAGTTTAAGATCCGTAGTCTAGGGTTTCTCGGCACAAAAATTTTAAATTGGCATGTTCGATGCCTTATGAGACCTTACTAGAGTGCCTAGGAACCTTTCAGTGATCATTTTATATGTGTGAGACGAATGCTTTATTATTGTATATATTGTAAGTCCATGCTACCTCTCCCGGTACTTTCGGGCATGCGGAATTTGGTGAAAAACAATTTTCTTAAAGATGGTAACATGGACTCAAAACCGGATCTTTGTTAAACATCTAACTAACAACCTAACTACGAGTTGCTAACTACTCGGTTAGGGGGTTATACCTTTCTTTTTCTCGAACTCCTTCGTCTTCAAGCTTCGATGGTCGTCCGAATCGGCTTCTCCCCGTCGTCTCCTTGCGCCGAAGATAGATCCACCTGAAAGCTTCAACCTTTGGCTCCTTCTTCGAACTTTGAAGAAACTAGTTCACTCGGTTTGCTAAACCTTGTGAACTAGAGTGAGTAGAGAAGAGTTTGTATGGGATTTTATCTATGGTTCTTGGTTCTCAACTCATGAGACAAGTGAACCATAGAGTCAAGAGAGGGAGAGCAAGAGGAGGAAGATGGGAGCTCAAGAACAAGAGAGAGAATGAGCATGAAAGAATGAGAGAAGACTTTTCTCATTTGGCTCTCATAATCCAAAACAATCATAACACATCATATCAATCAAGTATTATGTGATGGTTTAAGCAACCATAGCCATATCATTTCATGCACTCATTTTGCACAAAAGAGCAAGAAAGCAAAAGTCTTTGCCATGAAATGATAGCTATAGTTATCATGATGGTCAACTAGTCAAGCCTAGTCAACCGGTCAACAAAGTCAACAAGTCAACAAAAGTCAACAAGTCAATCCTTCAACAACCATGTCACCATAATACTTAATTAATATAATTGTTAATCACATATCATATTCTCATTAGGGTTGAGCAAAAAGTCAATAGTCAACGGTCAACGGTCAACAACCCTATTGAGAATCCTCTGCCTCTGTCTCTCTGTCAACTGTGCATACACACCCGCATCCGCGTTCCGAGGAACACGAATACACACTGGATAAATCCAATCCCAAAAGGTACACTAGGATCTGGCTTAAACCAAAGCCCGCTAGTGTAAACTGTCCGGACACTGTACGTGCACAAGTGCACGGATGTGACCGAACCCTGTCGCAAAACCATGCGACCTGTCGCAAAACCATGCGACCTCTACTCTTTTGCCTAAAGGCGAATATATTTCTGTGTGGGACTCTAAAGACTCGACACTACGCTGGCAGTAGGTTTAACCACAGACCGCAAGCGGCACTAGCTGTGCGTAACGGTCCCCAGGTAGATGTCGACAAGAAGACTGACGAGGCGAAACCCATCTGAACTCCTACTGAGCCTGAATGTGACATTCTCCGTTCAGTCCGGTCTGTTCGTCTGATACATCGCATGGCGGGCCTAGGGGGCGGTAAACGTCAGTCCCCCAATAGCGGTACAAGTCGTGTCGGAGTGAAGCCCAAAACACCCTGAGATAACACTGGAAGCCTACCAGTATATCTCGTTTGCCCTGGCCAGGGACTACTCGTGTAATGGCTCTCCTAGACACAGCGCGATGTCAACCCCCAATACCGGGAGAGACGAATCCTGTCTAACCGTCACTGCCTCCAAGTGCTTCGGGACTGCACCCAACTACCACCTGTTTGCACGACTCCTTTGAGCCGTGGTAGGGTAGTAATCAAAGTACAGTGGGAACACACTCGAGGCGAAGTGACAGTGTCAAGTCAGCGGACTAAGCTGTACTCATGTCACCTGGGAACTGATAACTGACGATAGGCATAATACCAACTAGTCAGTTCCCGACGAGTCTTGTCCAGTGTACTCGTAACCCAACGAGCACCCGCATACTCTCTCAAGTACGACGTAGCGACGGCTGTGGGACAGATCGTCTCCCACACTGGGATGAGAAGCGCATGCGCTAGTCTACTCCAGAGTATCGATGCCCTGTCTCGATAGTCCTGCGACCAGGGACCTGCATAAGGATGTGCTTATAGATTACCCAGCCCCACTAGTGTGACTGCCATCACAACGCTGGTAATCAAGCAAAGATCCTAAGGGCTCCATTAATGCGTATATGTGATATAATAAAATAAACACATGTACACATTGAAGTAGAAACAAACCAAGTAGCATACTACTATTTTGAGCAAGATTGTATATACAAGGTGAATATCCCAAGCTTCCATTAAGTAATATACAAACGAGTATGATACAGTAATGGCCTCTAGGGCATATACACTAACAATCTCCTACTTGCACTAAGGCCATGTACTGGCGTATCGAAGACCTATCATCTCGATCAGCCGCTCGAACTGAGTCTGGGGCAAGGCCTTGGTGAATGGATCTGCAGTGTTATCTTCTGAAGCGACTCTCCGAACCTCGATCTCCTGGCGATCCACGATCTCCCTGATCAGGTGATACCGCCTCAAGATGTGTCTGGATCTCTGATGGGACCTGGGTTCCTTCGCTAAAGCTATAGCCCCGTTGTTTTCGCAATACAGAGGTATTGGATCAACAATGGACGGAACCACCTGAAGTTCTTTCAAGAACTTCTTCATCCAGACAACTTCTTTTGCGGCATCAGATGCAGCGATGTATTCCGCTTCCATCATCGAGTCTGCAACGGTTTCCTGTTTGGAACTCTTCCAACACACCGCTCCTCCATTGAGGGTAAAGACAAAACCCGACATGGACTTGGAATCATCCTTGTCACTCTGGAAGCTGGAGTCAGCAAAGGCCTCGATCTGGAGGTCTTTTCCGCCATACACCAAGAACATCTCCTTAGTCCTCCTCAGGTACTTGAGAATGTTCTTTACCGCTATCCAGTGTTTCTCCCCAGGGTTTGACTGATACCGGCTTACCACACTCAGTGCATAAGCTACATCCGGTCTGGTACACAATATCGCATATATTATAGAGCCTACCGCAGAAGCGTAGGATATAATAGACACGCGATCCCTCTCCAAAACAGTCTTGGGAGACATCTCTTTAGAGAGGGTGATCCCGTGACAAGCCGGTAGGTTCCCGCGCTTGGAATCTTCCATACTGAATCTCTTCAGTATGGTGTCGATGTACCTGGACTGTGAAAGTCCTAATATCCTCTTGGATCTATCACGATGGATCCGGATCCCCAGGATGTATGAGGCATCACCTAGGTCTTTCATGGAGAACCTGTGTGACAAGAACCCCTTGACAGATTGTAGCATAGGAATGTCATTTCCTATTAAGAGAATGTCATCCACGTACAAAACGAGGAATACTACAGTTCTCGCTACAAATCTACAATAGATGCATGGTTCATCTGGATTTTTGATAAAGCCAAATTCCTTGACCGTCTCATCAAAACAGATGTTCCAACTCCGCGATGCCTGCTTTAGTCCATAGATGGACTTAAGAAACTTGCACACCTTTCCGCTGCTCCCACTCTGAATGAAACCCTCTGGTTGGTCCATATAGACACACTCCTCTAAATTTCCATTTAGAAAAGCGGTCTTTACGTCCATCTTCCAGATCTCATAATCGTGGAAGGCAGCAATGGCAAGAAGGATCCGAATGGATTTCAGCATAGCCACTGGAGAAAAGGTTTCGTCATAGTCCAAACCAGGTTTTTGACGAAAACCCTTCGCAACAAGTCTAGCTTTATAGGTCTCAACCTGTCCATCTACACTAATCTTCCTTTTGAAGATCCACTTGCATCCTACGGGTTTTACCCCGTCTGGAGCAATGTCCAACGTCCATACCTTGTTGGTGTACATGGACTCCATTTCGGTCCGCATTGCATCCAGCCATTTTACTGAGTCAACGATCTGAACGGCCTGCTGGAAGCTAGTAGGCTCATCATAATCTATGATGCAATCCTTTCTATCCCCGTCTATGAGAAAACCGTAGTATCTCTCGGGCGGATGAGACTGCCTACTACTCCTGCGGAGCAGCGTAGGAATATCCTGTTCTTTTGAACCCTCTGGTTCCACTGAGCTTTCAGTAATAGCTCGTGGTTCTGGAATTTCTTCCAGTTCTACTGCGCTCCCACTAATTTCCTTTTCTAAGAACTGGTGTTCTAGAAAGTGGGCATTACGAGAAACAAGGACTTTTTGTTCCTCTGCGTGGTAGAAAAGATACCCCCTGGTGTTCTTTGGGTATCCCACAAACTTGCACAGTACTGAGCGTGCCTCGAGTTTGTCCGCATGCTGCTTTTTGACAAAAGCTGGACATCCCCAGATCTTCAGATATTGAAGATAGGGTTTCTTCCCACTCCATAACTCATAAGGTGTGGTAGGCACAGTCTTAGTGGGAACTCGGTTCAAAAGGTATGCAGCTGATTCTAGCGCATACCCCCAGAATGATCGCGGTAACTCAGCGTTACTCATCATGGACCGTACCTTATCCAATAGGGTGCGGTTCCGTCTCTCCGATATACCGTTATGTTGCGGAGTGTATGGAGGAGTAAGCTGAGAGAGAATTCCGTTCTCTTTTAAATAGTCCAGGAACTCGGCACTCAAGTATTCACCACCTCGATCCAATCTTAGAATCTTGATACTTTTGCCGGTCTATTTTTTTACTTCATTCTTATATTCCTGGAACTTTCCAAAGGCTTCAGACTTATGTTTCATTAAGAAGACATAACCGTACCTTGAAAAGTCATCCGTAAAAGTGATGAAGTAAGAATAACCGCTTCGCGCATGTGTAGACATTGGACCGCACACGTCGCTGTGTACGAGTCCCAAGAGCTCGCTTACTCTTACTCCGTGTCCAGTGAATGGAGTCTTTGTCATCTTTCCTTTGAGACAGGATTGACAAGTGGCATACGATTGATATTCGAACGCATTCAAATATCCTTCTGTATGTAACTTCGTCAACCTTCTCTCATTGATGTGACCCAGTCTACAATGCCACAAGAAAGTCTGATTTATTTCCGGAGACTTTCTTTTGTGTGTATTCTGGACATTGAAAATCTGTGGTTGGTTTAATACGTATATACCATTGCTCAATGTACCTGACCCAATCAGAACTTGATTAAGGTGAATGTTTACAACATTACTTACAAACGCAAATTCATAACCTTCTTTAGAAACTAAAGATAAAGAAATGATATTACAAGTTGTGTTGGGTACATAAAAGCAATTACGCAAAACCAAAACATGTCCATCTGACATTCCCAGGTGATAGTCCCCCACGGCCTTAGCATCCTTGCTAGCTCCGTTTGCAACTCTGAGGGTCATGTCACCTGCTTTCAAAACACTACGGTTTCTCAATGCCTGTAAAGAATTACAAATATGAGATCCTGATCCGGTATCCAATACCCAGGAAGTAGAGTTTATTGAAAGACAGTTTTCAATAACATACATACCTGAAGCTGAAGCTGCAACCTGCTTCAATTCCTGTGTTCTGGCCTTCCAGGCCCTGCAATCATTCTTCCAGTGTCCTTTGTTATGACAATAGAAGCATTCTTCCTTATCCACAAGCTTCCCCGCTTTCTTTGTTGCTTTAGCTTTTCCCTTCGTATCCACTTTACTAACACCGCCTCTTAGTTTGGCGGGGGCTTTCTTCTTCTTTCCCTTGGCTTTCGCCTTGGACCTAGAAGAAGATGATCCTCCTACAAACAAAGTGGATGTTTCCCTACCTTTCTGTAGCGTTCCCTCTGCGCTCCTCAGCATGTTGAGGAGCTTTGAAAGTTCAACTTCTTTTTCTTGTAAGTTGAAGTTCAGTATAAACTGGGCGTAAGTGGAAGGAAGGGACTGGAGAACTAAGTCTGTATAGAGCTCACTCTCCAATGTGGTCCCTAGGTCCGCGAGCTCCTCAATGTAGCCGATCATTTTAAGCACGTGTTCTGCTACTGATGATCCGACGGCTATCCTTGCCGAAAATAACTTTTTCGACATTTCGTATCTTGCGATACGAGATTGCTCTCCATACAGTTCTTTTGTATGAAGAAATATGGATTCCAAGTCCATATTCTCGTGCCTCTTCTGATGTTCGTTGTCCATAGAGGCAAGTACGAGGCACTTGGCCTTCACGCTATCAATCTCCCAAGTCTTAGGATTTCCTTATCCGCGACGCTGGAAGTGGGACCTGGGACAGGGGGAGCTTTGGTGGTAAGAAGATACCCCAGCTTGTCATAAGTGATTGCCATCTTGACATTCCTGAGCCAATCTTTATAGTTTGGCCCTGTCAGTAAGTTTTTATCTAGAAGTAACTTAAGTCCAGTCATGTCGATTGGTCGCTGCAATTAGGAGAGAGAAGAAACACTCAGCTTGATGCTCTTGCAAGTTTAGAATGGTTTTTAGTTTGTCTAAACAGGATGGCTCCCACTGTTTCTCGAATCCCTCCTCAAACCAAAAAGGAAGAATTAGTCAGGATCAATCTCACCGTACAATACTTGCTTAACCGTTCAGCCAGGCCAGTGTCGGTACTTTGAGGGAGGTTTTCCAACGCTTTCGCGAAGTTCCTTAATTAAATAACCTCTTTTTCCTGGGGGCGTAGCCCCGCTAACACCTTTCTAGACACCTACTAGGTTTATAGCATTGATCGTTTAGTGAGAAATTTCCCGAGGAGTTGCATATACTCACAGTAGGATCAGGATCCAAATATCATCGCGTGACGAAATTGAAGGAATCTTACCAGAATCATCACACTCCAAATGGTATGCAACACTAGCAAGTTTCAGTTCTTTTGAAACTCCCGATGTGGATTTTTGCCCCATGCTCTTATGACCTTGGCGTGAGGTCAAAATGTCATAAGTCACATGTCAAGTTCTTCCCATCATTATCCAGGTTAATTTGAATCCACCCGTACCTACCCTTGACGTAGGCCAAAATGGCAGTACGGCTGTCCCAAACCAACGCATTCTATCTATGCAACAGATAAATATCCGGCAGCTACCAATCACTATGTCTTGGCGTGAGGTCAAAATACATAGCTTGAATACTACCGAATATTTAACTGAAATGATGGAGGGCTACGAATGGTTTTGGAAAAACCGTGATCGTAGTGAACTTGATATAATCGATGGAACGAGATAGCTTTTAAAAGGAGTGGCTCAAGCTCCGCATTTAAAAGTTAGTTTTGAAAAGAACCGAGTGGTTTTCCGAAAGTGTTCCAACGATTTTAACTTGGTTTATTTTCTTGCATTAGTTCTTTTAATGCATGATATTCTTGCATTAGTTCTTTTAATGCGTCCCTTCATTTAATCCTACCATTACAGAAAACAACCAAAATATGACGTACGCTTATGCCATTCGCATTCGCCACGGGGCCTCGTCATTACCCGTTAGGTTACTTAACTAACGACAGAACGGGGGCTGGGCTAGCGCGGCTGTAAAACATAAGCAACGCCTAAATAATATCATATATAGATATACTGCAATGATAGCCATTTCAGATCACAGATGAACACATTGGATATACTAGGAATTCGCAATTCGTACGAGCCTGTAACGAAAAGCAGATTACACGGTCGCGGTGAATAGCCAATACCCCACCCAAGACCCCTACGGGTGCGGCAAACTACCCGCCAAGTACCCGAAGCGAAGCAACCTCCCTCAACTCCGTGAGTAGGCCACTCGGCACTTCGGCATACCCGGTAGTTTGTGCACCCCCTCCATGGGTCTATCCTAGGAGCAAAAACAGTAAAAAGAAATTATACAATAACGGCTACAACCCCGACCCGGTTGTGCGGCCATACAAATAATTATTACATCAATTTATAAATTTATATGAATTGAAAGAAAAGAAAACTCTCGTCTCACAACCACCGGCTATCCACCCGCGACAATCCAATGAATTCATATACACATTCCAATAACATTACAGATCACAGATTTGTATAACCCCCACTAATCGACATATAGCGATTAGCAGACGTTCAATACAAATATCACATCACAGAAAAACCCGTCAGCTTAAGTCTTTTAGAAGTTCGATCAAAAATACGGATTTTCAGGATCCCAAAAATAAAATTTTCGTTCTGGAAAATCTGGGCAGAAAATATATATTCCAAAAATCCTAAAACAACCCCAGAAAAACACTGCACCAAACTTGGACCTCGGCCGAGTCAACTCGGCCGCGGAACCGCGGCGGGAGCGTGCTCCCGCCGCGTTTCCGCGGCGCTTTGACTCGATCGTTGGACCAAATTTAGTGGGTGTTCACACAAAAGCCTGAGCCGATTTTTAAGATAAAATTTATCAACTTTTGAACAGAATAAAAATTGGCAGAAACTTGAAAATCTCGGGTTCGTTTCGTGACTTTTCTTTGATCGATCTTCTAGCTACTTTGCTAACATGTTAGATAGAGTTTAACTAGGCTCTGATACCACTGTAAGTCCATGCTACCTCTCCCGGTACTTTCGGGCATGCGGAATTTGGTGAAAAACAATTTTCTTAGAGGTGGTAACATGGACTCAAAACCGGATCTTTGTTAAACATCTAACTAACAACCTAACTACGAGTTGCTAACTACTCGGTTAGGGGGTTATACCTTTCTTTTTCTCGAACTCCTTCGTCTTCAAGCTTTGATGGTCGTCCGAATCGGCTTCTCCCCATCGTCTCCTTGCGCCGAAGATAGATCCACCTGAAAGCTTCAACCTTTGGCTCCTTCTTCGAACTTTGAAGAAACTAGTTCACTCGGTTTGCTAAACCTTGTGAACTATAGTGAGTAGAGAAGAGTTTGTATGGGATTTTATCTATGGTTCTTGGTTCTCAACTCATGAGACAAGTGAACCATAGAGTCAAGAGAGGGAGAGCAAGAGGAGGAAGATGAGAGCTCAAGAACAAGAGAGAGAATGAGCATGAAAGAATGAGAGAAGACTTTTCTCATTTGGCTCTCATAATCCAAAACAACCATAACACATCATATCAATTAAGTATTATGTGATGGTTTAAGCAACCATAGCCATATCATTTCATGCACTCATTTTGCACAAAAGAGCAAGCAAGCAAAAGTCTTTGCCATGAAATGATAGCTATAGTTATCATGATGGTCAACTAGTCAAGCCTAGTCAACCGGTCAACAAAGTCAACAAGTCAACAAAAGTCAACAAGTCAACAAAGTCAATCCCTCAACAACCATGTCACCATAATACTTAATTAATATAATTGTTAATCACATATCATATTCTCATTAGGGTTGAGCAAAAAGTCAATAGTCAACGGTCAACGGTCAACAATCCTAATGAGAATCCTCTGTCTGTCTCTCTGTCAACTGTGCATACACACCCGCATCCGCGTTCCGAGGAACACGAATACACACTGGATAAATCTAATCCCAAAAGGTACACTAGGATCTGGCTTAAACCAAAGCCCGCTAGTGTAAACTGTCCGGACACTGTACGTGCACAAGTGCACGGATATGACCGAACCCTGTCGCAAAACCATGCGACCTGTCGCAAAACCATGCGACCTGTCGCAAAACCATGCGACCTCTACTCTTTTGCCTAAAGGCGAATAGCTTTCTGTGTGGGACTCTAAAGACTCAACACTACGCTGGCAGTGGGTTTAACCACAGACCGCAAGCGGCACTAGCTGTGCGTAACGGTCTCCAGGTAGATGCCGACAAGAAGACTGACGAGGCGAAACCCATCTGAACTCCTACTGAGCCTGAATGTGACATTCTCCGTACAGTCTGGTCTGTTCGTCTGATACATCGCATGGCGGGCCTAGGGGCGGTAAACGTCAGTCCCCCAATAGCGGTACAAGTCGTGTCAGAGTGAAGCCCAAAACACCCTGAGATAACACTGGAAGCCTACCAGTATATCTCGTTTGTCCTGGCCAGGGACTACTCGTGTAATGGCTCTCCTAGACACAGCGCGATGTCAACCTCCAATATCGGGAGAGACGAATCCTGTCTAACCGTCACTGCCTCCAAGTGCTTCGGGACTGCACCCAACTACCACCTGTTTGCATGACTCCTTTGAGCCGTGGTAGGGTAGTAATCAAAGTACAGTGGGAACACACTTGAGGCGAAGTGACAGTGTCAAGTCAGCGGACTAAGCTGTACTCATGTCACCTGGGAACTGATAACTGACGATAGGCATAATACCAACTAGTCAGTTCCCGACGAGTCCTGTCCAGTGCGTAACCCAACGAGCACCCGCATACTCTCTCAAGTACGACGTACCGACGGCTGTGGGACAGACCGTCTCCCACACTGGGATGAGAAGCGCATGCGCTAGTCTACTCCGGAGTATCGATGCCCTGTCTCGATAGTCCTGCGACCAGGGACCTGCATAAGGATGTGCTTATAGATTACCCAGCCCCACTAGTGTGACTGCCATCACAACGCTGGTAATCAAGCAAAGATCCTAAGGGCTCCACTAATGCGTATAGGTGATATAATAAAATAAACACATGTACACATTGAAGTAGAAACAAACCAAGTAGTATACTACTATTTTGAGCAAGATTGTATATACAAGGTGAATATCCCAAGCTTCCATTAAGTAATATACAAACGAGTATGATACAGTAATGGCCTCTAGGGCATATACACTAACATATATGTCACGACCCGCAGGGTACGGAACGTGACTGGCACTTAAGTTTACGAAACGTCTCAAGACGTCCGTAAAATAAGTAAGCCAAAGCCCAGAAAACCAAAACCAAATAAGCAAAAGAATGAAGGAAAACCAATCAATTGAAAGCGAGTTTATCAAATGAGTCACGTCAAGCCTTTTTTAAAAAACAATATCAATTTTTCCGAAAATTTCGGCAGAGTCTCCTTTGTAAATACTGGCCTCTAAAATGGGTACAACAAGAATATATATGAATCCAACAAATATGGCATCCCCAAGCGGGAGCTAGCTCTTCGCCACAAGGCGGTCACAAATCCCACGCAATATAAAACAACAACATGCAAAATAATCATAAGGAAGCATGAGAAAAACAGCATGTCGACTCAAGTGAGCTCGACCACCAAAATACAGCATAAAAAGTCCATAAATCTCACAGTCTCATCTCTAGGTCAATATATAACAATACTGGTAGATACAGTAGATGGAGTGCACTAGATACAAAGAATATACAAGGTGGTACAAAAATAATAATATAACCCACCTAAGAGCAAAACCTTGAGTCCAGGCAAAGGAGGCAAAAGAAACAAGTGCGCCCGCCGCTACTGCACTGACGGAGCGGACCTGCAAAAGGCTGTGGCACAACGGGGGTGAGTTGCCAACTCGTGAGTAATAAATAACATCTACACAGGCTATCGAAAGCATGCATACAAGTATCCTAGCATCTAAAATACAGGTAAGGCAGGACATAATAGCAGGTAGGTATGCAATATGAATATACTAGCAGGTATGAATACAATGCAAATCAACTCATGATCTGAATGTGTAAGTACAAGAATCATGTTTTTCCTTTTAGGAACCTCTTTTGAAATACCAGCACAATACCAATAGAATCAACAAGAACCTGTGTCCAGCAACGACACCTCAAAACTATCACAAATCTCATATATCCATGTCATAGTATCTCTGGCCTCAGCCATCCGGCTGACCCATCTCAATATCAATATCTCATCAACTCGCGGCCACGGTCGGTATCCTCTGGATATCCGCCGTCCCAAACAGTCACCGGTAGGTAATCCGCCCCCTGCCAGGCTCATCGTCAGCACCACGAGCTTCTTGCCCCGGGGTACCTCACCGGGCCCACCATGTACCCGAGACGGTTCATCCAACTCCTCGAAACGGGTCTCGAAAACCACAGCAAACTCATGGTGGACGACACTTACATCACTAGAAAACCGCAATTTACATATTTTAAAAATATAATAAGTTTAGAAATTTTGCGGCTTTCCCCCGAAATCTAGAAATATCATAAAATCTCAAGAAATCCTCATAAGTGCATATGTCAATGATAATGAATGCATATGGTATCAATAATCAAGTTGCGATGTGTGATTAATAGATTAGGCATGAACAAATAATATGATGAAGTGCATGCACATGAATAGCAATCCTACAATTTCATTTTAAGGAATTAAAGCAATAGGGCAAGTTTAAGTATCAATTATAGTAAAAGGTTTCAATTTAAAGGTTATCTAGTGTGGTGGCATGGCAATTACCAGGGTGTGTGTGTAAGCATAAATAGTGCTCGTGCTGCATATAAAAACCCTGGCAATGGTGCAGGTGTCCTATAGAATGGGTTCGTATATGTATGTCAATATAAGGCATGAATGTAGCAAATAATCATACAAGTATTACACCCCTAATTACTAACATTACTAAGAATCTTTTTAAGCTACTAAAACTATTGGGCGACTTGCGCCATCCAACGATAGTCCCCCGTAGATGTTACATCTACTCACCGGAATCCCTAGCTAGTCACGTCCAATCACCGCTTTCCCCTTTCGTGCCGCGTCTGACGTCTTCGCGACCGAACCTGGAATTTACATCAATACCAAACATAAGGTTACATACAAGTACGACGCAAAACCCAAGCGAAAATACTAACGTTCACAAGTTAGGTACAACGTGCACAAGGTGCGCGGAACACACGCGAAAATCGCAAAAACTAACTAAAACGTCGATTTGGTCGCCCGGCAAAGCTAAAACCCGGTCACTCAAAAATCCGCACTCACGCATCCTAAAAGTCATAGGATATGCTAAAAATGTCATCAAGACATCGCAATTAATTCATCACAATAATTTTATAACACAACTAGTAAGCTAGAATTTGCAATTTGGTGCAAATATCGACAATTTGCGACAAAGTTATCACAATCCAACGCAACCATCCAACCACACAACTAGTTAGCCACAATAACACAATTTTAACTCATTTACCATGCTACAAAACCCAATATCCAAACACAACCCTTTCTTGAATTTTGGTAATTAGCAATCTTAATGAAAATTTCACACAAGTTTAACTTAGATTAGCATAATATGAAGCCACTTAAGCAAAGTAACCTTAAAGATTGGTTTAGTAAACAACTAGATAGCTAATTGGCTTTAATTAACTAAATAATGGTTTCTAAAAACCCTAGTTTAACTCTAACCATAAACCTTTAAAAACTAGATTAGAAACTAATCACTAAATTAACACTAGATTTTAGCCCAATTAGCAAGTTAACCACTTAGATTAAGCTAACAAAATAACTAGATCACAAAATATCTTAATTAATCCCTTAATGGTGTTCTAACCCTAAATTAATTTCAACCCACAAACTTTTAAAAAACTAGTATGCAAATAGCACTAAAATTAACACTAAACAACTAAATTAAAGGAATCAACCATAAGTAATTAACTTGATGGAAATTATACTTCAAGATCTATGGATCTAGCAAGAACAATTTGCCTCCAAAGATGCCTCCTTTCTCCAAGATTTAAGCTAGCATGGGTGTGAGAAGAGAAGGATTAAGGTTTTGTGTTGAAATAGTGAAGGATTTGTTGATTTTTATTGAATTTTTGAGATGAAAATGAAGCAAAAGAGAAGAAGAAATGGGGAAAATATTTGGGGCTGTTGGTGCAGGATTTCTGAGCTGAGGAGGGAGTGGGGAGAGGTGTGGGGGAGTTGGGGAAAAGTGTAGAGAAGTTTCAAAGTCAAAAGACCAAGTCAAACAACAAAACCCATACCCAATTTAATATATTAAAGCCCTTATCATATCATTTTGTTCAAATGAGATGGGGAAAAATTTTGTGGGCTTTCTACTGAGGTGGGGCCGGCCTAGGGGTGAGGGAAGAGTGAGAGGGGTTTTACAAAAAAAATTCTATGCAAAAAGACCCCCTACAAGTCCAAAATTGCAAGTTTTAGCTTAAAATTCAATAAATTTCGTTTTCCATAATAAAAATTAGTTAAAACTTAAAATAAAATACTAAAAATTTATGTTACAACTAGATTTTAATTAACATGATTTTAAAGCTTAAATTTAGCCCATTTAAATTTGTATTTATCGCTAATTTAATGTATTTTCTTACCGGCTTAAAATAATATTAAAAAATTAAAAAATTAGGGAAAATTTTTAAACGACCAGAATTTCATAAGTAACTCATTAGCTACTAAAAACAAGCAATTACCTATCCATTTTAGGTATAATTAGTCCTAAACTGCAAAATAACAAAAAGGACGGTTTTCGGAAAAATACCGAATTTTCACCGATTTTCAGGAAAACACCAAAACGACTTTTCAAGGCGTTACAATCTTCCCCCCTTAAAGAAATTCGGTCCCCGAATTTAAAAATATAACTACGAGTACCTTCAAAGAGATGGGGATATTTCTTCCTCATCTCGCCCTCGGTCTCCCAGGTAACCTCCTCGCTGCTCGGGCTACGCCAAAGGACCTTGACGGTTGGTATAATCTTCGATCTCAACTTCTTTACCTGCCGATCCAGGATGGCCACCGGCTGCTCTGCAAAAGAAAGGCCGCGCTCAAGCTGGACTGTCGAGTGCTGAATCGGATGCGAAGGGTCGTGAAGGTACTTGCGGAGCATCGAAACATGGAAGACGGGGTGAACATCGGGAAAGCTGGGTGGAAGGGCCAAACGATATGCAACAGCGCCGACACGCTCGAGGATCTCGAAGGGACCTACGAATCTAGGGCTAAGCTTTCCTTTTCGCCCAAATCGCATCACGCCCTTCATCGGAGAGACCCTCAGGAAAACATGGTCGCCAACTGCGAACTCTAATCTGCGACGGCGCCTGTCTGCATACGATTTCTGCCTGCTCTGAGCTACTCTCATCCGGTCTCGGATCAACTGTATCTTCGCTGTCGTCTCCTCAACAAGCTGCGGCCCCAAAATACTGCTCTCGCTGAGCTCTGTCCAACAAACGGGCGATCTGCATCTCCACCCATACAATGCCTCGAAAGGTGCCATCTGAATAGTATCCTGGAAGCTGTTGTTGTAGGAGAACTCCACTAGAGGTAAATAACGATCCCAGCTACCGCCGAAGTCTAAAACGCACGCTCTGAGCATGTCCTCGAGAGTCTGAATGGTCCGCTCTGACTGTCCGTCGGTCTGCGGATGAAACGCTGTGCTGAAGCTCAAACGAGTGCCCAAAGCCTCCTGAAGTCTTTGCCAAAGTCGGCTGGTGAACTGGGTGCCTCGATCTGACACGATACAAGTCGGTACGCCATGCAACCGCACGATCTCGTCGATGTAAAGCTGGGCATACTGAGCGAAGCTGAAAGTCGTCTTCACTGGTAGGAAGTGAGCCACTTTTGTCAATCGATCTACGATCACCCAGATGGAGTCATACCCCCGACTGGTCCTGGGTAGACCTACAACGAAATCCATCGAAATCTGCTCCCATTTCCACTCCGGAATGGGTAACGGCTGTAGCTCTCCCGCAGGCCTCTGGTGCTCGGCCTTGACTTGCTGACAAGTCAGGCATCTCGATACAAACTCCGCAATGTCCCTCTTCATCCCGTCCCACCAGTAGGTCTCTCTCAAATCATGGTACATCTTGGTGGAACCGGGGTGGACACTATACACTGATCGGTGTGCCTCCTCAAGAATGTCGTGCCGTAATCCATCAGCATCTGGTACGCACAGTCTAGATCCATAGCGTAAAATCCCCTGACCGTCAATCACGAACTCGGAAAATCTGCCCTGTCCCATCCGTGCCATGATCTCTGAGCAACGGTCGTCACTGCGCTGTGCCTCATATATACGGTCAAGCAACTGTGGGCGTGCACGAACATGCGCGAGCTGTCCCCCTGTCTGAGTGAACTCGAACTCAACTCGGCTGTCGCATAACATCTGCCAATCTGCTGACGACTGCCTCTGCACTGCGCGCAAATAGGATAGACTACCCCCGGGCCTCCTACTCAACGCATCTGCCACCACATTCGCCTTGCCTGGGTGATATAGGATCTCGCAGTCGTAGTCTTTCACCAACTCCATCCAACGACGCTGTCTGAGGTTCAGGTCTCGCTGCTTAAATATGTACTTTAAGCTCTTGTGATCAGTGAATATCTGACACGACTCGCCGTATAGGTAATGACGCCAAATCTTCAGTGCAAAAACCACTGCAGCCATCTCCAAATCGTGAGTGGGGTAGTTCTGTTCATGCTTCTTCAACTGCTGAGAAGCATAAGCGATCATCCGGCCATGCTGCATCAATACGCATCCTAACCCCACTCGTGAAGCATCACAGTAGACCATAAATCCGCCTGATCCCGAAGGCAAAGATAATACCGGCGCCGTAGTCAAACAAGTCCGTAGCTGCTGAAAACTGCGCTCGCACTCCTCTGTCCAAACGAAAGGAACTCCCTTCCGGGTCAACCCGGTCAAAGGTGCAGCCATACGGGAGAAGTCCTGAACAAAACGCCTGTAGTAGCCCGCCAGGCCTAGAAAACTACGGATCTCAGTAACCGATGTAGGTCGGGGCCACTGCTGAACAGCCTCAATCTTCTTCGGGTCCACACATATGCCGTCTCTCGTAACCACGTGACCCAAGAATCCGACGCTGTCCAGGCAGAATATTATCGGGAATTTCAAGTGTTGAAATTTGGTGGGACCGAGAGAAAGAAAGGACGGGGGGCGACAATGAGATTGCATACCTTCTATGAGATAGTTGGATCCCGATACCCACTGTGAGTAAGAGTTACTCCTGGGAGAGTTTTACACATGACAATTAGCCGATCAAGTAGGTGTCTAGAAAGGTGTTAACGGGGTTATGACTCTGGGAAAACGAGATTTATTTTAATTAGGTCCGTGTGAAAGTATGGGGAACCTCCCTCAAAGTACCAACACTTGCCTGGCTGAAAGATTGGCGAACTTGTAAGGTGTAATTAATCCCGGCTAGTCTTACCTTTTAAGGTTTGAAGGAAGATTTGATAAAACTAATGAGAGCCATCCTGATTAGATAAGATAATAACCAATCTGATCTTGCAAGAGCATACGCTAAAGTGTTTTCTTCTCTCTCTCTCCAGGTAGCGACCATGTCGGGCCTTAATCAAGATAAAAATATGGATGTATTGACCGAACCCGCTTATTATACTGAGAAGGGGAACGTTGGTTCCGTTCTTTGTTATATTTGTTATAATATTGAGCAGGGAATAGAAAAATATCCGGATTCCCACGCCGCCCAAACGAAGAACAAGCATGTTGATGCATCTTCTTCGGGTGTGTTAGTTATCGAGAACTGTTTCTCAGTTCACTCTCCGTCCTGGGTATTAGATACCGGATCAGGATCCCACATATGTAATATGTTACATGGGCTAAAAAAGGTAGGGAACTGTGAGAGGGTGATCATTCCGTAAGAGTAGGGAATGGTGCAAATGTTGCAGCCAAAGCAATTGGCGAATATCACCTTATGTTACCAAACGGTAATACATTGGTTCCGAACGAATGCTATTACATACCGACCCTGATATGCAATCTTATATCAGTTTCTTTATTAAGTAAAGAAGGATATAATTTTGTAGTACAGGATAATTTTATGAACATCTTCCTGAATCAAAAGTTGATTGGATCAGGCTCGTTAAATAATGGCATATACGTTCTAAATCAAACCACAGTTCTTAATGTATAAAACACACACAAGAGGAAGAGTTCAGAAATGAACGGATCCTTCTTGTGGCATTGTAGACTAGGTCATATCAATGAGACATGACTAGCTAAGTTACATAAGGATGGATGTTTGAATCCGTTCGAATTATCATCTTATGAAACTTTCCATTCATGTCTCAAAGGCAAAATGACCAAAACTCCGTTTAGTGGATACGGAGAAAGAATTACGGAACTCTTGGGACTGATACATAGTGATGTATGCGGTACCATGTCTACACATGTGTCAGGAATGGTTTCTCATACTTCATTACATTCACTGATGATCTCTCAAGATATGGGCATGTGTTCCTGTTGAAACACAAGTCTGAAGCTTTGAGAAATTCAAAGAATATAAGCACGAAGTAGAGAACCAAACGGGTAAAAATATTAAGATCCGTCGATTTGATCGAGGAGGAGAATACTTGAGCAATGAGTTCATGGACTATCTAAACGAGAATGAGATTCTCTCTCAGCTTACTCCTCCGTATACACCACAGTACAACGGTGTATCGGAATGGAGGAATCACACCCTATTAGATATAGTGAGCTCTATGATGAGCACTGCTGAGTTGCCTATTTCCTTTTGGGGGTATACGCTTGAGACAGCCATATACCTATTGAATAGAGTTCCAACAAATTCAGTGCCTACCACTCCATATGAGATATGGGAGGGGAAGAGAGCATGTCTTAATTTTTTTAAGATATGGGGTTACCCGGCCTATGTTAAAAAGCAAAATCCATACAAGCTCGAGGCAAGGTCTGTTCTATACAAGTTTGTAGGATATCCTAAGCATTCGCGGGGACATATCTTCTACCACCCTGAGGAACAAAAGGTGTTTGTTGCTCAGCATGCCACCTTTTTTAGAAAAGGAATTTCTTACAAAGGAATTAGTGGCAAGGAGATAGAACTGGAAGAAGTTCCAGTGATACAAACTACGACAGATGATTTGGTAGAACCAGAGGATTCGATAGTAGCCAACGAACCCCAGCCTCTCCGCCGATCTAGTAGGGTTCCTCATCCACCTGAGAGATACTACGGTTTTCTCATTGATGGTGGGAGCGAGGATTGCATCATGGAAGATGATGACCTGACTAGCTTCGAGCAGGCCATCACGAGTGGGGACTCTGTGAAGTGGCTGGATGCAATACGATCTGAGATGGAATCCATGCATACCAACAAAGTATGGACTTTGGAAGTTGCTCCTGAAGGGGTAAAACCCATTGGGAGCAAATGGATCTTTAAGAAGAAACTTGGTGTAGATGGAAAAGTTGAGACTTTTAAAGCTAAACTTGTTGTGAAAGGTTTTCGTCAACGACCAGGTATGGATTATGACGAAACCTTTTCTCCAGTGGCTATGCTTAAGTCCATCTGGATCTTACTTGCCATTGCTGCATACCATGACTACGAAATCTGGCAAATGGATGTTAAGACCGCTTTTCTAAATGGTGATTTAGAAGAGTGCGTGTACATGACTCAGCCAGAGGGCTTCGTAGACAGTGGGAGCAGCGGAAAGGTGTGCAAGCTGCTTAAATCCATCTACGGGTTAAAGCAGGCATCACGGAGTTGGAACATCTATTTTAATGTGGTAGTCAAAGAGTTTGACTTCATCAAAAACGTTGATGAACCTTGTATATACAAGAAGGTGGCAGAGAGTAAGGTTGTCTTCCTCGTATTGTACGTGGATGACATACTCTTGATAGGAAATGTTATTCCTATGCTGCACTCGGTCAAGCTCTTCTTATCACAAAGATTCTCAATAAAAGATCTAGGTGATGCCTCCTGTATCTTGGGGATTAAGATCTATAGAGATAGATCTAAACGGATACTGGGATTGTCCTAATCCAGGTACATTGACACCATACTAAAGAGGTTTAGTATGGAAGAATCCAAGCGTGGGAATTTACCCACGATCTCTGGACTCACTCTCTCCAAAGAGATGTCTCCTAAGACTGATTTGGAGAGAGCTCGTATGCAAGGGATACCCTATGCTTCGGCAGCAGGCACTATCATGTACGCGATGTTATGTACCAGACCCGATGTAGCATACTCACTAAGTGTAGCGAGTAGGTATCAAGCAGATCCTGAAGAGAGTCACTGGACAGCTGTGAAGAACATTCTCAAGTACTTGAGAAAGACTAAAGAGATGTTCTCGGTGTATGGTAACGGAGAACTCCAGGTGGAGTCCTTTACCGATTCGAGCTTCCAAAGTGATAAGGACGACTCTAAGTCGCACTCGGGATTTGTCTTTACCCTGAATGGAGGGGAGGTATGTTTGAAGAGTTCCAAACAAGAAACCGTGGCAAACTCGATGATGGAGGCTGAATACATCGCTGCCAACGATGCTGCCAAAGAGGCTGTCTGGATGAAGAAGTTCATAACTGAACTTGGAGTGGTTCCATTCATTGAGCATCCAATATCTTTGTATTATGATAACAATGGAGCTGTGGCTTTGGCCAAAGAACCCAGGTCCCATCAGATCCAGGCATATTCTGAGGTGGTATCACCTGATTCGGGAGATAGTTGATCGCCGGAAGATCGGGGTCAGGAGAGTTGAAACGAAGGACTACACTGCGGATCCACTCACGAAGGCCATACCCCAGATACAATTTAAGAGACTCTTCGGGATGTTGGGTATGAGATACTACAACAGCTGACCTTAGTGTAAGTGGGAGATTGTTAGTTATGTATATGCCCTAGAGGCCATTATTGTACATATGATGTATATTATAGTGGATGCTTGGATATATATAGAGATGACTTTCTTGCTCGATATGATAGTATGCTATCTAGCTGCTTTTTGTCTTAACATGTTGATTTGTATTGGGTTACTGTCTTGCTCTCACATGTTGATAAAGCCCTTAGGATATGTGCTTGACTACTAGGACTATGATGCAGATCATACTAGTGGGGCCAGGGTAGTCCATGAGTACATCTTATAATTGTTCCTAGTCGAGGGTGTATCGAGACAGGGCATCGATACTCTAGAGTAGACTAGCGTATATGCATCATGACCCATATGATAGGCGATGGGTGATCCCACATCCATTGGTGTTTGAAATCAAAGATGGTGTATGGGTTCTCAGTGGAGACTGGGTACACTGAACGGACTCATCGAGAACTCCTAGATGGTATTACACCTATCGTCAGATAGCAGTTCTCTGGTGACACTGGTACAGGTTAGTCTGTAGACCCGAGATCGTCATAGAGTCTTGTGTGATTCCCACTGTGCTTTGATTTCCACCTTACCACGTTCATGAGAACGTGCAAAACGGTGGCTTTTAGGTACAGTCCCGAATCACATGGAGGCAATGAGCGATATGAGTCGTTTCGTCTCTCCCGGTATTGGGGGTTGATGTTGCGCTGTGTTTGATTGGCTATAACTGGAAGTCCCTGTCACGCCACGCTTCCTAGAGTGCGCTAAGATCGGCATGTGACAAAGCCAACCATGCTACATGTGGCTAGGAAAGATCCTTCCACAATCACATTACGGCTGTCTAGAGATATCAAGAACAGTAGAAGTAAAATAAACTATCTAGTACATGTCCATAAGCCAGAATAAACAAGTCATGAAATAAAATAATGCGGAAGCAAAAGATCCAAGTACAAATAATCTGGAATGTACGTCCCATAATGCGGGCTCACATCAGGAATGAAAAAAATACTGAAAGGAAAACTAAACTAAACTAATAACAAGTCTTCACTGTTCGGCCTGTTGATCAAAATACTCTTGGACTGCCTGCGACAAGGATAATGGATCTGGGCCATGCAAAACCCAGAGGTCAGTGCGTCGTAATATCAATAATTCTAAGCAAGCAGGATGTAATGAAATATGCAGGCATGAAGTATAAACAGTAACAAGTTATCAGTAACAAGTAAATAGTAACATGAATATAGATCAGTGAACATGATATAAATAGGTGAAGTGCCGTGAGTAGTCTAAACTGTGCTATAGGGTTATCTACTCTAAAATTATTCAAAATCAATTAATGTAATCTTCATCGTAACCCATCGGTCTATGCCCCGTTCATTCCCCACGGGACCATGGTACAATATATAATAGACTGTGAGTCTATGTCCCGTTTATACCCCACGGGACCACGGTACAGGATGTAATAGCCCTTCGAGTTACATTCAGTTACAATCTTGATTTCCCCATACCCCTAAGTTATGTGTGTAAGTCAGGTATTGATAAATCTGAAGTTAATGCCAACACAGGGTTAAGCAGATACATGTTTGTCTGTAGAGACAACAGGATATGTCCATGTGGACAACCGGTCAAGATTTGTCGGCATTAGTAACAAGATCAGGTATCAAGTCAAGTAGTGATATATCAAGTCATGTCAGGTAGTGTACATGTATCAAGTCATGTCTAATAGGGTATCAGGTCAAGTCAGGTAGTGCACAGGTAACAAATGGGTAATCATAATCAACTGTAGTAAGTATGAATGCACGAAATCAAATATAACAATACAATGAAATAATGTAACATGGTAGGTATAAAATCAATGGATGCACAATTATCGATTAGGGTTTTATTTATAGTTCTAATACTAAATGGGATGCACATTATTAAGCATGGGGTGTTACTATAATAATAACATGAATTAATATGATCTATAGATACAGTTATATATATTTTAAATGATATGGATACAAACAGATATCGTATACCCGTAAAATGATAAACTGGTAATTACGGAAAGTACATTTTAAATAATATGAACTGTTATACTAAAATGGATGCAATATATTATAGTATAATAAGTAACAATGCAGGTTTTCATGCCCTAGATCTAAAATGATATGAATGGATCTATATGGACATCGTAAAACTGTAAAACAAGAACTTGGGATGCACGATTTGAAATCCATGTATTATATTTGTTAAAATAGATGTATATAAAGTAATGTAGCATGTATTAAGATTGAATTGCATCCCCTAGATCTTGAAATGTATTATATGAATGTAAACGGACATCGAATAAATCGATAAAACTAAAAACAATAATGTGGATTGCAAAATTAACCATTTTGAAGTATTATATTTCAAATAGATATAGATTATGGTATTATAGCATGTAGCAAGATTAACTTGCCTAAACGGAACGTGAAACGGATATGTACGGTATGTCCGACGTCGGCGAAATGTCGCGACGCGCGCACGGTACACAGAACGGGTCCAAGCAACGCAAGAGGGTAATCACGCAGGTAAGGTACGTCGTCTGGATCGTCGGCGTCGATCCCGGCTCCGGCGAACTATGAAATGTAAGATTCAAGAATCAAAGAAATGAAAAGAAAGAAAGAAGAAGAAGAAGAAGAGAAGAAGGTTGGGGTTCTCCGGGTTCTCTGGGGCAGAGAAGAAGGCGAGGGGGTGACGTCGACGATGGGCCATCGACGGCAAGGTGCAGGTGGGGTTTTCCGGCGATGCAGTGGGGGGTTTTAGGGTTCTTGGTGTTGGGGTGAAGGGTTCTTGGTGCTGGGGTCGTGCTATCAGAGGAGGAGAGGAAGGGAGAGGGAGAAGAGGGTGTGGAGGTAACGACGAGGCCGTCGGAGCTTCGGCGGCGAGGGTGCAGCGAGAGTGCAGCGAGAGTGCAGAGGTCGGGTTTGGGTGCTGGGAAGGAGCTCGGGGTTGGTTAGGATGGTGGCGGTGGTATTGGGAGTTGAAGAGGGAGGTGAGTAGACGGAGGGGGAATGACGACGAGGTCGTCGGTGATGGGAGGCGACGAGGTCTGTGAGGCAGGGTGGCGAGCACGATGGGAATGGGTTGGATGTGATGGGTGCAGCGTTGCGTTGGGCTTGGTTGTCGGGGATGGGTTGAGGTGCCAGTGGTGGTGGTGTGGATGAGGGTGAGGAGGTGGAGATGAGGATGGAAGCGACGACGGTGGCGAGGGCAGAGGTGAGGGAGTGGGTTCGAGCGAGAACGAGGAGGGAAGAAGAAGTGGGGAAGAAGGAGAGAAGAGGGGACGTGGGGAATAGGGTTTTTTAAAAACATAGAAAGGATTTATATAAATAGAGTGAGAGAGAGAGAAAGAGAGAGAGAGAGGAGAGAGATAGGCAGAGGAGAGAGATCGAGAGGAGAGAGAGTGCGAGAGGAGAGAGAAGTTTGGCGTTTTGCAGGGGAGAGAGAGAAAGGAAGAGAGAGAAGAGAGGTCGGCTAATTAAAGGTTAGGATTTTAAATTGTAAAAGATTTTAGTTTGTTAATTAAATTTAAACGCTGATTTAAAAAAATAAAGATATTAATTTAAATAAATTTGAATTTTGGCGGGATTCAAAAATATTCCAAAACACGCCCGGGTCGGGTCTAAAAATTCAGTTTTAAAATATGAAAAATATATGTGACGTTCAAAATTCAAAACGAATGCTCGGGTAACGAAAATGCATACCCCCAAGAACTGATGCACGTACGTGCGCGTAGCCATCCAAATAAGTCCGTTTAACTGAACGGGACGAGAACAAGATGCGCGGATGCTACCACAGGATTAGGGGTATCATGCAGACCATGCAATGTATTTTTAAAATATTTTATGTGACTTAAAATGTTATATGGTAAAAGATGCAATGCCAGATAAAATGCCAGTATGCAGTATTCATGAATATATACCAGTCTACGCAACAAGTCAAGATAATTCATAAACATGAATCAAACAAGTTTCAAGCAAGCGGGTCGGGTCGAATGCAAGATAAAATGTAAAATACTATTCGCACCCAAAATACGATAATCAGAAAAATACCACAAATAAGGAAATACGGAAAATGGAATTGGTATAAATGAACTAGGGTGTTACATCATACCCAACTACAAAAAGAATTTTGTCCTCGAAATTCCAAGAACAAAGAAAGATAACCACTCAGGAAACTACAAGAATAAGTATGGAAACTTCTGTCGGATTTCGTCTTCTTGTTCCCAAGTCGATTCTCCGTGCGAGCGATTTCCCCAAGAAACAAATACGAGAGGGATAACTTTGTTCTTAAGGACCTTTTCTCTTTGATCAAGGATCGACATTGGTCGTTCCTCAAAGGTCAAATCCTCTCTTACAGTCAGCTCTGAATGATCCAGCACGTGTGTTTCATCTAGAACATATTTACGGAGTTGAGATACATAAAACACGTCATGAACATTCGCCAAGGATTGTGGTAAAGCCAATTGATAAGTCATTTCTCCAACACGCTCCAAAATCTCGAAAGGCCCTACGAATCGAGGACTAAGCTTGCCTCGACTCCCAAAACGAATCACTCCTCTAGTCGGTGATATCTTCAAGAATACCAGATCACCAACATCGAACTCTGGAGGTCTTCTCGATATATCGACCCAACTCTTCTGCCGATCTTGTGCTGCCTTCATATGATTCCGGATAGTGTTAACTTTCTCTACAGCCTGCACGATCAAATCCAGTCCCAACAGTCTTCGTTCTCCAATATTGTCCTAACAAACAGGTGAACGACACTTGCGACCATACAACGCTTCGAATGGAGCCATCTGAATAGTCGCCTGAAAGCTGTTATTGTAAGAAAACTCCACCAAGTGTAGATGATCCTCCCACAAACCCTTAAAGTCTAACATGCAAGCTCTCAACATGTCTTCAAGAGTTTGGATCGTTCTCTCCGACTGGACATCTGTCTGAGGATGATAAGTTGTGCTAAACTTCAATCGAGTCCCCAAACTTTCCTGTAAACTCCTCCAGAAGTGTGATAGGAAACGGGTGTCACGGTCGGACACGATGCCCACCGGTACTCCATGCAATCTTACAATCTCCTGCATGTACCGTTACGCTAACGCTTCCGTTGATTGACCAACTTGAAATGGTATGAAATGAGCTACCTTGGTCAATCGATCAACAATCACCCAGAATGCATTGTTGCTCTTTGGATTCCGCGGTAAAGCTGTCACAAAATCCATGGTTATATGTTCCCACTTCCATTGAGGAATCGGAAGTGGTTGCAATAAACCAGCAGCCCTTTGATGTTCAGCCTTAACTTGCTGACACACCAAGCACTTCACCACAAAGCGGGCGATCTCCTTAATCATTCCTTCCCACCAGAAACGCTGCCGTAGATCATGGTACATCTTCGTGCCCCCTGGATGTACGGAATACGCGGAACTGCGTGCCTCCTTCATAACTTCTTCGCGAATATCTCCTTTTGGCACACACAAACGGCTACCATATCGCAAAGAACCATCTTCATGAATTAACAAGTCCGTTCGAAGTCCAACTTCAACCTGTTCTCGAAACTTCTGCAGTCTTGGGTCCTGTGACTGCGCTGCTTTAATATCATCGATCAACGATGACTGTACTTGCAGCTGCATCAACTGTCCCGAAGAATGCGGTAGCATGATCTCCAACTCGAATCTCCGAAAGTCTTCGATAAGTTCTTTCCGTGCAGTCAACGTCTGAATTACTGGTAACCGACTCAGCGCATCCGGCACAACATTAACTTTCCCCGGATGGTTCTTAAGATCAAGATCGTAGTCAGCCATCAGCTCCAACCATCTACGCTGCCTCATACTAAGCTCTTTCAGCGTGAACACATACTTTAGGCTTTTGTGATCGGTGAATACTTCGACCCTTTCGCCTAATAAGTAGTGTCTCCAAATCTTCAAAGCGAAAATCACTTCTGCAAGCTCCAAATCATGAGTTGGGTAATTCTTCTCACGGATCTTCAATTGTCTCAATGCGTAGGCTATAACCTTCCTATGCTGCATCATAACACATCTCAATCCTTCCCCAGATGCATCGCTGTGAATCACCAATCCTCCGGAACCGTCTGGTACGGTCAAAATAGGGGCAGTTATCAATCTCTGCTTCAACGCCTTAAAACTGACGCACATTTATCCGCGTGCCATCCTTTTACTAGAAGAACTGGAGCTCCCCAAGGTGAATTGCTGCTGTGAATCCAACCCTTCTCAAGCAATTCGGTAACCTGCTTCTTGACTTCTTCCAACTCCACTGGTGCCATTGGATAGTATGCCTTTGAGATTGGCGCTGCACCAGGAACAAGATCGATCGCGAACTCCATATCTCGTTTTGGCGGTAAACCCGAGATGTCCTTGAACACGTCCATGAACTCTCGAACTACAGCTGGCGCATCCTCCTTATTATCTTCCATCGACAAAAGAACACTGTTTGCCGGCCTAGCCCTAAACTCGACTGGCCTGACAGAACTGCTACCTCCAGCAAAAACAAACTCCGGATGTCTGGGAATCTGGAAAATCACATTTTATTTTCCCTACAATCAACGTGAGCATGGAAAGTGCCGAGAAAGTCCATTCCCAAGACGACATCATAACTGCCGGTATCGATCACCAAGAAATCTGCAAAACATGAACTGGTAAGCAATGAAACTGAGAGAACCAAGGGAATTTCACGACCATGAATCAAGGAAATGAATCAAGACCAGGACTCCAAATTACTTAAATAGAGTACCGCATTGTAACCATGCTGCAGTTCATAGTTACAATCACATAACTCCGTTCAAGTCGCCCAAATCCTAATATCAGAATCAAAGGAATAGGACGGAAGAAACAATAGGGAACCAAAAGAATTTCAACTCGAGATGCAAAGTTGTTTGCATATCGTCAGGACAGGGGTCAAGAGAAAGATATGATTCAAGAATTACGATAATAATGTGGCAGGACATGTTCCTAATCACGGATTTTCTGATTTATTTATTGGGTCCAATACCCAACTACAAAAGAATCAAACCCGATTAACCTAAATCCTATGGCTTTGATACCAAACAAACCCTGTCACGCCCCGCTTCCCAGAGTGTGCTAAGATCAACATGTGACAGAGCCAACCATGCTACCTGTGGCTAGGAAAGATCCTTCCACGGTCACATTACGGCTGTCTAGAGATATCAAGAACAGTAGAAGTAAAATAAACTATCTAGTACATATCCATAAGCCAGAATAAACAAGTCATGAAATAAAATAATGCGGAAGTAAAAGATCCAAGTACAAATAATCTGGAATGTACGTCCCATAATGCGGGCTCACATCAGGAATGAAAAAAATACTGAAAGGAAAACTAAACTAAACTAATAACAGGTCTTCACTGTTTGGCCTGTTGATCAAAATACTCTTGGACTGCCTGCGACAAGGATAATGGATTTGGGCCATGCAAAACCCAGACTTCAGTGCATCGTAATATCAATAATTCTAAGCAAGCAGGATGTAATGAAATATGCAGGCATGAAGTATAAACAGTAACAAGTTATCAGTAACAAGTAAACAGTAACATGAATATAGATCAGTGAACAGGATATAAACAGGTGAAGTGCAGTGAGTAGTCTAAACTGTGCTATAGGGTTATCTACTCTAAAGTTATTCGAAATCAATTAATGTAATCTTCATCGTAACCCATTGGTCTATGCCCCGTTCATTCCCCATGGGACCACGGTACAATATATAATAGACTGTGAGTCTATGTCCAGTTCATACCCCACGGGACTACGGTACAGGATGTAATAGCCCTTTGAGTTACGTTCAGTTACAATCTTGATTTCCCCATACTCCCAAGTTATGTGTGTAAGTCAGGTATTGATAAATCTGGAGCTAATGCCAACACAGGGTTAAGCAGGTACAGGTTTGTCTTTAGAGACAACAGGATATGTCTATGTGGACAACAGGTTAAGATTTGTCGGCATTAGTAACAAGATCAGGTATTAAGTCAAGTAGTGATATATCAAGTTATGTCAGGTAGTGTACATGTATCAAGTCATGTCCAATAGGGTATCAGGTCAAGTCAGGTAGTGCACAGGTAACAAATGGGTAATCATAATCAACTGTAGTAAGTATGAATGCACGAAATCAAATATAACAATACAATGAAATAATGTAACATGGTAGGTATAAAATCAATGGATGCACAATTATCGATTAGGGTTTTATTTATAGTTCTAATACTAAATGGGATGCACATTATTAAGCATGGGGTGTTACTATAATAATAACATGAATTAATATGATCTATAGATACAGTTATATATATTTTAAATGATATGGATGCAAACAGATATCGTATACCCGTAAAATGATAAACTGGTAATTACGGAAAGTACATTTTAAATAATATGAACTGTTATACTAAAATGGATGCAATATATTATAGTATAATAAGTAACAATGCAGGTTTTCATGCCCTAGATCTAAAATGATATGAATGGATCTATATGGACATCGTAAAACTGTAAAACAAGAACTTGGGATGCACGATTTGAAATCTATGTATTATATTTGTTAAAATAGATGTATATAAAGTAATGTAGCATGTATTAAGATTGAATTGCATGCCCTAGATCTTGAAATGTATTATATGAATGTAAACGGACATCGAATAAATCGATAAAACTAAAAAAATAATGTGGATTGCAAAATTAACCATTTTGAAGTATTATATTTCAAATAGATATAGATTATGGTATTATAGCATGTAGCAAGATTAACTTGCCTAGACGGAACGTGAAACGGATATGTACGGTACGTCCGACGTCGGCGACATGTCGCGACGCGCGCACGGTACACAGAACGGGTCCAAGCAACGCAAGAGGGTGATCACGCAGGTAAGGTACGTCGTCTGGATCGTTGGCGTCGATCCCGGCTCCGGCGAACTATGAAATGTAAGATTCAAGAATCAAAGAAATGAAAAGAAAGAAAGAAGAAGAAGAAGAAGAAAGAGAAGAAGGTTGGGGTTCTCCGGGTTCTCTGGGGCAGAGAAGAAGGCGAGTGGATAACGTCGACGATGGGCCGTCGACGACAAGGTACAGGCGGGGTTTTCCGGCGATGCAGTGGGGGTTTTTAGGATTCTTGGTGTTGGGGTGCAGGGTTCTTGGTGGCTGGGGTCATGCTATCAGAGGAGGAGAGGAAGGGAAAGGGTGAAGAGGGTGTGGAGGCAACGACGAGGCCATCGGAGCTCCGGCGGCGAGAGTGCAGCGAGAGTGCAGAGGTCGGGTTTGGGTGCAGGGAAGGAGATCGGGGTTGGCTAGGATAGTGGCGGTGGTATTGGGAGTTGAAGAGTGAGGTGAGTAGACGGAGGAGGAATGACGACGAGGTCGTCGGTGATGGGAGGCGACGAGGTCGGTGAGGCAGGGTGGCGAGCGCGATGGGAATGGGTTGGAGGTGATGGGTGCAGGGTTGCGTCGGGCTTGGTTGACGAGGATGGGTTGAGGTGCCGGTGGTGGTGGTGTGGATGAGGGTGAGGAGGTGGAGATGAGGATGGAAGCGACGATGGCGCCGAGGGCAGAGGTGAGGGCGTGGGTTCGAGCGAGGAACGAGGAGGGAAGAAGAAGTAGGGAAGAAGGAGAGAAGAGGGGACGTGGGGAATAGGGTTTTTTAAAAATATAGAAAGGATTTATATAAATAGAGAGAGAGAGAGAGAGAAAGAGAGAGATAGGCAGAGGAGAGAGATTGAGAGGAGAGAGAGTGCGAGAGGAGAGAGAAGTTTGGCGTTTAGCAGGGGAGAGAGAGAAAGGAAGAGAGAGAATAGAGGTCGGTTAATTAAAGGTTAGGATTTTAAATTGTAAAAGATTTTAGTTTGTTAATTAAATTTAAACGCTGATTTAAAAAAATAAAGATATTAATTTAAATAAATTTGAATTTTGGCGGTATACAAAAATATTCCAAAACATGCCCGGTCGGGTCTAAAAATTCATTTTTAGAATATGAAAAATATATGCGACGTTCAAAATTCAAAATGAATGCTCGGGTAACGAAAATGCATACCCCCAAGAACTGATGCACGTACGTGCGCATAGCCATCCAAACAAGTCCGTTTAACTGAACGGGACAAGAACAAGATGCGCGGATGCTACCACGGGGTTAGGGGTATCATGCAGACCATGCAATGTATTTTTAAAATATTTTATGTGACTTAAAATGTTATATGGTAAAAGATGCAATGCCAGATAAAATGCCAGTATGCAGTATTCATGAATATATACCAGTCTACGCAACAAGTCAAGATAATTCATAAACATGAATCAAACAAGTTTCAAGCAAGCGGGTCGGGTCGAATGCAAGATAAAATGTAAAATACTATTCGCACCCAAAATACGATAATAAAAAAATACCACAAATAAGGAAATACGGAAACTGGAATTGGTATAAATGAACTAGGGTGTTACAGTCCCTGGTCAGGGCTGATATGGAGATCTACTGGTAAGTGTTATCAGTAGTTTCTCGATCTATTATGAGCCTCACATCGACACGACTTATCGGTTGCTGGGGTCTGACGTTTACCACCCCTAGACTGGATATGCGACATATCAGAAGAAGAGACCGGACTGTACGGTAGTGTTACTAATTGGATTCACAGGAGTGTGTGCAGGCTTGCTTGTTGATCTTCTGATCGCTCAATACCTGGGTGACTGTTACGTTTAGCTAACTGCTTGCAGCTTGTGGGTGTTTGATATGATCATCGACGTGTCTTTAGAGTCCTACACAGAGGTTTCCTGGCTCAGGAGAAACGGAGTAGGAGCACATATGTGATATGTGTGGGACTGAGATTAATACGATATGTGATACCGTATTCTATTCTCGTGATATATGATATCGGATGGTTTTATGTGATATAACCGGGTCATCGGATTAAGTGTTATTTCGATAAAATGATACATCTTATATTAGTCGGTTATATGTAATATAGCCGGATTATCGGATCAAGTGTTGATTCGATAATTTTATGTATAATTATATATTTGATATATTAAATTACATTAACTAATATATGCTCACTTAAGTATTTCATTTTCTCACTTTGGATACATTTAACATATATGTGATATATGTTTATTGTTTTCTTTTCTTTTTGTTACATTATATATTATATATATGATATATAATATTGTAACTTGCTAGGTTATAAATGCAACTAGGGTTTAATGAGATTCACACCATGGCTATAATTAGGGTTAGATTTATTATTTATTTTAGTTAATTCTAAATTGTGGATAATTACTTAAGATATTTTCTTATGTTGACTTAGTCCACTCTTTAGATATTTGCTAAGATATTTGTTAACCTAACCCTAACCCTAGCCCATGGTTTATTCTCTACAAGAGTTAGCCATGATACTTTTAACCCTTGGTTATATTTCTAACCTCATGACAATTCATTCTCACTTGATCTTGAGCTTCTTCTTCTTCTTGCTCTTGATTCTTGCTCTCTTGATTTCTTCATGTGATGAAAAAATAGTGAGAAATAAAATACTAAAGTGAGCAAAATTCCTACTTCATCATCCTCATCTATTTTAGCCACTTAGATTAGGGTGTTTGCTTCACCAATACCTCATTAGTGAAGTGAAAACTTGGGTTTGTGTTGCTTAGACGCAGATTATCTTGGATTTTGAAGACTACAAGCAAGGATGTCTCATTCACCTTATGGAGCCTCTTTAGAGTCTGGGAGCATGATGATCGCACCGAAGGGACTTCAACTCGGAGCTTTAGAAGTGAAGGAGAGGACTACAAAGGTTGTAATCCCTAATCACTTAGATGTTAAGTTGTTAACTTGTAGTTTAGTTTGATTCTCTAGTTATAGATTCATGGTTAGGGTTATCTAGAACGACAAAAATTTAAATTTGGCATGGATGATGCTACCCGAAACTTTACTGCCGTCCTAGGTATCCCAACACATCACCTACTGCCGGCGTATTGACGAGTTTTTAGAGTCCTACATAGAGGTTTCCTGGTTCATGCGAAACAAAGTAGGAGCACATATGTGATATGTGCGGGACCGAGATTAATACGCGTATGTGATACCGCATTCTATTCTCGCGATATGTGATATCGGTCGGTTATATGAGATATAGCCGGGTTATCGATTAAGTGTTGATTCGATAGATTGTTATATTTGATATTAGTCGGTTATATGTGATATAGCCGGATTATTAAATCAAGTGTTGATTTAATAATTTAATGTATAATTATATATTTGATATATTAACATACATTAATTAATATTAGCTCACTTACGATTTCTTTTCTCACTTGTGTACATTTTGTATATATGTGATATATATTAATGTACATTATTTATGTGTCATGCTTGATGCCACATGTAACATGGGTGTATGAGACTCACACCATGCTTATAATAATGATGGGTTTTTATTTATTTAAAGTAAATCAAAATTGGTTGGAAATTGTCACATGGTTGAAGCTTGTAGAAGCTTATGGAACCATTGACCAAGACCACTCTTTTTGTTTTACTTAAAGATATTTATTAACCCAACCATTATTGTTTACCAATGGTTTATTCTTTACATGAGTTAGTGTATGACACTAACTCACCCATGGTTGCTATTCTCACCTCATGAGTTCATTCTCTCATCTTCATCACTTCATCTTCTTCTTCATTGAGAAAGCTTGCTAGCTTTTTTCAAGGCGAGAAAATATTGTGAGAAAAATAAATCTAAAGTGATCCTATTTCCTACTTCATCATCCTCTACTATTAGCCATTTAGTTTAGGGTATTTGCTTCACTAATCTACCATTAGTGAAGACGTAGCATGATCTTGAGTCTCCTCGACGTAGATCATCTTCGGCCTCGAAGACTTCGAGCAAGCTTGTTCATTTCTCCGGGAGAACCCTTTCTAGAGTTTGGGTGTTCATGACTTGCAGTGAAGGGACTACTACACGGAGCATTAGAAGTGAAGGACCAGTCTACAAAGGTTGTATTTCTCATTCACTTAGTTGTAAAGTTGTTTATGTATCGTTTCGTCAGATTTTCTAGTTAAAGATTCTAGGTTAGGGTTCTTTAGAACGGCAAAAATTTGAAAACGGCATGGACGATGCCTCCCGAAACCTTATTGTCGTGCTTAGGAACCCTATAGTGGTATCTGAGCTATGCTAGAAAATTAGACGATGTCTATTAGATTACGAAACCGAAACGACTCCGAAACTTGAAACAAAACAACCCAGTTTCTGTCGAATTTATAAAGTCTTCAAAATTTTTTTAAACAAATACAGAATGTTGTATGAGATATAACATGAACACTGTGAAAATTTGAAGCAAAACCATCTCAAAATGGCCAGCCACAATGCCCCAAAAACCGGTGATCTCGGTCCATTTTGGGAGTTCATGGTTCAAATTTTCAGGGTGTTCCAGTCTCTGGGTTTTGGTGTTTCAGGTGTTGTTTGTTTTTGCTAAATTTGCATGTGATGTTAACTTTCTGCAAAGGCAATTCGGAGTGTTTCGCAGTCGTAATTCTAACATGTATTCGGGTTATTTAGACGATATTAAAAAGTTTGAACGGATATCAATAACTCATATTTTCCCTCACTGAAATTTTCCAAGAGTTGAATTTTTCCGAGTTTAAAATTTTCAGAAAATCATGCAAGTGATTCTGTGGACCCTCTAGAAGAACGATACCCAAACTCTACTTTTTTGGATCGCGGAACTGCGGTCATACCCTAGGGTTTGCCGTAGTTCCGTGGCGACATGAGTGAGGTATGGGTCGACCTTTCTACAGATGGTTCATAGGAGCTGTGACAGTTTCTGGGAACTTTTTGAACTCCGCTCAAGTGTTGAGCTTGTTGGGAAATTTTGGGTGCTTGCTTATTCGATCGAAAAGTTTAACTTCATGTAGCTATCTGTGATTGTGATACAATAATTGGAATCTATTTAGTTGCGTGCAAGTTTAACATTTCGGTCTCGAGTGAAATTGAGAATCTTGTTGAATTACCCGACTTCTTTTGAAAAGTGTTTTCATAGTTGAGACCTAAATGTAAGGTTTGCATTGTTAGGTATGAAATCCGGAATATGTGATATTCCGGGTTTATGATATCTAAGGGCAGTGACGATTCCAATTGTTGTAGTTTTTTACTTTCTTTTCTGCGACTGTAAGTGTAATATGTGGTGTATCGCCTGTTTCGTTGCTATATGTCAACAACAATTGGGATACACATATTTACTTACGTTGATGACATGTGATGTTATGTGTTGCTATGATATGTTATATTGGATCATCGTGTTTGAATAGCCGGTTTTTTTTATGTGAGATGAGAGTTTTTCATTTTCATTCATGTAAAAACTTGTATGTAATATTCTTTTATTGCGGCACTTCCGGGTTGAGGAAGATGTCATCGTTGATGTATATTATTTACTTTTCCGCATTATAATAGACCCAAGAAGGGGAGCATAAGTAACCGGGTTCTAGAGTCCAGTGGGAGACCATCTCGAGGAGTCGAGTCCGGGTCTTCTAACTCTAGAATTGGTAGGGTTGCTTGCCGCTCTCGTAGGGGTCTAGGGATGTGGGTTTGTCTATTCGTCACAACCGTGGAATCCATGTTTTATACAGGCTTAATATGAAACCTGGAAATCCTAGTATATCCAATATTTCATATGTTGATTTCTGCTGCGATATTCTGTGATGTGATCATTTGATATGATGAGATAGATACTGTATATAGTATATGTGATATATTATATAGACGTTGCTTATGTTTTACACCCACGCTAACCCTGCCCCGCTTTGCTGTTAGTTACCTAACCTAACGGTGCATGGCAGGATATCGAGGCGAATGCGGATGGCATAAGCGTACGTTGTATTTATCTGTGATGCTTAGGTAACTTAAATGATGGGACATTCATTAATGAGATTAATGCAAGAAAATAAACCTAAAGATGTTGTGGAATCGAATTTTCAAAAGGGTAGCTCTAGTTTTTGCTTTGCATAGCGGTATTCCTTGTAGAATATCCAGCACCTTATTCGATAAGGAATGAGCCGAGATCCCTTCACCGGGAGTGACCACTTTAGCGAAACTAGCAGATGCTACAACTCACTCGGTTTTGTTTTTGATTGTTTCTATAGTTGTTGCTTTGCATAGTGATATTTGTGAAATATCCTGCACCTTATTCGATAAGGAAAGAGCCGAGATCCCTTCGTCGGGAGTGACCTCTTTGGCAAAACAATTAAAAGCCTAAAAAACACTCCTTTTCAAAAATCACTCGATCTTACAACGATATCAAGTTCAATACGCAAAAGGTTTTCATAAAAACCTGTCATAGCCCTCCGTCATTTCAGATAAGTACTACTTAGTATTCATGCTACGTTTGTTGACCATGTTAAGGCATAATGTGCGGTAGCTAATTAGTGTTTATCTGTTAAAACATGAGATACGATTGGATTAAGGTAGTCATACGACTATGTTGACCATGTTAAGGGTCGTACAGGTGGGTTTAATTCAATCAGGAAATGACGGATTGGACTTGGCTAGCGGTTATGATTTGTTAACCATGTTAAGGTCATAAGTTGCTAGGGGAAAAATATCATCGGGAATTTCAAGTGTTAAAATTTGCAATGAGATTGCATACCTTCTATGAGATAGTTGGATCCCGATACCCACTGCGAGTAAGAGTTACTCCTGGGAGAGTTTTCCACATTACAATTAGCCGATCAAGTAGGTGTTTAGAAAGGTGTCAACGGGGTTACGTCCCTAGGAAAACAAGGTTTATTTTAATTAGGTCCGTGCGAAAGCACGGGGAACTTCCCTCAAAGTACCGGCACTGGCCTGGCTGAAAGATTGGCGAACTTGTAGGGTGTAATTAATCCCGGCTAGTCTTTCCTTTAAGGGTTTGGAGGAAGATTTGATAAAAACAGTGGGAGCCATCCTGATTAGATAAAATAATAACCAATCTAATCTTGCAAGAGCGCACGCAGAGTGTTTTCTTATCTCTCTCTCCAGGTAGCGACCATGTCACGCCTTAATCAAGATAATAATATGGATGTATTGACCGAACCCGTTTGTTATACTGCGCCGGGGAACGTTGGTCCCGCTCCAACTTATAATTGTTATTAGGCCGAGCAGGAAATAGGGGATTACCAGGATACCCGTGCTGCCCAAACGAAGAAAGTGCATGATGATGCATCTTCTTCGGGTGTGTTCATTACCGAGAACCGTTTCTCAGTGTCCTCTACGTCCTGGGTATGAGATACCGGATCAGGATCCCAATATGTAATCTGTTACTTGGGCTACAGATAGGTAGAGATCTGGGAATGAGTGATAAGTTTTAAGAGTTGGAAACGGTGCAATTGTTGCAGCCAAGTTGTTGGCGGTTATTACCCTGTATTACCAAATGCATTGATTATGAACGAATGTTATTAGATACCAAACCTGATATGCAACATTTTATCAGTCTCTTTATTTACTAAAGAAGGATATAATTTTGTATTGTTGGATAATGTTTTGAACATTTCCTATATCAAGAGTTGCTCGGTTCATGCACGTTATCTAAAAACATAGACGTTCTAAATCAAAGTACAGTTCTCAATGTACAGAACACACACAAGAGGAAGAGTTCAGAAGTGAACGAATCCTTCTTGAGGCATTGTAGACTAGGTCATATCAATGCGACCCGACTAGCTAAGTTACATTAAGATGCATATTTAAATCGGTTTGAATTTACATCTTATGAAACTTGCCAGCCATGTTACAAAGATAAAATGACCATAGCTCCGTTTACTGGAAACAGAGAAAGAGTTAGTGAACTCTTGGGATTGATACATGATGATGTATGTAGGTCCCCAGTCTACACATGCCAGGATCGGTTCATTGTACTTCATTATATTCACTGATGATCTCTCAAGGTTCGGACATATGTTCCTGTTGGAACACAAGTCTGAAGCTTTTGAGAAATTCAATGAATATAAGTCAGAAGTAGAGAACCAAAATGGGTATAAGTATTATATCCTTTGATGTGATCAGGGAGGAGAATACTTGAGCACGGAGTTCCTGGACAATTCAAAAGGAGAATGAGATTCTCTCTTGGCATTACTTCTTTCCATATACCACAGCATAACGGCGTATCGGGGCGGAGTAATCGCACCCTATTAGATATGGTGCGCTCTATGATGAGTACTACTGAGTTGCCTATTTCCTTTTTGGGAATTATGCACTTGAGAAGTTGCATACCTATTGAGTAGGGTTCCAACCAAATAAGGTTCCTACCACTCCATATGAGATATGGTATGGGAAGAGCCCATGTCTTAAGTAAGTTAAGATTTGGGGTTGTCTGGCCTATGTCTAAAAGCAAAATCCGGACAAGCTCGAGGTAAGGTCAGTTCTGTGGAAGTTTGTTGGATATCCCAATAATTCTCAAGGGAATATCTTCTACCACACCGAGAAACAAAAGGTGTTTTATTTCTCGGCATGCCACCTTTTTGGAAAAGGAATTTTTTATGGAAGAAATTAGTGGTCATGAGGTAGAACTGGAAGGAGTTCCAGCTATACAAACTACAACTGATGATTTGGTAGAACCAGAGGATTCAATAGTTCCCGACGAACCTTAGCCTCTCCGCCGATCTGGTAGGGTTCCTCATCCGCCTGAGAGATACTTCGGTTTTCTCAATGACAGTGGCAGCGAGGATTGCATCATGAGATGATGACCCAACTAGTTTCGAGCAGGCCATCAAGAGTGGAGACTCTGTAAGAATGGCTGGATGCTAAGCGATCTGAGATGGAATCCATATACACCAACAAAGTATGGACTTTGGTTGCTTTATCTGAAGGGTTAAATCCCCATCTGGAGCAAGTATATCTTGAGAAGATTACTTGGTGTAGATGAAAAAGTTGAGACTTTCAAAGCTAGACTTATTATAAAAGGTTTTCGTCATTGACCAGGTGTGGATTATGATGAAACCTTTTCTAATGGCTATGCTTAAGTCCATCCGGATCCTACTTGCCATTGCTACATACTATGACTACGATATCTGGCGGTTGGATGTCATGACTGCTTTTCTAAATACTGATTTAGTAGAAAGCATCTATAAGTACAGCCAGAGGACTTTGTAGACAGTGGGAGCAGCGAAAACGTGTGCAAGTTGCTTTACGAGTTAAAGCAGGCATCGCGGAGTTGGAACATCTGTTTTGATGTGGTAGTTAAAAAGTTTGACTTCATCAAAATGGTAGATGAACCTTGTATCTACAAAAAGGTAGTAGAGAGTATTGTGGTCTTCCTCGTATTGTACGTGGATGATATACTTTTGATAGAAAAGGAGTTTCCTATGCTACACTCGGTCAATCTCCTCTTATCACAAGGATTCTCCATATAGGATCAAGGCGATACATCCTAAATCCTGGGTTTTGGATCTTTGAGATAGATTTAAGTGGATGTTAGGATTCTCACTAGGTGTAGTGAGATGGTATCAATCGATCCTGGGGAGAATCACTGGATAGCTTCCAGGGTGGTAAGGTCGACTGAATGTCAGTCACAGGCATTGTCTTACCCTTAGTGGAGGGACGGTATGTTGGAAGAGTTCCAAACTAGATACCGTGGCAAACTAGACGATAAAGACTGGATACATCGCTATCAACGATGCTACCAAAGAGACAGTCTGGGTGTATATTAGTTCATGAGATGAACTTCGTTCCTACCATTGTGTGACAATGGAGTTGTGGCTTATGCCTAGGAACCCCCATCCCATCAGTGAACCAGACATATTCTAAGGCAGTATCACCTGATCATGGAGATGGTTGATCTCCAGGGAGATTGAGGTTAGGAGAGTAGACTCAGAGGACAATACGACAGATCCACTCACAAAGGCCTTTTCCCAAAAGAGACTTTTATGGGATGGTTGAGTATGAGATACTACAACCACCGCTGATTGTTGGGTATTGAATACTGCAACATATGGCCCTAGTGCAAGTGTGAGATTGTTAGTTATATGTATGCCCTAGAGGTCATTATTGTACATATGATGTATATTATAGTGGATACTTGGACATACATAGGGAGGACTTTCTTGCTCGACATGATAGTATACCATCTGGTTACTTTTTATCTTAACATGTACACTGATTGTCTCTCTGTTACATGTTGATAAAGCCCTTAGGATATTTACTTGACTACATGGATTGTGATGCAGATCATACTAGTAGGACAAAGGTAGTCCGTGAATACATCCTTTAATGTCCCTAGTCGTGGGTGTATCGAGACGGGGCATCGATATACCGGAGTAGACTAGCGTATACCTTCTCGACCCATGTAGATGGGCGATGGATGATCCCATATCCATTGGTGTTTGACATCATAGATGATATACGGGTGCTCAGTGGAGACTGGGTACGCTGGACGGACTTGCCGAGAACTCCTAGATGGTATTATACCTCACGTCAGATGGCAGTTCTGTGGTGACACCGGTACAGGTTAGTCTGTCGACCCGAGATCGTCATAGAGTCTTGTGTGATCCCCACTGTGCTTTGATTTCCACCTTACCACGTTCTAGTGAACGTGCAAGACATTAGTTTTTAGGTATAGTCCCGAGTCACATGGAGGCAATGAGCGATAGGAGTGGATTTCGTCTCTCCCGGTATTGGGGGTTGATGTTGCTCTGTGCTTGATTGGCTATAACAGGAAAGTCCCTGGCCAGGGCTGTTTCTGAGATTTATTGGTAAGTGTTATCAGTAGTTTCTCAACCCGTTATGAGCCTCACATTGGCATGACTTATCAAGCTATTGGGGTCTGACGTTTACCACCCCCAGGCGAGATATGCAACATATCAGACCAAGAGACCGGATTGTACGGTAGTGTTACTGATTGGATTCACAGGAGTATGAGCAGGCTTGCTTGTTGATCTTCTGATTGCTCAATACCTGGGTGGCCGTTACGTTTATCAGACCGCTTATGGCTTGTGGGTGTTTGATATGATCATCACCTACTGCCGGCGTATTGACGAGTCTTTAGAGTCCTACACAGAGGTTTCCTGGTTTATGCGAAAAGAAATATGAGCACATATGTGATATGTGCGGGACCGAGATTAATGCGCGTATGTGATACCACATTCTATTCTTGCGATATATGATATCGGTCAGTTATATGAGATATAGCCGGATTATCGGAACAAGTGTTGATTCGATAGATTGTTACATTTGATATTAGTCGGTTATATATGATATAGCCGGATTATTAAATCAAGTGTTGATTTAATAATTTAATATATAATTATATATTTGATATATTAACATACATTAACTAATATTAGCTCACTTAATATTTCTTTTCTCACTTGTGTACATTTTGTATATATGTGATATATATTAATGTACATTATTTATGTGTTATGCTTGATACCACATGTAACATGGGTGTATGAGACTCACACCATGCTTATAATAATGATGGGTTTTTATTTATTTAAAGTAAATCAAAATTGGTTGGAAATTGTCACATGGTTGAAGCTTGTAGAAGCTTGTGGAACCATTGACCAAGTCCATTCCTTTTGTTTTACTTGAAGATATTTATGAACCCAACCATTATTGTTTACCCATGGTTTATTCTCTACATGAGTTAGTGTATGACACTAACTCACCCATGGTTGCTATTCTCACCTCATGAGTTCATTCTCTCATCTTCATCACTTCATCTTCTTCTTCATTGAGAAAGCTTGCTAGCTTTTCTCAAGGTGAGAAAATATTATGAGAAAAACAAATCTAAAGTGAGCTCATTTCCTACTTCATCATCCTTTACTATTAGCCATTTAGTTTAGAGTGTTTGCTTCACTAATCTACCATTAGTGAAGAGGTAGCATGAGCTTGAGTCTCCTCGACGTAGATCATCTTCGGCCTCGAAGATTTCGAGCAAGCTTGTTCATTTCTCCGAAAGAACCCTTTCTAGAGTTCGGGTGTTCATGACTTGTAGCGAAGGGACTACTATACAGAGCATTAGAAGTGAAGGACCGGTCTACAAAAGTTGTATTCCTCATTCACTTAGTTGTAAAGTTGTTTACATATCGTTTCGTCAAATTTTCTAGTTAAAAATTCTAGGTTAGGGTTCTTTAGTATGGCAAAAATTTGAAAACGGTATGGACGATATCTCCCGAAACCTTGCTGTCGTGCTTAGGAACCCTGCAACTTATTTAAGATGTCACGCCTGCCTTCCCAAAAGACGGTAACATGTACGCGACTAGGCCCGTGACGTATTTATACAGAGAAAAGGGTATTTTTCGAAATAAATACGTTAAGCGTTATAGTAAGCAATATTTAATATAACAAGAATTTATCAAGAATAAATCTAACCACATCTATTACATTTACTTCCCACAATAAATAAAAGTCGATGCAAAACCAAATATCCGATATAGCTGAAATAGAAATAAACGGAAAGCCTTAACAAGTAGGCATACTGAAAGTAAAACTAGCCGGGCTGAAAGGAGACTAGAAGTGCACCTGAGATGATAAGTGCAAGAAATCCTCCTCCGACGGCTCGATGTCGCCACCTATCCCTAAGTCACCTAACGAACATTTCCAAAAGAAAGAAAACAAAATGGATTGTTCGTCAGCGATCTTGCGATCGGTAAGTCCCCGTTTTAAAACATATTTATTTAAAGAAAACAATTTTAAAGCAGTGATATAAACATGTGAACATCATAGTATGTAGTATACATGTAAGCATGGTAACGAGCATGTAATTAGGGTAATGAGCAAAGGTAATGAGCAAGTTAAAAATGAATAAGCACATAATAAGTTTTGCTATACTAACGTGAGATTGGTTCGTGAGAGTTCAATCTGCTACAGGAGCTGTAGCATTTTGGTCCGGTATCACAGCAACACGGATTCATGAGTTAGTAATATACCATTTTGACCCAGTACAACAGCAACCCGGATTCACGAATTCATGTGTTAGTAAGGAAACTCCTAGAGCAAATTGAAAGCATCCCATTTCCTAAACTACCCCAACTTTGTTTTTAATCTACTAGTCTCATATATGAATAAAACATGGGTCCATATATATGTGTAGTATAGTTTCATGTCAAGTCATGGATTCACGGAGTCAAGGATATATGTATTCACAAAGTTCATGGCAAAATTTGCATGTCATCAAAAGATACATAGTGAAATATCCATAAGCATAAACCAGAAATAATATTATTAAGAAGTGTTGGAAACTACTAATTATTCAATTCATACGAACCCAGGAATAATAAACGTAGTCCTAGGTGTTATGTAGACATGGGTTCAAGTCTTGCCTAATTCCGATTACTGGTTTGGAAGATAAATGCGTTTTGGTATCATTGCTAGAACATATCAGAATCTATGCAGTACCGTCACATGTTTTAAAAGTGCAGTTTGTGATATTTTATGTTGGTTTTCAGGTCTGGAGTTCAACTAGGAAAAGTTAGGTATTCCAGTCTAGTTATCAAAACAACTTGATTTGACGCGATTTGGATCTTTGAAACTATAGTTATGATTATTTTAGTCTAAGGGTATAAAACAGATTTTTATTTTTCTGGACAACAAGAAGTGGGTGACTTGCAGAGCATGTATCGTGTCGATATACTCATTTCTAATTCTTGGGTTATATAGAAAAGATGTAGGTATGTCAATTTAGCATCCATACATCTAAGGTTTTTCGGAAACCGAGTCTTGTAGTTCTAGATATGACATTTTAAAAAGAAGTGTACAAATCAAGACAGATTTTGTCCATTAACATTATTGTCACTAAGTCTTGACTCAAATGCGGCAGGAATGGTCCCAAAATTTTATTTTGCATGTAAAACTCAGAGAAATTTTCTAATGCAAAAGATGAATAAGTAAAATAAGTAAAAGGAATAAACTAAAAATCAAACACCGGTTCAGCCGGCAACTTCTTTTTTAGAACACTGAAATTGCAACAGTAGCAATTGTTTTAACAGAAACGACCCGTTTTTAGTTTTTTTCAGAAGACGTTAAAATCACGAAAAGTGTAGAACTTTTTGTGTAGTTATTATTAAAAAAAAGAAATGCAATTTCAGAGTTCTACAGCGAGAGAGATGTCCATTTTACGGCCAAATGTCCAAAATTCTAGCACCGGTATAGAGTTGTATAAACATCAATTTAGCAAGGGATATATGTCCGGGTTCAAATCACTTCTTGTGTAAACATACGATATACAATCATGCAAGTATAATGTATCGACATAGTGGCAATATCTATCGAGTTAAAATATTACAAATTAGCTAAAATAATCCTAGCGAAAGTAAACATGAATTGCAACGTTATCAAAATGTCATTTTAACATTGATTCGTTAATGGCTATCCTATAGGTTTTGATACAAAACATGGTATTGATTTTGTTTAAAGAAAAAATATAGCAGGCTTATGCTAGCATAGCATGAGTAGCGGTGGGGGGAGGGGAAAAATTGTGGGACTTACTATTAGGAATATGTATGCCCTAGAGCCCATTATTGTATATTATAGTGGATGCTTGGACATATATAAAGAGGACTTTCTTTCTCGACATGATATTATGCTATCTGGTTGCTCTTTATCTTAACATTGAAAGTGTTTATTACCACTACCACTGGGTTTTACTAACATCAAGCATGCCATTTAAAAAAATTTTGGGTGCTAATTAACACTAACCTAGAATCTAAACTAGATGATTAGGGTTTTATCTTGATATAAAGAAAACTATACTAAGAGAAATATACTACAACCTTTGTAGACCGTGTCCTTCTCTTCTCAAGCTCCGTGTAGTAGTCCACGCGAATCCACTAGGCTCCACTTGAAATTGGATTGAGCTTCCTTTGCGATCTTCGTGCCGAAGATGATCCACTTGAAGCTCCGCTAATCCAAGCTACATCTTCACTAAACTCTTTAGTGAAGGAAACACACTACACTTAATTGTTAATTAAGTGTAGGATGGTGAAGTAAGGGTTTTGTTTGCTCACTAGATTTCTCACAAGTTCAAGGTTTCACAACTCATGTGAGGGATTGAGCTTAGAGGAGGTGAAGAAGAAGATGAAGAGAGCTAGAGAGCAAGAGCTCATGTAAGAAAAAGAACAAGTGTAGAATGGCTTCTATTTTTGGGTTCACTTATTGAAGCATATATCTTTTTTACAATAAAAAATGCAACCACGCTTCTATAGTAAACGCGAATGAATAAACAAATATAAAAGCCATGCTTCACCCCATTCCTCAAAAGTCCCACCATTTTCCATCTCTTTTTCTATTTTCTAAAAATAGAAAATCAACCATGCTTCATATATATATATATCACATATATATATTAATATATATATATAAAGATAAGCAAATAATTAGTGAGCAATAATATTAGTTAATATATAATTATATCAAATATAAATATATATCAAATATAAATATATATCATATTATTAAATCAACACTTGATTTAATAATCCGGTTATATCACATATAACCGACTAATATCATTTATCTGTATATCATATTATCAAATCAACACTTGATTCAATAATCCGGTTATATCACATATAACCTAACCGATAGATTAGAATACGGTATCATATACTCGTATTTAATCAGGCCCCCACACATATCAGCATATGTGCCCTACTTCGTTTCGCTTGAACTAGAAAACTTCTATGTGGGACTTTAAACACTCGTTAATACGTCAGCAGTAGGTAATGATCACATCAGTTATCCACAAGTCGTCAGCGGTACTAGCTGGACGTAACTGTAAGTCGACGTTACTCACCCCACGGGTTTGCGGGGAGGCAGAATAGGTAAAAATCGATTTTTTCTAACAAAGTAACATCGACTATGCATAAGGATCTTTGCTAAACCCTAACTAACAAACTAACTAGGAGTTGTAACTACTATGTAAAATGATTATACCTCAAGCTACAAGTCCTTCTCCTCTTTGATGTGAGCTCCTTGGAGTAGTGGTGGATGCGTCTTGATCAGTCGAAAATACTGCATTTTTAACACGTCAATTTCCCTATCATTTGCACTCATCTAGAAGTGTTCGGTATTCATATTGCACATATTAGCAAAACACCTGTAAAATACCAGATTACCTGTGTTGTATACTAAAACCGGCATTTCGAGGGAAATTGTGTGTTTATCATGGCATCACATCATTCTTGTATAGCGCAACACTTGTCTCGAGAAATTGTGCAGGAGATTGCAGGAACAGAAGCTAAAATTAGGAAAAGAGATGATCAAAAATACACCAACTCCAAGATTTGAGATCTGGTAGTGATACAGAAAGCCAAATAAAATTCAACATATCAGGAAAAGGCCCAAATGTCAGCCCTAACTCATCACAGAAGAATAAAGCCCAAAGGCTCCAACAGCGCCGCGGAACCGCGGCGGGAGCCGGCTTGCGCCGCAGTTCCGCGGCGTCTTGATGGCTTCAGTTGCTCCAATTTCTGCACGTGCTCTCAAATAACTGTACAATCTTTCAGAAGACTCCCGATTCTCCACGTGGCTTCATCTAGAAGCTCCCTCCAACTAACTCTTTCTACAAGCCTCTCCCTATAACAAACTTTTGGAGGGAAATTCAAATTTGAAATCCTAGATCTAGGGTTTTGGAAGTCTATAAAAGGGAGCCTAGATCTAAGGGTGGAGGTTGTTCATTAGTTCATCATTAGTTCTTCATCTCTTCCTCTTCCATCTACAAGTTGAGTGACACATCTTGTAGCCCTAATTCTAAATCCAAGCCAAATTCCAGATCCCGAGTACCATTCAAGCGAGAAGCCTATAACCTTTTAGGAGCGGAGCCGATCTTCAACCGAGCAAGTGATCCAAGCCGATCCGCGACTCAAGGAGACGAGCGAAGCCAAATCGACGATCGAGTTCTTCTTCTTGTAGTTCTTGAGCGATTTGTAACGGAATTGTTGATATAAATAAAAGGTGAAATTCTTTAATCTTTCTTTCTTTAAATTCTTGCATCATGATTCGATCTCAATTTGTGATTGTGGTTCTTGTTGTGATGTTTGAGTAAAACTCCGCTCGTAAAGGAGTCGAGACGATCAATAGAATGATGATGTTACAAATCTTAAAACGATTCTTGAGTCCTACGAGTTTTGTAAACCCTAGCAAATTTGAAGAATCGACGACCTAGTTTCGTTGCGATGCTTTCTTGATTGTGATCGCTCGAAATTAGGGATCCACGATCGATTCTTTAATTTACTAGAGGCTAGAATGTGAATGATATCGACGAAGGAACAGGGGATAGATGTTGAAACCCTAGTTTCACAAGAAATCCCTAATTCTCGTTGATCACCATCGATCTAGTATCAATTCATCGATGGATAAGAATACGTAATCGCTAGATTTCATCACATCTATAGATCCGATCGATTCCTATGAGCCTCACTTCGATTCTTGATATTTGGTTTGGAAATCATCACATCTCAATTCTTGATTTTAATGTTTTCTTAGATCTAGATTTTTCTAATTCTTGAAATTCAATTTACAAATCATGAATTGTTTGTTTTCTTTTCTTTAAAGTTTCGACTCATCTAATTCGAAACACGAATAATTATACTTTCCCTGTGGACGATCCGCACTTACTAACTCTATACATTCGACACCGTTATTGATTGCGGTCAAAATATTTTTGGTTGTGATTTCTATACAATTTTCCACTTATACAATCGGAAAATATCAAACAATTAAATGGCGCCGTTGCCGGGGATAGTGCGCTAATTGTTCGTATTTTGAAATTTGAGTTGAAAAGTTTATTCCATCCATATTTTTAGATCTAAATTCGCACAAACCCTAACGTGTTGTTGTGATTTGTTGCGAGGAAATCTGGAATTTGTGGAGCTGTGGAAATTTTTTTCAGAGAAATCCAGAGAGCTCTTGAGGTGAACAGGAACAGTATCAAAAATTTCAGTGCAGTGATCTTTTCAAAGCGCCGCGATTCCGCGGTATTAGCTAGCTCCCACCGTGATTCCGCCGCGTGGTGACGTCATCACTCCACCAAATTTGCTCTGTGAGTCTCTAACTTTCTTATCTCCTCCTCTGTCTGCTCCAAATAACAATTTCCTGCAGGTTTCTTTGCAAATAAATCGCAGCGCCGCAAAGCAAAATAAATTGTGCGTGTTTTGATTTTTGGTTGTTTGCATATTAATACGGAAGTTAAGGGGCACGACCAAATCTAGATTAGGTGGGGAGTTCATTACCCTTCCTAAGCTCCAAAAATCACAAACTTGCATCCGCATTACCCTCATTAACTAAAAAATATCTAGAGATGACTCTAAAGACCGTCGCGCTCACTTAGGACAAAAGAAGGCCGTGGGTAATTCATTGCTTATCCGCGTTTCTTTTGTGGTGTCTAAGGCAAGTGTGTCGAAGGCTAGTGGTTACTTAATTAGGCCCACTACTTACGTAGTGGAGAACCTCCCACTTACCTGGCACTTACCTGGCCACAGGAAAGACAAAGAGGCAGTGGAGGATTTATCCTGTGACTTGTCTTTTGGCAGTTAGGAGCGGTCTAGAGCTTTGACCTAGGTGACCACTAGATTCTGGGGTTTTGCTTGATTGCATTTGTTGTGATTGCATCATTTTTTCAAAAATCCGTAAAATTTTCAAAACAAACACCAAACACATTCATTCATTCCCCTAATTATAAGTCACGCTACCACTTGTACTAACCCTTTTTAGTGCAAGATAGGCTGGACACGGGATTCTAGTGCCCGTTAGTTCGCGTACCCCCGATCGACCCTAAAGTCGGTATTTCTACATTTACCTCTTCTTTACCCACCACCATACCCACATCGATGGATCCGTCTCCATCGAACTTCTTTACCACTACTCTGCCGCCGTCCGTTGGTGTGCAGAATCCACCCCGCATCTCTCTCCAAGAGAGGTGCTATCTTATTCGAGGTCCCCTTTCCACCCGCCTTTCCATTCCACCAGCCAACGGGGAAAATTTTGAAATTAAACCCCAATACATCAACCTTCTACCAAAATTTCACGGTCTCGAGTCTGAAGACGCATATGCCTTTATCACCAAATTTGAAAATGTATGCGCAATGATTGGTACCTCACAGCTTTCTATGGATGCTATGCGTTTACGTCTTCTCCCATTCACCTTGTACGATATAGCCGAGAAGTGGTTGTATAACACTACCGCACATTCCATTTCAAATTGGGAAGAATTCGTCAAAGCATTCCTTAAGAAATTCTACCCACATTATAAAACAGCTCGAGTCCGTAGCGAAATAAATCAATTCACCCAGCTTCCAAACGAACCATTTTCAAAATGTCTTGAACGCTTCAAGGATTTGTTAGTCTAATGTCCACATCACGGAATCCTCAGATGGGAACTGTGCCGAATCATATATGAGGGCATTAATCCTAACACAAGACAGACCCTTGAATTAACGTGTCAAGGCAATTTCATGACCAAAGATGATAGGGAAGCCTGGAAATTTCTAGAAGATTTCGCTGAAAAATCTTTAAAGTGGAAGGGTGTGAGTCAATCGTCTAGGGATGGCAATGATATTTCCATAGGAGTTAGTGCTGAAATTTCAGCTTTACACAAGAAATTCGACGCTATGGAAAACAAATTTTTAGCCGCCGCCCTAAGTCAAATGCCACTCTCCAAAACTGTATGTGGATGCTGTTCTGATCCTTCTCATTTGACGGAAGAATGTCCACTAAACTCTCCGTTTCAAGGTCATGAGCATACCAGTGCCGCATTTCAAAGACCTAGGAACGATCCATATTCTTCCACATATAATCAGGGTTGGAGGAATCACCCTAATTTTGCTTGGAACCAATCACAATCTCAAAACACGGTTCCAACCCAACACAATTTCCAAAGGGTCCCTCCACCACAACAACAACCACCACAATTGAGTCAGCACCCCTTTCAAGCACAAAACTTTCAAAATCTGGTCAACACACCCGCACCGTCTAGTCCTTTACAGTTGACCGGGACCGATGAATCCTCTTCATTCATAAACTTGCTTCTAACAAATCTCATGCAAGTATAGGCTGAAATAAAGACTTCTGTCGATGATATAAAGAAAAACTCAGTGTCCCAAGCTGAGAGTATTAAATCGATGGAAGCAGAAATTTCACGATTAAAAGCCGAAATGAGTGTAAGAGAGAAAGGGAAACTTCCAGCTCAACCTTTGCCCAATCCTGGCTATTCACATCATGTGAATGTAATCACGTTGAGATCTGGAAGAGCGCTTGAAAATCACGTTGGGGAAGACTTTGATGATACTGATAAATCAATCAATAACACCCCGGCTGAGACCTTTCCTTCTACTTCTACTTCTAATTCTAACCCCAGTTCTTCTACCCCACCACCTTTTTGTGAGCCTATTCTTTGTTTCCCACAAGGCTCGCCACCTCAGCCCAACTCTTCTAGTCCACGGACGATCCCCACTTCAATTTTGGGATCAGGTCCACACACACTTCCTTCTTCTATGATGGACCCAGCGCTCATTGCTAAAGCACCTTATCCTAATCGGTTAAGGGCTAACATATCGAGTCCACATATGGAGAAGATCATGGACATGTTTAAGCAAGTAAATATCAACATCCCTCTCCTAGATGCCATCCAATAAGTTCCATCCTATGCGAAAACTCTTAAGAACTTGTGCACTAGGAAGAGGAAGACTCAAGTGCCCAAGAAGATATTCATGGCAAAGACAGTAGACACAGCTTTCCCCCAACAATTACCGAGGAAACGTAAGGACCCTGGCTGTCTTACTATTTCCATTTCTATCGAGGAAAAACACATCAACCATGCTCTACTAGACCTTGGCGCTAGTGTTAACTTGCTTCCATACTCGGTTTACGAGCAGTTAGGTATCGGAGTATTAAAGCCCTCGAGCATAACTCTCCAGATGGCTGACCGATCAATCACCAAACCTAGGGGTGAACTGGAGGATGTGTTAATAAAAATCAGGGAATTTGTATTCCCTGTGGACTTTATTGTACTTGATACACAGCCTGTAGCGAACCCACAGAATCAAATTCCGGTGATTTTAGGTCGCCCATTTTTGGCCACTTCCAACGCTATCATCAACTGTCGTAATGGTTCTATGACCCTATCTTTCGGGAATAGGTCAATAGAGCTGAACATTTACAAGTTGGGAAGTGTACCCTCCAAACCTACTGCTCAGGTCTGTTCTGTCGACTTAATGGATGTCGACAGCAGCGAATTTGATGATCCTTATGATACTGATCTTGACTCTTTTCATACGTTGTTGTTTGACCCAACTATGTATCATACACATAGGGACTCTTCCATCGAGATGTCCGGGTCAACAACTAACACCGATTATGAACCGTTTCTGGAGTCTGAAGATCACCCCGCATTTTGTGATGACATTATTCATCGGGGTATTGATGGAACTTTTGAGGAGATCTTCGCTGATGAACTCGCATTTTTGAATGACACGGGTGTTGAGATGAATCATGTCCCAATCAATGAAATTGAACCTCCACCCTTTCTTTTGAACTGTAAAAAGAATGCGAGTAATCCATCACATTCATTGCATCGTCTCTCCAAAATGAGACGCACACACATTCTATTCCACCACTTATCCTTTCCCTACTTCTTCTTCCACCAACCAGAGCACTGCATTGATAAAATTTTTGAATGGTTGGTGTTAACGTTCGGTCTTTGCAAAGCTTGGCATCGACCAATGATTTTTTTGACCCCCTCATGTAATTTTCAAAGCTTAACATTGTTTAACTCAAGTTTGGGGGGGTATAATCGGGCTCTTGAAAAGAAAATTTTTACAAAATGATGAGCCAAAAATATGTTTGGGGGAGGATTTTCACTTAAATATTTTGCCCCCACTAATAAATTCCTCCCAAGCTTACAGGTTTTTGAGATATAGCAGATGGCAACAGTGAGGACACTGTTGAAAACAAGGTTGGGGGAGGTTTGTGCTTATTTTCGCATCAATTGTATCATTCTTTGCATAAGCACAAAACATTTTTGAAAACCTATAAAAATTTACAAAAAAATTCGAAAAATAAATTTTTTTGTACATAAATAAGATAATAAAAGATTAGATAGTGAAAAATTACATCCAAAAGATTAGAAAAATTTAAGAAAACCAAGAAAATTAGAAGTTTTCTTAAACGAACTAGTACTAAGTAGTTATGAGCCGTTGTCCCAAGGGTTAGTAAGATGAAGGAAGTCACTAATCTGCGGATAAAAATAAGTCTGAAAAATAGTTCCTATTCTGGAAGCCAAACATTTTGAACGTTGATACCCTACTATTCGCACTTACACACGTCTTGAAACTCGGGATAGTAGAGGATACCTTGAAATGCTCTTGTCTAAAAGCCAAAGTATGAAGGAAATAAAATATGAATAAAATATAAAATGGTGAGAAAAATGGACACTGGTTTTGTTATCGCCAAGGCAGCAATAAAAAAATATAGCGAGGGTGCCACTTCACCTAGTGCCCTAAGGTCAACTGGTCTGGGAGTCACTACTAAGCCTTAGGTGGTGCAAGACGAGGAAAAACACCAAATAAGCAAGCACATGAGTAATCGGTCGGTTAGTACCTCAAGAAGTATTAACGGTCGCATGAAAGTGTGTGAGCAAATTCATCTAAATATTCATTAATTAAAAAGTACTGAGGTTGATGGGCAAGAGTATGATAGCTTGAATTGAATTCTCCGGGTGTAGGGATGTTTATTACACACACGTAGGGTGATATGATCGATGTTTGGAATAAAGATAGGAATGAAGAATAAGACAATGTTTTATTGAGGGAGGACGTGATTTCTAACATCTTTTCATGACTATTAAGATAGGGCTCATGACAACCGAAAAGCTAGCTTAGTTGGAAACCCTAATTTTCAAGGCTTTTTTCTACAATTCTTTTCTTTAAATGTAATATTCATGATCTTCCTTTTATTATTGGATTTTGTGGGTGCAATCCGCTGAAAACCCTCAGGAGACAACACTCCTCCTACTAGGGACACCTAGAGGTTTAAAGGCTTGTTGCACGTGCTCAGTGCAATCGTGTTGCCTACGAAAGTGTGCTAGTTAGTTTTTCTCTTTCTTTATTTTCTCCTTTTCTTTTTAATAAAACAGTTCGCTCGAGACGACCGAAAATAAGTTTGGGGGAATTTGATCAATCGAAAATACTGCATTTTTAACACGTCAATTTCCCTATCATTTGCACTCATCTAGAAGTGTTCGGTATTCATATTGCATATATTAGCAAAACACCTGTAAAATACCAGATTACATGTGTTGTATACTAAAACCGGCATTTCGAGGGAAATTGTGTGTTTATCATGGCATCGCATCATTCTTATATAGCGCAACACTTGTCTCGAGAAATTGTGCAGGAGATTGCAGGAACAGAAGCTAAAATTGGGAAAAGAGCTGATAAAAAATACACCAACTCCAAAATTTGAGATCTGGTAGTGATACAGAAAGCCAAATAAAATTCAACATATCAGGAAAAGGCCCAAAGGTCAGCCCTAACTCATCACAGAAGAATAAAGCCCCAAGGCTCCAACAGCGCCGCGGAACCGCGACGGGAGCCGGCTTGCGCCGCGGTTCCGCGGCATCTTGATGGCTTCAGTTGCTCCAATTTCTGCACGTGCTCTCAAATAACTGTACAATCTTCCAGAAGACTCCCGATTCTCCACGTGGCTTCATCTAGAAGCTCCCTCCAACTAACTCCTTCTAGAAGCCTCTCCCTATAACAAACTTTTGGAGGGAAATTCAAATTTGAAATCCTAGATCTAGGGTTTTGGAAGTCTATAAAAGGGAGCCTAGATCTAAGGGTGGAGGTTGTTCATTAGTTCATCATTAGTTCTTCATCTCTTCTTCTTCCATCTACAAGTTGAGTGACACATCTTGTAGCCCTAATTCTAAATCCAAGCCAAATTCAAGATCTCGAGTACCATTCAAGCGAGAAGCCTTCAACCTTATAGGAGCGGAGCCGATCTTCAACCGAGCAAGTGATCCAAGCCGATCCGCGACTCAAGGAGACGAGTGAAGCCAAATCGACGATCGAGTTCTTCTTCTTGTAGTTCTTGAGCGATTTGTAACGGAATTGTTGATATAAATAAAAGGTGAAATTCTTTAATCTTGCTTTCTTTAAATTCTTGCATCATGATTCGATCTCAATTTGTGATTGTGGTTCTTGTTGTGATGTTTGAGTAAAACTCCGCTCGTAAAGGAGTCGAGACGATCAATAGAATGATGATGTAACAAATTTAAAACGATTCTTAAGTCCTACAAGTTTTGTAAATCCTAGCAAATTGAAGAATCGACGACCTAGTTTCGTTGCGATGCTTTCTTGATTGTGATCGCTCGAAATTAGGGATCTTCGATCGATTCTTGAATTTACTAGAGGCTAGAATGTGAATGATATCGACGAAGGAATAAGGGATAGATGTTGAAACCCTAGTTTCATAAGAAATCCCTAATTCTCGTTGATCATCATCGATCTAGTATCAATTCATCGATGGATAAGAATACGTAATCGCTAGATTTCATCACATCTATAGATCCGATCGATTCCTGCGAGCCTCACTTCGATTCTTGATATTTGGTTTGGAAATCATCACATCTCAATTCTTGATTTTAATGTTTTCTTAGATCTAGATTTTTGTATTTCTTGAAATTCAATTTACAAATCATGAATTGTTTGTTTTCTTTTCTTTAAAGTTTCGACTCATCTAATTCGAAACACGAACGATTACACTTTCCCTGTGGACGATCCACACTTACTAACGCGCTACATTCGACACCGTTATTGATTGCGGTCAAAATATTTTTGGTTGTGATTTCTATACAATTTTCCACTTACACAATCGGAAAATATCAAACAATCACGCCTCCTCGTCGGCTTCTCGAAGTCAAAGAAGATCCACCCGAGAGTTCCAACCTTGAGCTAGACCTCCAAGTTGAGGCAACTAGATCACTTGGTGTGCTAAACAAAGTAACGTAGAGTGAGTAAAGAGAGATTTGAGTAGCTTAGTCTCACTAACCCTTGATTCTCAACTCATGAGACACTAGGGTTTTTGAGAGGAAGAAGAAGAGAGTGAACTCTTGAGGAAAGAGAAATGTTTTTGGCTAATGATAATAGAAAATAGAATGGCTAGCTTGATTTGACCATAAGCATGGCATGGAAAAATATCTCATCAAAATATCTAGGTCTCAAAAATATCTCACAAAAATATCTAGAGTCAAAAAGTCAATCCAAGTTAAATGGTCAACCCAAGTAGCCATGCCACAAAATTATCATTTACCAAAAATAACAAAAACTTTTCTCCACCTCATATATGTTTTGACCAAGTCAATGGTCAAAACCCTAATGAGGTGTCTCCTTCTTTACCCCCTCTCATCTGTATATACATACCCGCATCCGTGTTCCGAGAAACATGAATACAATGATACGAAACTAATCCAATAATCAAATACTAGGATCCGGCTTAAACCAAAGCCCACTAGTATTGTCCGCTCGAACACCACACGCGTACAAGTACACGTATGTGATCGAACCCTGTCGTAAAACCATACGACCTCTACATCGTTTCGCCCGAAGCTGGAAAACCCTCTGTGTGGGACTCTAAAGACTCGACAGTACTCTGGCAGTGGGTTTAACCACAAGCACGTCAGCGGCACTAGCTGTACGTAACGGCTACCCAGGTATCTGTCGATAAGAAGGTCGACGAGGAAACTCATCCGTACCCCTACTGAGCCTGTCTGTGGCAATCTCCGTACTGTACGGTCTGTTCGTCTAAGAGTGTGACATATCGGTCCTAGAGGGGCGGCAAGCGTAAGACCCCTAATAGTGCAATAAGTCATGTCGGAGTGCGGCCAAAAACACCCTGAGAAACTACTGGAGTACCTACCAGTAAATCTCACTTGCCTTGGTCAGGGACTTTGTGTAATGGCTTTCCGAACACAGCGCGACATCAACCCCCAATATCGGGAGAGACGAATCCTATCTAACCGCCACTGCCTCCAAGTGCTTCGGGAGTGCACCCAACTATTACCTGTTTGCACGACTCAGCAGAGCCATGGTAGGGTAGTAATCTAAGAATATTGGGAACACACTTGAGGCGAAGTAGCAATGTCAAATCAACGGACTAAGTTGTACTCGTGTATAGTACCTGACGATAGGTATAGTACCAACCACCAGTACCCCATGAGTCCGTCTAGTGTAACTCATAACCCAATAAGCACTTGCATACTATCTTCAGTATGACGTACTGATGGCTGTGGGACAGACCATCTCCCCTGCTGGGATGAGAAGCGTATACACTAGTCTACTCTGGAGTATCGATACCCTGTCTTGATAGCCCTACGACTAGGGACTTGTAAAAGGATATGCTTGTAGACTCCCAGCCCCCACTAGTGTGACTGCCATCACAACGCTGGTAGTCAAGAAAAGATCCTAAGGACTCTATCAATATGTATCAGCGATATGTTAAAAGAAACATATACACATATTAAGATAGATACAAACCAAGTAGTATACTACTATATCGATCAAGAATGTCATAAATCCGTGTATATATCCCAAGCTTCCAAAATGTAATATACAAACAAGTTTTATACAATAATGGCCTTTAGGGCATATCACACTAACAATCTCTCACTTGCACTAAGGCCATGTGCGGGCATATCATAGACCTATCATCTCGAATAGCCTCTCGAACTGTGTCTGAGGGATGGCCTTTGTGAATGGATCTGCAGTGTTTTCCACAGTAGCAGCTCTCTGAATCTCGATCTCCCGTCAATCCACGATCTCCCTGATTAGGTGATACCACCTCAAGATGTGTTTGGACTTCTGATGGGACCTAGGTTTGTTTGCTAAAGCAATAGCCCCGTTGTTATCACAATACAGAGGTATTGGATCAACAATGGACAGAACCACCTGAAATTCTGTTAAGAACTTCTTCATCCAGATTGCTTCTTTTGCGGCATCAGAAGCTGCGATATACTCCGCTTCCATCGTCGAGTCAGCAACGGTGTCCTGCTTGGAAATGTAATATGCCAGGTGGAGTTGGGGCTGAATACCACCTACCCCGTGAGAAGTGAAATGTTATCCGGTATCGAGGTGGGGATGTAACCGATACGGACGCACACGGGGACCCACCAGAACAATGGGGAGTATCAAATTCCATTCCGAAAGAGGGCACGATCTAAACTATAAATGGAATGATACCACTCTTATAACACAGAGGCGCCTTTTGGATGAATCGGAACTCCGGAGTTTGAAAAACTCCGTAGTTAAGCGTGCTTGAGCTAGAGAAATTCTGGGATGGGGGGCCTACTGGGAAGTAGCCCCGGGTTCATTCAAAGGGACAAAACCGTGTGGCTTCGGCCAGAGCGGACAATACGATCTGTGTTTGGGGTTGGGTCGTGACAGAACTCTTCCAGCAGACCGCCCCTCCATTGAGCGTAAATACATAAGACTTGGAGTCATCCTTGTCACTCTGGAAGCTGGAGTCAGCAAAGGCCTCGATCTGGAGGTCTTTTCCATCGTAAACCAAGAACATATCCTTAGTCCTTCTCAGGTACTTGAGAATGTTCTTTACTGCTGTCCAGTGCTTCTCTCCAGGGTTTGACTGATACCGGCTTACCACGCTCAGTGCATAAGCAACATGTGGTCTAGTACACAACATCGCATACATTATAGAGCCTACCGCAGAAGCGTATGGTATAATAGACATGCGATCCATTTCCAAATCAGTCTTGAGAGACATCTTTTTGGAGAGGGTGATTCTGTGACAAGCCGGTAAATTACCGCGCTTAGAATCTTCTATACTGAATCTTTTCAGTATGGTGTCGATGTACCTGGACTGTGAAAGTCCCAACACCCTTTTAGATTTATCACGATAGATCTGGATCCCCAGAATGTAAGAGACATCACCCAGGTCTTTCATGGAGAACCTGTGTGACAAGAACCTTTTGATAGATTGTAGCATAGGAATGTCATTTTCTATCAAGAGAATGTCATCAACGTACAAGATGAGGAATACAACAGTTCGTGCTACAATCTTACTATAAATATATGGCTCATCTGGATTTTTAATAAAGTCAAATTCTTTGACCGTTTCATCAAAACAGTTATTCCAACTCCGCGATACCTGCTTTAGTCCATAGATGGACTTAAGCAACTTGCACACTTTCCCGCTGCTCCCACTCTGAATGAAACCCTCTGGCTGGTCCATATAGAAACACTCTTCTAAATTTCCATTTAGAAAAGCGGTTTGTACGTCCATCTGCCATATCTCATAATCGTGGAAGGCAGCAATGGTAAGAAGGATCCGAATGGATTTAAGCATATCCACTGGAGAAAAGGTTTCGTCTTAGTCCAAACCAGGTCTTTGACGAAATCCTTTCGCAACAAGTCTAGCCTTATAGGTTTCAACCTGTCCATCTACACCAATCTTCTTTCTGAAGATCCATTTGCAGCCTACGGGTTTTACCCCTTCTGGAGCAATGTCCAAAGTCCATACTTTGTTGGTGTACATGGACTCCATCTCGGTCCGCATTGCATCCAGCCATTTTACCGAGTCAGTGCTCTGAATGGCTTGCTGGAAGTTAGTCGGCTCATCATTATCAATGATGCAATCCTCTCTATCCCCGTCTACGAGAAAACCATAGTATCTCTTAGGCGGATGATACAACCTACTACTTCTGCGGAGTGGTGCGGGAATGTTCTGTTCTTTTGAAACTTCTAGTTCCACTAAGCTTTCAGTAATAGCTTGTAGTTCTGGAATTTTTTCCAGTTCTATTGCGCTCCCACTAGTTTCTTTTTCGAAAAATTGATATTCCAGAAAGTGGGCATGACGAGAAACAAAAAACTTTTGTTCCTCTGCGTAATAGAAAAGATACCCCTGGAGTTCTTTGGGTATCCCACAAACTTACACAGTACTGATCGTGCCTCGAGTTTGTCAGCATGCTGCTTTTTAACAAAAGCTGGACATCCCCATATCTTCAGATACTGAAGATAGGGTTTCTTCCCACTCCATATCTGTATGGTGTGGTAGGCACAGTCTTGGTAGGAACCTTGTTTAAAATATATGCAGCTGATTCTAGTGCATAGCCCCAGAATGATCACGGTAACTCAGCGTTACTCATCATGGAACGTACCATATCCAATATGGTTCGGTTCCGTCTCTCCGATACACCGTTGTATTGTGGTGTGTATGGAGGAGTAAGCTGAGAGAGAATTCCATTCTCTTTTAGGTAATCCAGGAACTTGGCACTCAAGTATTCACCACCTCGATCAGATCTCAGTGTCTTGATACTTTTGCCAGTTTGTTTTTCCACTACATTCTTATATTCTCGGAATTTCTCAAAGGCCTCGGATTTATGTTTCATCAAGAAAATATGTCCATACCTCGAGAAATCATTCATAAAAGTAATGAAATAGGTATACACTTCTTGCATGTGTAGACATTGGACCACACACATCGCTGTGTATTAGTCCCAAGAGCTCGCTCGCTCTTACTCCGTGTCCAGTGAACGGAGTCTTTGTCATCTTTCCTTTGAGACATGATTAAGAAGTTGCATAAGATTGATATTCGAACGGATCCAAATATCCTTCTTTATGTAACTTGGTCAACCTTGTTTTGTTGATGTAACCTAGTCTACAATGCCATAAGAAAGCATGATTTATTTCTGCAGTCTTTCTTTTATGTGTGTTCTGGACATTGAAAATTTGTAGTTGGTTTAACACGTATATACCGTTGTTCAGAGTACCTGACCAAATCAGACCATGATTAAGGTGGATGTTTATGACATCGCTTACACATGTAAAATCATAACCTTATTTAGATAACAAAGATACAGAAATGATATTATAAGTCAAACTAGGTACACAAAAACAGTTGCGCAAAACCAAAATATGTCCACTCGTTAATCCAAGGTGATATTCCCCTACGGACACAGCATCCACGTTCGCTCTGTTAGTAACCTTGAGGATCATATCACCGGTCTTCAGAACCCTACGGCTTCTTAGTGCCTGCAAAGAATTGCAGATATGAGATCCTGATCCGGTATCCAATACCCAGGAAGTAGAGTTGATTGATAGACAGTTTTCAATTACAAACACACCTAAAGTCGTAGCCACAGCTTGCTTCGGGTCCTGGTTCTTGGCCTTCCAAGCCCTGCAATCTTTCTTCTAATGGCCCTTTTTATGATGGTAGAAGCATTCTTCCTTTCCTATTGTCGGCCCCGCCACTTTTGCCTTGCCCTTTGCTTCCACCTTACTAACACCGCCTCTCGGCTTGGTGGGGGCCTTCTTCTTCTTTCCTTTGGCTTTCGCCTTGGACCTAGAAGAAGAAGCTCCACCAAAAAGTAGAGCAGGTGTTTCCCTAGATTTCTGCAGGGTGCTCTCTGCACTCCTTAACATGTTGAGGTGTTCCGGAAGTTCAAATTCTTTACCTTGAATATTAAAATTCAAGATAAACTGGGCGTAGTTGGAAGGAAGGGATTGCAGAATTAAGTCTGTAAACAGCTCATTCTCTAACATGGTCCCGAGGTCCGCGAGCTCTTCCATATAGCCGATCATCTTAAGGAAGTGTTCCTCTACAGATGACCCGACGGCCAACTCGCCTGAAAAAGCTTCTTCGAGGTCTCGTATCTTGCGATACGAGATTGCTCTCTATATAATTTTTTGGTACGGAGGAATATAGATTCAAGATCCATATTCTCGTGCCGCCTCTGGTGCTCGTTGTCTATAGAGGCCAGCACGAGGCACTTGGCCTTCACGCAGTCAATCTCCCAGGTCTTACGGATTTCCTTATCCGCAACACTGGATTCTGGACCTGGGACGGCGGGGGCTTTAGTGGTGAGGACATAGCCCAACTTGTAATAAGTCATTGCCATCTTGACATTCCTGAGCCAATCTTTGTAGTTTGGCCCTGTCAATATATTTTTATCTAATAGTAACTTAAGGCCAGTCATGTTTATGGTCGCTGCAATTAGGAGAGAGAGAAGAAATACTTTAGCATGACGCTCTTGCAAATTTAGATTGGTTTTTAGTTTATCTAAACAGGATGGCTCCCACTGTTTCTCGAATCCTTCCTTTAACCATAAAAGAAGAATTAGTCAGGATTAATCTCACCGTACAATTCTTGCTTAACTGTTCAGCCAGGCCAGTGTCGGTACTTCGAGGAAGGTTTTACGATGCTTTCGCGAAGTTCCTTAATTAAATAACCTCTTTTTTTAGGGGCGTAGCCCCACTGACACCTTTCTAGACACCTACTTGGTTTATAGCATCGATCGTTAAGTGAAAAAATCTCCCGAGGAGTAGCATACACTCACAGTAGGATCGGGATCCAAATATCATCATGTGATAAAGTTGAAGGAATCCTACCAAAATTATCACTCCAAACAGTATGCAACACTAGAAAGTTTCAGTTTCTTTAGAAACTCCCGATGGATTTTTGCCCCATGCTCTTATGACCTTGATGAAGGCCAACATATCATAAGTCACATGTCAAGTTCTACCCATCATTGTCCAGGTTAATTTGAACCCACCCGTACATACCCTTGACGAAGGCCAAAATAGTAGTACGATTGTTCCAAACCAACACATCTATCTATGCTACAGATGAATATTCAGCAGCTATCAATCACTATGCCTTGGGGAAGGTCAAAATACATAGTTTGAATACTACTGAATATCCAACTGAAATGACGGAGGGCTACGAATGGTTTTGGAGAAACCGTGAACGTAGTGAACTTGATATAATCGAAGGAACCTGATAGCTTTCAAACGGAGTGGTTTAAGCTACGCATTTTAAAAGTTTTGCTGTTTTGGAAAAAACCGAGTGGTTTTGAAATTATTCCAATGATTCAACTTTGGTTTGTTTGTTAGCATTAATTTAATGCAGTCCCATCAATTAATCCTACCATTGCAGAAAACAACGAAAATATAACGTACGCTTATGCCATCCGCATTCGCCACGGGGCCCGTCATCACCCGTTAGGTAACTTAATTATGGACAGAGCGGGGGCTGGACTAGCGCTGATGCAATGTTAGTTATATGTATGCCCTAGAGGCCATTACTGTATATGTGATGTCTATTGTAGTGGATGCTTGGACATATATAGGGAGGACTTTCTTGCTCGATATGATAGTATGCTATCTGGTTGCTCTTTGTCTAAATATGTTGACTTGTATACGTGATGCTGTCTTGCTCCCACATGTTGACAAAGCCTTTTAGGATCTGTACTTAACACCCAGGACTATGATGGAGATCATACTAGTGGGGCCAAGGATAGTCAACAAGTACACCCTATAATTGTTCCTAGTCGAGGGAGTATCGAGACAGGGCATCGATGCTCCAGAGTAGACTAGTGTAGTGATGGGTGATGGATGATCCCACATCCATTGGTGTTTGACATCAAAGATGGTGTACGGGTGCTCAATGGAGACTGGGTACACTGAACAGACTCGCCGAGAACTCCTAGATGGTATTATACCAATCGTCAGATAGCAGTTCTCTGGTGACACTGGTACAGATTAGTCTGTCGACCCGAGATCGTCATAGAATCTCGTGTGATTCCCACTGTGCTTTGATTTCCACCATACCACAGTCAAGATATCATGCAAAAAGGTGGTTTTTGGGTACAGTCCCGAGTCACATGGAGGCAATGAGCGATAGGAGGGGATTCGTCTCTCCCGGTATTGGGAGTTGATGTTGCGCTATGCTCGATTGTCCATAACATGAAATCCCTGGCCAGGGTTGCTGAGATTTACTGGTAAGTGTTATCAGTAGTTTCTCGAACCGTTATGGACCTTGCATCGGCATGACTTATCAGGCTATTGAGGTCTGACGTTTTACCACCACCAGGCGATGATATGCGACATATCTGACGAAGAGACCGGACTGTACAGTAGTGTTACTGTCAGGCTTTTGCAGGAGTTAGAGCAGGCTTGCTTGCTGATCGTTCAATACCCGGGTAGCCGTTACGTCCAGCTAGTACTGCTGATGGCTTGTGGGTGCTTGATGTGATCATCACCTACTGCTGGCGTATTGACGAGTCTTTAGAGTCCTACACAGAGATTTCACTGGCTCAGGCAAAACGAAGTAGGAGCACATATGTGATATGTGCGGGACCGAGATTAATACGAGTATGTGATACCGTATTCTATTCTCACGATATATAGTATCGATTGGTTATATGTGATATAACCGGGTTATCGAATCAAATGTTGATTCGATAAGTCGATACTGTATCGGTTGGTTATATGCGATATAGCCGGGTTATCGAATCAAGTGTTGATTCGATATAATGATACAAATAATATTAGTCGTTAATATGAGATATAACCGGATTATTAAATCAAGTGTTGATTTAATGATTTAATGTATAATTATATATTTGATATATTAATTTACATTCACTAATATTAGCTCACTTAAAGATTTATTTTTCTCACATGTGCACACTTAATATATATGTGATATATATTAATTGTGTTTTATTTTGTGTCATGATTGATGATACAAGATACATGGGTGTATGAGACTTATACCATAATAAAGATAATGTAGGGTTTATTTATTCAGTGTAAATCAATTATTAGTTGGATAATGGTCACATGGCATGAAGTTTTGAGAAGCTTGGAGACCCATTGACTAGTCCACTAGTTTTGTTTTATATTAGATATTTTGTTAACCCAACCATTATCTTAACTCATGGTTAAGTCTCTACATGAGACATATTAGATATTTTCTCACCCATGGTTGCCATTCTCACTCACAACATTATCTCTCTTCATCTTCCTCTTCAAAACTCAAGAGCTCTCTAGCTCTTGATCAAGTGAGAAACCCAAGTGAGAAAATTAATTCCAAAGTGAGCAAAAATCCTACTTCATCATTCTCTACTAAATTAACACTTTAGTATAGGGTGTTAGCTTCACTAATCCCACACTAATGAAGAGGGTAGCTTGGGTTAGTGTCTCCTCGACTTAGATTATCTTCGGTCTCGAAGACTTCAAGCAAGATCCTTGCTTTCTTCTCATGGAGCTATTCAAGGGTCCACAAGATCATTTCATCACAGCGAAGGGACTACTATACGAAGCTATTGAAGTGAATGACCGGTCTACAAAGATTGTATTTCTCATTCATATAGATGTTACGTTGTTAACATTGCTTGCTTGTTTAAATTTCTAGTTAAAGATTCTTGGTTAGAGTTATTTAGAACGACAAAAATTTAAAAACGGCATGGATGATACCTCCCAAAACCTTGCTGTCGTCCTAGGTAACCCTACAGTGGTATCAGAGCCAAGCTAGAGATTTAGACGGATTTTGTTAGAATTACGAATCCGAAACAACTCCGAAACTTGCAACGCGAAACTCAAGTTTCTGTCGATTTTAAAAACTTTTCAGAAATTTTTTTAAACAAGTACAGAATGTAGTATGTGATACAACATGAACACAGAAGGAATTCGAGGCATGATGCTCGGAAAATGGCCGGCAAGACATGCATGAAATCCGGCGAGCACGGGTCCTTCTTGGGGTTTTGGCCTCGAATTTCTACTGTGTTCCAGTGACTTAGTTTTGTTGTTTTAGGTGTTGTTTGTTTTTGCTAAATTTGCATGTGATGTTGACTTTCCGCAAAAGCAACTCGGAGTGTTTCGTAGTCGTAATTCTAACATGTATTCAGGTTATTTAGACGATGTTAAAAAGTTTGAACGGATACCAATAACCCAATTTTTCCCTGCTGGAAATTTTCCAAGTGTTGGATTTTTCCCGAGTTAAAAAATTTTAGAAAATCATGCAGGCAATTCTGTGGACCCTCTAGAAGAAAAAAAACTTAACTTGATTATGTGACCGTCAGAACCGCCACGAACCCTAGGGTTTGTGGTAGTTCAACGATGCCGCATGTGAGGCATTGGTTGACCCTTCTACGGCTGGTTCATAGGAGCTGTTGCATGTTCTGGGACTTTTTGAACTCCGCTCAATGTTGAGCTTATTGGGAAATTTTGGGTTCTTGTTTATTCGATCGAAAAGTTTAACTTCATCTAGCTATCTGTGATTGTGATACAAAATTTGGAATCCACAAATAGTTATGAGATAAGTAGTTTGAATTTTATAAATCTAGCAAGTTAGTCTCAATTGATTGGTTGCCACGGGATTTTGATGTGATCAAAAGTCCATCGCAATTACGTAGTGTGTGCGGATACTCGTCGGGTAACCTTACTAGATAGCCACACCCCATAGCCCCGACCAAGTGACTGTAGGAGAACCCGTCGCCAAAAGCATCCGTTCGGGTGCTCGCGGCAGCGGTTTTCCGCCTTAGTGCACTTCGTCGACGGCATCGGGGGTGCGGCCATCTACTAAAGTTTCCGACGAGCATTCGATCAGGTTATCGGGAATCTTGTTGAAACCCTACATGTTATTGAAAAGTGTTTTCAATATCGAGACTAAAATGCGGGGTTTATTATTGTTAGGCATGTGATGTCTAAGGAATTCATTTGTTGGGCATGAAATCCAAAGTATGTGATACATTGGGTTTATGATGTATAAGGTGGTCACAGATTCCAACTGTTGTAGTTTTTCACTTTCTTTTCTGCGACCGTAAGTGTAATATATGGTGTATCGCCGGTTTCGGTGCTATATGTCAACGACAACTGGGATACACATATTTACTTACGTTGATGACATGTGATGTTATGTGTTGCTGTGATATGTTATATTGGATCGTCGTGTTTGAATAGCCGGGTTTTTTTTTATGTGAGATGAGAGTTCTTCATTTTCATTCTTGTAAAACCTTGTATGTAATATTCTTTTATTGGGGCACTTCCGGGTTGAGGATGATGTCACCATTGATGTATATTATTTACGTTTCCGCATTAGGATAGACCCAAGGAGGGGAGCACAAGTAACCGGGTTCTAGGGTCCAGTAGGAGACCATCTCGAGGAGTCAAGACCGGGTCTCCTAACTCTAGAATTGGTAGGGTTTCTTGCCGCTATCGTAGGGGTCTAGGGATGTGGGTTTGGCTATTCATCGCGACCGTGGAATCCGTGTTTTATACTGGTTTAAATTAAAACACGGAATTCCTAGTATATCCAATATTTCATATATGATTCTTCTTCTGCTGTTATTCTGTGGTGTGATCACTAGATATTATGAGACGAATGCTTATATTATATATATATGATATATATTATATATTGATGCTTTCATTTCATATGTGATGCTTGGGAAGCAAAATTATTGGGACTTCATTAATGAGATTAATGAAAGAAAAAGAAACCTAAAGATGTTGTAGAAACTTGTTTTAAAAAAAATGGTAGCTCTAGTTCTTGCTTTGCGTAGCGGTATTCCTTGTAGAATATCCAGTACCTTATTCGATAAGGAAAGAGCCGAGATCCCTTCACCGGGAGTGACCTCTTTAGCGAAACTAGAAGATGCTACAACCACTCGGATTGTCTTTTGATTGCTTTTATAGTTTTTGCTTTGCATAGTGGTATTTGTGAAATATCCCGCACCTTATTCGATAAGGAAAGAGCTGAGATCCCTTCACCGGGAGTGACCTCTTTAGCAAAACTAGTAAAAGCCTAAAAAACACTCCTTTTCAAAATCACTCGATTCCACAACGATATCAAGTTCATTACGCAAAAGGTTTACTTAAAAACCTGTCGTAGCCCTCCGTCATTTCAGATAAGTGGTATTTAGTATTCGTGCTGCGTTTGTTGGCCTTTGTCAAGGCGTAGTGTGCGGTAGCTGAATATTGCTTATCTGCTTAAGCTTATGATGCGATTGGATTAGAGTAGTCGTGCGACCTTGTTGGCCTTTGTCAAGGGTCGTGCGGGTGGGTTTAATTCAATCAGGAAATGACGGGTTGAAACTAGCATCTTATGGTTTGTTGGCCTTTGTCAAGGTTATAGGAGGTTAGGGGCAAAGTTATCGGGAATTTCAAGTGTTGAAATTTGCAATGAGATTGCATACCTTCTATGAGATAGTTGGATCCCGATTCCCACTGTGAGTAAGAGTTACTCCTGGGAGAGTTTTACACATTATAATTAGCCGATCAAGTAGGTGTCTAGAAAGGTGTTAACGGGGTTACACCCCTGGGAAAACGAGCTTTATTTTAATTAGGTCCGTGTGAAAGCACGGGGAACCTCCCTCAAAGTACCGGCACTGGCCTGGATGAAAGATTGGGGAACTTGTAGGGTGTAATTAATCCCGGCTAATCTTACCTTTTAGGGTTTGAAGGAAGATTTGATAAAAACAGTGGGAGCCATCCAGATTAGATAAAATAATAACCAATCTAATCTTACAAAGAGCACACGCAGAGTATTTTCTTCTCTCTCTCTTGGTAGCGACCATGTCACGCCTTTATCAAGATAATAATATGGATGCATTGACCGAACCTGCTTATTATACTGTGCTAGGGAACGTTGGTTCCGCTCCATCTTATAATTGTTATAAGTCCGAGCAAGAAATTGGGGAATATCTGGATTCCCATGCCACCCAAACGAAGAAAGTGCATGTTGATGCATCTTCTTCGGGTGTGTTCATTACCGAGATCTGTTTCTCAGTATCCTCTGCGTCTTGGGTATGTGATACCGGATCAGGATCCCACATATGCAATCTGTTATATGAGCTACTGAAAGGTAGAGAACTGAGAATGGGTGATATATCTTTAAGTGTTAGAGAATGGTGCAATTATTGCAGCCAAGTCAGTTGGCAAATATCACCTTGTATTAATACATTGATTCTGAACGAATGTTATTACATAACGAACCTGATATACAACATTACATCAGTTTTTTTAATGAGTTAAAGAAGGATGTAATTATGTATTGGAGGATAATGTTGTGAACATTTTCCTGAATCAAGAGTTGATTGGATCAGGCACGTTATATAATAGCATATACGTTCTAAATCAAACTACAGTTCAAAGTGTATTGAACACACACAAGAGGAGTAGTTCAGAAATGAACGAATCCTTTTGAGGCATTGTAGACTAGGTCATATTAATGCGACATGACCAGCTAAGTTACATAAAGATGAATATAAGAATCTGTTCGAATTTTCATCTTATGATACTTGCCAGTCTTGTCTCAAAGGTAAAATGACTAATACTCCGTTTACTGGAAACTGAGAAAGAGTTAGTGAACTCTTGGGACAGATACATGATGATGTATACGGTCCTATGTCTACAAATGCCAGGTTTGGTTCTTCGTACTTTGTTATATTCATCGACTATCTCTCAGGATTCTGACATATGTTCCTATTGAAACACAGGTCTGAAACTTTTGAGAAATTCAAGGAATATAAACTTGAAGTTGAAGAACCAGACGGGTAGAAGTATTAAGTCCTTCGATGAGATCGAGGAGTAGAATATTTAGGCATGGAGTTCCTGGATTTTCTAAAAGGTGAATGTGATTCTCTCTCAGTTTACTCCTTCGTATACACCACAGCACAATGGTGTATCGTGGCGGAGGTATCACACCCTATGAGATATGGCACGCTTTATGATGAGTACTGCCAAGTTACCTATTTCTTTTTGGGGTTATGCACTTGAGAAGCTGCATACCTATTGAATGGGGTTCCATCCAAATCAATGCCTACCACTCCATATGAGATATGAAATGGGAAGAGACCATGTCTTAAACGAGTTAAGATATGGGGTTGTCCGGCCTATGTTGAAAAGAAAAATCCGGACAAACTCGAGGCAAGGTCAGTTCTATATAAGTTTGTTAGGATATCCCAAACATTTGTGAGGGAATATCTTCTACCACTCTGAGGAGCAAAAGGTGTTTTGTTTGTCAGCATGCCACCGTTTTAGAAAAGGAATTTCTTATGAAGAAATTAGTGGTCATGATGTAGAACTGGAAGGAGTTCCAGCTACACAAACTAACAGCTGATAATTTGGTGAAACCAAAGGATTCAATAGTCTCCAACGAACCTCAGCCTCTCCGCGAATCTGGTAGGGTTCCTCATCCACTTGAGAGATACTACGGTCTTCTCGGTGACAGTGAGAGCGAGGATTGCATCATGGTTGATGATGGCCCAAGTAGGTTCAGGCAGGCCATCACGAGTGGCGACTCTGTGAAAATGCTGGATGCTATGCGATCAAAGATGGAATCCATGTACACCAACAAAGTATGACTTTGCATGTTGCACCTAAAGGGGTAAAACCCATTGGGAGCAAATGGATCTTGAGAAGATTCTTGGTGTAGATGGAAAAGTTAAGACTTCAAAGCTATGCTTAAGTCCATAAGGATCAATGCAAGCATCGCGGAGATGGAACATCTGTTTTGATGTGGCAGTCAAAGTTTTTGACTTCATAAAAAAGGTAGATGAACCTTGTATATACAAGAAGGTTGTAGAGAGTAAGGTTGTCTTCTACGTATTGTACGCAGATGACATACTCTTGATAGGAAAGTGTTTCCTATGCTACACTCGGTCAATCTCCTCTTATCATGAGGATTCTCAATATAAGATCTGGATGATACCTACTACATCTTATGGATTATGATCTATGGTGATAGATCTATGTGGATGTTGGGAGTGTCCCAAATCCAGGTACATTAACACCATACTAAAGGGTTTAGTATGGAGGATTCTGAGCGTGGTGGTTCGCCCACTTACTCATGGATCACTCACGTGCAAGGGATACCCTATGCTTCGGCAGTAGGCTCTATCATGCATGCGATGTTATGTACCAGACCAGATGTAGATGACTCACTAGGTATAGTGATCAGGAATCAATCGGATCTTGGGAGAATAACTGGACAGCCGTGGAGGAAATTCTTAAGTACTTGAGAAGCACTAAAAGAAAGTTCTTGGTTCCAGCTTCCAGAGTGATAAGTTCGACTGAAAGTCAGTCACAGGCATTGTCTTTACCCTCAGTGGAGGGACGCTATGATTGGAAGAGTTCCAAGCTAGATACCGTGGAATACTAGACGATAAAGGCTGAATGCATTGCTACCAACGATATTACAAAAGAGGTTGTCTAGACATTTCTTGTTCATGAGATGAACAAGGTTCCTACCATTGAGCGTCCAATAATTGTTATTGAGACTGCAATGGAGTTGTGGCTTTGGCCTAGGAACACCTGTCCCATCATCGATCCAGACATATTCTAAGGCAAGTATCACCTGATCAGGGAGATGGTTGATCTCTAACGGATCAAGGTAAGGAGAGTAGATTTTGAGGTTAACACGGCGGATCCACTCACCAAGGCCTGCTTTCCCAAATACAATTTGAGATATTTTGGGATGGTTGAGTATGGGATACTACAACCACTGCTATATTGTTAAGTATGTGATACTGCGACAAATGGCCTTAGTGCAAGTGGGAGATTGTTTGTTATATGTATGCCCTGAAGGCCATTACTGTACATGGGATGTATATTGTAGTGGATGCTTGGACATATATAGGGAGGACTTTCTTGCTCGATATGATAGTATGCTATCTGGTTGCTCTTTGTCTAAACACGTTGACTTGTAAACGCGATGCTGTCTTGCTCTCACATGTTGACAAAGCCCTTTAGGATGTGTGCTTGACACCCAGGACTATGATGGAGATCATACTAGTGGGGCCAAGGATAGTCAACAAGTACACCCTATAATTGTTCCTAGTCGAGGGAGTATCGAGACAGGGCATCGATGCTCCAGAGTAGACTAGCGTATATGCATCTTGACCCATATGATGGGTGATGGATGATTCCACATCCATTGGTGTTTGACATCAAAGATGGTGTACGGGTGCTCAGTGGAGACTGGGTATACTGAACGGACTCGCCGAGAACTCCTAGATGGTATTATACCTATCATCAGATAGCAGTTCTCTGGTGACACTGGTACAGATTAGTCTGTCGACCCAAGATCGTCATAGAGTCTCGTGTGATTCCCACTGTGCTTTGATTCCCACCATACCACGGTCAAGAGATCATGCCAAAAGGTGGTTTTTGGGTACAGTCCCGCGTCACATAGAGGCAATGAGCGATAGGAGGGGATTCGTCTCTCCCGGTATTGGGAGTTGATGTTGCGTTATGCTCGATTGGCCATAACATGAAATCCCTGGCCAGGGTTGCTGAGATTTACTGGCAAGTGTTATCAGTAGTTTCTCGAACCGTTATAGACCTTGTATCGGCATGACTTATCAGGATATTGGGGTCTAACATTTTACCACACCCAGGCGATGATATGCGGCATATTTGACGAAGAGACCGGACTGTACGGTAGTGTTACTGTCAGGCTTTTGCAGGAGTTAGAGCGGGCTTGCTTGCTGATCTTCTGATTGTTTAATACCCGGGTAGCCGTTACGTCCAGCTAGTACCGCTGACGGCTTGTGGGTGCTTGATGTGATCATCACCTACTGCCGGCGTATTAACGAGTTTTCAGAGTCCTACACAGAGGTTTCACTGGCTCAGACAAAATGAAGTAGGAGCACATATGTGATATGTGCGGGACCGAGATTAATACGAGTATGTGATACCGTATTCTATTCTCGCGATATATAGTATCGATCGGTTATATGTGATATAGCCTGGTTATCGAATCAACTGTTGACTCGATTAGTCGATACTGTATCGGTCTGTTATATGCGATATAGCCGGGTTATCGAATCAAGTGTTGATTCGATATAATGATATAAATAATATTAGTCGGTCATATAAGATATAACCGGATTATTAAATCAAGTGTTGATTTAATGATTTAATGTATAATTATATATTTGATATATTAATTTACATTAACTAATATTAGCTCACTTAAACATTTATTTTTCTCACATGTGCACACTTAATATATATGTGATATATATTAATTGTGTTTTATTTTGTGTCATGGTTGATGATACAAGATACATGGGTGTTGAGACTTACACCATGATAAAGATAATTTAGGGTTTATTTATTTAGTGTAAATCAATTATTAGTTGGATAATGGGCACATGGCATGAAGCTTTGAGAAGCTTGGAGTCCCATTGACTAGTCCACCAGTTTTGTTTTATACTAGATATTTTGTTAACCCAACCATTATCTTAACTCATGGTTAAGTCTCTACATGAGACATATTAGATATTTTCTCACTCATGGTTGCCATTCTCATTCACAACATTATCTCTCTTCATCTTCCTCTTCAAAGCTCAAAAGCTCTCTAGCTCTTGATCAAGTGAGAAACCCAAGTGAGAAAATTAATTCCAAAGTGAGCAAAAATCCTACTTCATCATCCTCTACTAGATTAGCACTTTAGTATAGGGTGTTAGCTTCACTAATCCCACATTAGTGAAGAGGGTAGCTTGGGTTAGTGTCTCCTCGACGTAGATCATCTTCGGCCTCGAAGACTTCAAGTAAGATCGTTGCTTTCTTCTCATGGAGCTATTCAAGAGTCCGCAAGATCATTTCAGCGCAGCGAAGGGACTACTACACGGAGCTATTGAAGTGAAGGACCGGTCTACAAATGTTGTATTCCTCATTCACTTAGATGTTAAGTTGTTAACATTGCTTGCTTGTTTAAATTTATAGTTAAAGATTCTTGGTTAGAGTTATTTATGTTAGGTCCACGTTACCTCTCCCGGTACTTTCGGGGTTGCGGAAACGGTAAATCAAAAGTTTTTCTAAGCTTTGTAACATGGACCGTAAAAGCCGGATCTTTACTAAACTATAAACTAGCAACCTAACAAGAGATGTATCTACTCGGTTAGGGGTTATACCTCAACTTGAACTCCTTCACTTCTAGTTGTTGTTCTTCTATGATGTTCTTCTCTTCTTGTTGTTCTTTTCATGACTTGCTCAAAGGTTGATCCGGACTTCGGTCACCTCCGCGGCCTCCTTGAGTCGAAGACGATCCACCCGAGAGATGTACGCCGAGCTCCACCTCAAGCCGAGGTAACTAGGGCAAGGAGATTGCTAATCTAGAAGCCCTAGGTTGTGTAGAGAGGATGTATGGATGTGTTTGTCAAGTGAAAACCTTTTTCTCTCAACACATGAGATCAAAGGAGAAAACAAGAGGAGGAAGAAGAAGGAGGTTTTTAGCAACCATGGAGCTTCTCTTTTCAAGAGAGAGAAAGAGAATAAAATTATGATAAGCTTAACCAAGAGAAAATCTAACCATGGTTGCAATAATGCAAAAACCACATCATTACTAATTCCATCAAGATAAAGTTGATGGCTACAATTGAAATGACCATTATCATAATCCAAAAGAAAATGGAAAAGAAAAGAAGAGTGTGGAATCCTCTTGAAAGTCAATGGTCAACTCGGTCAACCGGTCAACAAAGTCAAGAGGGGTCAACGGGGTCAAATGGTCAATGCAATTAGCCATCATAAGATTATCACTAATAGGATTAGTAAATGATGTCCGCTGCTCATAATGGTTTTGACCAAACGAACTGTCAAAACCCTAATGAGCCTGCCACATAATGGTTTTGGCCGAACCAACTGCCAAAACCCTAATGAGGCACCTCCTCCTTCATCGCTCCAGAAAACTGTGCATACACACCTGCATCCGTATTCCGTAGAATGCGGATGCACAGAAGACAAAACAAATCCATCCATGCAATACTAGGATCCGGCTTAAACCAAAGCCCACTAGTATTGCCTGCCCGAACACCACACGCACACAAGTGTACGTAAGTGATCGCAGCCCTGCCGTAAAACCATACGGCCTCTACACGTTTCGCTCAGTGCAGGGAAACTCTCTGTGTGGGACTCTAAAGACTCGACACTACGCTGGCAGTGGGTTTAACCACAGACCGCAAGCGGCACTAGCTGTACGTAACGGTCCCCAGGTAGATGTCGATAAGAAGGCCGATGAGGTGAACCCATCCGAACTCCTACTGAGCCTGTATGTGACAATCTCCGTACAGTCCGGTCTGTTCGTCTGATACATCGCATGGCGGGCCTAGGGGGGCGGTAAACGTCAGTCCCCTAATAGCGGTACAAGTCGTGTCGGAGTGAAGCCCAATACACCCTGAGATAACACTGGAAACCTACCAGTATATCTCGCTTGCCCTGGCCAGGGACTACTCGTGTAATGGCTCTCCTAGACACAGCGCGATGTCAACCCCCAATACCGGGAGAGACGAATCCTGTCTAACCGTCACTGCCTCCAAATGCTTCGGGACTGCTCCCAACTACTACCTGTTTGCACGACTCAGTAGAGCCGTGGTAGGGTAGTAATCAAAGAACAGTGGGAACACACTCGAGGCGAAGTGACAGTGTCAAGTCAGCGGACTAAGCTGTACTCATGTCACCTGGGAACTGATAACTGACGATAGGTATAATACCAACCATCAGTTCCCGACGAGTCCTGTCCAGTGTACTCGTAACCTAACGAGCACCCGCATACTATCTCAAGTACGACGTACTGACGGCTGTGGGACAGACCGTCTCCCGTGCTGGGATGAGAAGCGCATACGCTAGTCTACTCTGGAGTATCGATGCCCTATCTCGATACTCCCACGACTAGGGACGTGTATAAGGATGTGCTTGTAGATTACCCAGCCCCCACGAGTGTGATCGCCATCACAACGCCGGTAATCAAGCAAAGATCCTAAGGGCTCTACTAATGCGTATAGGTGATATAATAAATAAACACATGTACACATTAAAGCAGAGACAAACCAAGTAGCATACTACTATATTGAGCAAGATTGTCTGTACAACTGTGAATATCCCAAGCTTCCATCAAGTAATATACATACTAGTATGATACAGTAATGGCCTCTAGGGCATATACACCAACAATCTCCCACTTGCACTAAGGCCATGTACTGGCGTATCGAAGACCTATCATCTCGATCAGCCGCTCGAACTGAGTCTGGGGTAAAGCCTTCGTGAATGGGTCCGCAGTGTTGTCCTTTGTGTCCACTCTCCGCACCTCGATCTCCTGTCGATCAATGATCTCCCTGATCAGGTGATACCGCCTTAAGATGTGCCTGGATTTCTGATGGGACCTTGGTTCCTTCGCTAAAGCTATATCCCCATTGTTATCGCAATACAAAGGTATTGGGTTAACAATGGACGGAACCACCTGAAGTTCACTAATGAACTTCTTAATCCAGACCGCCTCTTTTGCGGCATCGCTTGCAGCAATGTATTCAGCCTCCATCGTTGAGTCTGCGACGGTATCCTGCTTGGAACTCCTCCAACATACCGCCCCTCCGTTGAGGGTAAACACAAAACCCGAGACAGACTTGCTATCATCTTTGTCACTCTGGAAGCTTGAATCGGTAAAGGACTTGACCCTAAGGTCTCCATTACCGTAAACCAGGAACATCTCCTTAGTCCTTCTCAGGTACTTGAGAATGTTCTTCACTGCTGTCCAGTGGTCCTCCCCTGGGTTCGACTGATACCGGCTTACCGTGCTCAACGCATAAGCTACATCTGGTCTTGTACATAGCATCGCATTCATTATAGATCCTACCGCCGAAGCGTAGGGTATAGTGCTCATGCGAACCCTCTCCTCGTCAGTCTTAGGAGACATCTTCTTGGAGAGGGTAATTCCGTGCAATGCGGGTATGTTACCGCGCTTGGAATCCTCCATACTAAATCTCTTTAGTACGGTCTCTATGTACCTGGACTGCGAAAGTCCCAATAGTTTCTTGGATCTATCTCTATAGATCTTGATCCCCAGAATGTACGAGGCATCACCCAGGTCCTTCATGGAGAACCTTTGTGACAAAAACAGCTTGACCGATTGTAGCATAGGAATGTCATTTCCTATCAAAAGAATGTCGTCCACGTACAAGACTAGGAACACGACAGTTCGTCCTACAATCTTCTTATAAACACAGGGTTCATCTTCGTTCTTGATGAAATCAAATTCCTTGATTGCCTCATCAAAACAGATGTTCCAGCTCCGCGATGCCTGCTTTAATCCATAAATGGATTTAAGCAACTTGCACACCTTTCCGCTGCTCCTACTGTCTACAAAACCTTCTGGTTGATCCATGTAAACGCACTCTTCCAAACAACCGTTTAGGAAAGCCGTCTTCACATCCATCTGCCAGATTTCATAGTCATGGAAGGCAGCAATGGCAAGTAAGATCCGAATGGATTTGAGCATAGCCACCGGAGAAAAAGTTTCGTCATAGTCCAAACCAGGTCTTTGACGGAAACCTTTTGCAACGAGTCTAGCTTTATAGGTTTCCACCTGCCCATCTACACCAAGTTTCCTTTTGTAGATCCATTTGCATCCAACAGGTTTTACCCCAGCTGGAGCAATATCCAAGGTCCACACTTTATTGGCGTACATGGACTCCATTTCGGATTGCATTGCTTCCTGCCACTTATCAGAGTCCCTACTGATAATGGCCTGCCTGAAACTGGTAGGGTCATCTTCTTCCAAGATGCAATCCTCTCGATCCCCGTCTATGAGAAAACCGTAGTATCTCTCGGGAGGATGAGAAATCCTACCAGATCTGCGGAGTGGCTGAGGTTCGTTTGGGGTTATTGAATCTAGCGGTTCCTCCAAATTTTCAGTTACATTTTGTGGTCGCTGAATTTCTTCCAGTTCTACCGAACTCCCACTAGTTTCTTTTGCAAGAAACTCCCTTTCTAAGAAGGTAGCGTGGCGAGATACAAACACCTTCTGTTCCTCAGTGTGGTAGAACAGATATCCTAGTGAGTCTTTAGGATATCCCACAAATTTACAGAGAACTGACCGTGCCTCTAACTTGTCCGGTTTCTGTGTTTTCACATAGGCCGGACAACCCCATATCTTAATAAACTTAAGACATGGTTTCTTACTGCTCCATATTTCATACGGAGTTTTAGGCACTGATTTGGACGGAACTTGATTCAAAAGGTATGCCGCTGTCTGAAGCGCATGTCCCCAGAATGAAAGAGGCAACTCAGCACTACTCATCATGGAGCGAACCATATCCAATAGGGTACGATTCCTCCGCTCCGAAACACCGTTGTGCTGTGGTGTATAAGGAGGAGTAAGCTGAGAGAGAATACCATTCTCTTTTAAGTAATCTAGGAATTCCGTGCTTAAGTACTCCCCTCCTCTATCAGACCGGAGGATCTTGATACTTTTGCCAATCTGGTTCTCTACTTCCTTTCTGAATTCCTTGAATTTCTCAAAAGCTTCAGATTTGTGTTTCATCAGATACACATATCCGAACCTAGAGAGATCGTCAGTGAATGTGATGAAGTACGAGAACCCACCCCTTGCATGTATAGACATCGGACCACACACATCACTGTGTATGAGTCCCAAGAGCTCTCTTGCTCTTTCTCCATGTCCGGTGAACGGAGATTTGGTCATCTTCCCTTTTAGACAAGACTGACAAGTTTCATAAGATGAAAACTCGAACGCATTCAAGAGTCCATCTTTATGCAACTTACTCAGTCTTTTCTCTCCGATGTGACCAAGTCTACAATGCCACAAGTAGGATTCATTCGAATCTGAATTCTTCCTCTTGCGTGTGTTTTGTATGTTGAGAACTGTATTCTGATTTAGAACGTAGATACCATTAAACAGTGTACCCTCTGCAACCAGTACCTTATCAAGGTAAATGTTCATGATATTCTTTTCAAGAACAAACTTATATCTATCTTTATCGAGTAAAGAAACTGATATGATGTTGCAAACCATAGAGGGTACATAGTAGCAATCGTTCAAAATCATAGTCTTGCCATTTGGCAATAGTAGGTGATATTCACCGACGGCTGCCGCATAAACTTGTGCTCCGTTCGCTACTCTGAGCGACATATCACCCGGTGCAACTTTCCTACTTTTTCTCAGTCCCTGCAATAAATTACAGATATGAGATCCTGATCCGGTATCAAGTACCCAGGAGGTAGGGCTGACCGTAAAACAGTTCTCAATTACAAGAACACCTGAAGTAGATGCAAAACCATGCTTCTTCTTCAACTGGGTATCCTGGAAATCCATACTTTCCTCTTTCCCATTCTCATACTCATGATTGTTGTCACAAGTTAGAGCTGAACCAACTTTTCCCAGTCCCGAATAAGAATTCGGATCAGTCAAGCGATACATTTTATTATCTTGATTAGGGCGTGAAAAGGTTGCTGCCTGGAGAGAGAGAAAAGAAACACTCAGCGTATGCTCTTGCATGATTAGATTGGTTTATTAATTTATCTAACCAGGATGTCTCCCACTGTTTACTCAAATTCTTCTTAAAACCTTTTAAAAGAAGAACTAGTCGGGTTTTAATTCACGTCACAATACTTGCTTAACCTTTCAGCCAGGCTAGTGTCGGTACTTCGAGGGAGGTTTTCCAACGCTTTCGCGAAGTTCCTTAATTAAAGAACCTCTTTTCCCTGGGGGCGTAACCCCGCTAACACCTTTCTAGACACCTACTAGGTTTATAGCATTGATCGTTAAGTGAAATAATCTCCCGAGAGTAATCCAACTCATCAGTGGGATCGGGATCCAACCATCATTGTGTGACGACCTAGATGGAATCCACTCTAGTCACCACACTCCAGAAGGTATGCTAAATCTGCAAGTTTCAGTACTTTTGAAACTCCCGATGTGGTTTTTGCCCCTAGGACCCAAGTGACCTTGACGAATAATCAACAAATCAAAAAGGTCCTAGTCAAGTTCAACCCGTCGTTATCCAGGATTGCATTAGACCCGCCCGCATGATCCTTGATGAATAATCAAGAAAATCATGCGACCGTCCTAACCAATCGCATCAATCAGTGCAACAGAGAATTATTACTTAGCTACCGTTCACTGTGTCTTGACGAATAATCAACAAACGCAGCACGAATACTAAGTATTAATTATCCGAAACGACGGAGGGCTACGGCTGGGTTTTTGGCGAAAAACCCGTTAACGTAATGAACTTGATATCGTTGAAGGAACCTGATTGCACTTTTTGAAAATCATAGTGGCGAAAACTTTTGCTAAAGAGGTCACTCCCTGCGAAGGGATCTCGGCTCTTTCCTCGTCGAGTGAGGTGCTGGGCATTCATAAGATGAATACCTCGATGCAAAGCAAGAATAATCGACTATGGTGAAGTTATTACCCTGACGCAAACTTTTTGTCCAAGGGGTCACTCCCGATGAGGGGATCTCGGCCCTTGCCTCGTCGATTGAGGTGCTGGGCATTCATAACCGAATACCTCGATGCAAAACAAAAAGATGAACGTCCTTGTAATAACAGCTTTTTGAAAAACTTGTTCCAACAACGTCTTTTAGGTTTATTTTCTCGCATTAGTTCTTTTAATGCGTCCCATCATTTAAATCCTACCATTGCAGAAAACAACCAAAATATGACGTACGCTTATGCCATTCGCATTCGCCACGGGGCCCCGTCATCACCCGTTAGGTTACTTAACTAACGACAGAGCGGGGGCTGGGCTAGCGCGGCTGAAAAACATAAGCAACGCCTAAATAGTTATTATATATAGCAATATAGCAATGATAGCCAATCCAGATCACAGATGAACACTTTGGATATACTAGGAATCCGCAATTCGTTCGAGCCTGCAACGAAAAACGGATTACACGGTCGCGATGAATAGCCAATACCCCACCCAAGACCCCTACGGGTGCGGCAAACTACCCGCCAAGTACCCGAAGCGAAGCAACCTCCCTCAATGCCATGAGTAGGCCACTCGGCACTTCGAGATACCCGGTAGTTTGTGCACCCCTCCATGGGTCTATCCTAGGAGCAAAAACAGTAAAAAGAATTATACAATGACGGCTACAACCCCGACCCGGTTGTGCGGCCAAACAAATAATATTACATCAATTTACAAATTTATTACATGAATGAAAGAAAAAGAAACTCTCATCTCACATCCACCCCGGCTATTCATCCGCGACAATCCAACGAGTTCATATACACAAACCATCAACAACAATCACAGATCACAGATATGTATAACCCCGACTAATCGACATATAGCGATTAGCCGACGTTCAATACATAAGAACATCACAGATATAACCTTCATAGTCAAAGTATATTGAAGTTCGGAAAAATACGGAATTATAGGCCCCCAAAAACAAATTTCTATACTGGCAAATCTGGGAACATATAATATATCAGAAAAATCCTAAAACCATGTCAGAAACACACTGCACCAAAGACGAGACAGTAAATCTACCAGAGCGCGGCGCTTCCGCGGCAATAGCAAGCTATTGCCGCGGAAGCGCGGCCATCTAGGTGAGTTACTGTGTCGTTTTTGGTGGGTTTCTTTTAAAAAGCCTGAGATGATTTTTGGGATATAACAAATTTTGTTTTGACCAGAAAAAGTTTTAACAGAAACTCAGATTTTTACAACTTGGTTTTTCCGATTTTTCCGTTTCGAACTTCGATACACTTTACTACCAAGCTAGTTTATGTTTAGTTAGGCTCTGATACCACTGTTAGGTCCACGTTACCTCTCCCGGTACTTTCGGGGTTGCGGAAACGGTAAATCAAAAGTTTTTCTAAGCTTTGTAACATGGACCGTAAAAGCCGGATCTTTACTAAACTATAAACTAGCAACCTAACAAGAGATGTATCTACTCGGTTAGGGGTTATACCTCAACTTGAACTCCTTCACTTCTAGTTGTTGTTCTTCTATGATGTTCTTCTCTTCTTGTTGTTCTTTTCATGGCTTGCTCAAGGGTTGATCCGGACTTCGGTCACCTCCGCGGCCTCCTTGAGTCGAAGACGATCCACCCGAGAGATGTACGCCGAGCTCCACCTCAAGCCGAGGTAACTAGGGCAAGGAGATTGCTAATCTAGAAGCCCTAGGTTGTGTAGAGAGGATGTATGGATGTGTTTGTCAAGTGAAAACCTTTTTCTCTCAACACATGAGATCAAAGGAGAAAACAAGAGGAGGAAGAAGAAGGAGGTTTTTAGCAACCATGGAGCTTCTCTTTTCAAGAGAGAGAAAGAGAATAAAATTATGATAAGCTTAACCAAGAGAAAAGCTAACCATGGTTGCAATAATGCAAAAACCACATCATTACTAATTCCATCAAGATAAAGTTGATGGCTACAATTGAAATGACCATTATCATAATCCAAAAGAAAATGGAAAAGAAAAGAAGAGTGTGGAATCCTCTTGAAAGTCAATGGTCAACTCGGTCAACCGGTCAACAAAGTAAAGAGGGGTCAACGGGGTCAAATGGTCAATGCAATTAGCCATCATAAGATTATCACTAATAGGATTAGTAAATGATGTCCTCTGCTCATAATGGTTTTGACCAAACGAACTGTCAAAACCCTAATGAGCCTGCCACATAATGGTTTTGGCCGAACCAACTGCCAAAACCCTAATGAGGCACCTCCTCCTTCATCGCTCCAGAAAACTGTGCATACACACCTGCATCCGTATTCCGTAGAATGCGGATGCACAGAAGACAAAACAAATCCATCTATGCAATACTAGGATCCGGCTTAAACCAAAGCCCACTAGTATTGCCTGCCCGAACACCACACGCACACAAGTGTACGTAAGTGATCGCAGCCCTGCCGTAAAACCATACGGCCTCTACACGTTTCGCTCAGTGCAGGGAAACTCTCTGTGTGGGACTCTAAAGACTCGACACTACGCTGGCAGTGGGTTTAACCACAGACCGCAAGCGGCACTAGCTGTACGTAACGGTCCCCAGGTAGATGTCGATAAGAAGGCCGATGAGGTGAACCCATCCGAACTCCTACTGAGCCTGTATGTGACAATCTCCGTACAGTCCGGTCTGTTCGTCTGATACATCGCATGGCGGGCCTAGGGGGGCGGTAAACGTCAGTCCCCTAATAGCGGTACAAGTCGTGTCGGAGTGAAGCCCAATACACCCTGAGATAACACTGGAAACCTACCAGTATATCTCGCTTGCCCTGGCCAGGGACTACTCGTGTAATGGCTCTCCTAGACACAGCGCGATGTCAACCCCCAATACCGGGAGAGACGAATCCTGTCTAACCGTCACTGCCTCCAAATGCTTCGGGACTGCTCCCAACTACTACCTGTTTGCACGACTCAGTAGAGCCGTGGTAGGGTAGTAATCAAAGAACAGTGGGAACACACTCGAGGCGAAGTGACAGTGTCAAGTCAGCGGACTAAGCTGTACTCATGTCACCTGGGAACTGATAACTGACGATAGGTATAATACCAACCATCAGTTCCCGACGAGTCCTGTCCAGTGTACTCGTAACCTAACGAGCACCCGCATACTATCTCAAGTACGACGTACTGACGGCTGTGGGACAGACCGTCTCCCGTGCTGGGATGAGAAGCGCATACGCTAGTCTACTCTGGAGTATCGATGCCCTATCTCGATACTCCCACGACTAGGGACGTGTATAAGGATGTGCTTGTAGATTACCCAGCCCCCACGAGTGTGATCGCCATCACAACGCCGGTAATCAAGCAAAGATCCTAAGGGCTCTACTAATGCGTATAGGTGATATAATAAATAAACACATGTACACATTAAAGCAGAGACAAACCAAGTAGCATACTACTATATTGAGCAAGATTGTCTGTACAACTGTGAATATCCCAAGCTTCCATCAAGTAATATACATACTAGTATGATACAGTAATGGCCTCTAGGGCATATACACCAACAATTTAGAACGACAAAAATTTAAAAATGGCATGGACGATGCCTCCCGAAACCTTGCTGCCGTCCTAGGTAACCCTACATGCAAAACATAAGTAACGTCTACTAGATATCATATATAGATATATACATTCATCAGACGCAATGATAGGCATTCCAGATTATAGATGAACACATTGAATATACTAAGAATTCTGCGTTTCGTTTGAGCCTTTAACGAAAGACGAATTCCACGGTCTTGATGAATAGCCAAACCCCACCCTAGACCCTTACGGGTGCGGCAAACTACCCGCCAAATACCCGAAGTGAAGAAACCTCCCTCATCGAAGTGAGTAGGCCACTCGGCACTTCAAAGTACCCGGTAGTTTGTGCACCCCACCTTGGGTCTATCCTAGGGGCAAAAAAAATAGTAAAAGAAAGAATACAACGGTGGCTACAACCTCAACCCGGATATGCCCCGCAAGAATAATATTACATCACTTTATAAATTTTTCATCGAATGAATGATAAAACACCCATCTCACATCCCGACTATTCATCGACAACAATCTAACAAGTTCATATACACAAACCAATATAACCATCACAGAAATGTGCAATCCTCAACTAACCTACATATAGCAATTAGCGGAAGTTTACGAACACATTTATCACAACACAGATAAAATCCAATTAGCTAAAGTTCTTAGAATTTTGATCAATAACTAAATTTGAATCTACTCCAAAAACAACACTGTACACAAAAATTCCTGAGCAGAAACAAAATATCCCAAGCAACACAAAACAACACAGTGGACCACTAGAGGAAATTTGGACCAATTCGGAGTTGACTCGGCCGCAGAACGGCGGAAGAATGCTTGGTTCTGCCGCGGTTCTGCGGTGGTCTCACCGAGTTAGGTGTCCAAATTTCTTCAGTAATCTACAAAAACCCTGCACGTATTTTTCAGGTCCCTGAAAATATTTTTAGACCAGATTTTAAAATCGACAGAAAGTGCAAAAATTAGTCGTGTTTTTGGGATTTTTCCATGATCGAAGTTCTAAAGACTTTGCTAACATGTTAGTTATGGTTTAACCTGGCTCTGATACCACTGTAAGTCGACGTTACTCACCCCACGGGTTTGCGGGGAGGCGGAATAGGTAAAAATCGATTTTTTCTAACAAGGTAACATCGACCATGCATAAGAATCGTTGTTAAACCCTAACTAACAAACTAACTAGGAGTTGTAACTACTATGTAAAATGATTATACCTCAAGCTACAAGTCCTTCTTCTCCTCTTTGATGTGAGCTCTTTGGAGTAGTGGTGGATGCGCCTCCTCGTCGGCTTCTCGAAGTCAAAGACGATCTACCCGAGAGTTCCAACCTTAAGCTAGACCTCCAAGTTGAGGCAATTAGATCACTTGGTGTGCTAAACAAAGTAACGTAGAGTGAGTAGAGAGTGATTTGAGTAGCTTAGTCTCACTAACCCTTGATTCTTAACTCATGAGACACTAGGGTTTTTGAGAGGAAGAAGGAGAGAGTGAACTCTTGAGGAAAGAGAAATGTTTTTGGACAATAATAATAGAAAATAGAATGGCTAGCTTGATTTGACCATAAGCATGGCATGGAAAAATATCTCATCAAAATATCTAGGTCTCAAAAATATCTCACAAAAATATCTAGAGTAAAAAAGTCAATCCAAGTCAAATGGTCAACCCAAGTAGCCATGCCACAAAATTATCATTTACCAAAAATAACAAAAACTCTTCTCCACTTCATATTTGTTTTGACCAAGTCAATGGTCAAAACCCTAATGAGGTGTCTCCTTCTTTACCCCGTCTCATCCGTATATACATACCCGCATCCGTGTTCCGATTAACACGAATACAATGAGACGAAGCTAATCCAATAATCAAATACTAGGATCCAGCTTAAACCAAAGCCCACTAATATTGTCCGCTCAAACACCATGTAAGTGCACGGCGGCGCCCCGGCCGTCAATCCGACGGCCAAACGCGGAAACGGTGATAAACTAAAATTTTTGCGGACTTGGCAAAACGGCACCACCGCGCACTAAACCCCGGATCGTTAACCATTAACAAGTCTAAGCTACTAAGAGGATGGGTTAGAGATATACCGACGATCCAAGTCCTCCGGTCTTCATCTCCACTCCGATCTCCTCGCGGGATCTCCGTCCATCTCCTCCTCGTCGGAAAGGGCACCACGAAGCCGGGTACTTTTACGGGCTCCCACCTCAATACCGAGGCAACTCGCGCATGAAGCCGGCAACTCGACATGCTCAAGATATGCTGTAGGAAGATAGTGTAGAGTGTATGTCTCACTTTGGGGTTGGTTGCCATTGATGGAGGTGAAGGAAGAATGAGGTTGAGAAAAATGGTACTTTCATTTTTCATGGAAGGAAATTGAGATGAAAGGAATGCTCCAAGCTCACAAAATGAAACTCTCTCATTTTCTTCTCTTTTCTTCTTCTCTCTTTCTTTTTTTTTTACAACCATGATAATCATCTCTCACCTTTAGAAATGGTGGAGGATAACAATAAGAAGCAAGAGGGAGGTGAGTGTAGTAAAAGGAGGAGGGTGACCACATCCAAACATAATCATCACTAAACTTACATCAACCTCAAATCATTTCTAATCTCATCAAATCATGAAAAGAAAAGATGCTTATCATGTCAACCCTTATGCAAATAATTCCTCCACAAATACCAATTTGCACAATTGCAAATTAGTCCCTCCATCAGAAAAGTCCGGCCGGGAAAGAACAAAGGAAAACCGGCCGGAACGGAATGCAAACTGGCAACTCCAGAAAACTGGTCCCGTAATAAATTACAGGAAAAACCCCACACTGTGCATACACACCCGCATTTGTATTCCGTCTGGATACAAATGCAATGAGACAAAATCTACACTGTACTAAACTAGGACCGGCTTAAGCCAAAGCCGGCTAGTAATATCCGTCTGATCCTGATGCGTGCAATACCGCACGTATCTGATCGAACGCTGCCATATAACTATACGGCCACTAGTACAAAACCGTCCGATCCTGATCCGTGCAATACCGCACGTATCTGATCGGACCCTGCCATATCTCCATACGGCCTCTACAGCGTTTCGCCCGAAACTTGAGTAACTGAAAGTGTGGCGGACTCTAAAGACTCATCAATACTATGGCTGTGGATTTAACCACTAGCCCGTCAGAGGTATAAGCCAATACGTAACGGGCCACCAACTATTGACTAAAAGGGACGTCGATGAGCGAACTCATCCTGACACCCTACTGAGCCTGTCAGTGACAATATCCGTGCAGTCCGGTCCGTTCGTATATGAGTATCGCATGGCGGGCCTAGGGGGTTGGTAAAAGTCAGACCCCCAAAAGCGGTACAAGTCGTGTCGGAGTGTAGCCCAGAACACCCTGAGATACTACTGGAATACCTACCAGTAAATCTCCTTGCCTTGGCCAAGGACTTTGTGTAATGGCTCTCCTAGACACAGCACGACCTCACCCCCAATACCGGGAGAGACGAACCCCTGAAGATACGCTCACTGCCTCCATGTGGCTCGGGACTGTACCCAACTAAAACCTGTTTGCACGACTCCTTTGAGCCGTGGTAGGGTAGTAATCAAAGTACAGTGGGAACTCACACGAGACAAATGACGATCCCCAGGTCGATGAACTAACCTGCACACATGTCACCAGGGAACTGCCATCTGACGTCTGGTATATGACCAACTAGCATGTTCCCGGCGAGTCCTGTCTGGTGTACTCATAACCCAATGAGCACCTGTATACATCTTAGGTGATCCAACTGACACCAGTGGCTTGTGAGACCGGCCACCGCCCCTCGTCGGGGTCTCGACTGTATACACTAGTCTACTAATGGAGTATCGATGCCCAGTCTCGAAACTCCCACGACTAGGGACCTTTTAAGGATATGCTCGTAGACCCCCAGCTCCCACTTATATGATCGCCCTCATACTGCTGGTGGTCAAGCAAGAATCCTAGGGGCTCTATCAACGTGTAATAGCGACGTGTCATGTCACCTAAAGCAGTACACGATGATAAAGGTAAACCAGATAGCATACTATCATCTCGAGTAAGACTGTCCTACCGGGATAGGTCCTCCCTCAATCATTACAATCACGTACCTGTGACCTAATAATTGACTCTGAGGGCACTATCTCCAACAATCTCCCACTTGCACTCAAGGCTAATTATTGCGATGTCGCATACTCACAGCCCGTGTGATACCGAACATCCAACTCCTCTACTAGTCAGTCTCACAAAGCTCGTTTGCGGAACTATTGCGTTCGAGGGATAGCCTCAGTGAGTGGATCCGCTTAGTTGTCTCTTTCTATGTCTCTCTATATCTCAAGTTCGCGGAGAAAGCCATCTCCCGAAATGAGCAATATCAGTCTTAGAGTATGTCTGGATGTCTGATGGGACCTAGCTCATAAATGAACTCCAAATCCAAACTTCTTAGACCGTATTGACAACTGAACTTAATCAGTGTCCTGCGCCATGCCTCCCTCAGTATTGCCTTGGATCACCTGTCCAAAATACTGCCCCTCATCAGAAGGAAAAACTATAACTCTGACAACCTCCTTGTCGTCCATGTCACCTTGGAAGCTTGGAATGATAACTGTCTCCTGAATGAGGCTGTCGTTATCATATCCCTAGAACATTCACTTATGTTCTAAAACTGCTTCCGACTGTTTCTCCAGGATTGGATTAATGTCAACTTATTGCATCTAGTGCAAGAACAACATCTGGTGTGGTACTTGACATCTCACGATTGACTCAATTGCCTGAGCAAGTGATCTGCCAATCATGCCCGTCCCTCTCCCCTTTAGTCTGCAAGACACCTTTGGAGAGGATGACTCCATTACCTGCAGGTACACTACCGTGCCAGGAGTCGTCCATCCTAAATACTCTTAGAATGCTGTCAAGTACCCTGATTGGGAAACCACCCAAATCTAGATCTAAAACCATAGATCCAGTAACCAGTATGTCAGATATAAAATCCATTTCCTTTGTGGAGAAACCACTGTGCGACGACCAAAGTATAACCGATTGTAGTATAGGAGTTTCTTTTCCTATTCTGTGTATATCATCCAAATACCAGGATATCACACCCTACTACCTTCTCAACAGATCCATCCCCTATTCTGATGAAGTCAAACCCATGACTGTCACGTCAGAAATAGATGATCTATCTCCGCTACATCTGCTCTAGTCTATAAATAGACATAAGCAACCTGTCCACCAATGCTTCCGCTGCTCCCACTGACTACGACAACCCTCTGGCAGAGTCATATAGACGTACACTTCTAAAACTGGTTTAGAACGACGCTATACTCATCCTCCCGCCGGGTCTCGTAGCCTGGAACAACAGCAATGGTAATTGTGGGTAAACAAGAACTTCCCTGTCACCGTCCTTGAGGCTACCGTAGTACCTCTCTGGTGCCTGAAGTTACCCACCTTATCTGCGGAGTGGCCAATGGAATGTCAATCCAGATTGAATCTTTAGGTTCCTTATCAAATCTTCAGTAATCGTTTGTGGTTCTGGAATCACTTCCAGTTCTACCATACTCCCACTACTGTTTTCTGAAAAATCCATTTTTAATAAAACTGTGGCGAGTCTAGAACAATATTGCTATTGTTCATCCAGATGGTAGAAAGTCAACCCGCGTCATAGCCTGGGTCAACCCACAAACAGCCATTACAGAAACGTGCCTTGAGTTGTCCAGTGTCTGGTGTTAAGCATAAGCCAGACAACTCCCCGTACCTTAACAATGTTAAGATATGAACTGTACTATATCCAATATAGAAACAGAGGCACTGATTTAATCGAACCAGATTCAAATCATGCAGCTATCCCCAGTGCATGTCAACTAAATGGAAGGAGGCCGATCAGCGTTACTCAACTTAGGAATACTTCCAATTATGAGTAACCTGAAAGAGAAGCAAGATCTCTTTATCATTACCATCAACTGAATACCATACACAAGTTTCTACATCTTCGATCTCTTTGAAGAATCCCGATACTTGCTATACCTGGTTCTCTACTCTATTCAAATACCTATAACTCCTCAAAATTGGACCCTGTGTTTCCTCGAAACACCTGTCTAAAAAACTAGAGAAGTCATAAGTAAACCGAATATAGTACGAGGACCAACCCCTCTGTCCTGATGGACCCTGGACAACATACAATCCTCTGCATAAGTCCACTGAGTCTAATAACCCTTTCACTGTGTGTCGTAGATTGAAAACTGTACTTATGGTTAAGAAGAATTACACCGCTGTTTAATGCTCCTTACCTAACCATCCACTGATATAGGTAAATGTCGTAGACATAATTTTAGAAAGGTATATCTCACTCTATAAAAATAGACGTACAGATATATCAATTTGAAATTGGTGCATAACTGTGGATATTCAAAACCAAATATTTGCCGACCGGCAAACAGCCCAGGTGATTTCCTCAAATATCACCGATTACAACGAATCCCGATATAATAAGGATGATCACCCAATTCCCAATAACCTACTCCCACTCATCATCTGTAAAACCATACAGATGTGAGAATCAAACCTGGTAAATACATACCCTGGAGCAAGTATCTAATCGGGAAATCAGTTTTCCATTAACAGTACACAGTGAAACTGAAACATTGAAATGTTTTGTTGGGGTATCCTGGTATTCCTAGTAATGCCTCTACCATTATCCAGATTCACAACTATAACCGTATAATTCTTTGCCACCTCTCCAAATCCCTTCATGTGTCTTTAGTCATTACCTTCTGTACACCCCTTTGGGCCAAATGGTTTTCTTCCTTCCCTACCGTTCGGCACCAGCCTATGGTTTGGAAGAAGACTATCCAAAAAGCATAAAGGGTGTACTGTCCTAATCCTAGGAGCACTCGCATCGCGAGAGAAGGTGAAGATAAAAGACACCTGAATGTACTTTATTCCTATTTCTCCTGGACCAGAATCCATCCCCGAACTGGAACAAGTTCCTTTCGAGTTCGTATATAACCATACGATGGAGTATCCAATAAAATGGGATCTTCGTAGTGATACGGAGTGTCCTGGAGAAATACAAAGGTGATGTGGGAGTGGTAACGAAATATTTGGTTTGGTCGTGAATATCTGTTGCAATTTACTTTGCCCTCTTACTAATCCCTTGCTTTGTCTGAACTTAATACCTTCTGCACACCATCGTTATGCTAATTGGTTTTCTTCATTCCCTACCGGTCGGCACCAGCCTAAGGTTTGGAAGAAGACAGTCCAATTTGCGTAATAGGTGTACTACCCCTAAACCAAGGAGCACTCGTAACCTGAGAGAGGGTAAAAAGAAAAGACAACTGAATAATCCTATCTGTTTTCTCCAGAACCGGAAACCATCCTCGAATAAATCCCTTCGAGTTCGTATCTAACCATACGATGGTTTTGTCCAATGGAAGTGGACGTTCGTAGCAATACGGGGTGTCCCGGAGAAAAGGGTAAAAGTAGGAGTGGCAATGAGGTCTGCAACTCTGACAATCCAAAAGCCAGTGTTAAGTAAGTTCGGTCAACTTGGTCACTGAGTCATAGTCTAGGGTCAGGTCAATGGTCGCTGCCAGAGAGAGAGAGAAAAGAAACACTCAGCGTGCACTCTAACCTAGATCAGAATGGTCACCAATTTATCTAATCTGGAAACCTCCCACTGTACCTCAAATTCTTCTCCAAACCTAAAAGAAGAATTAGTCGGGGTCACCCGAGGAGTAAACTAACTCATCAGTGGGAATCGGGATCCAACTATCATCGCATGATAACGTGACGGAATCCGCTCACGGTATCACACTCCAGAAGGTATGCGCATATCTGGCAAGTTTCAGTACTTTTGAAACTCCCGATGTGATTTCTGCCCCATGCTCTTATGACCTTGACTTTGGCTAACATATCATAAGTCACATGTCAAGTTCAACCCGTCATTCTCCAGGTTAATTTGAGTCCACCCGTACATACCCTTGACTTTGGCCAAAATGGCAGTACGACTGTCCCAAACCAACGCATCTATCTATGCTGCATATGAATACCCAACAGCTACCAAACACTGTGCCTTGACTTTGGCCAACATACACAGCTTGAATACTATTGACTATTCATATGAAATGACGGAGGGCTACGAATGGTTTCTGGCGAAAACCTTTAACGTAATGAACTTGATATCGTTGAAGGAACGGATAGCTTTTTAGAAATATAGTGACGACAACTTCCGCTAAAGAGGTCACTCCCGGTGAAGGGATCTCGGCTCTTTCCCCGTAGAATGGGGTGCAGGATATTCCAACTGAATACCACGGTGCAAAGCAAAAGTAATCGGCTATAGTGAAGTTAATGCCCTGACGCAAACTTATTGTCCAAGGGGTCACTCCCGGTGAAGGGATCTCGGCCCTTGCCTCGTCGACTGAGGAGCAGGATATTCTAAATGAATACCGCGATGCAAAACAAAAGTAAACGTCCTTGCAATAACAGCTTTTTGAAAAAGTGTTCCAACAACATCAGATTAGGTTTGTTTTTAACTTTGCATTGATCCGAATCAATGCAGTCCCATCAATTGATCACACCACAAAGAACGAAAATATACTGATGTACGTATATGCCATCCGCATTCGCCACTGGGTCCCGTCATTACCCGTTAGGTTAGCTTACTAACGACAGAGCGGGGACTGAACTAGCGCGGATGCAAAACATATACAACATCTACTAATATATATACCAATATATTATATTCGCTCAAGGCGTGAATAAAATGCAACATCACAGAAATGTACAGCATCACAGAACAATACAGATATCTGGGATCCCCGGGTTTCACAGAGCCACTACTGAAACCCGACGTTCCCCTGGTCGTGTGGATAGCCTGTGCAATGAAATCCTAGACCCCTACGGGCGCGGCAAGTTACCCGCCAAAACCTGAAGCGAGGTAGCCCCCTTCATCGCCGTGAATGGACCACCCAGCACTTCACAGAATCCGGTAACTTGGGCACCCCTCCTGGGTCAACCTGTACCCCCTACGAGTGCGGCGAATAGCCCGCCAATCCCAGAGTGAAGCCCCCTCCGTCTCAATGCCATGAGATGCGGGCTTGTTGCCCTCCAGAACCCGGCTATCCGTGCACCCCACCGCGGGGTAATCCTAGTACAGAATGTAAAATATACATACACCGGGTACATCGACCGCAACCAGGTCGTGCCCCAAAATAATAATACAATCAGGCAGTGACGGCAGTCCACATGTCGGACGCTCGCCCCGCAATACCAAATGTACATAATACAACAGCACAGTACTAGCATTGCATCCAGACTATCCCCCGCGACCGATCCGCAACATCACAGCAAAAACATAGAACATCAACGTGAAAGTCACGTTCACAAATCCGTCTAACCGGGCTATAGCAGTTAGACCGGATTTACCGATCAAGTGACATTCACGGTCGCCGATATAATGTAAATACTGTGAAATAATGTGTTTGAAATATCCGATCGATCAAAAAATAACAAGTGGGCCCCCAATCAAAACTGTAGCACTCACAGAAATCCTGGGCCCAATTTTAATATTCCAAAACCCATATTATAATCCCATAAGGCCTCTGAAAAAATTTAGTGATGTGATGTGAATAGTGCGCGGCGGAAGGGCCGCACAAATGGGGTTTTCGCGGCGCTTCCGCGCTCCCACTATGGAGTTACATCGTCAAATTTTTACAGAACTCTTAGATTTTCCTGTACATCAATATTTTACAACCTGAAAAATTTTTCGAGACCAAAAAATTTCAACAGAAACTGATTCGAACTAAAATGCAGTTTTGGAACATTCGATCGATCGAAACAGAAAAACACATTACACCAAGCTAGACTATGTTAATGGCGAGGCTCTGATACCACTGTAAGTGCACGGCGGCGCCCCGGCCGTCAATCCGACGGCCAAACGCGGAAACGGTGATAAACTAAAATTTTTGCGGACTTGGCAAAACGGCACCACCGCGCACTAAACCCCGGATCGTTAACCATTAACAAGTCTAAGCTACTAAGAGGATGGGTTAGAGATATACCGACGATCCAAGTCCTCCGGTCTTCATCTCCACTCCGATCTCCTCGCGGGATCTCCGTCCATCTCCTCCTCGTCGGAAAGGGCACCACGAAGCCGGGTACTTTTACGGGCTCCCACCTCAATACCGAGGCAACTCGCGCATGAAGCCGGCAACTCGACATGCTCAAGATATGCTGTAGGAAGATAGTGTAGAGTGTATGTCTCACTTTGGGGTTGGTTGCCATTGATGGAGGTGAAGGAAGAATGAGGTTGAGAAAAATGGTACTTTCATTTTTCATGGAAGGAAATTGAGATGAAAGGAATGCTCCAAGCTCACAAAATGAAACTCTCTCATTTTCTTCTCTTTTCTTCTTCTCTCTTTCTTTTTTTTTTACAACCATGATAATCATCTCTCACCTTTAGAAATGGTGGAGGATAACAATAAGAAGCAAGAGGGAGGTGAGTGTAGTAAAAGGAGGAGGGTGACCACATCCAAACATAATCATCACTAAACTTACATCAACCTCAAATCATTTCTAATCTCATCAAATCATGAAAAGAAAAGATGCTTATCATGTCAACCCTTATGCAAATAAGTCCTCCACAAATACCAATTTGCACAATTGCAAATTAGTCCCTCCATCAGAAAAGTCCGGCCGGGAAAGAACAAAGGAAAACCGGCCGGAACGGAATGCAAACTGGCAACTCCAGAAAACTGGTCCCGTAATAAATTACAGGAAAAACCCCACACTGTGCATACACACCCGCATTTGTATTCCGTCTGGATACAAATGCAATGAGACAAAATCTACACTGTACTAAACTAGGACCGGCTTAAGCCAAAGCCGGCTAGTAATATCCGTCTGATCCTGATGCGTGCAATACCGCACGTATCTGATCGAACGCTGCCATATAACTATACGGCCACTAGTACAAAACCGTCCGATCCTGATCCGTGCAATACCGCACGTATCTGATCGGACCCTGCCATATCTCCATACGGCCTCTACAGCGTTTCGCCCGAAACTTGAGTAACTGAAAGTGTGGCGGACTCTAAAGACTCATCAATACTATGGCTGTGGATTTAACCACTAGCCCGTCAGAGGTATAAGCCAATACGTAACGGGCCACCAGCTATTGACTAAAAGGGACGTCGATGAGCGAACTCATCCTGACACCCTACTGAGCCTGTCAGTGACAATATCCGTGCAGTCCGGTCCGTTCGTCTATGAGTATCGCATGGCGGGCCTAGGGGGTTGGTAAAAGTCAGACCCCCAAAAGCGGTACAAGTCGTGTCGGAGTGTAGCCCAGAACACCCTGAGATACTACTGGAATACCTACCAGTAAATCTCCTTGCCTTGGCCAAGGACTTTGTGTAATGGCTCTCCTAGACACAGCACGACCTCACCCCCAATACCGGGAGAGACAAACCCCTGAAGATACGCTCACTGCCTCCATGTGGCTCGGGACTGTACCCAACTAAAACCTGTTTGCATGACTCCTTTGAGCCGTGGTAGGGTAGTAATCAAAGTACAGTGGGAACTCACACGAGACAAATGACGATCCCCAGGTCGATGAACTAACCTGCACACATGTCACCAGGGAACTGCCATCTGACGTCTGGTATATGACCAACTAGCATGTTCCCAGCGAGTCCTGTCCGGTGTACTCATAACCCAATGAGCACCTGTATACATCTTAGGTGATCCAACTGACACCAGTGGCTTGTGAGACCGGCCACCGCCCCTCGTCGGGGTCTCGACTGTATACACTAGTCTACTAATGGAGTATCGATGCCCAGTCTCGAAACTCCCACGACTAGGGACCTTTTAAGGATATGCTCGTAGACCCCCAGCTCCCACTTATATGATCGCCCTCATACTGCTGGTGGTCAAGCAAGAATCCTAGGGGCTCTATCAACGTGTAATAGCGACGTGTCATGTCACCTAAAGCAGTACACGATGATAAAGGTAAACCAGATAGCATACTATCATCTCGAGTAAGACTGTCCTACCGGGATAGGTCCTCCCTCAATCATTACAATCACGTACCTGTGACCTAATAATTGACTCTGAGGGCACTATCTCCAACACACCACACGCGTACAAGTACACGTATGTGATCGAACCCTGTCGTAAATCCATATGACCTCTACATCGTTGCTCTCGAAGCTGGGAAACCCTCTGTGTGAGACTCTAAAGACTCGACAGTACTCTGGCAGTGGGTTTAACCACAAGCACGTCAGCGGCACTAGCTGTACGTAACGGCTACCCAGGTATCTGTCGATAAGAAGGTCGACGAGGAAACTCATCTGTACCCCTACTGAGCCTGTCTGTAGCAATCTCCGTACAGTCCGGTCTGTTTGTCTAAGAGTGTCGTATATCGGTCCTAGGGGGCGGAAAGCGTCAGACCCCTAATAGTACAATAAGTCGTGTTGGAGTGCGGCCAAAAACACCCTGAGAAACTACTTGAGTACCTACAAGTAAATCTCACTTGCCCTGGCCAGGGACTTTGTGTAATGGCTTTCCGAACACAGCGCGATATCAACCCCCAATACCGGGAGAGACGAATCCTATCTAACCGCCACTGCCTCCAAGTGCTTCGGGATTGCACCCAACTACTATCTGTTTGCACGACTCAGCAGAGCCGTGGTAGGGTAGTAATATAAGAACAGTGGGAACACACTTGAGGCAAAGTAGCAGTGTCAAGTCAACGGACTAAGCTGTATTCATGTCACCTAGGAACTGCTACCTGACGATAGGTATAGTACCAACCACCAGTACTCTATGAGTTCGTCTAGTGTAACTCATAACCCAATGAGCACCTGCATACTATCTCCAGTACGACGTACTGATGGCTGGGGGACAGACCATCTCCCATGCTGGGATGAGAAGTGTATACACTAGTCTATTCTAGAGTATCGATATCCTGTCTTTATAATCCTACGACTAGGGAACTGTAAAAGGATGTGCTTGTAGACTACCCAGCCCCACTAGTGTGACTGCCATCACAACGCTGGTAATCAAGCAAAGATCCTAAGGGCTCTATCAATATGTATCAGCGATACGTTAAAAGAAACATATACACATATTAAGAAAGATTCAAACCAAGTAGCATACTAATATATCGAGCAAGAATGTCATAAATCCGTGTATATATCCCTAGCTTCCAAAATGTAATATACAAACTAGTACTATACAATAATGGCCTCTAAGGCATATCACACTAACAGTAACGGCTACCCAGGTATTGAGCGAATAGAAGATCAACAAACAAGCTTGTCCAAACTCTCATGAAGCCTATTAGTAACACTTATTGTACAGTCCGGTCTCTTCGTCTGATATGTCGCATAACAAGTCTATGGGTGGAATCGTCAGACCCCAGTAACTTGATAAGTCATGCCAATGTATGGCTTATAACGGTTCGCGAAACTACTGATAACACTTACCAGTAAATCTCATCATCCCTGGCCAGTGACTTACTGTTATAGTCAATTGATCATAACGCAACATCAACTCCTAATACCAGGAGAGACGAAACCCCTCCTATCGCTCACTGCCCCATGTGACTCGGGACTGTACCCAAAATCCACCTGTTTGCACGACTCCTTTGAGCTGTGGTAGGGAGGAAATCAAAGCACAGTGGAAACCACACAAGACACTATGACGATCTCGGGTCTACAGACTAACCTGTATCAGTGTCACCAGAGAACTGCTATCCGACGATAGGTATAGTACCAACTAGGAGTTCTCGGTGAGTCTTGTTCGGTGTACCCATTCTCTAATGAGCACCTGTGTACAATATTTGACGTCAAACACAAATGGATATGGGATCAACCATTGCCCTATACAGGGTCAAGAAACGTACACACTAGTCTACTCTGGAATATCGATGCCCTGTCTCGATACTCCCTCGACTAGGAACATTTAAAGGACGTGCTTGTAAACTACACAAGTCTCAGTAGTATGATCTGCATCATAGTCCTTGTAGTCAAGAAAACATCCTAAAGGCTTTATCAACATGTATCAGAGAGACAGTTTAATAATATCAGTGTACATGTTAAGATAAAGAGCAACCAGATAGCATACTATCATGTCGAGCAAGAAAGTCCTCTATATATATATGTCCAAGCATCCATTGTATCATACAATAATGGCCTCTAGGGCATACATATTCCTAACAATCTCCCACTTGCACTAAGGCCATGTGTTGTAGTATCTCATACCCAACATCCCAAAAAGTCTCTCAAACTACGTCTGGGGGAGGGCCTTCGTGAGTGAATCCGCTACGTTGTCCTTCGTGTCAACTCTCCTGACCTCGATCTCCCGTTGATCTACTATCTCCCGGATGAGGTGATACCGCCTAAGAATATATCTGGATCTCTGATGGGACCGGGGTTCCTGGGATAAAGCTACAGCTCCATTGTTATCACAATACACAGGTATTGGATGCTCAATGTGTAGGGTTACCAGGCACTCTCACAAGGGTCTATAAGGCATCAACCATGCCCGATTTAAAATTTAGACGTGCCGAACAATCTTAACCAAGATCTTTAAACTAGAGATTAGGCAAAACAAAGCATGTTAAACACTTTAACACTAAGAGTTTGGGATTACAACCTTTGTAGTCCGGACCTTCACTTCTAAAGCTCCGTGTTGAGGTCCCTTCGCTGCGATTATCGAGTATCCGGACTCTCGAAAAGCTCCATGAAGAGAAAGATGCAAGCTTGCTTCCGATCTTCGATAACTAAGATGATCTACCATGAAGTTTCTTTAACACAAGCTCTCACTCACTAAATGAAGTGAACACCTTAATCTAAATGGCTAGGATAGATTAGGATGATGAAGTAGGATTTTAGCTCTCATTTGTTTTCATTAACTCACTAATTTTCATCACTAATGAAAAAGCTAGAAAGCTTTTCCATCAAGAACTCAAGGAAGAAGAAGAAGAATTCTTTTGTGATGAATAATGAATCAAGTGAGGTTAGAAATGCAACCATGGGTTAAGTATGAAGACTTAACCTATGTAGAGATTTAACTAGGGTAAAGGGTTGGGTTGGGTTAAGGAAATATCTATGCAAAATATCCAAGTCAAAGTCAAAGCTTTAAGAAGCTTCTTGAAAGCTTCATGAAGACTTAACCCTAATCCAAACCCAACCTCAATTAAACTCCACAAAACATGTTGCATTTATAACCATAACATGTTATAATATTATATATCACATATACAATATTTATTGTAACAAAATAAAATAATACAATTAACATATATCGCATATATATATATCAATGTATTGCCCGAGTGAGAAAAAGAATCCTTTTGTGAGCTTATACTAGTTAATGTAATTTAATATATCAATTATATAATTATACATTAAATTATCGAATCAACACTTGATCCGATAATCCGGCTATTTCACAAATAACCGACTAATATAATCTGTATCAGTTCATCGAATCAACACTTGATCCGATGACCCGGCTATATCACATATACCCGACCAATATCTCATATCGCGAGAATTTAATACGGTATCACATACACGTATTGTTCTCGGTCCCGCACATATCACATATGTGCTCCTACTCTATTTTGCCTGAGTCAAGAAACCTCTGTGTAGGACTCTAAAGAATCGTCAATACTCTGGCAGTAGGTGATGATCATATCAAACACCCACAAGCTGCAAGCGGTCAGCTAAACGTAACAGCCACCCAGGTATTGAGCGCTCAGAAGATCAAAAAGCAAGCCTGTACATTCTCCTGTGAATCCAGTCAGTAACACTCCCGTACAGTCCGGTCTCTTCGTCTGATATGTCGCATATCTCGCCTAGGGGTGGTAAACGTCAGACCCCAGTAGCTTGATAAGTCGTGTCGATATGAGGTCTATAACAGTTCGAGAAACTACTGATAACACTTACCAGTAAATCTCAGCAACCCTGGCCAGGGATTTCCAGTTATAGCCAATCGAACACAGCGCAACATCAATTCCCTATACCGGGAGAGACGGATCCCCTCCTATCGCTCATTTCCTCCATGTGATTCGGGACTGTACCCAAAAGCCACCATTTTGCACGCCCTCTTGGACGTGGTATGATGGAAATCAAAGCATAGTGGGAATCACACAAGACTCTATGACGATCTCGGGTCTACAGACTAACCTGTACCAGTGTCACCAGAGAACTGCCATCTGACGTGAGGTATAATACCATCTGGGAGTTCTCGGCGAGTCCGTCCAGTGTACCCAGTCTCCACTGAGCACCCGTATACCTTCTCTGATATCAAACACCAATGGATATGGGATCATCCATCGCCCATCATATGGGTCAAGAAGCACATACGCTAGTCTACTCTGGAGTATCGATGCCCTGTCTCGGTACTTCCACGACTAGGAACATTTGAAGGATGTAATTAGCGACTACACTGTCCCTACTAGTATGATCCGCATCATAGTCCTGGTAATCAAGTACTCATCCTAAGGGCTTTATCAACATGTAACATAGAGACTATCAAAGTACATGTTAAGATAAAGAGCAACCAAATAGAGTACTATCATGTCGAGCAAGAAAGTCCTCCCTATATATGTCCAAGCATCCAATACAATATACATCGTATGTACAGTAATGGCCTCTAGGGCATACATATAACTAACAATCTTCCACTTGCACTAGGGCCATCTGTCGTGGTATCACATACCCAACAATTAGCTGTGGTTGAAATATCTCATACTCAACCATCCCATAAAAGTCTCTACTGGGAAAAAGACTTTTGTGAGTGGATCCGCGCTGTGGTCCTCTGTGTCTACTCTCCTAATCTTGATCTCCCTGGAGATCAACCATCTCCATGATCAGGTGATACTGCCTAAGAATTATATCTGGATTTCTGATGGGATGGGGGTTCCTTGGCATAAGCCACAACTCCATTGTCACACAATGGTAGGAACGAAGTTCATCTCATGAACTTATATATATATCCAGACTGCCTCTTTGGTAGCATCCTTAGTAACGAAGTATCTTGCCTTTAATCGTCTAGTAAGTCACGGTATCTAGCTTGGAACTCTTCCAACATACCGTTCCTCCACTGAGGGTAAAGACAATGCCTGCGACTGACATTCAGTCGTCCTTATCACTCTGGAACTTTTCTAGTGATTCTCCCCAGGATCGATTGATACCATCTCACTACACCTAGTGAGAATCCTAATATCCATTTAGATCTATCTCATAGATATAAAACCTAGGATTTAGGAGGTATCACTTTGATCGTATATGGAGAATCCTTGTGATAAGCGGAGATTGACCGAGCGTAGCATAGAAAACTCCTTCCCTATCAAGAGTATGTCATCCATGTACTCTACGAGGATCACCACCATACTCCATACTACCTTTTTGTATATACAAGGTTCATCTACCATTTTGATGTAGTCAAACTCTTTGACCACCACATTAAAACAGATGTTCCAACTCCGCGATGCCTGATTTATCACATAAATCATCTTGCACACGTTTCTGCTGCTCCCTCTGTCTACGAAGCCCTCTGGCTGTGTACTTATAGACGCTCTCTTCCAAATCATCATTTAGAAAAGCAGTCATGACATCCAACCGCCAGATATCGCAGTCATGGTATGTAGCCGTGGCAAGTAGGGTCTGGATGGACTTTAAGCATAGCTTTGAAAGTCTCAACTTTTTCATGTACACCAAGTAATCTTCTCAAGATATACTTGCTCCTGATGGGGATTTAACCCTTCAGATATAGCAACCAAAGTCCATACTTTGTTGGTGTACATGGATTCCATCTCAGATCGCTTAGCATCCAGCCATTCTTACAGAGTCCTTACTCTCGATGGCCTGCTCGAAACTAGTTGGGTCATCATCTCATGATGCATTCCTCGCTCCCACTGTCATAGAGAAACCGAAGTATCTCTCAGGTGGGTAAGGAACCCTACTAGATCGGCGGAGAGGCTGAGGTTCGTTGGTTAATATTGAATCCTTCGGTTCTACCAAATCATCTGCTGTAGTTTGTATAGCTGGAACTCCTTCCAGTTCTACCTCATGACTACTAATTTCTTCACAAGAAATTCCCTTTCACAAAGGTGGTATGCTGAGAAACAAAACAACTTTTGTTCCTCGGTTAGGTAGAAGATATTCCCTTGCGAATGCTTGGGATATCCAACAAACTTCTACAGAACTGACTTTGCCTCGAGCTTGTCCAGATTATGCTTTTAGACATAGGCTGGACAACCCCAAATCTTAACATACTTAAGATATGGGCTCTTCCCATTCCATATCACATATGAAGTGGTAGGTAACTGATTTGATTGGAATCTTATTCAATAGGTATGCAGCTTCTCAAGTGCATAACTCCCAAAAGGAAATAGGAAACACAGTAGTACTCATCATAGAGCGCACCATATCTCATAGGGTGTGATTGCTCCGCCCCGATACACCGAGGTGCTGTGGTGTATACGGAGGAGTAATGCTGAGAGAGAATCTCATTCTCTTTTTAGAATAGTCCAGGAATCCCGTGCTCAAGTATTCTCCTCCTTGATCTCATCAAAGGACAAAATACTTTTACCCATTTTTGGTTCTCTACTTCTAACTCATATTCATTGAATTTCTCAAAAGGTTCAGACTTGTGTTTCAACAGAAACACATGTGCGAATCTTGAGAGACCATCAGTGAATATAATGAAGTATAAAGAACCGGTCTTGGCATATATAGACAGGGGACCTTACATACATCAGCATGTATCAATCCCAAGAGTTCACTAACTCTTTCTCTGTTTCCAATAAACGTAGCTGTAGTCATCTCATCTCTGTGATATGACCGGTAAGTTTCACAATATGTAAATTCAAACTAATTTAAATATGTACCTATATGTAACTTCAGCTAGTCGGGTCACATTGATATGACCTAGTCTACAATACCTCAAGAAGGATTCGTTTATTTCTGAACTCTTCCTCTTGTGTGTGTTCTGTACATTAATAACTGTGGTTTGATTTAGAACGTCTATGCTTTTTAGATAACGTGCCTGATCCGATCAACTCTTGATATAGGAAATGTTCAAAACATTATCCAACAATACAAAATTATATCCTTCTTTACTAATAAAGAGAGTGATATGATGTTGTATATCAGGTTCGGTATCTAATAACATTCATTCAGAATCAATGTATTCTGATATTACAGGGTGATAACTACCAACAGACTTGGCTGCAACACTTGCACCGTTTCTATCTCATGAAACTTATCACCCGTTCTCAGTTCTCTACCTATCTGTAGCCCATGTAACAAATTACATATGTGGGATCCTGATTCGGTATCTCATACCCAGGACGTAAAGGATACTGAGAAACAGTTCTCGGTAACGAACACACCCGAAGAAGATGCATCAGCATGCACTTTCTTCGTTTGGGCGGCACGGGAATTCTGGTAATCCCCAATTTCCTGCTCTGTCTTATAATAATTATAAGTTGGAGCGGGACCATCGTTCCCTAGCACAGTATAACAAGCGGATTCGGTCAATACATCCGTATTATTATCTTGATTAAGGCGTGACATAGTCGCAACCAGGAGAGTGAGGGAAGAAAACACTCAGCGTGCGCTTTTACAAGATTAGATTGGTTATCAATTTATCTAATCAGGATGGCTCCTACTGTTTTAGTCAAATCTTCCTTCAAACCCTAAAAGAAAAGACTAGCCGGGATTAATTATACCCTACAAGTTCGCCAATCTTTCAGCCAGGCCAGTGCCGGTACTTTGAGGGAGGTTCCCCGTGCTTTCGCACGGACCTAATTAAAATAAACCTTGTTTTCCCAGGGGCGTAACCCCGTTAACACCTTTCTAGACACCTACTTGATCGGCTAATTGTAATGTGTAAAACTCTCCCAGGAGTAACTCTTACTCGCAGCGGGTATCGGGATCCAACTATCTCATAGAAGGTATGCAATCTCATTGCAAATTTCAACTCTTGAAATTCCCAATAATATTTTACCCCTAGCGTCCTATGACCTTGACAGAGGTCAACAAACCATAGGCTGCTAGTCAAATTCAACCCGTCATTTCCTGATTGAAGTAAACCCACCCGCACGACCCTTGACAGAGGTCAACAAGGTCGCACGACTACCCTAAATCAATCACATCATATGTTTATACAGATAAGCACTAATCAACTACCGCACACTACGTCTTGACAGAGGTCAACAAACGCAGCACGAATACTAAATACTACTTATCTGAAATGACGGAGGGCTACGTCAGGTTTTTTAAGAAAACCCTTTGCTTAATGAACTTGATATCATTGTAGAATCGAGTGAATTTTGAATGGAGTGTTTTTGAGGCTTTTACTAGTTTTGCTAAAGAGGTCACTCCCGGTGAAGGGATCTAGGCTCTTTCGTCATCGAATAAGGTGCATGATATTTCGCAAATACCACTATGCAAAGCAAAAACTATAGAAGTAATCAAAAGACAAACCGAGTGTGTAGCATCTGCTAGTTTCTCTAAAGAGGTCACTCCCGGTGAAGGGATTTCGGCTCTTTCCTTATCGAATAAGGTGCTGGATATTCTACAAGGAATACCGCTATGCAAAGCAAGAACTAGAGCTACCAGTTTTTAAACAAGTTTCTACAACATCTTTAGGTTTCTTTTAGTTTCATTAATCTCATTAATGAAGTCCCATTTTTATTATGCTTCACAAGCATCACATTTGAAACGAAATCTGCAATATAACATATATCTCATATATATAATATAAACATTCGTCTCAGGCAGTAATATGATCTCATCACAGAATATTGCAGCAGAAGAACATATATGAAATATTGGATATACTAGGACGTCCGTGTTTTAATACGAGCCTGTATAAAACACGGATTCCACGGTCGTGATGAATAGCCAAACCCATATCCCTAGACCCCTACGAGAGCGGCAAGCAACACTGCCAATTCTAGGGTTAGGAGACCCGATCTCGACTCCTCGAGATGGTCTCCCACATGACCCTAGAACCCGGTTACTTGTGCTCCCCGCCTTGGGTCTACCTAATGCGGAAAAGTAAATAATATACAATGGTGACATCATCCTCAGCCCGGAAGTTCCCCAATAAAAGAATATTACATACAAATGAATTTTACATGAATGAAAAAGAAAAACTCTCATCTCACATAAAACCCCGGCTATTCAAAACACGACGATCCAATATAACATATCATAGCAACACATAATATCATATATCATCAACGTAAGCAAGTATGCGTATCCCGATTGTCGTTGATGTATAGCAACGAAGCCGGCGATACACCACATACTACGCTTACGGTCATAGAAAAGAAAGTGTAAAACTACAACAGTTGGAATCCGCAACCTCCTTAGACATCGCATGCCTAACTAAATGAATTCCTTAGACATCGCATGCCTAACAATTATAAACCCCGCATTTTAGTCTCATTATCGAAAACACTTTTCAATATCTAGTCGGGCAATTCAATAAGATTCCCGATATCCTGATCGAATGCTCGTCGCAAACTTTAGTAGACGGCCGCACCCCCGGATGCCGTCGACGAAGTGCACTAAGGCGGAACACCGCTGCCGCGAGCACCCGAAAGGATGCTTTTGGCGACGGGGTTCTCCTACAGTCACTTGGTCGGTGCTATGGGGCGTGGCTATCTATTAAGTTTACCCGGCGAGTATCCGCGTATGCTACGTGATTGCGACGGACTTTTGATCACATCAAAATCCCGTGGCAACCGATCGTTTGAGACTAAACTGCTAAATTTACAACATTCAAATTAGTTATCTCATAACTTCTTGTGGATTCCAAATATTGTATCACATTCCAGATAAAAAGACAGTGTTAAACTTTCCGATCGAATAATCAAACACCCAAGATTTTCCAAATAGCTCAGCACTTGAGCGGAGTTCAAAAAATATCCATCACATGCCACAGTACCAATGGTCCAGCCGTAGAAGGGTCAAGCCAACGCCTCACATCTGGCAACGCCGTACTGCCCCAAACCCTAAGGTTCAGAGGTGGTTCAGACGGTCACATAATCGAGTTAAGGTTTGTGTTCTTCTAGAGGGTCCACCGCATTACTTGCATGATTTTCCGGAAGTTTCAAACTCGAGAAAAAATCCAACTTTTGAAAAATTTTCCGACAGGGGAAAAAGTGAGTTATTGATATCCGTTCGAACTTTTTAACACGTTCTAAAATTACCCGGAAAAAATTAAACGAAGTTAAACTTTCTGATCGAATCAACGAGCTCCCAATACAACCCAGAAAACTCAACACTCGAGTAGAATAAAAATTCCCAGAACAATCAGGAGATCAGTATGGATGTTACTGTGTAAAACCCCAACCCCAATACTACTGTTTGGCCGCGGAACCGCCGCGCAAGACAGGTCATTGCTGCGGTTCCGCGGCGCATTAAAGGTATTAAAGGGTCGTTTTGCACAATAATCCATCAAATCACCTGCTGATTTTTCTGAGCATTGTTAATATGAAAATATCAACGTTTGAATTTTTTTCCAGAAACTAGGGTTTTACGGGTATTCGGAGTTCGATCGGACTTTAAACTGTAGGGTTCCTAGGCACTCTAACAAGGCTCTACAAGGCATCAACCATGCCCGAATAAAAATTTAGACATGCCGAACAACCCAAAGCCGGAATCTTTGCTAGATTATTAGGGTTTAACATGTAAGTAAACATCTTTACAACTAAGAGTGAGGGATTACAACCTTTGTAGTCCACTCCTTCCCTTCATAAGCTCTGAGTAAAAGTCCCTTTGCCGTGATCCATGATCTCCCGTACTCAAGAGAGGCTCCACAACTCGAACGATCCATGCTAGCTTGTAGTCTTCCTTTTCTCCGATGATCTACCTAGAAGTTTCTATAACTCAAGCTCTCTCTCTAATGAGGTGAACACCCTAATCTATTTGGCTAGATTAGATAAGGATGATGGAGTAGGAATATTGCTCTTTTTTTTTCCTTCAAATTCTCACTGTTATTCACCACAAAATGAAAACCTAGGGAGCTTTCTCAAAGCTCAAAGGAAGAAGAAGAAGAAAAGTGAATGGATAATTCCTTTTGTGATGAACAATGAATTATTGTAGTGGTTACAAATCTAACCAAGGGTTAAGCATGAAGGAGTTAACCCTTGTAGAGAATTAACTTGAGTTAATAGTTTGGATTGGGTTAACTTAATATCTTCACAAAATATCAAGCCAAAGACAAAGTCAAAGCTTCATGAAGCTTCGTAGAAGCTTCATGCAAAAGCTAACCCTAATCCAAACCCTAACCAAGTTTAAACCCTAAACCATTGTTAAATTTGTAACCCTAACATGTTACAATATTATATATCATATATACAATATATTTTGTAACAATAGAAAATAATACAATTAACATATATCGCATATATATCAATGTATTATCCCGTGAGAAAGTGAATCAATAAAGCGAGCTTATATTAGTTAACGTAACGTAATATATCACATATATAATTATACATTAAATTATCGAATTAACACTTGATCCGATAACCCGGCTATATTACATATTACCGACTAATATAAAGTTTACCATTTCATCGAATCAACACTTGATCCGATGACCCGGCTATATCACATATACCCGTCCGATATCTCATATCGCGAGAATAGAATACGATATCTCATATCGTATTATTCTCGGTCCCGCACATATCACATATGTGCTCCTACTCCATTTTCCCTGAGCCAGGAAACCTCTGTGTTGGACTCTAAAGAATCGTCAATACGCCGGCAGTAGGTGATGATCATATCAAACACCCACAAGCTGCAAGTGGCCAGCTAAACGTAACGGCCACCCAGGTATTGAGCGATCAGAAGATCAACAAGCAAGCCTGTACATTCTCCTGTGAATCCAATCAGTAACACTCCCGTACAGTCCGGTCTCTTCGTCTGATATGTTGCATATCTGGTCTAGGGGTGGTTTACGTCAGAACCCAGTAACCGATAAGTCGTGTCGATATAAGGCTCATAACGGGTCAAGAAACTACTGATAACTCTTACCAGCAGCACTCCATATCTGCCCTGGCCAGGGAATTCCAGTTATAGCCAATCGAACACAGCACAACATCAACTCCCAATACCGGGAGAGACAAAACCCCTCCTATTGCTCATTGCCTCCATGTGATTCGGGACTGTACCTAAAAGCCACCGTTTTGCACGCCCTCTTTTACATGGTTAGGTGGAAATCAAAGCACAGTGGGAATCATACAAGACTCTATGACGATCTCGGGTCTACAGACTAACCTGTACCAGTGTCACCGGAGAACTGCTATCTGACGATAGGTATAATACCATCTAGGAGTTCTCGGCGAGTCTGTTCAGTGTACCCAGTCTCCACTGAGCACCCATACACCATCTTTGATGTCAAACACCGATGGATATGGGATCATCCATCGCCCATCATATGGGTCAAGATGCGTATATGCTAGTCTACTCTGGTGTATCGATGCCCTGTCTCGACACACCCTCGACTAGGAACAATTATAGGATGTACTCTTTGACTACCCTGGCCCCACTAGTGTGATCTCATCACAGTCCCAGTAGTCGAGTACATATCCTAAGGGCTTTATCAACATGTGAGAGCAAGACAGTAAACCAATACAAGTCAACATGTTAAGATAAAGTGAAACCAAATAGCATACTATCATGACGAGCAAGAAAGTCCTCTCTATATATATCCAAGCATCCACTATAATATACATCATATGTACAACAATGGCCTCTAGGGTATATATATAACTAACAATCTCCCACTTGCACTAAGGCCAGCTGTTGTAGTATCTCATACCCAATATCCCAAAGAGTCTCTCAAATTGTATCTGGGGAATGGCCTTCGTGAGTGGATCCGCAGTGTTGTCCTTCGTGTCAACTCTCCTGACCTCGATCTCGCGGCGATCAACTATCCTCGGATCAGGTGATACCGCCTCAGAATATGTCTGGATTTCTGATGGGACCTGGGTTCCTTGGCTAAAGCCATAGCTCCATTGTTATCACAATACAGAGGTATTGGATGTTCAATGGAAGGAACCACACCAAGTTCAGTGATGAACTTCTTCATCCAGACAGCTTCTTTGGCTGCATCATTGGCAGCCATGTATTCAGCCTCCACCATCGAGTCTGCCACGGTTTCTTACTTGGAACTCTTCCAACAAACCGCCCCTCTATTTAGGGTAAAGACAAATCCCGATTGCGACTTTGAGTCGTCCTTATCACTTTGGAAGCTTGAATCGGTAAAGGACTCCACCTGGAGTTCTTCGTTACCATACACCAAGAACATCTCCTTAGTTCTTCTCAAGTACTTGAGAATTTCTTCACAGCTGTCCAGTGATTCTCTCCTGGATCTGCTTGATACCTACTCATTATACTTAGTGAGTATGCTACATCGGGTCTGGTACATAGCATCGCGTACATGATAGAGCATACTGCCGAAGCATAGGGTATCCCTTGCATGCGAGCTCTCTCTAAATCAGTCTTGGGAGACATCTCTTTGGAGAGAGTGAGTCCAGAGATCGTGGGTTGGTTCCCACGCTTGGATTCTTCCATACTAAACCTCTTTAGTATGGTGTCAATATACCTGGACTGGGACAATCCCTGTATCCTCTTGGATCTATCTCTATAGATCCTAATCCCCAAAATGTAGGAGGCGTCACCTAGATCTTTCATTGAGAATCTATGTGATAAGAAGAGCTTGACCGAGTGCAGCATAGGAACATCGTTTCCTATCAAGAGTATGTCATCCATGTACAATACGAGGAAGACAACCTTACTCTTTGCAACCTTCTTGTAAATACAAGGTTCATCTATGTTCTTGATGAAGTCAAACTCTTTGACTACAACATCAAAACAGATGTTCCAACTCCGCGATGCCTGCTTTAACCCGTAGATGGACTTAAGCAGCTTGCACACCTTTCTGCTGCTCCTACTATCTATGAAGCCCTCTGGCTGAGTCATGTACACGCACTCCTCTAAATCACCATTTAGAAAGGCGGTCTTAACATCCATTTTCCAGATTTCGTAGTCATGGTATGCAGTAATGGCAAGTAAGATCCGGATGGACTTAAGCATAGCCACTGGAGAAAAGGTTTCATCATAATCCACACCTGGTCGTTGACGAAAACCCTTTGCAACAAGCCTAGCTTTGAAAGTCTCCACTTTTCCATCTACACCAAGTTTCTTCTTCAAGATCCACTTGCTCCCAATGGGTTTTACCCCTTCAGGAGCAACTTCCAAAGTCCATACTTTGTTGGTGTACATGGATTCCATCTCAGATCGCATTGCATCCAGCCATTTCACAGAGTCACCACTTGTGATGGCCTACTCGAAGCTAGTAGGGTCTTCATCTTCCATGATGCAATCCTCGCTTCCACCATCAATGAGAAAACCGTAGTATCTCTCAGGTAGATGAGAAACCCTACTAGATCGGCGGAGAGGCTGGGGTTCGTCGGGTACTACTGAATCCTCTGGTTCCACTAAATCTTCTGTTGTAGTTTGTGTCGCTGAAACTTCTTCCAGTTCTACCTCAGAGCCACTAATCTCTTTTGCTAGAAATTCCTTTTCTAAAACGGTGGCGTGCCGAGAAACAAACACCTTTTGACCTTCGGTGTGGTAGAAGATATACCCGCGCGAATATTTGGGATATCCAATAAACTTGCACAGAATAGGCCTTGTAAGTCTATGCTACCTCTCCTGGTACTTACGGGCTTGCGAAATTTGGTGAAAAACGATTTTCTAGAGGTGGCAACATGGACTCAAAACGGATCTTTGTTAAACTATCTACCTAACAACCTAACTAGGAGTTGTTAACTACTCGGTTAGGGGGTTATACCTTTCTTTCTTGAACTCCTTCGTCTTCAACTCTCGATGGTGTACGGATCGGCTTCACCCCGTCGTCTCCTTGCGCCGAAGATCGATCCACCCGAAAGCTTCTACCTTTGGCTTCTTCTTCGAACTTTGAAGAAACTAGTTCACTCGGATTGCTAAACCTTATGAACTAGAGTGAGTAAGAAGAGTGTGTTGGGATTTTTCTCTATGGTTCTTGCTTCTCAACACATGAGACAAGCGAACCATAGACTATAGAAAGAGAGAGAGCAAGAGGAAGAGGATGAGAGCTCAAGCCAAGAGAGAGAAAGAAAATGAGAGAATGAGCAAGACTTTTCTCTCTTGGCTCTCATAATCCAAAGCCATCATAACCAATAATAGCAATCAAGTATTAGTGATGGTTTAAGTCAAAATAGCCATATCATTTCATGCACTCATTTTGCACAAGATAAACAAGCAAGCAAAAGTCTTTGCCATGAAATGATAGCTATTGTCATGATGATGGTCAACTAGTCCAACCTAGTCAACCGGTCAACAAAGTCAACAAGTCAACAAAGTCAACTCCTCAACAACCATGTCACTATAATACTTAATTAATATTATTGTTAATCACATATCATATTCTCATTAGGGTTTAGCAAAAAGTCAATGGTCAACAGTCAACAGTCAACAACCCTAATGAGAATCCTCCGCCTCTGTCTCTCTGTCAACTGTGCATACACACCCGCATCCGCGTTCCGAGGAACACGAATACATACGAGATAAAATCAATCCCAAAACGTACACTAGGATCTGGCTTAAACCAAAGCCCGCTAGTGTTAACTGTCCGAACACTGAACGTGCACAAGTGCACGGATGTGACCGAACCCTGTCGCAAAACCATGCGACCTGTCGCAAAACCATGCGACCTCTACTCTTTTGCCTAAAGGCGAATAGCTTTCTGTGTGGGACTCTAAAGACTCGACACTACGCTGGCAGTGGGTTTAACCACAGACCGCAAGCGGCACTAGCTGTGCGTAACGGTCCCCAGGTAGATGCCGACAAGAAGACTGACGAGATGAAACCCATCTGAACTCCTACTGAGCCTGAATGTGACAGTCTCCGTACAGTCCGGTCTGTTCGTCTGATACATCGCATGGCGGGCCTAGGGGGCGGTAAACGTCAGTCCTCTAATAGCGGTACAAGTCGTGTCGGAGTGAAGCCCAAAACACCCTGAGATAACACTGGAAGCCTACCAGTATATCTCGCTTGCCCTGGCCAGGGACTACTCGTGTAATGGCTCTCCTAGACACAGCGCGATGTCAACCCCCAATACCGGGAGAGACGAATCTTGTCTAACCATCACTGCCTCCAAGTGCTTCGGGACTGCACCCAACTACTACCTGTTTGCACGACTTCTTTGAGCCGTGGTAGGGTAGTAATCAAAGTGCAATGGGAACACACTCGAGGCGAAGTGACAGTGTCAAGTCAGCGGACTAAGCTGTACTCATGTCACCTGGGAATTGATAACTGACGATAGGTATAATACCAACCAATCAGTTCCCGACGAGTCCTGTCCAGTGTACTCGTAACCTAACGAGCACCTGCATACTATCTCAAGTACGACGTACTGACGGCTGTGGGACAGACCGTCTCCCCTGCTGGGATAAGAAGCGCATACGCTAGTCTACTCCGGAGTATCGATACCCTGTCTCGATAGTCCTGCGACTAGGGACCTGTATAAGGATGTGCTTATGGATTACCCAGCCCCCACAAGTGTGACTGCCATCACAACGCTGGTAATCAAGCAAAGATCCTAAGGGCTTCACTAATGCGTATAGGTGATATAATAAAATAAACACATGTACACATTGAAGTAGAAACAAACCAAGTAGCATACTACCATTTTGAGCAAGATTGTTTATACAACTGTGAATATCCTAAGCTTCCATTAAGTAATATACAAACTAGTATGATACAGTAATGGCCTCTAGGGCATATACACTAACAGACCTTGCCCCGAGCTTGTCCGGATTTTGTGTTTTCACATATGCCGGACAACCCCATATCCTAACATAATTAAGATATGGTCTCTTTCCTTTCCATATCTTATATGGAGTAGTTGGCACAGATTTGGTGGGAACCATATTCAAAAGATCTGCAGCTGTTTCCAGTGCATATCCCCAGAAGGAAACAGGTAACTCAGCAGTGCTCATCATAGAGCGCACCATATCTAATAGGGTGCGATTCCTCCACTCCGATACACCGTTGTGCTGTGGTGTATAAGGAGGAGTAAGCTGAGAGAGAATCCCATTCTCTTTTAGATAATCTAGGAACTCATTGCTCAAGTATTCTCCTCCTCGATCAGATCGTAGGATCTTAGTACTTTTACCCGTTTGGTTCTCTACTTCGTGCTTATATTCTCTGAATTTCTCAAAAGCTTCAGGCTTGTGTTTCAACAGGAACACATGTCCGTATCTTGAGAGATCGTCAGTGAATGTAATGAAGTAGGAAGAACCGTTCCTGGCGTGTGTAGACATGGGACTGCATACATCACTATGTACCAGTCCTAAGAGTTCCGTAACTCTTTCTCCGTATCCACTAAACGGAGTTTTGGTCATTTTTCCTTTGAGACATGAATGGCAAGTATCATAAGATGAAAATTCGAACGAATTCAAATATCCATCCTTATGTAACTTAGCTAGCCGTGTTGCATTGATATGATTAAGTCTACAATGCCACAAGAAGGATTCGTTCATTCCTGAACTTTTCCTCTTGTGTGTGTTTTGTACATTAAGGACTGTATTTTGATTGAGAATTAATATGCCATTATGTAACGAGCCTGATCCAATCAACTTTTGATCTAGGAAGATATTCATAACATTATCCTTTACTACAAAATTATATCCTTCTTTACTTAATAAAGAAACTGATATAATGTTGCACATCATGTTCGGTATATAATAGCACTCATTCAGAATCAGTGTATTACTACTTGGTAATACAAGGTGATATTCGCCAACTGCTTTGGCTGCAATACTTGCACCATTCCCTACTTGTACGGAATGATCACCCTTTCCCAGTTCTCTACCTTTACGTAGCCCATGTAACAATTTACATATGTGGGATCCCGATCCGGTATCGAATACCCAGGACGTAGGGTGAACTGAGAAACAGTTCTCAATAACTAACACACCCGAAGAAGGTGCATCAATATGCATGTTCTCCGTTTGGGCGGCGTGAGAATCCAGATATTCTCCTATTCCCTGTTCAGTCTTATAACTCTTATAAGAAAGAACAGGACCAACGTTCCCCTGCTCAGTATAATAAGCAGGTTCAGTCAATACATCCATATTATTATCTTGATTAAGGCCTGACAGGGTCGCTACCTGGAGAGAGAGAGAAGAAAACACTTTAGCGTATGCTCTTGCAAGATTAGATTGGTTATTATCTTATCTAATCAGGATGTCTCCCACTGTTTTTATCAAATCTTCCTTCAAACCCAAAAAGGTAAGATTAGCCGGGATTAATTACACCCTACAATTTCGTCAATCTTTCAGCCAGATCAGTGTCGGTACTTGAGGGAGGTTCCCCGTGCTTTCGCACGGACCTAATTAAAATAAATCTCGTTTTCCCAGAGGCATAACCCCGTTAACACCTTTCTAGACACCTACTTGATCGACTAATTGTCCTGTGTAAAACTCTCCCAGGAGTAACTATTACTCGCAGTGGGTATTGGGATCCAACTATCTCATAGGAGGTATGCAATCTCATTGCAAATTTCAACACTTGAAATTCCCAATAATACTTTTACCCATAGCGTTCTATGACCTTGACGCAGGCCAACAAACCATAATCCGCTAGTTAAGTTCAACCCGTACATTTCTTGATTGAATTAAACCCACTCGCAGAACCCTTGACGCAGGCCAACAAAGTCGTACGAGTACCCTAATCCAATCACATCTCATGTTACAGATAAGTATTAGTTAGCTACCGCACACTACGCCTTGATGCAAGCCAACAAACGTAGCTTGAATACTAAGTAATATCTATCTGAAATGACGGAGGGCTACGCAGGTTTTTTAGAAAACATTGAGCGTAATGAACTTGATATCGTTGTAGAAACAAGTGATTTTGAAAAGGAGTGTTTTTGAGGCTTTTCTAGTTTTGCTAAAGAGGTCACTCCGGGTGAAGGGATCTCGGCTCTTTCCCCATCGAATAAGGTGCAGGATATATAACATATACTGCTGTGCAAAGAAATAACTATATAAGCTGTCAAAAACTAAACCGTGAGTTTGTAGCATCTGCCAGTTTTGCTAAAGAGGTCACTCCCGGTGAAGGGATCTCGGCTCTTTCCTCATCGAATAAGGTGCAGGACTAATGCGTATAAGGATGTGCTTATGGATTACCCAGCCCCCACGAGTGTGACTGCCATCACAACGCTGGTAATCAAGCAAAGATCCTAAGGGCTTCACTAATGCGTATAGGTGAAATAATAAAATAAACACATGTACACATTGAAGTAGAAACAAACCAAGTAGCATACTACCATTTTGAGCAAGATTGTTTATACAACTGTGAATATCCCAAGCTTCCATTAAGTAATATACAAACTAGTATGATACAGTAATGGCCTCTAGGGCATATACACTAACAATCTCCCACTTGCACTAAGGCCATGTACTGGCATATCGAAGACCTATCATCTCGATCAGCTGCTCGAACTGAGTCTGGGGCAAGGCCTTGGTGAATGGATCTGCAGTGTAATCTTCTGAAGCAACCCTCCGAACCTCGATCTCCTGGCGATCCAAGATCTCCCTGATCAGGTGATACCGCCTCAAGATGTGTCTGGATTTCTGATGGGACCTGGGTTCCTTCGCTAAAGCTATAGCCCCGTTGTTGTTGCAATACAGAGGTATTGGATCAACAATAGACGGAACCACCTGAAGTTCTTTCAAGAACTTCCTGATCCAGACGGCTTCTTTTGCGGCATCAGATGCAGCGATGTATTCCGCTTCCATAGTCGAGTCAGCAACGGTTTCCTGTTTGGAACTTTTCCAACACACCGCCCCTCCATAGAGGGTAAAGACAAAACCCGACATGGACTTGGAATCATCCTTGTCACTCTGGAAGCTAGAGTCAGCAAAGGCCTCGATCTGGAGGTCTTTTCCGCCATACACCAAGAACATCTCCTTAGTCCTTCTCAGGTACTTGAGAATGTTCTTTACCGCTATCCAGTGTTTCTCCCCAGGGTTTGACTGATACCGGCTTACCACACTCAGTGCATAAGCTACATCCGGTCTGGTACACAACATCGCATACATTATAGAGCCTACTGCAGAAGTGTAGGGTATAATAGACATGCGATCCCTCTCCAAATCAGTCTTGGGAGACATCTCTTTAGAGAGGGTGATCCCGTGACAAGCCGGTAGATTACCGCGCTTGGAATCTTCCATACTGAATCTTTTCAGTATGGTGTCGATGTACCTCGACTGCGAAAGTCCTAATATCCTCTTGGATCTATCACGATGGATCTGGATCCCCAGGATGTATGAGGCATCACCCAGGTCTTTCATGGAGAACCTGTGTGACAAGAACCCCTTGACAGATTGTAGCATAGGAATGTCATTTCCTATCAAAAGAATGTCATCCACGTATAAAACGAGGAATACGACAGTTCTTGCTACAAATCTACTATAGATGCATGGTTCATCTGGATTTTTGATAAAGCCAAATTCTTTGACCGTCTCATCAAAACAGATGTTCCAACTCCGCGATGCCTGCTTTAGTCCATAGATGGACTTAAGCAACTTGCACACCTTTCCGCTGCTCCCACTCTGAATGAAACCCTCTGGCTGGTCCATATAGACACTCTCCTCTAAATTTTCATTTAGAAAAGCGGTCTTTACGTCCATCTGCCAAATCTCATAATCGTGGAAGGCAGTAATGGCAAGAAGGATCTGAATGGATTTCAGCATAGCCACTGGAGAAAAGGTTTCGTCATAGTCCAAACCAGGTCTTTGACGAAAACCCTTTGCAACAAGTCTAACTTTATAGGTCTCAACCTGTCCATCTACACCAATCTTCCTTTTGAAGATCCACTTGCATCCTACGGGTTTTACCCCGTCTGGAGCAATGTCCAACGTCCATACTTTGTTGGTGTACATGGACTCCATTTCGGTCCGCATTGCATCCAGTCATTTTACCGAGTCAACGCTCTGAACGGCCTGCTGGAAGCTAGTAGGCTCATCATAATCTATGATGCAATCCTCTCTATACCCGTCTATGAGAAAACCGTAGTATCTCTCGGGTGGATGAGGCTGCCTACTACTCCTGCGGAGCGGCGTAGGAATGTCCTGTTCTTTTGAACCCTCTGGTTCTACTAAGCTTTTAGTAATAACTCGTGGTTCTGGAATTTCTTCCAGTTCTACTGTGCTCCCATTTATCTGGTTTTCCAAAAACTCAGTTTCCAAGAAGTAGGCATGACGAGAAACAAAAACCTTTTGTTCCTCTTCGCAGTAGAAGAAATATCCCTTGGAGTTCTTTGGATATCCCATAAACTTGCACTGTAATGAGCGTGCCTCGAGCTTGTCCGCATGCTGCTTTTTGACAAAAGCTGGACATCCCCATGTCTTAATGTGATTAAGATAGGGTCTCTTCCCACACCACATCTCATATGGTGTAGTAGGCACAATCTTAGTGGGAACCCGGTTCAAAAGGTGTGCAGCTGATTCTAGTGCATACCCCCAGAATGATCGCGGTAACTCAGCGTTACTCATCATGGACCGTACCATATCCAATAGGGTTTGGTTCCGTCTCTCCGATACACCGTTATGTTGCAGAGTGTATGGAGGAGTAAGCTGAGAGAGAATTCCATTCTCTTTTAAGTAATCCAGGAACTCGGCACTCAAGTATTCACCACCTCGATCAGATCTCAGTGTCTTGATACTTTTGCCGGTTTTTTTTTCTACTTCATTCTTATATTCCTGGAACTTTCCAAAGGCTTCGGATTTATGTTTCATTAAGAAGACATAACCGTACCTTAAAAAGTCATCCGTAAAAGTAATGAAGTAAGAATAACCGCTTCGCGCATGTGTAGACATTGGACCGCACACGTCACTGTGTACGAGTCCCAAGAGCTCGCTCGCTCTTACTCCGTGTCCAGTGAACGGAGTCTTTGTCATCTTTTCTTTGAGACAGGATTGACAAGTGGTATACGATTGATATTCGAACGGATCCAAATATCCTTCTGTATGTAACTTAGTCAATCTTCTCTCATTGATGTGACCCAGTCTACAATGCCATAAGAAAGTCTGATTGATTTCTGGAGACTTTCTTTTGTGTGTATTCTGGACATTGAAAATCTGTGGTTGGTTTAATACGTATATACCATTGCTCAATGTACCTGACCCAATCAGAACTTGATTAAGGTGAATGTTTACAACATTGCTTACAAACGCAAATTCATAACCTTCTTTAGAAACCAAAGATACATAAATGATATTACAAGTTGCGTTGGGTACAAAAAAGCAATTACGCAAAACCAAAACATGTCCATCTGACATTCCCAGGTGATAGTCCCCCACGGCCTTAGCATCCATGCTAGCTCCGTTTGCAACTTTGAGGGTCATGTCACCTGCCTTCAAAAACCTACGGTTTCTCAACGCCTGCAAAGAATTACAGATATGAGATCCTGATCCGGTATCCAATACCCAGGAAGTAGAGTTTATTGAAAGACAGTTATCAATAACATACACACCTGAAGCTGAAACCGCAACTTGCTTCAGATCTTGTGTTCTGGCCTTCCAAGCCCTGCAATCTTCCTTCCAGTGTCCACTCTTATGACAATAGAAGCATTCTTCTTTATCCACAAGCTTCCCTACTTTCTTTGTTGCTTTTGCCTTTCCCTTCTGTTAGTTATATGTATGCCTTAGAGGCCATTACTATACATAGGATGTATATTGTAGTGGATGCTGGGGCATATATAGGGAGGACTTTCTTGCTCGACATGATAGTATGCTATCTGGTTGATCTTTACCTTAACGTGTACACTGATTGTCTCCCTGTTACATGTTGGTAAAGCCCTTAGGATCTGTACTTGACTACCTGGACTATGATGCGGATCATACTAGTGGGGACATGGTAGTCCATAAGTACATCCTTCAAAGTCCCTAGTCGAGGGTGTATTGAGACGGGGCATCGATATACCAGAGTAGACTAGCGTATACCTTCTCGACCCATACAGATGGGCGATGGATGATCCCATATCCATTGGTGTTTGACATCAGAGATGATATACGGGTGCTCAGTAGAGACTGGGTACACTGGACGGACTCGCCGAGAACTCCCAGATGGTATTATACCTTACGTCAGATGGCAGTTCTCTGGTGACACTGGTACAGAGTAGTCTGTTGACCCGAGATCGTCATAGAGTCTTGTGTGGTTCCCACTGTGCTTTGATTTCCATCTTACCACATCCAAGAGGGCGTGCAAAACGGTGGTTTTTGGGTACAGTCCCGAGTCACATGGAGGCAATGAGCGATAGGAGGGGATTCATCTCTCCCGGTATAGGGAGTTGATGTTGCGCTGTGTTCGATTGGCTATAACAGGAAATCCCTGGCTAGGGTTGCTGAGATTTACTGGTAAGTGTTACCAGTAGTTTCTCGAATTGTTATAGACCTCATATCGACACGACTTATCGAACTATTGGGGTCTGACGTTTACCACCCCTAGGCGAGATATGCGACATATCAGACGATCAGACCGGACTGTACGGTAGTGTTACTGGTTTGATTCACTGGAGTGTGAGCGGGCTTGCTCGTCGATCTTCAGATCGCTCAATACCCGGGTGGCCGTTACGTTTAGCAGACCGCTTGCGGCTTGTGGATGATTGATATGATCATCACCTGCTGCCGGCGTATTGACGAGTCTTTAGAGTCCTACACAGAGGTTTCCTGGCTCAAGCGAAACGAAATAGGAGCGCATATGAGATATGTGCGGGACCGAGAATAATACGTGTATGTGATACCGTATTCTATTCTCGCGATGAATGTATCGAATGGTTGTATGCGATATAACCTAGTTATCGAATCAAGGATTGATTCGATAAGCCGATACATTTGATACTAGTCGGTTATATGTGATATGACCGGATCGTTAAATCAAGTGTTGATTTAATGATTTAATGTATAATTATATATTTGTTATATTACTTTGCATTGACTCGTATCGGTTCACTTTAAATGGATATTCTCACTCGAGTGTGCACATTGTATATGTGATATACTTTTGTGCACTTGATTGTATCATGTTTGATGATGCAAGATTACTAGGTTTTGTGTAAAGAGTTAAACCTTGGTTAAGTAAATGGTTAGGGTTTTATTTATTATTCATTTATTCTTTTATCTTTTAATTTGGATTAAAAGAAAAAGGGAAAAGAAAATAAAAAGGTTGCTTTCTTACATGAAGCTTCATGAAGCTTCATGCAACTTTGACTCATGTAACCTTTTTGTCTTCTTCTTCAAACCCTAACCATTCATCTAACTTGAGTTAACTCTCTACATCAAACCATGGTTCATGTTATGATAAGGATAATTCTTTTTCAATTATTCTATTTTAACTTATCATAACACTTTCTTCTTCTTCTTCATCTTCTTCATTGAAGAAAGCTTCACTTCATCAATGGTGGATTGATGAAAAGTGTGAGAAATCCAATTCTAAAGTGAACCCACTTCCTATTTCTTCATCCTCTACCTCTTGCCAAATAGTAGAGTGTGTTTCCTTCACAAGTTTTCTTGACTTGGTGAAGTTGGAGCTTGATCTAGCGATGCTTCGACGTAGATCATCTTCGGCATGGACATCGACGACCTAGCTCGCCTATTCTCCGATGAAGCCGACGCTAGAGCCCGGAATTTATTTTGGACAGCGAGAGGACTTCATTGCGGAGCTATGGAGGTGGAGCACCGGATCTACAAAGGTTGTATTTCCGTATTCTTGTAGTTAAGTGTTAACTAGTTTGTTTTTCGCCTAGACATCTAGCCAACGATCCGTATTAGGGTTTCTCGGCACCGTTAAAATTTGAAATTGGCATGGTTGATGACTTGTGAGACCTCTTGAGAGTGCCTAGGAACCCTACACCTTCATATCCACTTTACTAACACTGCCCCTTGGTTTGGCGGGGGCTTTCTTCTTCTTTCCCTTGGCTTTCGCTTTAGACCTAGAAGAAGAAGATCCTCCTACAAACAAAGTGGATGTTTCCCTACCTTTCTGTAGGGTGCCCTCTGCGCTCCTCAGCATGTTGAGGAGTTCTGAAAGTTAAACTTCCTTTTCTTGCAAGTTGAAGTTCAGTATAAACTGGGCGTAAGTGGAAGGAAGGGACTGGAGAATCAAGTCCGTATAGAGCTCATTCTCCAACGTGGTCCCAAGGTCCGTGAGCTCCTCAATGTAGCCAATCATCTTAAGCACGTGTTCCGCTACCGATGATCCGACGGCCAATCTTGCTGAAAATAACTTCTTCGACACTTCGTATCTTGCGATACGAGATTGCTCTCCATACAGTTCTTTTGTATGGAGAAATATGGATTCGAGGTCCATATTCTCGTGCCTCCTCTGATGTTCGTTGTCCATAGAGGCAAGCACGAGACACTTGGCCTTCGCGCAATCGATTTCCAAGGTCTTACGGATTTCCTTATCCGCGACGCTGGTTTTGGGACCTGGGACAGGGGGAGCTTTGGTGGTAAGAAGATACCCCAGCTTGTCGTAAGTGATTGCCATCTTGACATTCCTGAGCCAATCTTTGTAGTTTGGCCCTGTCAGCATGTTTTTATCTAGTAATAACTTAAGTCCAGTCATGTCGATTGGTCGCTGCAATTAGGAGAGAGAGAAGAAACACTCAGCATGATGCTCTTGCAAGTTTAGAGTGGTTTTTAGTTTGTCTAAACAGGATGGCTCCCACTGTCTCTCGAATCCCTCCTCAAACCAAAAAGGAAGAATTAGTCAGGATCAATCTCACCGTACAATTCTTGCTTAGCCGTTCGGCCTGGCTGGTGTTGGTTCTTCGAGGGAGGTTTTCCAACGCTTTCGCGAAGTTCCTTAATTAAATAACCTCTTTTCCCTGTGGGCGTAGCCCCGCTAACACCTTTCTAGACACCTACTAGGTTTATAGCAATGATCGTTTAGTGAGAAATTTCCCGAGGAGTAGCATATACTCACAGTAGGATCGGGATCCAAATATCATCGCGTGACGAAACTGAAGGAATCCTACCAGAATCATCACACTCCAAATGGTATGCAACTCTAGCAAGTTTCAGTACTTATGAAACTCCCGATGTGGATTTTTGCCCAATGCTCTTATGATCTTGACTTTGGCCAACAAATCATAAGTCACATGTCAAGTTCTACCCGTCGTTTTCCAGGTTAATTTGAATCCACCCGTACCTACCCTTGACTTTGGCCAACAAGGCAGTACGACTGTTCTAAACCAACGCATCTATCTATACTGCACATGAATACCCAATAGCTACCAATCACTATGCCTTGACTTTGGCCAACAAACATAGCTTGAATACTATTGACTATTCATGTGAAACGACGGAGGGCTACGAATGGTTTTGGCGAAACCTTGAACGTAGTGAACTTGATATAATCGATGGAACGAGATAGCTTTTAAAAGGAGTGGCTCAAGCTCCGCATTTAAAAGTTGGTTTTGAAAAGAACCGAGTGGTTTTTCGAAAGTGTTCCAACGACTTTTACTTGGTTTATTTTCTTGCATTAGTTCTTTTAATGCGTTCCATCATTTAATCCTACCATTGCAGAAAACAACCAAAATATGACGTATGCTTATGCCATTCGCATTCGCCACGGGGCCCCGTCATTACCCGTTAGGTTACTTAACTAACGACAGAGCGGGGGCTGGGCTAGCGCGGCTGTAAAACATAAGCAACGCCTAAATAATATCATATATAGATATATATTGCAATGATAGCCATTTCAGATCACAGATGAATATATTGGATATACTAGGAATCCGGAATTCGTACGAGCCTGTAACGAAAACCAGATTACACGGTTGCGGTGAATAGCCAAAACCCCACCCAAGACCCCTACGGGTGCGGCAAACTACCCGCCAAGTACCCGAAGCGGAGCAACCTCCCTCAACACCGTGAGTAGGCCACTCGGCACTTCGAGATACGCGGTAGTTTGTGCACCCCCTCCATGGGTTTATCCTAGGAGCAAAAATAGTAAAAAGAAATTATACAATGACGGCTACAACCCCGACCCGGTTGTGCGGTCATACAAATAATTATTACATCAATTTACAAATTTACATGAATTGAAAGAAAAGAAAACTCTCGTCTCACAACCCCCGGCTATTCACCCTCGACAATCCAATGAATTCATATACACATACCAGCAACATTACAGATCACAGATTTGTATAACCCCCACTAATCGACATATAGCGATTAGCAGACGTTCAATACAAATATCACATCACAGATAAATACCCGTCAGCTTAAGTCTTTAGAAACTCGATCAAAATACGGTTTTTTAAAGCCCCAAAAACAAATTTTTCTTTCTGGAAAATCTGGGCTGAAAAAACATATACCAAAATTCCCAAAATACCCTACTGAGTATTCTGCAGACAAGACGATCCACAGCCGAGTTAAATCGGCCGCGGAACCGCGGCAATAGCAAGCTATTGCCGCGTTTCCGTGGTGGTTTGATGGGTTCTCTGGACCGTTTTTCTACAGTAGACTATAAAAACCCTGAGTCGATTTTTAAAGCATGATTTATTATTTTTACAGAACTTAAAAAATCGACAGCAAGTTTGATTTCGGGGTGTATTTCGCGACTTTTCTCCGATCGAATTTCTAGTTACTATGCTAACATGTTAGGTAGTGTTTAACTAGGCTCTGATACCACTGTAAGTCCATGCTACCTCTCCCGGTACTTACGGGCTTGCGGAATTTGGTGAAAAACGATTTTCTAGAGGTGGCAACATGGACTCAAAACGGATCTTTGTTAAACTATCTACCTAACAACCTAACTAGGAGTTGTTAACTACACGGTTAGGGGGTTATACCTTTCTTTCTTGAACTCCTTCGTCTTCAACTCTCGATGGTGTACGGATCGGCTTCACCCCGTCGTCTCCTTGTGCCGAAGATCGATCCACCCGAAAGCTTCTACCTTTGGCTTCTTCTTCGAACTTTGAAGAAACTAGTTCACTCGGTTTGCTAAACCTTGTGAACTAGAGTGAGTGTGTTGGGATTTTTCTCTATGGTTCTTGCTTCTCAACACATGAGACAAGTGAACCATAGACTATAGAAAGAGAGAGAGCAAGAGGAAGAGGATGAGAGCTCAAGCCAAGAGAGAGAAAGGAAATGAGAGAATGAGCAAGACTTTTCTCTCGTGGCTCTCATAATCCAAAGCCATCATAACCAATAATAGCAATCAAGTATTAGTGATGGTTTAAGTCAAAATAGCCATATCATTTCATGCACTCATTTTGCACAAGATAAACAAGCAAGCAAAAGTCTTTGCCATGAAATGATAGCTATTGTCATGATGATGGTCAACTAGTCCAACCTAGTCAACCGGTCAACAAAGTCAACAAGTCAACAAAGTCAACTCCTCAACAACCATGTCACTATAATACTTAATTAATATTATTGTTAATCACATATCATATTCTCATTAGGGTTTAGCAAAAAGTCAATGGTCAACAGTCAACAGTCAACAACCCTAATGAGAATCCTCCGCCTCTGTCTCTCTGTCAACTGTGCATACACACCCGCATCCGCGTTCCGAGGAACGCGAATACATACGAGATAAAATCAATCCCAAAACGTACACTAGGATCTGGCTTAAACCAAAGCCCGCTAGTGTTAACTGTCCGAACAATGAACGTGCACAAGTGCACGGATGTGACCGAACCCTGTCGCAAAACCATGCGACCTGTCGCAAAACCATGCGACCTCTACTCTTTTGCCTAAATGCGAATAGCTTTCTGTGTGGGACTCTAAAGACTCGACACTAGCTGGCAGTGGGTTTAACCACACACCGCAAGCGGCACTAGCTGTGCGTAACGGTCCCCAGGTAGATGCCGACAAGAAGACTGACGAGGTGAAACCCATCTGAACTCCTACTGAGCCTGAATGTGACATTCTCCGTACAGTCCGGTCTGTTCGTCTGATACATCGCATGGCGGGCCTAGGGGGGCGGTAAACGTCAGTCCCCTAATAGCGGTACAAGTCGTGTCGGAATGAAGCCCAAAACACCCTGAGATAACACTGAAAGCCTACCAGTATATCTCGCTTGCCCTGGCCAGGGACTACTCGTGTAATGGCTCTCCTAGACACAGCGCGATGTCAACTCCCAATACCGTGAGAGACGAATCCTGTCTAACCATCACTGCCTCCAAGTGCTTCGGGACTGCACCCAACTACTACCTGTTTGCACGACTCCTTTGAGCCGTGGTAGGGTAGTAATCAAAGTGCAATGGGAACACACTCGAGGCGAAGTGACAGTGTCAAGTCAGCGGACTAAGCTGTACTCATGTCACCTGGGAATTGATAACTAACGATAGGTATAATACCAACCAATCAGTTCCCGACGAGTCCTGTCCAGTGTACTCGTAACCTAACGAGCACCTGCATACTATCTCAAGTACGACGTACTGACGGCTGTGGGACAGACCGTCTCCCCTGCTGGGATGAGAAGCGCATACGCTAGTCTACTCCGGAGTATCGATGCCCTGTTTCGATAGTCCTGCGACTAGGGACCTGTATAAGGATGTGCTTATGGATTACCCAGCCCCCACGAGTGTGATTGCCATCACAACGCTGGTAATCAAGCAAAGATCCTAAGGGCTTCACTAATGCGTATAGGTGATATAATAAAATAAACACATGTACACATTGAAGTAGAAACAAACCAAGTAGCATACTACCATTTTGAGCAAGATTGTTTATACAACTGTGAATATCCCAAGCTTCCATTAAGTAATATACAAACTAGTATGATACAGTAATGGCCTCTAAGGCATATACACTAACAGACCTTGCCCCGAGCTTGTCCGGATTTTGTGTTTTCACATATGCCGGACAACCCCATATCCTAACATAATTAAGATATGGTCTCTTTCCTTTCCATATCTCATATGGAGTAGTTGGCACAGATTTGGTGGGAACCATATTCAAAAGATCTGCAGCTGTTTCCAGTGCATATCCCCAGAAGGAAACAGGTAACTCAGCAGTGCTCATCATAGAGCGCACCATATCTAATAGGGTGCGATTCCTCCACTCCGATACACCGTTGTGCTGTGGTGTATAAGGAGGAGTAAGCTGAGAGAGAATCCCATTCTCTTTTAGATAATCTAGGAACTCATTGCTCAAGTATTCTCCTCCTCGATCAGATCGTAGGATCTTAATACTTTTACCCGTTTGGTTCTCTACTTCGTGCTTATATTCTCTGAATTTCTCAAAATCTTCAGGCTTGTGTTTCAACAGGAACACATGTCCGTATCTTGAGAGATCGTCAGTGAATGTAATGAAGTAGGAAGAACCGTTCCTGGCGTGTGTAGACATGGGACTGCATACATCACTATGTACCAGTCCTAAGAGTTCCGTAACTCTTTCTCCGTATCCACTAAACGGAGTTTTGGTCATTTTTCCTTTGAGACATGAATGGCAAGTATCATAAGATGAAAATTCGAACGAATTCAAATATCCATCCTTATGTAACTTAGCTAGCCGTGTCGCATTGATATGACCAAGTCTACAATGCCACAAGAAGGATTCGTTCATTCCTGAACTTTTCCTCTTGTGTGTGTTTTGTACATTAAGGACTGTATTTTGATTGAGAATGAATATGCCATTATGTAACGAGCCTGATCCAATCAACTTTTGATCTAGGAAGATATTCATAACATTATCCTTTACTACAAAATTATATCCTTCTTTACTTAATAAAGAAACTGATATAATGTTGCACATCATGTTCGGTATATAATAGCACTCATTCAGAATCAGTGTATTACTACTTGGTAATACAAGGTGATATTCGCCAACTGCTTTGGCTGCAATACTTGCACCATTCCCTACTTGTACGGAATGATCACCCTTTCCCAGTTCTCTACCTTTACGTAGCCCATGTAACAATTTACATATGTGGGATCCCGATCCGGTATCGAATACCCAGGACGTAGGGTGAACTGAGAAACAGTTCTCAATAACTAACACACCCTAAGAAGGTGTATCAATATGCATGTTCTCCGTTTGGGCGGCGTGAGAATCCGGATATTCTCCTATTCCCTGTTCAGTCTTATAACTCTTATAAGAAAGAACAGGACCAACGTTCCCCTGCTCAGTATAATAAGCAGGTTCAGTCAATACATCCATATTATTATCTTGATTAAGGCCTGACAAGGTCGCTACCTGGAGAGAGAGAGAAGAAAACACTTTAGCGTATGCTCTTGCAAGATTAGATTGGTTATTATCTTATCTAATCAGGATGTCTCCCACTGTTTTTATCAAATCTTCCTTCAAACCCAAAAAGGTAAGATTAGCCGGGATTAATTACACCCTACAATTTCGTCAATCTTTCAGCCAGATCAGTGTCGGTACTTGAGGGAGGTTCCCCGTGCTTTCGCACGGACCTAATTAAAATAAATCTCGTTTTCCCAGAGGCATAACCCCGTTAACACCTTTCTAGACACCTACTTGATCGACTAATTGTCCTGTGTAAAACTCTCTCAGGAGTAACTATTACTCGCAGTGGGTATTGGGATCCAACTATCTCATAGGAGGTATGAAATCTCATTGCAAATTTCAACACTTGAAATTCCCAATAATACTTTTACCCCTAGCGTTCTATGACCTTGACGCAGGCCAACAAACCATAGTCCGCTAGTTAAGTTCAACCCGTACATTTCTTGATTGAATTAAACCGACCCGCAGAACCCTTGACGCAGGCCAACAAAGTCGTACGAGTACCCTAAACCAATCACATCTCATGTTACAGATAAGTATTAGTTAGCTACCGCACACTACGCCTTGATGCATGCCAACAAACGTAGCACGAATACTAAGTAATATCTATCTGAAATGACGGAGGGCTACGCAGGTTTTTTAGAAAACCATGAGCGTAATGAACTTGATATCGTTGTAGAAACAAGTGATTTTGAAAAGGAGTGTTTTTGAGGCTTTTCTAGTTTTGCTAAAGAGGTCACTCCGGGTGAAGGGATCTCGGCTCTTTCCCCATCGAATAAGGTGCAGGATATATAACATATACTGCTGTGCAAAGCAATAACTATATAAGCTGTCAAAAACTAAACCGTGAGTTTGTAGCATCTGCCAGTTTTGCTAAAGAGGTCACTCCCGGTGAAGGGATCTCGGCTCTTTCCTCATCGAATAAGGTGCAGGGTATATCATATATACTGCTATGCAAAGCAAAACTGTAGCTATCCTTTTTATAAAGTTTTGATTCTACAACATCTTTTAGGTTTCTTTTCTTTTATTAATCTCATTAATAAATCCTACCAGCTTATGCTTCCTAAGTATCACAGAAGAAACGAAAGCAGTAATATTTATATATCAGCATATATATATATATATATATATTATAAGCATCCGTCTCAGACAGTAATATGATCTCATCACAGAACATTGCAGCAGAAGAACATATATGAAATATTGGATATAGTAGGATGTCCGTGTTTTTAATACGAGCCGGTATAAAACACGGATTCCACGGTCGCGATGAATAGCCAAACCCACATTCCTAGACCCCTACGAGAGCGGCAAGCAACACTGCCAATTCTATGGTTAGGAGACCCGGTCTCGACTCCTCGAGATGGCCTCCCACTGGACCCTAGAACCCGGTTACTTGTGCTCCCCTCCTTGGGTCTACATAATGCGGAAAACTAAATAATATACAATGGTGACATCATCCTCATCCCGGAAGTGCCCCAATAAAAGAATATTACATACAAATGAATTTTACATGAATGAAAATAAAAACCCTCATCTCACATAAAACCCCCGGCTATTCAGAACACGACAATCCAATATAACATATCACAGCAACACATAATATCTCATATCATCAACGTAAGCAAGTATGCGTATCTCGATTGTCGTTGATGTATAGCAACAAAGCCGGCGATACCCCACATACTACGCTTACGGTCACAGAAAAGAAAGTGTAAAACTACAACATTTGGAATCCACAATCTCTTTAGACATCTTAAATCCGAAATATCACATACTTCGCATTTCATGCCTAACTGTATGAATTCCACATATTGTATCACATTCCAGATAAATAGACAATATTAAACTTTCCGATTGAATAATCAAATACCCAAGATTTCCTAAATAGCTCAACACTTGAGCGGAGTTCAAATAATCCCAGAATATGTCACAGTAGTAATGGTCCAGCCGTAGAAGGGTCAAGCCAACGCCTCACATGTGGCACGCCGTACTGCCCCAAATCCTAAGGTTTAGTGGCAGTTCAGACGGTCACATAATCGAGTTAAGGTTTGTGTTCTTCTAGAGGGTCCACCGCGTTACTGGCACATTTTTCCGAAAGATTTAAACTCAAGAAAAATTCAACACTTGAAAGTTTTTCGTGTCGGGAAAAAGTGAGTTAATGATATCCGTTCGAACATTTTAATAGTTTCTAAATTATCCGGAAAACAAAACGAAATTAAACTTTCCGATCGAATCAACGAGTACCAAAAGATCCCCAGAAAACTCAACACTTGAGTCAAATTAAAAATACCCAGAAGCAGATACAAACACCTACGGATGTACTGTGCCAAAAAACTAACTCTAACTCCACAGTGCTGCCGCGGAACCGCCGCGGAAGGCATGGTACGGCCGCGGTTCCGCGGCGCTTTAGTGGAGTTTTGGTGTCGTTTTGCACAGTAACTCTTAGAATTCCCTGCTGATTTTTTTGAGTATTTTTAATGCAGAAAAAATCACATTTTTACAAAATTTCCAGAGAGGGGGTCTTTTTCGACGTATCGGGGTTCGATCGGACTTTTAACTTCGTATACACATCGTCTAATACTCTAGCTAGGCTCTGATACCACTGTAGGGTTCCTAGGCACTCTAACAAAGCTCTACAAGGCATCAACCATGCCCGAATAAAAATTTAGACGTGCCGAACAACCCGAAGCCGGAATCTTTGCTAGATTATTAGGGTTTAACATGCAAGTAAACATCTTTACAACTAAGAGTGAGAGATTACAACCTTTGTAGTCCGCTCCTTCGCTTCATAACCTCTGAGTAGAAGTCCTTTTGCCATGATCCATGATCTCCCGGACTCAAGAGAGGCTCCACAACTCGAACGATCCATGCTAGCTTGTAGTCTTCCTTTTCTCCGATGATCTACCTCGAATTTTATATAACTCAAGCTCTCTCTCTAATGAGGTGAACACCCTAATCTAATTGGCTAGATTAGATGAGGATGATGGAGTAGGAATATTGCTCTCTTTTGTTTTCAAATTCTCACTTTTATTCACCACAAAATGAAAACCTAGAGAGCTTTCTCAAAGCTCAAAGGAAGAAGAAGAAGAAAAGTGAATGGATGATTCCTTTTGTGATGAACAATGAATTATTGTAGTGGTTACAAATCTAACCAGGGGTTAAGCATGAAGGAGTTAACCTTTGTAGAGAATTAACTTGAGTTAATGGTTTGGATTGGGTTAACTTAATATCTTCACAAAATATCAAGCCAAAGACAAAGTCAAAGCTTCATGAAGCTTTATGGAAGCTTCATGCAAAAGCTAACCCTAATCCAAACCCTAACCAAGTTAAAACCCTAAACCATTGTTAAATTTGTAACCCTAACATGTTACAATATTATATATCACATATACAATATATTTTGTAACAATAGAAAATAATACAATTAACATATATCGCATATATATCAATGTATTATCCCATGAGAAAGTGAATCAATAAAGCGAGCTTATATTAGTTAACGTAACGTAATATATCATATATATAATTATACATTAAATTATCGAATCAACACTTGATCCGATAACCCGGCTATATTACATATAACCGACTAATAAAACGTGTACCATTTCATCGAATCAACACTTGATCCGATGACCCGGCTATATCACATATACCCGGCCGATATCTCATATCGCGAGAATAGAATACGGTATCTCATATCGTATTATTCTCGGTCCCGCACATATCACATATGTGCACCTACTCCGTTTTGCCTGAGCCAGGAAACCTCTGTGTAGGACTCTAAAGAATCGTCAATACGCCGGCAGTAGGTGATGATCATATCAAACACCCAGAAGCTGCAAGCGGGCAGCTAAACATAACAGCCACCCAGGTATTGAGCGATCAGAAGATCAACAAGCAAGCTTGTACATTCTCCTGTGAATCCAATCAGTAACACTCCCGTATAGTCCGGTCTCTTCGTCTGATATGTTGCATATCTGGTCTAGGGGTGGTTTACGTCAGACCCCAGTAACCGATAAGTCGTGTCGTTATAAGGCTCATAACGGGTCGAGAAACTACTGATAACTCTTACCAGCAGCACTCCATATCAGCCCTGGCCAGGGACTTTCAGTTATAGCCAATCGAACACAGCACAACATCAACTCCCAATACCGGGAGAGACGAAACCCCTCCTATCGCTCATTGCCTCCATGTGATTCGGGACTGTACCCAAAAGCCACCGTTTTGCATGCCCTCTTTTACGTGGTAACGTGGAAATCAAAGCACAGTGGGAATCACACAAGACTCTATGACGATCTCGGGTCTACAGACTAACCTGTACCAGTGTCACCGGAGAACTGCTATCTGACGATAGGTATAATACCATCTAGGAGTTCTCGGCGAGTCCGTTCAGTGTACCCAGTCTCCACTGAGCACCTGTACACTATCTTTGATGTCAAACACCGATGGATATGGGATCATCCATCGCCCATCATATGGGTCAAGATGCATATACGCTAGTCTACTCTGGTGTATCGATGCCTTGTCTCGACACACCCTCGACTAGGAAAAATTATAGGATGTACTCTTTGACTACCCTGGCCCCACTAGTGTGATCTCATCACAGTCCCAGTAGTCGAGTATATATCCTAAGGGCTTTATCAATATGTGAGAGCAAGACAATAAACTAATACAAGTCAACATGTTAAGATAAAGTGAAACCAAATAGCATACTATCATGACGAGCAAGAAAGTCCTCTCTATATATATCCAAGCCTCCACTATAATATACATCATATGTACAACAATGGCCTCTAGGGCATATATATAACTAACATAAACTTCGTCAAGACTTCGCCTAAAGCTCTAACCTGGCTCTGATACCACTGTAGGGTTACTAGGCACTCTCATAAGGGTCTATAAGGCATCAACCATGCCTGATTTAAAATTTAGACGTGCTGAACAACCCTAACCAAGATCTTTAAACTAGAGATTAGGCGAAACAAAGCATGTTAAATACTTTAACACTAAGAGTTTGGGATTACAACTTTTGTAGTCCGGTCCTTCACTTCTAAAGCTCCGTGTTGAGGTCCCTTCGCTGCGATCATCGAGTATCCGGACTCTCGAAAAGCTCCATGGAGAGAAAGATGCAAGCTTGCTTCCGATCTTCGATAACTAAGATGATCTATCTTGAAGTTTCTTTAACACAAGCTCTCACTCACTAAATGAAGTGAACACCCTAATCTAAATGGCTAGGATAGATTAGGATGATGAAGTAGGATTTTAGCTCTCATTTGTTTTCATTAATTCACTCATTTTTATCACTAATGAAAAAGCTAGAAAGCTTTTCCATCAAGAACTCAAGGAAGAAGAATCCTTTTGTGATGAATAATGAATCAAGTGAGGTTAGAAATGCAACCATGGGTTAAGTATGAAGACTTAACCCCTGTAGAGATTTAACTAGGGTAAAGGGTTGGGTTGGGTTAAGGAAATATCTATGCAAAATATCCAAGTCAAAGTCAAAGCTTCAAGAAGCTTCTTGAAAGCTTCATGAAGACTTAACCCTAATCCAAACCCTAAACTCAATTAAACTCCACAAAACATGTTGCATTTATAACCATAACATGTTACAATATTATATATCATATATACAATATTTATTGTAACAAAATAAAATAATACAATTAACATATATCGCATATATATCAATGTATTACCCGAGTGAGAAAAAGAATCCTTTTGTGAGCTTATACTAGTTAATGTAATTTAATATATCAAATATATAATTATACATTAAATTATCGAATCAACACTTGATCCGATAATCCGGCTATTTCACAAATAACTGACTAATATAATCTGTATCAGTTCATCGAATCAACACTTGATCCGATGACCCGGCTATATCACATATACCCGGCCGATATCTCATATCGTGAGAATCTAATACGGTATCACATACACGTATTGTTCTCGGTCCCGCACATATCACATATGTGCTTCTACTCTGTTTTGCCTGAGTCAAGAAACCTCTGTGTAGGACTCTAAAGAATCGTCAATACTCTGGCAGTAGGTGATGATCATATCAAACACCCACAAGCTGCAAGCGGTCAGCTAAACGTAACAGCCACCCAGGTATTGAGCGCTCAGAAGATCAACAAGCAAGCCTATACATTCTCCTGTGAATCCAGTCAGTAACACTCCCGTACAGTTCGGTCTCTTCTTCTGATATGTCGCATATCTCGCCTAGGGGTGGTAAACGTCAGACCCCAGTAGCTTGATAAGTCCTGTCGATATGAGGTCTATAACAGTTCGAGAAACTACTGATAACACTTACCAGTAAATCTCAGCAACCCTGGCCAGGGATTTCCAGTTATATCCAATCGAACACAGCGTAACATTAACTCCCTATACCGGGAGAGACGGATCCCCTCCTATCGCTCATTGCCTCCATGTGATTCGGGACTGTACCCAAAAGCCACTGTTTTGCACGCCCTCTTGGACGTGGTATGATGGAAATCAAAGCACAGTGGGAATCACACAAGACTCTATGACGATCTCGGATCTACAGACTAACCTGTACCACTGTCACCAGAGAACTGCTATCTGACGTGATGTATAATACCTTTTGGGAGTTCTCGGCGAGTCCGTCCAGTGTACCCAGTCTCCGCTGAGCACCCATATACCTTCTCTGATGTCAAACACCAATGGATATGGGATCATCCATCGCCCATCATATGGGTCAAGAAGCGCATACGCTAGTCTACTTTGGAGTATCGATGCCCTGTTTCGGTACTCCCACGACTAGTAACATTTGAAGGATGTACTTGGCGACTACCCTGTCCCCACTAGTATGATCCGCATCATAGTCTTGGTAGTCAAGTACTCATCCTAAGGGCTTTATCAACATGTAACATAGAGACCATCAGAGTACATGTTAAGATAAAGAGCAACCAGATAGCGTACTATCATGTCGAGCAAGAAAGTCCTCCATATATATGTCCAAGCATCCACTACAATATACATCGTATGTACAGTAATGGCCTCTAGGACATACATATAACTAACATAATGGATGGAACCACACCAAGTTCAGCAATGAACTTCTTCATCCAGACAGCCTCTTTGGCAGCATCGTTGGCAGCGATGTATTCAACCTCCATCGTCGAGTCTGCTACGGTATCTTGCTTGGAACTCTTCTAACATACCGCCTCTCTATTGAGAGTGATGAAAAAACCCGAGACCGACTTACTGTCGTCCTTATCGCTCTGGAAGCTTGAATCGATAAAGGACTCCACCTGGAGTTCGCCGTTACCATACACCAAGAACATTTCTTTAGTCCTTCTCAAGTACTTAAGAATGTTCTTCACAGCTGTCCAATGCTTTTCCCCAGGATCTGATTGATACCTACTCACTACACCTAACGAGTAAGTCACATCCGGTTTGGTACACAACATTGCATACATGATTGACCCGACTGCCGAAGCATAGGGTATTCCTTGCATGCGAGCTCTCTCCAAATCAGTCTTTGGAGACATCTCCTTGGAGAGAGTGATTCCTGAATAAGCGGGTAAATTACCACGCTTAGAATCTTCCATACTAGACCTCTTTAGTATGGTGTCAATGTACCTGGATTTGGACAATCCCAACATCCGTTTAGATCTTTTTGTATAGATCTTTATCCCCAGGATGTAGGAGGCATCACCTAGATCTTTCATGGAGAACTTTTGTGATAATAAGAGCTTGACCGAGTGTAGCATAGGAACATCGTTTCCTATCAAGAGTATGTCATCCACGTACAATACGAGGAAGACAACCTTACTCTCTACAACCTTTTTGTATATACAAGGTTCATCTACGTTTTTGGTGAAGTCAAACTCTTTGATAGCTTCATCAAAACAGATGTTTTATCTTCACGATACCTGCTTTAATCCATAGATTTATTTAAGCAGCTTGCACACGCTTCCGCTGCTCCCACTGTCTACGAAGCCCTCTGGCTGTGTCATTTACATGCTCTCTTCTAAATCACCATTTAGAAAAGTGGTCTTGACGTCCATCTGCCAGATTTCGTAGTCATGGTATGCAGCAATGGCAAGTAGGATCCTGATGAACTTAAGTATGGCGACAGGAGAAAAGGTTTCATTATAGTCAACGCCTTTTCATTGACGAAAACCTTTTGCTACAAGTCTAGTTTTGAAAGTTTCAACTATTCTATCTACACCAAGTTTCTTCTTAAAGATCCACTTGCTCCCGATGGGTTTTACACCTTCAGGAGAAACTTCCAAAGTCCATACTTTGTTGGTGTACATGGATTCCATCTCAGATCGCATAGCATCCATCCATTTCACAGAGTCTCCACTTGTGACGGCCTGCTCGAAACTAGTTGAGTCATCATCTTCCATGATGCAATCCTCGCTCCCACCATCTATGAGAAAACTATAGTATCTCTTAGGTGGGTGAGGAACCCTACTAGATCTGTGGAGTGGCTGAGGTTCATCGGGGACTATTGAATCCTCCGGTTCCACCAAATCTTCAGTTAGTTTATGTTGTTGGAACTTCTTCCAGTTCTAGTTCACTTATGATTTCTTTTCTCACTTTGGATACATTGATATATATGTGATATATGTTAAATGTATCATGCTAGGTTACAAATGCAACTAGGATTAATGAGGGTTAAACCATGCTAGGGTTAAGATTAGGGTTTAAATTTTATCATTAAGTAATTCAAATATTATGGATAATTGTCATGGTTGATATTTGTTGAAAGCTTGTAGAAGCTTGTAAGCATCTTTGACTTTGTCCATTTTCTTTGTCTAGCTTAAGATATTTTTTGACCTAACCTTTAACCTTAGCTCATGGTTAATTCTCTACAAGGGTTAAGCATGACATGCTTAACCCTTGGTTGCATTTCTAACCTCAATAGAATTCATTTTCATCACAACTTGTTCTTCTTCTTCTTCTTCCTCAAAGCTTTCTAGCTTCAATAGAGGTATGAGAAAAAATGTGAGAAAATCAAATCTAAAGTGAGCGCACTTCCTTCTTCATCATCCTTTACTACTTGCCATTTAGTATAATGTGTTTGCTTCACTAATTCCATAGTTAGTGAAGAGATAGCTTGGGTTAGTGTCTCCTCGACGTAGATCATCTTCGGCCTCGAAGTCTTCGAAGCAAGCATGTTCGTTTCTGTTAGTGTATATGCCCTAGAGGCCATTACTGTATCATACTAGTTTGTATATTACTTGATGGAAGCTTGGGATATTCACAGTTGTATAGACAATCTTGCTCAATATAGTAGTATGCTACTTGGTTTGTCTCTGCTTTAATGTGTACATGTGCGTTTCTTTATTGTATCACCTATACGCATTAGTAGAGCCCTTAGGATCTTTGCTTGATTACCGGCGTTGTGATGGCGATCACACTCGTGGGGGTTGGGTAATCCACAAGCACATCCTTATACACGTCCCTAGTCGTGGGATTATCGAGACAGGGCATCGATACTCCGGAGTAGACTAGCGTATGCGCTTCTCATCCCAGCACGGGAGACGGTCTGTCCCACAGCCGTCAGTATGTCGTACTTGAGATAGTATGCGGGTGCTCGTTAGGTTACGAGTACACTGGACAGGACTCGTCGGGAACTGATGGTTGGTATTATACCTATCGTCAGTTATCAGTTCCCAGGTAACATGAGTACAGCTTAGTCCGATGACTTGACACTGTCACTTCGCCTCGAGTGTGTTCCCACTGTTCTTTGATTACTACCCTACCACGGCTCTACTGAGTCGTGCAAACTGGTAGTAGTTGGGTGCAGTCCCGAAGCACTTGGAGGCAGTGACGGTTAGACAGGATTCGTCTCTCCCGGTATTGGGGGTTGACATCGCGCTGTGTCTAGGAGAGCCATTACATGAGTTGTCCCTGGCCAGGGCAAGCGAGATATACTGGTAGCTTTCCAGTGTTATCTCAGGGTGTTCTGGGTGTTAGGTCCACGTTACCTCTCCCGGTATTTTCGGGATTGCGGAAACGGTAAAACAAAAATTTTTCTAAGGTTTGTAGCATGGACCGTAAAAGCCGGATCTTTGCTAAACAATAAACTAGCAACCTAACAAGAGATGTATCTACTCGGTTAGGGGTTATACCTCAACTTGAACTCCTTCACTTCTAGTTGTTGTTCTTCTATGATGTTCTTCTCTTCTTGTTGTTCTTTTCATTGCTTGCTCAAAGGTTGATCCGGACTTCGGTCACCTCCGCGGCCTCCTTGAGTCGAAGACGATCCACCCGAGAGATGTACGCCGAGCTCCACCTCAAGCCGAGGTAACTAGGGCAAGGAGATTGCTAATCTAGAAGCCCTAGGTTGTGTAGAGAGGATGTATGGATGTGTTTGTCAAGTAGAATCCTTTTTCTCTCAACACATGAGATCAAAGGAGAAATCAAGAGGAGGAAGAAGAAGGAGGTTTTCTTGCAACCATGGAGCTTCTCTTTTCAAGAGAGAGAAAGAGAATAAAATTATGATAAGCTTAACCAAGAGAAAAACTAACCATGGTTGCAATAATGCAAAAACAACATCATTACTAATTCCATCAAGATAAAGTTGATGGCTACAATTGAAATGACCATTATCATAATCCAAAAGAAAATGGAAAAGAAAAGAAGAGTGTGGAAACCTCTTGAAGGTCAATGGTCAACCCGGTCAACCGGTCAACAAAGTCAAGAGAGGTCAACGGGGTCAAATGGTCAATGCAATTAGCCATCATAAGATTATCACTAATAGGATTAGTAAATGATGTTTGCGGCTCATAATGGTTTTGACCAATACGTACTGTCAAAACCCTAACGAGTCCGCCTCAAAATGGTTTTGACCGAATCAACTGTCAAAACCCTAATGAGCCTGCCACATAGCGGTTTTGGCCGAACCAACTGCCAAAACCCTAATGAGGCACCTCCTCCTTCATCGCTCCGGAAAACTGTGCATACACACCTGCATCCGTATTCCGTAGAATGCGGATGCGCAGAAGACAAAACAAATCCATCCGTGCAATACTAGGATCCGGCTTAAACCAAAGCCTACTAGTACTGCCTGCCCGAACACCATACGCACACAAGTGTACGTAAGTGATCGCAGCCCTGCCGTAAAACCATACGGCCTCTACACGTTTCGCTCAGTGCAGGGAAACTCTCTGTGTGGGACTCTAAAGACTCGACACTACGCTGGCAGTGGGTTTAACCACAGACCGCAAGCGGCACTAGCTGTACGTAACGGTCCCCAGGTAGATGTCGATAAGAAGGCCGATGAGGTACACCCATCCGAACTCCTACTGAGTCTGTATGTGACAATCTCCGTACAGTCCGGTCTGTTCGTCTGATACATCGCATGGCGGGCCTAGGGGGGCGGTAAACGTCAGTCCCCTAATAGCGGTATAAGTCGTGTCGGAGTGAAGCCCAATACACCCTGAGATAACACTGGAAACCTACCAGTATATCTCGCTTGCCCTGGCCAGGGACTACTCGTGTAATGGCTCTCCTAGACACAGCGCGATGTCAACCCCCAATACCGGGAGAGACGAATCCTGTCTAACCGTCACTGCCTCCAAGTGCTTCGGGACTGCTCCCAACTACTACCTGTTTGCACGACTCAGTAGAGCCGTGGTAGGGTAGCAATCAAAGAACAGTGGGAACACACTCGAGGCGAAGTGACAGTGTCAAGTCAGCGGACTAAGCTGTACTCATGTCACCTGGGAACTGATAACTGACGATAGGTATAATACCAACCATCAGTTCCCAACGAGTCCTGTCCAGTGTACTCGTAACCTAACGAGCACCCGCATACTATCTCAAGTACGACGTACTGACGGCTGTGGGACAGACCGTCTCCCGAGTTGGGATGAGAAGCGCATACGCTAGTCTACTCTGGAGTATCGATGCCCTATCTCGATACTCCCACGACTAGGGACGTGTATAAGGATGTGCTTGTAGATTACCCAGCCCCCACGAGTGTGATCGCCATCACAATACCGGTAATCAAGCAAAGATCCCAAGGGCTCTACTAATGCGTATAGGTGATATAATAAATAAACACACATGTACACATTAAAGCAGAGACAAACCAAGTAGCATACTACTATATTGAGCAAGATTGTCTGTACAACTGTGAATATCCCAACCTTCCATCAAGTAATATACATACTAGTATGATACAGTAATGGCCTCTAGGGCATATACACCAACACTGGGCTTCACTCCGACACGACTTGTACCGCTATTAGGGGACTGACGTTTACCGCCCCCCTAGGCCCGCCATGCGATGTATCTGACACCGGACTGTACGGAGATTGTCACATACAGGCTCAGTAGGAGTTCGGATGGGTGTACCTCATCGGCCTCTTATCGACATCTACCTAGGGAATGTTACGTACAGCTAGTGCTGCTTGCGGTCTGTGGTTAAACCCACTGCCAGCGTAGTGTCGAGTCTTTAGAGTCCCACACAGAGAGTTTCCCTGCACTGAGCGAAACGTGTAGAGGCCGTATGGTTTTACGGCAGGGCTGCGATCACTTACGTACACTTCTGTGCGTGTGGTGTTCGGGCAGGCAATACTAGTGGGCTTTGTTTTAAGCCAGATCCTAGTATTGCACAGGTGGATTTGATTTGTCTTCTGTGCATTCGCATTCTACGGAATGTGGATGCGGGTGTGTATGCACAGTTTTGAGGAGCGATGAAGGAGGAGGTGCCCCATTAGGGTTTTGGCAGTTGGTTCAGCCAAAACCGTAATATGGCACACTCAATAGGGTTTTGACAGTTCGTTTGGTCAAAACCGTTATGAGCCGGAGACATTGTTTACTAATCCTTTTAGTGATAGATTTGTGATGGCTAATTGCATTGACCATTTGACCACTTGGATCTCTCTTGACTTTGTTGACCCGTTGACCGTGTTGACCATTGACCTTCAAGAGAGATCCACACTCTTCTTTCATTTTCTTTTTATTTCTTGTGTTATGATAATAGTCAATTCAATGTGCCATCAACTTCTATCATGATAGGATTAGTAATGATGATTTTGTGTATTATTGGAACCATGGTTCATTTCTTTTGGTTTAATCTTTTTCATTATTCTCTTCTCATTCTCTCTCTTAAAGTGAGAAGAAAAAGAAAAGCTCCATGGTTGCTAAGTTTCATCTTCTTCTTCCTCCTCTTGATCTCATCTTTTAATCTCATGTGTTGAGAGAAAAAGATCCCACAAAGACAAACACATCCATACATCTCCTCTACACAACCTAGGGCTTCTAGATTAGCAATCTCTTTGCCCTAGTTACCTCGGCTCGAGGTGGAGCTCGGTGTACATCTCTCAGGTGGATCGTTTTCGACTCAAGGAGGCCGCGGAGGTGACCAAAGTCCGGATCAAGCCTCGGAGCAAGCAAGGAGAAGAACAACAAGAAGAGAAGGAGTACAAGTTGAGGTATAACCCCTAACCGAGTAGATAAATCTCTAGTTAAGATGCTAGTGTATTGTTTAGTAAAGATCCGGCTTTTACGGTCCATGTTACCATGTTCAGAAAATTTTTTGTTTTACCGTTTCCGCAACCTCGAAAGTACCGGGAGAGGTAACGTGGACCTAACAGTGGTATCAGAGCCTAACTAAACACACCCTAGCATGTTAGCAAAGTGTTTAGAATTTCGACCGGACGAAAAACCGCAAAACACCCCGGATATTTCAAGTTTCTGCCGATTTTTTTTCTGTTCAAAAATTAATAAATCATGCACTAAAAATCGGCTCAGGCTTTTGTTAGAAAACTGGAGAAATTTGATCCCCCAACTCGACTAAAGCGCCGCGGTTCCACGGCATAAGCTTGCTTATACCGCGGAACCGCGGCCGATTTAACTTAGTTGGGGGATCTGGTTCCTGCAGTTTTCTTAGATGGGTATTTTGGGATTTTTACAATATGACTTTTCTGCCTAGATTTTCCAGAAAGCAAAATTTGTTTTGGGGGCTTAAAAATCCGTATTTTTGGTCGATGTTCTGTAGACTTTGGCTATTGGTTATATCCTGTGATGTTATATGTGTATTGAACGTCTACTAATCGCTATACGTCGATTAGTGGGGGTTATACATATCTGTGATCTGTGTTGTTGATGGTATGTGTATATGAACTCGTTGGATTGTCGCGGATGAATAGCCGGGTTGGATGTGAGATGAGAGTTTCTTTTTCTTTCATTCATGTAATAAATTTGTAAATTGATGTAATATTATTTGTATGGCCGCACAACCGGGTCGGGGTTGTAGCCGTCATTGTATAATTCTTTTTTACTATTTTTGCTCCTAGGATAGACCCATGGAGGGGGTGCACAAACTACCGGGTATCTCGAAGTGCCGAGTGGCCTACTCACGGCGTTGAGGGAGGTTGCTTCGCTTCGAGTACTTGGCGGGTAGTTTGCCGCACCCGTAGGGGTCTTGGGTGGGGTATTGGCTATTCATCGCGACCGTGTAATCCGCTTTTCGTTGTAGGCTCGAACGAATCGCGGGTTCCTAGTATATCCAGAGTGTTCATCTGTGATCTGGATTGGCTATCATTGCTATATATCTATATATAATAACTATTTAGGCGTTGCTTATGTTTTTCAGCCGCGCTAGCCCAGCCCCCGCTCTGTCGTTAGTTAAGTAACCTAACGGGTGATGACGGGGCCCCGTGGCGAATGCGAATGGCATAAGCGTACGTCATATTTTGGTTGTTTTCTGCAATGGTAGGATTTAAATGATGGGACGCATTAAAAGAACTAATGCAAGAAAATAAACCTAAAAGACGTTGTTGGAACAATTTTTCAAAAAAGCTGTTATTACAAGGACGTTTACTTTTGTTTTGCATCGAGGTATTCGGTTATGAATGCCCAGCACCTCAGTCGACGAGGCAAGGGCCGAGATCCCTTCATCGGGAGTGACCCCTTGGACAAAAGTTTGCGTCAGGGTAATAAATTCACTATAGTCGATTATTCTTGCTTTGCATCGAGGTATTCGGTTATGAATGCCCAGCACCTCAGTCGACGAGGCAAGGGCCGAGATCCCTTCATCGGGAGTGACCCCTTGGACAAAAGTTTGTGTCAGGGTAATAACTTCACTATAGTCGATTATTCTTGCTTTGCATCGAGGTATTCAGTTTGGAATATCCTGCACCTCATTCGACGAGGAAAGAGCCAAGATCCCTTCATAGGGAGTGAGCTCTTTAGCAAAAGTTTTTGCCACTATATTTTCAAAAACTGTATCACGTTCCTTCAACGATATCAAGTTCATTACGTTAACGAGTTTTCGCCAAAACCCAGTCGTAGCCCTCCGTCGTTTCGGATTGATATTGCTTAGTATTCGTGCTACGTATTTCGTGCTCAGCCGAGGCGTAGTGTACGGTAGCTATGTAATATTTTTCCGTAGGATACAAAGTGATTGGTTAGGACAGTCGTGCGGTCATTTTGGCTCAGTCAAGGACTCGTACGGGTGGGTCTAATGCAGTCAAGATAATGACGGGTTGAACTTGACTAGGATTCTTTGATATGTTGGCTCAGTCAAGGTCACTTGGGTCCTAGGGGAAAAAACCACATCGGGAGTTTCAAAAGTACTGAAACTTGCTAGTGTTGCATACCATTTGGAGTGTGATGATTCTGGTAGGATTCCTTCAGTTTTGTCACGCGATGATATTTGGATCCCGATCCTACTGTGAGTATATGCTACTCCTCGGGAACTTTCTCGCTTAACGATCAATGCTATAAACCAAGTAGGTGTCTAGAAAGGTGTTAGCGGGGCTACGCCCATAAGGAAAAGAGGTTACTTAATTAAGGAACTTCGCGAAAGCGTTGGAAAACCTCCCTCGAAGTACCGACACTGGCCTGGCTGAACGGTTAAGCAAGAATTGTACGGTGAGATTGATCCCGACTAATTCTTCCTTTATGGTTTGAGGAGGGATTCGAGAGACAGTGGGAGCCATCCTGTTTAGATAAATTAAAAACCAATCTAAACTTGCAAGAGCGCACGCTGAGTGTTTCTTTTCTCTCTCTCCAGGTAGCAACCATTTCACGCCCTAATCAAGATAATAAAATGTATCGCTTGACCGATCCGAATTCTTATTCGGGGCTGGGGAACGTTGGTTCAGCTCTAACTTGTGACAACAGTCATAAGTATGAGCAAGGGAAAAGGGATTGTATGGATTCCAAGGATACCCAGTTGAAGAAGAAACATGGTTTTGCATCTACTTCAGGTGTTCTTGTAATTGAGAACTATTTTACGGTCAGCCCTACCTTCTGGGTACTTGATACCGGATCAGGATCTCATATCTGTAATTTATTGCAGGGACTGAGAAAAAGTAGGAAAGTTGCACCAGGTGATATGTCGCTCAGAGTAGCGAACGGAGCACAAGTTAATGCGGCAGCCGTCGGTGAATATCACCTAGTTTTACCAAATGGCAAGACTATGATTTTGAACGATTGCTACTATGTACCTTCCATGGTTTGCAACATCATATCAGTTTCTTTACTCGATAAAGATGGATATAATTTTGTTCTTGATAGAAATATCATGAACATTTACCTTCATAAGGTACTGGTTGCAGAAGGTGCACTATGTAATGGTATCTACGTTCTAAATCAGAATACAGTTCTCAATGTACAAAACACACGCAAGAGGAAGAATTCAGATACGAATGATTCCTACTTGTGGCATTGTAGACTTGGTCATATCGGAGAGAAAAGACTGAGTAAGTTGCATAAAGATGGCTCTTGGATGCGTTCGAGTTTTCATCTTATGAAACTTATCAGTCTTGTCTCAAAGGGAAGATGACCAAATCTCCGTTCACCGGACATGGAGAAAAAGCAGCAGAGCTCTTGGGACTCGTATATAGTGATGTATGTGGTCCGATGTCTATACATGCGAAGGGTGGGTTCTCGTACTTCATCACATTCACTGACGATCTTTCTAGGTTCGGATATGTGTATCTGATGAAACACAAATCTGAAGCTTTTGAGAAATTCAAGGAAATCAGAAACGAAGTAGAGAACCAGACTGGCAAAAGTATCAAGATCCTCCGGTCTGATAGAGGAGGGGAGTACTTAAGCACGGAATTCCTAGATTACTTAAAAGAGAATGGTATTTTCTCTCAGCTTACTCCTCCTTATACACCACAGCACAACGGTATATCAGAGCGGAAGAATCGTACCCTACTGGATATGGTTCGCTCCATGATGAGTAATGCCGAGTTACCTCTTTCATTTTGGGGACATGCGCTGTTGACAGCAGCATATCTATTGAACGATGTTCCGTCTAAATCTGTGCCTAAAAAACCGTTCGAGATATGGAATGGTAAAAAGCCGTATCTTAAACGTATTAAGATATGGGGTTGTCCGGCCTATGTAAATGTACAAAATCCGGACAAACTGCAGGCACGTTCAGTTCTATGTAAATTTATGGGATATCCTAAGAACTCCACAGGATATCTGTTCTACCACACCGAGGAACAGAAGGTGTTTGTATCTCGCCACGCCACCTTTTTAGAGCGGCAATTTCTTGCAAAAGAAACAAGTGGGAGTTCGGTAGAACTGGAAGAAATTCAGCGACCACAAAATGAAACTGAAGATTTGACAGAACCTCATAATTCAATAACCCCAGACGAACCTCAGCCACTCCGCAGATCTGGTAGGATTTCTCATCCGCCCGAGAGATACTACGGTTTTCTCATAGACGGGGATCGAGAGGATTGCATCTTGGAAGAAGATGACCCTACCAGTTTCAGGCAGGCCATTATCAGTAGGGACTCTGATAAGTGGCAGGAAGCAATGCAATCCGAAATGGAGTCCATGTACGCCAATAAAGTGTGGACCTTGGATATTGCTCCACCTGGGGTAAAACCCGTTGGATGCAAATAGATCTACAAAAGGAAACTTGGTGTAGATGGGCAGGTGGAAACCTATAAGGCTAGACTCGTTGCAAAAGGTTTTCGTTAAAGACCTGGTTTGGACTATGACGAAACTTTTTCTCCAGTGGCTATGCTCAAATCCATTCGGATCCTACTTGCCATTGCTGCCTTCCATGACTATGAAATCTGGCAGATGGATGTTAAAACGGCTTTCCTAAACGGTTGTTTGGAAGAGTGCGTTTACATGGATCAGCCAGAAGGTTTCGTAGACAGTGGGAGCAGAGGGAAGGTGTGCAAGTTGCTTAAATCCATTTATGGATTAAAGCAGGCATCGTGGAGCTGGAACATCTGTTTTGATGAGGCAATCAAGGAATTTGATTTCATCAAGAACGAAGATGAACCTTGTGTCTATAAGAAGATTGTAGGATGAACTGTCGTGTTCCTGGTCTTGTACGTGGACGACATTCTTTTGATAGGAAATGACATTCCTATGCTACAATCGGTCAAGCTATTTTTGTCACAAAGGTTCTCCATGAAGGACCTGGGTGATGCCTCGTACATTCTGGGGATCAAGATCTATAGAGATAGATCCAAGAGACTACTGGGACTTTCGCAGTCCAGGTACATAGAGACCGTACTAAAGAGATTTAGTATGGAGGATTCCAAGCGCGGTAACATACCCGCATTGCACGGAATTACCCTCTCCAAGAAGATGTCTCCTAAGACTGACGAGGAGAGGGTTCACATGAGCACTATACCCTACGCTTCGGTGGTAGGATCTATAATGTATGCGATGCTATGTACAAGACTAGATGTAGCTTACGCGCTAAGCACGGTAAGCCGGTATCAGTCAGACCCAGGTGAGGACCACTGGACAGCAGTGAAGAACATTCTCAAGTACCTGAGAAGGACTAAGGAGATGTTCCTGGTTTACAGTAATGGAGACCTTAGGGTCGAGTCCTTTACCGATTCAAGCTTCCAGAGTGACAAAGATGACAGCAAGTCTATCTCAGGTTTTGTGTTTACCTTCAACGGAGAGGCGGTATGTTGGAGGAGTTCCAAACAGGATACCGTCGCAGACTCAACGATGGAGGCTGAATACATTGCTGCAAGCGATGCCGCAAAAGAGGCGGTCTGGATGAAGAAGTTCATTAGTGAACTTCAGGTGGTTCCGTCCATTGTTGACCCAATACCTTTGTATTGCGATAACAATAGGGCTATAGCTTTAGCGAAGGAACCAAGGTCCCATCAGAAATCCAGGCACATCTTAAGGCGGTATCACCTGATCAGGGAGATCATTGATTGCCAGGAGATCGAGGTGCGGAGAGTGGACACAAAAGACAACAAGGCGGATCCATTCACGAAGGCCTTACCCCAGACTCAGTTCGAGCGGCTGATCGAGATGATAGGTCTTCGATACGCCAGTACATGGCCTTAGTGCAAGTGGGAGATTGTTAGTGTATATGCCCTAGAGGCCATTACTGTATCATACTAGTTTGTATATTACTTGATGGAAGCTTGGGATATTCACAGTTGTATAGACAATCTTGCTCAATATAGTAGTATGCTACTTGGTTTGTCTCTGCTTTAATGTGTACATGTGCGTTTCTTTATTGTATCACCTATACGCATTAGTAGAGCCCTTAGGATCTTTGCTTGATTACCGGCGTTGTGATGGCGATCACACTCGTGGGGGCTGGGTAATCCACAAGCACATACTTATACACGTCCCTAGTCGTGGGATTATCGAGACAGGGCATCGATACTCCGGAGTAGACTAGCGTATGCGCTTCTCATCCTAGCACGGGAGACGGTCTGTCCCACAGCCGTCAGTATGTCGTACTTGAGATAGTATGCGGGTGCTCGTTAGGTTACGAGTATACTGGACAGGACTCGTTGGGAACTGATGGTTGGTATTATACCTATCGTCAGTTATCAGTTCCCAGGTGACATGAGTACAGCTTAGTCCGCTGACTTGACACTGTCACTTCGCCTCGAGTGTGTTCCCACTGTTCTTTGATTACTACCCTACCACGGCTCTTCTGAGTCGTGCAAACAGGTAGTAGTTGGGTCCAGTCTCGAAGCACTTGGAGGCAGTGACGGTTAGACAGGATTCGTCTCTCCCGGTATTGGGGGTTGACATCGCGCTGTGTCTAGGAGAGCCATTACACGAGTAGTCCCTGGCCAGGGCAAGCGAGATATACTGGTAGCTTTCCAGTGTTATCTCAGGGTGTTCTGGGCTTCACTCCGACACAACTTGTACCGCTATTAGGGGACTGGCGTTTACCGCCCCCGCTAGGCCCGCCATGCGATGTATCAGACGAACAGACCGGACTGTACGGAGATTGTCACATACAGGCTCAGTAGGAGTTCGGATGGGTGTACCTCATCGGTCTTCTTATCGACATCTACCTGGGGACCGTTACGTACAGCTAGTGCCGCTTGCGGTCTGTGGTTAAACCCACTGCCAGCGTAGTGTCGAGTCTTTAGAGTCCCACACAGAGAGTTTCCCTGCACTGAGCGAAACGTGTAGAGGCCGTATGGTTTTACAGCAGGGCTGCGATCATTTACGTACACTTCTGTGCATGTGGTGTTCGGGCAGGCAATACTAGTGGGCTTTGGTTTAAGCCAGATCCTAGTATTGCACAGGTGGATTTGATTTGTCTTCTGTGCATTCGCATTCTACGGAATGCGGATGCGGGTGTGTATGCACAGTTTTGAGGAGCGATGAAGGAGGAGGTGCCCCATTAGGGTTTTGGCAGTTGGTTCAGCCAAAACCGTAATATGGCACACTCAATAGGGTTTTGACAGTTCGTTTGGTCAAAACCGTTATGAGCCGGAGACATTGTTTACTAATCCTTTTAGTGATAGATTTGTGATGGCTAATTGCATTGACCATTTGACCACTTGGATCTCTCTTGACTTTGTTGACCCGTTGACCGTGTTGACCATTGACCTTCAAGAGAGATCCACACTCTTCTTTCATTTTCTTTTTATTTCTTGTGTTATGATAATAGTCAATTCAATGTGCCATCAACTTCTATCATGATAGGATTAGTAATGATGATTTTGTGTATTATTGGAACCATGGTTCATTTCTTTTGGTTTAATCTTTTTCATTATTCTCTTCTCATTCTCTCTCTTAAAGTGAGAAGAAAAAGAAAAGCTCCATGGTTGCTAAGTTTCTTCTTCTTCTTCCTCCTCTTGATCTCATCTTTTGATCTCATGTGTTGAGAGAAAAAGATCCCACAAAGACAAACACATCCATACATCTTCTCTACACAACCTAGGGCTTATAGATTAGCAATCTCTTTGCCCTAGTTACCTCGGCTCGAGGTGGAGCTCGGTGTACATCTCTCGGGTGGATCGTCTTCGACTCAAGGAGGCCGCGGAGGTGACCAAAGTCCGGATCAAACCTCGGAGCAAGCAAGGAGAAGAACAACAAGAAGAGAAGGAGTACAAGTTGAGGTATAACACCTAACCGAGTAGATAAATCTCTAGTTAAGATGCTAGTGTATTGTTTAGTAAAGATCCGGCTTTTACGGTCCATGTTACCATGTTCAGAAAAATTTTTGTTTTACCGTTTCCGCAACCCCGAAAGTACCGGGAGAGGTAACGTGGACCTAACAGTTTCTTCAAGGGAACCTTTCTAGAGTCCGGAGTTCACGATCGCAGCGAAGGGGACTACTATATGGAGCTATTGAAGTGAAGGACCGGTCTACAAAGGTTGTATTCCTTGCTCACTTAGGATGTAAAGTGTTTACATATGTTATTCCGTCGATTTCTAGTAAACGATTCTATGTTTAGGGTTAGCTAGAACGGCAAAATTTTAATTTGGCATGGACGATGCCTCCCGAAACCTTGCTGCCGTGTTTAGGTAACCCTGCAATTCTTTCTACTTGCTACACTTATTTCACTCTTGATTCATTCATTCACTTACTTGGAGACTTAGCCATTTTCCGTGAGTTGCTCATGCCCATGGTTTTCCTCACCTCCTTCTTCTTCTTGGATTTATCACTTGAGAGACATGAGAGAGAAAGATAGTGAGATATTCCTACACACCCCACTCTCCTTTGCTAGCAACCTTGGAGCGTCGGTTGCTTTGCTAGGTGAAGCTGGAGCCTGCATCGTTTCCCTCGGATGGATCATCTTCGACAGAGGTAGAGCGGAGGCCAAGCTCGATCCAGGATGCCTCAAGGAGCTTATGAAGATGGTGGAAGACCGAAGGACATGGTTTGTTCAGTATAACCATTTCTAACTCTTTGTTAGTTAGCTAGTTTAGGTTTATGGTTCGATTCTACGACGGGTTCATTAGCGCCAAGTTTTTAAACGTCATTTTTGTTCCGCACCGGCCATGGTAGATGGCCAGGGCGCTATCGTAACCCAACTATTTGAGGTTGGGTTTAGATATAGGAAAAGTATCATTATACACAAGGATTGAAAAATTGAAAGGATTGGGGGATTTACCAGTTATGACCTATCTTGTGGCTTCGGCCTCTTCGACCGTCATTGTAAAAGCCCGACGTCTTAGTACATTCCTCCTTACTAGAGGCACGTTCCTCTGTCCTTGGGGCTCGTTTCTCTACCCTTGAGGCACGTTTCTCTGTGCCTGGTGGAATTGACATTGAAGTTGTGCAGGAGGTCCACGTGGAGATGGTACAAGGAGTGCTAGGCAAAGTGCAGGAGCCTGAATAGCTGGCCACTACGGGACTGGTGCTGGTGCTGTGTTAAAACGATATGGGCATGCTCTTATAACGTAAGTGGATGCGCCATAAACTAAACACATGCTATTTGCACTCCTGCAGTCCTTCGCCAGGTGTTCAGTCCTCTTGCAGTAAAAACAGAAATCTAGACTAGACCGGTTAAATGATCCTTCCGGTTTCCTGGGTGCAAAGGTCTGTTAGTGTATATGCCCTAGAGGCCATTATTGTATCATACTGGCATGTATATTACTAATAGAAGCTTGGGATATTCACAGTTATATTGACAGTCTTGCTAAAAATGGTAGTATGCTACTTGGTTTGTTTCTACTCAGATATGTGCGTATGTTTGTTTTAGCATATCGCTTATACATATTAGTAGAGCCCTTAGGATCTTTGCTTGATTACCAGCATTGTGATGGCAGTCACACTAGTGGGGGCTGGGTAGTCTATAAGCACATCCTTATACATGTCCCTGGTCATAGGATTATCGAGACGGGGTATCGATACTCCGGAGTAGACTGGTGTATACGTTTCTCATCCCAGGTTGGGAGATGGTCTGTCCCATAGCCATCGGTACGTCGTACTGGAGATAGTATGCAGGTACTCGTTAAGTTACGAGTACACTGGACATGACTTGCCGGGAACTGCTGAGGGTTATTATACCTGCCGTCAGGTAGCAGTTCCCAAGTGACATGAGTACAGCTTAGTCCGTCGACTTGACACTGCTACTTTGCCTTGAGTGTGTTACCACTGTACTTTGATCACTACCCTACCACGGCTCAAAGGAGTCGTGCAAACAGGTAGTAGTTGGGTACAGTCCCGAAGCACTTGGAGGCAGTGGCGGTTAGACATGATTCGTCTCTCCTGGTATTGGGGGTTGATATCACGCTGTGTTGGAGAGCCATTACACAAAGGTCTGTGGCCACGGCAAGTGAGATTTACTGGTAGGTGTTCCAGTAGTTTCTCAGGGTGTTCTGGGCTACACTCCGACACGACTTATACCGCTATTAAGGGTTTGACGTTCACCATCCCCCTAGGCCCGATATGCGATACTCTTAGACAAACATACCGGACTGTACGGAGATTGTCACATACAGGCTCAGTAGGAGTTCGGATGAGTTACCTCATTGGCCTTCTTATCGACATCTACCTAGGGATCGTTACGTACAGCTAGTACCGCTTGCGGCCTGTGGTTAAACCCACTGCCAGTATAGTGTCGAGTCTTTAGAGTCCCACACAGAGAGTTTCCCTTCACTGGGCAAAAGGTGTAGAGGTCGTATGGTTTTACGGCAGGGCCGCGATCACTTACATACACTTGTGCACGTACTGTGATCGGGCAGATAATACTAGTGGGCTTTTGTTTAAGCCGGATTCTAGTATTATACTGATGGATTCATTTAGTCTCAGTTTATCCGTGTTTTTCGTAAATACGGATGGGAGGGGCAGTCTCGTAATTTGTCGGGAAGCTTCTAGAAGGAAATGAGGTGGAGGAGATGAGGTGTAGTTTTCATTAAATGAACCATGACTCATGAGGTGATTCACCATTTGAATTAAATGAAGCTTACAAGACATTTCTAGATATTTATCAAGAGATATTTGTATACTTCATTATTATTCAAGCATGAGTAATAATTCATTATCATTATCACATACACCTTCTCTCTCCTCAAGTCTTCATCTTTTTTCTCAAACCCTAAAAGCTCTCATGTGTTGAGGATCCTAGGGTTTAGAGAGACAAAGTAATCCATCTAAATAATCTACACCATCTAGGACTTCTAGCTTAGCAAACTAGAAGCCGTAGTTATCTCAGATTCGAGATAGGAGCCCAGACTATAGACTCTCGGGTGGATCGTCTTTGACTCGAGGAGGCCGTCAAGGTAGCCGCAATCTATTACGATCCTTGGAGCCTACGATGACGAGGAGGACAGCGGTGAAGATCCGAAGGACTTGTAACATGAGGAATAACTTCAAGACCGAGTAGTTAAACCTCATACAGTTTTCTAGTAATGGTTTAGACACGATCCGTGTGCTCAAGTCCGTGTTACGAAGCTTTGATAATTGTTTTTCATATATTCTGCCTCCCCGCGAATACGTGGGGTGCGTGACATGGACTTACAGTGGTATCAAAGCCTACTAAACCATAGCTAGCAGTTTAAACAACAAGTTAAACTACGAAACCGAAACGACCCGAAAACATCGAAGCCAAGATTCAAGTTTCTGTCAATTTTTAAAGAGGCTCTGAAAATTATTTAAACAAGTGCAGAGTGCTATTTGAACTGTAAAAAGAACACGGAACAAAAACGAGGCAATTTCACCCAAAAGTGGCCGGCCAATTTGCCTGTTTTTCCCGCGAGCTCGGTCCAAGTGGGGAGGAAATGCTTCATTTTTGGTGTGTGGCTTTTTGACTTTAATCTAGGGCTTCAGGAGTTGTTTGTTTTTGCCAATTTTGATTTTACTATAAATTCTTTACTGTGGCAAATACTGGGTGTTTCGAAGTCGCAGTTTAATGTTGTTTAATATTTCATGTTCTATTGAATGTGTTCGTAAAGTTCCGCTAATTGCTATATGTCAGTTAGTTGGGGGCACATTTCTGTGATATTGGATTATGTATATGAACTTGTTGGATTGTCGTGGATGAATAGCCGGGATGTGAGATAAGGGTTTTTATCTTTCATTCGATGTAAATTGTAATTTGTTGTAATATTATTTCGCGGGGCACATCCGGGTTGAGATTGTAGCCACCGTTGTATTATTTCATTTACTATTTATTGCTCCTAGGATAGACCCAAGATGGGGTGCACAAACTACCGGGTACTTGGAAGTGCTAAGTGGCCTACTCACGTTGTTGAGGGAGACTGCTTCATTTTGGGTACTTGGCGGGTAGTTTGCCGCACCCGTAGGGGTCTAGGATGGGGTTTGGCTATTCATCACGACCGTGGAAACCGTCTTTTGTTGCAGGCTCAAATAGAAACGCGGACTTCCTAATATATCCAATGTGTTCATCTGTGATCTAGAATGCCTATTATTGCGTTATACGAATGTACATATCTATATATGATACCTAGTAGACGTTGCTTATGTTTTGCATCCGCACTAGTCCAGCCCCCGCTCTGTCGTTAGTTAAGTAACCTGACGGGTGATGACGGGGCCCAGTGGCGAATGTGGATGGCATAAGCGTATGTTGTATTTTCGTTGTTTTCTGCAATGATAGGTTTAAATGATGGGACTGCATTATATTAATGCAAAGCAAATAAACCAAAGTTGAATCGTTGGAACAAAGTTTAAAAACCACTCGGTTATTTTAAAACAGCAGACTTTTAATTGCGGAGCTTAAACCACTCCTTTTAAAAAGCTATCATGTTCTTTCAATTATATCAAGTTCACTACGTTCACGGTTTCGCCAAAACTAGTCGTAGCCCTTCGTCGTTTCATATGAATAGTCAGTAGTAATCAAGCTATGTTTGTTGGCCTTAGTCAAGGCATAGTGATTGGTAGCTACTGAGTGTTCACATGTAGCATAGATAAATGCGTTGGGTTGGGACAGTCGTATTACTTTGTTGGCCTTAGTCAAGGGTATATATGGGTGGGTTCAAATTAACCTGGACAATGACGGATAGAACTTGACATGCGACTTATGATTTGTTGGCCTTAGTCAAGGTCATAAGAGTATGGGGCAAAAATCCACATCGGGAGTTTCTAAACAAACTGAAACTTGCTAGTGCTGCATACCATTTGGAGTTTGATAATGTTGGTAGGATTCCTTCAGCATTATCACATAATGATATTTGGGTCCCGATCCTACTGTGAGTATATGCTACTCTTCGGGAGATTTTTCACTTAACGATCAATGCTATAAACCAAGTAGGTGTCTAGAACAGTGTTAGCGGAGCTACGCCTCCAGGGAAAAGAGGTTGTTTAATTAAAGAACTTCACGAAAGCGTCGTAAAACCTCCCTCGAAGTACCAACATTAGCCTGGCTGAATGGTTAAGCAAGTATTGTACGGTGAGATAAGTCCTGGCTAGTTCTTCTTTTATGGTTTGAGGAAGGATTCGAGAAACAGTGGGAGCCATCCTGTTTAGATAAATTAAAAACCAATCTAAACTTGCAAGAGCATCGAGCTAAGTGTTTTCTTCTCTCTCTCTCTTAATTGCAGCGACCCTGTGACCGAGACTAGGTTACATCTAGATAATAAATTGACTGAATCTGACTATAATGACTGGCAAAGCTTTGTCCAGATGTCCATTGCCTATGACAAGTTGGACTACATCATTACTACTCAAAACCCCGCCGTCCCAGGTCCAGTTCCCACCGTCACGGATATGGATATCCGTAAGACAAGGTAAAAAGAATATGCGAATGCCAAGTGCCTCGTGATAGCCTCAGTTGATGGTGTAAACCAGAGGCAGCACGAGAAGATGGACTTAGTTTCTATCTTCCTCCATAACAAAGTTTTATATGGAGAGCAATCTCATATCGCAAGATATAAGACCTTGAACGAATTACTTCAAGCGAGGTTGGCTGTCGGGTCATCTGTAGGGGACATGTCCTTACGATGACTACCTATATTGATGAGCTCACAGATCTGGAGACCATGTTGAGAAACGGGTCATATACTGACTTGATTCTACAGTCCCTACCTCCTACTTACGTCCAGGGGAAGAAAGTTATACTTCCAGATGAGGGCACCCTGAAGGAAACCAGGGTGACACCCGCTCTGCTTATTAGAGAATCTTCTTCTTCTGGATCCAAGGCGGAAGCCAAGGGTGAGAAGAAGAAGACTTCCACAACGCTGATATGCGGTGTCAGTAAGGTAGAAGGACAGGGAAGGGCAAAAGTTTTAGGGTTAACAGTAGGGAAGGATGGTTGTTCCTGTTGTTATGGGAAGGGGCATTGGCAGAGGGATTGCAGGGCTTGGAAAGCCAGAATCCAGGATCCGAAGCATGTTGTGGCTTCGACTTCGGTTGTGTTTGTAATTGAAAACTGTATGTCAATTAACTCTACTTCCTGGGTACTAGATACCGGATCAGGATCTCATATCTGTAATTCGTTACAGGCTTTGAGAAACCGTAGAGTTATCAGGGTAGGTGATATGTCTCTCAGAGTTGCGAACGGAATGAGCGTGGATGCTGAATCAGTGGGGGAATATCATCTAGGACTGACAAGTGGGCAGAAATTGATTCTACGTAACTGTTTGTATGTACCTAGTTTCGCTTTCAATATCATATCAGTGTCCCTGCTTTCTAAAGAGGGATATGATTTTACATTTGTAAGCGATGTGGTACACATCCACCTAAATCAAGTTCTGATTGGGTCCGGTACATTAGAGGACAGTATATACGTATTGAATCAAGCTCAGGTTTTCAGTGTCAAGAACACACTTAAAAGAAAGTCTCCAGAAACAAATCAGGCTTTCTTATGGCATTGTAGACTGGGTCACATCAATGAAACACGGTTGACGAAGTTACATAGAGAAGGATATTTGAATCCGTTTGAATATCAGCCTTATGCCACTTGTCAATCTTGTCTCATGGGAAAGATGACAAAGACTCCGTTCACTGGACACGGAGTAAGAGCGAGCGAGCTCTTAGGACTCAGACACAGCGATGTATGCGGTCCAATGTCTACATATGCGCGAAGTGGTTATTCCTATTTCATTACTTTTACGGATGATTTCTCTAGGTATGGACATGTCTTCTTGATGAAGCACAAATCCGAGGCTTTTGAGAAATTCCGAGAATATAAGAATGAAGTGGAAAAACAAACAGGCAAAAGTATCAAGACACTAAGATCTGATCGAGGTGGTGAATACTTAAGTGCCGAGTTCCTGGGTTACCTAAGAGAGAATGGAATTCTTTCTCAGCTTACTCCTCCATACACGCCATAACACAATGGTGTATCGGAAAGGCGGAATCGAACCCTATTGGATATAGTTCGTTCCATGATGAGTAAGACTGAGTTACCAAGATCCTTCTGGGGTTATGCGCTAGAATCAGCTGCATATCTTTTGAACCAGGTTCCAACCAAGACTGTTCCTACCACACCATATCAGATGTGGAGTGGGAAGAAACCCTATCTTAAGTACCTTAAGACATGGGGGTGTCCAGCTTTTGTAAAAAAAGAAGCATGCGGACAAGTTCGAGGCACGCTCAGTACAGTGTAAGTTTGTGGGATAACCAAAGAACTCCAAGGGGTATTTTTTCTATTACGCAGAGGAGAAAAAGGTATTTGTTTCTCGTCATGCCCACTTCTTGGAAGCTGAATTTTTAGAAAATCAGAAGAGTAGGAGCGCAGTAGAACTGGAAGAAATTCCAGAACTACAATCTATTACTGAAAGCTTGGTGGAACCAGATATTTCAGAAGAAAGGGACATCCCAGCGCCAATCCACCGAAGTAGTAGGCAGTCTCATCCGCCCGAGAGATACTACGGTTTTCTCATAGACGGGGATTGAGAGGATTGCATCATTGATAATGATGAGCCTACTAGCTTCCAGCAAGCCATTCAGAGCAGGGACTCGGTAAAATGGCTGGATGCAATGCGGACCTAGATGGAGTCCATGTACACCAACAAAGTATGGACTTTGTACATTGCTCCAGAAGGGGTAAAACCCATAGGATGCAAATGGATCTTCAGAAAGAAGATTGGTGTAGATGGAAAGGTTGAAACCTTGGATATAGTGCCCTCAGAGTCAATTATTGGATCGCAGGCACGTGATTGCAATGATTGAGGGATGACCTATACCGGTAGGACAGTCTTACTCGAGAGTTTTGTATACTATCTGGTTTGTCTTTATCATCGTGTAAATGCTTTAGGTGACATTGTAGTTCACTATTACACGTTGATAGAGAATAGTATGCTACCATGGTTTGTCTTTATCATCGTGTACTGCTTTACGTGACCTTATAGGTCGCTATTACACGTTAATAGAGCCCTTAGGATTCTTGCTTGACTGCCAGCAGTATGATGGCGATCATATACGTGGGAGCTGGGGTCTATAAGCACATACTTAAAAGGTCCCTAGTCGTGGGAGTTTTGAGACTGGGCATCGATACTCCATTAGTAGACTAGTGTATACAGTCGAGACCCCGACGAGGGGCGGTGGCCGGTCTCACAAGCCATTGGTGTCAGTTGGTTCACCTAAGATGTATACATGTGCTCATTGGGTTATGAGTACACCGGACAGGACTCGCCGGGAACATGCTAGTTAGTATTATACCTGACGTCAGATAGCAGTTCCCTGGTGACATGTGTACAGGTTAGTTCATCGACTTGAGATTGTCATTTGTCTCGTGTGAGTTCCCACTGTGCTTTGATTACTACCCTACCACGGCTCAAAGGAGTCGTGCAAACAGGTTTTAGTTGGGTACAGGCCCGAGCCACATGGAGGCAGTGAGCGGATCGGCAGGGGTTTCGTCTCACCCGGTATTGGGGGTGAGATCGCGCTGTGTCTAGGAAAGCCATTACACGAAGTCCTTGGCCAAGGCAGGAGATTTACTGGTAGGTATTCCAGTAGTATCTCAGGGTGTTCTGGGCTACACTCCGACACGACTTTTACCGCTTTCGGGGGTCTGACTTTTACCAACCCCCTAGGCCCGCCATGCGATGCTCATAGACGAACAGACCGGACTGTACGGATATTGTCACTGACAGGCTCAGTAGGCTGTCAGGATGAGTTCGCTCATCGACCTCCCTTTTAGTCAATACCTGGTAGCTCGTTACGTACAACTAGTACCACTGACGTGCTAGTGGTTAAATCCACTGCCAAAGTATTAACGAGTCTTTAGAGTCTCTCATAGACAGTTTCTCAAGTTTCGGGCGAAACGTTGTAGAGGCCGTATGATATATGGCAGGGTCCGATCATATACGTGCAGTAGTGCACGGATCATGATCGGGCGGATCATACAGTGGGCTTTGGTTTAAGCCGGATCCTAGTATTAGATTTGTTGGATTACTTTAGTCTCATCGCATTCGCATTCAGTCGGAATGCGGATGCAGGTATGTATATGCAGGTGAGGGGTATCCTTGTGATCCGTCACGAGTTTACTTTAGATGTTGCCGTATCTTTTTATTGTTGTAAACATTTGGGTTAATGTTTACAAATGGAAATTGTGAGCTTAAGTCATCATTTTGTGCATTAAATGAGACATGTACTTCATAGGTGACTCATGGTCTCATTTCTTGCGCAAATGTCATATTATTTGATGGATTTGTGAGTTGAAATGATAAGGAGAGAGAGAAGGGCAGCCATATGAGAGCTAGCTCTTGTATTTTTGATAAGGCTCTCTCTCATTTTATCATTGCAACAACACACAAAAGAAAGTTCTTCTTCTTCTTCTTGATCTAGCTTACAACCTCCATTAATGGCATCATCTCTAACCTCCTTCCATACAATGGATGCAAGAGACAAAGTGATCACACACATTTTCTACATCACCTTGGACACGTCGGCTAGTGAACTTCGTGTCCGAGTTGCTTCGGACGAAGAAGGAGCCCGTAAAAAGAATCGAAGATGTGGTGCCCTTTCCGACGAGGAGACCGGAGATTGGAGATGCTGCGAGGAGCTTGGGATGGTGGCCAAAGACCGAAGGACACGGATCGATCGGTATTGCTTTTCTATCCCTTCTCTAGATAGCTAGTTGTAGGTTAATGGTTCGATCCGGGATTAAAGTCTGCGATAGCGCCGGTTTCTAGTTTAAGAAAAGTTTTCGTTTCCGCATTTTGGTATCGGACAGACGGCCGGAGCGCTACCGTAGACTTACATGGTATCAGAGCCACGCCATTAACCTTTATTAGCGTGCTCTAACGTGTTTAGAATTTCGATCGAACGAAATTTCCAAAACCGTGATTCCAATTTATGCAGTTTCTGTCGAATTTTTTTTGTCGTCAAAAAATTATTTTGAGTGCGTCAGAAAATCAGGCAGGCTTTTTTATGAGAGCTAAGAAAATTTGGTGCACTGATATCCCTGTAGCGCCGCGAAATCGCGGCCGTACCCACATTTTGGCCGCGGTTTTGCCGCAGTACTGTAGCCACACTGCACCAAATTTTCTGAGGTGGTCTCTGAATTGGATTTGGGGTTTCTGGTAATTTTATTTTTGGCCCAGATTATTTTGAGTACTGGGATTTGTGCTTAGGGCCTACTTCGGGAAATTTTGTCGGTCGAAAATTTTAAATATGTTAGTTTACAGTACTTACATTATATCTGCGACCGTTAATGTTATTTGATCGGTAAATCTTGTCTAATTTCTATAGCTCTTTTAGACGGATTTGCGAACGTGACATTCACGTTGATGTTCTGTGTTGTGCTGTGATGTTGCGGATTTGTCGTGGTGGATAGCCTGGATGCAATGGTAGTACAGTTTGGTTGTATTTGTACATTTGATATTGCGGGGCGAGCGTCCGACATGTGGACTGCCGTCACTGCCTGTTTGTATATTATTCTTTTAGAGCACGACCGGGCTGAGGTCGATGTACCCGTTGTATATATATTTTACTTTCTGTACTAGGATTACCCCGCGGAGGGGTGCACGGGTTGCCGGGTTCTAGAGGGCAACTGGCCCGCATCTCATGGCTTTGAGACGGAGGGGGCTTCACTCTAGAATTGCCGGGCAATTCTCCGCACTCGTAGGGGGTACAGGTTGACCCAAGGAGGGGTGCTCAAGTTACCTGATTCCGTGAAGTGCTGGGTGGTTCATTCACGTTGTTGAAGGGGGCTGCCTCGCATAAGGTTTTGGCGGGTAACTTGCCGCGCCCATAGGGGTCTAGGATTTCATTGCACAGGCTATCCACACGACCAGGGGAACGTCGGGTTTCAGTAGCGGCTCTATGAAACCCGGGGATCCCAGATTATCTGTATTGTTCTGTGATGCTTATTACATTTCTGTGATGTTGCATTTTATCACGCCATGAGCGAATATTATATATTGATATATGTATTAGTAGATGTTGTATATGTTTTACACCCGCGCTGTTAGTTATATGTATGCCCTAGAGGCCATTACTGTACATAGGATGTATATTGTAGTGGATGCTAGGACATATATAGGGAGGACTTTCTTGCTCGACATGATAGTATGCTATCTGGTTACCCTTTACCTTAACGTGTATGCTGATTGTCTCTCTGTTACATGTTGGTAAAGCCCTTAGGATCTGTACTTGACTGCCTTGACTATGATGCGGATCATACTAGTGGGGACATGGTAGTCCATAAGTACATCCTTCACAGTCCCTAGTCATGGGTGTATCGAGACGGGGCATCGATATACCAGAGTAGACTAGCGTATACCTTCTCGACCCATACAGATGGGCGATGGATGATCCCATATCCATTGGTGTTTGACATCAGAGATGATATACGGGTGCTCAGTAGAGACTGGGTACACTGGACGGACTCGCCGAGAACTCCCAGATGGTATTATACCTCACGTCAGATGGCAGTTCTCTGGTGACACTGGTACAGAGTAGTCTGTTGACCCGAGATCGTCATAGAGTCTTGTGTGGATCCCACTGTGCTTTGATTTCCATCTTACCACGTCCAAGAGGGCGTGCAAAACGGTGGTTTTTGGGTACAGTCCCGAGTCACATGGAGGCAATGAGCGATAGGAGGGGATTCGTCTCTCCCGGTATAGGAAGTTGATGTTGCGCTGTGTTCGATTGGCTATAACAGGAAATCCCTGGCCAGGGTTGCTGAGATTTACTGGTAAGTGTTACCAGTAGTTTCTCGAATAGTTATAGACCTCATATCGACACGACTTATTGAGCTATTGGGGTCTGACGTATACCACCCCTAGGCGAGATATGCGACATATCAGACGATCAGACCGGACTGTACGGTAGTGTTACTGGTCGGATTCACTGGAGTGTGAGCGGGCTTGCTCGTCGATCTTCAGATCGCTCAATACCCGGGTGGCCGTTACGTTTGGCAGACCGCTTGCGGCTTGTGGATGCTTGATATGATCATCATCTGCTGCCGGCGTATTGACGAGTCTTTAGAGTCCTACACAGAGGTTTCCTGGCTCAAGCGAAACGAAATAGGAGCGCATATGAGATATGTGCGGGACCGAGAATAATGAGTGTATGTGATACCGTATTTCATTCTCGCGATGAATGTATCGAATGGTTGTATGCGATATAACCTAGTTATCGATTCAAGCGTTGATCCGATAAGCCGATACATTGTATACTAGTCGGTTGTGTGCGACATGACCGGATCATTGAATCAAGTGTTGATTTAATGATTTAATGCATAATTATATATTTGATATATTACTTTGCACTAACTAGTATTGGTTCACTTTAAACGGATTTTCTCACTTGGTTTGTGCACAAAGTATATGTGATATACTTTAGTACACATCTATGTATCATGTTTGATGATGCTTGCTATTGAGGTTAAGTGTGAAGAATTAAACAATGGTTAAGAGATGATTAGGGTTTGCTTTATCATTTTATTTATTCATTTATTTATTTAAATGAAAAAGATTATGAGTTATGATAAGAATGGAGGCCATTTTTGTTTCTTATTGGATGCTTCATGAACATTTGACTTTATGCCACCATTCTTGTCATTTTCCTTAACCCTAACCCACTCTAATCACCATGGTTAATTCTCTACACCTAACCCTAGTTAGTTATGATAAGTATTGGATTTTCTTTTTGATTAAAAAGAATACTTATCATAATTCTAGGCTCATCTTCTTCTTCTTCTTCAAGTGAGCAACCTTGATGCCATTCATGGCAACTTGTGTTCTAGTGAGCAAAATCCAAATCTAAAGTTAACCCACCTCCTATTTCTTCATCCTCTACCTATTGCCAAGTAGTAGAGTGTGTTTCCTTCATAAGATTTTAGGGTTTGGTGAAGGTGGAGCTTGATCTATCGATGCCTCGACGTAGATCATCTTCGGCATGGACATCGACGACCTAGCTTGCCCATTCTCCGACGAAGCCGACTCTAGAGCCCGGATTAGATTTGGACAGCGGAGACGACCTCGTTGCGGAGCCGTGGAGGTGGAGGACCGGATCTACAAAGGTTGTATTTCCGTATTCCCTTAGTTAATTGTTAACTAGTTCTATATTCGCCTAGACATCTAGCCAACGATCCGTACATTAGGGTTTGTAGGAACCGTAAAATTTGAAATTGCCATGGTTGATGGCTTGGAAGACCTCACTAGTGTGCCTAGGAACCCTACAGTGGTATCAGAGCCTAGCTAGAGCCTTAGGCGAAGTCCACACGGAAATTGAAGTCCGAACGAACCCGGAACTCCAAAACAATCTTGCTCTCTGTACATTTTTCAAAACAGTGCATTTTTCCACATTAAAAATATTCAGAAAAACATGCAGGCAATTCTAAGAAAGACTGTAAAATTCGTGCACTCAATTCCTTCAAAGCGCCGCGCTTCCGCGGCACGAGCATGGCTCGTGCGGCGGAAGAGCGGCCGTTTTGTCGTTTTGCGTGACTAATTTTATACAGTAATTCCTCTTTTGCTATGTTGGTTTTCCTGGGAATTTTTAATTGTTTTTCAAGAGTTGAAAAATCTGCAGTTGTTTTGGGGATTCGGTGTTTCGATCGGGGTATCAAATTTTGTCTGTGTGGCTTTCCGGATAAATTTTAGAATATGTTAAAAAGTTCGACCGGATATAAATACCCAACTTTTCCCCTGTCGGGAAATTTCCAAGTGTTGGATTTTTCCGTAGTTTAACGACGTTCTAAGTAGTGCAAGTAACGCAATGGTCCCTCTAGAAGACACAAACCTTAACTCGATTATGTGACCGTCTTGAACTGCCCTTTGAACATTCGGGTTTGGGGCAGTACGGCATGCCACATGTGAGGCGTTGGCTTGACCCTTCTACGGCTGGACCGTTGGTACTGAGGTACGAACTGAATGTTGTTAGACTTATTTCATGTGTTGATCTGTATCGGGAAAACTTGGGTATTCGACTGTTCGATCGGAAAGTTTAGCATTTTCTGTTTATCTGGAATGTGATACAATAATTGGAATTCACAATAGTTATGTGATAACTAAATGAATGTTATAAACGTAGCAGTTTAGTCTCACTTGATCGGTTGCCACGGAATTTTGATGTGATCAAAAGTTCGTCGCAATCACGTAGCGTACGCGGATACTCGCCGGGTAAACTTAATAGACAGCCTCACTCCATAGCCCCGACCAAGTGACTATAGGAGAACCCCGTCGCCGAAAGCATCCGTTCGGGTGCTCGCGGTAGCGGTATTCCGCCTTGGTGCACTTCGTCGACGGTATCAGGGGTGCGGCCGCCTACTGAAGTTTGCGACGAGTATTCGATCAGGATGTCGGGAATCTTGTTGAATTACCCGACTTGATATTGAAAAGTGTTTTCGATTTTGAGACTAAAATGCGGGGTTTATAATTGTTAGGCATGTGATGTCTAAGGTATTCATTTGATTAGGCATGCGATGTCTATGCAGATTGCGGATTCCAACTGTTGTAGTTTTACACTTTCTTTTCTGTGACCGTAAGTGTAATATGTGATATCGCCGGTTTCGTTGCTATATGTCAACGACAATTGGGATGCGCATATTTACTTACGTTGATGACATGTGATGTTATGTGTTGCTGGATATGTTATATTGGATCATCGTGTTTGAATAGCCGGGGGTTTTTATGTGAGATGAGTGTTTTTCATTTTCATTCATGTAAAAACTTGTATGTAATATTCTTTTATTGGGACGCTTCCAGGTTGCGGAAGTAGTCACCTGTTGTATATTATTTACTTTTCCGCACTAGGATAGACCCAAGGAGGGGAGCACAAGTAGCCGGGTTCTGGAGTCCAGTGGGAGACCAACTCGAGGAGTCGAGTCCAGGTCTCCTAACTCTAGAATTGGTAGGGTTGCTTGCCGCTCTCGTAAGGGTCTAGGGGTGTGGGTTTGGCTATTCATCACGACCGTGGAATCCGTGTTTTATACTGGCTCGTATTGAAAACACGGACGTCCTAGTATATCCAATATTTCATATGTTTCTTCTGCTGCGATATCTGTGATGTGATCATGTGATGTTCTGTGATAGATACATATATAGTATATATGATATATTATAGAGATGTTACTTATGTTTTACACCCGCGCTAGCCCTGCCCTGCTCTGTCGTTAGTTACCTAACCTAACGGTGCACGAGGGGACATCGAGGTGAATGCGGATGGCATAAGTGTACGTCATATCTATCTGTGATGTTTAGGTATTTAAATGATGGGACTTCATTAATGTGATTAATGAAAGATAAGAAACCTAAGATGTTGTAGAATCGAATTTCAAATTAAAACAGGTAGCTACAGTTCTTGCTATGCACAGCGGTATATGTGATATATCCTGCACCTTATTCGATGAGGAAAGGACCGAGATCCCTTCACCGGGAGTGATTCCTTTAGCAATAACTGGCAGATGCTACACACTCGGTTTGTCTTTTGATTGCTTTTAAGTGTTTTTGCTTTGCACAGTGATATATATGATATATCCCGCACCTCATTCGACGAGGAAAGGACCGACGATCCCTTCATCGGGAGTGACTCCTTTAGCAAAACTAGAAAAGCCTCAAAAACACTCCATTTCAAAATTCATTTGATTCTACAACGATATCAAGTTCATTACGCAATAGGTTTTCAGAAAAACCTGTCGTAGCCCTCCGTCATTTCAGATAAGTATTAGTTAGTATTCGTGCTGCGGTTGTTTGGCATGCGTCAAGGCGTAGTGTACGGTAGCTAACTAGTGCTTATCTGCTAGCATATGATGCGATTGGATTAGGGTATTCGTACGGCGTTGTTTGGCATGTGTCAAGGGTCGTGCGGGTGGGTTTAATTCAATCAGGAAATGACGGGTTGAACTTGACTAGCAGACTATGGGTTGTTTGGCATGCGTCAAGGTCATAGCGAGCTAGGGGCAAAACATTATCGGGAATTTCAAGTGTTGAGATTTGCAATGAGATTGCATACCTTCTATGAGATAGTTGGATCCCGATACCCGCTGCGAGTAAGTGTTACTCCTGGGAGAGTTTTATACATTGCAATTAGCCGATCAAGTAGGTGTCTAGAAAGGTGTCAACGAGGTTACGCCTCTGGGAAAACGAGGTTTACAGTAATTAGGTTCGTGCGAAAGCACGGGGGACCTCCCTCAAAGTACCGACACTGGCCTGGCTGAAAGATTGGCGAACTTGTAGTGTGTAATTAATCCCGGCTAGTCTTTCCTTTTAGGGTTTGAAGGAAGATTTGATAAAAAGCAGTGGGAGCCATCCTGATTAGATAAAATAATAACCAATCTATTCTTGACAGAGCGCACGCTGAGTGTTTTCTTCTCTCTCTCTCCTGGTAGCGACCATATCACGCCTTAATCAAGATAATAATACGGAATATTGATCGAACCCGCTTGTTATACTGAGCTGGGGAACGTTGGTCCCGCTCCAACTTATAAATGTTATAAGACAGAGCAGGAAATTGGGGATTACCAGAATTCCCGTGCCGCCCAAACGAGGAGAGTGCATGATGATGCATCATCTTCGGGTGTGTTCATTATATAGAACTGTTTCTCAGTATCCTTTACGTCCTGGGTATGTGATACCAGATCAGGATCCCAGATATGTAATCTGTTACATAGGGCTACAGAAAGGTAGAGAACTGAGAACGGGTGATAAGTTTCATAAGGCAGAAAACGGGGCAAGTGTTGCAGCCAAGTTTGTTGGTCACTGTCACCCTGTATTACTAGAATACATTGATTCTGAACGAATGTTATTAGATACCGAACCTGATATACAAAATCATATCAGTTTCTTTATTAGTAAAGAAAGGATATAATTTTGTATTGTTGGATAATGTTTTGAACATTTCCTATATCAAAAGTTGATCGGATCAGGCACGTTATCTAAAAGCATTCATGTTCTAAATCAAACTACAGTTCTAAGTATATGGAACACACACAAGAGGAAGAGTTCAGAAATGAACGAATCCTTCTTGAGGTATTGTAGACTAGGTCATATCAATGCGACCCGACTAGCTGAGTTACATTTAGATGCATATTTAAATCAGTTTGAATTTACATCTTGTGAAACTCGTCAGTCATGTCACAAAGATAAGATGACCATAGCTCCGTTTACAGGAAACAGAGAAAGAGTTAATGAACTCTTGGGATGATACATGTTGATGTATGTAAGGTCCCCAGTCTACACATGCCAGGACAGGTTCTTTGTACTTCATTACATTCTATGATAATCTCTCAAGATTCAGTCATATGTTCCTGTTGAAACATGAGTCCGAACCTTTTGAGATATTCACAGAATATAAGCGAGAAGTAGAGAACCAGAATACGGGTATAAGTATTATGTCCTTTGATGCGATCAAGGAGGAGAATACTTGAGCACGGAATTCCTGGACTATTCTAAAGGAGAATGAGATTCTCTCTCAGCATTACTCCTCCGTATACACCATAGCACGATGGTATATCGGGGCGGAGCAGATACACCCTATTTGATATGGTGTGCTCTATGATGAGTACTACTGAGTTACCTATTTCCTTTTTGGGAGTTATGCACTTGAGAAGCTGCATACCTATTGAATAGGGTTCGAATCAAATCAGTTGCCTACCACTCCATATGAGATATGGTATGGAAAGAGCCCATGTCTTAAGCTAGTTAAGATTTGGGGTTGTCCGGCCTATGTCTAAAAGCAAAATCCGGACAAGCTCAAGGCAAGATCTGTTATGTAGAACTGGAAAGGTTCCAGCTATACAAAATACAGCAGATGATTTGGTACAACCAAAGGATTCAGTAGATACCAACGAACCTCAGCCTCTCCGCCGATCTAGTAGGGTTCCTCACCCACCTGAGAGATACTTCTGTTTCTCTATGACAGTGGGAGCGAGGATTGCATCATGAGATGATGACCCAACTAGCTTCGAGCTGGCCATCAGGAGTAAGACTCTGTAAGAATGGCTGGATGTTTATCGATCTGAGATGGAATCCTTATACACCAACAAAGTATGGACTTTAGTTGCTATATCTGAAGGGTTAAATCCCCATCAGGAGCAAGTATATCTTGAGAAGATTACTTGGTGTAGATGGAAAAGTTGAGACTTTCAAAGCTAGACTTGTTAAAGCTTTTCGTCATCGACCAGGCGTGGATAATGATGAAACATTTTCAAGTAGCTATGCTTAAGTCCATCCAGATCCTACTTGCCACGGCTACATACCATGACTACGATATCTGGTGGTTAGGTGTCTTGACTGCTTTTCTAAATAATAATTTGGAAGAGAGCGTTTATAAGTACACAGCCAGAGGGCTTCGTAGATAGTGGGAGCAGCGGAAACGTGTGCAAGATGTTTTATATGATAAAGCAGGCATCGCGGAGTTGGAACATCTATTTTGATGAATTAGTCAAAGAAGTTGACATCATCAAAATGGTAGATGAACCTTGTATAAACAAAAAGGTAGTAGGGAGTATGGTGACGATCCTCGTAGAGTACGTGGATGACATACTCTTGATAGGGAAGGAGTTTCTTATGCTACGCTCGATCAATCTCCGCTTATCACTAGGATTCTCCATATAGGATCAAAGTGATACCTACTAAATCCTGGATTTTGGATCTATGAGATAGATTTAATTGGATGTTAGGATTCTCACTAGTTGTAGTGAGATGGTATCAACCGATCCTGGGGAGAATCACTTGAAGGGTTCCAGGGTGATAAAGACGACTGAATGTCAGTTGCAGGCATTGTCTTTACCCTCAGTAAAGGGACGGTATGTTGGAAGAGTTCCAAGCTAGATACCGTGACATACTAGACGATAAAGGCAGGATACATCGCTACTTAAGATGCTACCAAAGAGGCTGTTTGGGTGTATATTGGTTCATGAGATGAACTATGTTCCTACCATTGTGAGACAATGGAGTTGTGGCTTATGCCAAGGAACGCCGGTCCCATCAGTGATCCAGACATATTCTAAGGCAGTATCACTTGATCATGGAGATGGTTGATCTCCAGGGAGATCGAGGTTAGGAGAGTAGACTCAGAGGACAACACAGCGGATCCACTCACAAAGGCCTGTTCCCAGAGAGAGACTTTTATGGGATGGTTGAGTATGAGATACTGCAACCACTGCTACAGATGGCCCTAGTGCAAGTGGGAGATTGTTAGTTATATGTATGCCCTAGAGGCCATTACTGTACATAGGATGTATATTGTAGTGGATGCTAGGACATATATAGGGAGGACTTTCTTGCTCGACATGATAGTATGCTATCTGGTTACCCTTTACCTTAACGTGTATGCTGATTGTCTCTCTGTTACATGTTGGTAAAGCCCTTAGGATCTGTACTTGACTACCTTGACTATGATGCGGATCATACTAGTGGGGACATGGTAGTCCATAAGTACATCCTTCACAGTCCCTAGTCGTGGGTGTATCGAGACGGGGCATCGATATACCAGAGTAGACTAGCGTATACCTTCTCGACCCATACAGATGGGCGATGGATGATCCCATATCCATTGGTGTTTGACATCAGAGATGATATACGGGTGCTCAGTAGAGACTGGGTACACTGGACGGACTCGCCGAGAACTCCCAGATGGTATTATACCTCACGTCAGATGGCAGTTCTCTGGTGACACTGGTACAGAGTAGTCTGTTGACCCGAGATCGTCATAGAGTCTTGTGTGGCTCCCACTGTGCTTTGATTTCCATCTTACCACGTCCAAGAGGGCATGCAAAACGGTGGTTTTTGGGTACAGTCCCGAGTCACATGGAGGCAATGAGCGATAGGAGGGGATTCGTCTCTCCCGGTATAGGGAGTTGATGTTGCGCTGTGTTCGATTGGCTATAACAGGAAATCCCTGGCCAGGGTTGCTGAGATTTACTGGTAAGTGTTACCAGTAGTTTCTCGAATAGTTATAGACCTCATATCGACACGACTTATTGAGCTATTGGGGTCTGACGTATACCACCCCTAGGCGAGATATGCGACATATCAGACGATCAGACCGGACTGTACGGTAGTGTTACTGGTCGGATTCACTGGAGTGTGAGCGGGCTTGCTCGTCGATCTTCAGATCGCTCAATACCCGGGTGGCCGTTACGTTTGGCAGACCGCTTGCGGCTTGTGGATGCTTGATATGATCATCATCTGCTGCCGGCGTATTGACAAGTCTTTAGAGTCCTACACAGAGGTTTCCTGGCTCAAGCGAAACGAAATAGGAGCGCATATGAGATATGTGCGGGACCGAGAATAATGCGTGTATGTGATACCGTATTTCATTCTCGCGATGAATGTATCGAATGGTTGTATGCGATATAACCTAGTTATCGATTCAAGCGTTGATCCGATAAGCCGATACATTGTATACTAGTCGGTTGTGTGCGACATGACCGGATCATTGAATCAAGTGTTGATTTAATGATTTAATGCATAATTATATATTTGATATATTACTTTGCACTAACTAGTATTGGTTCACTTTAAACGGATTTTCTCACTTGGTTTGTGCACAAAGTATATGTGATATACTTTAGTACACATCTATGTATCATGTTTGATGATGCTTGCTATTGAGGTTAAGTGTGAAGAATTAAACAATGGTTAAGAGATGATTAGGGTTTGCTTTATCATTTTATTTATTCATTTATTTATTTAAATGAAAAAGATTATGAGTTATGATAAGAATGGAGGCCATTTTTGTTTCTTATTGGATGCTTCATGAACATTTGACTTTATGCCACCATTCTTGTCATTTTCCTTAACCCTAACCCACTCTAATCACCATGGTTAATTCTCTACACCTAACCCTAGTTAGTTATGATAAGTATTGGATTTTCTTTTTGATTAAAAAGAATACTTATCATAATTCTAGGCTCATCTTCTTCTTCTTCTTCAAGTGAGCAACCTTGATGCCATTCATGGCAACTTGTGTTCTAGTGAGCAAAATCCAAATCTAAAGTTAACCCACCTCTTATTTCTTCATCCTCTACCTATTGCCAAGTAGTAGAGTGTGTTTCCTTCATAAGATTTTAGGGTTTGGTGAAGGTGGAGCTTGATCTATCGATGCCTCGACGTAGATCATCTTCGGCATGGACATCGACGACCTAGCTTGCCCATTCTCCGACGAAGCCGACTCTAGAGCCCGGATTAGATTTGGACAGCGAAGACGACCTCGTTGCGGAGCCGTGGAGGTGGAGGACCGGATCTACAAAGGTTGTATTTCCGTATTCCCTTAGTTAATTGTTAACTAGTTCTATATTCGCCTAGACATCTAGCCAACGATCCGTACATTAGGGTTTGTAGGCACCGTAAAATTTGAAATTGCTATGGTTGATGGCTTGGGAGACCTCACTAGTGTGCCTAGGAACCCTACACGCGCTAGTCCAGTCCCCGCTCTGTCGTTAGTTAAGTAACCTAACGGGTGATGACGGGACCCAGTGGCGAATGCGGGTGGCATATACGTACATCATATTTTCGTTCTTTTGTGGTGTGATTAATTGATGGGACTGTATTGATTCGGATCAATGCAAGCTAAACTAACCTGTTTGATGTTGTTGGAACATTTTTCAAAAAGCTGTTATTGCAAGGACGTTCTCTTTTGTTTTGCACAGTGGTATTCGGTTATGAATATCCAGCACCTCAGTCGACGATGCAAGGGCCGAGATCCTTTCACCGGGAGTGACCCCTTGGACAGAAGTTTGCGTCAGGGTAATAACTTCACTATAGCGATTGCCTTTTTGCTTTGCATTGTGGTATTCAGCTGGAATATCCTGCACCTCATTCTACGGGGAAAGAGACGAGATCCCTTTACCGGGAGTGACCTTTTTAGCAAAGGTTTTCGCCACTATATTTTTATAAAAAGCTATCCGGTTCCTTCAACGATATCAAGTTCATTACGTTAAAGGTTTTTCGCCAAAAACCATTCGTAGCCCTCCGTCATTTCAGACGGGTAGCACTTAGTATTCATACTATGTTTGTTGGCCAAAGTCAAGGCATAGTGTATGGTAGCTATTTGTTACTTTTCTGTTGCATAGATAGATGCGTTGGTTTGGGACAGTCGTACTGCTTTGTTGGCCAAAGTCAAGGGTAGGTACGGGTGGGTTCAAATTAACCTGGATAATGATGGGTAGAACTTGACATGTGACTTATGATTTGTTGGCCAAAGTCAAGGTCATAAGAACATGGGGTAAAAATCACATCGGGAGTTTCTAAAGAAACTGAACTTGCCAGATATGCGCATACCTTCTGGAGTGTGATAACGTGAGTGGATTCCATCACATTATCATGCGATGATAGTTGGATCCCGATTCCTACTGATGAGTTGGTTTACTCCTCGGGTGATCCCGACTAATTCTTCTTTCAGGTTTGGAGGAGAATTTGAGGTTACTGTGGGAGGTTTCCTGATTAGGTAAATTGGTAACCATTCTGATCTAGGTTTGAGTGCACGCAGAGTGTTTCTTTTCTCTCTCTCTTTGGCAGCGACCATGACCCGACCCTTGACTATGACTCAGTGACCAAGTTAACCGAACCTTGTTAAAAACACTGGCTTTTGGATTGTCAGAGTTGCATACCTCATTGCCACTCCTACTTTTACCCTTTTGTCCAGAACACCCCGTATTACTACGAACATCCACTTCTATTGGATAAAACCATCGTATGGTTATATACGAACTCGTAGGAACTCATTCGAGGATGGTTTCCGGTTCTGGAGAAAACGAATAGGACTATTCAGTTGTCTTTTCCTTTTACCTTCTCTTAGGTTGCGAGTGTTCCTTGGATTAGGACAGTACACCTTTTACGCTTATTGGATAGTCTTCATCCAAACCATAGGCAGATGCCGAACGGTAGGGAATGAAGAAAACCATTTAGCCTAAAAGGTGTACATAAGGTATTAAGTAAAGACAAATAAAGGGATTAGTAAGAGGGCAAAGTAAATTGCGACTGCTATTCACGACCAAACCAAGTATTTCATCGCCACTCCTACTTCACCTTTGCATTTCTCCGGAACACCCCGTATCACTACGAAGATCCACAGTTTATTGGATACTCCATCGTATGGTTATATACGAACTCGAAGGGACTTGTTCCAATTCGGGGATGGATTGTGGTTCAGGAGAAATAAGAATAAGGTTTATTCAGTTGTCTTTTGTCTTTACCTTCTCTCGCATTGCGATTGCTCCTAGGATTAGGACAGTACACCTGTTACGCTTATTGGATAGTCTTCTTCCAAACCATAGGCTGGTGCCGAACGGTAGGGGAGGAAGAAAACCATTTAGCCTAAGGGGGTGTACAGAAGGTAATGACTAAAGACATATAAAGGGATTTGGAGAGATGGCAAAGAAATTTACGGTTATAGTTATAAATCTGATAATGGAAGAGGCATTGCTAGGAATACCCGGATACCCCTTCGAAACATTTACATGTTTCAGTTTCACTGTGTATTGTTAAAAGAAAACTGATTTCCCAATTAGCCCTTACTCCAGGGTATGTATTTACCAGGTTTGATTCTCACATCTGTATGGTTTTACAGATGATGAGTGGGAGCAAGTTATTGGGAATTGGGTGATCATCCTCATTATATCGGAATTCATTGTAATTGGTGATATTTGAGGAAATCTCCTGGGTTGTTTGCCGGACGGCAAATATTTGGTTTTGAATATCCGTTGTTATGCACCAATTTCAAATTGATATATCTGTACGTTTATTTTTATAAAGTGAGATATAACTTTTTGAAATTATGTCTATGACATTTACCTATATCAGTGGATGGTTAGGTAAGGAGCATTAAACAGCGGTGTAATTCTTCTTAACCATAAGTACGGTTTTCAACCTACGACACACAGCGAATGAGTTATTAGACTCAGGGGACTTATACAGAGTATTGTATGTTGTTCAGTGTCCATGAGGACAGAGGGGTTGGTACTCGTACTATATTCTGTTTACTTGTGACTTCTCTAGTTCTTAGACATGTGTTTCGTAGAAATGCAAGGTCTAAGTTTTGAGAAGTTATAGGTATATGAATAAAGTAGAGAACCAGGTATTGCAAGTATCAGTATTCTTCAAGGCGATGGAAGATGTAGATACTTATGTATGGTATTCAGTTGATTGTAATGATTATGAGAACTTGCTTCTTTATCAGGTTACTCATATCTGGATGTATTCCTAAGTTGAGTAATGCTGATCGGCCTCTCTCTCTATTTAGTTGACATGCACTGGAGACAGCTGCATGATTTGAATCTGGTTCCAATTAAATCAGTGCCTCTGTTTCTATATTGGATATAGAATAGTTCATATCTTAACAATGTTAAGGTACGGAGAGTTGTCCGGCTTATGCTTAAAACCAGACTCTGGATAACTCAAGGCACGTTTCTGTAATGGCTGTTTGTGGGTTGACCCGGGCTATGATGAGGGTTGACTTTCTACCATCTGGAAGATCAATAGTGATATTGTTCTTAACTCGCCACAGTTTTAATAAAAATGGACTTTTTCAGAAAACAGTAGTAGGAGTATGGTAGAACTGGAAGTGATTCCAGAACCGCAAACGATAACTGAAAATTTAATAGGACCTAAAGATTTAATATGGTTTGACATTCCATTGGCCACTCCGCAGATAAGGTAGGTAACCTCAGGCACTCAAGAGGTACTTCGGTATGCTCAAAGACGGTGACAGGGAGATTCTTGTTTACCCAGACTTGACACTACTGTTTTTTCAGACTATGAGACCCCCGACAGGAGGATGAGTATAGCGTCGTTCTGAACTGGCTTTAAAAGTGCACGAGTATATCATTCTTCCAGAGGGTTGTCGTAGTCAGTGGGAGCAGCGGAAGCATAGTGGATAAGTGGCTTATGTCTATTTATAGACTAAAGCAGATATAGCGGAAATAGATCATCTATTTCTGATGTGACAGTCATAGGTTTGACTTCATCAGAATAGGGGATGGATCTGTTAAGAAGGTAGTAGGGTGTGATGTCCTGGTATTTGGATGACATACACATAGTAGGAAGTGAAATTCCTATACTACGATCGGTTATACTTTGGTTGTCACACAGTGGTTTCTCTATATGGAAAATGGATATTATATCAGATATTCCGGTTACTAGATCTATGGTTTTAGATCTAAATTTGGGTAGTTTCCCAATCTGGGTACTTAGACAGCATTCTAAAGGTGTTTTAGAATGGACGACTCCTGGCACCGTAGTGTACCTGCAGGTGATGAAGTCACCCTCTCTAAAGGTGTCTTACAGACTAAAGGGGAGAGGGATGTGCATGATTGGCAGATCACTTGCTTAGGCAATTGAGTCAATCATAAGATGTCAAGTACCACACCAGACATTGTTTTTGCACTAGATGCAATAGATTGATATTAATCCTATCATGGAGAAACGTTCGGAAGCAGTTTTAGAACATAAGTGGATGTTCTAGGGATATGATAACAACAGCCTTTTTTAGGAGACGGTTATCATTCCAGGCATCCAAGGTGACCTGGATGATAGAGTGATTGTCAGAGTTATAGTTTTCCCTCTGACGAGGGGCAGTAGTTTGGACAGATGGTCCAAGCGGATACTGAGGGAGGCATGGCGCAGGGTACTGATTAGGATCAGTTGACGATACAATCTAAGAAGTTTGGATTTGGAGTTCATTTATGAACTAGGTCCCATCAGATATCCAGACATATTCTAAGACAGGTATTGCTCATTTCGGGAGATGGCTTTCTCCGCGAACTTGAGAAAAAGAGAGACATAGAAAGAAACATTAGGGCGGATCCACTCACTGAGGCTATTCCTCGAACGCAATAGTTTCGCAAACGGGCTTTATGAGACTGATTAGTAGAGGAGTTGGGTGTTCGGTATCACACAGGCTGTGAGTATGCGACATCGCAATAATTAGCCTTGAGTGCAAATGGGAGATTATTGGATATAGTGCCCTCAGAGTCAATTATTGGATCGCAGGCACGTGATTGCAATGATTGAGAGAGGACCTATATCGGTAGGACAGTCTTATTCGAGAGTTTTGTATACTATCTGGTTTGTCTTTATCATCGTGTACATGATTTAGGTGATATTATAGTTCACTATTACACGTTGATAGAGAATAGTATGCTACCATGGTTTGTCTTTATCATAGTGTACTGCTTTAGGTGACCTTATAGGTCGCTATTACACGTTGATAGAGCCCTTAGGATTCTTGCTTGACTGCCAGCAGTATGATGGCGATCATATACGTGGGAGCTGGGGTCTATAAGCACATCCTTTAAAGGTCCCTAGTCGTGGGAGTTTCGAGACTGGGCATCGATACTCCATTAGTAGACTAGTGTATATAGTCGAGACCCCGACGAGGGGCGGTGGCCGGTCTCAAGCCATTGGTGTCAGTTGGTTCAGCTAAGATGTATACAGGTGCTCATTGGGTTATGAGTACACCGGACAGGACTCGTCGGGAACATGCTAGTTGGTATTATAACCGACGTCAGATAGCAGTTTCCTGGTGACATGTGTACATGTTAGTTCATCGACCTGAGATCGTCATTTGTCTCGTGTGAGTTCCCACTGTGCTTTGATTACTACCCTACCACGGCTCAAAGGAGTCGTGTAAACAGGTTTTAGTTGCGTACAGTCCCGAGCCATATGGAGGCAGTGAGCGGATCGGCAGGGGTTTCGTCTCTCCCGGTATTGGGGGTGAGATCGCGCTGTGTCTAGGAGAGCCATTACACGAAGTCTGTCACGCCTCGCTTCCCTGTGTACGGTGAAGGGGATGCGACGAGGTCCGCTACGTATTTACTATGAAGTAAATACGCTAAGCGTATCTAAGCAATATAATGGTAATTCACAAGAGACAAGAGATATAAAAATAACAACAACTTTATTAATAACATTCTTTTGTACAATGCATGAAAAGTAAATACATCTGAAATAAAAGCGATGCCTAAACAATGGCATAACAGGAAATGAAAAATACTGAATAGAACAAGGTACAATGTCTAGAGCTCGGGGTCTTCGTGGAACTGATCCAAGTCTTCACCGGTGGGCTCGATCTCTGACGGGTCCGAAACACCTGACGACATTCAAAGAAGAAAGAAATAGAATGTCGTCAGCGAACAGGTCGCTCGGTAAGTCCCAAAGATAAGGAAAGAATTAGAAAAGACAGAATAAGAGGTATCTTCTAAAAAGTTGTATAATATTGTAGAATATTGTGTTTACGTTGTTGTTTGTAGCTTGGTACGGAAGGTTGCCAGTGTATACGAGAGGGGTCTCAGTATGCTAGAGACCAGGGCAAACGGAATGTACAAGGAACCGTTAAGCCACGGTACAACAGCAACGGAATATAGGTTAGGTGTCTTAATCTTACCGTCTCGTGCCACTTCTAACACCTTCCGTACCAATCTACCCCTTAAACCCCGTAGTGTTTTGATTGTATCGTTGTATTGTATTGTATAAGTTGGATGACTGACCAAAACCATGATATCAGTAAACAGAGTGTAACTGCATAATCAGGTAAATGGAATAACGGGATAATGGATGTATATCCATGGATTGATTCAGTCAAGTTGTATATATTGATAACTGGATTCTGGGATTCAGTATTCATATTGAGTTGGAATATTAAAGAATGTAGATTGACTTGAATCATATTCAAGTCAGAAATAATCAGACTCAAACCCGAGTCAGACAAAAGAAATGTAAATCGAAGTTCTATAATTGTTAGGGTCCTTAGGGTAATTTATAAAACTTGAGGGGGTTTTATGTAAAAATACTTTTGTATAGTTTTCAAGATACACCCCAAGTATTTATTATTCGTTTTTATAGTTATAATGAGTGTAATTTTATTTTGTGATATTTCTAGTGAAAATATCCTAATTACATAAATAAAGGTATTTATCTGTAATATTGATTTATTTGGAATTCATGGTATTTTAATGTAAAATTTATTCTTGTGATTTTTAGAAAAAAGTGGAATATTTATATTATAACAAAATAGATCTTTTAATGATAATATACATATATTTATACAAAAATAATTTCAATAAATATTTTATATTTTAAAAGTCTCATTTTCTTAAGATGTCGTATTTTAAACCTTTCGAGACCGAATGCTCCTTGCGGAGGTCTGAATCTCGCACTACTAAGCCCGAGGGTGCACGATAAACCGTACTATCCCTAACGGGTTCCCCAAAGGTGGGTTGTAGTGGCGCTTTGCAAAGATTTTATAAATACTATCCTTTAGAAAACGGTTTTATAAAGTAAAAGGTATTTATTTGCAAAAGTCGATTTTCCGTATTTTAGATTCTAGGGTTTTCTATTTCAACTAGACTATTTCTAAATGGTCTAAATGACAAGTCGTTAGAAACCTCAAATCGCCTCTTCACCGCCAATTGTGGCCAGGTAAGTACAAGTGAGGAAGGAGGGATCCGCTCACGAATCGTGAGACGGGCCTATTAAAATTACCTTTGCTTACTTGCCTAGCCTAGACACCACAAAGTTAGGTTTAGATAAACGATCGATGTCCACAACTTATCTTATTTTCCTATTAAAAGATATTTGTTTTAAAAGTGTATCAAACCTAAAACTTTTAGAAAATGTTTTATTAAGAAAATGGTATTTAAATGTTAAATCTTGTTTTATTGTATTCTAAGTTTTCAAGGTAGCGTGTTATGTTTGCATATGAGTGTGTGAGGAGGTAGGTCATTACCTCGTGATCTACTTTAAGGTTTAGCAATGTTAAGGGGGTTAAATGTGAAAACGAAACGTTGTGGTATTTAAGTGAAAAAAAGTACGATAAATGGAAACGTTATCATTTCATATGATAAAACCTGTTCAAATTGTTTGTTAAATGATTAATAGTCAACATAAAGATGTTTAAGCATGATGGAATTGGTGATAAGTGAGATTTTATAGAAAACCGAACCGGAAATCGGATTTCTTTCGATTCCGTCGGGTTTGTAAATTCGTATTTTTATGAAAGAAAAGAAAGATAGAAAGGGGGACTTACGGGTTTGGACAACACTAGAGAGTGAGAGGGAAGTAGGGGGTTTGCCGGTGCGTCGAATCGTCGTTGAGAGCTCCTAGCACGATCACCGGAATTTCGCCGTCGATTTCGTCAGCGCTTCGCCTTTCGCTCGTTTCCAACGTACCAAAGTTCTCTTGGAATTTTGAGAGAGTGGACTCAGAAATTTAGGATGAGAGGGTAGAGGGTAGGGGGTGTATTTATAGGGTTAGGCTAGGGTTAGGGTTTTTAATTAAAAAAAATATAAAAATTATATAAAAATCATTAAAATTTGGAGTAAAAGAGGTTTAATATGCTCTCTGTAACCGATCTAGAAATTTAGTGTGTGCAGGGAGGTTGACTAGGTCAAGATGCTCAACTTCTATGTTGGCGACTCGGCCGTCCGACCGAGTCCGGCCGGCGGCGCTGGCCCGAGTCGGGCCGAGTCGGAGGGTCGATGGGTGGGGGGTCTCCTGGGGTGATTTATGGTGTATCTAACTTTTTATGTGTAGAAGGAATTTTGTGAGAAACGCACGTGTAACGGTTGGTATTCTAAAAAATCAAAAACAAAATAATATTAAAAATAATGTGGGGCATGAGATTTGAACTCTGGTGGCTTGGTTCAGCAGTGCAAGGTATTACCAATGAGCTACAAGCTCCTTCTTGTAATTATAGAGTGAAATAAATACTTAAAGAGATATCAGCAACAATAAATACTCCAATTATACATTGAATTTAAATCAATTCTTTGTACATTAAAAATGGAGTTGTTACAAAGTCCTTGGCCAAGGCAGGAGATTTACTGGTATGTATTACAGTAGTATCTCTGGGTGTTCTGGGCTACACTCTGACATGACTTGTACCGCTTTTGGGGGTCTGACTTTTACCAACCCCCTAGGCCCACCATGCGATGCTCATAGACGAACGGACCGGACTGTATGGATACTAACAGGCTCAGTAAGCTGTCAGGATGAGTTCGCTCATCGACCTCCCTTTTGGTCAATACCTGGTAGCCCGTTACGTACAGCTAGTACCACTAACGTGCTAGTGGTTAAATCCACAGCCAAAGTATTGACGAGTCTTTAGAGTCCCCCACAGACAGTTTCTCAAGTTTCGGGCGAAATGTTGTAGAGGCCGTATGATATATGGCAGGGTCCGATCATATACGTGCAGTAGTGCACGGATCATGATCGAGTGGATCATACTAGTGGGCTTTGGTTTAAGCCGGATCCTAGTATTAGATTTGTTGTATTACTTTAGTCTCATCGCATTCGCATTTAGTCGGAATGCGGATGCAGGTATGTATATGCAGGTGAGGGGTATCTTTGTGATCCGTCACGAGTTTACTTTAGATGTTGCCGTATCTTTTTATTGTTGTAAACATTTGGGTTAATGTTTACAAATGGAAATTGTGAGCTTAAGTCATCATTTTGTGCATTAAATGAGACATGTACTTCATAGGTGACTCATGGTCTCATTTCTTGTGCAAATGTCACATTATTTGATGGATTTGTGAGTTGAAATGATAAGGAGAGAGAGAAGGGCAGCCATATGAGAGCTAGCTCTTGTATTTTTGATAAGGCTCTCTCTTATTTTATCATTGCAACAACACACAAAAGAAAGTTCTTCTTCTTCTTCTTGCTCTAGCTCACAACCTCCATTAATGGCATCATCTCTAACCTCCATCCATACAATGGATGCAAGAGACAAAGTGATCACACACATTCTCTACATCACCTTGGACACGTCGGCTAGCGAACTTCGTGTCCGAGTTACTTCGGACGAAGCGGGAGCCCGTAAAAAGACTCGAAGATGTGGTGCCCTTTCCGACGAGGAGACCGGAGATTGGAGATGCCGCGAGGAGCTTAAGATGGTGGCCAAAGACCGAAGGACACAGATCGATCGGTATAGCTTTTCTATCCCTTCTCTAGATAGCTAGTTGTAGGTTAATGGTTCGATCCGGGATTAAAGTCTGCGATAGCGCCGGTTTCTAGTTTAAGAAAAGTTTTTGTTTCCGGATTTTGGCCTCGGACAGACGGCCGGGGCGCTACCGTAGACTTACAAACTATAAGGTTAGACTTGTTGCAAAGGGTTTTCGTCAAACACCTGGTTTGGACTATGACGAAACCTTTTCTCCAGTGGCTATGCTCAAATCCATTCGGATCCTTCTTGCCATTGCTTCCTTCCACGATTATGAGATCTGGCAGATGGATGTAAAGACGTCTTTTTTAAATGGTAATTTGGAAGAGTGCGTCTATATTGATCAGCCAGAGGGTTTCATTCAGAGTGGGAGCAGCGGGAAAGTGTGCATGTTGCTTAAGTCTATTTATGGACTAAAGCAGGCATCGCGGAGTTGGAACATCTGTTTTGATGATACTGTTAAAGAATTCAACTTTATTAAAATTCCATATGAACCATGCATTTACAGTAAGATTGTAGGGAGAATTGTAGTATTCCTCGTCTTGTACGTGGATGACATTTTCTTAATAGGAAATGATATTCTTATGCTACAGCCAGTCAAAGGATTCTTGTCACAGAAGTTCTCCATGAAGGACCTAGGTGATGCCTCCTACATTCTGGGGATCTAGATCTATCGTGATAGATCTAAACGGATAGTTGGACTTTCACAGTCAAGGTACATAGACACCATACTGAAAAGATCCAGTATGGAAGATTCTAAGTGCGGTAATCTGCCGGCTTGTCACGGAATCACCCTCTACAAAGAGGTGTCTCGCAAGAATGATTTGGAAAGGGCTCGCATGTCATCTATACCCTACGCGTCTGCGGTAGGCTTTATAATGTATACGATGTTATGTACCAGACCAGATGTAGCCTACGCATTGAGCGTTGTAATACGATATCAGTCGAACCCAGGGGAGAAGCACTGGATAGCAGTAAAGAACATTCTCAAGTACCTGAGAATGACTAAGGAGATGTTCTTGGTGTATGTGTCACGACCCAAAATAGCCCGTGACTGGCACTTGAATCATATGAAGTCTATAGAACCCCATCTAATTCAAGTAAGCCAAAAGCTCAGAAATCTAAAACCATTTTAAGTAATAAATAAAGGAAATAGTTTTTATAAGTGAAGAAAACATGTTTTAAATACAAGGTTTTTACATAAGTAAGCCGAATGTGCATTTTTAAAAAGTATAGTCTTTTATGAAAATTTCGGTAGAGTTTCCTTTGTAAATACTGGCCCCGAACGGGGTACAACAAGAATAATATATATGCAATGATAAAAGGCATTCCCAAGCGAGAGCTAGCTCTTCGTCAATCGACGGTCACAACCACGCAAGCAATAATATACAACGCCGAAGGGCGAGGATCAAAACTCAAAAAGAAACTCAAATAGGCATGAAAATCGTAACACTACTACGCACGACTCTAAGGTCGAAATAATACATAACTGATTTTCTAAGTCTGAAACAATATACAAGTTTTGGTTGATGGAATTCTAGATACAATGAATAATACATGTACAATGGTGGTCCTGATGCAAAAGAACCCACCTACCAAAGCAAATCACCCGCAAAGGAAACAGTGTGCCAGAAATGCCGCCATGGAACCTGTACGGCAAAACCTGCAAGAACTGTGGCACAACGGGGGTGAGTTGCCAACTCGTGAATAGAAAATATCTACAAGCAGAAAATTGAATGCATGACATAATCCTAGGTCAATACGATCAGATATATATAAAACTCAAAGGATAAGTCTGAAGCATGATAAGGTGGCAATGTTGTAAGTCCACGTTGTACACCCCACGACTTGTGGGGAGGCGGAAATAAGAAAAACAATCATTTTATTTGAAGCAACATCGACTAACCAAAAAGATCTTTGCTAAACTATAACTAACACAAATATAGGAGTTGTTAACTACTATGGAAGAAGATTATACCTAATGAACCGTGTCCTTCTTCTTCTCGTTATCCACCTTCTCGTCGGCCTCCTCTATGTAATAGACGATCCACCCGAGAGCTTCTACTCCAAGCTTTGCCTATAATCTTAAGGTAACTAGGTTTCTCTAGTTGCTAATCAAAGTCACCTAGGTGATATAGAGTATGGATATGGATTAATTAGTCTTGCTAATTCTTGATCTCAACACATGAGAGGGTAGGATTAGGGTTTGAAGAGAGAGAGAGCTTGAGGAGAGAGAAGGTGAGCATTAGAATCATATGAAAATGTTTCTCACTTCTAATATATCATGAAGCATAAAGAAAATCAAAATAAATAAATCTAAATGATTTATCATCATGCTTCATTTAATATATGCAATGAATCATCAAGTGAGTCATTAAGCAATAAATGCTTCATTAACTCACTTGAATGATTCATCTAATGAGTCACATATGCATTTAATGTAAATGCCATATAAACCCTCAAGTCACCATACTTCTATAAGCTTCCCGCCAAATTACGAGAACGCCCCTCCAATCCGTGAAAACATGGAAAAACTTTAGACTGTATAAATCTAATAATCCGATACTAGAATCTGGCTTAAACCAAAGCCGGCTAGTAAAAACTGTCCGAACATCGTACATGCGTTTAAACACGTATGCGTCCGAACCCTTTTCGTAAAACTATACGATCTCTATATCGTTTCGCTCGGAGTAGGGAAACTCTCTGTGTGGGACTCTAAAGACTCGACTACTACGCTGGCAGTGAGTTTAACCATAGACCGCAAGCGGCACTAGCTGTACGTAACGGTCCCCAGGTAGATGTCGATAAGAAGGCCGTTGAGGAAACCTATCCGAACTCCTACTGAGCCTGATGTGACAATCTCCGTACAGTCCGGTCTGTTCGTCTAGGACTATCGCATATCGGGCCTAAGGGGGCGGCAAGCGTCAGTCCCCTAAAAGCGGTATAAGTCGTGTCGGAGCGAAGCCCATTACACCTTGAGAAATTACTGTAAAACCTACCAGTAAATCTCGCTTGCCCTCGCCAGGGACTTTGCGTATTGGCTCTCTGACACAGTGCGATATCAACTCCCAATACTGGGAGAGACGAATCTTGTCTAACCGCCACTGCCTCCAAGTGCTCGGGACTGCACCCAACTGCTACATGTTTGCACGACTCCTTTGAGCCGTGGTAGGGTAGCAATCTAAGAACAGTGGGACACACTCGAGGCGAAGTAGCAGTGTCAAGTCTGCAGACTATGCTGTACTCATGTCACCTAGGAACTGTTAACTGACGACGGGTATAATACCAACCAACAGTTCCCCGCGAGTCCTGTCCGGTGTACCCGTAACCCAACTAGCACCTGTATACTATCTTCAGTACGACGTACTGATGGCTGTGGGACAGACCATCTCCCCAACTGGGATGAGAAGAGTACACACTAGTCTACTCCGGAGTATCGATGCCCTGTCTCGATAATCCTACGACTAGGGACCTGAAAAAGAATGTGCTTGTAGACTACCCAGCCCCCACTAGTGTGAATGGCATCACAACGCTGGTAGTCAAGCAAGATCCTAAGGGCTCTATCAATACGTACACACATATTAAGATAGACAAAACCAAGTAGCATACTACCATGTTTAGCAAGACTGTTAATATAACTGTGAATATCCCAAGCTTCCATTAAGTAATATACAAGCCAGTATGATACAATAATGGACCCTAGGGCATATACACTAACAATCTCCCACTTGCACTAGGGCCAATTACTTGCATATCGAAGACCGATCATCTCGAGTAGACTCTCGAACTGAATCTGAGGTAAGGCCTTTATGAATGGATCAGCAATGTTCTCCTCTGTAGCAACTCTCCAGACCTCGATCTCCCGGCGATCTACGATCTCCCTGATCAGGTGATACCGCCTTAAGATGTGTCTGGACTTCTGATGGGACCTGGGTTCCTTTGCTAAAGCTATAGCTCCGTTGTCGTCGCAATACAACAGTATTGGATCAACAATGGTAGGAACCACCTGAAGTTCTGTTAGGAACTTCTTCATCCAGACCGCTTCTTTTGCGGCATCGCAGGCAGCAATATACTCCGCTTTCATCGTCGAGTCTGCAACGGTGTCCTGCTTGGAGCTCTTCCAGCACACCGCCCCTCTATTGAGGGTAAAGACATAACCCGACATGGACTTGGAGTCATCCTTAGCACTCTGGAAGCCGGAATCAACAAAGGCCTCGATCTTGAGGTCTTTTTCGCCGTAAACCAAGAACATCCCCTTAGTCCTTCTCCGGTACTTGAGAATGTTCTTTACTGCTATCCAGTGCTTCTCCCCTGGGTCTGACTGATACCGGCTTACCATGCTCAGTGCGTAAGCTACATCTAGTCTGGTGCACAACATCGCATACATTATAGAGCCTACCGCAGAAGCGTAGGGTATAATAGACATGCGTTCCCTTTCCAAATCAGTCTTGGGAGACATCTCTTTGGAGAGGGTGATTCTGTCACGACCCAAAAGAGCACGTGACTGGCCCTTGAACCATATGAAGTCTATAGGACTCCATCTAATCCAAGTAAGCCAAAAGCCCAGAAATCTAAAACCATTTTAAGAGTAAATAAGAAAAACTGGTTTAAAGAAGTGAAGAAAAACATGTTTGAAGTCAAGGTTTTTAAATAACTAAGCCGCATATGCATTTTAAAAATGTAAAGTCTTTTCTAAAAATTTCAGCAGAGTTTCTTTTGTAAATACTGGCCCCGAACGGGGTACAACAAGAACAATATATATGCAATGATAAAAGGCATCCCCAAGCGGGAGCTAGCTCTTCATCAATCGACAGTCACAACCACACAAACAATATAATATACAACGCCGAAGGCCGAGGATCAAAACTCAAAAGAAAACTCATAATAACATGAAAACCGTAATACTGCTACACGCGACTCTAAGGTCGAAATAATACATCACTAGTGTCTAAGTCTGAAATAATATATAAGTTTTGGTTGATGGAATTCTAGATACAATGAATAATACCTATACAAGGGTGGTTCTGATGCAAAGAACCCACCTACCAAAAGTAATTCACCCGCAAAGGAAGCAATGTGCCAGAAATGTCGCTATGGAACCTGTACGGCAAAACCTGCAAGAAGCTGTGGCACAACGGGGGTGAGTTGCCAACTCGTGAATAGAAAACATCTACAAGCAGAAACCTAATGCACGACATAATCCTAGGTCAATACGATCAGTATATAATATAAACCTCAAGAGTAAGTCTGAAGCATGATAAGGTGGCAAGTAACATCTAAACATGTAGGTAGTGCCAAATGCTCATGCCAGTGCCTCAGGTAATAACATGTCATAAATATAAGGTATGTCTGCATGAAGTAAATATGATGAAGTATCAAAATAAATATCAATACACATATATTAGCGTCCCATTCCACTAATATTGGTGTAAGGGTATATATAACAGCGCCCTCATACCCTGTTATATATACAAATGAAGTATGATCAATGTAATAAAAGTCTATATGTGATCAAGGTCTGTATAACCGTGGATCCCGTCCACCCGTCACCCAACGACAATAAACATCATGCATGTAAATGTGAGGATATAATCAAAATCATGGAAAACATCATGAAACCTGTGCCTAGCATCGGCACGTAAATCCTCATATATCGGGCATCCGTCAGTCTGGGTCAGCCCACTCTCTGATATCGGGCATCCATCAGTCCGGGTCAGCCCACTCTCTCATATATCGGGCATCCGTCAGTCCCGGTCAACCCACTCTCTTATATATCGGGCATCCGTCAGTCCGGGTCAGCCCACTCTCTCATATATCGGGCATCCGTCAGTCCAGGTCAGCCCACTCTCTAATATATCGGGCCCCACCATGTACCCTCATACGGCACCCACCCCTCGTACGGGGTACAAAATCAGAACCGATAAATCTCATTGTGGCAGCGCAAATATCATATCAAGGAAACTGGGTTTTTAAAATAAGTACATACTTTTCTTTTAAATTATCCACGGTTCCCAAATCCAGAAATATCATGAAAATGAATATCTCGATGCGTATAATCAGAAAGCATGATGTATGTGACATATAAATGAAATGCAAGTATGACAGGATATCATGCAACATGGAATAATAGTATGCACATACAAGGTCATATCCTGATGCAATAATACTACTGTGTAGTGACATGGCAATTATCGATGATGAAGTGTGTGAGCCGGCAAGCAAGTGTACGTGGAACATATACATCATCGATAATGGTGCTGGTGTCTTAACAACATGATGGTAATATAGCAATAAACACATGCAAAGCGATGTGAATTGTATGAATATGTGGGAATCGAATAATCAACGCAACAGTAAAGAATCTACATCCATATGTATATGTCATACAGTTATGCCGTTTGAAATAAGATGAATCAGGATTTTTAGTAAAATAAGGGCTACGGTGTTTTTAAGAAAGATACGTCTTTGAAAATACCCGTAGAATCCCTTTACTTGTTTTTAAGATATTCCTGATTCGTAGTTTTTGAAATAGGTATGACTCGGGTCTAGTCTAACATCTACTATGCAAACTACAGATCTAAGTATCAAGTCAATCGGGAGGGGTATGGAAACCACCTAAATCTGAGTCGATATATATATAGATATAATAGTCGGTGATCCCGCCTCAATAATATCGCGTACGATACAGCATATCGTAAGACATCCTCGAGTCATGAGTGCGGATCTATCATCAATATAGGCTCGTACGGTAAATCGTCGTACGGCATCCCAATAGCTGGGTACGGGTCAATATCACATTATCTCACCACATATCAGGTATCACTATCATCATATCACATAATCTACGGTACTGATCTAGGTCTAGTACAATCGATACCATCTATCACTGCGTGTGTAAGCACACGTCCAAAGGCCCGCTAGAGATCACATGTCGTATCCCAAATACGAATCATATTAAATCACCGATCTCGCGGCACAAAGCCCAATATCATCGACTCAACTCCAAAGTCATCCACTATCCATCAAACACAGTGCAGGTATAATGAATATGCAAGGGTGTGCGTGTAGGTGTAAATCTATTCTAGGGTTCGCGACTATGAACTACACTAGTTACTTTTAACCCTAAACTATCGATAATACACCTAACACAATATCCACGACACACTATAAATATCATATATAATATAGTATATCAACTACGGACTGCGGGGGTGCTATACGCCATCCACCCGACTTCCCCCTGTAGATATAATCTACCCACCTTGCGTCTTCATTTGTGGACGTCGCCACGCGCTTGCTTGTCCTCCCGAAGTCTTCATGGGGTACCTACATAACAAAGTATCATATATGCGCATTAAAACCCAATCAAAGCTAAAACGACACACGAAAACCAAAATGATATGCTATGGGGCCTATAGGTTAGAACCTATAGGTACGCCTCCAAAATCATCAATCAATCCTCGATATCGTCGTATAAACGTCAAATAGTCGAGGTAAAACACAATACATAAATTCAGAAATAAAAATACGGAATACGGAAACACGAATCCAAAACAGCAACTAAGGAAATATGCTCCAGATTTCTCCCTAGGTCAAATTAGACAAATCTACATGTGCCAGGGGTCTAAACTACTGGTAAGGGGGCACCAAAACAAAAACGAGGCAAATCCACCATGGTCTGGCCGCAAATTGCGTCCAGAATGGATAAATTTGCTGCCGGGAATTGGAGTTGGGGGCTAGGGTTTGGTGTGGTTGTTCCAGGGTGCTTGCACATCTCACTGTGAACTCAATTTTATTTTAGGGTTCTCGGAGTGATAGCAGATTCTTAAATACGATCACAGATTCACAGTTTTTCCCCGAAATCGTCTCATAAATCCTTATTCTGGTTTCAGTTCCAGGTTTGGGTCTAAAACAACATCACACCAGGGGTTCTAAGGTCACCACAAGCCTCAATTTCACTTTTGATTTCAGGTCTAACCCCAAACCCCTAACTAGAATTCTCTAAAGTCCACAAACGACACCATATCGATATGAAACTAGTATTGATGCATAAGAAATGAGATACTACTCTAATAGGTGCAGAAATTACCTCCTTTGGAAACTCAAGAAAATTCTTAAGTTGCTCAAAGTCCTCCAAATCCATTCTTGCTAGGCTCAATGTGTAGCTAGTGAGCTCGGGAACATTTTTGGTGAAATGGGAATAGGGTTTTGGGGTGGATTTCATGGTGGATCTAGGGTTTTTGTGAAGAGGGAGAGAGAGGGATGGCAGCAGCAGCAGCAAGGGGAGGGAGAGGAGAGAGAATGAGAAGGGGAAAATGATGGGGAATGGTTTTACAAGTCAAAAAGTAAACCCCATACCTACCTCTCTCCTAATCATCATACTTTACCTTTTCTTTCCTTTTCCTTTTCCTTTTCTTTCCTCTCTAAACCCTTCTCACTAGAATAGTAACCCCAAAACAAACATGGTGGAAAAATGCACAAGTGTAAGAAAAATGATATGTCCATGTTTTGCACAAAAATGATAAAAAAACCGATTAGCGATTTTTAATCGCGATTAGCACTAAATTAGCATATAACTAATCATAAAAACTTAGAAAATGGCATAATTGCATAAAATACCCTATTTTAGAATTTTCCATAATTTTTCCAAAATTTTTCCCATTTATTTGTATTTAATAATACCGAAATATTAAAATATTTAATAAAATGATATTAAATTATAAAAATTCCCAAAAATAATATTTTATTTTTTTGAAACGTTACAATCTTCCCCCCTTAAATAAATTCGGTCTCTGAATTTAAATTTAAACCCCCCAAGTACTAAAACATTTCAGTAAAAATCCAAATTGTCGGGGCTCCGAAAACATCAATACACAGCGAATATCATAAAAATGTACTGCTCTATAAGAAATCAATCCTAAAAAGGTATATATAAGAATATCCTGTGCGTCTCGTGCGCAAGGAAATCAAAGTCCATATATGTGCCATAAATGGACACAAAACAACATCTAGGTGCAACGGGTGTGCACGAAACATCTGTCATAGGCAACGTGTGTGCCTGACAGCAAAATCAGGTGCATTTGTCATGCACGAAGAATTCCGATTTAGTGCATCTGGCATGCCCCAAAATCGTATATCAAAACACTAAAGGTGCATGAAAACTATGCTGGAAACGTAAATCACATCACTGGCATAAAATAGGCATGAAATCACAATCAATATATCAAATGTAATAACTATGCGCAAAATATAAATACCCAGTGGGTGCTTAAAAAAATATCATGAAACTCAGTCATAAAACTAAATCATGCAAACAGAACGCCCAAAATACCGAAATTCAAGATGACGGATACGTGATAATCGAATCACAAAATCACAAATCATAAATACCATCGTCGGTAATTCCTCCTTCAAGGTCGAGTAGGTGTCGGTGCATCCAACGCTAGCAGCGCAAATTATCTACTTGCCTCTTGCTCACGGTCTGGCGTCCTCTGTCTCTGGGTCCTTATCTTCCCTGTGGATTACCTATCTCGCAATTCATCGGCTCATCGGCCCTGTCAGGTGTGCTAACGGGGAGGATTCCGTTCTAGCACTTCTCTGGTTATCTCTCGGTCGATCCTCATGACCACTTGTAAAGCAGCATGTCACTTGCGTCGGCCTCTGATTCTTTGAATGCACATCACACATCTGATCCTGGGTGCAAACATCATTGCAGCAGTGTCCTGGAGGAGTCCTGCTCAAGGTCCTGCCGATCTTGCCTATGCCGATCTGTACGGAGGCTGGTACTCTTGCATAATCTCTTCTCGCTCAATGGACATCTGTGTCCTCAGCACCGCATTCTCTCGGAAATTGGTCGCATCCCAACGCCTCTGTAAGCATATCAGGTCTCTGGTCTCGACGGGAAGAAATGACAGCTCGTCAGCGTCTCGTACGAACCTCTTGTCCCGCTTGTCTGTATCATCGTCCACTTCGACGTCATGTCTCTATTTGCGCACTGCAATGCTCTCGGCTACGGTCAATCCGAAGTCTATCTTAAATTTCCTTTCTGCCGAATTACCCGGAAGTCATCGTCCATTACTGAAGCTAACTCTTGTTCCGGAACAGCTGCATACTCATCGTGCCTTTTTCTGGAAGATATATCCATAAACAATGACTCTGCGTGCATATCATATCTCTGATGTCAGCGGAGTGGAACGTCATCTCGTCGAACTCTCTTGCGAACTCTTTACTTCACTCTGCTTCAATGTCAACTGATTCGGACTCGTCTCATCGTGGCTGTATGGACGGCGCTCCAACGGCTATACTCGTATTTGGAGTCTCCCAAGAAAAGCATCCCATCATATGATATCCAAATGATGTCAAATCATTCGATCGACTCGTCAGACCTCATAATCCCCCAAGAGATCAACATCTTGAGTACAGTTTAATAGTATCGAGTACATGCCACAGCGTCGGTGGTCTTGTCGTAGAAGGGCAAACCCAAGCCTCACTAATGGCGCCGCGGAACTGCCGCAAACCCTAAGGTTCAAAGGCTTTCACACGGTCATTAAGTCGAGTTAGGGTTTCATTCTTCTAGAGGGTCCATGGAATCTCCTGCATGTCTTTCCATATACTTTAAACTTGGAAAATGGGCTCCTGACATTCGATCGTCTCTATCGACTCTCAACGAACCTGCGCGTGAAGTCGTCTCTAGCTGGAATCAATCTATCTGATGACCTCGCATCGGGGTAAGCGAACGAACCACATGTCCTAGTCATTCATTCTCAGGTGACTAGCGACTCACTATCATCACTCTAAGTATATACTCATGCTGCAGTAGCTCCAATCATCTGGGTGACATCTCGTGGTTTGCAGCAACAGCTGGCTCATTCGTCAGTACACTGAACAGCGCCTCAATCCTCCAGGAAAGGCGATACATTGGCGGTCATCTCTACATCGGTCTGCTCTAGATCTGAGTAAGACTCTCCACACTGGAAATCTTCAACTCAACTGGGCCTGCTCCGGTGCATAAATCGAACGAATCACCTTCGTCTCTCAAATCGGGTAGACAAGCTATCATCTGTCTCATATCTTCCTGGAAGCTCCGGCGATCTCAGCTCGTAAGCTCCGGAAGCGACATCCTATCAATCTCAGCAACAGCTGGTCCATCTGTCTGCATGGTAGGCGACATCATAATCTCTGAGGTATGCTGTACATCAACAGTCCTCTCTCAACTGGCAGCTCTAACAGTGATCCGATCATCCGGTGTAAAACCAAGCACTCGCCTCCACAAAAGGTCACAATCATCAATACTAACTCGAGACGTTCCTATGTCACCAGAAAACACAATGGTCGGCCCTAGTACCAGGCGAGCTCGCCCTGACCATAACACTAGCAGCACCTCAACTGCGCTCAACAATGGCGACAGGAACCTCAATCGAGTATCAAAGAGAGCAGATCAATGGCAAGAAAGAAAACAACAGATCCAGAATGGATACATGATCATAAGAAGGAACGGCATCAATGAAAGTATGATCATGGAACTAATAGAATTGAGGATCTCAAATGGATGTATAATCATGGATATGAAGAGAATCACTGATCTCGAAAATATGTACATCCTAAGGTTCCTTAAGCGGAGTAGCGTATCGTTAGTATGCCGCGGAACATACCCACGGTACGTCACTCTACTTTAGTCACCTATTCCATCAACCAAGGGTCATCCTATGCGACGAAAGTTCGGGTCTAATACCCCCTCGACTAAGTCTAAGTTCCGTAAGGTCAAGCCTAAGTTCCATATATATATAGACGCCCTAGGCTCCACATAGTCAAATTTAGACTCGAACCAAGGTCAACCTAGCACTCTGATACCAACTTTGTCACGACCCGAAAGAGCACATGACTGGCCCTTGAACCATATGAAGTCTATAGGACTCCATCTGATCCAAGTAAGCCAAAAGCCCAGAAATCTAAAACCATTTTAAGAGTAAATAAGGAAAACTGGTTTAAAGAAGTAAAGAAAAATATGTTTGAAGTCAAGGTTTTTAAATAACTAAGCCGCATATGCATTTTAAAAATGTAAAGTCTTTTCTAAAAATTTCGGCAGAGTTTCTTTTGTAAATACTGGCCCCGAACGGGGTACAACAAGAACAATATATATGCAATGATAAAAGGCATCCCCAAGATGGAGCTAGCTCTTCGTCAATCGACGGTCACAACCACACAAACAATATAATATACAACGCCGAAGGGCGAGCATCAAAACTCAAAAGAAAACTCATAATAACATGAAAACCGTAATACTACTATACGCGACTTTAAGGTTGAAATAATACATCACTAGTGTCTAAGTCTGAAACAATATACAAGTTTTGGTTGATGGAATTCTAGATACAATGAATAATACATATACATGGGTGGTTCTGATGCAAAGAACCCACCTACCAAAATCAATTCACCCGCAAAAGAAGCAGAGTGCCAGAAATGCCGCTATGGAACCTGTACGGCAAAACCTGCAAGAAGCTGTGGCACAACGGGGGTGGGTTGCCGACTCGTGAATAGAAAACATCTACAAGAAGAAACCGAATACACGACATAATTCTAGGTCAATACGATCAGTATATAATATAAACCTCAAGAGTAAGTCTGAAGCATGATAAGGTGGCAAGTAACATCTAAACATGTAGGTAGTGCCAAATGCTCGTGCCAGTGTCTCAGGTAATAACATGTCATAAAAATAAGGTATGTCTGCATGAAGTAAATATGATAAAGTATCAAAATGAATATCAATACACATATATCAGCGTCCCATTCTACTAATATTGGTGTAAGGGTATATATAACAGCGCACTCATACCCTGTTATATATACAAATGAAGTATGATTAATGTAATAAAAGTCTATATGTGATCAAGATCCCTATAACCGTGGATCCCGTCCACCCGTCACCAAATGACAATAAGCATCATGCATGTAAATGTGAGGATATAATCAAAATCATGGAAAACATCATGAAACCTGTGCCTAGCATCGGCACGTAAATCCTCATATATCGGGCATCCGTCAGTCCGGGTCAGCCCACTCTCTCATTTATCGGGCATCCGTCAGTCCGGGTCAGCCCACTCTCTCATATATCGGGCCCCACCATGTACCCTCATACGACACCCACCCCTCGTACGGGGTACAAAATCAGAACCGATAAATCTCATTGTGGCAGCGCAAATATCATATCAAGGAAACCGGGTTTTTAAAATAAGTACATACTTTCCTTTGAAATTATCCACGGTTCCCAAATCCAGAAATATCATGAAAACGAATATCTCGATGCGTATAATCAGAAAGCATGTTGTATGTGACATATAAATGAAATGCAAGTATGACAAGATATCATGCAACATGGAATAATAGTATGCACATACAAGGTCGTATCCTGATGCAATAATACTACTGTATAGTGACATGGCAATTATCGATGATGAAGTGTGTGAGCCGGCAAGTAAGTGTACGTGGAACATATACATCATCGATAATGGTGCTGGTGTCCTAACAGCATGATGGCAATATAGAAAAAAACACATGCAAAGCGATGTGAATGGCATGAATATGCGGGAATCGAATAATCAACGCAACAGTAAAGAATCTACATCCATATGTATATGTCATACAGTTATGCCGTTTGAAATAAGATGAATCAGGATTTTTAGTAAAATAAGGGCTACGGTGTTTTTAAGAAAGATACGTCTTTGAAAATACCCGTAGAATCCCTTTACTTGTCTTTAAGATATTCCTGATTCGTAGTTTTTGAAATAGGTATGACTCGGGTCTAGTCTAACATCTACTATGCAAACTATAGATCTAAGTATCAAGTCAATCAGGAGGGGTATGGAAACCACCTAAATCTGAGTCGATATATATATAGATATAATAGTCGGTGATCCCACCTCAATAATATCGCGTACGATACAGTATATCGTAAGACATCCTCGAGTCATGAGTGCGGATCTATCATCAATATAGGCTCGTACGGTAAATCGTCGTACGGCATCCCAATAGCTGGGTACGGGTCAATATCACATTATCTCACCAAATATCAGGTATCACTATCATCATATCACATAATCTGTGGTACTGATCTATGTCTAGTACAATCGATACCATCTATTACTGCGTGTGTAAGCACACGTCCAAAGGCCCGCTAGAGATCACATGTCGTATCCCAAATACGAATCATATCAAATCACCGATCTCGCGGCACAAAGCCCAATATCATCGACTCAACTCCAAAGTCATCCACTATCCATCAAACACAGTGCAAGCATAATGAATATGCAAGGGTGTGCGTGTAGGTGTAAATCTATTCTAGGGTTCGTGACTATGAACTACACTAGTTACTTTTAACCCTAAACTATCTATAATACACATAACACAATATCCACGACACACTATAACTATCATATATAATATAGTATATCAACTACGGACTGCGGGGGTGCTATACGCCATCCACCCGACTTCCCCCGGTAGATATAATCTACTCACCTTGCATCTTCATTTGTGGACGTCGCCACACGCTTGCTTGTCGTCCCGAAGTCTTCATGGGGTACCTACATATCAAAGTATCGTATATGCACATTAAAACCCAATCAAAGCTAAAACGACACACGAAAACCAAAACGATACGCTATGGGGCCTATAGGTTAGAACCTATGGGTACGCCTCCAAAATCATCAATCAATCCTCGATATCGTCGTATAAACGCCAAATAGTCGAGGTAAAACACAATACGTAAATTCAGAAATAAAAATACGGAATACGGAAACACGAATCCAAAACAGCAACTAAGGAAATAGGCTCTAGATTTCACCCTAGGTCAAATTAGAAAAATCTACATGTGCCAGGGGTCTAAACTACTGGTAAGGGGGCACCAAAACAAAAACGAGGCAAATCCACCATGGTCTGGCCGCAAATTGCGGCCAGAATGGATAAATTTGCGGCCGGGAATTAGAGTTGTGGGCTAGGGTTTGGTGTGTTTGTTCCAGGGTGCCTGCACATCTCACTGTGAGCTCAATTTTATTTTAGGGTTCTCGGAGTGATAGCAGAATCTTAAATACGTTCACAGATTCACAGTTTTTCCCCGACATCGTCTCATAAATCCGTATTCTGGTTTCAGTTCCAGGTTTGGGTCTAAAACAACATCACACCAACAACATCACACTAAGGGTTCTAAGGTCACCACAAGCCTCAATTTCACTTTTGATTTCTGGTCTAACCCCAAACCCCTAACTAGAATTCTCTAAAGTCCACAAACGACACCATATCGATATGAAACTAGTATTGATGCACAAGAAATGAGATACTACTCTAATAGGTGCAGAAATTACCCTCTTTGGCAACTCAAGAAAATTCTTGAGTTGCTCAAAGTCCTCCAAATCCATTCTTGCTAGGCTCAATGTGTAGCTAGTGAGCTTGGGAACATTTTTTGTGAAATGGGAATAGGGTTTTGGGGTGGATTTCATGGTGGATCTAGGGTTTTTGTGAAGAGGGAGAGAGAGGGATGGCAGCTGCAGCAGCAAGGGGAGGGAGAGGAGAGAGAATGAGAAGGGGAAAATGATGGGGAATGGTTTTACAAGTCAAAAAGTAAACCCCATACCTACCTCTCTCCTAATCATCATACTTTACCTTTTCTTTTCTTTTCCTTTTTCTTTTCTTTCCTCTCTAAACCCTTCTTACTAGAATAGTAACCCCAAAACAAACATGGTGGAAAAATGCACAAGTGTAAGAAAAATGATACGTCCATGTTTTGCACAAAAATGATTAAAAAAACCGATTAGCAATTTTTAATAGCGATTAGCACTAAATTAGCATATAACTAATCATAAAAACTTAGAAAATGGCATAATTTCATAAAATACCCTATTTTAGAATTTTCCATAATTTTTCCAAAATTTTTCCCATTTATTTGTATTTAATAATACCGAAATATTAAAATATTCAGTAAAATAATATTAAATTAAAAAAATTCCCATAAATAATATTTTATTTTTTTGAAACGTTACAGATTCCGTGACAAGCCGGTAGATTACCGCGCTTTGAATCTTCCATACTGAATCTTTTCAGTATAGTGTTGATATATCTGGACTGCGAAAGTCCCAATATCCTCTTGGATCTATCATGATAGATCCGGATCCTCAGAATGTAAGAGGCATCACCCAGGTCTTTCATGGAGAACCTGTGTGACAAGAATCCTTTGACAGATTGTAGCATAGGAATGTCATTTCCTATCAATAGAATGTCATCCACGTACAAGACGAGGAATACGACAGTTCGTGCTGCAATTTTACTATATATACATGGTTCATATGGATTTTTTATAAAGTCATATTCTTTAACCGTTTCATCAAAATAAATGTTCCAACTCCGTGATGCCTGCTTTAGTCCATAAATGGACTTAAGCAACTTGCACACTTTCCCGCTGCTCCCACTCTGATTGAAGCCTTCTGACTGATCCATATAGACGCACTCTTCCAAATTACCATTTAGAAAAGCCGTCTTTACGTCCATCTGCCAGATCTCATAATCATGGAAGGCGGCAATAGCAAGTAGGACTCGAATGGATTTGAGCATAGCCACTGGAGAAAAAGTCTCGTCATAGTCCAAACCAGGTCTTTGACGAAAACCCTTTGCAACAAGTCTAGCCTTATAGGTTTCCACATGTCCATCTACACCAATCTTTTTCTTGAAGATCCATTTGCATCCTATGGGTTTTACCCCATCTGGAGCAAAGTCCAAAGTCCATACTTTGTTGGTGTACATGGACTCCATTTCGGCCCGCATTGCATCTAGCCATTGTACCGAGTCGCCGCTCTGGATGGCCTGCTGGAAGCTAGTAGGTTCATCATCATCAATGACGCAATCCTCTCTATCCCCATCTATGAAAAAATCGTAGTATCTTTTAGGCGGATGAGACGGCCTACTACTCCTGCGGAGGGGTGCGGGAATGTCCTGTTCTTCTTGAACTACTGGTCTTACCAAACTTTCAGTAGTAGTTTGTGATTCTGGAATTTCTTCCAGTTCTATTTCGCTCCCACTTGTTTTCTTTTCTAAAAACCGCTGTTCTAGAAAATGGGCATTACGAGAAACAAAAACCTTTTGTTCCTCTGCGTAATAGAAATAATATCCCTTGGAGTTCTTTGGATATCCCACAAACTTACACTGTACTGATCGTGCCTTGAGTTTGTTCGCATGCTGCTTTTTAACAAAAGCTGGACATCCCCATATCTTAAATATACTGAAGATGGGGTTTCTTCCCACTCCACATCCGATATGGCGTGGTAGGCACAGTCTTGGTAGGAGCCCTGTTCAGAAGATATGCCGCTGATTCTAGCGCATAACCCCAGAAAGATCGCGGTAACTCAGCATTACTCATCATGGAACGTACCATATCCAATAAGGTTCGATTCCTTCTCTCCAATACACCGTTATGCTGTGGAGTGTATGGAGGAGTAAGCTGAGAAAGAATTCCTTTCTCTTTTAGGTAACCTAGGAACTCGGCACTTAAGTATTCACCACCTCGATCAGATCTTAGTGTCTTGATACTTTTGCCGGTTTGGTTTCCTACTTCATTCGTATACTCTTGAATTTCTCCAAAAGCCTCGGATTTATGTTTCATCAGAAAAATGAATCCTTACCTAGAGTAATCATCCGTAAAAGTAATGAAATTGAAAAAACCACCTCTTGCATGTGTAGACATTGGACCACATACATCGCTGTGTATGAGTCCGAAGAGCTCGCTCGCTCTTACTCCATGTCCAGTGAATGGAGTCTTTGTCATCTTTCCTTTGAGACATGATTGACAAGTGGCATAAGTTTGATATTCGAACGAGTCCAAATATCCTTCTCTATGTAACTTAGTTAACCTTGTCTCATTGATGTGACCTAGTCTACAACGCCATAAGAAAGCTTTATTTAAATCTGGAGACTTTCTTTTTAGTGTGTTCTGGACATTGAAAATCTGTAATTGGTTTAAGACATATATACCGTTATCCAGTGTACCGGACCCAATCAAACCATGATTAAGGTGGATGTTAACAACATCGCTTACAAACGTGAAATCATAACCTTTATTTGATAACAAGGAAACTGATATGATTTACACGTTAAACTAGGTACACAAAAACAGTTATGTAAAACCAAAATATGTCCACTCGTCAATCCCAGGTGATAATCCCCTAAGGACACAGCTCCCACGCTAGCTCCGTTAGCAACCATCAGGGTCATATCACCACCTTCAGCACTCTACGGTTTCTTGTAATGAATTGCATATATGAGATCCTGATCCGGTATCCAATACCCAGGAAGTAAAGTTGATTGACAGATAATTCTCAATTACAAACACACCTGAAGTCGAAACCACAGCTTGCTTCGGTTCCTGGTTCTTGGCGTTCTACGCCTTGCAGTCTTTCTTCCAGTGCCCTTTCTTATGACAATGGAAGCACTCATCCTTGGCCACTACTGGCACCGCAATCCTTTTCTTTCCCTTCGCTCCCACCTTACTAACACCTCCTCTAGTTTTGGTGGCGGCCTTATTCTTCCTTTCTTTGGCCTGAGCCTTGGACTCGGAAGAAGAAGCACCGCGAACAAACATAGCGGGTGTTTCCCTTGCTTTTTGCAAGGTGCCCTCTACACTCCTCAAGATGTTAAGGAGTTCTGAAAGTTCAACTTCTTTTCTTTGAATGTTGAAATTCAGAATAAACTGGGCGTAGGTGGAAGGAAGGGACTGGAGAATCAAGTCTGTATAGAGCTCATTATCCAAAGTCGTCCCAAGGTCTGCGAACTCTTCAATATAGCCAATCATCTTTAGGACATGTTCTCCTACTGATGATCCGACGGCCAATCTCGCCCGAAACAAGTTCTTTGAGGTCTCGTATCTTGCTATACGAGATTGCTCTCCATAAAGTTCCTTTGTATGGAGAAATATGGCATCAAGATCCATATCCTCATGCTTCCTCTGATGTTCATTATTCATCGAGGCAAGCACGATGCACTTGGCCTTCGCGCAATCTAACTTTCAGGTCTTGCGGATTTCCTTATCCGTATTACTGGATTTAGGACCAGGGACAGCAGGTGCCTTAGCGGTGAGGACATACCCTAATTTGTCATAGGTCAAAGCCATTTTGACATTCCGCAGCCAATCTTTATAGTTTGGCCCTGTCAATATATTTTTCTCTAATAGTAACTTAAGGCCAGTCATGTTTTGGGTCGCTGCAATGAGAGAGAGAGGGAACACTTTAGCTTGATGCTCTTGCAAGTTTAGAGTGGTTTTTATTTTATCTAAACCGGATGGCTCCCACTGTTTCTCGAATCTCTCCTCAAACCAAAAAGGAAGAACTAGCCAAGACTATTCTCACTGTACAATACTTGCTTAACCGTTCAGTCAGGCCAGTGTCGGTATTTCGAGGGAGGTTTTCCAACGCTTTCGCGAAGTTCCTTAATTAAATAACTCCTTTTCTCTGGGGGCTAGCCCCGCTGACACCTTTCTCGGCACCTACTTGGTTTATAGCATTGATCGTTAAGTGATGAATCTCCTGATGAGTAGCTTATACTCACAGTAGGATCGGGATCCAAATATCATCGTGTGATAATTTTGAAGGAATCCTACCAACATTCATCAAACTCCAAATGGTATGCATCTCTTTGCAAATTTCAGTTTCTTTAGAAATTCCCGATATAAATTTTTGCCCCATGCTCTTATGACCTTGGCGTTAGGTCAAAATGTCATAAGTCACATGTCAAGTTCTACCCATCATTATCTTGTTAATTTGAACCCATCCGTACATATCCTTGACATTCGGCCAAAATGATAATACGACTATCCCAAACTAACTCATCTATCTATGCAACAAATGAATACCCAGCAGCTACCAAACACTATGCCTTGGCGTTAGGTCAAAATACATAGCTTGAATACTACTGAATACCCAAATGAAATGACGGAGGGCTACGAATGGTTTTGGCGAAACCGTGAACGTAGTGAACTTGATATGACCGAAGGAACCTGATAGCTTTTAAAAGGAGTGGTTAAAGCTCCGCAATTAAAATATCTTCTGTTTTAAAAATAACCGAGTGGTTTCTTTTAAACTGTTCCAACGATTCAACTTTGGTTTATTTTCTTTGCATTAAAATAATGCTTCCCATCAATAACCTATCATTGCAGAAAACAACGAAAATACAACGTCCTCTTATGCCATCCGCATTTGCCACTGGGTCCCGTCATCACCCGTTAGGTTACTTAACTAACGACAGAGCGGGGGCTGGGCTAGCGCGGGTGTAAAACATAAGTGACGTCCAAATAGCTATCATATATAGATATTGTACATTCGTCAGACGCAATAATAGGCATTCCAGATCATAGATGAACATTATTGGATATACAAGCAATCCGCATTTCTTTTGAGCCTGCAACGAAAGACGGATTACACAGTTGTGATGAATAGCCATTACCTCACCCTAGACCCCTACGGGTACGGCAAACTACCCGCCAAGTACCCGAAGTGAAGCGGTCTCCCTCAACAACGTGAGTAGGCCACTAAACACTTCAAAGTACCCGGTAGTTTGTGCACCCCACCTTGGGTCTATCCTAGGAGCAAAAGCAGTAAAATGAAATAATACAACGGTGGCTACAACCGCAACCTGGATGTGCCCCTCAAAATAATATTACAACATATTACAATTACATCGAATGAATGAATATACAAACCCATCTCTAACCCAGGTTAATCATCACAACAATCCAATCAAGTTCATAATCACAAACAGTAAAATCATTACAGAAATGTGCAACCCCCTACCAACCGACATACTAGCAGTTAGGGGAGGTTTACGAACACATTATACAATTCACAGATATAATCTAATTAGCCAAACATCATATAATTTCGATCGAGCAAACATAATAGATTCTACTCCAAAAACTTCTCTGTGCACCTGTGACTTAAGTAGAAACTAAACATTCTAGAAAGAACAAAAACAACACAGAAGAGTTCTGGGGAATTTTGGGCTGACTCGGCCCCAACTCGGCCGCGGATCCGCGGTCGATCGCTTGGATCGGCCACGGTTCCGCGGCGTGTTGGCCGATTCAGGAAACCAAATTTCTCCAGTTGTCTTATATTTCCCTGCTTGTAATTTTAGAGGTCCCTGAAAAATTTTTAGACCTCATTTTAAAATCGACAGAAACTTGGTGATTTCGATGTTTTTTCCGGTTCGTTTTGCGTTCGAAATTCTAACGACTTTGCTAATAAGTTAGTTATTGTTTAGCGAGGCTCTGATACCACTGTAAGTCGACGTTGTACACCCCACGACTTGCGGGGAGGTGGAAATAAGAAAAACAATCATTTTGTTTGAAGCAACATCGACTAACCGGAAGGATCTTTGCTAAACTATAACTAACACTAACATAGGAGTTGTTAACTACTATGGAAGAAGATTATACCTAATGAACCGTGTCCTTCTTCTTCTCGTTATCCACCTCCTCGTCGGCCTCCTCTATGTAATAGACGATCCACCCGAGAGCTTCTACTCCAAGCTTTGCCTCTAATGTTGAGGTAACTATGTTTCTCTAGTTGCTAATCAAAGTTGCCTAGGTGATATAGAGTATGGATATGGATTAATTAGTCTTGCTAATCCTTGATCTCAACACATGAGAGGGTAGGATTATGGTTTGAAGAGAGTGAGCTTGAGGAGAGAGAAGGTGAGCATTAGAATCATATGAAAATGTTTCTCACTTCTAATATATCATGAAGCATAAAGAAAATCAAAATAAATAAATCTAAATGATTTATCATCATGCTTCGTTTAATATATGCAATGAATCATCAAGTGAGTCATTAAGCAATAAATGCTTCATTAACTCACTTGAATGATTCATCTAATGAGTCACAAATGCATTTAATGTAAATGCCACCTAAACCCTCAAGTTACTATACTTCTAGAAGCTTCCCGCCAAATTACGAGAACGCCCCTCCTATCTGTGAAAACACGGAAAAACTTTAGACTGTATAAATCCAATAATCCGATACTAGAATTTTGCTTAAACCAAAGCCGGCTAGTAAAAACTGTGCGAACATCGTACGTGCGTTTAAACACGTATGCGTCCGAACCCTTGTCGTAAAACCATACGACCTCTATATCGTTTCGCCCGGAGCATGGAAACTCTCTGTGTGGGACTCTAAAGACTCGACTACTATGCTGGCAGTGGGTTTAACCACAGACCGCAAGAGACACTAGCTGTACGTAACGGTCCCCAGGTAGATGTCGATAAGAAGGCCGATGAGGAAACCCATCCGAACTCCTACTGAGCCTGATGTGACAATCTCCGTACAGTCCGGTCTGTTCGTCTAGGACTATCGCATATCGGGCCTAGGGGGCGGCAAGCGTCAGTCCCGTAAACCTTGAGAAACTACTGTAAAACTTACCAGTAAATCTCGCTTGCCCTGGCCAGGGACTTTGCGTAATGGCTCTTTGACACAGCGCGATATCAACTCCCAATACCGGGAGAGACGAATCCTGTCTAACCGCCACTGCCTCCAAGTGCTCGGGACTGCACCCAACTGCTACCTGTTTGCACGACTCTTTTGAGCCGTGGTAGGGTAGCAATCTAAGAACAGTGGGACACACTCGAGGTGAAGTAGCAATGTCAAGTCTGCGGACTATGCTGTACTCATGTCACCTGGGAGCTGTTAACTGACGACGGGTATAATACCAACCAACAGTTCCCCGCGAGTCCTGTCTGGTATACCCGTAACCCAACGAGCACCTGTATACTATCTCCAGTACGACGTACTGATGGCTGTGGGACAGACCATCTCCCCAACTGGGATGAGAAGCGTACACACTAGTCTACTCCGGAGTATCGATGCCCTGTCTCGATAATCCTACGACTAGGGACCTGAAAAAGGATGTGCTTGTAGACTACCCAGTCCCCACTAGTGTGACTGCCATCACAACGCTGGTAGTCAAGCAAGATCCTAAGGGCTCTATCAATACGTACACACATATTAAGATAGACAAAACCAAGTAGCATACTACCATATTTAGCAAGACTGTTAATATAACTGTGAATATCCTAAGCTTCCATTAAGTAATATACAAGCCAGTATGATACAATAATGGCCCCTAGGGCATATACACTAACAAATGTAACATCTATACATGTATGTAGTGCCAAGTGCTCGTGCATATCATAAATATAAGGTATGTCTGCATGAATAAGTATGATGAAGTATCTAAATTGATATCAATACACATATATTAGCGTCCCATTCCACTAATATTGGTGTAAGGGTATATATAACAGCGTCCTCATCCATTGTTATATATACAAATGAAGTATGATCAATGTAATCAAGTCTGTATGTATGTGGATCCCGCCCACGTGTCACCCAATGACAATAAGCATCATGCAAGTAAATATGAGGATATAATCAAAATCATGGAACCTGAGTGCCTAGCATCGATACTCGAAAATATCATGAAACCTACGCCTAGCATCGGCACGTAAATCTTCATCTACCAAGCGCTGTCACCAGGACTGGCCCTGATAAGTACGTATCATACGCTATCTCAAAAACCCGAGTGCCCAGCTTCGACCCTCGAATTTTGACGTATCCATACGTACATAACTCCGGTCGGTATCCCCAAGATAACCGCCGAGTAAAAGGTAATGTCACCGGACGGTATGGTTCCCCTGACAGGCTCATCGTCTAACAAATCCAGCGATCCGTTCTCGCCCCGGGTACCTCCGGGCCCCACCATGTATCCTCATACGGCCTCTACGCCTCCTCGCATGGGGTATATATATATCAGAACCGATAAAACTCATGGTGGAAGCTGAAATATCATATCAAGGGTAACCGGGTTTTTAAAACATTTACATAGTCTCTTTGAAATACCCACGGTTCCCAAATCCAGAAATATCATAGAAACAACATATCTCAATGCGCATAATCAGAAAGCATGATGTATGTGACATATAAATGAAATGCAAGTATAACAATATCTCATGCAATATGGAATAATAGTATGCACATACAAGGGTCGTATCCTGATGTAATAATACTACTGTGTAGTGACATGGCAATTATCGATGATGAAGTGTGTGAGCCGGCAAGCAAGTGTACGTGGAACATACCCATCATCGATAATAGTGCTGGTGTCCTAACAGCATGATGGTAATATAGCAATAAACACATTTACACATGCAAAGCGATGTGAATAGCATGAATTTGCGGAAATCGAATAATCAACGCAACAGTGAAGAATCTACATCCATATGTATATGTCATGCAGTTATGCCATTTGAAATAAGACGAATCAGGGTTTTTGGTAAAATAAGGGCTACGACGTTTTTAAGAAAGGATGCACCTTTGAAAATGTCCGTAGAGTCCCTTTTTCCTATCTTTGAAATACTCCCGATTCGTTAGTTTTGAAATAGGTATGACTCGGGTCTAGTCTAATGTCTACTAAGTAATCTACATCTAACCATCAAGTCCATCGGGAGGGGTATGGAAACCACCTAAATCTGAGTCGATATATATAAATGTAAATAAAATAGTCGGTGATCCCGCCTCAATAGTATCGCGTACGATATAGTATATCATCTAACGTCCTCGAGTCATGAGTGCGGATCTATCATCAATATATAGCTCGTACGGTAAATCGTTGTACGGCATCCCAATAGCTGGGTACGGGTCAATATCACATTATCTCATCAATTATCTGGTATCCTTATCATCATATCACATAATCTGGGGTACAGATCTAAGTCTAGTACAAGTCGATACCATCTATATAAGTATGAATGCGTGTGTGAAACACACGTCCAAAGGCCCGCTAAAAATCACATGTCGTATCCCGAATACGAATCATATCATAACACCGATCTCATGGCACTATACCCATTATCATTGACTCATCTCCAATGTCATCGACTATCATTATCAACATAGTGTAAATATAATGAATATGCAAGGATGTGCGTGTGGGTATAAACCTATTCTAGGGTTCGCGACTATGAACTACACTAGTTTACTTCTAACCCTAATCTATCCATATTACACCTAACATAATATCCATGACACGCTATAAAATATCATATATACAATATATACATATATAGTATACCAACTTCGGACTGCGGGGGTGCTATACGCCATCCACCCGACTTCCCCCGTAGATATAATCTACGCACCTTGCGTCTTCATTTGTCGACGTCGCCATGCGCTTGCTTTTCGTCCCGAAGTCTTCATGGGGTACCTACACATCAAAGTATTGTAAAAGTGTATTAAAACCAAGTCAAAACTAAAGCGACACACGAAAACTAAAACGATACGCAAAGGGGCCTATAGGTTAGAACCTATGGGTACGCTTCAAAACCATCGAACAATCCTCGATATCGTCGTATAAACGCCAAGTATTCGAGGTAAAACACTGATACACAATTCCAGAATTCAAAATACGGAATACGGAAACACAAATCAAAACAGCAACTTAGGAAAAAGGCTCCTGATTCTACCCTAGGTCAAATTGGACAATTTTGCACATGCTAGGGGTCTAATCTATAGATGTAGGAGCTACAGAACCAAAACGAGGCAAATGATGCAGGTCTGGCCGCAATTTGCGGCCAGAGGGAATAAATTGGCGGCCTGAAAGAGGGGGTAGGAGCTAGGGTTTTGGTGGTAGCTTCCTGGGTGCCTGCACATTTCAGGAGTCTCGGGGTGATAGCAGATCTCATATAACCTTCACAGAAATCACAAATCTTCCGATATCGGTTTCTAAATCCGTATTCCGGGTTTCAAGTCTCAGGTTTTGGTCTTAATTCAAGCACCAGGGTGTTTGTACAGCCTCTACTGAGCTCAATTTCACATCACAACCCAAAATCCCCTCAAACCCTAACTAGGTTTTCCTAAATCCACCAAATCACACGATATCGATTCTAATCTAGCATGGGGGTATAAGTAATGCAAAAACTAAGCTAATGGTCCAGAAAATACCTCATTTGGCAACTCAAGAATTTTCTTGAGTTGCCCCTAGTGGCCAAAATCCTTGCATTACTTAGTCCAATGAGTTGGTCTTGAGCTTGTGCACACTTTTTGTGAAATGAAGATAGGGTTTTGGAGTTGTTTTTGAGATGAATTGAGGAGTTGAAGATGGGAGGGAGGAGGAGCTAGGGCAGCAGCTGAGAATGGAGAGGGAGAAGAATGAGTGAAGTGAGGGGGAAAATGGCTAAGGCTTGGTCAAAGTAACCCCTTTCTCTCTCTCACCCATACCTCAATATCTTATTCCCTTTTCTTTTTCTTTTTCTTTTCTTTTCCCTCTAAATCCTTCTCACCCAAATAGTAACCCCAAAAAAACATGGTAGAAATGCACAAGTGTAAAGAAAAATGATATGTGCATGTTTTGCACAAAAATGCTAAAAAACCGATTAGCGATTTTTAATCGCGATTAGCACTAAATCAGCATATAATTAATCATAAAAACTAAAAAATGGCATAATTCCATAAAATACTCTATTTTAGAATTTTCCAAAATTTTTTCCCATTTATCGGTATTTAATTATACCGAAATATTAAAATATTCATTAAAATAATATTAAATTATAAAAATTCCCAAAAATAATATTTTTATTTTTTTTTGAAATGTTACAGTATGGTGGAAAAGACCTCCAGATCGAGGCTTTTGCTGACTCCAGCTTCTAGAGTGACAAGGATGACTCCAAGTCCATGTTGGGTTATGTCTTTACCCTCAATGGAGGGGCGGTCTGTTGGAAGAGCTCCAAGCAGGACACCGTTGCTGACTCGACGATGGAAGCAGAGTACATAGCTTCTTGCGATGCCGCAAAAGAAGCTGTCTGGGTGAGGAAGTTCTTAACTGAACTTCTGGTGGTTCCTACCATTGTTGATCCAATACCGCTGTATTGCGACAACAACGGCGCTATAGCTTTAGCGAAGGAACCCAGGTCCCATCAGAAGTCCAGACACATCTTAAGGCGGTATCACCTGATCAGGGAGATCGTAGATCGCCAAGAGATCGAGGTGAAGAGAGTAGATACAGAGAATAACACTGCTGATCCACTCACGAAGGCCATCCCTCAGACATAATTCGAGCGACTAATCAAGATGATAGGTCTGCGATACGCCAGTGCATGGCCTTAGTGCAAGTGGGAGATTGTTAGTGTATATGCCCTAGAGGCTATTATTGTATCATACTGGCTTGTATATTTCTAATCGAAGCTTGGGATATTTACAGTTGTATTGACAGTCTTGCTAAAATTGGTAGTATGCTACTTGGTTTGTTTCTACTCAGATATGTGCGTATGTTTCTTTTAGCATATCTCTTATACATATTAGTAGGGCCCTTAGGATCTTTGCTTGATTACCAGCGTTGTGATGGCAGTCACACTAGTGGGGGCTGGGTAGTCTATAAGCACATCCTTATACACGTCCCTGGTTGTAAGATTATCGAGACGGGGCATCGATACTCCGGAGTAGACCGGTGTATACGTTTATCATCCCAGGTCGGGAGATGGTCTGTCCCATAGCCATCAGAACGTCGTACTGGAGATAGTATGCAGGTGCTCGTTAGGTTACGAGTACATTGGACAGGACTTGCCGGGAACTGCTGATGGTTATTATACCTGTTGTCAGGTAGCAGTTCTCAGGTGACATGAGTACAGCTTAGTCCGTCGACTTGATACTGCTACTTCGCCTCGAGTGTGTTCCCACTGTACTTTGATCACTACTCTAACACGGCTCAAAGGAGTTGTGCAAACAGGTAGTAGTTGGGTACAGTCCCTAAGCACTTACAGGCAGTGGCGGTTAGACAAGATTCGTCTCTTCTGGTATTGGGGTTGATATCGCGCTGTGTTGGAGAGCCATTACACAAAGGTTCGTAGCCACGGCAAGTGAAATTTACTGGTAGGTGTTCCAGTAGTTTTTCAGGGTGTTCTGGGCTACACTCGACACAACTTATACCGCTATTAAGGGTCTGACGTTCACCATCCCCCTAGGCCCGATATGCGATACTCTTAGACGGACAGACCGGACTGTACGGAGATTGTCACGTACAGGCTCAGTAGGAGTTCAGATGAGTTACCTTATCGGCCTTCTTATCAATATCTACCTAGGGACCGTTACGTACAGCTAGTACCGCTTGCAGCTTGTGGTTAAACCCACCGCCAGCGTAGTGTCGAGTCTTTAGAGTCCCACACAGAGAGTTTCCCTGCACCGGGCAAAAGGTGTAGAGGCCGTATGGTTTTACGTCAGGGCCGCGATCACTTACGTCCACTTGTGCACGTACTATGATCGGGCAGATAATACTAGTGGGCTTTGGTTTAAGCCGGATTCTAGTATTATACTGATGGATTTATTTAGTCTCAGTTTATCCGTGTTTTTCGTAAATACGGATGGGAGGGGCAGTCTCGTAATTTGTCGGGAAGCTTCTAGAAGGAAATGAGGTGGAGGAGATGAGGTGTAGTTTTCATTAAATGAACCATGACTCATGAGGTGATTCACCCTTTGAATTAAATGAAGCTTACAAGATATTTCTAGATATTTATCAAGAGATATTTGTATGCTTCATTATTATTCAAGCATGAGTAATAATTCATTATCATTATCACATACACCCTCTCTCTCCTCAAGTCTTCATCTTCTTCCTCAAACCGTAAAAGCTCTCATGTGTTGAGGATCCTAGGGTTTAGAGAGACAAAGTAATCCATCTAAATACTCTACACCATCTAGGACTTCTATCTTAGCAAACTAGAAGCCGTAGTTATCTCAGATTCGAGATAGGAGCTCGGACTATAGACTCTTGGGTGGATCGTCTTTGACTCGAGAAGGCCGTCGAGGTAGCGCAATCCGTTACGATCCTTGGAGCCTATGATGACGAGGAGGACAGCGGTGAAGACCCGAAGGACTTGTAACATGAGATATAACTTCAAAACCGTGTAGTTAAACCTCATACAGTTTGATAGTAATGGTTTAGACACGATCCGTGTGCTCAATTCTGTGTTATGAAGCTTTGATAATTGTTTTTCATATATTCCGCCTCCCCATGAACACATGGGGTGCGTGACATAGACTTACAAGGTCAGCCTAGAAGAGGCTCCTCCTGCCATTTGTGCGGCAGGGCGTTTGATTCTAGCTGTTTGGGGATTATCCTTCTTCTTCACCACAGCTTCATAACGGCGAGCTGCCCTCATGGCGAGTTCATGAGTCAGGTAGTCGCTTGTGGCTAATGCCCCTGAATCTCCGGGTCTAAGCCATGTTGAAATCGTCTACTCCGAATCTCATCAGTCGGGATCAAATGTGTCGTGAACCTGTTAAGATGTTGATGTCAGGATAGTGATGTGTTTTAACTGCATAGTAGTTGATACGAATTCTTTACCTGCTGAGCATGATGAATTCGGCATTATATTCATCCAACAATTTTTCCCATATAGAACCTTGTTGCAGGTGGATGAATTGTTGCTCCATCTCGAAACGAGCAGTCTCAGGGAAGAACTTTGCATCGAATAGATCGCGAAACGTCCTCCACTTTATTGGCTATGTGAGACGGCTTTCCTCAACCTTCCACCAGACTCTAGCATTGTCGGTCAGTTGTAACTTAGCAACTCTCACCCAGGTAATATCTGGCACTTGAGCCACTGCCAGATCATCTTCGATCGCTTGGGCCCATTCTTCTGCCTCAAGTGGGCTCTCTTTTCACGAGAAGTGTTTTGGGTGCAGTGCCCGAAACTGCTTGACTCCAGGTGCCTCGGCTTCGGGACGGTGCATGAGAATAGCAGTTTGCTGCTGTTGACCCTCCAATAGGCTCTTGATAGCCTCAAGCAGTACCGTTTGCTCATTGATAGGAACTGCAATGGTAGGTGGTGGTGGTAGAGTAGGCGGTGGAGTATTGTCGTTGGCGTTCGTGCTGGTGTTGTTCAGAGAATCCATTACCTTGATAGAAAAGGAATGGTTATGATAAATTAAGAAATTAGAAATGTAAGGAATTTATGTCGCTGATTTTTATAATTCATGTGATATATTTCTTAAGACTTCATGCACAACTGGCCTGCATGGGTCGGCAACAAAACTTGTCATGCCCCGCTTCCCAGTTGACGGAAATGGTGACGTGGCAAACCGCAACGTATTTACTATGAAATAAATATGTTAAGCGTAATTAAGCAATATATAAAAATGACAAGAATGACAAGATAATTTTTAGGAATATGTATGCCCTAGAGGCCATTATTGTACATGTGATCTATATTATAGTGGATGCTTGGACATATATATAGAGGACTTTCTTGCTCGACATGATAGTATGCTATCTGGTTACTCTTTATCTTAACATGTACTGGTATTCTTTACTGTCTTGATCTCACATGTTGATAAAGCCCTTAGGCTATGTACTTGAATACCAGGACTATGATGAGATCATACTAGTGGGGCCAGGGTAGTCCAAAAATACATCCTTTAATCAGTTCCTAGTCGAGAGAATATCGAGACTAGGGCATCGATATTCCAGAGTAGACTAGTGTGTACGTTTCTTGTCCCTTAGAGGGCGATGGTTGATCCCACAACCATTGGTGTGTGACATCAAAGATTGTACACAGGTGCTCATTGGAGAATGGGTACACCGAACAGGACTCGCCGAGGACTCCTATGTGAAAGTATACCTATCGTCAGATAGCAGTCCTCTGGTGACACTGGTACAGGTTAGTCTGTAGACCTGAGATCGTCATAGAGTCTTGTATGGCTCCACTATGCTTTGATTTTCTCCCTACCACGGCTCAAAGGAGTCATGCAAACAGGTGGATTTTGGATACAGTCCCGAGTCACATGGAGGCAATGAGCGATAGGAGGAGTTTCGTTTCTCCCGGTATTAGGGGTTGATGTTGTGCGATGGTCGATTGGCTATAACTGGAAGTCCCTGGCCAGGGCTACTGCTGAGATTTACTGATAAGAGTTATCAGTAGTTTCTCAAACCATTATAGGCCAGACATCGGCATGACTTATCACGTTACTGGGGACTGACATTTACCACCCCTTGACATGATATGCGACATATCAGACGAAAAGACCGGACTATACGGTAATGTTACCGATAGACTTCATGGAGACTATGGACGAGCTTGCTTGTTGATCTTCATATCGCTCAATACCCGAGTAGCCATTACGTCCATCTTGTACTGCTGACAGCTTGTAGGTGACTGATGTGATCATCACCTATTGCTGGCGTATTGACGAGTCTTTAGAGTTCCACACAGAAGTTCCCTGGTTCAAGAGAAACAAAGTAGGACACATATGTGATATGTGTGTGGGCCTGATTAGATACGTGTATGTGATACAGTATTATAATTTGGCAGTTATCTGTTATCGGTTCGGTTATATGTGATATAACCAGATTGTCGAATCAAGTGTTGATTTGATAATGTGATATACAGATAAATGATATTAGTCGGTCATATGTGATATAACTGGATTATTAAATCAAGTGTTGATTTAATAATGTGATATACATTATATGTGATATAATTATATCTTAATTAATATCATTAGCTCATTAATTATTTCTTCATTATATATATATATATATAATAATGAAGCATGGCTTGATTTTCTGTTTTTGAGAAAAATAGAAATGATGTGTAAATTGAGAGCATGGTTGCAAGCATGGAAGTTATATTTGTTTATTCATCTTGACTCACTATTCAAGCATGCTTGCAATTTTATATTGCAAAATTACATTCTTGAATGAGTGGGGGTCAAGGGTTGCCATTCATTCTAAGCTCATTCTGAACACTTGGCCATTTTCTTGAGTTGCTCCCATGGTTGCTCTCTAGCTTCTTCTTCTTCCTCAGTTGCTATAGTTCAAGCTTCAACCCTCACATGTGATGTGAACCATGAAACTTGAGCACAAACTTGTGATATTTTAACATCCCCTACTTCACCATCCTACACCAAACTAGCAATTTGGTGTGGTGTGTTTCCTACACTAAAGGAGTTTAGTGTAGAGTTAGCTTGAGCTAGAGGAACTTCGGATGGATCGTCTTTGACGTGAAGATCACGAAGGAGGTTAGTTCAACTCGAAGAGGAGCCTTATAAAGTCGCGTGGACTTCATCCCAGAGCTTTAGAAGAGAAGGACTCGAAATACAAAGGTTGTATACTCTTTTCTTCTCTTTAGTTCATTACATCATAAAGACAAACCCTATTAATCTAGCAAAGATCTTGTTAGTCTAACTTAGCACCTAATAAAAATTAAAATATGGCATGCTTGATGCCTCTAGAACCTCATTGCGGTGCTAAGGTCGACTTTCATGGTATCAGAGACAAGCTAGAACATTAGGGTAGCTTGTAGCAACGTTAGAAATCCGCTGTTTTTGTCGCGCGAAAAACTGCCGATAAAAACAGTTTCAAAAATGATGTTTTGAGTTGTTTGCACACCCCACGGGCTCACGGTTTGAATTGAAAAGCCATTGGGTGGAGCATGCGCACCCCGAGAACACCCCGGGGGGACCAGAGGCCGGACTCACACCCCAAGACCACCACAAGGTGGCCTTAGGGGTGGGTGACCCAAGAGCACTCCAACTGGGTACTCTCGGGTCTGCCTACCCAAAGGGGCCACTTTGTGGTGGCCCCTGGGGGTGGGTAGCCCCCGTAGCCCCCCATTCGACAGTTAATTTTAGTATCTTCTCTTCTACAAAGATTCATGCAGTTTTCGAGTTCGTTTCGACTCCCGAATTGGCTCAAAACGATCGTTTTTAGAACTTTAGCTCACTGGATTTTTCAAAGTTTTGGAAAAATTGGTTTAGTTTGCTAATTGTATGCGGAATTCTAATGTCGTAGTTACTATACAAGCTTTGTGATGTGTGATACAATTATTAGAATCCGGATTAATTAGTTTCGTGAAAACTAGTTAGTATATTGTAAACCTAGCCGTTTAGTCTCAATTGATCGATTGCAACGAAGTTTTGATTCGGATCAAAACTCCGTCGCAATTGCGTATTGTACGCGATCACTAAGTCGGGAATCTTGTTGAATTTTCTGACAAACAATTGAAAAGAGTTTTCAATTTGAGACTAAAATGCAAGTTTTATAAGTTAGGCATGAAATCCGGAATATGAGATATTCCGGGTTTACGATGTCTAAGGAAATTGCGGATTCTATTATTGTAGTTTTCTATTTTCTTTTCTACGACCGTAAGTGTAATATGTGGGGTATCCCAATCTCGTTGCTATATGTCAATGCATATTTGCTTACATTGATAATATGTGATTTCATGTGTTGCTGTTGATATGATTTATTGGATCGTCGTGAAAGAATAGCCGGGGGTTTTATGTGAGATGAGGGTTTTTATTTTCATTCATGTAAAATTGTATGTAATATTCTTTTATTGGAGCACTTCTGGGTTGAGGATGATGTCACCACTGTTGTATATTATTTACTTTTTCGCATTAGGATAGACCTAAGGCGGGGAGCACAAGTAACCGGATTCTAGAGTCTAGTGGGAGACCATCTCAAGGAGTTGAGACCGGGTCTCCTAACTCTAGAATTGGCAGGGTTACTTGCCGCTCTCGTAGGGGTCTAGGGATGTGGGTTTGGCTATTCATCACGACTATGGAATCCGTGTTTTACATTACTGGCTAAATTTAAAACACGGCCATCCTAGTATATCCAATATTTCATATGTTGCTTCTGCTGCTTGTTTCTGTGATGTTGATCATATAACTGCGTGAAACGAATGTAATATTATATATATGATATATAATAAACGTTGCATATGTTTTGCACCCACGCTAGTCTAGCCCCCGCTCTGTCGGTAGTTAAGTAACCTAACGGTGCATGATGGGGTCCCATGGCGAATGCGGATGGCATAATCGTACGTTCTATTTTCGTTTTATTTTTCTGTGATGTTTAGGAAACATTAATTGATAGGAATTCATTAATGAGATTAATGAAAATAAAGAAACCAAAAGATGTTGTAGAATCAAATTTTCAAAAAGGGCTGCTCTAGTTTTTGCTTTGCATGGTGGTATTCCTTAATGAATATCCAGCACCTCATTCGATGAGGAAAGAGCCAAGATCTCTTCACCAGGAGTGACCTCTTTAGCGAAACTAGCCAATGCTATAACCCACTCGGTTTTTTCTTTTGATTGCTTCTCTAGTTCTTGCTTTGCATAGTGGTATTCATGAATATCCTGCACCTCATTCGATGAGGAAAGAGCAGAGATCCCTTCACCGGGAGTGACTTCTTTAGCGAAACTAGCAAAAGGCTCAAAAACACTCCTTTTCAAAATCACTAGATTCCACAACGATATCAAGTTCGTTATGCTCATGGTTTTCTTACAAATCTGTGTAGCCCTCCATCATTTCAGATAAGTACTATTTAGTATTCGTGCTACATTTGTTGGCCTTCGTCAAGGCGTAGTGTGCGGTAGATGATTAGTGCTTATCTGCCAGCATGTGATGCGATTGGATTAGGGTAGTCGTGCGACTTTGTTTCGTCAAGGGTCATACGGTGGGTTTAATTCAATCAAGAAATGAACGGGTTGAACTTGACTAGCAGCCTATGGTTTGTTGGCCTTCGTCAAGGTCATAGGAAGCTAGGGGTAAAAACATTATCGGAAATTTCAAGTGTTGAAATTTGTAATGAGATTGCATACCTTCTATGAGATAGTTGGATCCCAATACCCACTGCGAGTAAGAGTTACTCCTGGAAGAGTTTTGCACTTTACAATTAGCTGATCAAGTAGGTGCCTAGAAAGGTGTAAATGGGGTCAAACCTTTAGGAAAATGATGTTTATTTTAATTAGGTCCGTGAAAAAGCATGGGGAACCTCTCTCAAAGTACCGACATTGGTCTGGCCGAACGATTGGTGAACTTGTAGGGTGTAAATAATCCCGGCTAATCTTACCTTTTAGGGTTTGAAGGAAGATTAGATAAAAACAGTAGGAGCCATCCTGATTAGATAAGATAATAACCAATCTAATTTTTCAAAGAGTGCATGCTAACGCGTTTCTTTCTCTCTCTCTCTCCAGGCAGCAACCAATGTCATGCCTTAATCAAGATAATAACATTGATGTATTGACCGAACCCGCTTATTATACTGAGCAGGGGAACGGTGGTTCCTTAGGAATAGGGGAATATCAGGATTCCCATGCCACCCGTGTGAATAAACAGCATGTTGATGCATGTAACATTTCAGAAAATATAAAATATTATTTTTGGAATTTAATATTAAAATAATATATTTCGCGAAAACTGGTCGATTTGCGAATTTGGGATTTTCGTAAAATGGTATAATTATATACCAATATTTGGAAAATAATGGAAGATTAAAATGATTTATTCATTTAAAAAGATATTTATTGGATTTGGCATTTTTATAATTAATTATATGTAGTTTAAATAAAAATTGATTAGTGCGCTACTAATAGCGATTAGGCCAAATCCGCCTTTTTAATTAGTCGTGGCTAGTGCACCATGACATGTTGCATTTTGTTGCATGTTTATTTCATTTTATTTATGCTATGTGTTTGGTTTTAATTGAGTGAGGGAAAAAGAAAAGAAAAAGGAAAGAAAAGAAAAGATAAGAGAGAATAATTGAGGAGAGAGAGGGGGGGACCCATGATGGCGTGGCATGCCACATATGAGAGTGAGGGTGAGAGAGAGAGAGAGAGAGACTTTGACCACATTATTTTCCCTTCATCATCTTCATCTCCTTCTTCATCTCTTCCTCCACCTCCTCCACCCTCATGTTTCATCCCCAATCCTTCACCAAAACCCTATACTCCCTTCATTAAAAAGATGCACTACTTCATCCCCAACACTTTGGACCTTTCAAAATTAGATTTTGAAGACTTTGAGCAACTCAAGAAGAAAATTCTTGAGTTGCCAAATGAGGTATATTTCTAGACTTTAGTTAAGTTATTGTGTTTAGTTTATCCTATTGTTAGTTTAAAGTTAAATCGATGTTGATTAGTGATGTTTGGAAATTCCTAAAGAGGGTTTGGGTGATTATGTGGACTTGTGTTATGTAATGGCTATTTACAAGACTTTAGTGTTGATTTTATGGCCTAGAACACTGAATAGAAACCAAAATACGAATTTAGAAACTTTCTGTGTCGGTTTTGTGACTTTTTGGAGGTCTACAGGAATCTGGAGCAACCCGAGACCTTTATAAAAAAATCAAACATATACATTAACCTAGTTAGACTAATAGGAGACCACCACGAGAAGACGAGGCCTAAACTCCAAGGTAAGGCCGGCGGGGGCGGTTACTGTAGTAAATAGGCCGGCCAAAATTTGGGGAATTGTGTTGGGGTTTTGCCAGTAGCGCACATACCTTATAACATAGCTACTGTATTTTTCTTTTTGTTCCAGATTACATGAGCCAAAATCTGGGAGCATATTGGGGTGGTTTTGGTTATGTTTTCTGATATTGGAATTCTTGGTTTTGGTATTTGATATTATATTGGGTCGTTGGATGTTTGTACGTCAATGACGAGGGTTGTTTGGTTGTTTTTGCATGCGTAGGCTATATGTTCTAACCTATATGCGCACCGTGTGCCGTATAGGTTTTTCGGATTTGGTTTTCATAACGTGGCGATATGTGTTGATTTGTAGGTACTTTCACGTGGATTCCGAGACGACGAAGCACATCGACTACGACTGAACAAAGAGTTCTGCAGGTGAGTAGATTTATATTTATGGGGGAAGTCGGGTGGATGGCATATAGCACCCCCGAAACTATAAAATGGAAACCGATATATAGGATATAGTCAGAGAAACCTATACTAGGAACCTACGGATGTGATTAATGGTTTTAGTATGAAATGATATGATTGATAAGGATGTCTCGAATTGTTATATGAGGATATGAAATGTGAATGTGAATCACGATATATATGTAGTGCAAGAGAATAAGTATGAGATTTGTAGTAGCATGATATCAGATCGATGAATACGACATGGGATTAATAAGATAGAATGTATATATAAGATGACTTGATGTGAAATATTAATGTGATGAAAAGAGTATACAATGAGATATGATGACTTAGTTTGATATGTCGTTGCGGATGCAAGGCGATATGAGATAATTGATACCTTTTTCGGTCCCCTGATATGAGATTGATACGGATGTGACCTGAGATATAGGTATATATATATATAATTATGTGAATGATGAGTGAGATGTCGTATGAGACTTTAGATCCGTACCCTCATTGTTGTATAGGTCGATAGAATCCATATTCTGTTTATTGTCGCCGCACGCAATGCTTTACCGGATGATTGATCCATACGCTTGACTAGAGGATGTCGTACTAGGATTATACCGTATGTGATGTTGTGAGGCTGGATGCCGATTGATAGATTCACCGACTCAGAGATGTTATAGATATCTAATCCTTGTCTACGCTGCTTAGTTTAGCCTTTACGTAGATGTTAGATTAGATACGTATACCCTATAACATTTTGCGTAGATGTACTTTATGGTTCGTTCATGATATTCTCATTGCATTACATATTCCTGTGCTAGTACACCTACACAATTATCGATGATGCGTATGTTACATTTACACAGATTGTCGGCTCACACACTTTCATCATCGATAATTTCTATGTCACTTACACAGTAGAATTGCTACATCATGCTATTACTCTTAATTGTTCAGTACTGTCACATGACTCGTTGGCATGATATACTTGCTATGCTCACATCATTATGCTATGTTGCATGATATACTTGCTATGCTCACATCACTATACTATGTAACATGATATACTTGATATGTTTACATTTTTGTTCTATGGTTGTATACATCATGCTTTATGATTATACGCATTGAGATGCTGTTTTCATGAGATTCTGGTTTTGAGAACCGCGGTTATATTTCAAAAGAAAGTATGTATTGTTTTAAAAAAAACATGGTTTCTCTTGATATGATATTTCGAGATGTCCACCATGAGTTTTCTCGATTCTGAGATTGGTATGTGAAATCCGATTCGAGGAGCGGTATGCACCGTCTGCGGGTACATGGTGGACCCGGTGACGTACCCCGGGGCAAGAAGACTCGTATAGTTAGGCGGTGAGCCTGACAGGGGAGCACTATCTACCGGTGATAGTATTTGGACTCGGAGGTTATCCGGAGGATACCGACCGGAGTCATGAGATGAATATGAAGGCCGACCAGAGTATGCGGCGCCTGAGAGCCGATCTGAGGATGCGTCACCTGAGATATGAGGATTTACATGTCGATGCTGGACACGGGTTTCATGATGTTTCGAGTGTCGGTGTTGGACACTCAGGTTCCATGATTTTGATGTGTCGTTGATGGACACATGTTGGTTGATATCCTCATATTTACTTGCATATGCTTTCATGATGTTTCGGGTGTCGATGTTGGACACTCAGGTTCCATGATGTTATTGTGTCATTGATGGACACGTAGATGATATCCACATACATAAATGCATTGATTATATTGTTGGTATATATGCAGACACGGTCACCCTAGATATCATAGTATTACCTTTATGATATAATTGACCTAGGAAATCGTTGTTTTATTCAATTTCTACCAGCTGATGTTTTCTACTCACGAGTTGGCAACTCACCCCCATTGTGCCACAGTTCTTGCAGGTTTGACCGTGTGGATCAGTAGCAGTATCGCTGGCACACAACATTCTTTCGGGTGATTTGTTTTGGTAGGTGGTACATATTGGATCGTGCCACTCTTGAATTTATTATTCATGTTGTATCTAGTCAACTCCATCAATCAGAAACTAGTATTTGTATAAGTAGTAAGACTTAGCAAGACTTGTGGTTGCGAAACTTAGAGCGATGGGTTATATGTTCGCTTGGTGGGTTGATGTCTTACTTTATTCATTATTCTTTGTGTTGATCTTCGCCGCTGGGCATCGTATACATATATTTTGACTTGCGTAGTTGTGATTCCGCCGATTGGCGAAGAGCTAGTTCCCGCTTGGGGATGCCTTTTCTATTATCATGTACATGTGGTTTTGGATCAAAATATACAAGGGAGATGCTGCCCAAATTTTTAAAAGACGAAACATGTTTTTCAACTAGTAAAATCCACTTGCATTTTCATTTTCCATTATCTATGCATTTAAGAAAACATTTGATTTCATCATACCTTATTTTAAAACTTCATCTCTTTTATTTTCTTTTAAAGGTTTAGATTTCTGGGCTTCGGCTTACTTAATTTACGTTACACCTTTAGACGTTGCGTGATTTAAGTGTCGGTCACGAACTAAATTTTGGGTCGTGACAATGCATCTTCTTCGGGTGTGTTCGTTACCGAGAATTGTTTCTCAGTTTGTTCTACGTCCTGGGTATTGGATACCGGATCAGGATCCCACGTATGTAATTTGTTATATGGGCTAAAGAAATATAGAGAACTGGGAAAGGGTGATAAATCCCTAACAGTAGGAAATGGTACAATGGTTGCAGCCAAGGCAGTTGGCGATTATCACTTAGTATTACCAACTGGTAATACATTGATTCTGAACGACTGTTACTACGTACTAAACATGATGTGCAACATTATATCGGTTTCTTTGCTAACTAAAGAAGGATATAATCTCACATTAGAGGATAATGTTATGAACATTTTCCAGAATCAAGTGTTGATTGAGTTTGGTACGTTATATAACGGTATACGTTCTTAATCAAAGTACAGTTTTTAACGTACAGAATACAAACAAGAGGAAAAGTTCAGAAATGAATGAAGCCTACTTGTGGCACTGTAGACTAGGTCATATCAATGCGACAAGACTGGATAAGTTGCATAAAGATGGATATTTGAATCCGTTCGAATTTTCATCTTATGAAACTTGCCATTCATGTCTCAAAGGAAAGATGACCAAAACTCCGTTTACTGGACACGGAGAAAGAGCTAGTGAACTCTTGGGACTGATTCATAGTGATGTATGCGGTCCTATATCTACACATGCCAGAAATGGTTTCTTGTACTTTATTACATTCACCGATGATCTCTCAAAATACGGACATGTGTTCCTGTTGAAACACAAGTTCGAAGCTTTTGAGAAATTCAAGGAATATAAGTGCGAAGTTGAAAAACAGACGGGGAAAGGTATTAAAGTCCTTCGATCTGATCGGGGAGGATAATACTTGAGCACGGAATTCCGGTATTATTTAAAAGAGAATGGGATTCTCTCTCAGCTTACTCCTCCGTATACACCACAGCACAATGGTGTTTTGAAGAGGAGGAATCACACCCTATCAGATATGGTGCGCTCTATGATGAGTAATGCTGAGTTACCCATTTCTTTTTGGGGATTTGCGCTTGAGACAGCCTCACACCTATTGAATATGGTCCCCACCAAATCTGTACCTACCACTCCATATGAGATATGAAAAGGGAAGAGACCATGTCTTAATATTGTTAAGATGTGTGGTTGTCCGGCCTATGTAAAAACACAAAATCCGGACAAGCTCGAGGCAAGGTTAGTACTGTGCAAATTTGTAGGATATCCCAAGAATTCATGAGGGTATATCTTCTACCACTCAGAGGAACAAAAAGTGTTTGTTTCTCGACATGCCACCTTTTTAGAAAAGGAATTTCTTGTCAAAGAAATTAGTGGCAGTGAGATAGAACTGGAAGAAGTTCCATTAGTACAAACCACAACTAACGACTTGGTGGAACCAGAGGATCCAATAGTGCCCAACGAACCCCAGTCACTCCGCAGATCTAGTAGGGTTCCTCATCCACCTGAGAGATACTACGGTTTTCTCATAGACGGTGGGAGCGAGGATTGCATCATGGAAGATAATGACCCGACTAGTTTCGAGCAGGCCATCACAAGTGGAGACTCTGTGAAATGGCTGGATGCTATGAGATCCGAGATGGAATCCATGCACACCAATCAAGTATGGACTTTGGAAGTTGCTCCTGAAGGGGTAAAACCCATTGGGAGCAAGTGGATCTTCAAAAAGAAGATAAGTGTAGATGGAAAAGTTGTGACTTTCAAAGCTAGACTTATAGCAAAAGGTTTTCTTCAACGACCTGGCGTCGACTATGATGAAACCTTTTCTCCTGTCGCTATGCTTAAGTCCATCAGGATCCTACTTGCCATTGCTGCATATCATGACTATGAAATCTGGCAGATGGACGTCAAGACCACTTTTCTAAATGGTGATTTAGAAGAGAGCGTGTACATGACACATCCAGAGGGCTTCGTAGACAGTGGGAGCAGCAGAAAGGTGTGCAAGCTGCTTAAATCCATCTATGGATTAAAGCAGGCGTCACGGAGTTAGAACATCTATTTTGATGAAGCTATCAAAAAGTTTGACTTCATCAAAAATACAGATGAACCTTGTATATATAAGAAGGCAGTAGAGAGTGAGGTGGTCTTCCTCGTATTGTACGTGGATGACATACTCTTGATAGGAAACAATGTTCCTATGCTATACTCGGTCAAGCTCTTCTTATCACTCAAGTTCTCCATGAAAGATCTTGGTGATGCCTCCTACATCCTTGGGATAAAGGTCTATAGAGATAGATCTAAACAGATGTTGGGATTGTCCCAATCCAGGTACATAGACACCATACTAAAGAGGTTTAGTATGGAAGATTCCAAGCGAGGTAATGTACCAACTTTTTCAGGAATCACTCTCTCCAAAGAGATGTCTCCCAAGACTGATTTGGAGAGGGATCGCATGCAAGGGATAGCCTATGCTTCAGTAGTAAGCTCTATCATGTATGCGATGTTATAAACCAGACCGGATGTAGCTTACTCACTAGGTGTTGTGAGCAGGTATCAATCAGATCCTGGAGAGAACCACTAGAAAGCTGTGAAGAACATTCTTAAGTACTTGATAAGGACTAAAGAAATGTTCTTGGTGTATGGCAACGGTGAACTCTACGTGGAGTCCTTTACCGATTCGAGCTTCCAGAGTGATAAGGACGACAGTAAGTCGGTCTCGAGTTTTGTCTTTACCCTCAACGGAGGGGCGGTATGTTAGCATGACACGACCAGAAATTTGGCACGTGACGGCTCTTAAACTACATAACGTCTACAGGCGTAACGCATTCAAGTAAGCCGAAAACCCAGCAATCTAAACCATCAAAAGTAGTAAGTGATGAGAACATTGTTAAAACTTTTGAAATTTTCAAGTACAAATTCTTTCAAGTCAAATTTACTTTCTTAAAAATGTTGGCAGCACCTCCTTTGTAAAAACTAGCTTCAAAAATGGGTACATACAAATATATCAGTAAAGCATCCTCAACGGGAGCAAAATCCACGCCCAAAGGAGGAAACAACCACCACAGCAGATATACGACGCCGTAGCGAAGAAATAAAAGACGATATAAATAAAAATGCATAAAAGACATCCCGAGTCACCAAAAATATACAATATCGTCCTCACATCTTGTCTCTATGTCAATACATGAAAGTGGTAGATGGAGAGTACTAGATACAAAGAATATAAAATGAGCAACATCGGATCACCGCAAAACCCACCTATAGCAAAACTGCACCTAGTCAGCCGTGGCGGTATCCGCTGCAAAAGATGATACGATAGATGAAAGCCCTGCCTCTGACTGCTCTGAGGGACAACCTGTATAATCCTGTGGCACAACGGGGGTGAGTTTCCAACTCGTGAATAGTAAATTATATATGCAGGTAATCGTAAGTATGCACGTACTGCGCTAATCTATCACATGCAAGCTGATAGCAATAAATAGCAATATGTATACGCAACAGTCATGAAAGGTACTCTATCAGGTACTACTAATACATGAAGCAATACATATCAAATAAATGCGGAGTATGGGATAAAACATGTCATCCTCACGGAATCCTCATCGTGGCAGGACCAGTGTCCATCAAGACAATCTAATTCCCAAATTTCCTCAAATCAGCTCCCAAATTGGCCCTCATATCCTTTAAGTCTCATATATCCTGAGTGTCCAATATCAATTAAATCTCATGTAATGAATAAGTATATTTGCAAGATTATTATGATGATGTATATAAATTAGATATGTATACATATATATTAGCGTCCCATTCCACTAATATATATATATATATATATATATATATATATATATATATATATATATATATATTTATATATGCATATATAACAGCGTCCCATTCCACTGTTATATATATTTAGGAGTAAAATATCATGAAAAAAAGTGTCTAGTATCGACACATAAATACTCATATCCATACGTTCCTCGAATCGTAAGTGTCCGGTATCGACACCCGTGATCCATGTATCGGTCTTTCTCATATTCAAACGTTCCTTGAATCGTAAGTGTCTGGTATCGACACCTGTGATCCATGTATCGGTTTTCTGATATCTATACGTTCCTCAAAACCCAAGTGTCTCACCTCGACACTTGTGTTCCACGTATCGGTATATACGTACTCCGAATCTTAAGTGCCCCAACATCGACACTCTCGATCCCGTATCGGTTTAAAAAAAATCTCTGAGTGGATGCATCCAAATATCAAGTAAAGAATAAGAATACTTGCATAATTTCATGAAACCACCACGGTCCTCAAATCCAGAAAACATCATGTGAAATCCATATCTCAATGCGAAAATCCATGAATATAACATATGCAATATAAAACAGTAATGTGAGCATATGAAGGAAAAGCCGCTATCTAACTGCAACAAGTTATTATATATCATGCGGTTTCTAATTTCTCCAAGTCCATACAATATCAAATAAAGGTGAACATGTAGCTATAGCCAGGTATACGTAACCACATCGGCATAGCAAGATATGTGTATCTACCTATCAATAATGATGTAATACCCTCCAGGTATATGTACAAGTATGTATGCATGATGTACACGTAGCTATGTCTCATATGTGTATATATCTATCACTAATAGTACAATACCATATAGGTATATAAGTAACTAGCATGTAGGCATGTCAAGGCATATGTGTAAGCATGTAAGTATACAGGTATGCTATATGTCATATGCGCAAAGGATATGAATAAATGTCTAAATGTCACTAACCCTCCAATATCACATAGGTATGTATATTGTGCATGTCATGGCAATTATCGACGGTGTTTGTGGCATACAATCAGTGCTCGTGCGACATGAACCGTCAATAATAGTGCAGTGTCCAATGGGTACAAGTCTAAGAACAACATGTAATGATATACAATGGAGTCTATGCACAATCTATATATATGCAACTAAACATGAGGCTAACATCATATCATATCTAGCCCAGACGCATAACGCCATGCGGGCGATTCCTCTGTAGATGTTAAATCTACCCACTATCGATCCTGGCTAAGTAAAGCCAACCACTTGTTTTCCCTTCTTCGCAGCGTCCGAAGTCCTCGCCTGCGATCCTAAAATACTAAACACATTACATAAGCTAAATATCTTACGCCGACACAAAGATAATGAAACGTAAGGATAACGCCCAGAAAATTACACTCGCACCTAGTGCACAAAACGCGCACGACATCGGCAAAACCCTAGCTAGGATTGCTAAACTACGCAACCACCAAGTCTAGACTCCGATCGTACCGATCACGCATTCACAACACAAAATCTCACGACGAAGAGAATAAAAATAACGTCGCAACGACCAATCGAACCCACGTCCAACTATTACCGAAACCTAGTAAGCAACTTTGTCGTAAATTAGCACAAGTTTAATGCTAACACAATTCTAGCGAAAACAAATATCGCCAAGTAGCTTAACTAGGTTATCCAAACCATTTCCATAATTTTAATCTCACCCAATTATGCTTTGTTAAAACTTAGTTTGCTAAAAACTCAATTAGACAAATTAGGACTTAACAACAACTATCATTCCACTAGGTTAAGTTTTTCCTAGTCTTAACTTAACAATAAACCATATCATCAACTCAAACCCTAACTTGATTTTCACAAAATCAACATGAATCAACTAAACATGAAATTAAAGCTATATTAATCAATTAAATATCTAGCTTAAAGATTATAATACAAGAATCAAAGATTAGGGTTAGGATCTATACCTCAAATTAGATTTTGAAACTTGCAAACACAACTACAAATTTTAGCCTCAAAATTCAAGACTTTCATGAAGATCCAAGCATGTTTTGTGAATAAGAATAATGGGTAATGATTTATTTTGGAGTTTGTGGGATTATTTCATGAATTTTGATGATTTTGTGAAGCTTAAAAGAGTTGAAAATGAAGTGAGAAGAGAGAGGGGCAGCAAGGGGAAGTGGCCGGCCTTGGAAGAAAATGAGGGGGTTTTGTGCAAAATGTGAAGAAAATTCTAGCTAAAATGCAATAAATGCCCATTAATGCACTAAATATCTCATGCCATCTCTTTCCTTTCTCATTAAAAATTCATTTTAATTCACAAAAATCTAGATATTTTGGATGGATGGAATTAAGTTAAAATCTAGTGATTAACTTAGCATAGATTCATTTTAGTAGTAATTAACCCAAACAAAAATGTTAAAACCACGAATTAAGTGCAGAATTATCAATTTAAAATAATTCTTTAATTAAGGAAAATTATTAAAATGTACCATAATTACAAGTGACCTACAAAAACCCGCAAACTAGCAGTTTCCTAGCTAAATTAGGTGCAGTGAATTTTATACTGCAAAAAGATCGCTTCTAGGTTTTTACGGAAAACACCGACTATATTACCCTAAAAACGGAAAATCGCCTAAACGATTTCCAAAACGTTACAATCTTCCCCCTTAAAGAAATTCGGTCCCCGAATTAAAATTCTTACTATGCTAATCTTCAAAGAGATAAGTGCCAAACTTTCACATCTCGCTCGCAGCCTCTCTAGTGATCACCTCACTTGACGGCTACACCAAAGAACCTTCACAGATGGCAAGACCCTTGACCGAGATTTCTCCACCTGCCGATCCATTATCGGCTGTCGGTGAACAAAAAGATCGCGTCCAGGCTAAATGGTCTGATGCTGAATCATGTGAGAAAGGTCATGAAGGTATTTGTAAGTATCAACAAAAGGAATACGGGGTGAATACTCAAAAATCCGGGCGGAAGTGCCATATCATTGGCAACGGTACTAACTCGCTTCAAGTATCTCAAAAGGACCTCCAATTCTGGGACTAAGCTTCCCAAAACTCAACACGACATTTCATCGGAAAAATCCATAGGAATACATGATTTCCCCCTGCGAACTCAAGTCTGCGACCACCACGTTCGGCACAAGACTTCTGTCTGCACTGGGCTGCTCTCATTCTGACCTAAACCACTGGATCATCTTCAAAGTCTCTACACTATCTGGGGTCCAAAAATCCTGCTTTCACGGAGTCAGTAAAACAGACTGGCGATCGACACATCCTACCACACCAGGCTTAAAAGTTGCCATTTGAAACGTCTCCGAATAACCGTCATCGTAGGAGAACTCCATCAATGGCAAGTGATGATCCCAACTGCCAACAAACTAAAAGTACATACACACAAGCATATCCTCCAGAGTCTGTATAGTCTGCTCTGTCTAACCATCGTCCTACGGATGGAAAAGCGGAGCTAAAACTCAACCAGTACCCAAAGCTTCCTGAAGCTTCTGCCAAAGACGGCTAGCGAACAGGGTGCCTCTATCGGATACAACGCATGAAGGAACTCTGTGCAAACGCACAAACTTATCGACGAACAACGAGCAAACTGAGCATACTGAGCATAACCGGACAATAATTCACCCAAATGGAGTCATACCCTCGACTAGACCTCGGTAGACACCACAACGAAATTCATGGAGATCTGTTCCCATCCCCACTCTGGAACGGTAAAAAGGTTGCAACTCTCCAGCCGGCCTTAAATGCTCAACCTTAGCCCGCAGACAAGCCAAGCATCTCAAAACGAAATCCGAAACTTCACCCTTCACCCCTGCCCACCAGTAACCAACTCTCAAGTCACGTTATATCTCGGTGGCACTTGGATGAACACTGAAAGCTGACTAATGTGTCTGCACTAGGACCTCATGTCTCTACCCATCAGTATCGGGTATACGCCATCGAGTCCCTAACATAGCACACCCTGATCCTAAATCAAGAACTCTGAATCTTTACCCTGCCGAACATGCTTAGAATCTCAAACAAACGAGCATCGGCGGGCTGTGCCTCACGAAAATGATTAAGTAAAAGTGGACGGGCACGGATATGAGCAAGCCGTCCCCTAGAAAAGGAGAACTACACTGTACTCATCTATCGCACAAGAAATATAAATCTGCAGAAAACTGTCTCTGAACTGCACACAACTAGAACAAGCACCCCGGGCCTACGACTCAAGCATCAGCTACCACAATCGCCTCGTCATGGGTAAATAAAAGATCTCACAATCACAATCCTTCACAAGCTCCATCCAAAGGCGCTGTCTCAACAATCAAAACCCGTTGCAGGAAGATTAAGCTCTGGTGGTTCGTGAAAATCCGACACGACTCTCCGAACAAGTAGTGTCCCTAAATCTCCAGCGTAGGACCACCACGGCCATCTCCAGATCATGAGTGGAATAAACCCTACTCGTACTTCCTCCAACTGTCGGGAAGCATAAGCGATAACTCTATCATGCTTCATCAGTACACAATCGAGCCCCACTCGTGAAACATCATAATAAACGACAAAGTCGCCCGATCCAGAAAGCAAAGATAGAACCGGTGCAGTCGTCTACCAAGTCTTCAACCACTGAAAACTCAGCACTCATGCCTCCGTCTAAAGAAAAGGAACTCCCTTCCTGGTCAGTCCGGTCAACGGTGCAGCGAATACACAAGAATCCTGCATGAAGCGGCGGTAAAAACCCGCTAAGCCCAAAAATCTGCGGACCTCTGTCCTTGATTAGGTTTGGGCCAAAGCTGTATGGCCTCGATCTCCCTCGGGTCCATACGAATACCGTCTCCCGTAACCCTATGACCTAGGAAGTCAACACTATCAAGCCTGAAGGAACACTCCGAGAATCTAGCAAACAACTGGTACTCTCCCAATGTCTGCAAAGTAATCCTCAAGTGCTGCTCACGTTCCTCACAACTCTTGGAAGAGACCAGAATGTCATCTATAACACAACAATCCACTGGTCAAGGAACGGCCTGAGAAACATGGTTCATCACATCCATGAATGCTGCTAGGGCACTGGTGAGTCCAACGACACCACCAAAACTTATAAAGCCCGTAGTGCGCATAAAAGCAGTCTTAGGAATGTCATCACTCCGAATCCGCAACCAATGGTGACCTGATCCTAAAACAAACTTAGAAAAATGTCTCGCACCCCGGAGCTGATCGAACAAATCGTCAATGCGAGATAAAGGATGCCTAATCCACACCGTAACTCGGTTCAGTTGATGATCAATAAATACACAACCTTAAACTGCCGTCCTTCTTCTTGATGAATAGAGTAGGAGCTCCCCAAAGCAAAACACTCGGATGCACAAGTCCCCCTATCTAGCAACTCTGCAGCAGATCCTTAAGCTCTCTAAGCTCCGCCGGCTTATATGGAACAACATCGGAAAATCTCGCCCACAAGAAACCCGGTCCAACGACCCCACTGTGGATCTGGTATCACGAATGAAAGCCAAGAATCCTCGATATCCTCTCCTCAAAAGTCGACTAGCGAAAAAGGCTGAATTCAAGCTGTGAGAGGCGGCACCACTATCCCCCTGCACAACAAGAACTGACTCGCCGGGAAAACAAAATCCTGACTGTTTTCTCGCGGCAGTCCACAGACGCATAGCACGTAGCTAACCATTCCGTGCCCTGGAGAACGTCAAAGTCCAACATCTCTAGAAGGAACAAATCGACAGACGAATCTCTATCTCCTACCCAATTAGCACATGACCGAAACACGTGTCGCGCAACCAAAGGATCGCTAACAGGAGTGAACACAATAAACGGCTGATCTAGTATACACAACTCTCGTCCCAACCACGGCACGAAGTGTGTAGAACAAACGAGTGCATATATCCCGAATTAAACAAACATGCGCATCAAAAGAACATGCAGAAAAGATTACCTGAAAACTCTGCATTGGACGCCCGCGCGTCCCGATGAGTCAAAACAAAAGCTCGTGCCTGTCCTCTACCTGCAACAGGCAGTCCTCCTCCTCAGCCATCATGTACACTCGGAACAAATCCTCCGTGACCACGACCTCTCTAAACAAAATTCTTACGCGGATTAACAACAGGCGCAAAGACGACTCTCCCTAAGGTGAAAGCGGTAAGTAACATATGGTACTGCTGCCTTCCTCGGTCTCGGAACTCCCAAAGTCTCGGGAAGACGCCCCTCAGCTAAACGGGCTGCATCCACTGCTGCTGTATACGTGACATAATGCTGTGTGCTGATAGCAAGGAATAACTGGGAAACAGGGGTGGTAACCTCCTGTCGCTGCGCTCGACTGGCCTCAACCAACGACCTCATCTTCTGGCGCAAGTTATGCATATTTGCCTCAAGCCTCGCGATACGATCAATCGAAGGCGGATCAAACTGCTCCTGAACAATGAGCGTACCGTCCCGGTCAGTCTTCGTCCCAAACGAGTCAACTCTGACCTCGGTTCTCGCTGCCTCTCTCTGAGCCCTCATAGCCATCGGCGGCAAAAGGCTAAAAATGGAAATAGGAATCGATATAAACACGAAAATCGAATAACAAGGATATGTATCATCAAGGAAGGAATTTCAAGCAATTAGTACTTAGGTCACTTTAGGCCGAGTACCATGTTGTAAGTATGCCACGGACATACACACGCTACATTACTCTGCTTAAGCTACCTACTCCATCATACCAAGGTCATCCTACACTCCGAAAGATAAAACCTAGCTCTCTGATACAAACTTTGTCACAACCCGAAATTTAGCATGTGACGGCCCTTAAACTACGTAACGTCTATAGGCGTAACGCAATTCAAGTAAGACGAAAACCCAGCAATCTAAACCATCAAAAGTAGTAAGTGATAATAACATTGTTAAAACTTTTGAAATTTTCAAGTACAAATTCTTTCAAGTCCAATTTACTTAAAAGTTTTGCAGCACCTCCTTTGTAAAAACTAGCCCCAAAAATGGGTACATACAAATATACCAGTAAAGAATCCCCAACGGGAGCAAAATCCATGCCCAAAGGCGGAAACAACCACCACAGCAGATATATGACACCGTAGCGAAGAAATAAAAGACGATAGAAATAAAACTGCATAAAAGACATCCTGAGTCACCAAAAATATACAATATCGTCCTCACATCTCGTCTCTAAGTCAATACATGAAAGTGGTAGATGGAGAGTACTAGATACAACGAATATAAAATGAGCAATATCGGATAACCGCAAAACCCACCTATAGCAAAACTGCACCCAGTCAGCCATGGTGGTATCCGCTGCAAAAGATGATACAATAGATGAAAGCCCTGCCTCTGGTTGCTCTGAGGGACAACCTGTACAACCCTGTGGCACAACGGGGGTGAGTTGTCAACTCGTGAATAGTAAATAACATATGCAGGTAATCGCAAGTATGCACGTACTGCGCTAATCTATCACATTCAAGCTGATGGCAATAAATAGCAATATGTATATGCAACAGTCATGAAAGGTACTCTATCAGGTACAACTAATACATGAAGCAATGCATATCAAATAAATATGGAGTATGGGATAAAACATGTCATCCTCACGGAATCCTCAACGTGGCAGGACCAGTGTCCATCAAGACAATCTAATTCCCAAATTTCCTCAAATCAGCCCCCAAATTGGCCCTCATATCCTTTAAGTCTCATATATCCTGAGTGTCCAATATCAAGTAAATCTCATGTAATGAATAAGTATATTTGCAAAATTATTATGATGATGTATATAAATTAGATATGTATACATATATATTAGCGTCCCATTCCACTAATACATACATACATACATACATCTATCTATCTATCTATCTATCTATCTATCTATATCTATCTATATATATATATATATATATATATATATATATATATATATATATATATAACAGCGTCCCATTCCAATGTTATATATACATAGGAGTAAAATATCATGAAAACAAGTGTCTAGTATCGACACATAAATACTCATATCCATACGTTCCTCGAATCATAAGTGCCCGGTATCGACACCCGTGATCCATGTATCGGTCTTTCTCATATTCATACGTTCCTCGAATCGTAAGTGTCTGGTATCGACACCTGTGATCCACGTATCGGTTTTCTGATATCTATACGTTCCTCGAAACCCAAGTGTCTCACCTCGACACTTGTGTTCCACGTATCGGTATATACGTCCTCCGAATCTTAAGTGCCCCAACATCGACACTCTCGATCCCGTATCGGTTTAAAACAAATCTCTGAGTGGATACATCCAAATAACAAGTAAAGAATAAGAATACTTGCATAATTTCATGAAACCACCACGGTCCTCAAATCCAGAAAACATCATGTGAAATCCATATCTCAATGCGAAAATCCATGAATATAACATATGCAACATAAAACAGTAATGTGAGCCTATGAAGGAAAAACCGCTATCTAACTGCAACAAGTTATTATATATCATGCGGTTTCTAATTTCTCCAAGTCCATACAATATCAAATAAAGGTGAACATGTAGCTATAGCCAGATATACGTAACCATGTCGGCATAGCAAGATATGTGTATCTACCTATCAATAATGATGTAATACCCTCCAGGTATATGTACAAGTATGTATGCATGATGTACACGTAGCTATGTCTCATATGTGTATATACCTATCACTAATGGTACAATACCATATAGGTATATAGGTAACTAGCATGTAGGCATGTCAAGGCATATGTGTAAGCATGTAAATATACAGGTATGCTATATGTCATACGCGCAAAGGACATGAATAAATATCAAAATGTCACTAACCCTCCAATATCACATAGGTATGAATGTTGTGCGTGTCATGGCAATTATCGACGGTGTTTGTGGCATACAATCAGTGCTCGTGCGACATGAACCGTCAATAATAGTGTAGTGTCCAATGGGTACAAGTCTAAGCACAACATGTAATGATATGCAATGGAGTCTATGCATAATCTATATATATGCAACTAAACATGCGGCTAACATCATATCATATCTAGCACAGACGCATAACGCCATGCGGGCGATTCCCCTGTAGATGTTAAAGCTACCCACTATCGATCCTGGCTAAGTAAAACCAACCACTTGCTTTCCCTTCTTCGCAGCGTTCGAAGTCCTCGCCTGCGATCCTAAAATCATAAACACATTACATAAGCTAAATATCTTACGCTGACACAAAGTTAACGAAATGCAAGGCCCAGAAAATTACACTGCGCACCTAGTGCAAAAAATGCGCACGACATCGGTAAAACCCTAGCTAGGATTGCTAAACTACGCAACCACCAAGTCTAGACTCCGATCGTACCGATCGCGCATTCACAACACAAAATCTCACGACGAAGAGAATAAAAATAACGTCGCAACAACCAATCGAACCCACGTACAACTATTACCGAAACCTAGTAAGAAACTTTGTCATAAATTAGCACTAGTTTAAAGCTAACACAATTCTAGCGAAAACAAATATCGCAAAGTAGCTTAACTAGGTTATCCAAACCATTTCCATAATTTTAATCTCACCCAATTATGCTTTGTTAAAACTTAGTTTGCTAAAAACTCAATTAGACAAATTAGGACTTAACAACAACTATCATTCCACTAGGTTAAGTTTTTCCTAGTCTTAACTTAACAATAAACCATATCATCAACTCAAACCCTAACTTGATTTTCACAAAATCAACACGAATCAACTAAACATGAAATTAAAGCTATATTAATCAATTAAATAGCTAGCTTAAAGATTATAATACAACAATCAAAGATTAGGGTTAGGATCTATACCCCAAATTAGATTTTGAAACTTGCAAACACAACTACAAATTTTAGCCTCCAAAATCAAGACTTTCATGAAGATCCAAGCATGTTTTGTGAATAAGAATAATGGGTAATGATTTATTTTGGAGTTTGTGGGATTATTTCATGAATTTTGATTATTTTGTGAAGCTTAAAAGAGTTGAAAATGAAGTGAGAAGAGAGAGGGGCAACAAGGGGAAGTGGCCGGCCTTGGAAGTAAATGAGGGGGTTTTGTGCAAAATGTGAAGAAAATTCTAGCTAAAATGCAATAAATGCCCATTAATGCACTAAATATCTCATGCCATCTCTTTCCTTTCTCATTAAAAATTCATTTTAATTCACAAAAATCTAGATATTTTGGATGGATGGAATTAAGTTAAAATCTAGTGATTAACTTAGCATAGATTCATTTTAGTAGTAATTAACCCAAACAAAAATGTAATTACCACGAATTAAGTGCATAATTATCAATTTAAAATAATACTTTAATTAAGGAAAATTATTAAAATGCACCATAATTACAAGTGACCTACAAAAACCCGCAAACAAGCAATTTCTTAGCTAAATTAGGTGCAGTGAATTTTATACTGCAAAAAGATCGTTTTTAGGTTTTTACGGAAAACACCGATTATATTACCCTAAAAACGGAAAATCGCCTAAACAATTTCCAAAACGTTACAAAGCAAGACACCATGGCAGACTCGACGATGGAGGATGAATACATCACTGCCAACGATGCTGCCAAAGAGGCTGTCTGGATGAAGAAGTTCATTTCTGAGCTTAGTGTGGTTCCATCCATTGAGCATCCAATACCTGTGTATTGTGATAACAATGGAGCAGTGTCTTTGGCCAAGGAACCCAGGTCCCATCAGAGATCCAGGCATATTCTGAGGCGGTATCACCTGATGAACGAGATATTAGATGGCCGGGATCGAGGTCAGGAAAGTTGACACGAAGGACAACGTAGCGGATCCACTCACGAAGGCCCTCCCCTGATACAGTTTGAGAGACTTTTTGGGATGTTGGGTATGAGATAATACAACACATGGCCTTAGTGCAAATAGGAGATTGTTAGAAATATGTATGCCCTAGAGCCTATTATTGTACATGTGATGTATATTATAGTGGATGCTTGGACATATATAGAGAGGACTTTCTTGCTCGACATGATAGTATGCTATCTGGTTACTCTTTATCTTAATATTTTGACTGGTATTCTTTATTGTCTTGCACTCACATGTTAATAAAGCCCTTAAGATTTGTACTTGACTATCAGGACTATGATGAGATCATACTAGTAGAGCCAGGGTGGTCCAAAAGTACATTCTTTAATCAGTTCCTAGTCGAGGGAATATCGAGATTAGGGCATCGATATTCCACAGTAGACTAGTGTGTACGTTTCTTGTCCCTTAGAGGGCGATGGTTGATCCTACAACCATTGGTGTGTGACATCAAAGATTGTACATAGGTGCTCATTAAAGAATGGGTACACCGAACAGGACTCACCGAAGACTCCTATGTGGTAATATACCTATCGTCAGATACCAGTCCTCTGGTGACACTGGTACAGGTTAGTCTGTAGACCCGAGATCGTCATAGAGTCTTTTGTGGCTCCACTGTGCTTTGATTTTCTCTCTACCACGGCTCAAAGGAGTCGTGCAAACAGATGGATTTTGGGTACAGTCACGAGTCACATGGAGGCAATGAGCGATAGGAGGGGTTTCGTCTCTCCCGGTATTGGAGGTTGATGTTGCGCTATACTCGATTGGCTATAACTGGAAGTCCCTGGCCTGGGCTGCTTTTGAGATTTACTGATAAGAGTTTTCAGTAGTTTCTCGAACCGTTATAGGCCAGACATCGGCATGACTTATCATGTTATTAGGGTCTGACGTTTACCACCCCTAGACATGATATGCGACATATCAGACGAAGAGATCGGACTGTACGGTAGTGTTACTGATAGGCTTCATGGAGAGGGTAACACCGTAGAATGCGATTAGTGTTAATTAAGCGATAATGCGGGGTTTTAGCAAAAAGTTTACCAAAATTGTTTTCTAATATTTAATAAAAATTAATTAATATTTTATTATAATTTATTTTGGGCTTGGACACACATGTGCATGTTAACCTAAGGTTAATTAGTGTTAAGCCATGCTTAGGTAGCCATGGCATATTAACCCCTTTCCATTATGTGTATGTAATTATTTAGTTAATTAGTTTTCAAAATAAAATAAATGGTTTTTGAAAATATATTGACTTGGGAGAGAGAGAGGGGGGGTTGACCTTGGCATCATGAGGCATGGCAAGCATGCCATGCATTTAATGAAGGGAGAGAGGGGCATGGTTAATCTCACACCTTCATTCCCTCACTCACACACATACACCCTCACACTCTCATCTCATTCTCTCTTTTTCTTCATCTCATAATCTCACACCCTCACCTCCCTCCAAACTGAACCCTAACCCAACCTTCACAAACCCACACCAAATCTCCACTAAACTTCACTAAACCCTTCACAAAGCCAAGATCAAGCCACTAGAACTACTTGGAGCATGGAAAGCTAGGGTTTTGGAGCAAGTTTGGATAGGTAATGACTCTCTACTGTTATTTAGGTTGTTAAATTGCTGTGTAGCTAATTAGTTTCAGTTTAGAACTGTAAAGATTTAGTTTTGTGCACGATATCGTAGTTTTAGTGTCGTTTTAGGATATCTGTGATCTGTTATGACCGAGTGTTCACTGTGAAAACAAGCAGTGTAGTAGCATAATGCCAGAGACCTTGAGTAATTACCTGAGACCCCGACCCCATCCCACCAGTTTTGGCCGGCGACATGAGGTACTTTTCCGGCGAGCTCGGCCGTACGGTGGCCTGAGAAGTTGAAATTTTGTGGGTATCTGTCTGTAGCGTTTTTAGAGTATTTGGTACTGCTAGATTTTTTAGTTGTGACAGTGGGTAAAAATATGGGATCGATTAGTTAGTTTTTAGTGTTTTGACGACGCGCGTTACGATATCGACACGGTGTCTGACTCAGTTATGTGCTTCGCATGATTTCTATGCGTAGGGTCTGTTGTAGTAGTGTCGTCACACACGTTAGCCGCTAAGCGAACGCTTGAGAGTTGTTTGAGTCGGTGCGTCGATTTTAGCGTAGTTTGTGCGTAATATTGGTCGATTTCTAAGTTTGGCCTTGCTATGTTTTATGTGTTAATAGGATCGCAGGCGGGGACTTCGGACGCTGCGAAGAAAGGGAAGCAGGTGGTCGGATATACTAAGCTCAAGATCACCGGTAAGTAGATTTAACATCTACGGGAAAATCGCCTGTATGGCGTTATGCGTCAAGGCTTGATAGGATATTTTAGTCGCTGTTTATATTCATATACATTGATTATGCATGTGTACCATTGTTGCATACCCCGTTTCCTGTTGCTTATGTACATAGTATTAATGAGACACAGCACTGTTACTAACGGTTCATGTTGCACGAGCACTAAACTGTATGCCACACACACACCGTTAGTAATTTTCATGACACTCACACTATAGAATTGCCATGAATAATACATCATTTAGCTTACCTTATTATTGATGATTAGACATGATGCTTGTTCCTTTGCGCATATGAACTACATACTTGTACATATATACTTGCGTACACCCATACTTGCTATAGTTACATGTACTTCCTTAGATGATGTTGGATTTGATTTTGGAGAATCGGGAACCGCATGATATATTTTAAAAACTGGATTCATTTAAAAGAGCGGTTTTCCCTTGATATGCTCATATTATGGTTTTATGTTGCATATATCATATTGCATAGGTTTACGCATTCAGATATGGATTTCATGTGATTTCTGGATTTGAGAACCGTTGTATTATTTCAAGAAAGTATGCATTGTTTTGAAAACCCGGTTTCTCTTGATATGATATTTCAGTGCGTCCACCATGAGTTTTCTCGGTTCTGAGAGCTTGTATGAGTATACCCGATTCGAGGAGCGGTAGGCACCGTCTGCGGGTACATGGTGGACCCGGTAAGGTAGCCCGGGGCAAGAAGACTCGTATAGTTAGGAGGTGAGCCTGGCAGGCGAGCACTACCTACCGGTGATTGGTTGGACCTGGCGGTTATCCGGAGGATACCGACCGGAGTCGAGAGATGGATATGGGCCGATCCGGACCGACGGAGCCCGGTATATGTGTATTTACGTGTCGATGTTGGACATGAGTATTTCATGATGTTTTCAAGTGCCGATGTTGGGCACTCAGGTTCTATGAGATTTACAGGTATGAGGGCCGATCAGGATGACGGTGCCTGAGTTATTGGGATTTGGGGTGTCGTTGACGGACACCGGTTTTTCCACGATGAGGATTCGTTGATAATGACATGTTTTATCCCATACTCAGCATTCATTGATATGCATCGCTTCATGTATTTATAGTACCTGATAGAGTACCTTTCATGATTATTGTATATCCATATTAGTATATTGATACTATCAGATTGCATGTGATAGAGTATCGCAGTAAGTGCATACCTGCGATTACCTATATGATATTACTTACTATTCACGAGTTGGCAACTCACCCCCGTTGTGCCACAGTGTTTTGCAGGTTGACCCTCAGAGTAGTCGCGGAAGGGCTATCTCATTGTATCTTTTTGGCAGCGGATACCGCTACGGTTGGCTGTGAGCCGTTTGCTGTAGGTGGGTTGCAGTAATCCGACTTTATAATTCATTGTACATCTTATTGTATCTAGTACTCTCCATCTACCATTTTATGTATTAACTTAGAGACGAGTTGTGAGGACGATATTGTATATTATTTTATGACTCTAGGTGTCGAGCTCGTGTGAGGCGACTTTCATTATGCAGTTTTATCTATTATGTTGTTTTTCACTATATTGTTCATTTCTTCGCTACGGCGTCGTATATTATTCTTGTGGTGGTTATTTCAGCCGTTAGGCGTGATTGCTCCCGTTTGGGGATGATTTATTTATATCATATGTTGTTCTACATTTATCTTATGTTTGTACCCGTTTCGGGGCTAGTTTTTACAAAGGAGGTGCTGCCGAAATTTTTAAGAAAATAATTTAAACTTTAAAGATTTCTACTTGAGATTTCCAAATGTTTTTAACAAATGTTTTTATTACTTACTACTTTTGGATGGTTTAGATTTCTGGGTTTCGGCTTACTTAAAGTGCGTTACGCCTGTAGACGTTACGTGGTTTAAGTGCCGGTTACATGCCAAATTTTGGATCGTGACAGAGAGTATGGACGAGCTTGCTTGTTGATCTTCATATCGCTCAATACCCGGGTAGCCATTACGTCTAGCTAGTACCGCCGACGGCTTGTAGGTGACTAATGTGATCATCACTTACTACTGGCGTATTGACGAGTCTTTAGAGTCCCATACAGAAGTTCCTTGGTTCAAGAGAAACGAAGTAGGACACATATGTGATATGTGTGTGGGCCTGATTAGATACGTGTATGTGATACCGTATTGTAACTGGCAGTTATCTGTTATCGGTTCGGTTGTATGTGATATAACCAGATTGTCGAATCAAGTGTTGATTTGATAATGTGATATACAGATAAATGATATTAGTCGGTCATATGTGATATAACCGGATTATTAAATCAAGTGTTGATTTAATAATGTGATATACATTATATGTGATATAATTATATCTTAACTAATTGTTAGTTGTATGTATGCCCTAGAGGACATTATTGTACATGTGATGTATATTATAGTGGATGCTTGGACATATATAAGGAGGGATTTCTTGCTCGACATGATGGTATGCTATCTGGTTGCTCTTTATCTTAACATGTACACTTATTATCTCTCTATTACATGTTGATAAAGCCTTTAGGATGAGTACTTGACAACCGGGATTATAATGCAGATCATACTAGTAGGGCAGAGGTAGTCGGTAAGTACATCCTTCAATTGTTCCTAGTCGTGGGAGTATCGAGACGGGGCATCGATATTCCAGAGTAGACTACCGTATACGCTTCTTGACCCATATGATGGGCGATGGATGATCCCACATCCAATGGTGTTTGACATCAAAGATGGTATACGGGTGCTCAGTGGAGACTGGGTACACTGGACAGGACTCGCCGAGAACTCCTAGATGATATTATACCTCACATCAAATAGCGGTTCTCTGGTGACACTGCTACAGGTTAGTCTGTCGAACCGAGATCGTCATAGAGTCTTGTGTGATTCCCACTGTGCTTTGATTTACACCTTACCACGTTCAAGAGATCTTGTAAAACGGTGGTTTTTGGTTACAGTCCCGAGTCACATGGAGGAAATGACCGATAGGAGGGGATTTCGTCTGTCCCGGTATTGGGGGTTGATGTTGCGCTATGCTCGATTGGCCATAACAGGAAATTCCTTACCAGGGTTGCTGAGATTTACTGGTAAGTGTTATCAGTAGTTTCTCGAACCGTTATGAGCCTCACATCTGTTAATTATATGTATGCCCTAGAGGCCATTACTGTACATACGTTGTATATTGTAGTGGATGCTTGGACATATATAGGGAGGACTTTCTTGCTCGACATGATAGTATGCTATCTGGTTACTCTTTATCTTAACATGTACTCTGATTTTCTCTATGTCACATGTTGATAAAGCCCTTAGGATGAGTTTTGATTACCAGGACTATGATAGAGATCATACTAGTGGGGACAGTATAGTCGCCAAGTACATCCTTCAAATGTTCCTAGTCGTGGGAGTACCGAGACAGGGCATCGATACTCCAGAGTAGAATAGCGTATGCGCTTCTTGACCCATATGATGGGAGTTGGATGATCTTATATCCATTGGTGTTTGACATCAGAGAAGGTGTACGGGTGCTCAGTGGAGACTGGGTACATTGGACAGACTCGCCGAGAACTCCCAGATGGTATTATACCTCACGTCAGATGGCAGTTCTCTGGTGACACTGGTACAGGTTAGTCTGTAGACCCGAGATCGTCATAGAGTCTTGTGTGATTCCCACTGTGCTTTGATTTCCATCATACCACGTCCAAGAGGGCGTGCAAAAAGGTGGCTTTTGGGTACAGTCCCGAATCACATGGAGGCAATGAGCGATAGGAGGGGTTTCGTCTCTCCCGGTATAGGGAGTTGATGTTGCGTTGTGTTCGATTAGCTATAACTAGAAATCCCTGGACAGGATTGCTGAGATTTACTGGTAAGTGTTATCAGTAGTTTCTCGAACTGTTATGGACCTCATATCGACACGACTTATCGAGCTACTGGGGTCTGACGTTTACCACCCCTAGGCGAGATATGCGACATATCAGACGAAGAGACCGGACTGTACGGGAGTGTTACTGATTGGATTCATGGGAGAAAGTACAGGCTTTCTTCTTGATCTTCTGATTGCTCAATACCTGGGTGGCTGTTACGTTTAGCTGACCGCTTGCAGCTTGTGGGTGTTTGATATGATCATCACCTACTGCCGGCGTATTGACGATTCTTTAGAGTCCTACACAGAGGTTTCCTGGCTCAGGCAAAACGGAGTAGGAGCACATATATGATATGTGCGGGACCGAGAACAATACGTGTATATGATACCGTATTAGATTCTCGCGATATGTGATATCGGCCGGGTATATGTGATATAGCCGGGTCATCGGATCAAGTGTTGATTCGATGAACTGATACAGATTATATTAGTCAGTTATTTGTGAAATAGCCGGATTATCGGATCAAGTGTTGATTCGATAATTTAATGTATAATTATATATTTGATATATTAAATTACATTAACTAATATAAGCTCACTAAAAGATTCTTTTTCTCACTCGGGTAATACATTGATATATATGCGATATATGTTAATTGTATTATTTTATTTTGTTACAATAAATATTGTATATGTGATATATAATATTGTAACATGTTGTGGTTATAAATGCAACTTGATTAGTGGAGATTAAACATGGTTAGGGTTTGATTTGGGTTGATTCTTTCTAGTAGTTTCTAGAAGCTTTGCTTTTGTTTTAAGTAAAGATATTTGTTATGATATTTTTGTAAATATTTGTTTAACCCAACCTAACCCTTTAACCATGGTTCATTCTCTACATGGGTTAAGTTATCATACTTAACCCATGGTTCATTTCTAACCTCACTATGGATTCATTATTCATCACAAAAGGTTTTGGATATTCTTCTTCTTCTTCTTGGTGAAAAGCTCTCTAGCTTTTTCATTAGAGATGAAAATGAGTAAGATTAAGAAATAAATGAGAGGTAAATTCCTACTTCATCATCCTAATCTATTCTTGCCAATTAGATTAGGGTGTTCACTTCATTAGTGAGTGAGAGCTTGTGTTAAAGAAACTTCAAGGTAGATCATCTTTGTTATCGAAGATCGGAAGCAAGCTTGCATCTTTCTCTTCATGGAGCCTCTCTAGAGTCCGGATACTCGATGATCGCAGCAAAGGGACCTCAACACGGAGCTTATGAAGTGAAGGACTGGACTACAAAGGTTGTAATCCCAAACTCTTAGAAGTAAAGTTGTTTACTTGCTTTGTTTCGCCTAATCTCTAGTCTAAGATCTTGGTTAGGGTTGTTCGGCACGTCTAAAACTTAAATTGGGCATGGTTGATGCCTTGTAGACCCTTGTGAGAGTGTCTAGTAACCCTACAGTGGTATCAGAGCCAAGCTAGAGCTTTTGGCGAAGTCTAGGCGAAGTTTAAAGTCCGATCGAACTCCGAATACCCGATAAAACCTAATTTCTGGAAAATTTTTCAAAAGTTGACTTTTTTCATATTAAAAGTACTCAGAAAAATAAGCAGGGAATTATAAGGATTACTGTGAAAAACGAGCAATTAATACCATTAAAGAGCCGCGGAACCGCGGCAATGACATGCTTTGCGCGGCGGTTCCGCGGCCGTACAGTGGACTTATTGTTTTCTTTTTGCACAGTTATATCCGTATGTATTTCCTGTTTGTTATGGGAATTTTTTAATTCTACTCAAGTGTTGAGTTTTCTGGAATGTATTGGGAACTCGTTGATTCGATCGGAAAGTTTAACTTCGTTTAGTTTTTCGGATAATTTAGAACGTATTAAAAAGTTCGAACGGATATCAATAACTCACTTTTTCCCCTGCCGGAAAATTTCCAAGTATTGAATTTTTTCTTAAGTTAAAGAACGTTCTAAGTCGTGCAAGTTACGCGTTGGACCCTCTAGAAGAACACAAACCTTAACTCGATTATGTGACCGTCTGAACCGCCTTTAAACCTTAGGGTTTGGGGCAGTATGGCGTTGCCACATGTGAGGCGTTGGTTTGACCTTTCTACGGATGGACCATTGGTACTGTGGCATGTGATGGATACTTTTTGAACTCCGCTCAAGTGTTGAGCTATTTGGGAAATTTTGGGTGTTTATTTATTCGATCGGAAAGTTTAACATTGTCTATTTATCTGGATTGTGATACAATATTTGGAATCCACAAGTAGTTATGAGATAACTAATTTGAATGTTATAAATCTAGCAGTTCAGTCTCATTTGATCGGTTGCCACGGGATTTTGATGTGATCAAAAGTCCATCGCAATCACGTAGCTTAGCGGATACTCGCCGGGTAAACTTAATAGATAGCCACGCCCCATAGCCCCGACCAAGTGACTGTAGGAGAACCCCGTTGCTAAAAGTATCCGTTCGGGTGCTCGCGACAGCGGTGTTCCGCCTTAGTGCACTTCGTCGACGGCATCCGGGGGTGCGGCCGTCTACTAAAGTTTGCGACGAGCATTCGATCAGGATGTCGGGAATCTTGTTGAATTGCCCGACTTGATATTGAAAAGTGTTTTCGAGATCGAGACTAAAATGCGGGGTTTATAATTTTTAGGCATGCGATGTCTAAGGAATTCATTTGGTTAGGCATGAGATGTCTAAGGAGGTTGCGGATTCCAACTGTTGTAGTTTTACACTTTCTTTTCTGTGACCGTAAACATAGTATGGGGTGTATCGCCGGCTTCATTGTTATACATCAACGACAATCGGGATACGCATACTTGCTTACGTTGATGATATGAGATATTATGTGTTGTTGTGATATGTTATATTGGATCGTCGTGTTTTGAATTGCCGGGGTTTTTTTGTGAGATGAGAGTTTTTCTTTTTCAATCATGTAAAATTCATTTGTATGTAATATTCTTTATTGGGGCACTTCCGGGATGAGGATGATGTCACCATTGTATATTATTTACTTTTCCGCATTAGGTAGACCCTAGACGGGGAGCACAAGTAACCGGGTTCTAGGGTCCAGTGGGAGACCATCTCGAGGAGTTGAGACCGGGTCTCCTAACCCTAGAATTGGCAGAGTTGCTTGCCGCTCTCGTAGGGGTCTAGGGATGTGGGTTTGGCTATTCATCGCGACCGTGGAATCCCTATTTTATACAGGCTCGCATTGAAACACGGACCTCCTAGTATATCCAATACTTCATATATGTTCTTCTGCTGCAATGTTCTGTGATGAGATCATATTACTGCCTGAGACGAATGTTTATATTATATATGAGATATATGTTATATTGCAGATTTCGTTTCAAATGTGATGCTTATGATGCATAATAAAATGGGACTTCATTAATGAGATTAATGAAATAAAAGAAACCTAAAGATGTTGTAGAAACTTGTTTAAAAACTGGTAGCTCTAGTTCTTGCTTTGCATAGCGGTATTTCTTGTAGAATATCAAGCACCTTATTCGATAAGGAAAGAGCCGAGATCCCTTCACCGGGAGTGACCTCTTTAGCGAAACTAGCAGATGCTACACACTCGATTTGTCTTTTGATTGCTTCTATAGTTCTTTCTTTGCATAGTGATATTTGTGAAATATCCTGCACCTTATTCGATGAGGAAAGAGCCGACGATCCCTTCACCGGGAGTGACCTCTTTAGCAAAACTAGAAAAGGCCTCAAAAACATTCCATTCAAAATCACTCGATTCTACAACGATATCAAGTTCATTATGCAAAGGGTTTTCTTAAAACCCTGTCGTAGCCCTCCGTCATTTCAGATAGGTAATAGTTAGTATTCGTGCTGCGTTTGTTGACCTTGTCAAGACGTAGTGTGCGGTAGCTGATTACTGCTTATCTGTATAAGCATATGATGCGATTGGATTAAGGTAGTCGTGCGACTTTTTTGACCTTGTTAAGGGTCGTGCGGGTGGGTTTAATTCATATCAGGAAATGACGGGTTGAACTTGACTTGCGTTCTATGGTTTGTTGACCCTGTCAAGGTCATAGATCGCTCGGGGCAAAATTATTATTGGGAATTTCAAAATTTGAAATTTGCAATGAGATTGCATACCTTCTATGAGATAGTTGGATCCCGATACCCGCTGCGAGTAAGAGTTACTCCATGGAGAGTTTTACACATTACAATTAGCCGATCAAGTAGGTGTCTAGAAAGGTGTTAACGGGTGTAGCGCCTTGAAAAGTCGTTTTGGTGTTTTCCCGAAAATCGGTGAAAATTCGGTATTTTTCCGTAAACCGTCTTTTTGTTATTTTGCAGTTTAGGACAAATTATACCTAATTTAGATAGGTAATTGCTTGTTTTTAGTAGCAAATGAGTTACTTATGAAATTCTGGTCGTTTAAAAATTTTCCCTAATTTTTCAATTTTTAATATTATTTTAAGCCGGTAAGAAAATACATTAAATTAGCGATAAATACAAATTTAATTGGGCTAAATTTAAGCTTTAAAATCATGTTAATTAAAATCTAGTTGTAACCTAAATTTTTAGTAATTTATTTTAAGTTTTAACTAATTTTTATTATGGAAAACGAAATTTATTGAATTTAAGCTTAAACTTGCAATTTTGGACTTGTAGGGGGTCTTTTTGCATAAAATTTCTTTTGTAAAACCCCTCTCTCTCTTCCCTCACCCCTAGGCCGGCCCATTTCCAGCAACCCAAGGAAAAAAATGCTTGCCTCTTTGACTTTTATTCTTGTGTAGAAAAGATGTGTTTTTTTAAAGGGTTTTGAATTTTTTAATTGGGTATGGGTCTTTACTTATTTGGTATGGGTTGACCTTGACTTTCCCACACCCCACACCTTTCCCTTCCTTCCTCCTCTGGCCGAAATCTGCAGCCCCTCCCCTCTTCATCATTTTTCTTTTCATCTTGTTCAAAAATTCATCAAGTTGCTCCAAAATTTCCAAATTTAAACCTCACAAAATAACCCCATCCTTCATCCCATTCTCCTTGGCCCTTCTTGCTTGGATCATGGTGCTATGAAGCCATCTTTAGAGGCCTCTTGTTCTTGCTAGATCCATAGATCTTGAGGTATAATTTCCATCAAGTTAATTTCTTTTGGTTAAATTCCTTTAGTTAAATGGTTTTAGTGTTAAAAGCTTAGCAAAATCCTAATCTAGTTTTTTCTAGTTCATGGTTGAAATTAAACTAGGGTTTTAGAAACCATTATTTAGTTAATTAAAGCTATTTTGTTATCTAGTTATTTTGTTAGCTTAATCTAAGTGGTTAACTTGCTAATTGGGCTAAAATCTAGTGTTAATTTAGGGTTTTACATGTATAGTTGGATTAAGATTGCTAATTACCAAAATTCAAGAAAGGGTTGTGTTTGGATAATGGGTTTTGTAGCATGGTAAATGAGTTAAAATTGTGTTATTGTGGCTAACTAGTTGTGTGGTTGGATGTTTGTGTTGGATTGTTATAACTTTGTCGCTAATTATCGATATTTGCACCAAATTGCAAATTTCTAGCTTACTAGTTTTGTTATAAAATATTGTGATGAATTAATTGCGATATCTTGATGATATTTTTGGCATATCCTATGACATTTAGGATATGTGAGTGCGGATTTTTGGGTGTTCGGGTTTTAGTTTTTCCGGGCGACCAAATCGACGTTTTAGTTAGTTTTTGCGATTTTCGCGTGTGTTCCGCGCACCTTGTGCACGTTGTACCTAGCTTGTGAACGTTAGTATTTTCGTTTAGGTTTTGCGTCGTTCTCGATACGTAACCTTATGTTTGGTATTGATGTAAATTCCACGTTCGGTCGCGGAGACGTCAGACGCGGCACGAAAGGGGAAAGCGGTGATTGGACGTGACTAGCTAGGGATTCCGATGAGTAGATGTAACATCTACGGGGGACTATCGTTGGATGGCGCAAGTCGCCCGATAGTTTTAGTAGCTTAAAAAGATTCTTAGTAATGTTAGTAATTAGGGGTGTAATACTTGTATGATTATTTGCTACATTCATGCCTTATATTGACATACATATGCGAACCTATTCTATAGGACACCTGCACTATTGCCAGGGTTTTTATATGCAGCACGAGCACTATTCATGCTTACACCCACGCCCTGGTGATTGCCATGCCACCACACTAGATAACCTTTAAATTGAAACCTTTTACTATAATTGATACTTAAACTTATGCTATTGCCTTTAATTCCTTAAAATGAAATCGTAGGATTGCTATTCAGGTGCATGTACCTCATCATATTATTTGTTTATGCTTAGTCTATTAATCACACATCGCAACTTGATTATTGATACCATATGCATTCATTATCATTGATATATGCACTTATGAGGGTTTCTTGAGATTTTATGATATTTCTGGATTTCGGGGGAAAGCCGCAAAATTTCTAAACTTATTATATTTTTAAAATATGTAAATTGCAGTTTTCTAGTGATGTAAGTGTCGTCCACCATGAGTTTGCTGTGGTTTTCGAGACCCGTTTCGAGGAGTTGGATGAACCGTCTCGGGTACATGGTGGGCCCGGTAAGGTACCCCGGGGCAAGAAGCTCGTGGTGCTGACGATGAGCCTGGCAGGGGGCGGATTACCTACCGGTGACTGTTTGGGACGGCGGATATCCAGAGGATACCGACCGTGGCCGCGAGTTGATGAGATATTGATATTGAGATGGGTCAGCCGGATGGCTGAGGCCAGAGATACTATGACATGGATATATGAGATTTGTGATAGTTTGAGGTGTCGTTGCTGGACACCGATTCTTGTTGATTCTATTGGTATTGTGCTGGTATTTCAAAAGAGATTCCTAAAGGAAAAACATGATTCTTATACTTACACATTCAGATCATGAGTTGATTCGCATTGCATTCATACCTGCTAGTATATTCATATTGCATACATACCTGCTATTATGTCCTGCCTTACCTATATTTTAGATGCTAGGATGCTTGTGTGCATGCATTCGATAGCCTGTGTAGATGTTATTTATTACTCACGAGTTGGCAACTCACCCCCGTTGTGCCACAGCCTTTTGCAGGTCCGCTCCATCAGTACAGTAGCGGCGGGTGCACTTGCTTCTTTTGCCTCTTTTGCCTGGACTCGAGGTTTTGCTCTTAGGTGGGTTATATTATTATTTTTGTACCACCTTGTATATTTTTTGTATCTAGTGTACTCCATCTACTGTATCTACCAGTATTGTTGTATATTGACCTAGGGATGAGACGGTGAGATTTGTGGACTTTTTGCTGTATTTTGGGGTCGAGCTCACTTGAGTCGACATGCTGTTTTTCTCATGCTTCTTTATGATTATTTTGCATGTTGTTGTTTTATATTGCGTGGGATTTATGACCGACTTGTGGCGAAGAGCTAGCTCCCGCTTGGGGATGCCATATTTGTTGGATTTATATACATTCTTGTTCTACCCATTTTGGGGGCCAGTATTTACAAAGGAGACTCTGCCGAAATTTTCGGAAAAATTGATATTGTTTTTAAAAAGGCTTGATGTGACTCATTTGATAAACTCGCTTTCAATTGATTGGTTTTCCTTCACTCTTTTGCTTATTTGGTTTTGGTTTTCTGGGCTTTGGCTTACTTATTTTACGGACGCCTTGAGACGTTTCGTAAACTTAAGTGCCAGTCACGTTCCGTACCCTGCGGGTCGTGACAACGGGGTTACACCCCTGGGAAAACGAGGTTTACTTTAATTAGGTCCGTGCGAAAGCACGGGGAACCTCCCTCAAAGTACCAGCACTGGCCTGGCTGAAAGATTGACGAACTTGTAGAGTGTAATTAATCCCGGCTAGTCTTTCCTTTTAGGGTTTGAAAGAAGATTTGACTAAAACAGTGGGAGACATCCTGATTAGATATATTAATAACCAATCTAATCTTGTAATAGCATACACTGAGTGTTTTCTTCTATCTCTCTCCAGGTTGCCACCATGTCACGCCTTAATCAAGATAATAATACAGATGTATTGACCGAACCCGCTTGTTATACCGCGCTAGGGAACGTTAGTCCCGCTCCAACTTATAATTGTTATAAGACAGAGCAGGAAATGGGGGATTACCAGAATTCCCGTGCCGCCCAAACGAAGAAAGTGCATGCTGATGCATCTTCTTCGGGTGTGTTCATTACCGAGAACTGTTTCTTAGTATCCTTTACGTCCTGGGTATGAGATACCGGATCAGGATCCTGTAAATGTAATTTGTTACATGGGCTACAGATAAGTAGAGAACTGAGAACGGGTGATAGGTTTCAAGAGTTAGAAATGATGCAAGTGTTGCAGCCAAGTCTGTTAGCAGTTATCACCCTGTATTATCAGAATACATTGATTCTGAACGAATGTTATTAGATACCGAACCTGATATACAACATCATATCAGTCTCTTTATTAGTAAAGAAAGATATAATTTTGTATTGATGGATAATGTTTTGAACATTTCCTATATCAAGAGTTGATCGGATCAGACACGTTATCTAAAAGCATAAAAGTTCTAAATCAAACCACAGTTCTTAATGTACAGAACACACACAAGAGGAAGAGTTCAGAAATGAACGGATCCTTCTTGAGGTATTATAGACTAGGTCATATCAATGTGACCCGACTAGCTGAAGTTACATTTAGATGCATATTTAAATTAGTTTGAATTTACATCTTGTGAAACTTACCGGTCATGTCACAAAGATAAGATGACCACAGCTCTGTTTATTGAAAACAGAGAAAGAGTTAGTGAACTCTTGGGATTGATACATGCTGATGTATGAAGGTCCCCTGTCTACACATGCTAAGACCGGTTCTTTGTAATTTATTACATTCACTGATTATCTCTCAAGATCCGGACATATGTTCCTGTTGAAACACAAGTCTGGAACTTTTGAGAAATTCAATGAATATAAGCTAGAAGTAGAGAACCAAAAACGGGTAAAAGTATTATGTCCTTTGATGAGATTGTAAGTCCATGTCATGCACCCTACGAACTTGCGTGGAGGCGGAATGTATGAAAAACGATTATCAAAGCTTCGTAACAAGGACTTGATCGCATGAATCGTATCTAAACCGTTACTAGCAAACTATGAGAGGTTTAACTACTCGGATCCGAAGTTATACCTCATGTTACTTGTCCTTCGGGTCTTCATCGCTGTCCTCCAATCCTCGTAGGCTCCATGGAATATCGGAACCTCAACGGCCTCCTCGAGTCAAAGACGATCCACCCGAGAGCTCCTACTTCAAGCTTGATCTCTAACTTGAGATAACTAGGTTGCTCAAAGTGCTAATCTAAGCTACCTAGGAGATATAGAGTGAGGTTATGGATGTATTAGTCTAGCTAACCCTTGATCTCAACACATGAGAGGTTAGGGTTAGGGTTTCAAGAATGAGAGAGCTTGAGGAGAGAGAAGGTGAAGATGAGAATGAATATGAATAATGAGCTCATTTGAATATAACAACCATAACAATTTATCAAATAAATAATATAAATGATTAATCATCATGGTTGATGCATTCACCTTGTGTGATTCATCATATGGCTCATTAACTAATTAATGCATCATTTAATACCAAGGATGAATCACACAAATGAGTCATTAAGCAATTAATGCTTATGCCACCTTAACCCCCCAAGTCACCATGCTTCTAGAAGCTTCCAAGAAAATTACGAGAACGCCCCTCCAATCCGTGAAAACACGGAAAAACTTTAGACTGTATAAATCCAATAACCTTATACTAGAATCTGTCTTAAACCAAAGCCGACTAGTAAAAACTGTCCGAACGTCGTACGTGCGTAAACACACGTATGCGTCCGAACCCTTGTCGTAAAACCATACGACCTCTATATCGTTTCGCCTGGAGCAGGGAAACTCTCTGTGTGGGACTCTAAAGACTCAACACTATGCTGGCACTGGGTTTAACAACAAACCGCAAGCGGCACAAGCTGTACGTAACGGTCCCCAGGTAGATGTCGATAAAAAGGCCGATGAGGAAACCCATCTGAACTCCTACTGAGCCTGATGTGACAATCTCCGAACAGTCCAGTCTGTTCGTCTAAGACTATCGCATATCTAGCCTAGGGGGCGATAAGCGTCAGTCCCCTAATAGCGGTATAAATCGTGTCGGAGCGTAGCCCATTACACCCTGAGAAACTACTAGAACCTACCAGTAAATCTCGCTTGCCCTGGCCAGGGACTTTGCGTAATGGCTCTCTGACATATCGCGATATCAACTCCCAATACCGGGAGAGACGAATCCTGTCTAACCGCTACTGCCTCCAAGTGCTCGGGACTGCACCCAACTGCTACCTGTTTGCACGACTCCTTTGAGCCGTGGTAGGGTAGCAATCTAAGAACAGTGGGACACACTCAAGGCTAAGTAGCAGTGTCAAGTCTGCGGATTATGCTGTACTCATGTCACCTGGGATCTGTTAACTGACGATGGGTATAATACCAACCAACAGTTCCCCTACGAGTCCTGTCCGGTGTACCCGTAACCTAACGAGCACCTGTATACTATCTCCAGTACGACGTACTGATGGCTGTGGGACAGTCCATCTCCCCAACTGGGATGAGAAGCGTACACACTTAGTCTACTCCGGAATATCGATTCCCTATCTCGATAATCCAACGACCAGGGACCTGTATAGGATGTTGCTTACAGACTACCCAGCCCCCACTAGTGTGACTGCCATCACAACGCTGGTAATCAAGCAAAGATCCTATGGGCTCTACTAATATGTATAAATGATACATTACAAGAAACATATGCACATATTAAAGTAGACACAAACCAAGTAGCATACTACCATTTTTAGCAAGACTGTATATACAACTGTGAATATCCCAAACTTCCATTAAGTAATATACATACAAGTATGATACAATAATGGCCCCTAGGGCATATACACTAACAATCTCCCACTTGCACTAGGGCCATGAGCTGGCATATCATAGACCTATCATCTCGAATAGCCTCTCGAACTGCGTCTGAGGAATAGCCTTTATGAATGGATCAGCAATGTTATTCTCCGTCTCTACCCTTTTCACCTCGATCTCCCGGCGATCGACGATCTCCCTGATCAGGTGATACCGCCTTAAGATGTGTCTGGACTTGTGATGGGACCTGGGTTCATTCGCTAAAGCTATAGCGCCGTTGTTGTCACAATACATAGGTATTGGATCAACACTGGTAGGAACCACCTGAAGTTCTGTGAGGAACTTCTTCATCCAGATAGTTTCTTTTGCGGCATCGCAAGCAGCTATATACCCCGCTTCCATTGTTGAGTCAGCAACGGTCTCCTGCTTGGAACTCTTCCAACAGACCGCCCCTCCATTGAGGGTAAAGACATAACCCGACATGGACTTGGAGTCATCGTTGTCACTTTAGAAGCCGGAGTCGGCAAAGGCCTCCATCTGGAGGTCTTTTCCGCCATACACCAAGAACATCTCCTTAGTCCTCCTTAGGTACTTGAGAATGTTCTTTACTGCTATCCAGTGATTCTCCCCTGGGTTTTCCTGATACCGGTTTACAACGCTCAATGCGTATGCTACATCTGGTCCGGTACATAACATCGCATACATTATAGAGCCTACCGTTGAAGCGTAGGGTATAATCGACATGCGATCCCTTTCCAAATCAGTCTTGGGAGACATCTCTTTGGAGAGGGTGATTCCGTGACAAGCCGGTAGGTTACCGCGCTTAGAATCATCCATTTTGAATCTCTTCACTATGGTGTCTATGTACCTGGACTGCGAAAGTCCCAACATCATTTTTGATCTATCACAATAGATCCGGATCCCCAGAATGTAGGTGGCATCACTCAGGTCTTTCATGGAGAATTTCTGTGATAAGAATCTTTTGACTGACTGTAACATAGGAATATCATTTCCTATTAGGAGAATGTCATCCACGTACAAGACGAGGAATACTACAACTCTCCTTACAATCTTACTGTATATGTATAGTTCATCTGGATTTTTGATAAAGTCAAATTCTTTGACAGCATCATCAAAACAGATGTTCCAACTCCGCGATGCCTGCTTTAGTCCATAAATGGACTTAAGCAACTTGCATACTTTTCTGCTACTCCCACTCTGAATGAATCCCTCTGGCTGATCCATATAGACGCTCTCTTCTAAATTACCATTTAGAAAAGCTGTCTTTACGTCCATCTGCCAGATTTCATAATCGTGGAAGGCAGCAATAGCAAGAAGGACCCGAATGGATTTAAGCATAGCCACTGGAGAAAAGGTTTCGTCATAGTCCAAACCAGGTCTTTGACGGAAACCCTTTGCAACAAGTCTAGCCTTATAGGTTTCAACCTGTCTATCTACACCAATCTTCTTTTTGAAGATCGATTTGCATCCTACGGGTTTTACCCCATCTGGAGCAATGTCCAAAATCCATACTTTGTTAGTGTACATGGACTCCATTTCGGTCCGCATTGCATCCAGCCATTTAACTGAGTCACCGCTCTGAATGGCTTGCTGGAAGCTAGTAGGCTCATCATAGTCAAAAGTGTAATCCTCTCTATCCCCGTCTATGAGAAAACCGTAGTATCTCTCGGGCGGATGAGATTGCCTACTATTCCTGCGGAGTGGCGTCGGGATTTCCTGTTCTCCTGAACCTTCTTGTTCTACCAAGGTTTCAGTAATAGGTTGTGGTTCTGGAATTTCTTCCAGTTCTATTGCGCTCCCACTCTTCTGATTTTCTAAAAACTCAGTTTCCAAGAAGCAGGCATGATGAGAAACAGAGATCTTTTGTTCCTCTACGTAATAGAAATAATATCTCTTGGAGTTCTTTGGATATCCCACAAATTTGCATTTTACTGAGCGTGCCTCGAGCTTGTCTGCATGCTGCTTCTTTACAAAAGCTGGACATCCCCATGTCTTAAGATACTTAAGACAGGGTTTCTTCCCACTCCACATCTGATATGGTGTGGTAGGCACAGTCTTGGTTGGAACCTTGTTCAAAAGATATGCAGCTGTTTCTAGCGTATAACCCCAGAAAGATTGTGGCAACTCAGCCTTACTCATCATGGAACGAACCATATCCAATAGGGTTCGATTCCTCCTTTCTGATACACCGTTGTGTTGTGGTGTGTATGGAGGAGTAAGCTGAAAGAGAATTCCATTCTCTTTTAAGTAACCTAGGAACTCAACACTTAAGTATTCACCACCTCAATCAGATCTCAGTGTCTTTATACTCTTGCCTGTTTGTTTTTCCACTCCATTCCTGTATTCTTGGAATTTCTCAAAGGCCACGAATTTATGCTTCATTAAGAAGACATATCCATACCTAGAGAAATCATCCGTAAAAGTAATGAAGTAGGAATAACCACCTCTCGCATGTGTAGACACTGGACCGCATACGTCACTGTGTACGAGTCCTAAGAGCTCGCTTGCTCTTACTCCGTGTCCAGTGAACGGAGTCTTTGTCATCTTTCCTTTGAGACAGGATTGACAAGTTGCATATGCTTGATATTCGAACGGATCCGAATATCCTTCTTTATGTAACTTAGTCAACCTTCTCTCATTGATGTGACCTAGTCTACAATGCCATAAGAAAGCCTGATTTAATTCCGGAGACTTTCTTTTAAGTGTGTTCTGGATATTAAAAACCTGAGCTTGACTCAATACGTATATGCCGTTATCTAATGTACCGGACCCAATCAGAACTTGATTTAGGTGGATGTGTACTACATCGCTTACGAATGTAAAATCATATTCCTCTCTCGAAAGTGAGGATACTGATATGATATTACAAGTCATAGTAGGTACATACAAACAGTTACGTAGAATCAATATCTGCCCACTTGTCAAACCTAGGCGATATTCTCCCACGGATTCAGCGTCCATGCTCATTCCGTTTGCAACTCTGAGAGACCAATCACCTACCTTTATAACTCTACGGTTTCTCAAAGCATGTATTGAATTACAGATATGAGATCCTGCTCCGGTATCTAGTATCCAGGAAGTAGAGTTAATTGACAAACAGTTCTCAATAACAAATACACTTGAGGCTGAAGCCACAACATGCTTCGTATCCTGGCTACTGGCTTCTAAAGCCCTGTAATCTTTATGCCTATGCCCAATCCCATAACAATAGGAACGTTCCTCTTTTACTATATCCAATCCCGAAACTTTTTCCCTTTTCTTTCCTTTTACTTTCCTGATTTCCTTCAGGGTAGAAGGTAGAGACTGTAAAATCAAGTCAGTATCTGACTTGTTCTCCAACGTGGTCTTCAGGTCCTTGAGCTGATCAATACAGCTAGTCATTGTAAGGACGTTGTCCCCTATAGATGACCCGACGGCCAACCTCGCTTGAATTAATTCGGTCGAGGTCTCATATCTTGTGATATGAGATTGATCTCCATATAAATCTTTGTTATGGAGAAAGATGGAAACTGAGTCCATCTTCTCGTGTTGTTTCTGGTATACACCATCAACTGAAGCTAACACGAGGCACTTGGATTTCGCTTTATCCTTCTCCCTTGTCTGACGGATATTCATATCCGTGACAGTGGAAAATGGACCTGGGACGGCGGGATCTTGAGTAGTAATAGGGTGGTCCAGCTTGTCATAGGCAATGGACATCTGGACAGACTTTTGCCAGTCATATAAGTCAGATTCAGTCAATTTGTTATCTAGATGTAACCTAGTCGTGGTCACAAGGTCGCTGCAATTAAGAGAGAGAGTAGAAAACACTTTTAGCATGATGCTCTTGCAAGTTTAAAGTGGTTTTTAATTTATTTAAACAGGATGGCTCCCACTGTTTCTCGAATCCCTCCTCAAACCATAAAAGAAGAATTAGCCAGGACTATTCTCACCGTACAATTCTTGCTTAACCGTTCATCCAGGTCAGTGTCGATACTTCGAGAGAGGTTTTCCAACGCTTTCGCAAAGTTCCTTAATTAAATAACATCTTTTCTCTGGGGGCGTAGCCCCGCTGACACCTTTCTAGGCACTTACTTGGTTTATAGCATTGATCGTTAAATGACGAATCTCCTGATAAGTAGCATGTACTCACAGTAGGATCGGGATCCAAAATATCATCGTATGATAATGTTGAAGGAATCCTACCAACATTCATCAAACTCCAAAATGGTATGCATCTCTCTGCAAATTTCAGTTTCTTTAGAAATTCCCGATGTGGATTATTGCCCCATGCTCTTATGATCTTGACTTTGGCCAACAAATCATAAGTCACATGTCAAGTTCTACCCGTCAATTTCTAGGTTAATTTGAACCTATCCGTACATACCCTTGACTTTGGCCAACAAAGCAGTACGACTGTCCCAAAACAACGCATCTATCTATGCTGCATATGAATATTCAATAGCTATCAAACACTGTGCCTTGACTTTGGCCAACAAACATAGCTTGAATACTATTGACTATCCATATGAAATGACGGAGGGCTACGACTGGTTTTGGCAAAACCGTGAACGTAGTGAACTTGATATAATCGAAGGAACCTGATACTTTTTAAAAGGAGTGGTTAAAGCTCCGCAATTAAAAATTCTGATCTTTTAAAATAACCGAGTGGTTTCTTTTAAATTTGTTCCAACGACTTAACTTTTGGTTTATTTGCATTATAATAATGCATACCATCATTTGTCCAATCATTGCAGAAAACAACGAAAATACCACGTCCTCTTATGCCATTCGCATTCGCCACTAGGTCCCGTCATCACCCGTTAGGTTACTTAACTAACGACAGAGCGGGGGCTGGGCTAGCGCGGGTGTAAAACATAAGTGACGTCTAATAGCTATCATATATAGATATTGTACATTCGTCAAGCATTTCAGATCACAGATGAACTTTATTGGATATACTAGCAATCCACATTTGCTTTGAGCCTGCAATAAAAGACGGATTACACAGTTGTGATGAATAGCCATTACCCCAACCCTAGACCCCTACGGGTACGACAAACTACCCGCCAAGTACCCGAAGTGAAGCGGTCTCCCTCAACAACGTAAGTAGGCCACTAAACACTTTAACGTACCCGGTAGTTTGTGTACCCCACCTTGGGTCTATCCTAGGAGCAAAAACAGTAAAAAGAAATAATACAACGGTGGCTACAACCGCAACCTGGATGCGCCCCGCAAAAGAATATTACATCATATTACATTTACATCGAATTAATGAATATTAAACCCATCTCAAACCCCGGCTAATCATCACAACATTCCAATCAAGTCCATATACACAAACAGTAAACATTACAGAAATGTGCAACCCCCTGCCAACCGACATACTAGCAGTTAGGGGAGGTTTACGAACACATTAAACATTACAGATAGAAACCCAATTAGCAAATATCTTAGAACAACGATTGATTACCATATTCCGTGTCTACCCAAAAAGCAAACCAGCACTGAAGTAACCTGGGCAGAAACAGAATATACAGGAAAACAAAAAACCAAAAAATATGAATTTCTGTGAAAATCCGAGTCAACTCGGAGTTGACTCCGCCGCGGCTCCACGGCCAAAAGCACCATCATGCCGCGGATCCACGGCCGTCTTGCCGAGTTAGGATCTCGTATTTTCCCAGTATTCTTATATTTCCCTGCTGTGAATTTTAAGGCATATCAAATATTTTTTTCGACACATTTAAAATTTACAGAAACTGTTAGGGTTAGGGTTTTGTTTTCGCGTTTATCCGTCGATCCAAGTTCTAATCAGTTGCTAACAAGCTAGTAATGGTTTAGTTGGCTCTGATACCAATGTAACTCCATGTCACGCACCCCACGAACTTGCGGGGAGGCGAAATATATGAAAAACGATTATCAAAGCTTCGTAACACGGACTTGAGCGCATGAATCGTATCTAAACCGTTACTAGCAAACTATGAGAGGTTTAACTACTCGGATCCGAAGTTATACCTCACGTTACTTATCCTTCGGGTCTTCATCGCTGTCCTCCAATCCTCGTAGGCTCCTTGGAACATCGGCACCTTAACGGCTTCCTCGAGTCAAAGACGATCCACCCGAGAGCTCCTACTTCAAGCTTGATCTCTAACTTGAGATAACTAGGTTGCTCAAAGTGCTAATCTAAGCTACCTAGGAGATATAGAGTGAGGTTATGGATGTATTAGTCTAGCTAACACTTGATCTAAACACATGGGAGGTTAGGGTTAGGGTTTCAAGAATGAGAGAGCATGAGGAGAGAGAAGGTGATGATGAGAATGAATATGAATAATGAGCTCATTTGAATATAACAACCATAACAATTTATCAAATAAATAATATAAATGATTAATCATCATGGTTGATGCATTCACCTTGTATGATTCATTATATAACTCATTAACTAATTAATGCATCATTTAATACCAAGGATGAATCACACAAATGAGTCATTAAGCAATTAATGCTTATGCCACCTTAATCCCCCAAGTCACCATGCTTCTAGAAGCTTCCCGGAAAATTACGAGAACGCCCCTTCAATCCGTGAAAATACGGAAAAACTTTAGACTGTATAAATTCAATAACCTTATACTAGAATCTGGCTTAAACCAAAGCCGACTAGTAAAAACTGTCCGAACGTCGTACGTCCGTAAACACACGTATGCGTCCGAACCCTTGTCGAAAACCATACGACCTCTATATCGTTTCGCCTGGAGCAGGGAAACTCTCTGTGTGGGACTCTAAAGACTCGACACTATACTGGCAGTGGGTTTAACCACAGACCGTAAGCGGCACTAGCTGTACGTAACGGTCTCCAGGTAGATGTCGATAAGAAGGCCGATGAGGAAACCCATCTGAACTCCTACTGAGCCTGATGTGACAATCTCCGTACAGTCCGGTCTGTTCGTCTAAAACTATCGCATATCTAGCCTAGGGGGCGGCAAGTGTCAGTCCGCTAATAGCGGTATAAGTCGTGTCGGAGCGTAGCCCATTACACCCTGAGAAACTACTGGAACCTACCAGTAAATCTCGCTTGCCTTGGCTAGGGACTTTGCGTAATGGCTCTCTAACACAGCGTGATATCAACTCCCAATACCTGGAGAGATGAATCCAGTCTAACCGCTACTGCCTCCAAGTGCTCGGGACTGCACCCAACTGCTACCTGTTTGCACGACTCCTTTGAGCCGTGGTAGGGTAGCAATCTAAGAACAGTGGGACACACTCGAGGCGAAGTAGCAGTGTCAAGTCTGCGGGTTATGCTGTACTCATGTCACCTGGGAACTGTTAACTGACGATGGGTATAATACCAACCAACAGTTCCCCTGCGAGTCCTGTCCGGTGTACCCGTAACCTAACGAGCACCTGTATACTATCTCCAGTACGACGTACTGATGGCTGTAGGACAGACCATCTCCCCAACTGGGATGAGAAGCGTATACACTTAGTCTACTCTGGAATATCGATGCCCTATCTCAATAATCCAACAACCAGGGACCTGTATAGGATGTTGCTTACAGACTATCCAGCCCCCACTAGTGTGACTGCCATCACAACGCTGGTAATCAAGTAAAGATCCTATGGGCTCTACTAATATGTATAAGTGTTACGTTACAAGAAACATATGCACATATTAAAGTAGACACAAACCAAGTAGCATATTACCATTTTTAGCAAGACTGTATATACAACTGTGAATATCCTAAGCTTCCATTAAGTAATATACATACAAGTATGATACAATAATGGCCCCTAGGGCATATACACTAACATAGATCAAGGAGGAGAATACTTGAGCACGGAATTCCTGGATTATTCTAAAGGAGAATGAGATTCTCTCTCGGCATTACTCCTCCGTATACACCACAGCACGTCGGTGTATCGGGGCGGAGCAATCACACCCTATGCGATATGGTGTGCTCTATGATGAGTACTACTGAGTTTCCTATTTCCTTTTGGGAGTTATGCACTTGAGAAGCTGCATACCTATTGAATAGGGTTCCAATCAAATCAGTTGCCCACCACTTGATATGTGATATGGAATGGGAAGAGCTCATATCTTAAGTAAGTTAAGATTTAGGGTTGTCCAGCCTATGTCTAAAAGCATAATCCGGACAAGCTCGAGGCAATGTCAGTTCTGTAGAAGTTTGTTGGATATCCCAAGCATTAGAAAAGGAATATCTTCTACCAAACCGAGGAACAAAAGATGGTTTGTTTCTCAGCATGCCACCTTTGTGAAAACGAATTTCTTGTGAAGAAATTAGTGGTCATGAGGTAGAACTGGAAAGAGTTCCAGCTATACAAACTACAGCTGATAATTTACTAGAACCAAAGGATTCAATAGTTTCTAACGAACCTCAGCCTCTCCGCCGATCTAGTAGGGTTCGTCACCCACCTGAGAGATACTTCAGTTTTCTCTATGATAGTGGAAGAGAGGATTGCATCATGAGATGATGACCCAACTAGTTTCGAGCTGGCCATCAGGAGTGGGACTCTATAAGAATGGCTGGATGCTTAGCGATCTGAGATGGAATTCTTATACACTAACAAAGTATGGACTTTGGTTGCTTTATCTGAAGGGTTAAATCCCCATCAGGAGCAATTATATCTTGAGAAGATTACTTGGTGTACATGGAAAAGTTGAGACTTTCAAAGCTATGCTTAAGTACATCCAGATCCTACTTGCCACGGCTACATACCATGACTACGATATCTGGCGGTTGGGTGTCATAACTGCTTTTCTAAATGTTGATTTGGAAGAGAGCGTCTATAAGTACACAGCCAGAGGGCTTCGTAGACAGTGAGAGCAGCGGAAACGTGTGCAAGATATTTTATGTGATAAATCAGGCATCGCGGAGTTGGAACGTCTGTTTTGATGTAGTAGTCAAAGAGTTTGACTTCATCAAAATGGTAGATGAACCTTGTATATACAAAAAGGTAGTAGGGAGTATGGTGGTAATCCTCGTATTGTACGTGGATGACATACTCTTGATAGGGAAGGAGTTTCCTATGCTACGATCGGTCAATCTCCTCTTATCACAAGGATTATCTATATAGGATCAAGGTGATACCTCCTAAATCCTGGGTTATGGATCTATGAGATAGATCTAATTGGATGTTAGGATTCTCACTAGTTGTAGTGAGATGGTATCAATCGATCCTGAGGAGAATCACTGGAAAGGTTCCAGGGTGATAAGGACGACTGAATGTCAGTCGCAGGCATTGTCTTTACCCTCAGTGGAGGGACGGTATGTTGGAAGAGTTCCAAGCTAGATACCGTGACTTACTAGACGATTAAAGGCAAGATACATCGTTACCAAGGATGCTACCAAAGAGGCAGTCTGGATATATATAATAGTTCATGAGATGAACTTAGTTCCTACCATTGTGTGACAATGGAGTTGTGGCTTATGCCTAGGAACCCCCGTTCCATCAGAGATCCAGACATATTCTTAGGCAGTATCGCCTGATCATGGAGATGGTTGATTTCCAGGTAGATCGAGGTTAGGAGAGTAGACACAGAGGACAACAGCGCGGATCCACTCACAAAGGACTATTTCCCAGTAGAGACTTTTATGGGATGGTTGAGTATGAGATACTTCAACCACAGCTGATTGTTGGGTATGCGATACCACAACAGATGGCCCTAGTGCAAGTGGGAGATTGTTACTTATATGTATGCCCTAGAGGCCATTACTGTACATACGTTGTATATTGTAGTGGATGTTTGGACATATATAGGGAGGACTTTCTTGCTCGACATGATAATATGCTATCTAGTTACTCTTTATCTTAACATGTACTCTGATTGTCTCTATGTCACATGTTGATAAAGCCCTTAGGATGAGTACTTGACTACCAGGACTATGATACAGATCATACTAGTGGGGACAGTGTAGTCGCCAAGTACATCCTTCAAATGTTCCTAGTCGTGGGAGTACCGAGACAGGGCATCGATACTCCAGAGTAGACTAGCATATGCGCTTCTTCACCCATATGATGGGCGATGGATGATAGCATATTCATTGGTGTTTGAAATTAGAGAAGGTATACGGGTGCTCAGTGGAGACTGGGTACACTGGACGAACTCGCCGAGAACTCCCAGATGGTATTATACCTCACGTCAGATGGCAGTTCTCTGGTGACACTGGTACAGGTTAGTCTGTAGACCCGAGATCGTCATAGAGTCTTATGTGATTCCCACTGTGCTTTGATTTCCATCATACCATGTCCAAGAGGGCGTGCAAAAAGGTGGCTTTTGGGTACAGTCCCGAATCACATGGAGGCAATGAGCGATAGGAGGGGTTTCGTCTCTCCCGGTATAGGGAGTTTTGCGCTGTGTTCGATTGGCTATAACTAGAAATCCCTGGCCAGGGTTGCTGAGATTTACTGGTAAGTGTTATCAGTAGTTTCTCGAACTGTTTTGGACCTCATATCGACACGACTTATCGAGCTACTGGGGTCTGACGTTTACCACCCCTAGACGAGATATGCGACATATCAGACGAAGAGACCGGACTATACGGGAGTGTTACTGATTGAATTCACGGGAGAAAGTACAGGCTTGGTTGTTGATCTTCTGATCGCTCAATACCTGGGTGGCTGTTACGTTTAGCTGACCGCTTGCAGCTTGTGGGTTTTTTATATGATCATTACCTACTGCCGGCGTATTGACGATTCTTTAGAGTCCTACACAGAGGTTTCTTGGTTCAGGCAAAACGGAGTAGGAGCACATATATGATATGTGCGTGACCGAGAACAATACGTGTATGTGATACCGTATTAGATTCTCGCGATATGTGATATCGGCCGGGTATATGTGATATAGCCGGGTCATCGGATCAAGTGTTGATTCGATGAACCGATACAGATTATATAAGTCAGTTATTTATGAAATAGCCGGATTATCGGATCAAGTGTTGATTTGATAATTTAATGTATAATTATATATTTGATATATTAAATTACATTAACTAATATAAGCTCACTAAAAGATTCTTTTTCTCACTCGGGTAATACATTGATATATATGCGATATATGTTAATTGTATTATTTTATTTTGTTACAATAAATATTGTATATGTGATATATAATATTGTAACATGTTGTGGTTATAAATGCAACATGATTAGTGGAGATTAAATATGGTTAGGGTTTGATTTGGGTTGATTCTTTCTAGTAGCTTCCAGAAGCTTTGCTTTTGTTTTAAGCAAAGATATTTGTTATGATATTTTTGTAGATATTTGTTTTACCCAACCCAACCATTTAACCATGGTTCATTCTCTACATGGGTTAAGTTATCATACTTAACCCATGGTTGCATTTCTAACCACACTATGGATTCATTATTCATCACAAAAGATTTTAGATATTCTTCTTCTTCCTCCTTGGTGAAAAGCTTTCTAGCTTTTTCATAAGTGATGAAAATGAGTGAGATTAAGAAAATAAATGAGAGGTAAATTCCTACTTCATCATCCTAATCTATTCTTGCCAATTATATTAGGGTGTTCACTTCATTAGTGAGTGAGAGCTTGTGTTAAAGAAACTTCAAGGTAGATCATCTTTGTTATCGAAGATCGGAAGCAAGCTTGCATCGTTCTCTTCGTGGTGCCTCTCTAGAGTCCAGATACTTGATGATCGCAGTGAAGGGACCTCAACACGGAGCTTATGAAGCGAAGGACCGGACTACAAAGGTTGTAATCCCAAACTCTTAAAAGTAAAGTTGTTTACTTGCTTTGTTTCGCCTAATCTCTCATCTAAGATCTTGGTTAGGGTTGTTCGGCGCATCTAAAATTTAAATCAGGCATGGTTGATACCTTGTAGACCCTTGTGAGAGTGCCTAGTAACCTTACAACATCGACATGACTTATCAAGCTATCGGGGTCTGACGTTTACCACCCCCATGCTGTGATATGCGACATATCAAACGTAGAGACCGGAATGTACGGTAGTGTTACTTATTGGATTCGCAAGAGTATGAGTAGGCTTGCTTGTTGATCTTCTGATCGCTCAATACCCGGGTGGCCGTTACGTTTAGCAGACCGCTTTCGGCTTGTTGGTGATTGATATGATCACCACCTACTGCTGGCGTATTGACGAGTTTTTAGAGTCCTACACAGAGGTTTCCTGCCTCAGGCGAAACGAAGTAGGATCATATATATGATATGTGCGGGACCGAGATTAATGCGCGTATGTGATACCATATTCTATTCTCGCGATATGTGACATCGATCGGTTATATGTGATATAGCCGGGTTATCAGATCAAGTGTTGATTCGATATGTTGATACATATGATATTAGTAAGTTATATGTGATATAGCCGGATTATTAAATCAAGTGTTGATTTAATAATTTGATGTATAATTATATATTTGATATATTAATTTACATTAACTAATATTAGCTCACTTAAGCATTTCTTTTTGTCACTGGTGTACACTTAATATATATGTGATATATATTATCGTGTCATGTTTGTTGCTACATGCAACATAGGTGTATAAGACTAACACCATGCAAATAATAATGAAGGGTTTATTTATTTAAAGTAAATCAAAATTAGTTGGATATTAGTCACATGGTTGATGCTTAGTGGAAGCTTGTAGAACCCATTGACTTAGTCCACTAATTTTGTCTCACTCTAGATATTTATTAACCTAACCATTATTGTTAGCCATGGTTTAATCTTTACAAGAGTTATATGAGATATTTCTCATCAATGGTTGCCATTCTTCATTTGCTTCTCTCCATGGTTTCTTTTATTCATCTCCTTCCTCAAGCTCTCTAGCTTTTTGGGAGGTGAAGAAAATGAGTGAGAAAATAATTTCTAAAGTGAGTAAAATTCCTAATTCATCAACCTCTTCTAGACTAGCCATTTAGATTGGGTTGTTTCTTCACTAGTTCATCAATTAGTGAAGAGGAAGCTTGGGTTGGTGTCTCCTCGACGTAGATCATCTTCGGCCTCGAAGACTTCAAGCAAGTTTGTTACTTTCATTTTGTGGAGCCTTTCTAGAGTCCGGGAGCTCACTACTTGGAGCGAAAGGACTACTACACGGAGCTATTGAAGTGAAGGACCGGTCTCCTAAGGTTGTATTCTTTGTTCACTTAGATGTAAAGATGTTTAAATTCTAGTTTCGTCTAATTCTCTAGTTAAGATTCTATGTTAGGGTTCTTTAGCGTGGCAATTTTTTGAAAACGGCATGGATGATGCCACCCGAAACCCAACGGCCGCTTTAGGGTACCCTGCAGTGGTATCAGAGCCATGCTAGAGAATTAGATGATGTTTGTAGAATTACAAAACCGGAACAACTCCGAAACATCCGATACAATAACCTAGTTTCTGTCGAAATTTTCAGAGTGTCTAAAATTTTTTAAGCGACTGCAGAATGTTGCATGAGATGTAACATGAACACCACAAGAAAATGAACCACTCTCGCCGGATTTTGACCGGCCACTTATGGGAAAAAAACCGGCCCCACCGATTTTCTGGGCTCCTTTTTGCTTCGTTTTGTTGTGGTGTTCCAGTCTCTAGGGTTTGGTCTTTCAGGTGTTGCTTGTTTTTGCTAATATTACATGTGATATTATCTTTCTGCAAAGGAAATTCAGAGTGCTTCGTAGTCATAATTCTAACATCGTTTCGGGTTATCTTGACGACGTTAAAAAGTTCGAACAAATATCAAATACCCAATTTTTCTCTCGCTGGAAATTTTCCAAGAGTTGGATTTTTCTAAGTTTAAAATCTTCAGAAAATCATGCAGGTGTTTTATATAGACCCTCTAGAAGAACGAAACCCTAACTCGATTCTGTGACCGTTGGAACCGCCACCAAACCCTAGGATTTATGGTAGTTCCATGGTGCCATAGATGAGGCAAGGGTTGACCCTTCTACGGTTGGTCCATAGGTGTTGTGGCATGTTCTGGGTATTTTTTAAACTGCGCTCAAGTGTTGAGCTCTCTGGGAATTTGTGGGTGTTTGTTGATTCGATCGAAAAGTTTAACATCGTCTAGCTATCTGTGAATTGTGATACAATAGTTGGAATCCACAATATTTAGTTTTTTGAAAACTAATTTGAATTTTATAAATCTAGCAATTCAGTCTCATGTGATCGGTTGCCATGGGATTTTTATGTGGATCAAAAGTCCGTCGCAATTACGTAGTGTACGCGGATACTCGCCAGATAACCTTATTAGATAGCCACGCCCCATAGCCCCGACCAAGTGACTGTAGGAGAATCCCGTCTCCAAAAGCATTCGTTCAGGTGCTCGCGGCCGTGTTGTTCCGCCTAAGTGCACTTCATCGACGGCATCGGGGCTGCGGCCGTCTAGTAAAGTTTCCGACGAGCATTTGATCAGGTTATCGGGAATCTTGTTGAATTACCCGATTAGTTATTGAAAAGTGTTTTCAATATCGAGACTAAAATGCGGGGTTTATAATTGTTAGGCATGCGATGTCTAAGGAATTCATTAGGTTAGGCATGAAATCCAAAGTATAAGATACATTGGGTTTATGATGTCTAAGGTGGTTGCGGATTCCAATTGTTGTAGTTTTCACTTTATTTTCTGCGACCGTAAGTGTAATATGTTGTGTATCGCCGGTTTCATTGCTATATGTCAACGACAATTGGGATACACATATTTGCTTACGTTGATGACATGTGATGTTATGTGTTGCTGTGATATGTTATATTGGATAGTCGTTTTGAATAGCCGAGGGTTTTTATGTGTGATGAGAGTTTTTTCATTTTCATTCATGTACAAACTTGTATATAATATTCTTTTATTGGGGCACTTCCGGGTTGAGGATGATGTCACCATTGATGTATATTATTTACTTTTCCGCATTAGGATAGACCCATGGTGGGCAGCACAGGTAACCGGGTTCTAGAGTCAAGTGGGAGACGATCTCGAGGAGTCGAGACCGGGTCTCCTAACTCTAGAATTGGTAGGGTTGCTTGTCGCTCTCGTAGGGGTCTAGGGATGTGGGTTTGGCTATTCATCATGACCGTGGAATCCGCGTTTTTTAATGGCTTAATTTAAAATACGGAATTCCTAGTATATCTAATATTTCATATGTGTTCTTCTGCTGCGATATTCTGTTATGTGATCACTTTATATGATGAGACGAATGTTTATATTATATATATGATATATAATAAATATTGCTGCTTTCGTTTCTTCTGTGATGCTTAGGAAGAATAATTGGTGGGACTTCATTAATGAGATTAATGAAATAAAAGAAACCTAAAGATGTTGTAGAATCTTGTTTCAAAAACTGGTAGCTCTAGTTCTTGCTTTGCATAGAGGTATTCCTTGTAGAATATCCAGCACCTTATTCGATAAGGAAAGGGCCAAGATCCCTTCACCGGGAGTGACCTCTTTAGCGAAACTGGCAGATGCTACAAACCACTCGGTTTTGTTTTTGACTATTTTTTTAGTTTATGCTTTGCATAGTGGTATTTGTGAAATATCCAGCACCTCATTCGATGAGGAAAGAGCCGAGATCTCTTCACCGGGAGTGACCTCTTTAGAAAAACTAGTAAAAGCCTAAAAACACTCCTTTTCAAAATCACTCGATTCTACAACGATATCAAGTTCATTATGCATAAGGTTTTTCTTAAAAACCTATCGTAGCCTTCCGTCATTTCAGATAAGTAGTATTTAGTATCCATGCTACGTCTGTTGGCCTGCGTCAAGGCATAGTGTGCGGTAGCTGATTAGTGCTTGTCTGCTTAAGCATGTGATGCGATTGGATTAGGGTAGTCGTGCAACTTTGTTGGCCTCCGTCAAGGGTCATGCGGGTGGGTTTAATTCAATCATGAAATGTTTGGTTTGAACTTGACTAGCAGCCTATGGTTTGTTGGCCTTCGTCAAGGTTATAGGAAGCCAGGGGAAAAATATTATCGGGAATTTCAAGTGTTGAAATTTGCAATGAGATTGCATACCTTCTATGAGATAGTTGGATCCCGATACCCACTGCGAGTAAGAGTTACTCCTGAGAGAGTTTTGCACATTACAATTAGCCAATCAAAGTAGGTGTCTAGAAAGGTGTTAACGGGGTTACGCCCCTGGAAAAACGAGGTTTTTTTATTTAGGTCCATGCGAAAAGCACGGGGAACCTCCCTCAAAGTACCGACACTGGCCTAGCCGAAAGATTGGCGAACTTGTAGGGTGTAATTAATCCCGGCTAGTCTTATCTTTTAGGGTTTGAAGGAAGATTTGATAAAAACAGTAGGAGCCATCCTGATTAGATAAAATAATAACTAATCTGATCTTGTAAGAGCATACGCAGAGTGTTTTCTTCTCTCTCTCTCCTGGTAGCGACCATATCATACCTTAATCAAGATAATAATATGGATGCATTGACCGAACCTGCTTATTATACTGAGCTGGGGAACGTTGGTTCCGCTCTATCTTATAACTGTTATAAGTCCGAGCAGGAAATAGGGAAATATCCAGATTCCTACGCGACCCATATGAGGAATAAGCATGTTGATGCATATTTTTCAGGTGTGTTCATTACCAAGAACTGTTTCTCAGTACACTCTGCGTCCTGGGTATGAGATACCGGAACAGGATCCCACATATGTAAGATGTTACGTGGGCTACAGAAAGGTAGAGAACTGAGATTGGGTAATGTTCACCGCCGAATGGCGGCCAAGACATGGACGTCTTGCCTGAGATTCGGGGCAGATGCTATTTGGTTTTATCCGTCTACCTCTCCGAATATGTCAAGTTAATTTATGGCACCGTGTATCGGAGGTTTAGACGGATGCAGCCGATGTAGCAGACTTCGTCAGATTCCCCCTCGCTTGAGGGGTTTTTTGATTGTGGGGACGCTCTTCCCTGCAGGCGCAAGCCCCTGAAGTTAATTACACTACCGCATCGCGGTAACCACTTTCTCCTTCTCCAGAATTTCACTTCGTGTCGTGTTTGTTTGTTTTTTTCGTGGATGCCCGTGGATTGTATACGGAGACTAAGTGATGCCGTCGCCCGTAGGACGTGGATTAGTCCAAATCCGTATTTACTTAGATTTGGATTTGGTGTTTTAGTTTAAGGATACGTTAGCCATATTGAGGATAAGATCAACTTAAACGTTCGTTAAGGATACGTTAGCCTAATCTCCAGACTAAGATCAACTCAACGGGATCGTTTGGATCCGACAAGAGAGCAATTGGCACTATTGTTTAGTTTAATGACGTTGCGGTCGATTTCCAGTTTAGGGACATGGTGGTTCATCATTCCTATTTGGGGACGAGCATTAGTTTAAGGACATTTCGGTCCAACATTCCCATGTTAGTTATATGTATGCCCTAGAGGCCATTACTATACATAGGATGTATATTGTAGTGGATGCTGGGACATATATAGGGAGGACTTTCTTGCTCGACATGATAGTATGCTGTCTGGTTGATCTTTACCTTAACGTGTACACTGATAGTCTCTCTGTTACATGTTGGTAAAGCCCTTAGGATGAGTACTTGACTACCTGGACTATGATGCAGATCATACTAGTGGGGACAGGTAGTCCATAAGTACATCCTTCAAAGTCCCTAGTCGAGGGTGTATCGAGACGGGGCATCGATATACCAGAGTAGACTAGCGTATACCTTCTCGACCCATACAGATGGGCGATGGATGATCCCATATCCATTGGTGTTTGACATCAGAGATGATTTACGGGTGCTCAGTAGAGACTGGGTACACTGGACGGACTCGCCGAGAACTCCCAGATGGTATTATACCTCACGTCAGATGGCAGTTCTCTGATGACACTGGTACAGAGTAGTCTGTTGACCCGAGATCGTCATAGAGTCTTGTGTGGTTCCTACTGTGCTTTGATTTCCATCTTACCATGTCCAAGAGAGCGTGAAAAACGGTGGTTTTTGGGTACAGTCCCGAGTCACATGGAGGCAATGAGCGATAGGAGGGGATTCGTCTCTCCCGGTATAGGGAGTTGATGTTGCGCTGTGTTCGATTGGCTATAACAGGAAATCCCTGGCCAGGGTTGCTGAGATTTACTGGTAAGTGTTACCAGTAGTTTCTCGAATGTTATAGACCTCATATCGACACGACTTATCGAGCTATTGGGGTCTGACGTTTACCACCCCTAGGCGAGATATGCGACATATCAGACGATCAGACCGGACTGTACGGTAGTGTTACTGGTTGGATTCACTGGAGTGTGAGCGGGCTTGCTCGTCGATCTTCAGATCGCTCAATACCCAGGTTGCCGTTACGTTTAGCAGACCGCTTGCGGCTTATGGATGTTTGATATGATCATCATCCGCTGCCGGCGTATTGACGAGTCTTTAGAGTCCTACACAGAGTTTTCCTGGCTCAAGCGAAACGAAATAGGAGCGCATATGAGATATGTGCGGGACCGAGAATGATGCGTGTATGTGATACCGTATTTCATTCTCGCGATGTGACGTTGATCGGTTTTATGCGATATAGCCGGGTTATCGGATCAAGTGTTGATTCGATAAGTTGTTACTGATGATACCAGTCGGCTATGTGCGACATGACCGGATCATTGAATCAAGTGTTGATTTAGTGATTTAATGCATAATTATATATTTGATATATTACTTTGCATTAACCAGTATCGGTTCACTTTGAATGGATTTTCTCACTCGGGTGTGCGCATTCCATATGCGATATGATTTTGTGCACTTGATTGTATCATGTTTGATGATACATGCTTTTTGGTTAAGTGTAAAGTATCAAACTATAGTTAAGTGGATGATTAGGGTTTTTGATTTCCTTATCTATATATTAATCTTTTTCTTTTTGGAAAAAGAATAAGCAAATGAGAAAATGGTGGCAATTTTTGTTTTGTTCATGAAGTTTCATGAACACTTTGACTTTGTCACCATTTTGTCTCATGCTTAACCCTAACCACTCCACTAACCCTAGTTCACTCTCTACAACTAACCATGGTTCACTTATGATAAGAATGGATTATTCTTTTCATTTTAAATTTTTTTCTTATGATAATAATCATTCTTTATCATCATCTTCTTCTTCTTCTTCTTCTTCACAAGAAGAAAAGCTTGCTTCATCAATGGTGATTGATGAATTAGAGTGAGAAATCCAATTCTAAAGTTTACCCACTTCCTATTTCTTCATCCTCTACCTCTTGCCAAGTAGTAGAGTGTGTTTCCTTCACAAGTTTTCATGGCTTGGTGAAGGTGGAGCTTGATCTAGTGATGCTTCGACGTAGATCATCTTCGGCACGTCGTCGATGACCTAGCCCGCTTCTTCTCCGATGAAGCCGACGCAAGAGCCCGGATCTCGATATGGACAGCGAGGATACTTCGTTGCGGAGCTATGGAGGTGGAGAACCGGATCTACAAAGGTTGTATTTCCGTATTCTTGTAGATAAGTGTTAACTAGTTTCTTTTTCGCCTAGATTTCTAGCCAACGATCCGTAGTTTAGAGTTTCTCGGCACCGTTAAATTTGAAATTGGCATGGTTGATGCCTTGTGAGACCTCTTGAGAGTGCCTAGGAACCCTACAGTGGTATCAGAGCCTAGCTAGAGCCTTAGGTGAAGTCTAGACGGAATTTGAAGTCCGAACTAACCGAAAACCCAACCCGGAAAATGCTCTCTGTCCTTTTTCTAAAATCTGGGATTTTTCGAAAATAAAAATATGCAGAAAAATCAGCAGGCTTTTCTATGAATTACTGTGAAATTCGAGAACGTGATTCCACCAATACGCGGCGGAACCGCGGCACGAGCTTGGCTTGTGCGGCGGTTCCGCGGTCTCCTTGTCACATCAGCACTTGAAGTTTGCACGGTAATTCGTATTTTTCTGTGTTGGTTTTCCTGGGATATTTTAAATCTGACTACAGAGTTGAATTTTCTGGAGTTGTTTTGGGGATTCGGTGTTTCGATCGGGGTATCAAATTTAGTCTTTGTGTATTTCCGGATAAATTTTAGAATATGTTAAAAAGTTCGACCGGATATAAATACCCAATTTTTCCCCTGTCGGGAAATTTCCAAGTGTTGGAGTTTTTCGTGGTTTAACGACGTTCTAAGTAGTGCAAGTAATGCGATGGTCCCTCTAGAAGACAACAAACCTTAACTCGATTATGTGACCGTCTTGAACTGCCCTTTGAACCTTAGGGTTTGGGGCAGTACGGCGTGCCACATGTGAGGCGTTGGCTTGAACCTTCTACGGCTGGACCGTTGGTACTGAGGCACGAACTGAATGTTGTTAGACTTATTTCATGTGTTGAGCTGTATCGGGAAAACTTGGGTGTTTGACTGTTCGATCGAAAAGTTTAACATTTTCTGTTTATCTGGAATGGGATACAATAATTGGAATTCACAAAAGTTATGTGATAACTGAATGAATGTTATAAACATAGCACTTTAGTCTCACTTGATCGGTTGCCACGGAATTTTGATGTGATCAAAAGTCCGTCGCAATCACGTAGCGTACGCGGATACTCGCCGGGTAAACTTAATAGACAGCCTCACCCCATAGCCCCGACCAAGTGACTGTAGGAGAACCCCGTCGCCGAAAGCATCCGTTCAGGTGCTCGCGGTAGCGGTGTTCCGCCTTGGTGCACTTCGTCGACGGTATCGGGGGTGCAGCCGCCTACTAAAGTTTGCGACGAGCATTCGATCAGGATGTCGGGAATCTTGTTGAATTGCCCGACTTGATATTGAAAAGAGTTTTCGATTTTGAGACTAAAATGCGGGGTTTATAATTGTAAGGCATGTGATGTCTAAGTATTTCATTTGATTAGGCATGCGATGTCTATGCAGGTTGCGGATTCCAACTGTTGTAGTTTTACACTTTCTTTTCTGTGACCGTAAGTGTAATATGTGCTATCGCCGGTTTCGTTGCTATATGTCAACGACAATTGGGATACGCATGTTTACTTACGTTGATGACATGTGATGTTATGTGTTCCTGGATATGTTATATTGGATCGTCGTGTTTGAATAGCCGGGGTTTTTATGTGAGATGAGTGTTTTTCATTTTCATTCATGTAAAAACTTGTATGTAATATTCTTTTATTGGGGCACTTCCAGGTTGCGGAAGATGTCACCGTTTGTATATTATTTACTTTTCCGCACTAGGATAGACCCAAGGAGGGGAGCACAAGTAACCGGGTTCTGGAGTCCAGTGGGAGACCAACTCGAGGAGTCGAGTCCGGGTCTCCTAACTCTAGAATTGGTAGGGTTGCTTGCCGCTCTCGTAGGGGTCTAGGGGTGTGGGTTTGGCAATTCATCGCGACCATGGAATCCGTGTTTTATACTGGCTCGTATTGAAAACACGGACGTCCTAGTATATCCAATATTTCATATGTTTCTTCTGCTGCGATATCTGTGATGTGATCATGTGATGTTCTGTGATAGATACAGTATATAGTATATATGATATATTATATAGGCGTTACTTATGTTTTACACCCGCGCTAGCCCTGCCCCGCTCTGCCGTTAGTTACCTAACCTAAAGGTGCACGAAGGGACATCGAGGCGAATGCGGATGGCATAAGTGTACGTCGTATTTATCTGTGATGTTTAGGTATATAAATGATGGGACTTCATTAATGTGATTAATGAAATAAAAGAAAACTAAGATGTTGTAGAATCGAATTTCAAAATAAAACAGGTAGCTACAGTTCTTGCTTTGCACAGAGGTATATGTGATATATCCTGCACCTTATTCGATAAGGAAAGGACCGAGATCCCTTCCCCGGGAGTGACTCCTTTAGCAATAACTGGCAGATGCTACACACTCGGTTTGTCTTTTGATTGCTTTTAAGTGTTTTTGCTTTGCACAGTGATATATATGATATATCCCGCACCTCATTCGATGAGGAAAGGACCGACGATCCCTTCACCGGGAGTGACTCCTTTAGCAAAACTAGAAAAGCCTCAAAAACACTCCATTTCAAAATTCATTTGATTCTACAACGATATCAAGTTCATTACGCAATAGGTTTTCAGAAAAACCTGTCGTAGCCCTCCGTCATTTCAGATAAGTACTAGTTAGTATTCGTGCTGCGGTTGTTTGGCATGCGTCAAGGCGTAGTGTACGGTAGCTAACTAGTGCTTATCTGCTAGCATACGATGCGATTGGATTAGGGTATTCGTACGGCGTTGTTTGGCATGCGTCAAGGGTCGTGCGGGTGGGTTTAATTCAATCAAGAAATGTACGGGTTGAACTTGACTAGCAGACTATGGGTTGTTTGGCATGCGTCAAGGTCATAGCGAGCTAGGGGCAAAATATTATCGGGAATTTCAAGTGTTGAAATTTGCAATGAGATTGCATACCTTCTATGAGATAGTTGGATCCCGATACCCGCTGCGAGTAATTGTTACTCCTGGGAGAGTTTTATACATTACAATTAGCCGATCAAGTAGGTGTCTAGAAAGGTGTCAACGAGGTTACGCCTCTGGGAAAACGAGGTTTACATTAATTAGGTTCGTGCGAAAGCACGGGGGACCTCCCTCAAAGTACTGACACTGGCCTGGCTGAAAGATTGGCGAACTTGTAGTGTATAATTAATCCCGGCTAGTCTTTCCTTTTAGGGTTTGAAGGAAGATTTGATAAAAAGCAGTGGGAGCCATCCTGATTAGATAAAATAATAACCAATCTATTCTTGAAAGAGCGCACGCTGAGTGTTTTCTTCTCTCTCTCTCCAGGTAGCGACCATATCACGCCTTAATCAAGATAATAATACGGATTATTGACCGAACCCGCTTGTTATACTGAGCTGGGGAACGTTGGTCCCGCTCCAACTTATAATTGTTATAAGACAGAGCAGGAAATCGGGGATTACCAGAATTCCCGTGCCGCCCAAACGAAGAGAGTGCATGCTGATGCATCATCTTCGGATGTGTTCATTACAGAGAACTGTTTCTCAGTGTCCTTTACGTCCTGGGTATGTGATACCAGATCAGGATCCCAGATATGTAATATGTTACATAGGGCTACAGAAAGGTAGAGAACTGAGAACGGGTGATAAGTTTCATGAGACAGAAAACGGGGCAAGTGTTGCAGCCAAGTCTGTTGGTCACTGTCACCCTGTATTACGAATACATTGATTCTGAACGAATGTTATTAGATACCGAACCTGATATACAAAATCATATCTGTCTCTTTATTAGTAAAGAAACGGTAAAATTTTGTATTGTTGGATAATGTTTTGGACATTTCCTATATCAAAAGTTGATCGGTTCAGGCACGTTATCTAAAAGCATTAATGTTCTAAATCAAACTACAGTTCTTAGTATATGGAACACACACAAGAGGAAGAGTTCAGAAATGAACGAATCCTTCTTAAGGTATTGTAGACTAGGTCATATCAATGCGACCCGACTAGCTGGAGTTACATAAAGATGCATATTTAAATTAGTTTGAATTTACATCTTGTGAAACTCGCCAGTCATGTCACAAAGATAAGATGATCACAGCTCTGTTTATTGGAAACAGAGAAAGAGTTAGTGAACTCTTGGGACTGATACATGATGATGTATGTAAGGTCTCCTGTCTACACATGCCGGGACTAGTTCTTTGTACTTCATTACATTCTCTGATAATCTCTCAAGATTCAGTCATATGTTCCTGTTGAAACATGAGTCCGAACCTTTTGAGATAGTCACAGAATATAAGTTAGAAGTAGAGAACCAATACGGGTATAAGTATTATGTCCTATGATGAGATCAAGGAGGAGAATACTTGTGCACGGAAATCCTGGATTATTCTAAAGGAGAATGAGATTCTCTCTCAGCATTACTCCTCCGAATACACCATAGCACGATGGTATATCGGGGCAGAGCAATCTCACCCGATATGATAAGGTATGCTCTATGATGAGTACTACTGAGTTACCTATTTCCTTTTTGGGAGTTATGCACTTGAGAAGCTGCATACCAATTGAATTAGGTTCCACTCAAATCAGTTGCCTACCATTTCATATGTGATATGGAAAGGGAAGAGCCCATATCTTAAGCTAGTTAAGATTTGGGGTTGTCCAGCCTTTGTCTAAAAGCAAAATCCGGACAAGCTCAAGGCAAGGTCTGTTATGTAGAACTGGAAAGGTTCCAGCTATACAAACTACAGCTGATAATTTGAAAGAACCAAAGAGTTCAATAGTTACCAACGAACCTCGGCCTCTCCGCCGATCTAGTAGGGTTCCTCACCCACCTGAGAGATACTTCGATTTTTCTATGACAGTGGGAGCGAGGATTGCATCATGAGATGATAACCCAACTAGTTTCGAGCTGGCCATCGAGAGTAAGTCTCTGTAAGAATGGCTGGATGTTTATCGATCTGAGATGGAATCCTTATACACCAACAAAGTATGGACTTTGGTTGCTATATCTGAAGGGTTAAATCCCCATCAGGAGCAAGTATATCTTGAGAAGATTACTTGGTATACTTAGAAAAGTTGAGACTTTCAAAGCTAGACTAGTTAAAGGTTTTCGTCATCGACCAGGCGTGGATAATGATGAAACCTTTTTCCAGTATCTAAGCTTAAGTCCATCCAGATCCTACTTGCCACGGCTTCATACCATGACTATGATATCTGGCGGTTGGGTGCCATGACTGCTTTTCTAAATGATGTTTTAGAAGAGAGAGTCTATAAGTACACAGCCAGAGGGCCTCGTAGACAGTGGGAGCAGCGGAAACGTGTGCAAGATGCTTTATAGGATAAAGCAGGCATCGCGGAGTTGGAACATCTGTTTTGATGGATTAGTCAAAGAAGTTGACATCATCAAAATAGTAGATGAACCTTGTATAAACAAAAAGGTAGTAGGGAGTATGGTGGTGATCCTCATAGAGTACGTGGATGACATACTCTTGATAGGGAAAGAGTTTCCTATCCTACGCTCGGTCAATCTCCGTTTATCACTATGATTCTCCATATAGGATCAAAATGATACCTCCTAAAATCCAGAGTTTTGGATCTATGAGATAGATTTAATTGGATGTCAGGATTCCCACTAGTTGTAGTGAGATGGTATCAATCGACCCTGGGGAGAATCACTGGAATGGTTCCAGGGTGATAATGACGACTGAGTGTCAGTCACAGGCATTGTCTTTACCCTCAGTAAAGGGACGGTATGTTGGAAGAGTTCCAAGCTAGATACCGTGGCATACTAGACGATAAAGGCTGAATACATCGCTACTTAAGATGCTACCATAGAGGAAGGCTGAATACTTCGTTCCTACCATTGTGAGACAATGGAGTTGTGGCTTATGCCAAGGAACACCCGTCCCATCAGTGACCCAGGCGTATTCTGAGACCGCATCACCTGATCATGGAGATAGTTGATCTCCAGGGTGATCGAGGTAAGGAGAGTAGATTGTGAGGACAACACAGCGGATCCACTCACAAAGGCCTGTTCCTAAAGAGAGATTTTTTTATGGGATGGTTGAGTATGAGATACTGCAACCACTGCTACAGATGGCCCTAGTGCAAGTGGGAGATTGTTAGTTATATGTATGCCTTAGAGGCCATTACTATACATAGGATGTATATTGTAGTGGATGCTGGGACATATATAGGGAGGACTTTCTTGCTCGACATGATAGTATGCTATCTGGTTGATCTTTACCTTAACGTGTACACTGATAGTCTCTCTGTTACATGTTGGTAAAGCCCTTAGGATGAGTACTTGACTACCTGGACTATGATGCAGATCATACTAGTGGGGACAGGTAGTCCATAAGTACATCCTTCAAAGTCCCTAGTCGAGGGTGTATCGAGACGGGGCATCGATATACCAGAGTAGACTAGCGTATACCTTCTCGACCCATATAGATAGGCGATGGATGATCCCATATCCATTGGTGTTTGACATCAGAGATGATATACGGGTGCTCAGTAGAGACTGGGTACACTGGACGGACTCGCCAAGAACTCCCAGATGGTATTATACCTCACGTCAGATGGCAGTTCTCTGGTGACACTGGTACAGAGTAGTCTGTTGACCCGAGATCGTCATAGAGTCTTGTGTGGTTCCCACTGTGCTTTGATTTCCATCTTACCACGTCCAAGAGGGCATGCAAAATGGTGGTTTTTGGGTACAGTCCCGAGTCACATGGAGGCAATGAGCGATAGGAGGGGATTCGTCTCTCCCGGTATAGGGAGTTGATGTTGCGCTGTGTTCGATTGGCTATAACAGGAAATCCCTGGCCAGGGTTGCTGAGATTTACTGGTAAGTGTTACCAGTAGTTTCTCGAATGTTATAGACCTCATATCGACACGATTTATCGAGCTATTGGGGTCTGACGTTTACCACCCCTAGGCGAGATATGCGACATATCAGACGATCAGACCGGACTGTACGGTAGTGTTACTGGTTGGATTCACTGGAGTGTGAGCGGGCTTGCTCGTCGATCTTCAGATCGCTCAATACCCGGGTGGCCGTTACGTTTAGCAGACCGCTTGCGGCTTATGGATGTTTGATATGATCATCATCCGCTGCCGGCGTATTGACGAGTCTTTAGAGTCCTACACAGAGTTTTCCTGGCTCAAGCGAAACGAAATAGGAGCGCATATGAGATATGTGCGGGACCGAGAATGATGCGTGTATGTGATACCGTATTTCATTCTCGCGATGTGACGTTGATCGGTTTTATGCGATATAGCCGGGTTATCGGATCAAGTGTTGATTCGATAAGTTGTTACTGATGATACCAGTCGGCTATGTGCGACATGACCGGATCATTGAATCAAGTGTTGATTTAGTGATTTAATGCATAATTATATATTTGATATATTACTTTGCATTAACCAGTATCGGTTCACTTTGAATGGATTTTCTCACTCGGGTGTGCGCATTCCATATGCGATATGATTTTGTGCACTTGATTGTATCATGTTTGATGATACATGCTTTTTGGTTAAGTGTAAAGTATCAAACTATAGTTAAGTGGATGATTAGGGTTTTTGATTTCCTTATCTATATATTAATCTTTTTCTTTTTGGAAAAAGAATAAGCAAATGAGAAAATGGTGGCAATTTTTGTTTTGTTCATGAAGTTTCATGAACACTTTGACTTTGTCACCATTTTGTCTCATGCTTAACCCTAACCACTCCACTAACCCTAGTTCACTCTCTACAACTAACCATGGTTCACTTATGATAAGAATGGATTATTCTTTTCATTTTAAATTTTTTTCTTATGATAATAATCATTCTTTATCATCATCTTCTTCTTCTTCTTCACAAGAAGAAAAGCATGCTTCATCAATGGTGATTGATGAATTAGAGTGAGAAATCCAATTCTAAAGTTTACCCACTTCCTATTTCTTCATCCTCTACCTCTTGCCAAGTAGTAGAGTGTGTTTCCTTCACAAGTTTTCATGGCTTGGTGAAGGTGGAGCTTGATCTAGTGATGCTTCGACGTAGATCATCTTCGGCACGTCGTCGATGACCTAGCCCGCTTCTTCTCCGATGAAGCCGACGCAAGAGCCCGGATCTCGATATGGACAGCGAGGATACTTCGTTGCGGAGCTATGGAGGTGGCGATCCGGATCTACAAAGGTTGTATTTCCGTATTCTTGTAGTTAAGTGTTAACTAGTTTCTTTTTCGCCTAGATTTCTAGCCAACGATCCGTAGTTTAGAGTTTCTCGGCACCGTTAAATTTGAAATTGGCATGGTTGATGCCTTGTGAGACCTCTTGAGAGTGCCTAGGAACCCTACATCCCATCTAGGGACGAATATTAGTTTAAGGACGTTTCGGTCCAACATTCCCATCTAGGGACGAATATTAGTTTAAGGACGTTTCTGTCCACGAGTTTAAGGACCCCGCAGTCCGTATCGATGTGTAGTTGTCGGGACCCGTCACCTCTCTGACGTCGTTGAAGGATTACAACGATAGGTGTCAGAGGAGTTCAGAGATGTACCCTTGAACCAGATGTAAATTGATTTAGGAGAGCAGTCTTGCTCAGTCAATTTAATTTGAGGACTTACGGCCATGATTGGGCTAAGTCCAGTTGAAAAATGTTCAACGATTTTATTTATCTTTGGCCTATTAGGCCTGTGCTAGGGCTTTGCCCCTTTTTAATAATGCACTGCATTTTATTCTGGCCTGCTAGGCCTTTTTGATTTGGGCTCAGTCCCTTTTAAATGATGCAGAGCATCTGTTTGGGCTCTGCCCTTCATTAAAATAATGCATTGCATTTTATTAGGCCTGTTAGGCCTTTTTTAATTGGGCTTGGCCCTTCAGTAAATAATGCAGTGCATTAATTACTTGACAGTGGCTTATCAGGCGCTTTGCGTCAATTACTGAGCGCAAGCGCTTGTCGTGGTGACACGTGTCACACTCTGGTGAGCGCAAGCGCAACAGCGCAGAGCGCTGCGCCAGTGCGCTGCGCTGTTGCGTAACTGACACGTGGCGCGCTCTGGTGAGTTGCGCCAACTTTAAAGAGCAATGCTCTATTTTAAAAGCGCACAGCGCAAGTGGTCTTGGAGCAGACACGTGGCGCTCTCTGGTGGCTTGCGCCAACCCAGGAGCGCAATAATGAAGATTTACAAGTGCAAGGCACTGTTTTAATTTCTTGATCCAACTTTGGATTTAAGAAAAGAATCTTTGAGATTCCTGAACGATTGGTTCATAAAAAAAAGTGCAAGGCACTGTTATTATTTATTATTGAAGATCATTGATCTTGTTCTTAGATCAATGATCTATTCAGAGGAAGTTCTCCTTTTATAAAGGTTTCTTTTAATCTTTTTTCTCTTCTTCTTGAGTTTCTTCTCAAAATTCTTCAGAGTTCTCTCTATTTTGTTGTTTTTGAAGTTCTTTCTATTCTCGATGTTGATGTCTTTTGAATTGGGGTCTAGGGGCCTTTATATAGTGCCCATTAATTTGTTAAATTTGTTAAAGAGATCATTCTCCGAGTGATTTGGGGAATTTTCCCCACCGTTGGATCTTTGATCCAAGGGTTTCTGTTTTACAGAAGACAATCTTCTTGTTTTAACAAGAACAAAAAGATCTTACTGGAATTTTAATTCTGTTTGGCGCATATGCACCAGCGCTTGATACGTGTCACGCAGCGCACAGCGCAGCGCAACTGCGCTTGCGCACCTGCACTGACACGTGTCGCTTAGCGCACAGCGCAGCGCAACTGCGCTGACACGTGTCGCGCAGCGCAACTGTGCTGACACGTGTCGCGCAGCGCAGCGCTTGCGCAACTGCGCTGACACGTGTCGCGCAGCGCAGCGCTTGCGCAACTGCGCTGACACGTGTCGCGCAGCGCAGCGTTTGCGCAACTGAAGCGTTGCTTCCTTTAATTTTTATTTTAAATAGAGCCTTGCTCTGATTGGGTGCGCTGGCTTGGGCGCTGCGCTAATCGTATCAGCTTTTGACACGTGGCGCGTTGCGCGCAGCGCAAGGGATTTGAAGTGTTGCTTCAATTTTTGAATTTTGAAATTCAAACAGAGCTTTTCTCTGATTGGGGGAAACAAATGCCCCCCACCGTTGCGCTCACGTGGCGAACACGTGAGTGCATCAGTGGCAAGATCTTGGCCGTTAGATCAACGGGTGAGTTGAAGGGGCGCAGGCGCCTATAAATAGGACTCTTGGTCCTTAGTAAATGTTTTACCATTTTTCAAGAATTTGAATTTTCAGAGCCTTGCTCTTGTTTAAGAATTTTAGAGCCTTGCTCTCGTTTCTTTCCAAGAACTCCAGAGTTCAGATTTTTAGAACAACTTAGGTAAAATTTAAATTAAATTAACGGAGCCTTGCTCTTATAGATCTTTGATCTAAAGAAAACCCCTTTGGGGTTTCATCAACAGAGGTTTGCTCTCAAAAATCTATAGATCTACAGAGATCTTGTTTCATGGGTTTTAACCCATGAACAGAGCTTTGCTCATGGATCAAATGTAGATCTTTTTAATCTGAAAATGAAGAACTCCTAAGAGTTTTCATGGATCTTTAAGCTCCCAAAAATTTTAATTCTTTTTAAGAGTTAAATTTTTCTTTTGATGGGTCTTTCCATCATTATTACAGAGCTAGGCTCTTTTTAGGAAATTCTATTCCCCTGAGACCAGAGTTTGACAAATGACACTATGTGACAGAGCTTTGCTCTGAAAGAGGAGATTTTCTCCTTGTCTCTAGGGATTTCCTATTAATGAGAATATTCTCTTAGGGTCTCTTCATTAATTGATAGTCTCATCCAATGATGGGGCTGTCTTATTAACTGATGCACTGTCATCCAGATTTTGTGGGTCCCCATTTGGTCCCCTGCCCACTGTATTGCAGTGTGGTGTAATTAATTTTAATTTAATTTTTTTTAAAGCGCCGAGAGTTGGAATTACAACACTGACGGCTAATTTTTGTCCCTCCGCAGGAAACATGTCTTTCGATACCTCATTCCCATTTGTTCGTTCGAAGGGAGGATTCCCCGAAGCACCCGTAGACCATGAGGTCCTAGCTATGATCAGGGACCACGACCCGGAATATAAGAATCTTCACCTTTGGGGGTCGTGGTACAACCAAATTATCATGGGTCGACAGAGCTTTTCATGCGCAGTACCATCGGAGCCTATTACGGCGATCCACTATGCCAGCCCACCCCGGTGCAGTATGCCGTGGAGATGGTCGATTGGACTTCAAAGGGCCTTCTTCATCCTGCTACAGATGCAATTCCAATTCAGCCTCCTATGGTTTTGGATATCCTGGGACGCCGTATTTTTCAAGGCGAGGCGCGACCTTGGGGGCAATCATATAACATAGGTCTGATCCCCCGCCATCCGATCAGCTATTTGCCATGGGCTCGCTACATTTTGTCAGCGAAGAAGTCGCAGTTGATGAGGCTAGGGTTGTACACTGCAGTTTACGTTTCTCTCATCCAATATCCCACGCTTCCCACCTGGTGGTTTTAGGCCTTTTTGGAGCAGTGGAACATCCCTACTCACACTTTCCTCGCAATGGACCGGGAAGTGTCGATTTCTTTGGAGGAATTCATAGAGGTCTCCGGCTTACCGGTTATGGGGAGCACTATCAGGAGCTGCTTCCTATAGACGAATATGTCTTCGGTGCTAAGCCGGGCCTCACTCCGGAGAATGCTGTTCAACATCAATTTCCAAGTTTGATCAAAGTGTTGAACATCTACGAGGCCCTCTTTATTGAACGTGGGAGCCGCGGGGTCAGTTTTGAGGATTTCATCGCCGATTCCTTCACCCAAACGTTCTCTCGGCAGAAGCTGCCAAATTCGCCACGCTTGATGACCCTTTTGGTTTAGGTTTGGACAACCTACCAGCGAAGGAGGTAGATCAAAAGGGCTTTTTCCTTCCTAACTCTCCGGTTATCTCTTTTGCGGAGGTTGCAGCCCCTGGGATGTCGAGGAAGCTTTCTTCTTAGAATTTCTTGGGCTATAGCTGAGTTGGTTTGCGCTTCCGATGATTTCTCGCCATATGCGGCCCTCTATCTTTTACCCAGCTCACCGGATGACCATTGGGGTAAAAGTGGCCGTTGGGATCGCCGGCTTGGCACACCTGTATCACGACCTTAGTCAAGCGGCGGATGCTAATGAGCCTGGGGTACTGCACGTGATCTTCCCGATGCACTACTTCGTATCATGGCTTGAGCTACATATATTGGGCGTCTTCGGTATGCACAAAAGGCCCTCATTCTATGACAGGTGCAGCTTCTCTCGAATTATACGACTGATCGACACCTCAATTGTGACTCCATCACCACGGAATGCCAGGGGTTTGCTCCTTCGCCCCCACACCATTGGAGACGGGATGTCTTTCATTGACAAAGTGCTGACCATTAGAAAGGCGTCTACCACCACAGTGCGGCCATTGCAAGACACTTTCAAAGATGGGGCCTCAGTTCTGACGGCCCGGGAGACCCTCCATCTATATTCTATCGGACCAGGCTTCCTGGTGTTTAGGCACAACGGTGCGGCGCTTTTCATGAGATACAACCCACATCGTTTCGCCCAGCAACTGTGCTACAATCAAAGGGTACCATTGGAGGCTTTCTTACTGGAACCTGCTGCTACTGAAGAAGGGATGGAGAGCGCGCTACATCACTTCATGCATCTGAATACGGGTTCTCATTTTTTCATTAGCGAGCCGTCTTGCGCCCCACGAATCCTCAATACATATACAGCGTGGTACAATCATTCGACGGGCGACGTTATAAAGAAAGAAAAGCGATTGTTGGTCGACCATAAGGGTGTGCCTCCCGGCAGCGACCGCAAAGCTCCTCTGGTGCCAAGGACCCCTGTAGTTCCTCCGCTGAAAGATGCTAGAGCCGAACCACCGCGTGTGCTAAGTCCTCCACGCGGATTGCCGCTTCCTGATACTGCGGATGCGCCACCAGCGCCCTGTGCTCCAGTGGAGATGGTAGTTATGGCTTCGCCGGAGTCTGGTGTGGGCGCGAACATCGGGACCCGCCGCCCCAAGGTGCCTGCAAAGCGCAAGTCGATCCCGGGTGCACCCAGGGCTGGTGGGCAGAAGAGGAAGAAGAAGTCGCTCTTCTCAGCTGACGTTGCGTTCGGTCAGGAACCTCACGCTCCCTATAGCGAGGGCTTGGGCGAGTACGGGACCAATAGAGGATTGGTTATGCCACCAGATGACACTAATCTGGCGGCTGCCATCACAGCTTCAGAGCGATTGGCAAGGCGCGGCGCATGGCTAGCTAGGCTTGCACAATCGGGTAATTACTAGTCGCATTTTTTATTGCATCGTACTTTTATTATTGTCTTTGACTAATGCTTTTCCTTTCTTTTTTTCAAACAGGCATCATCACTGAAGAAGCCATCGCTGCTTCCCTCAAGACTTTTCAAGAAGAAGAACGACTCAGAGCATCCTTAGGCCTCGGTACGTTTCGATTCATTAAGTCTTTATTCTCCTTTTGTTATGGTCGATCTGACCCTTTCTTTTTCTCATCACAGGAACCACAATGCCGGTCCCACAAAGTGACGCAGAGACTCTTCCCGGGCCAGCCACTGATGTTTCGGCCTCTTCGGGGCTACCGCGAATGACCCGACTTGAAGAGCCGATGAGAGATGCCTTGAAGGCTCTGGAGGCAACTCTAAATGAGGACGACGACACCTTGATGAAGGAAGCGTCGAAGAGGTCCGTCGCGACGGCCCAGGAGGAGAGGAAGCGGTTGAGGTGCGAGGCGAAGGCACGCAGGGCTGCTTTGGCCGTGGGAGCGGGCCCAAGCACCGTCCCTCGTGCTGATACTCCCTCGGAAGAGCCCCCGGTCGCCTTGTCTACAGCTCACAGACAGGCGGTGCGCGCAAATAGGGAGGCTAACGATAAGTCCACCTCAGGTAATGTATCTTTCAAAATTTTGTTGTAAGAATTATAAACCTGTCAGTTCTTGTATATCTTGTCCTGCAGGGCCAAGTCCAACCGAAGGGCAGACGGAAACTGTTGAACCTAAGGGGACAGAGGAAGAGGCACTGGCCGAACCCGAGTCGTCGGTGGGCAACGTCGTCGGGGTCGCTGAACCTGTACTGGGAGCTGAGGGAGCTGCAACAGAGAAGGTCATTGATGCCGAGCCCGAGGTGGCGGCAAATGAGACGACCGCTATAACTGAGCCTAGGGCAGCGGCGGGCGGAGTATCTGAAATTGGTGACCCCGTGGTTATGGCGAACAAAACAATGGTGTCCGCCAAGCCCGAGGAAGTAGCGGGTGAGATGGGCACGACTCTTGGAGAAAAACCAGCCGCTCTTTCTCAAGAGTCTGGCAATGCTCCGATTATTGCTCTCCCTGTCTATGGTCCCCCGCCGTCTCCTGGTCGGGCGAGTACTACGACAGCCCCTGTCGAGTCCGGTGATGAGGCCACGGGAGGCGGACTCATATCAATGGAGGAGGGAGACGCCTCCGTTTCGGCTGGCGGCTCATCAGGTAAATTTCGAGTTATTATAGCTTTTTTTATATCTTGCGATCCTTTCTGACAAGTTTATCTTTGTTTTTAACGCAGGTGCGGCCAGTGCCGATGCTCCATTACTGGAGGGAGCGCCGTCAACTACTGCCTTGGCGGTGGTCACCTCTCAGCCTTCCCTTGTACCATCAAAGATGTTGGAAGGTAAGGATTTGCAACCTATTAGTTTTATCTTTTAGCCGCATAATTTATGTACTAAAGTCGTACTATTGTGTCTTTTCAGGAGTGCTTTTTGATCATCTCTATCAGGTGTTGCTCCCACACTTCTCCTTCCCATCTGAACTCGCTTCTTCCTCCAGTAGCGCTAGTGAGTATAGTTTCCAACTGATGTCTTTCCTTTTTTAGTGATGGAATTATTTCAAACTTTCCCTTATCCTGATTACAGTGCTACAAATCGAAGTAGGGGATGAGAGATCGGTCGCGCCACCGGCCCTTCCGGCCTTGCCGCCCGCTGCAGCTGGTATAGTAAACTATCTCATCAATGACTTTTTTTTGTATTTCTTGAACTGTCATCTAATCGTATTTTGTTTTTTCAGCTGTCGTTCCGATCCTGGCGCCTTTTGAGTCTCGAGTCACAATGCCGGCAGGCCCCTTCCTGAGACATCCATCTTCAAAGGGTGCCGTAATGAGCTTAGGTATGCTGAGCTGATATGTCGAGGAGCTTGACGCAGACGCTCTCCCATCTGCTGCGGATTTCGCTGCGGAGGTTAACCCGATGTTGGCGGCGCTTGTGACTTTTCATGATGGAGGCGTCGTCGAGCTTTGGGTCAACCACTGTAGGGAAATCGAGGTCCGCCTGCATCAGTCGGAGTTTATACACCTTGCTCCTGAGACCTTAGCCATAAGCAATCAAAGAGCAGCATGGATCGAGCAAAGCGCTTCTTACTTCCGTCACCTGGAATAAGAAGCGGCTTTACGGCTGAGGGAATGCCAAAAGACCTCGAGTGAGACAGCTCGTCTGCGTGCTGAGGTTGAGGCTAACGCTGCCCAAGTGAAGGCTATCTTCGAAGGCCTCCTGGAACGCATCTCAAATGGGCTGAACCTGAAGTAGAAACTCGACGCTGCCGAGCGTAATGACCAAGGCCGCGAAGCAGCTCAGCAGGCCGTTGGGGAGCAGCTTGCATCCTTCTTGCAGCAACGGGCTCAAGTGGAGGCGGAACTGGCGGTGGTGGCCGATCAGGAAAAGGTATGGAAGGAAGTGCGCGAACAACTGATAGGGCTATTTAAGACGCTTCCTTCCCAGTAACTGCCTTTGTATCAATATACTTATAAAATTTTTCTTTTTCGAATAAGATGTATCCATTCTTTATTCTTTTGTACGATTCACCTTGTACTTGATTGAATTAATAAATAAAGATACACATTTTTTCTTTGCAATGTCTTGTATGCTCTTTTGCTTTCTCCCTTTCTCTTATTATCTGCATGCTGTCTTAATAAACATGGTTGACAGATAATAGAGTAAGCATCTTAGTTTCTTCAAGAGATAGCGATGGCTTAGGCCGCAGGTTCAGATCTGCCGCCTGAGACTTTTCAACTCTATGAGCCGTGAGGGTCTCACAGAGACTTTTCTCCCTACGGATCAAGAGGATCTCGTAGGTGGATTTTCTCCTTAGGAATCATGAGGATTCCTAAGTGCGTTTTCTCTTATAAGTCGTAAGGATCCTATAAGAGAATTTTCCCTCTTACGAGTCGAGAGGACCCGTAAGCAGTTGTTTCCCTCCTTATCGAGATTCGACTTTGGAGAGTGAGACCCGTGAATAGTATGCAAGAGACCGTTTTAGACCGACTTGCAGGGTCCCAGTGCTCAGGAAACAAGTTTTTTTTTTAATCCCTGCTGTCTAAGGCTTTATCTTGCAACTTGCGACGAATCGGGAAGTTCTCGCGGAGACACTGGTTTCTCTGCGGGCTGACGCGAATCAGGAGGCTCTCATCAAGGACGCTAGTTTCCCTGAGTTGAGGAGTTTGCCTAGGACACTAGTTTCCCTAGGGTTGAAACGAGTCGAGGTGTTCATGCAAAGACGCTAGTTTTTCTGCGGGTCGACGCGAATCAGGATGTTCTCGTCAAGGATACTGGTTTCCCTGAGTCGAAGGATTTTGCCGAAGACACTGGTTTCTTCGGGGTTGAAACGAATCGAAGTATTCCTGCGGAGACACTGGTTTCTTTGAGGGCTGACGCGAATCAGGAGGCTTTCATCAAGGACGCTAGTTTCCCTGAATTGAGGTATTTACCAGGGACACTGGTTTCCCTGGGGTTGAAATGAATCGATGTATTCCTGCAAAGATGCTAGTTTCTCTGCGGGTCGACGCGAATCAGGATGTTCTCGTCAAGGACACTGGTTTCCCTGAGTCGAAGGATTTTGCCGAAGACACTAGTTTCTTTGGGGTTGAAACGAATCGGAGTATTCCTGCGGAGACACTGGTTTCTCTGAGGGCCGACGAGAATCAGGAGGCTCTCATCAAGGATGCTAGTTTCCCTGAATTGAGGTATTTTTCCAGGGACACTGGTTTCCCTGGGGTTGAAACGAATCGATGTATTCCTACAAAGACGCTAGTTTCTCTACGGGTCGACGCGAATCAGGATGTTCTCGTCAAGGACACTGGTTTCCCTGAGTCGAAGGATTTGGCCGAAGACACTAGTTTCTTCGGGGTTGAAACTAATCAGAGTATTCCTGCGGAGACACTGGTTTCTCTGCGGGCTGACACGAATCAGGATGCTCTCATCAAGGACGCTAGTTTCCCGAAATTGAGGTATTTGCCAGGGACACTGATTTCCCTGGGGTTGAAACGAGTTGAGGTGTTCCTGCGGAGACGCTAGTTTCTCTGCGGGTCGACACGAATCAAGAAGTTCTCGTCAAGGACATTGGTTTCCCTGAGTCGAAGGATTTGCCACGGACACTGATTTCCCTGAGGTTTGAAATGATCTCTGGTGGTCTTTCAGGTTCTATATGAGTTACCGTCAAAACCGTGAAGCTAGGAATTTGATCTTCGCTTCGTTTGCTGGCACTGCATCTGTTGCATCAAGACGAATGTCGTGGTTGTCTCTAGGTTGCTGGTGAACCGTCGAGACTTGGCTTTGCTTTCTGAAGGAGCTGTTGGGAAGGTATGGTTCCGTCTTTGTTTGTGCTCTTGGATTGTATACAGGGATCGATGTGATCTCACCTGTAGGGCAAAAGTTTCATCATTTTTTTTATATTATTGCTTTATTTCCGCGATGCTCTATCATTTCAGCTTTTATATCGCGAAGGTCGCGATTGCCCAATCATTTCGGCTATTTTCCGCGGTGCCCAATCATTTCGGCTATTTATTTTATTTTTGCTCGCTGCTTTTTATTGCGAGTTGCCCAATCATTTTGGCAGTTTTGTATGCATACATTTTTACCTGCTGCTTTTTATTGCAAGTTGCCCCATCATTTCGACTATTTTGTATGCATGTGCGGCTTGCTGGCTTTTCGCCGTAAGCCTGGAATTAGACACCGGTTTCGGGATCAGCACCGCTACAACTGGGATATTGCCAGGAGCGAATCATCATTTGCCTCTGTCGATGTCGAACAAAGGTGGCTTAGCGAACAGGGTTAAAGTCCTGTCGACTAAGGCTTTTGACTTCATGAGCCGTAAGGGTCTCACAAAGGTACTATATTCTGTTTACTTATGACTTCTCTAGTTTTTAGACAAGTGTTTCGTAGAAATACAATGTCTAAGTTTTGAGAAGTTGTGGGTATAAGAATAAAGTAGAGAACCAGGTATCACAAGTATCGGGATTCTTCAAAGAAATTGAAAATGTAGATTCTTGTGATTGGTATTCAGATGATAGTAATGGTTTTGAGAAACTTGTTTCTCTTTCAGGTTACTCATAATTGAATGGATTCCTAAGTTGAGTAATGCTGAGTAGCCACTTTCCATTAAGTTGATATGCACTGGAGACAGCTGCATGATTTGAATCTGGTTCCGATTAAATTAGTGCCTCCATTTCTATATTGTATATTGAATGGTACATATCTTAACAATGTTAAGATACGGGGAGTTGTCCGGCTTATGCATAAAACCAGACTTTGGATAACTCAGGGCACGTTTCTGTAATGGCAGTTTGTGGGTTGACCCGGGCTTAGTCGAGGGTTAACTTTCTACCATCTGGAAGATCAATAGTGATATTGTTCTTAACTCGCCACAGTTTTATTAAAATGGAATTTTTCAGAAAACAGTAGTAGGAGTATGGTAGAACTAGAAGTGATTCCAGAACCGCAAACGATTACGGAAAATTTAATAGGACCTATATATTCAATCAGGTTTGACATTCCATTAGCCACTCCGCAGATATGGTGGGTAACCTCAGACACCCGAGAGGTACTCCGGTATACTTAAGGACGGTGACAGTGAGGTTCTTGTTTACCCAGACTTTACACTACTGTTGTTCCTGACTATGAGACCCGGCAAGAGGATAAATATAACGTCGTTCTAAACTAGCTTTAGAAGTGTACGTAGATATTATTCTGCCAGAGGGTTGTCATAGTCAGTGGGAGCAGCGGAAGCATAGTGGGCAAGTAGCTTATGTCTATTTATAGACTTGAGCAGATATAACGGAGATAAGATCATCTAATTTTGATATGACAGTCATAGGTTTGACTTCATCAGAATAGGGATGGATCTGTTAAGAAGGTATTAGGGTGTGATGTCCTGGTATTTGGATGACATACACAGAGTAGGAAGTAAAATTCCTATACTACGATCGGTTGTACTGTGGTCGTCATACAGTTGTTTCTCCATACAGGATATGGATATAATATTAGACATTCTGGTTTTAGATCTAGATTTGGGTAGTTTCCCAATGTGGGTACTTTGACAGTATTCTAATGGTTTTTAGAATAGATGACTCCTGGCATGGTGGTGTACCTGCAGGTGATGGAGTCACCCTCTCTAAAGGTGTCTTACAGACTAAAGGGGAGAGGGATGCGCATGATTGGCAGATCACTTGCTTAGGCAATTGAGTCGATCATGAGATGTCAAGTACCACACCAGATGTTGTTATTGCATTTGATGCGGTAAGTTTATATTAATCCAATCCTGAAGAAATATAAGTGCATGTTCTACGGACTTGATGACGGCAGCCTCCTTCGGGAGACGGTTATCATTCCAGGCTTCCAAGGTGACATGGATGGCAGAGTGATTGTCAGAGTTATAGTTTTCCCTCTGACGAGGGACGGTATTATGGACAGGTGGTCCAAGAGGATACTGTGGGAGGCATGGTGCTGGATACTGATTAGGTTCAGTTATCGATACAGTCTAAGAAGTTTGGATTTGGAGTTCATTTATGAACTAGGTCCCATCAGACATTCATAAATATTCTAAGACAGGTATTACTCGATTCGGGAGATGGTTTTTCTCCGCGAACTTGAGATTTAGAGAGATATAGAAAGAAACATCAGGGCGGATCCACTCACTGAGGCTATTTCTCGAACACAAGAGTTTTACAAACTAGCTTTGTGAAACTGATTAGTAGAGGAGTTGGATGTTCGGTATCACACAGGCTATGAGTATGCGACATCGCAATAATTAGCCTTAAGTGCAAGTGGGAGATTGTTGGAGATAGTGCCCTCAAAGTCAATTATTGGATCGCAGGTACGTGATTGCAATGATTGAGGCAGGACCTATACCGATATGACAGTCTTGCTTGAGATGATAGTTTGCTATCTGGTTTGTCTTTATCATCGTATACATGCTTTAGTTCACTATTGCATGATGATAGAGCCCATAGGATTCTTGCTTGACTACCAGCAGTATGATGGCGATCATATACGTGGGAGCTGGGGTCTGTAAGCACATCCTTAAAGTGTCCCTAGTCGTGGGAGTTTCGAGACAGGGTAACGATACTCCAGAGTAGACTAGCGTATACAGTCGAGACCCCGACGAGGGGCGATGGCCGGTCTCACAAGCCATTGGTGTCAGTAGGATCACCTAAGATGTATACAGGTGCTCATTAGGTTATGAGTACACCGGACAGGACTCGCCGGGAACATGCTAGTTGGTATTATACATATCGTTAGATAGCAGTTCCCTGGTGACATGTGTACAGGCTAGTTCATCGACCTGAGGTCGTCATTTGTCTCGTGTGAGTTCCCACTGTGCTTTGATTTCTACCCTACCACGGCTCAAAGGAGTCGTGCAAACAGGTCTTTTTTGGGTACAGTCCCGAGCCACACGGAGGCAAGTGAGCGGATCGGCAGGGGATTCGTCTCTCCCGGTATTGGGGGTGAGATCGCGCTGTGTCTAGGAGAGCCATTACGCAAAGCCCTCGGCCGAGGCAGGAGATTTACTGGTAGGTACTCCAGTAGTATCTCAGGGTGTTCTGGGTCACTCTCTGACACGACTTATACTGCTATTGGGGGTCTGACGTTACCAGCCCCTAGGCCGATATGCAATACTCATAAAAGAACGGACCGGACTGTATGTATATTGTCACTGTTAGGCTCAGTAGGGTTTATAGATGAGTTCGCTCGTCAGCTTCCCTTCCAATCAATACATAGGCAACCGTTACGTACAGCTTGTACCTCTGACGTGCTAGAGATTATACCCAGTGCCAGTATGTTGATGAGTTATTAGAGTCCCCAACAGACACTTTCCCAAGTTCGGGCGGAACGTTGTAGAGGTCGTATGGTTATATGGCAAGTTTCGGAAAATGCACGTCCGTTTTCGCACGTGTCGTTTTTCGGGCAGATAATACTGGTTGGCTTTGGTTTAAACCGGATCCAAGTATTATGCTGTGTAGATATAATATCTTTGTCTCAGATGCATTTGTATTCGGTCGTAATATAAATGCGGGTATGTTTATACTGATACGGGGTTATCCTGAAACTCGTTTCAGGATCACTTTTGGAAGTTGCCAGTTTCCAGTTTTCTATCAGCCGTATTTAACATTCGGTTAAATATGGATTTATCTTTTCTTGTGATGAGTCATTGTGTGGAAGGTTCTAGATAGTTCTAGGTATGGTGACTAGGTTCATGAATCATTTATTGCATTTATTGAAATGGTGACTAGGTTTAAGAGTCATCATTTATGCATTAATGATTTCTAGTGAGTCATTCTTTTCTTTAGTGTTTTGATAAGTTTGAAAGCTTATGGTCACCAAACCCTAGCTCCTACACTCACCTCCCTCCTCACTACAAATATGGCCGACCCCTCTTGCTTGAAGAGAATGGTTGTTGATTGATTTCATTTGAAAAAGATTAAGGATTTTGGTTCATGGAAATTAGTATACTCCATTTCTCATTTCATATCGATCCAAAAGGCAACTTCATTAACCGTTCGTCCATAGCCTTGGACATAACGAGACAAAGTGTTCTACTCATTTTCTACATCATCTTGGTCGTCTCTTTTAGCAAATTTGACGACCGAGTTGCCTCGGTTCAGAGGCGGGAGCCCGTTTAAAGATCCGTCGACGTGGTGCCACCTGGACGAGAAGACTGGAGATTCAGGAGATCGGAGCAGCCACAACAAAGCTTGGGATGATGGTTGAAGACCGAAGGACTCGGATCGTTTGGTATAACATTTCTACCCACTTTGTAATTTGTTAGTTTAGCTTTAATGGCAGATCCGGGTTATAGTACGCGATAGCGCCAGTTGTAAAAGTTCTTGTTCCGCATTTGGCGTCTGTTAGACGGCCGGGGCGCTACCGTAGACTTATAGTAAGGACGTCCTAGCCTCTCCTCAAGGGGTACGTGCGGACGCATATTATTTTGACGGACGGCCGGTTTCAAGTTGCTCGGCTGTTGTTGAGCATTAGCGACAACAATTGCTTTTCCCTTCCCCTTCTCATTTCGAGAGTCCGTCTTGGGAGGGGGAAGTTTATGGCCCATCTGATCCATTTAAGCTAGCTTGTCGATCAGGGCCTGGAAGGTAGTCAGCTTGAAAAACATCATAAATTGCGAGATGGTCGCTTGCGGATCAAGGGTTCCCACAAACATACCCACCGCTGGCGCTTCTTCAATGCGTTGCTCGCATTTTGACCATAAGTTCCGCCACCGTATAGCATATTGGACCCATGTCTCGCCCGGCTTCACCCTGGCATTAATCAATGCCGTCATCGGGGTGTGTTCGCTGGCGCTTGCGAAACGCTGGGTAAACAGCAGTTCCATCTCTGCAAATGTCTTGATAGAGTCGTTTGGGAGCTCGGAGTACCATTCGAATGCTGTATCCGATGAGCTACCAACGAACTGGCGAAGCAACAATTTATTATCACCGCCAGTGTTTCCGCAAAGCGCCCTGAACTGGGCAACATGCTGGTGGGGATTTCCCGTCCCCTTATAAACATGGAATTTCGGTATTGTATAGCCCGGCGGGTACTTTATCTGATCGTACCAGCTCGGATATGGTCGTCCTGTTTTTACGACCTGACCGGCTGCCTCAGTCACATGATGAACCCGTATCTGTTGGGCTGTATATTCGTCCAAGTCAGCTTTGGAGATTGTCTCCTCCTTGGCTGCCGACAGAGCCGGTGGAGGATTTGACGTTTCTCCCATGTCGTCTTCAAGGACGATCGGAGGATCTTCTTCAGAATGAGGATCTTGTTGAATCATCATACCCACCATGTTCTGGAACAGGAGGGCCATTCGCTTTATGTTGGCTGCTTGTTCCGCCGCCTCTTTATCCTTCTTCTCCAATATCCTGCGAAGGAATTCAGCGTCAGTTTCTTGCTCCTGGAGTTGATCCGAGGACGCTTCAGGGCTTTCTTTTAGCCCAGTAAGTGCGGCCATCGAGTTCATCATTTCTTGGAGCTTCTACTGTTGCTCCTGAGCTTTAGTCACTGACCGTGTAAGCGGTCTATAACCTGTAGATGCATGGCTGTCCTCTTTACCAGACGCCATGTTGACGGTATGGACTACAATGCCCCCGGACTTAGAGCGCTTAGGCTCACCGCCTTTGACATTTGCCGTGGGCGTGGGAATTTTCTCCGGCCTCCTTCTCTTATGGGCCGTTGAAGTTGAAGGGGCCGTTGCAGCGGGCACCCTGGTGATTGTCGTCCTTTGCTGTTTGATTGGACGGTCCTTTTCTTCCTGCACTTTCGCCCTTTTCTGCTGACGAGAGTGACCTTGGTCAATTACGGAGTCTTGAACCCTTCGCCAAACTTTATAAATTTTGGAGGCTAGCCGCTGAGGGGGCTGCTCCATCTTCGTTTCCGGAACCCTCTCCGCAGGTGGAGGAGATCTTTTTAGCGTAGCAGTTGGAGAGTCCGTACGTACCATCCTAAGTGGTTCAAAGCTGTTCCCAGTTGGAACAGCAGCATTAACTTCTACCACTGGAGCAGGTGGAGTTAGCCCTGAGGGGGAGTTGCCCCCGGCCTTCCTTACTCGGCGCCAGTGGCGACGTCGAGCATGACGAGCCGTTGGGACTGGCTCGGCGATCGAGACAGCTTCTTCTTGCCTCATGTCCGAATGAGGTGCTGCTGGTGTCAGCCTCTTAAAAACTGATGTCGTCCTTTGAGGGGCGATGTTCAATCTGTCAAAGACAGATCCGCGAGCAGGAGCAGGAGCCGGAACAGTCAGCCTTGAAAAGAATGACTCTTTAACAGGAGAAGCCGCCTTGACGACTTCTGGAGCAAAGGTGGCTGTCTTCTTTGGGATGGCCACTTCAAGGTTCATTGGCTTTCTGGCGGGCCCATCAGGGTTCTGGCTCAGCGTGGCGAAGACAGAGGCCGCCGGTTTGATATTGGACGACCCGTTGAGAAGGGCCGTGGTAGTAGTAAGCCGATCGAAGACCGACTTCTTGTTCGCTTCTGGTGCAGGCACTGGCATGGTGAAGCTTGCAGGCGGGAGCATAGTCCCGAAAAATAGACCGGTGGTTGCTTGGGTCACCTGGCCCACCGGCATGACAAGGATGGAGGCCGCTTGAGGCCCATAAGCTACACCTCTAGGTGAGGCGGAGCATCGGTAGCATTGGCACTTTGAGCAGCTCGAGCAGTTGGAGGCCATTGATGCTTGATTTCTGCGCCAGGCAAAAGACCAAATCTTAGTAACTTAAAACCCAAAAGCAACCATTAACAAACCGCGATTCGTTCGCGAAGACGACACACAAAATGTGGAGTGGAAAGAGGAAAAGGTCCCACCGGGCATGCCAGAATCTATTCCCCGCCGAATGGTGGCCAAGACATGGACGTCTTGCCTGAGATTCGGGGCAGATGCTATTTGGTTTTATCCGTCTACCTCTCCGAAGATGTCAAGTTGATTTATGGCACCGTGTATCGGAGGTTTAAACGGATGCGGCCGATGTAGCAGACTTCGTCAGATTCCCCCTCGCTTGAGGGGTTTTTTGATTGTGGGGACGCTCTTCCCTGTAGGCGCAAGCCCCTATAGTTAATTACGCTACCGCATCGCGGTAACCACTTTCTCCTTCTCCAGAATTTTACTTCGTGTCGTGTGTGTTTGTTTTGTTCGTGGATGCCCGTGGATTGTATACGGAGACTAAGTGATGCCGTCGCCCGTAGGACGTGGATTAGTCCGAATCCGTATTTACTTAGATTTGGGTTTGGTGTTTTAGTTTAAGGATACGTTAGCCATATTGAGGCTAAGATCAACTTAAACGTTCGTTAAGGATACGTTAGCCTAATCTCCAGACTAAGATCAACTCAACGGGATCGTTTGGATCCGACAAGAGAGCAATTGGCTCTATTGTTCAGTTTAATGACTTTGCGGTCGATTTCTAGTTTAGGGACATGGTGGTCCATCATTCCCATTTGGGGTCGAGCATTAGTTTAAGGAAATTTCGGTCCAACATTCCCATCTAGGGACGAATATTAGTTTAAGGGCATTTCGGTCCAACATTCCCATCTAGGGACGAATATTAGTTTAAGGACGTTTCGGTCCACGAGTTTAAGGACCTCGCAGTCCGTATCGATGTGTGGTTGTCGGGACCCGTCACCTCTCTGACGTCGTTAAAGGATTACAACGATAGGTGTCAGAGGAGTTCAGAGATGTACCCTTGAACCAGATGCAAATTGATTTAGGAGAGCAGTCTTGCTCAGTCAATTTAACTTGAGGGCTTACGGCCATGATTGGGCTAAGTCCAGTTGAAAAATGTTCAACGTTTTTATTTATCTTTGGTCTATTAGGCCTGTGCTAGGGCTTTTCCCCTTTTTAATAATGCACTGCATTTTATTCTGGCCTGCTAGGCCTTTTTGATTTGGGCTCAGTCCCTTTTAGATGATGCAGAGCATCTGTTTGGGCTCTGCCCTTCATTAAAATAATGCATTGCATCCTTTTTTAATTGGGCTTGGCCTTTCTGTAAATAATGCAGTGCATTAATTACTTGACAGTGGCTTATCAGGCGCTTTGCGCCAATTACTGAGCGCAAGCGCTTGTCGTGGTGACACGTGTCACACTCTGGTGAGCGCAAGCACAACAGCGCAGAGCGCTACGCCAGTGCGCTGCGCTGTTGCGCTACTGACACGTGGCGCGCTTTGGTAAGATGCGCAATGCTCTATTTTAAAAGCGCACAGCGCAAGTGGTCTTGGAGCTGACACGTGGCGCTCTCTGGTGGCTTGCGCCAACCCAGGAGCGCAACAATGTAGATTTACAAGTGCAAGGCACTGTTTTAATTACTTGATCCAACTTTGGATTTAAGAAAAGAATCTTTGAGATTCCAGAACCATTGGTTCATAAAAAAAAAGTGCAAGGCACTATTATTATTTATTATTGAAGATCATTGATCTTTTTCTTAGATCAATGATCTATTCAGAGGAAGTTCTCCTTTTATAAAGTTTTTTTTACCTTTTTTCTCTTCTTCTTGAGTTTCTTCTCAAAATTCTTCAGAGTTCTCTCTGTTTTGTTGTTTTTAAAGTTCTTTCTGTTCTCGATGTTGATGTCTTTTGAATTTGGGTCTAGGGGCCTTTATATAGTGCCCATTAATTTGTTAAATTTATTAAAGAGATCATTCTCTGAGTGATTTGGGGAATTTTCCCCACCGTTGGATCTTTGATCCAAGGGCTTTTGTTTTACAGAAGACAATATTCCTGTTTTAACAAGAACAGAAAGATCTTACTGGAATTTTAATTCTGTTTGGCGCAGATGCACCAGCGCTTGATACGTGTCATGCAGCGCACAGCGCAGCACAACTGCGCTTGCGCACCTGCGCTGACACGTGTCGCGCAGCGCAACTGCGCTGACACGTGTCGCGCAGCGCAGCACTTGCGCAACTGCGCTGACACGTGTCGCGCAGCGCAGCGTTTGCGCAACTGAAGCGTTGCTTCCTTTAATTTTTATTTTAAATAGAGCCTTGCTCAGATTGGGCGTGCTGCCTTGGGCGCTGCGCTAATCGTATCAGCTTTTGACACGTGGCGCGTTGCGCGCAGTGCAAGGGATTTGAAGCATTGCTTCAATTTTTGAATTTTGAAATTCAAACAGAGCTTTGCTCTGATTGGGGGAAACAGGTGATATGTCTCTAAGTGTAAAGAATGGTGCAATTGTTGCAGCCAAATCAATTGGAAAGTATCACCTTGTATTACCAAATGGTAAATACATTGATTCTGAACAAATGTTATTACATACCAAAGCTAATATACAACATTACATCAATTTCTTTATTAAGTTAAAGAAAGGATATAATTTTGTATTTCAGGATAATGTTGTAAACATTTTCCTTAATTAAGAGTTGATTGGATCAGGCACGTTATGTAATGGCATATATGTTCTAAATCAAACCACGGTTCAAAGTATATAGAACACACACACAAGAGGTGTAGTTCAGAAATAAACGAATCCTTCTTGTGGCATTGTAGACTAGATCATATCAATGCGACACGACTGGCTAAGTTACATAAGGATGAATATTTGAATTCGTTCGAATTTTCATCTTATAATACTTGCCAGTCTTGTCTCAAATGTAAAATGACCAAAAACTCCGTTTACTGGAAACGGAGAAAGAGTTGTTGAACTCTTGGGTCAGATACATGATGATGTATACGGTCCTATGTATACACATGTCAGGGTTGGTTCTTTGTACTTCATTACATTCATCGACCATCTCTCAAGATTCGGACATATGTTCTTGTTGAAACACATGTCTTAAACTTTTAAGAAATTCAAGGAATATGAGCTCGAAGTTGAGAATCAGACGGGTAAAAGTTTTAAGTCTTTCGATGTGATCGGGGAGGCGAATACTGTTGGAGATAGTGCCCTCAGAGTCAATTATTGGATCACAGGCACGTGATTGCAATGATTGAGGGAGGACCTATCCCGGTACGACAGTCTTACTCGAGATGATAGTATGCTATCTGGTTTACCTTTATCATCGTGTACTGCTTCAGGTGACCTGACAAGTCGCTATTACACGTTGGTAAAGCCCCTAGGATTCTTGCTTGACCACCAGCAGTATGAGGGCGATCATATAAGTGGGAGCTGGGGTCTATAAGCACATCCTTAAAAGGTCCCTAGTCGTGGGAGTTTCGAGACAGGGCATCGATTCTCCAGAGTAGACTAGTGTATACAGTCGAGACCCCGACGAGGGGCGGTGGCCGGTCTCACAAGCCACTGGTGTTAGTTGGATCACCTAAGATGTATACAGGTGCTCATTGGGTTATGAGTACACCGGACAGGACTCGCCGGGAACATGCTAGTTGGTCTTATACCTTACGTCAGATAGCAGTTCCCAGGTGACATGTGTACAGGTTAGTTCATCGACCTGGGGATCGTCATTTGTCTCGTGTGAGTTCCCACTGTGCTTTGATTACTACCCTACCACGGCTCAAAGGAGTCGTGCAAACAGGTTCTAGTTGGGTACAGTCCCGAGCCACATGGAGGCAGTGAGCGGATCTTCGGGGGTTCGTCTCTCCCGGTATTGGGGGTGAGGTCGCGCTGTGTCTAGGAGAGCCATTACACGAAGTCCTTGGCCAAGGCAGGAGATTTACTGGTAGGTATTCCAGTAGTATCTCAGGGTGTTCTGGGCTACACTCCGACACGACTTGTACCGCTTTTGGGGGTCTGACTTTTACCCACCCCCTAGGCCCGACATGCGATGCTCATAGACGAACGGACCGGACTGTACGGATATTGTCACTGACAGGCTCAGTAGGGTGTCAGGATGAGTTCGCTCATCGACATCCCTTTTGGTCAATAGCTGGTGGCCCGTTACGTATTGGCTTATACCTCTGACGTGCTAGTGGTTAAATCCACAACCATAGTATTGGCGAGTCTTTAGAGTCCACCACACTTTCAGTTACTCAGCTTTCGGGCGAAACGCTGTAGAGGACGTATGGAGATATGGCAGGGTCCGATCAGATACGTGCGGTATTGCACGGATCAGGATCGGACGGTTTGTACTAGTGGCCGTATGGTTATATGGCAGGGTTCGATCAGATACGTGCGGTATTGTATGGATCAGGATCGGACGGATATTACTAGCCGGCTTTGGTTTAAGCCGGATCCTAGTATAGTACAGTGTAGTTTTGTCTCATTGCATTTGTATCCGGACGGAATACAGATGCGGGTGTGTATGCACAGTATCGGGGTTTTCCTGTAATTTATTACGGGACCAGTTTTCTGGAGTTTCCAGTTTGCATTCCGTTCAGGCCGGTTTTCCTTTGTTCTTTCCCGGCCGGACTTTTCAGATGGAGGGGGTTATTTGCAAGTTTGCAAATAACACTTTGTGGAGGTTTTTCTTGCAAATGTATTAATTATGATAGCATCTTTTTGATACTATTCTCATCACTTGCTTTTTGTTGATAAGAAAGGATTTGAAGTTGATTTGAGTTTTGGTTATGATGATGTTTTTGGATGTGGTCACCACTTGTGCTCCTACCATCACCTCCCTTCATGCTTCATATTCTTTCCTCCACCATTTCTAAGATGAGAGGTTTTTTCATGGTTGAGAGAGAAGAAGATGAGAGCTTCATTTTGATCTCTTTTCATGTTAAGAAAAATGCAAGCACCATTTTTCTTATCTTGTTTCCTCCATCATCTTCAAATGGCAACGAACCCAAATGAGACATAGCCTCTACACTACACTTCCTACAGCAAATCTTGGACGCGTCGACTCGCCAGCTTCGTGCCCGAGTTGCCTCGGTATTGAGGTGGGAGCCCGTAAAAGTACCCGGCTTCGTGGTGCCCCTTTCCGACGAGGAGGAGACGGACGGAGATCCCGCGAGGAGATCGGAGTGGAGATGAAGACCGGAGGACTCGGATCAGTCGGTATATCTCTTCCCATCTTGTAGTTAGCTAGGACAAGTTTAATGGCCCGATCCGGGTGTTTAGTGCGCGGTGGTGCCGGTTTGCAAAGTTCGCAAAATTAAAGTTTATCACCGTTTCCGCATTTGGCCGTCGGATTGACGACCGGGGCGCCGCCGTGCACTTACAGTGGTATCAGAGCCTCGCCATTAACTTCGTCTAGCTTCGTTTGATGTGTTTTGCATTTCCGATCGACCAAAATTCCAAAATCTACATTTTCCTTTGCATAAGTTTTCTGTTGAAATTTTTTGATCTCGTAAAATTTTTCAGGTTGTCTCAGAACGATGTGCAGAGAGTTATAAGAACACTGAAAAAAAAACGACAACATGATACCTCTTCAAGAGCGCGGATCCGCGGCCATTAACCTTTACTAGGCCGCGGATCCGCCGCAATAATGAGAGGTCATCTGATCGTTTTTTTTGCAGTGGGCTTGTGGGCTAAAAATAGGGGTTTTGGAATATTAAAATTGGGCCCAGAATTTCTGTTAGTGCTACAGTATTGCTTGGGGGCCCACTTGTTAATTTTTGATCGATCAGATATTTTAAACACATTTTTCACAGTATTTACATTATATCTGCGACCGTGAATGTCACTTGATCGGTAAATCCGGTCTAACTGCTATAGCCCGGTTAGACGGATTTGTGAACGTGATTTTCACGTTGATGTTCTATGTATTTGCTGTGATGTTGCGGATCGGTCGAGAGGATAGCCTGGATGCAATGCTAGTACAGTTGTGGTTGTATTATGTACATTTGATTTTGCGGGGCGAGCGTCCGACATGTGGACTGCCGTCACTGCCTGTTTGTATTATTATTTTGGGGCACGACCTGGTTGCGGTCGATGTACCCATTGTATGTATATTTTACTTTCTGTACTAGGATTGCCCCGCGGTGGGGTGCACGGATAGCCGGGTTCTGGAGGGCAACAAGCCCGCATCTCATGGCATTGGGACGGAGGGGGCTTCGCTCTAGAATTGGCGGGCTATTCGCCGCACTCGTAGGGGGTACAGGTTGACCCAGGAGGGGTGCCCAAGTTACCGGATTCCGTGAAGTGCTGGGTGGTCCATTCACGGTGTTGAAGGGGGCTGCCTCGCTTCAGGTTTTGGCGGGTGACTTGCCGCGCCCGTAGGGGTCTAGGTTTTCATTGCACAGGCTATCCACACGACCAGGGGAACGTCGGGTTTCAGTAGTGGCTCTGTGAAACCCGGGGATCCCAGATATCTGTTTTGTTCTGTGATGCTGTACATTTCTGTGATGTTGCATTTTATTCACGCCTAGAGCGAAATACTATATATTGGTATATATATTAGTAGATGTTGTATATGTTTTTCATCCGCGCTAGTCCAGTCCCCGCTCTGCCGTTAGTTAGCTAACCTAACGGGTGATGACGGGACCTAGTGGCGAATGCGGATAGCATATACGTACGTCAGTATATTTTCGTTCTTTGTGGTATGATCAATTGATGGGATTGCATTGATTCAGATCAATGCAAGATAAACAAACCTATTCTGATGTTGTTGGAACACTTTTCAAAAAGCTGTTATTGCAAGGACGTTCACTTTTGTTTTGCATCGTGGTATTCATTTGGAATATTCTGCTCCTCAGTCGACGAGGCAAGGGCCGAGATCCCTTCACCGGGAGTGACCCCTTGGACAGAAGTTTGCGTCAGGGCATTAACTTCACTATAGCCGATTACTTTTGCTTTGCATCGTGGTATTCATTTGGAATATCCTGCACCCCATTCTACGGGGAAAGAGCCGAGATCCCTTCACCGGGAGTGACCTCTTTAGTAAAGGTTTTCGTCACTATATTTTCTAAAAAGCTATCCGTTCCTTCAACGATATCAAGTTCATTATGTTAAAGGTTTTCGCCAGAAACCATTCGTAGCCCTCCATCATTTCAGTTAAATATTCGGTAGTATTCAAGCTATGTATTTTGACCTCACGCCAAGACATAGTGTTTGGTAGTTGCCGGGTATTTATCTGTTGCATAGATAGATGCGTTGGTTTGGGACAGTCGTACTACTATTTTGGCCAACGTCAAGGGTATGTACGGGTGGGTTCAAATTAACCTGGACAATGATGGGTAGAACTTGACATGTGACTTATGACATTTTGACCTCACGCCAAGGTCATAAGAGCATGGGGTAAAAATCACATCGGGAGTTTCAAAAGATCTGAAACTTGCCAGATACGCGCATACCTTCTGGAGTGTGATACCGTGAGCGGATTCCGTCACGTTATCATGCGATGAGAGTTGGATCCCGATTCCCACTGATGAGTTGGTTTACTCCTCGGGTGACCCCGAATAATTCTTTTTTCAGGTTTGGAGGAGAATTTGAGGTACAGTGGGAGGTTTCCAGATTAGATAAATTGGTAACCATTCTGATCTTGGTTAGAGTGCATGCTGAGTGTTTCTTTTCTCTCTCTCTCTGGCAGCGACCATTGACCCGACCCTAAGACTATGACTCAGTGACCAAGTTGACCGAACCTTCTTTACACCGGCTTTTGGATTGTCAAAGTTGCAGACCTCATTGCCACTCCTACTTTTACCCTTTTCTCCAGGACACCCCGTATTACTGCGAACGTCCACTTCCATTGGACAAAGCCATCGTATGGTTAGATACGAACTCGAAGGAATTCGAGGATGGTTTCCGGTTCTGGAGAAAACGGATAAGGTTTATTCAGTTGTCTTTTCCTTTTTGCCTTTTCTCAAGTTGTGAGTACTCCTTGGTTTAGGAGATAGTACACCTATTACGCAAATTGGATAGTCTTCTTCCAAACCTTAGGCTGGTGCCGACCGGTAGGGAATGAAGAAAACCAATTAGCCTAAACGGTGTGCAGAAGGTATTAAGATTAAGACAAAGCAAGGGATTAGTAAGAGGGCAAAGTAAATTGCGACTGATATTCACGACCAAACCAAGTATTTCTTCGCCAATCCTAAATCACCTTTGTATTTCTCCAGGACACTCCGTATCACTACGAAGATCCACAGTTTATTGGATACTCCATCGTATGGTTATATACGAACTCGAAAGGAACTTGTTCCAGTTCGGTGATGGATTCTGGTCCAGGAGAAATAGGAATAAGGTTTATTCGGTTGTCTTTTATCTTCACCTTCTCTCGCATTGCGAGTGCTCCTAGGACTAGGACAGTACACCCATTATGCTTATTGGATAGTCTTCTTCCAAACCTTAGGCTGGTGCCGAACGATAGGGAAGGAAGAAAACCAATTGGTCTAAAGGGGTGTGCAGAAGGTAATGACTAAAGACATATAAAGGGATTTCGAGAGGTGGCAAAGAATTATACGGTTATAGTTATGAATCTGGATAATGGTAGAGGCATTACTAGGAATACCAGGATACCCCATAGAAACATTTCAATGTTTCAGTTTACTGTGTACTGTTAAAAGAAAACTGATTTCCCGATTAGATACTTACTCCAGGGTATGTATTTACCAGGTATGATTCTCACATCTGTATGGTTTTACAGATGATGAGTGGGAGTAAGTTATTGGGAATTAGGTGATCATCCTCATTAAATCGGGATTCGTTGTAATCGGTGATATTTGAGGAGATCACCTGGGCTGTTTGCCGGTCGGCAAATATTTGGTTTTGAATATTTGCTGTTGTGCACCAATTTCAAATTGATATATCTGTACGTCTATTTTCATAGAGTGAGATATACCTTTTGATATTATGTCAATGACATTTACCTATATCAGTGGATGGTTAGGTAAGGAGCATTAAACAGCGGTGTACTTCTTCTTAACCATAAGTACAGTTTTCAACCTACGACGCACAGTGAAAGAATTGTTAGACTCAGCGGACTTATACAGAGTAATGTATGTTGTCCAGTGTCCATTAGGACAGAGGGGTTGGTCCTCATACTATATTCTGTTTACTTTTAACTTCTCTAGTTCTTAGATATGTGTTTCGTAGAAACACAGGGTCTAAGTTTTGAGGAGTTATAGGTATTTGAATAGAGCAGAGAACAAGGTGTAGCAAGTATCGGGATTCTTCAAGGTGATTGAAGATGTAGATACTTGTGTTTGGTATTCAGTTGATAGTAATGATAAAGAGAAATTGCTTTCTCTTTTAGGTTACTCATAATTGGAAGCATTCCTAAGTTGAGTAACGCTGATCGGCCTCACTCCATTTAGTTGACATGCACTGTAGACAGCTGCATGATTTGAATCTGGTTTAATTAAATCAGTGCCTCTGGTTCTATATTGGATATAGCACAGTTCATATCTTAACATTGTTAAGGTACGGGGAGTTGTCCAGCTAATGATTAAAACCAGACTCTGGATAACTCAAGGCACGTTTCTGTAATGGCTGTTTGTGGGTTGACCCAGGCTATGACGAGGGTTGATTTTCTACCATCTGGAAGATCAATAGTGATATTGTTCTTAACTCGCCACATTTTAAAAGAAATGGTTATTTTTCAGAAAACAGTAGTGGGAGTATGGTAGAACTGGAAGTGATTCCAGAACCGCAAACGATTACTGAAGATTTGATAAGGAACCTAAAGATTCAATCTGATTTGACATTCCATTGGCCACTCCGCAGATACGGTGGGTAACTTCAGGCACCCGAGAGGTACTCCGGTAGCCTCAAGGACGGTGACAGGGAAGTTCTTGTTTACCCACACTTGCCATTGCTGTTGTTCCAGGCTGCGAGACCCGGTGGGAGGATGAGTATAGCGTCATTCTAAACTAGCTTTAGAAGTGCACGTCTATATGACTCTGCCAGAGGGTTGTCGTAGTCAGTGGGAGCAGCGGAAGCATTGGTGGACATCAGGCTTATGTCTATTTATAGACCAAAGCAGAAATAGCGGAGATAGATCATCTATTTCTGATGTGACAGTCATAGGTTTGACGTCATCAGAATAGGGGATGGATCTGTTGAGAAGGTAGTAGTGTGTGATGTCCTGGTTTTGGATGACATACACAGAGTAGGAAAGGAAACTCCTATACTACGATCGGTTATATTTTGGTCGTCACACAGTGGTTTCTCCACATGGGACTTGGACATTATATTAGACATACTGGTTACTAGATCTATGGTTTTAGATCTAGATTTGGGTGGTTTCCCAATCAGGGTACTTTGACAGCATTCTAAGAGTAATTAGAATGGACGACTCCTGGCATGGTAGTGTACCTGCAGGTAATGGAGTCACCCTCTCTAAAGGTGTCTTATAGACTAAAGTAGAGAGGGATGTGCATGATTGGCAGATCACTTGCTTAGGCAATTGAGTCAATCATGAGATGTCAAGTACCACACCAGATGTTGTTCTTGCACTAGATGCAATAAGTTGACATTGATCCAATCCTGGAGAAACAGTCGGAAGCAGTTTTAGAACATAAGTGAATGTTCTAGGGATATGATAACGGCTGCCTCCTTTAGGAGACGGTTATCACTCCAGGCTTCCAAGGTGACATGGACGACAAGGAGGTTGTCAGAGTTATAGTTTTCCTTCTGACGAGGGGCAGTATTTTGGACAGGTGGTCCAAGGCAATACTGAGGGAGGCATGGCGCAGGATACTGATTAAGTTCAGTTGACGATACAATCTAAGAAGTTTGGATTTGGAGTTCATTTATGAGCTCGGTCCCATCAGACATCCAGACATTCCAAGACAGGTATTGCTCATTTCGGGAGATGGTTTTCTCCGCGAACTTGAGATATAGAGAGACATAGAAAGAAACATCTGAGCGGATCCACTCACTGAGGCTATTCCTCGAAAGCAATAGTTTCGCAAACGAGCTTTGTGAGACGGACTAGTAGAGGAGTTGGGTGTTCGGTATCACACGGGCTGTGAGTATGCGACATCGCAATAATTAGCCTTGAGTGCAAGTGGGAGATTGTTGGAGATAGTGCCCTCAGAGTCAATTATTGGATCACAGGCACGTGATTGCAATGATTGAGGGAGGACCTATCCCGGTACGACAGTCTTACTCGAGATGATAGTATGCTATCTGGTTTACCTTTATCATCGTGTACTGCTTCAGGTGACCTGACAAGTCGCTATTACACGTTGGTAAAGCCCCTAGGATTCTTGCTTGACCACCAGCAGTATGAGGGCGATCATATAAGTGGGAGCTGGGGTCTATAAGCACATCCTTAAAAGGTCCCTAGTCGTGGGAGTTTCGAGACAGGGCATCGATTCTCCAGAGTAGACTAGTGTATACAGTCGAGACCCCGACGAGGGGCGGTGGCCGGTCTCACAAGCCACTGGTGTTAGTTGGATCACCTAAGATGTATACAGGTGCTCATTGGGTTATGAGTACACCGGACAGGACTCGCCGGGAACATACTAGTTGGTCTTATACCTTACGTCAGATAGCAGTTCCCAGGTGACATGTGTACAGGTTAGTTCATCGATCTGGGGATCGTCATTTGTCTCGTGTGAGTTCCCACTGTGCTTTGATTACTACCCTACCACGGCTCAAAGGAGTCGTGCAAACAGGTTCTAGTTGGGTACAGTCCCGAGCCACATGGAGGCAGTGAGCGGATCTTCGGGGGTTCGTCTCTCCCGGTATTGGGGGTGAGGTCGCGCTGTGTCTAGGAGAGCCATTACACGAAGTCCTTGGCCAAGGCAGGAGATTTACTGGTAGGTATTCCAGTAGTATCTCAGGGTGTTCTGGGCTACACTCCGACACGACTTGTACCGCTTTTGGGGGTCTGACTTTTACCCACCCCCTAGGCCCGACATGCGATGCTCATAGACGAACGGACCGGACTGTACGGATATTGTCACTAACTGGCTCAGTAGGGTGTCAGGATGAGTTCGCTCATCGGCGTCCCTTTTGGTCAATAGCTGGTGGCCCGTTACGTATTGGCTTATACCTCTGACGTGCTAGTGGTTAAATCCACAACCATAGTATTGGCGAGTCTTTAGAGTCCACCACACTTTCAGTTACTCAGCTTTCGGGCGAAACGCTGTAGAGGCCGTATGGAGATATGGCAGGGTCCGATCAGATACGTGCGGTATTGCACGGATCAGGATCGGACGGTTTGTACTAGTGGCCGTATGGTTATATGGCAGGGTTCGATCAGATACGTGCGGTATTGTATGGATCAAGAGATCAAGATCGGACGGATATTACTAGCCGGCTTTGGTTTATGCCGGATCCTAGTATAGTACAGTGTAGTTTTGTCTCATTGCATTTGTATCCGGACGGAATACAGATGCGGGTGTGTATGCACAGTATCGGGGTTTTCCTGTAATTTATTACCGGACCAGTTTTCTGGAGTTGCCAGTTTGCATTCCGTTCCGGCCGGTTTTCCTTTGTTCTTTCCCGGCCGGACTTTTCAGATGGAGGGGGTTATTTGCAAGTTTGCAAATAACACTTTGTGGAGGTTTTTCTTGCAAATGTATTAATTATGATAGCATCTTTTTGATACTATTCTCATCACTTGCTTTTTGTTGATAAGAAAGGATTTGAAGTTGATTTGAGTTTTGGTTATGATGATGTTTTTGGATGTGGTCACCACTTGTGCTCCTACCATCACCTCCCTTCATGCTTCATATTCTTTCCTCCACCATTTCTAAGATGAGAGGTTTTTTCATGGTTGAGAGAGAAGAAGATGAGAGCTTCATTTTGAGAGTGTAGCATTTTGATCTCTTTTCATGTTAAGAAAAATGCAAGCACCATTTTTCTTATCTTGTTTCCTCCATCATCTTCAAATGGCAACGAACCCAAATGAGACATAGCCTCTACACTACACTTCCTACAGCAAATCTTGGACGCGTCGACTCGCCAGCTTCGCGCCCGAGTTGCCTCGGTATTGAGGTGGGAGCCCGTAAAAGTACCCGGCTTCGTGGTGCCCCTTTCCGACGAGGAGGAGACGGACGGAGATCCCGCGAGGAGATCGGAGTGGAGATGAAGACCGGAGGACTCGGATCAGTCGGTATATCTCTTCCCATCTTGTAGTTAGCTAGGACAAGTTTAATGGCCCGATCCAGGTGTTTAGTGCGCGGTGGTGCCGGTTTGCAAAGTTCGCAAAATTAAAGTTTATCACCGTTTCCGCATTTGGCCGTCGGATTGACGACCGGGGCGCCGCCGTGCACTTACAAATACTTGGGCATGGAGTTCCTGGATTTTATAAACGGAGAATGGGATTCTCTCCCAGCTTACTCCTTCGTATATACCACAGCACAACGGTGTATCATGGCAGAGGTATCGCACCCTATGAGATATGGTGCGCTCTATAATGAGTACTGCTGAGTTGCATGTTTCCTTTTGGAGTTATGCACTTGAGAAGCTGCATACCTGTTGAATAGGGTTCTAATCAAATCAGTGCCTACCACACCATATGCGATATGGTATGGGAAGAGACCATGTCTTAAACAAGTTAAGATATGGGGTTGTCCGGCCTATGTTGAAAAACAAAATCCGGACAAACTCAAGGCAAGGCCAGTTCTGCAAGTTTGTTTGATATCCTGAACATTCGTGAGGGTATATCTTTTACCAATCTGAGGAGAAAAAGGTGTTTTGTTTCTCAGCATGCCACCTTTTAAAAAAAGGAATTTCTTATGAAGAAATTCGTGGTCATGAGGTAGAACTGGAAGGAGTTCCAGTTGGACAAACTAACAGCTGATAATTTGGTGAAACCAAAGGATTCAATAGTCTCCAACAAACCTCGGCCTCTCCGTGAATCTGGTAGGGTTCCCCATCCACCTGAGAAATACTATGGTTTCCTCAGTGACGGTGGGAGCGATGATTGCATCATGGTAGATGATGATCCAACTAGGTTCAGGCAGGCCATCACGAGTGGGGACTCTGTGAAGTGGCTGGATGCTATGCAATCAGAGATGGAATCCATGTACACCAACAAAGCATGACTTTGAATGTTGCACCTGAAGGGATAAAAGCCATCGGGAACAAATGAATCTTGAGAAGATTCCTGGTGTAGATGGAAAAGTTGAGACTTTCAAAACTATGCATAAGTCCATCAGGATTAAAGCAGGAATCGCGGAGATGGAACATCTGTTTTTGATGTGGCAGTCAAAGTGTTTGACTTCATCAAAAAGGTAGATGAACCTTGTATATACAAGAAGGTTGTAGAGAGTAAAATTGTCTTCTATGTATTGTACGTAGATGACATACTCTTAATAGGAAAGGGTATCCTATGCTAGTCGGTCAAACTCCTCTTATCACGAGGATTCTCCATGAAAGATCTGGATAATTCCTACTACATCTTGTGCATTATGGTCTATGGTGATAGATCTAAGTAGATATTGGGTGTGTCCCAAATCCAGGTACATTAACACCATACTAAAAGGGTTTAGTATAGAGGATTCTAAGCGTGGTGGTTCTCCCACTCACTCATGAATCACTCTCTCCAAAACGAAGTCTCCTGAGACTGATTTGGAGAGAGCTCGTATGCAAGGGATACCCTATGCGTCGGCAGTAGGCTCTATCATGTATGCGATGTTATGTACCAGACCAGATGTAGCTGACTCACTAGGAGTAGTGATCAGGAATCAATCGGATCTTAGGAGAATCACTGGAAAGCTGTGAAGGACATTCTTAAGTACTTGAGAAGCACTGAAGAAATGTTCTTGGGCTTTTGGTAACGATGAACTCCAGTGGGAATCTTTACCAATTCGTGCTTCCAGAGTGATAAGGTCGACTGAAAGTCAGTCACAGGTTTTGTCTTTACCCTTAGTGGAGGGACAGTATGTTGGAAGATTTCCAAGCTAGATACCATGACAAACTAGACGATAAAAGCAGAATACATCGCTACCAACGATCCTGCCAAAGTGGCTGTCTGGATATTTCTTGTTCATAAGATGAACAAGGTTCCTACCATTGAGCGTCCAATAACTGTTATTGTGACAACAATGGAGTTGCGGCTTTGGCCTAGGAACACAGGTCCCATCAGCGTTCCAGACATATTCTGAGACAGTATCACCTGATCAGGGAGATGGTTGATCTCCAAGGGATCGAGGTAAGGAGAGTTGACGTGAAGGATAACACGGCAGATCTACTCACAGATGCCTTTCCCTAGAGAGACTTTTATGGGACGTTGGGTATGAGATACTACAACAACTGGCCTTAATGCAAGTGGGAGATTGCTAGTTGTATGTATGCCCTAGAGGCCATTATTATACATGTGATTTATATTATAGTGGATGCTTGGACATATATAGGGAGGACTTTCCTGCTCGACATGATATTATCCTATCTGGTTGCTCTTTATCTTAACATGTACACTTATTCTCTCTCTATTACATGTTGATAAAGCCTTTAGGATGAGTACTTGAATACCGGGATTATGATGCAGATCATACTAGTAGGGCAGGGGTAGTTGGTAAGTACATCCTTCAATTGTTCCTAGTCGTGGGAGTATCGAGATGGGGCATCGATATTCAAGAGTAGACTAGCGTATACGCTTCTTGACCCATATGATGGGTGATGGATGATCCCACATCCAATGGTGTTTGACATCAAAGATGGTATACGGGTGCTCAGTGGTGACTGGGTACACTGGTCAGGACTCGCCGAGAACTCCTAGATGGTATTATACCTCACATCAGATAGCAGTTCTCTGGTGACACCGGTACAGGTTAGTCTGTCGACCCGAGATCGTCATAGAGTCTTGTGTGATTCCCACTGTGCTTTGATTTCCATCTTACCACGTTCAAGAGATCGTGCAAAACGATGGTTTTTGGGTACAGTCCCGAGTCACATGGAGGAAATGAGCGATAGGAGGGGATTTCGTCTCTCCGGGTTGTTGGAGATAGTGCCCTCAGAGTCAATTATTGGATCACACGCACGTGATTGCAATGATTGAGGGAGGACCTATTCCGGTAGGACAGTCTTACTCAAGATGATAGTATGCTATCTGGTTTACCTTTATCATCGTGTACTGCTTTAGGTGACCTGATAGGTCACTATTGCACGTTGATAGAGCCCTTAGGATTCTTTCTTGACTGCCAACATTATGAGGGCGATCATATACATGGGAGCTGGTAGTCTATAAGCACATCCTTAAAAGGTCCCTAGTCGTGGGAGTTTCGAGACAGGGCATCGATACTCCAGAGTAGACTAGTGTATACAGTTGAGACCCCGATGAGGGGCGGTGGTCGGTCTCACAAGCCACTGGTGTCAGTTGGTTCACCTAAGATGTATACAAATGCTCATTGGGTTATGAGTACACCAGACAGGACTCGCCGGGAACATGCTAGTTGGTCTTATACCTGACGTCAGATAGCAGTTCCCTGGTGACATGTGTACATGTTAGTTCATCGACCTGAGGATCGTCATTTGTCTCGTGTGAGTTCCCACTGTACTTTGATTACTATCTTACCACGCTCAAAGGAGATGTGTAAACAAGTTTTAGTTGGGTACAGTCCCGAGCCACATGGAGGCAGTAAGCGGATCTGCAGGGGTTCGTCTCTCCCGGTATTGGGGGTGAGATCGCGCCGTATCTAGGAGAGCCATTACACGAAGTCCTTGGCCAAGGCAGGAGATTTACTGGTAGGTATCCAGTAGTATCTCAGGGTATTCTGGGCTACACTCCGACACGACTTGTACCGCTTTTGGGGGTCTGACTTTTACCAACCCCTTAGGCCCACCATGCGATGCTCATAGACGAACGGACCGGACTGTACGGATATTGTCACTGACAGGCTCAGTAGGGTGTCAGGATGAGTTCGCTCATCGACGTCCCTTTTGGTCAATAGCTGGTAGCCCGTCATGTATGGCTTATACCTCTGACGTGCTAGTGGTTAAATCCACAGCCATAGTATTGATGAGTCTTTAGAGTCCCCCACATTCAGTTGCTCAAGTTTTCGGGCGAAACGCTGTAGAGGCCGTATGGAGATATGGCAGGGTTCGATCAGATACGTGCGGTATTGGACGGATCAGGATCGGACGGATAATACTAGCGGGCTTTGGTTTAAGCCGGATCCTAGTATTGTACAGTGCAGATTTTGTCTCTTTGCATTTGTGTTTCGGTTGGAATACAAATGCGGGTATGTATATACAGTAGCGGGGTTTTCCTGTAATTTATTACGGGATCGGTTTTTTGGAGTTGCCAGTTTGTTTTCCGTTTTAGCCATATTTCTTTGTATCTTTCATTGGCTGAAGATTGGTGGAGGAGGGCTTATTTGCATTTGTGCAAATAAGCATTTTGGAGGGTTGTCTTTACATATTTTGGTTTCATGATGGTGCACCATCCATTGACCTCACTTGACTTTCTTTTTCCATGATGGCTTGACTTTTGGAAGTTTGATTAGGTGATGGAATGGGGTTTTGATTGTAATCATTATTCTTCATGATACCCCTTTTCTCTCTCTTGCTTGATTGCCCACTCCCTCTCTCACTTCTCATTGGTATTTTTTTTCAAGGAGCCAAGCCATGGCCGGCCAAGGGATAATGGGCTGTCAAAATTTTTGGGGATGGTTTTTTAGTCTCATTTGCTTGCTAGAAATTCCCAAGCCATCAAGAAAATTCACATCTCATTCTCCACCACCAAATATGGCAACTTCAACCCCTAGAGACACATGGCTTTCTACACTTCTTTCTACAGCAAATCTTGGGCACGTCGGCTCGCCAACTTCGTGCCCGAGTTGCCTCGGTCTAGAGGTGGGAGCCCGTAAAAGAAGCCGGCGACGTGGTGCCCTTCCGGCGACTTGGTGGAGACCGGAGATTCCGCGGGGAGATCGGGACGACGACGAAAAGACCGAAGGACACGGATCGCTCGGTATATCTCTCTAACCCTTCTCTTGTTAGCTAGGACTAGATTAATGGCCCGATCCGGGTTTATAGTGCGCGGTGGTGCCGGTTTTTAAAGTTAAAGTAAATCATCGTTTCTGCATTCCAGCGTCGGATTGACGGCCAGGGCGCCGCCGTGCACTTACATTGGTATCAGAGCCTCGCCATTAACCTAGTCTAGCTTGGTCTAATGTGTTTACATTTCCGATCGAACAAAATTCCAAAACCGCATTTTCAAAAGCATCAGGTTTCTGTCGAAATTTTTTTGGCTCCAAAAATTTTTCAGGTTGTTTCAGAATACTGTGCAGGGAATTCTAAGCACTCTGTGAAAATTTGGTCGCGTGATCTCACTATACCACCGCGGAACCGCGGCCAAACCCATGCTTGGGCCGCGGTTCCGCCGCCATTTAGCCTCTTCACTGGACCAATTTTTTACAGAGGGTCTTGGACAGGGAAATTGGGGTTTTGGAATATTATTTTTGGGCCCAGAATTTCTTTAAGTGCTACAGTAATGCTTGGGGCCCACTTGGTAAAATTTGATCGAACGAAAATTTTAAACACATTAGTTCACAGTATTTACATTATATCTGCGACCGTAAATGTCACTCGATCGGTAAATCCTGTCTAACTGCTATAGTCCGGTTAGACGGATTTGCGAACGTGACATTCACGTTGATGTTCTATGTTGTGCTGTGATGTTGCAGATTGGTCGTAGGGGATAGCCTGGATGCAATGCTAGTACAGTTTTTGTTGTATTATGTACATTTGATATTGCGGGGCGAGCGTCCGACATGTGGATTGCCGTCACTGCCTGTTTGTATTATTCTTTTGGGGCACGACCAGGTTGCGATCGATGTACCCGTTGTATGTATATTTTACTTTCTGTACTAGGATTGCCCCGGGAGGGGTGCACGGATAGCCGGGTTCTAGAGGGCAACGGGCCCGCATCTCATGGCATTGAGACGGAGGGGGCTTCACTCTAAAATTGGCGGGCTATTCGCCGCACTCGCAGGGGGTACAGGTTGACCCAGGAGGGGTGCCCAAGTTACCGGATTCCGTGAAGTGCTGGGTGGTCCATTCACGTTGCTGAAGGGGGCTGCCTCGCTTCAGGTTTTGGCGGGTAACTTGCCGCGCCCGTAGGGGTCTAGGATTTTCATTGCTCAGGCTATCCACACGACCAGGGGAACGTCGGGTTTCAGTAGAGGCTCTGTGAAACCCGGGGATCACAGATATCTGTATTGTTCTGTGATGCTGTACATTTCTATGATGTTGCATTTTATCACGCCTTGAGCGAAAATTATATATTATATATGTTGGAGATAGTGCCCTCAGAGTCAATTATTGGATCACAGGCACGTGATTGCAATGATTGAGGGAGGACCTATCCCGGTAGGACAGTCTTACTCGAGATGATAGTATGCTATCTGGTTTATCTTTATCATCGTGTACTGCTTTAGGTGACCTGACATGTCGCTATTACACGATGATAGAGCCCCTAGGATTCTTGCTTGACGACCAGCAGTATGATGGCGATCATATACGTGGGAGCTGGGGTCTATAAGCACATTCTTAAACGGTCCCTAATCGTGGGAGTTTCGAGACTGGGCATCGATACTCCATTAGTAGACTAGTGTATACAGTCGAGACCCCGACGAGGGGCGGTGGCCGGTCTCACAAGCCACTAGTGTCAGTTGGTTCACCTAAGATGTATACAGGTGCTCATTGGGTTATGAGTACACCGGACAGGACTCGCCGGGAACCTGCTAGTTGGTCTTATACCAGATGTCAGATAGCAGTTCCCAGGTGACATGTGTACAGGTTAGTTCATCGACCTGAGATCGTCATTTGTCTCGTGTGAGTTCCCACTGTGCTTTGATTACTACCCTACCACGGCTCAAAGGAGTCGTGCAAACAGGTTTTAGTTGGGTACAGTCCCGAGCCACATGGAGGCAGTGAGCAGATCTGCAGGGGTTCGTCTCTCCCGGTATTGGGGGTGAGGTCGCGCTGTGTCTAGGAGAGCCATCACGCAAAGCTCTCGGCCGAGGCAGGAGATTTACTGGTAGGTATTCCAGTAGTATCTCAGGGCGTTCTGGGCTACACTCCGACACGACTTGTACCGCTTTTAGGGGTTTGACTTTCACCAACCCCCTAGGCCCGCCATGCGATACTCATAGACGAACGGACCGGACTGTACGGATATTGTCACTGACAGGCTCAGTTGGGTGTCGGGGTGAGCTTCCTCATCGACGTCCCTTTTGGTCAATAGCTGGTGGCCCGTCATGTATTGGCTTATACCTCTGACGTGCCGGTGGTTAAATCCACAGCCATAGTATTGACGAGTCTTTAGAGTCCACCACACTTTCAGTTACTCAGCTTTCGGGCGAAACGCTGTAGAGGCCGTATGGAGATATGGCAGGGTCCGATCAGATACGTGCTGTATTGCACGGATCAGGATCGGACAGTTTTGTACTAGGTGCCGTATAGTTATATGGCAGGGTTCGATCAGATACGTGCGGTATTGCACGGATCAGGATCGAACGGTTTTTACTAGCCGGCTTTGGTTTAAGCCGGTACTAGTTTAGTACAGTGTAGATTTTGTCTCATTGCATTTGTATCCGGTTGGAATACAGATGCGGGTGTGTATGCACAGTGTCGGGGTTTTCCTGTGATTTATTACGGGACCAGTTTTCTGGAGTTGCCAGTTTGCATTCCGTCCCGGCCGGTTTTCCTTTGTTCTTTCCCGGCCGGACTTTTCCGATGGAGGGGGTTATTTGCAAGTTCGCAAATAACACTTTGTGGAGGGTTTTATTGTATATATATTGATTATGATAGCTTTCATATCTTTCCTCCATGCTTGCTTTAATGTGATATGAAAGGTTATGGGTTGAATAGTGTGAAGCATGGTTGTTGTTGATTATGTCTAGGATGTGGTCACCTCTTTTCACTTCCTACACTCACCTCCCTTCATGCTTCTTATTCTTTCCTCCACCATTCTTCTTCTCACTTGAAAAGTGGATGATAAGTTTTTCATGAGAAAAAAAAAAGAAAGAGAGAAGAAGAAGAAGAGAGTTTTCCTTCTTGAGAGTTTCATTCTTCTTGATCTCATTTTTCATGCTAGAAAAATGCAAGCACCATTTTTCTAGTCTTGATTCCTCCATCATGGCAACTTAACCCCATTGAGTCAAAGCATCTTCTACACTACATTCTACAGCATATCTTGAGCATGTCGAGTTGCCGGCTTCATGCTCGAGTTGCCTCGGTATTGAGGCGGGAGCCCGTAAAAGACGCAGGCGATGTGGTGCCCTTTCCGGCGAGGAGGCGACGATATGGAGACTACACTTTCCGCTGGAGATCGGGACGATGAAGAGAAGACCGGAGGACTCGGATCACTCGGTATACTTCTCACCCTATCTCTTGATTGCTAGCATTAGGTTAATGGTTTCGATCCGGGTTTTCTTTGTCCGCAGTAGCGCCGGTTTCCGAGGAAGGAAAAAATTTTGATTCCGCATTTTGGCCTCGAGTAAGAGGCCGGGGCGCTGCCGTGGCGCAACATGGTATCAGAGCCTTGCCATTAACCTAGTCTAGCTTTTGTTTAATGTGTTTTTCAGTTCCGATCGAACAAATGTTCCGAAAACCCAAATACACCCACGACAGTTTTCTGTGGAATTTTTTTTAAGTCGAAATTTTTTTCAGGTGGTTGCAGAATGTTGTGCAGGGAAATATAAGAGATCTGGTAAAAATTGGTAGCCTAAATCCTTCAGAGCACCGCGGAAGCGCGGCCAAAGCAATGCTTTGGCCGCGCTTCCGCCGCCAGTTAAATTCCTCACTGTGCCAATTTTTTCCAGATTGTCTTGCACTTGTTTTTGGGGCTTTTGGGATATTAAATTTGGGCCCAGTTTCTCTGTGAGTGCTACAGTTTTCTTTTGGGGCCCGCTTGTTAGTTATTTGATCGATCGGATATTTTAAACACATTATTTCACAGTATTTACATTATATCTGCGACCGTGAATGTCACTCGATCGGTAAATCCGGTCTAACTGCTATAGCCCGGTTAGACGGATTTGCGAACGTGACTTTCACGTTGATGTTCTATGTTTATGCTGTGATGTTGCGGATCGGTCGTGGGGGATAGCCTGGATGCAATGCTAGTACAGTACTGTTGTATTATGTACATTTGATATTGCGGGGCGAGCGTCCGACATGTGGACTGCCGTCACTGCCTGTTTGTATTATTCTTTTGGGGCACGACCTGGTTGCGGTCGATGTACCCGGTGTATGTATATTTTACTTTCTGTACTAGGTTTGCCCCGCGGAGGGGTGCACGGATAGCCGGATTCTAGAGGGCAACGGACCCGCATCTCATGGCATTGGGACGGAGGGGGCTTCACTCCAGGATTGGCGGGCTATTCGCCGCACTCGTAGGGGGTACAGGTTGACCCAGGAGGGGTGCCCAAGTTACCGGATTCCGTGAAGTGCTGGGTGGTCCATTCACGGTACTGAAGGGGGCTGCCTCGCTTCAGGTTTTGGCGGGTGACTTGCCACGCCCGTAGGGGTCTAGGATTTCATTGCACAGGCTATCCACACGACCAGGGGAACGTCGGGTTTCAGCAGCGGCTCTGTGAAACCCGGGGTTTCCAGATATCTGTATTGTTCTCTGATGCTGTACATTTCTGTGATGTTGCATTCTTTTCACGCCTTGAGCGAAATACTATATATTGGTATATATATTAGTAGATGTTGTATATGTTTTTCATCCGCGCTAGTCCAGTCCCCGCTCTGCCGTTAGTTAGCTAACCTAACGGGTGATGACGGGACCCAGTGGCGAATGCGGATGGCATATACGTACGTCAGTATATTTTCGTTCTTTGTGGTGTGATCAATTGATGGGACTGCATTGATTCGGATCAATGCAAGTTTAAACAAACCTAATCTGATGTTGTTGGAACATTTTTCAAAAAGCTGTTATTGCAAGGACGTTCACTTTTGTTTTGCATCGTGGTATTCATTTGGAATATCCTGCTCCTCAGTCGACGAGGCAAGGGCCGAGATCCCTTCACCGGGAGTGACCCCTTGGACAGAATTTTGCGTCAGGGCATTAACTTCACTATAGCCGATTACTTTTGCTTTGCATCGTGGTATTCAGTTGGAATATCCTGCACCTCATTCTACGGGGAAAGAGCCGAGATCCCTTCACCGGGAGTGACCTCTTTAGTAAAAGTTTTCGTCACTATATTTTTATAAAAGTTATCCAGTTCCTTCAACGATATCAAGTTCATTACGTTAAAGGTTTTCGCCAAAAACCATTCGTAGCCCTCCGTCATTTCGGATTAGTATTGCTTAGTATTCGCGCTACGTTTGTCGTTGCTATTCGCCGAGGCGTAGTGTGCGGTAGCTCTGTAATGCTTTCTGTCGCATGGATATGTGGATTGGTTAGAACAGTCGTGCGACTTTGTTGATTATTCGTCAAGGGTCGTGCGGGTGGGTTTAACGCAATCAAGATAATGACGGGTTGAACTTGACTAGGACCTTTTGATTTGTTGATTATTCGTCAAGGTCACTTGGGTCCTAGGGGTAAAAATCACATCGGGAGTTTCAAAAGAACCGAAACTTGCCAGGCATGCGCATACCTTCTGGAGTGTGGTGACGTGAGTGGATTACGTCACGTTATCATGCGATGATAGTTGGATCCCGATTCCCACTGATGAGTTGGTTTACTCCTCGGGTGATCCCGACTAATTCTTCTTTCAGGTTTGGAGGAGAATTTGAGGTACAGTGGGAGGTTTCCTGATTAGATAAATTGGTAACCATTCTGATCTAGGTTAGAGTGCACGCTGAGTGTTTCTTTTCTCTCTCTCTGGCAGCGACCATTGACCCGACCCTGGACTATGACTCAGTGACCAAGTTGACCGAACCTTCTTAACACTGGCTTTTGGATTGTCAGAGTTGCAAACCTCATTGCCACTCCTACTTTTACCCTTTTCTCCAGGACACCCCGTATTACTACGAACGTCCACTTCCATTGGACAAAACCATCGTATGGTTATATACGAACTCGAAGGACTTCGAGGATGGTTTCTGGTTCTGGAGAAAACGGATAGGACTATTCAGTTGTCTTTTCTTTTCACCTCCTCTCAGGTTGCGAGTACTCCTTGGTTTAGGAGTAGTACACCTATTACGCAAATTGGATAGTCTTCTTCCAAACCTTAGGCTGGTGCCGACCGGTAGGGAATGAAGAAAACCAATTAGCATAACGATGGTGTGCAGAAGGTATTAAGTTAAGACAAAGCAAGGGATTAGTAGGAGGGCAAAGTAAATTGCGACTGATGTTCACGACCAAACCAAGTATTTCTTCGCCAACCCTAAATCACCTTTGTATTTCTCCAGGACACTCCGTATCACTACGAAGATCCACAGTTTATTGGATACTCCATCGTATGGTTATATACGAACTCGAAAGGAACTAGTTCCAGTTCGGGGATGGATTCTGGTTCAGGAGAAATAGGAATAAAGTACATTCAGGTGTCTTTTATCTTCACCTTCTCTCGCGTTGCGAGTGCTCCTAGGATTAGGACAGTACACCCTTTATGCTTTTTGGATAGTCTTCTTCCAAACCATAGGCTGGTGCCGAACGGTAGGGAAGGAAGAAAACCATTTGGCTTAAAGGGGTGTACAGAAGGTAATGACTAAAGACATATAAAGGGATTTGGAGAGGTGGCAAAGAATTATACGGTTACAGTTGTGAATCTGGATAATGGAAGAGGCATTACTAGGAATACCAGGATACCCCGACGAAACATTTCAATGTTTCAGTTTCACTATGTACTGTTAATGGAAAACTGATTTCCCGATTAGACACTTACTCCAGGGTATGTATTTACCAGGTATGATTCTCACATCTGTATGGTTTTACAGATGATGAGTGGGAGTAAGTTATTGGGAATAGGGTGATCATCCTCATTATATCGGGATTCGTTGTAATCGGTGATATTTGAGGAGATCATCTGGGCTGTTTGCCGGTCGGCAAATATTTGGTTATGAATATCCGCTGTTGTGCACCAATTTCAAATTGATATATCTGTACGTCTATTTTCATAGAGTGAGATATACCTTTTGATATTATGTCGATGACATTTACCTATATCAGTGGATGGTTAGGTAAGGAGCATTAAACAGCGGTGTAATTCTTCTTAACCATAAGTACAGTTTTCAACCTACGACACACAGTGAAAGAGTTGTTAGACTCAGCGGACTTATACAGAGTAATGTATGTTGTCCAGTGTCCATTAGGACAGAGGGGTTGGTCCTCATACTATATTCTGTTTACTTTTAACTTCTCTAGTTCTTAGACATGTGCTTCGTGGAAACACAGGGTCTGAGTTTTGAGGAGTTATTGGTATAAGAATAGAGTAGAGAACCAGGTATTGCAAGTATCGGGATTCTTCAAGGTGATCGAAGATGTAGATACTTGTGTATGGTATTCAGTTGATAGTAATGAGAACTTGCTTCTCTTTCAGGTTACTCATAATTGGAAGCATTCCTAAGTTGAGTAACGCTGATCGGCCTCCTTCCATTTAGTTGACATGCACTGGAGACAGCTGCATGATTTGAATCTGGTTCAATTAAATCAATGCCTCTGGTTCTATATTGGATATAGAACAGTTCATATCTTAACGATGTTAAGGTACGGGGAGTTGTCCGGCTTATGCTTAAAACCAGACTCCGGATAACTCAAGGCACGTTTCTGTAATGGCTGTTTGTGGGTTGACCCAGGCTATGACGAGGGTTGACTTTCTACCATCTGGCAGATCAATAGAAATATTGTTCTAGACTCGCCACAGTTTTATTAAAAATGTTTTTTTTTTCAAAAACGGCAGTGGGAGTATGGTAGAACTGGAAGTGATTCCAGAACCGCAAACGATTACTAAAGATTTAATAAGGAACCTAAAGATTCAATCTGATTTGACATTCCATTGGCCACTCCGCAAGATAAGGTGGGTAACTTCAGGCACCCGAGAGGTACTCCGGTAGCCTGAAGGACGGTGACAGGGAAGTTCTTGTTTACCCACACTTGCCATTGTTGTTGTTCCAGGCTGCGAGACCCGGCAGGAGGATGAGTATAGCGTCGTTCTAAGCTAGCTTTAGAAGTGCACGTCTATATGACTCTGGCAGAGGGTTGTCGTAGTCAGTGGGAGCAGCGGAAGTATTGGTGGACTTCATGCTTATGTCTATTTATAGACTAAAGCAGATATAGCGGAGATAGATCATCTATTTCTGATGTGACAGTCATAAGTTTGACGTCATCAGAATAGGGGATGGATCTGTTGAGAAGGTAGTAGGAAGTGATATTCCTATACTATGATCGGTTTTACTTTGGTCGTCACACAGTGGTTTCTCCACAAGGGACTTGGACATTATATCCGACATACTGGTTACTAGATCTATGGTTTTAGATCTAGATTTGGGTGGTTTCCCAATCAGGGTACCTTGACAGCATTCTATGAGTATTTAGAATGGACGACTCCTGGCATGGTAGTGTACCTGCAGGTAATGGAGTCACCCTCTCTAAAGGTGTCTTACAGACTGAAGGGGAGAGGGATACTCATGATTGGCAGATCACTTGATTAGGCAATTGAGTCAATCATGAGATGTCAAGTACCACACCAGATGTTATTCTTGCACTAGATGCAATAAGTTGATATTGATCCAATCCTGGAGGAACAGTCGGAAGCAGTTTTAGAACATAAGTGAATGTTCTAGGGATATGATAACGGCTGCCTCCTTTAGGAGACCGTTATCACTCCAGGCTTCCAAGGTGACATGGACGACAAGGAGGTTGTCAGAGTTATAATTCTCCCTCTGATGAGGGACTGTATTTTGGACAGGTGGTCCAAGGCAATACTGAGGGTGGCATGGCGCAGGATACTGATTAAGTTCAGTTGACGATACAGTCTAAGAAGTTTGGATTTGGAGTTCATTTATGAGCTAGGTCCCATCAGACATCCAGACATTCTAAGACAGGTATTGCTCATTTCGGGAGATGGCTTTCTCCGCGAACTTGAGATATAGAGAGACATAGAAAGATACATCACAGCGGATCCACTCACTGAGGCTATTCCTCGAACGCAATAGTTTCGCAAACGAGCTTTGTGAGACTGACTAGTAGAGGAGTTGGGTGTTCGGTATCACACGGGCTGTGAGTATGCGACATCGCAATAATTAGCCTTGAGTGCAAGTGGGAGATTGTTGGAGATAGTGCCCTCAGAGTCAATTATTGGATCACAGGCACGTGATTGCAATGATTGAGGGAGGACCTATCCCGGTAGGACAGTCTTACTCGAGATGATAGTATGCTATCTGGTTTATCTTTATCATCGTGTACTGCTTTAGGTGACCTGACATGTCGCTATTACACGTTGATAGAGCCCCTAGGATTCTTGCTTGACGACCAGCAGTATGATGGCGATCATATACGTGGGAGCTGGGGTCTATAAGCACATCCTTAAACGGTCCCTAGTCGTGGGAGTTTCGAGACTGGGCATCGATACTCCATTAGTAGACTAGTGTATACAGTCGAGACCCCGACGAGGGGCGGTGGCCGGTCTCACAAGCCACTGGTGTCAGTTGGTTCACCTAAGATGTATACAGGTGCTCATTGGGTTATGAGTACACCGGACAGGACTCGCCGGGAACCTGCTAGTTGGTCTTATACCAGATGTCAGATAGCAGTTCCCAGGTGACATGTGTACTGGTTAGTTCATCGACCTGAGATCGTCATTTGTCTCGTGTGAGTTCCCACTGTGCTTTGATTACTACCCTACCACGGCTCAAAGGAGTCGTGCAAACAGGTTTTAGTTGGGTACAGTCCCGAGCCACATGGAGGCAGTGAGCAGATCTGCAGGGGTTCGTCTCTCCCGGTATTGGGGGTGAGGTCGCGCTGTGTCTAGGAGAGCCATCACGCAAAGCCCTCGGCTGAGGCAGGAGATTTACTGGTAGGTATTCCAGTAGTATCTCAGGGCGTTCTGGGCTACACTCCGACACGACTTGTACCGCTTTTGGTGGCTTGACTTTCACCAACCCCTAGGCCCGCCATGCGATACTCATAGACGAACGGACCGGACTGTACGGATATTGTCACTGACAGGCTCAGTTGGGTGTCGGGGTGAGCTTCCTCATCGACGTCCCTTTTGGTCAATAGCTGGTGGCCCGTCATGTATTGGCTTATACCTCTGACGTGCCGGTGGTTAAATCCACAGCCATAGTATTGACGAGTCTTTAGAGTCCACCACACTTTCAGTTACTCAGCTTTCGGGCGAAACGCTGTAGAGGCCGTATGGAGATATGGCAGGGTCCGATCAGATACGTGCTGTATTGCACGGATCAGGATCGGACAGTTTTGTACTAGGTGCCGTATAGTTATATGGCAGGGTTCGATCAGATACGTGCGGTATTGCACGGATCAGGATCGAACGGTTTTTACTAGCCGGCTTTGGTTTAAGCCGGTACTAGTTTAGTACAGTGTAGATTTTGTCTCATTGCATTTGTATCCGGTTGGAATACAGATGAGGGTGTGTATGCACAGTGTCGGGGTTTTCCTGTGATTTATTACGGGACCAGTTTTTTGGAGTTGCCAGTTTGCATTCCGTCCCGGCCGGTTTTCCTTTGTTCTTTCCCGGCCGGACTTTTCCGATGGAGGGGGTTATTTGCAAGTTCGCAAATAACACTTTGTGGAAGGTTTTATTGTATATATATTGATTATGATAGCTTTCATATCTTTCCTCCATGCTTGCTTTAATGTGATATGAAAGGTTATGGGTTGAATAGTGTGAAGCATGGTTGTTGTTGATTATGTCTAGGATGTGGTCACCTCTTTTCACTTCCTACACTCACCTCCCTTCATGCTTCTTATTCTTTCCTCCACCATTCTTCTTCTCACTTGAAAAGTGGATGATAAGTTTTTCATGAGAAAAAAAAAGAAAGAGAGAAGAAGAAGAAGAGAGTTTTCCTTCTTGAGAGTTTCATTCTTCTTGATCTCATTTTTCATGCTAGAAAAATGCAAGCACCATTTTTCTAGTCTTGATTCCTCCATCATGGCAACTTAACCCCATTCAGTCAAAGCATCTTCTACACTACATTCTACAGCATATCTTGAGCATGTCGAGTTGCCGGCTTCATGCTCGAGTTGCCTCGGTATTGAGGCGGGAGCCCGTAAAAGACGCAGGCGATGTGGTGCCCTTTCCGGCGAGGAGGCGACGATATGGAGACTACACTTTCCGTGGGAGATCGGGACGATGACGAGAAGACCGGAAGACTCGGATCACTCGGTATACTTCTCACCCTATCTCTTGATTGCTAGCATTAGGTTAATGGTTTCGATCCGGGTTTTCTTTGTCCGCGGTAGCGCCGGTTTCCGAGGAAGGAAAAATTTTTGATTCCGCATTTTGGCCTCGAGTAAGAGGCCGGGGCGCTGCCGTGGCGCAACAATATATATATTAGTAGATGTTGTATATGTTTTGCATCCGCGCTAGTCCAGTCCCCGCTCTGTCGTTAGTTAGCTAACCTAACGGGTAATGACGGGACCCAGTGGCGAATGTGGATGGCATATACGTACGTCATTATTTTCGTTCTGTATTGGTGTGATCAATTGATGGGACTGCGTTGATTCGGATCAATGAAAGTTAAACAAACCTAATCTGATGTTGTTGGAACACTTTTTCAAAAAGCTGTTATTGCAAGGACGTTCACTTTTGTTTTGCACAGTGGTATTCAGTTAAAATATCCTGCTCCTCAGTCGACGAGGCAAGGGCCGAGATCCCTTCACCGGGAGTGACCCCTTGGACAAAAGTTTGCGTCAGGGCAGTAACTTCACTATAGCCGATTACTTTTGCTTTGCATCGTGGTATTCAGTTGGAATATCCTGCACCTCATTCTACGAGGAAAGAGCCGAGATCCCTTCACCAGGAGTGATCTCTTTAGCAAAGGTTTTCGTTACTATATTTTTATAAAAGCTATCCAGTTCCTTCAACGATATCAAGTTCATTACGTTAAAAGTTTTCGCCAGAAACCATTCGTAGCCCTCCATCATTTCGGTTAAATATTCGGTAGTATTCAAGCTATGTATTTTGACCTCACGCCAAGGCATAGTGATTGGTAGCTGCCGGATATTTAGCTGTTGCATAGATAGATGCGTTGGTTTGGGACAGTCGTACTACTATTTTGGCCTACGTCAAGGGTATGTACGGGTGGGTTCAAATTAACCTGGACAATGATGGGTAGAACTTGACATATGACTTATGATATTTTGACCTCACGCTAAGGTCATAAGAGCATGGCGCAAAAATCACATCGGGAGTTTCTAAAGAAACTGAAACTTGCCAGATATGCGCATACCTTCTGGAGTGTGATAACGTAAGCGGATTCCGTCACGTTATCATGCGATGATAGTTGGATCCCGATTCCCACTGATGAGTTGGTTTACTCCTCGGGTGATCCCGACTAATTCTTCTTTCAGGTTTGGAGGAGAATTTGACGGTTCAGTGGGAGGTTTCCTGATTAGATAAATTGGTAACCATTCTGATCTAAGTTAGAGTGCACGCTAAGTGTTTCTTTTCTCTCTCTCTTTGGCAGCGACCATTGACCCGACCCTAGACTATGACTCAGTGACCATGTTGACCGAACCTTCTTATAAGACTGGCTTTTGGATTGTCAGAGTTGCACACCTCATTGCCACTCCTACTTTTACCCTTTTCTCCAGGACACCCCGTATTGCTACGAACGTCCACTTCCATTGGACAAAACCTTCGTATGGTTATATACGAACTCGAAGGAATTTATTCGAGGATGGTTTCCGGTTCTGGAGAAAACGGATAGGATTATTCAGTTGTCTTTTCCTTTTACCTTCTCTCAAGTTGTGAGTACTCCTTGGTTTAGGAGATAGTACACCTATTACGCAAATTGGATAGTCTTCTTCCAAACCATAGGCAGGTGCCGACCGGTAGGGAATGAAGAAAACCAATTAGCCTAGCGATGGTGTATAGAAGGTATTATGTAAAGACAAAGAAAGGGATTAGTAAGAGGGCAAAGTAAATTGCGACTGATATTCACGACCAAACCAAGTATTTCATTACCACTCCCACTTCACCTTTGTATTTCTCCAGGACACTCCGTATCACTACGAAGATCCACAGTTTATTGGATATTCCATCGTATGGTTATATACGAATTCGAAAGGAACTTGTTCCAGTTCGGGGATGGATTCTGGTTCAGGAGAAATAGGAATAAGGTTTATTCAGTTGTCCTTTATCTTCACCTTCTCTCGCATTGCGAGTGCTCCTAGGATTAGGACAGTACACCCATTATGCTTATTGGATAGTCTTCTTCCAAACCATAGGCTGGTGCCGAACGGTAGGGAAGGAAGAAAACCATTTGGCCTAAAGGGGTGTACAGAAGGTAATGACTAAAGACATATGAAGGGATTTGGAGAGGTGGCAGAGATTTATACAGTTACAGTTGTGAATCTGGAAGAGGCATTACTAGGAATACCAGGATACCCCATCGAAACATTTTCAATGTTTCAGTTTCACTGTGTACTGTTAAAGGAAAACTGATTTCCTGATTAGATACTTACTCCAGGGTATGTATTTACCAGGTATGATTCTCACATCTGTATGGTTTTACAGATGATGAGTGGGAGTAAGTTATTGGGAATTAGGCCATCATCCTCATTATATCTGAATTCGTTGTAAATGGTGATATTTGAGGAAATCACCTGGGTTGTTTGCCGGACGGCGAATATTTGGTTTTGAATATCCGTTATAATGCACCAATTTCAAATTGATATATCTGTACGTCTATTTTTATAGAGTGAGATATACTTTTTTGAAATTATGTCGATGACATTTACCTATATCAGTTGATGGTTAGGTAAGGAGTATTAAACAGCGGTGTAATTCTTCTTAACCATAAGTACAGTTTTCAACCTACAACACACAGGGAGTGAGTTTTTGGACTCAAGGGACTTATACAGAGTATTGTATGTTGTCCAGCATCCATGAGGACAAAGGGGTTGGTTCTCGTACTATATTCGGTTTACTTATCACTTCTCTAGTTTTTAGATAGGTGTTTCGTAGAAACGCAAGGTCTGAGTTTTGAGAAGTTATAGGTATATGAATAAAGTAGAGAACCAAGTGTTGCAAGTATCGGGATTCTTTAAGGTAATCGAAGATGTAGATACTTGTGTATGGTATTCAGTTGATAGTAATGATTAACAGAACTTGCTTCTCTTTCAGGTTACTCATAATTGGAAGCATTCCTAAGTTGAGTAACGCTGATCGGCCTCTTTCCATTTAGTTGACATGCACTGGAGACAGTTGCATGATTTGAATCTGGTTTAATTAAATCAATGCCATTGTTTCTGTATTGGATATAGAACAGTTCATATCTTAACGATGTTAAGGTACGGGGAGTTGTCCGGCTTATGCTTAAAACCAGACTCTGGATAACTCAAGACACGTTTCTATAATGGCTGTTTGTGAGTTGACCCAGGCTATGACGAGGGTTGACTTTCTACCATCTGGAAGATCAATAGTGATATTGTTCTTAACTCGCCACAGTTTTAACAAAAATGGATTTTTTCAGAAAACAGTAGTGGGAGTATAGTAGAACTGGAAGTGATTCCAGAACCGCAAACGATTACTGAAGATTTGATAAGAACCTAAAGATTCAATCTGGTTTGACATTCTATTGGCCACTCCGCAGATACGGTGGGTAACCTCAGGCACCCGAGAGGTACTCCGGTAGCCTCAAGGACAGTGACAGGGAGGTTCTTGTTTACCCAGACTTACCATTGTTGTTGTTCCAAGCTGCGAGAACCGGCAGGAGGATGAGTATAGCGTTGTTCTAAACTAGCTTTAGAAGTGTACGTCTATATGACTCTGCCAGAGGGTTGTCGTAGTCAGTGGGAGCAGCGAAAGCATTGGTGGAAAGGTGGCTTATGTCTATTTATAGACTAAAGCAGATATAGCGGAGATAGACCATCTGTTTCTGACGTGACAGTCATAGGTTTGACTTCATCAGAATAGGGGATGGATCTGTTGAGAAGGTAGTAGGGTGTAATGTCCTGGTATTTGGATTACATACACAGAGTAGGAAGTGATATTCCTATACTACGATCGGTTATACTTTGGTTGTCACACAGTGGTTTCTCCTCATGGGACTTGGATATTATATCAAAAATTCTGGTTACTGGATCTATGGTATTAGATCTAGATTTGGGTAGTTTCCCAATTAAGGGTACTTAGACAGCATTCTAAGAGTATTTAGAATGGACGACTCCTGGCACGGTAGTGTACCTACAGGTGATGGAGTCACCCTCTTTAAAGGTGTCTTACAGACTAAAGGGGAGAGGGATGTGCATGATTGGCAGATCACTTGCTTAGGCAATTGAGTCAATCATGAAATGTCAAGTACCACACCAGATGTTGTTTTTGCACAAAATGCAGTAAGTTGACATTAATCCAATCCTGGAGAAACAATCGGAAGCAGTTTTAGAACATAAGTGGATGTTCTAGGGATATGATAACGACAGCCTCGTTCGGGAGACAGTTATCATTCCAGGCTTCCAAGGTGACCTGGATGACAGAGAGGTTGTCAGAGTTATAGTTTTTCCTTCTGACGAGGGACAGTATTTTGGACAGGTGGTCCAAGGAAATACTGAGGGAGGTATGGCGCAGGATACTGATTAAGTTCAGTTGACGATACAGTCTAAGAAATTTGGATTTGGAGTTCATTTATGAGCTAGGTCCCATCAGACATCCAGACACATTCTAAGACAGGTATTGCTCATTTCGGGAGATGGCTTTCTCCACGAACATGAGATATAGAGAGACATAGAAAGAAACATCAAAGCGGATCCACTCACTGAGGCTATTCCTCGAACGCAATAGTTTCGCAAACGAGCTTTGTGAGACTGACTAGTAGAGGAGTTGGGTGTTCGGTATCACACGGGCTGTGAGTATGCGACATCGCAATAATTAGCCTTGAGTGCAAGTGGGAGATTGTTGGAGATAGTGCCCTCAGAGTCAATTATTGGATCACAGGTACGTGATTGCAATGATTGAGGGAGGACCTATTCCGGTAGGACAGTTTTACTCAAGATGATAGTATGCTATCTGGTTTACCTTTATCATCGTGTACTGCTTTAGGTGACCTGATAGGTCACTATTGCACGTTGATAGAGCCCCTAGGATTCTTGCTTGACTGCCAGCAGTATGAGGGTGATCATATATATGGGAGCTGGTAGTCTATAAGCACATCCTTAAAAGGTCCCTAGTCATGGGAGTTTCGAGACAGGGCATCGATACTCCAGAGTAGACTAGTGTATACAGTCGAGACCCCGACGAGGGGCGGTGGCCGGTCCCACAAGCCACTGGTGTCAGTTGGTTCACCTAAGATGTATACAGGTGCTCATTGGGTTATGAGTACACCGGACAGGACTCGCCGGGAACATGCTAGTTGGTCTTATACCTGACGTCAGATAGCAGTTCCCTGGTGAAATGTGTATAGGTTAGTTCATCGACCTGAGGATCGTCATTTGTCTCGTGTGAGTTCCCACTGTACTTTGATTACTACCCTCCCACGCTCAAAGGAGACGTGCAAACAGGTTTTAGTTGGGTACAGTCCCGAGCCACATGGAGGTAGTGAGCGGATCTGCAGGGGTTCGTCTCTCCCGGTATTGGGGGTGAGGTTGCGCTGTGTCTAGGAGAGCCATTACACGAAGTCCTTGGCCAAGGAAGGAGATTTACTGGTAGGTATTCCAGTAGTATCTCAGGGTGTTCTGGGCTACACTCCGACACGACTTTTACCGCTTTTGGGGGTCTGACTTTTACCAACCCCCTAGGCCCACCATGCGATGCTCATAGATGAACGGACCGGACTGTATGGATATTGTCATTGACAGGCTCAGTAGGGTGTCAGGATGAGTTCGCTCATCGACATCCCTTTTGGTCAATAGCTAGTAGCCCGTCATGTATGGCTTATACCTCTGACGTGCTAGTGGTTAAATCCACAGCCATAATATTGACGAGTCTTTAGAGTCCCCCACATTCAGTTGCTCAAGTTTTCGGGCGAAACGCTGTAGAGGCCGTATGGAGATATGGCAGGGTTCGATCAGATACGTACGGTATTGCACGGATCAGGATCGGACGGATAATACTAGTGGGCTTTGGTTTAAGCCGGATCCTAGTATTGTACAGTGTAGATTTTGTCTCTTTGAATTTGTATTTCGGTCGGAATACAAATGCGGGTATGTATATACAGTAGCGGGGTTTTCCTGTAATTTATTACGGGATCAGTTTTTTGGAGTTGCCAGTTTGTTTTCCGTTTCAGCCATATTTCTTTGTATCTTTCATTGGCTGAAGATTGGTGGAGGAGGGCTTATTTGCATTTGTGCAAATAAGCATTTTGGAGGGTTGTCTTTGCATATTGTGGTTTCATTATGGTGCACCATCTATTGACCTCACTTGACTTTCTTTTTCCATGATGGCTTGACTTTTGGAAGTTTGATTAGGTGATGGAGTGGGGTTTTGATTGTAATCATTATTCTTCGTGATACCCCTTTTCTCTCTCTTGCTTGATTGCCCACTCCCTCTCTCACTTCTCATTGGTATTTTTTTTCAATGGGCCAAGCCATGGCCGGCCAAGGGATAATGGGCTGTCCAAATTTTTGGGGATGGTTTTTTAGTCTCATTTTCTTGCTAGAAATTCCCAAGCCATCAAGAAAATTCACATCTCATTCTCCACCACCAAATATGGCAACTTCAACCCCTAGAGACACATGGCTTTCTACACTTCTTTCTACAGCAAATCTTGGGCACGTCGACTCGCCAACTTCGTGCCCGAGTTGCCTCGGTCTAGAGGTGGGAGCCCGTAAAAGAAGCCGGCGACGTGGTGCCCTTCCGGCGACTTGGTGGAGACCGGAGATTCCGCGGGGAGATCGGGACGACGACGAGAAGACCGAAGGATACGGATCGCTCGGTATATCTCTCCAACCCTTCTCTTGTTAGCTAGGACTAGATTAATGGCCTGATCCGGGTTTATAGTGCGCGGTGGTGCCGGTTTTTAAAGTTAAAGTAAATCATCGCTTCTGCATTCCGGCGTCGGATTGATGGCCGGGGCGCCGCCGTGCACTTACACTGGTATTGGTGGTTGATGTTGCGCTATGCTTGATTGGCCATAACAGGAAATCCCTGGCCACGGTTGCTGAGATTTACTCGTAATTGTGATCTGTAGTTTCTAGAACCGTTATGAGCCTCACATCGGCATGACTTATCAAGCTATTGGGGTCTGACGTTTACCACCCCAGGCTGTGATATGCGACATATCAGATGAAGAGACCGGACTGTACAGTAGTGTCACTTATTGGATTCGCAGGAGTATGAGCAGGCTTGCTTGTTGATCTTCTAATCGCTCAATACCGGGTGGCCGTTACGTTTAGCAGACCACTTGCGGCTTGTGGGTGACTGATATGATCACCACCTACTGCCGGTGTATTAACGAGTCTTTAGAGTCCTACACAGAGATTTCTTGGCTCAGGTGAAACGAAGTAGGAGCACATATGTGATATGTGCGGGACCGAGATTAATGCGCGTATGTGATACCGCATTCTATTCTCGCGATATGTGATATCGATCGGTTATATGTGATATAGCTGGGTTATCGGATCAAGTGTTGATTCGATAAGTTGATACATATGATATTAGTCGGTTATATGTGATATAGCCAGATTATTAAATCAAGTGTTGATTTAATAATTTGATGTATAATTATATATTTGATATATTAATTTACATTAACTAATATTTGATCACTTAAGCATTTCTTTTTCTCACTAGTGTACTCTTAATATATGTGTGATATATATTATTGTGTCATGCTTGTTTCTACATGCAACATGGGTGTATGAGAATAACACCATGCAAATAATAATGAAGGGTTTATTTATTTAAAGTAAATTAAAATTAGTTGGAAATTAGTCACATGGTTGATGCTTAGTGGAAGCTTGTAGAACCCATTGACTTAGTCCACTAATTTTGTCTCACTCTAGATATTTATTAACCTAACAATTATTGTTAGCCATGGTTTAGTCTCTACAAGAGTTATATGAGATATTTTTCACCCATGGTTGCCATTCTTCACTTGCTTCTCTCCATGGTTGCTTTTCTTCATCTCCTTCCTCAAGCTCTCTTGCTTTTTGGGAGGTGAAGAAAATGAGTGAGAAAATAATTTCTAAAGTGAGCAAAATTCCTACTTCATCAACCTCTTCTAGACTAGTCATTTAGATTGGGTTGTTTCTTCACTAGTTCATCAATTAGTGAAGAGGAAGATTGGGTTGGTGTCTCCTCGACGTAGATCATCTTCGGCCTCGAAGACTTCAAGCAAGTTTGTTACTTTCATCTAATGGAGCCTTTCTAGAGTCCAGGAGTTCACTACTTCGAGCGAAATGACTACTACACGGAGCTATTGAAGTGAAGGACCGTTCTACAAAGATTGTATTCCTTGTTCACTTAGATGTAAATATGTTTACATTCTAGTTTTGTCTAATTCTCTAGTTAAAATTCTAGGTTAGTGTTTTTTAGCGCGTTAAATTTTTGACAACGGCATGGATGATGCCTCTCGAAACCCAGCGGCCCCCTAGGGAACCCTACACTAATATCATTAGCTCACTAATTATTTATTCATTATATATAATAATAATAATAATAATAATAATAATAATAATAATGAAGCATGACTTGATTTTCTATTTTTGAGAAAAATAGAAATGAGGTGTAAATTGAGAGCATGGTTGCAAGCATGGGAGTTATATTTGTTTATTCATCTTGACTCACTATTCAAGCATGGTTGCAATTTTATATTGCAAAATTCCATGCTTGAATGAGTGGGGGTCAAGGGTTGCTATTCATTCTAAGCTCATTCTTAACACTTAGCCATTTTCTTGAGTTGCTCCCATGGTTGCTCTCTAGCTTCTTCTTCTTTCTCAATTGCTATTGTTCAAGCTTCAACCCTCACATGTGATGTGAACCATGAAGCTTGACCACAAACTTGTGAGCTTTTAACATCCCCTACTTCACCATCCTACACCAAACTAGTAATTTTGTGTGGTGTGTTTCCTTCACTAAAAGAGTTTAGTGTAGAGTTAGCTTGAGCTAGAGGAACTTCGGGTGGATCGTCTTTGGCGTGAAGATCACGAAGGAGGTTCGTTCAACTCGAAGAGGAGCCTTGTAGAGTCGCGTGGACTTCATCTCGGAGCTTTAGAAGAGAAGGACTCGAACTACAAAGGTTGTATGATCTTTTCTTCTTTTTAGTTAATCACATCATAAAGACAAACCCTAATAATCTAGTAAAGATCTTATTAGTCTAACTTTGCACCTAATAAAAATTAAAATATGGCATGCTTGATGCCTCTAGAATCTCATGGTGGTGCTATGGTCGACTTTCAATAATAAAATAAAAGAGCAACTTTATTTACCTTCAACTTTACATACAACTGTTTGAAATAAAAGATACAATAATCAAAAGAAAATGCCTAAACAGTGGCATACTGGAGGTATGTGCAGAGGAACTAGTAGTCAGGCTGAGCGGTAAGCTGGTCCAAGTCCTCCTGGCTCGGCTCTATCTCCTCAGAGTCCGGTCTTCCTGACGAACATTCCAAAGAAAGAAACAGAAAGGAATGTCGTCAGCGATCTAACGCTCGCTAAGTCCCAAAAGAAGAAAGAGAAGATAGTATATAAAGTGAAATGAATAGGTAAAATTGTATATGACTAATTACCGGTATATGATAGTTATTATAACATGGTTGCTTGTAGTTTGGTAAGGAAGGTATTCATGTATACGAGAGGAGTCCATCTTACCCTGTGCACTATGGTAACATGTAGTACAAGGCTCCGTCATAACCTACGGGACTGTAAGTCTATGCTACGCACCCCGCGGAATCGCGGGGAGACGGAAAATATAGAATACGAAAATTATGAGCTTCGTAGCATCAACGAACCGCCAAGATCGTATCTAAACCTAAACTAGCACAAAGTAAATGAAGTATACACTACATGAAAAGAAGTTATACCTCACGTAACCGGTCCTTCTTCTCCTCGCTGTCCTCCTACCTATGTGAGCTCCTTGGAGTGGTGCGGATGTCGTCTCCTCATCGGCTTTCTTGGATCGAAGATGATCCACCCGAGAGCTTGTGTACCGGGCTCCTTCTTCAACAACCGAAGCAACTAAGACCTCTAGTATCCTATACTAGATGACCTAGACTATGTAGAGTGTGTGAGTGGATTGGTTTATCTCTTTTTACCCTAGATTACTCAACACATGAGTGTACTAGGGTTTTGAGGTTGATGAAGATGAAGAAGGAAAAGCTAGTGAGCTCTTGCAATGAAAATGAAAGTTAGTCTATCATTTTGTTGTGAACTGAACTCTTTCTATTATTCATGAGATAAATCACAATGAATAATTAGTAAAAGAGTTGAATAGTTAACAAATGACTCATGGCTTGAAAAGGCAACAAGTGTCCAAAGAAGCCATGTCTAAATTCATGCAATATCCATCTCATTTCCTAATTACATAATGCATTATTAATTTAACCTAAAAATAATAATGCAATTATGTCATGTCATCTTAATCTAGCATTTTACAAAAATGCCCCTCGTCCATATATACATACCCGTATCCGTATTCCGAAAAATACGAATACGAAAGAGACGAAAACAATCCATCGGTATAATACTAGGATCTGGCTTAAACCAAAGCCCATTAGTATTATCTGTCCGTATCATCATCGGTGCACATTTACACGTACGTGACCGAACCCTTGTTGTAAAACCATACGACCTCAACATATTTCGCCCAATGCAGGGAAACCCTCTGTGTGGGACTCTAAAGACTCGACACTGCGCTAACCACAGGCCGCAAGCGGCACTAGCTGTACGTAACGGCCCCCAGGTAGATGTCGATAAGAAAGCTGATGAGCATAACTCATCCGAACTCCTACTGAGCCTGTCCGTGACAATCTCCATACAGTCCAGTCTGTTCATCTAAGAGTATCGCATATCGGGCCTAGAGGGGCGGTAAACTTCAGACCTCTAATAGCGCAATAAGTCCTGCCGGGGGAGAGTCTAAAACACCCTGAGAAACTACTGGAGTACCTACCAGTAAATCTCACTTGCCCTGACCAGGAAATTTGTGTAGTGACTTCCCGAACACCGTGCGATATCAATCCCCAATACCGGGAGAGACGAATCCTATCTAACCGCCACTGCCTCCAAGTGATTCGGGACTGCACCCAACTACTACCTGTTAGCACGAATCAATATAGCTGTGGTAGGGTAGTAATCTAAGAACAGTGGGAACACACTTGAGGCGAAATAGCAGTGTCAAGTCAACGGGCTATGTTGTACTCATGTCACATAGGAACTGCTATCTGACGATATGTATAATACCAACCAACAGTTCCCCACGATCCCGTCCAATGCAACTCATAACCTAATGAGCACTTGCATACTATCTCCAGTACGACGTACTAATGGCTGTGGGACAGACCATTTCCCCTGCTGGGAAGAGAAGCGTATACACTAGTCTACTGTGGAGTATCGATGCCCTGTCTCGATAATCCTACGACTAGGGACCTGTATAAGGATATGCTTATAGACTATCCAGCCCCCACTAGTGTGACTGCCATCACAATGCTGATAATCAAGCAAAGATCCTAAGGGCTCTACCAATATGTATAAGCGATATGCTAGGAAACATATGCACATATTGAGGTAGAAACAAAACCAGGTAGCATACTACCATTTTGAGTAAGACTGTTGCTATATCTATGTATATCCTAAGCTCCCACTAAGTAATATACAAACTAGTATGATACAATATGGCCTCTAGGGCATATAACACTAACATGGACAACGACACGAGAATTCATGTAGGTGTCTTTTAAGTAACCTCTCGTGCTACGATATATGTTCCGTACCAATCTACCCTTTTATCCCCGTGTAATGTATTTGTTAGATATGTATGCCCTAGAGGCCTGTATTGTATAGGATGCTAGGCATGTATATGTACAGAAACAATCTTTGCTCGAAATGATAGTATGCTATCTGGTTTATCTTCATCTTAACATGTGATGTGTAGTGTGATATTTCATATCTTTATATGCATGTTGATGAAGCCCTTAGGATTATGGTTGACTACCAGGATTATGATGAGATCATACTAGTGGGGCCTGGGAAGTCTACAAGCATATCCTTTAATAGTTCCTAGTCGAGGGTATATCGATACAGGGCATCGGTATTACCAGATTAGACTAGTGTGTACGTTTCTTGACCCTGGGGGCGATGGTTGATTCCACAACCATTGGTGTTTGACATCAAAGATTGTACACAGGTACTCATTGGAGAATGGGTACACCAAACAGGACTCATCGAGAACTCTTAGATGGTATATATACCTATTGTCAGATAGCAGTTCTCTGGTAACACTTGTACATGTTAGTCTGTAGACCCGAGATCGTCATGTTGTCTTGTGTGATTCCCACTGTACTTTGATTTCTACCCTACCACGACTCTATTGAGTCGTGTAAACAGGTGGACTTTGGGTACAGTCCCGAATCACATGAAGACAGTGAGCGATAGGAGGGGTTTCTTCTCTCCCGGTATAGGGAGTTGATGTCGCGCTATGCTTGATCGGCCATAACAGCAAATCCCTGGCCAGGGTTCTCGAGATTTACTGATAAATGTTATCAGTAGTTTCTCGAACCGTTATGGGCCGTAAATCAGCATGACTTATAAAGTTGCTGGGGTCTGACATTTACCACCCCTAGACTTCATATGCGACGTATCAGACGAAGAGACCGGACTGTATGGTAATTGTTGCTTACAGGCTCCTTAGGGTTGTGATGAGTTCGCTCGTCGGCCACCTTTCCGTCATGTACCTGGGTAGCCATTATGCACAGCTAGTGCCACTGACATGCTTGTGGTTAAACCCACTGCCAGCGTACTGTCGAGTCTTTAGAGTCCCACACAGAGGGTTCCCTCGTTCAGGCGAAAGATGTAGAGTCCGTAAGGTGTTACGGCAGCCGTAAGGTGTTACGGCAGGGTTTCGATCATGTTCGTGTAATTGTTACTGGAATAATGATCGGGAGGATAATACTGGTAGGCTTTGGTTTAAGCCGGATACTGGTATTATATTATTGGATTATTTGTATTCGTATTTTTCGGAATTCGGATACGGGTATACGTATACGGTATACAGTATGCGGAGGAGGGGTATTTTTGTAATTGTTACAAGAATACCTTCTAGAAGGTGCCATCTCATAATTACATTATTTGTTTTGTGAAAATAAATAAATGAGGTGGAATTTAGAAAGTCCAAGCATGGTTGAAAGAATGGGTTGTTAATTTTATATTGTTTTCGAGTTACTATTGAAGCATGGTGCTAATTTTATAATGCATGCTTCAATTATTTCATTTGAGCCATATCTAACTTCCATGCTTGAATTTTCTCATTATCAAAACACTTTCTCTCTCCTTCTTCTCTCCTCCTCCTTCATCCTAAGCTTTACCCTTCACATGTGATATGAATCAAAAGCTTGGGGTTAAAGATAATTCAATACACTAATCTCTACATCATCCTAGTGATCTCTTCTAGCAAACTTGATCTCTAGGTTAAACTCTTGTGAAGAGTTTGTAGCTTGCATGATAGCTCTCGCGTGGATCATCTAGGTCTTGAGGTGGTCGGAGATCGAGAACATCGGCAACATCCAAAGGAGCTAAAGAGTTCATCAAAAGAGAAGGCAAGGAGCAAAGGAGTTGCACCAAAGTGAAGATCCGAAAGACCGTATCATCGAGGTATAATCCCTAACATAGTAGATAAGATCTCTAGTTAGGGTTTTCTAGTTATGGTTTAGACAAGATCTTTGGAAAAGTGCGTGTTGTATGCAAAGAAAATTTTTGTTTGTCACTTCCGCCGCCTCACAAGAGTTGTGGGAGCATGCAATATGCACTAACATGGTATCAGAGCCTAACTAAACCATAATTAGATTGTTAGTCAAAAGTTAGAATCTCGATCGACAATTTTTTCTCCCGAAAACATGTTTTCTGCCCCTGCTGCTGTCAATTTTTTAAAGTGTTCAAAAAATCTTTTCATAGGCCTTAAAAATACATGCAGGGTTTTCTAAGAACACTGTAGAAAAATGATACTCCAACTCGCCAGGAACGCCGCGGATCCGGGACCAAACGCAGTGTTTGGCCGCCGATCCACGGCCGAGTCGTGGCTGAGTTGACTCTTTTTTCAGCAGTTTCCTTATATTAAGGAAACAGTGTTTCTGGGACATCTGGAATTTTCACAAAGTTGTTTGCGCACTGGAAGATGACAAGTGTTGTCATGGTTTAAAATTATCGATCGAAATTCTAAAGTGCTTGGCTAATTGGGTCTTCTTGTTTAATGATATGTGTGTTTGAAACATCGACTAATTGCTATAAGTCGATTAGTCGAGGTTGCACGCTTCTGTAATGATATCATGAGATGGTATGTCCATATGAATATGTTGGATCGTCGTGATGAATGGCCGGGGGATGTGAGAAAAGCATTTTTCTTTTCTTTCATTCAATGTAATTTGTAAAAAGCAATGTAATATTATTTTGCGGGGCACATCTGGGTTATGCTTGTAGCCACCGTTGTATAATTTCTTTTTACTGTTTTTGCTCTTAGGATAGACCCAAGGTGGGGTGCACAAACTACTGGGTTTTCGAAGTGCCGAGTGGCCTACTCACTTTGTTGAGGGAGGTTGCTCCACTTCGGGAATTTGGCGGGTAGTTTGCCGCACCCGTAGGGGTCTAAGGTGGGGTTTTGGCTATTCATCACGACCGTGGAACCCGTCTTTCATTAAGGCTTGAATGAAATGCGGAATTCCTAATATATCCAATGTATTCATCTGTGATCTGTAATGGCTATATTTATATATGAGATATATAATAAACGTTGCTTATATTTTGCACCCGCACTAGTCCAGCCCCCGCTCTGTCGTTAGTTAAGTAACCTAACGGTGCATGACAGGGCCCGGTGGCGAATGCGGATATCATAAGCGTACGCTCTATTTTCGTTTCTTTTCTGTGATGTTTAGGAAACATAAATGATGGGACAACATTAATGTGATTAATGTGAAGAAAAAGAAACCTGAAGATGCTGTAGAATCAAATTTTTTAAAATGGGTGACTCTAGTTTTTGCTTTGTATGGTGGTATTCTTGAATATCCTGCACCTCATTCGATGAGGAAAGGGTCGAGATCCCTTCACCGGGAGTGACCCCTTTAGCGAAACTAGCAAATGTTACAAAGAACTCGATTGTTTTTATAGTTGATCTAACTTTTATTTTGCATCGCGGTATTCATCAATATCCTGCACCTCATTCGATGAGGAAAGAGCCGAGATCCCTTCAACGGGAGTGACCTCTTTAGCAAAATTAGAAAGATACTACAAAACCATTCGATTTTTAAAATTGGAGCTTAAACCACTCCTTCTCACTCGATTCTACAACGATATCAAGTTCAAAATGTTAAAGGTTTTCATAAAAACCATCCGTTGCCCTTCACCATTTTAGGAAGCAGAGTACTTAGTATTCGTGCCACGTTTGTTGACCATAGTTAAGGCGTGGTGTACGGTAGCTAAGTGATGTCTTCCTACAAAGCATTTGATGCGATCGATTAGGACATTCGCATGACTTTGTTGACCATAGTTAAGAGTCATGCGGGTGAGTCTAAATCAATCCCGAAATGGCGGGTAGAACTTGACTAGTGCTTATGATTTGTTGAGTATAGTTAAGGTCATAAGACACTAGGGGTAAAAATCATATCGGGAATTTCAAGAGTTGAAATTTGCAATGAGATTGCATACCTTCTATATGATAGTTGGATCCCGATCCCACTGTGAGTAAAAGTTACTCCCGGGAGAGTTTTGTACTTTACAATTAGCTAATCCAGTAGGTATCTAGAAAGGTGTCAACGGGGTTACGCCTCTAGGGAAAACGAGGTTTATTTTAATTAGGTCCGTGCGAAAGTGCGGGGAACTTCCCTCGGAGTACCGACACTGGCCTGGCTGACCGGTTAGCAAACTTGTAGATTGCAATTAATCCTGGCTAGTTTTCCTTTTAAAGGTTTGAAGAAAAATTTGATAAAAAGTAGTGGGAGACATCGATTAGATAAGATTAATAACCAATCTAATTATGCAAGAGTAATCGCTGAGTGTCTTCTTTTCTCTCTCCTAATGGCAGATACCTATGACGGGACTTAAGCTTTTATTAGACAAAAATAAACTCACGGGACCGAATTACAAAGATTGGCTAAGGAACGTGAATATTTCCCTGACCTATGGTAAGGTTGGATACGTCCTGACTACTCCAGCCCCTCCTAGCCCAGGCCCTGATTCTTCAGTTGCGGATAAAGAAATCCGCAAGATATGGGATATAGACTGCGCAACAGCCAAGTGCCTCGCGCTTGCTTCAATGAACAATGAACATCAGAAGCAACACGAGAAGATGGATGTTCAATCTATCTTTCTCCATACAAAGGAGTTGTATGGAGAGCAATCTCGTACTCTTTGATATGAGGCATCTCAAAAGTTGTTTCAGATGCGGATGGCTGCTGGCACGTCTGTAGGTGACCATGTATTGAAGATGATTGGACTTATCGAAGAACTTGAGGACCTGGGTTGGACCATGGAGAACGAGCAGTATGTTGATATTGTTCTACAATCCCTTCCCCCTTCCTTTGCTCAATTCATTGTAAACTTCAACATGCACAACATGGAGAAGTCTTTACCTGAACTCCTCAATATGTTAATGAGTGCAGAGAGCACACTAAAGGTAGAGAAAACTCCCGCTCTTATTGCTGGGCCATCTTCTTCCTCCGTCCCGAAAGCCAAGGCCAAGGGAAAGAAGAAGAAGAATCCTATCAAGCAGAGAGGCGGAGTGAAAAAGGCACCGGGAAGGGACAAGAAAGGGGCTGCTGCGACAGGACGAGGGGAATGTTTCCACTGCCACCAGACTGGGCACTGGAAGAGAAACTGCGTTGGATACCTGGCCGACCTCAAGAAGAAGAAGCATGGTGATGCTTCCACTTCAGGTGTGTTTGTAACAGAAAACAGTTTTTCAATTAACTCTGCTTCCTGGGTATTAGATACTGGGTCAGGATCTCACATCTGCAATTGTGTGCAAGGGCTAAGAAATAGTAGGTTTTTGAAGAAAGGTGATCACACTGTTCGGGTTGGGAATGGTTCCTCGGTACATGCTACTGCAGTGGGAGAGTATCATCTTGGTTTGCCGTCGGGTTGTATATTGGTTTTGAACCCATTTTATTTTGTACCTTCAATGTTATGTAATATTATATCTGTATCGTTGTTGGACAATGCTGGATATAATTTTGTATTGCTATCTAATGTTATGAGCATTAACCTTAATCAAGAGCTGATTGGGTATGGTATATTAAATAACGGGATATACGTCCTAAATCAACATACAGTTTTTCATATACAACACGCAAACAAAAGAAAGGTTTCAGACATAAATGAAGCTTTCATTTGGCATTGTAGACTTGGTCATATTAGCGAAACAAGACTAACTAAGCTATATAAAGATGGATATTTGAACCCGTTTGAATATAAATCTTATGCGACTTGCCAGTCTTGTATCAAGGGTAAAATGACCAAAACTCCGTTTACTGGACACGGAGAGAGAGCTACTGAACTCTTAGGTCTCATACATAGTGATATATATGGACCAATGTCTATACATGCGAGAGGTGGTTTTTTGTACTTCATAACCTTCACTGATGATTTATCGAGATTCGGGCACGCGTTCTTGTTGAAACATAAGTCCGAAGACTTCGAAAAATTCAAGGAGTATAAATCTGAAGTAGAAAAACAAACAGGCTTAAATATCAAAAAACTTCGATCGGATCGAGGAGGTGAGTATCTAAGCTCAGAGTTTCTAGATTTCCTAAAAGAGAATGGGATTCTCTCTCAGCTCACTCCTCCGTACACACCGCAGCACAACGGTGTATCGGAAAGGAGGAATCGTACCCTATTGGATATGGTACGGTCTATGATGAGTGATGCTGAGTTACCAATATCATTCTGGGGGAACGCATTGGAGACTGCGATTTATCTATTGAATAAGGTTCCGACCAAAACCGTGTTTACCACTCCAAATGAGATATGGTATAGGAAGAGACCATCTCTTAAAAGAGTTAAGATATGGGGTTGTCCGGCTTATGTGAAAAAGCAGAATCCAGAAAAACTTAAGACACAATCGGTTTTGTGTAGATTTGTGGGATATCCAAAACACTCGTATGGATATCTTTTCTACCACAAGGAGGAACAAAGGGTGTTTGTTTCTCAGTATGCCACATTTTTAGAAAATGAATTTTTTACAAATGATACTGTTAGCAATGCGGTAGAACTGGAAGAAATTCCAGATACACAAACAATTACCGATGATTTGGTTGAACCTGAGGTTTCAATAGAAGCTGACGAACCTCAGCCACTTCGTAGATCTAGTAGAACTTCTCGCACACCTGATACATACTACGGTTTTCTAATTGATGGTGATAGAGAAGATGGCATCATGGATGATGATGACCCTACTAGTTTTCAGCAAGTTATCATGAGTGGTGACTCAGTAAAGTGGGTGGATGCCATGAGATCCGAAATAGAATCCATGCACACCAACAAAGTATGGACTTTGGAGGTTGCACCTTCTGGAGTAAAACCCATAGGGTGCAAATGGATCTTTAAAAGAAAGATCGGTGTGGATGGTCAGGTGGAGACCTATAAAGCTAGGCTGGTAGCAAAAGAATTTCATCAAAGACCAGGCTTGGACTATGATGAAACCTTTTCACCAGTCGCGATGCTCAAATCCATTCGGATCTTGCTTGCTATAGCTGCTCACTATGATTATGAGATCTGGCAGATGGATGTTAAAATGACATTTCTAAATGGTGATTTAGAAGAAGGCGTTTTTATGGATCGGCCAGAAGGCTTCATTGATAGTGGGAGCAGCGGAAAGGCATGCAGGCTGCTTAAATCCATCTATGCATTAAAGCAGGCATCACGGAGTTGGAACATCTGCTTTGATGACACAATCAAAGAGTTTGGTTTTATCAAAAATGTGAATGAACCATGTATTTATAAAAGGATTGTAGAGAGTACTGTTACATTCCTCGTATTGTACGTGGACGACATTCTCTTGATAGGAAATGATATTCCTATGCTACAATCGGTCAAACTATTCTTATTGTAGAGGTTCTCCATGAAAGACCTGGGCGATGCCTTGTACATTCTGGGGATTAAGATCTATAGAGATAGATCTAAGAAATTATTAGGATTGTCCCAATCGAGATACATTGACACCATACTAAAGAGGTTTAGTATGGAAGATTCCAAGAGGGGTAATTTACCCGCTTGTCACGGGATCACCCTCTACAAAGAGATGTCTCCAAAGACTGATGAGGAGAGGGCTCGCATGAGCATTATACCCTACGCTTCAGCAGTAGGATCTATAATGTATGCGATGTTATGTACTCGTCCAGATGTAGCTTATACACTGAGTGCAGTAAGCAGGTATCAATCCAACCCAGGGAAGAAACACTGGACTGCTATGAAGAACATTCTGAAGTACTTGAGAAGAACTAAAGAAATGTTCTTGGTGTATGGTAACGGAGATCTCCAAATGGAGGGCTTTACTGACTCCAGCTTCCAGAGCGACAAGGATGATAGTAAGTCCATCTCAGAGTTTGTATTTACCCTAAATGGAGGGCGGTATGTTGGAAGAGTTCCAAACAAGATACCGTCACTGACTCCACGATGGAAGCTGAATATATTGCTGCTAATGATGCCGCAAAAGAGGCAGTCTGGATGAGGAAGTTTATTTCCGAACTTCAAGTGGTTCCATCCATTGCTAATCCAATACCTCTGTATTGCGATAACAATGGAGCCATGGCTTTGGCAAAGGAACCGAGGTCCCATCAGAAATCCAGACATATCTTGAGGCGGTATCACCTCATCAGGGAGATAGTGGATCGCCAGGATATCGAGGTACGGAGAGTAGACACGAAAGACAACACAGCAAATCCATTTACCAAGGCCATCCCTCAAGTCCAGTTTGAGAAACTGTTCGAGCTGTTGTGCATGCGGTACGCCGGCAACTAGTTCTAGTGCAGACAGTGGGTGCTTATTACATCAACTATATGCCTTAGTGCAAGTGGGAGATTGTTAAATATGTATGCCCTAGAGGCCTGTATTGTATAGGATGCTAGGCATGTATATGTATAGAAACAATCTTTGCTCGAAATGATAGTATGCTATCCGGTTTATCTTCATCTTAACATGTGATGTGTAGTGTGATATTTCATATCTTTATATGCATGTTGATGAAGCCCTTAAGATTATGCTTGACTACCAGGATTATGATGAGATCATACTAGTGGGGCCTGGGCAGTCTACAAGCATATCCTTTAATAATTCCTAGTCGAGGGTATATCGATACAGGGCATCGGTATTACCAGATTAGACTAGTGTGTACGTTTCTTGACCCTGGGGGCGATGGTTGATTCCACAACCATTGGTTTTTGACATCAAAGATTGTATACAGGTGCTCATTGGAGAATGGGTACACCGAACAAGACTCACCGAGAACTCCTAGATGGTATATACACCTATTGTCAGATAGCAGTTCTCTGGTGACACTTGTACATGTTAGTCTGTAGACCCGAGATCGTCATGGTGTCTTGTGTGATTCCCACTGTACTTTGATTTCCACCATACCACGGCTCTATTGAGTCGTGCAAAAAGGTGGACTTTGGGTACAGTCCCGAATCACATGATGACAGTGTGCGATAGGAGGGGTTACGTCTCTCCCGGGATAAGGAGTTGATGTCGCGCTATGCTTGATCGGCCATAATAGCAAATCTCTGACCAGGGTTCTCGAGATTTACTGATAAATGTTATCAGTAGTTTATCGAACCGTTATGGGCCGTAAATCAACATGACTTATAAAGTTGCCGGGGTCTGACATTTACCACCCCTAGACTTCATATGCGACGTATCAGACGAAGAGACCAGACTGTACGGTAAGTATTGCTTATAGGCTCCTTAGGGTTGTGATGAGTTCGCTCGTCGGCCACCTTTTCGTCATGTACCTGGGTAGCCGTTACGCACAGCTAGTGCTGCTGACGTGCTTGTGGTTAAACCCACTACCAGCGTACTGTCGAGTCTTTAGAGTCCCACAGAGAGGGTTCTCTCGTTCAGGCGAAAGATGTAGAGTCCATAAGTTGTTACGGCAGCCGTAAGGTATTACGGCAGGGTTTCGATCATGTTCGTGTAATTGTTACAGGAATAATGATCGGGAGGATAATACTGGTAGGCTTTGGTTTAAGCCGGATACCGGTATTATATTATTGGATTATTTGTATTCGTATTTTTCGAAATTCAGATACGGGTATACGTATACAGTATACGGAGGAGTGATATTTTTGTAATTGTTACAAGAATATCTTCTAGAAGGTGCCACCTCATAATTACATTATTTGTTTTGTGAAAATAAATAAATGAGGTGGAATTTAGAAAGTCCAAGCATGGTTGAAAGAATGGGTTGTTTTATTTTATATTGTTTTGGAGTTACTATTGAAGCATGGTGCTAATTTTATAATGCATGCTTCAATTATTTCATTTGAGCCATATCTAATTTCCATGCTTGAATTTTCTCATTATCAAAAACACTTTCTCTCTCCTTCTTCCCTCCTCCTTCATCCTAAGCTTTACCCTTCACATGTGATGTGAATCAAAAGCTTGGGGTTAAAGATAATACAATACAGTAATCTCTACATCATCCTAGTGATCTCTTCTAGCAAAGTTGATCTCTAGATTAAACTCTTATGAAGAGTTTGTAGCTTGCATGATAGCTCTCGCGTGGATCATCTAGGTCTTGAGGTGGTCGGAGATCGAGAACATCGGCAACTTCCAGAGGAGCTAAGGAGTTCATCAAAAGAGAAGGCAAGGAGCAAAGGAGTTTCACCAAAGTGAAGACCCGAAGGAACGTATCATCGAGGTATAATCCCTAACATAGTAGATAAGATCTCTAGTTTGGGTTTTCTAGTTATGGTTTAGACAAGATCTTTGGAAAAGTGCGTGTTGTATGCAAAGAAAATTTTTGTTTGTCGCTTCCGCCGCCTCATAAGAGTTGTGGGAGCATGCAACATGCACTAACAGTATTGTACAGATTATGTTTACAAGTCTTGGTCTGTAACACCCTAGTTCATTTATACCAGTTCTAGTTCATGTATTTCTTTATTTATGGTATTTTCTTGATTTACTGTGTTTTGGGTGCGAATAGTATTTTGACATATGTATTTTGCATCCGACCCGACCCACATGCTTGAAACTTGTCTTGATTCATGTTTATGATCTATCCTGGCTTGTTATGTAGACTCGTGCACTTTCATTTTAATTTATACATTGCATACTCGCATTATTTCTGGCATCTGCATTTTAATATAACATTTAAAGTCACATAAAATATTTTTAAAAAAATACATTGCATGGCCTGCATGATACCCCAAACCCTGTCATAGCATCCGCGCACCTTGTTCTCGTCCCGTTCAGTGTAACGGACCTATTTGGATGGCTACGTGCACGTGCTTGCATCCGTTCTTGGGGGTATGCATTTTCGTGAACCGGATATACTATTTTAATTTTGGTCGACATGTATATTTTTCGTATTTTAAAACTGAATTTTAGACCCGACCCGGGCATGTTTTGGACTATGTTTGTATTTACCAGAATATCAAATTTTATTTATATAATATTAATTTTATAAACCGATACAAATTAAAATTTAGTTAACTAATAAAATATTTTTAAAATTTAAATCTAAACTAATTTCCTAACAAACTATCAACCCCCTTTTCTCTCTCCTCTCTCTTTCTTTTTCTTACTCCTCTCTCTCTTCTTCCTCTTCTTCTTTTTCTTTTTCTTTTCTTGATTCTTGATTTCACAAATTTCCAGCCTTCGTCGGAGTCGCGTCGCTGCTGCCGATCCAGACAATCCAGTGAACGTACCTTGCCTGCGTGATCATCCTCTTGCCTTGCCTAGACCCGTCCCGCGTGCCGCGTGTACGTTGCGACGATTTACCGACGTCGGGCGTGCCGTGCGTATCCGTCGCGTGATTCGATCGAGGCAAGTTTATCTTGGTACATGCTATGTTACTATATTTACATCCATTTGAATAAATATAATACATGTATTTTAAATTATGCATCCCATATTATAGTTTTACAGTTTTACGACGTCCGTTTACATCCGTATAATTTATTTCGTATCTAGTGCATGCAAATTTATCTTGTTACATGCTAGACTAAAATATATTGCACCCATTTGAATAATAGCATCACATAATGTTTAGTTATGCATCCCACATTACCATTTTACAGTTTTACTGTTTTCGGATATCCGTATGCATCCATATAGTTATTTACATATCTAGTCACATGCTAATTCATCTTGCTACATGCTAGGTATATCATTGTGCATCCATATGAGTAAAATGTTACCCGTTTATCATATTATACATCTATACTAAAGTTTTACTGTTTTCGGATACCCGTTTGCATCCATATCATTTAAAATATATATAACTGCATCTATAGATCATATTAATTCATATTATTATTGTAGTAACAACCCATGCTTAATAATGTGCATCCCACTTAGTCTTGGAACTGTAAATGTAACCCTAATCGATGTTTATGCATCCATACCATTAATTATATATCTATTTGCATTCCATGTCACGTTATTTCATGTTACTGCTACATTAACACCCCATGCTAGAAAATGTGCATCCTACATAGTAATGGAGCTATAGTCGCAATCCTTAATAGTTATTCTTGCATCCATGTTTATTTGTGTATCCATACTATTAATTTTGCATAACTAGTTGCACCCCATATACATTAACTCATATTATTAATACATTAGTACCCCATGCTTGATATTATGCATCCTACTTAGTCATGATGTAACCCCTGATAGATATTTGTGCATCCATGCTTTTATCGTACATCCGTACTTTTACCCTGATTCCATACTTGCTACATCTTACTGTTGGGCACCTATTTGTTACACTGTGTACTACTTGATATGACCTGATACACCACTACTTGACATGACTTGATACATGTACACTATCTGACATGACCTGATATATCACTACTTGACATGTTACCTGATCCTGTTTCTAATGCCGACAATCCTGACAATCCTGACATGTTGTCTCGATGGACATATCCTATTGTCTGTATAGACAAACATGTACCTGCTTGATCCTGTGTTGGCATTAGCTCCAGATTTATCAATACCTGACTTGAACACATAACTTGGGGGTATGGGGAAATTAAGAATGTAACCGAACGTATTTCAAAGGGCTATCATATTGTTTGCCGTTTTTCCGGGCGTTACGGAATACCTATTGTTTGCCGTTTTTCCGGACGTTACGGAATACCTATTGTTTGCCTTTTTTCCGGGCGTTACGGAATAATCACCGATGGGTTACGATGAGAATTACATTAATTGATTTCGAAGACTTTAGAATAGATAACCCAGTAGCACAGTTTAGATTACTCACCTCACGGCACATGTGCTTATACCGTTCACTGTTTCTTATTCGTGTTACTGTTATACTTTTATTACTGTTCATACTCATGCCTGCATGACTTGTTACCCCCTGATTATATTATTATTGATATTATGACGCACTGACGTCTGGGTTTTGCATGGCCCAGATCCTCTACCTTTGTCGTAGGCTGATCAGGAGTATTTTCGCCGTCAGGCCGAGCAGTGAGGATCCTGTTAGTATCCAGTTAGTTTAGTTATTTCCATACCTTCCAGATTGTTATTGTTATTTGGATTTATTGCTTCCGCATATTATTTCTTGACTCGTTTATTCTGGCTCATGGAGATGTATTATATAGTTTATTTTATTTCTACTGTTCTTGATATCTCTAGACAGCCGTAATATGACTATGGAGGGATGTTTTCTAGCTACAGGTAGCATGGTTGGCTCTGTCATGTGCCGATCTTAGCGCACTCTGGGAAGCGGGGCGTGACATGGTCGAAACCATAGATACAAAATGTTCAAGTATTCATGTTCAGGATGTAATCATGTATCCAAGTAGGCATGTCAAGTTATAACCATGGTTCGGTCAAGTCAAGTCAAGTATACATGTTTGAATTTGATGTTTGAATTCGAGTAATTCATGTTCATGATCAAGTACTCGTGTTTAGTTTTGGATTCAGGTTTGAGGTTGGACTTAGACTGAGTCTGGCCCTTGTAACGAATTTAGCTCTTGAATTTTTAGGTTCGGGAGTCATCGGCAACTGTTGCTCATGGACGGCAGGATTTGTGTCTTTTTCCAAGACAATTGCCATTGATAAATCCTGTTAGGTTTTCTGACTTGAATAGGCAAGCATTCACTTTCTCTGGCTCCCTTGGGCTTAAGAGAATTGATCCCGCTTAAACCTATATTTACTAAAGTCCTTAAAATATTGTTTTGTATATCTCGAGGGGGTTTTATGAAAAATATTTTAATATAGATTAAAAATAAAACCTCGAGGGTGATTTATATTACTTTGGGTTTTCATGAGCATATGTTTTAAATATTGAGTTATTTTAATGATAAATACCTAGCTTTTAAAAGTTTATGATATTTTAGTGAAAACTAGTCTTTATTGTCATTTTTTTATCTTTCATTTTCATAAATATATAGTTTCATAATATAATGAAAATATAGATTTATAATTTTATATAATTTTAATTTTAAAAAAATTAGTTTTATTTAGAAAATTCATTTTTCTTAAAATTTGTATTTATATCCTTTCGAGATAGAATACTCTGTGAGGAGTGCTGCATCTCGCTTTACTATCCTCAGGATGTGCGATAATCTGCACCATCCATTAGCGAATCCCCTAACAAGGCTTTTAGATGCATAATTGCAATGGAATACGAAATACTGTTTTAAAAGAAACCCGGTTTTAAAGTATGTTGTATTTTATTGTAAAGATTATTCTTCGAAACAAATATACATACAAATAGGTATCGTGCTATGAAACCAAAGTGTATGTGTGGGGTAGGTTGTTACCCCGTGAAGTTTTTCCTAAATGTATAATTCTAACAAAAAGAAAAGAAGTGATAATAAAGTTCAAGGTATTTTAATGAAAAGTTCAATTATGGTTGTTTCACATGAGATTCTTGGTTAAACTTGATTCTAAACATTGGTATTTTAGGTTACAAGTGATGTGTAAAATTAGGTGGATCAATATATAAAGGAAAAAAGGGAGTTTCTCGGGTTTAGAAAAAAGATGTCGGTAATAACTCCACTTTACCGATATAAGATTAAAGATGAATTTCCATAAGAAGGAGGAGAGTTGGGAGGGACTTACGGTTTGAATACAACAAGAAAAGATTAAGGAAGAGGAGGGAGGCTTTGTGGTGTCATTGGGGCTCCGGAATCGGCTTCGATCTTCGACGGAAGAAGTTTGCTCGCCAACTCCACTTTACTCCACTTGCACTTAAGAACTTTTGCGAGAGTTTTTGCTAGAATTTTCAGAATGGTGAAGAGCTAGGGCATGGGGTGGTATTTATAGTGAAGAATTAGGGTTTGGGAATTAAAAATGTGGATTAAAAAGCATTAAAATGATGTTAATTGGTAAATTGAAGGGTCTTTGTTTGATTGCAGGGAAATCAAACAGTGTAGAGGAGTTGAAGGGAGTTGAAGGGACGAGTGTGCAAAGCACGGATCAATTTGGACCCATCTGAACCGTCCCTGCCGGACCCTAGGTCAATTTTGGCTCTCTGGTCTCGAGATTTGTGCCACCAGATTAATTCAATATTTACACCATTTTCTATATGTTTGATTTTTCTGAACTTTTCTTTTTCCCGTGTATTGCACGTGCAACCTTTTGAGTTTCCAAAATGTTAAAAAGAAAAAATCAGAAAAAATGATTGTTTCTGATGGGAATCGAACACACAGGCTATGTCACAGCAGTGTAGAGACTTTACCAGTGACCTACAGGTTACTTCTTGATTTTATTTAACAAAAGTGACTTACAACTCAAACTCAGGCTGTAATACTCTTTTCTTGTATATTAACAGGAAAATTTCCGTACAGAGATTTTAAAATCATTACAGTATTGACGAGTCTTTAGAGTCCCACAACAGAGGTTTCCTAGCTCAAGCGAAATGAAGTAGGGCACATATGGAGACATGCGCGGGAGCTTGATTGAATACGAGTATGCGATACCGTATTCTAATCTAGCGATATTTGATATCAGTAAGGTTATATGTGATATAATCGGATTATTGAATCAAATGTTGTAACACCCTAGTTCATTTATACCAATTCCAGTTTCCGTATTTCCTTATTTGTGGTATTTTTCTGATTATCGTATTTTGGGTGCGAATAGTATTTTACATTTTATCTTGCATTTGACCCGACCCGCTTGCTTGAAACTTGATTGATTCATGTTTATGAATTATCTTGACTTGTTGCGTAGACTGGTATATATTCATGAATACTGCATAATGGCATTTTATCTGGTATTGCATCTTTTACCATATAACATTTTAAGTCACATAAAATATTTTAAAAATACATTGCATGGTTTGCATGATACCCCTAATCCCGTGGTAGCATCCGCGCATCTTGTTCTCGTCCCGTTCAGTTAAACGGACTTGTTTGGATGGCTACGCGCACATACGTGCATCAGTTCTTGGGGGTATGCATTTTCGTTACCGAGCATTCGTTTTGAATTTTGAACGTCGCATATATTTTTCATATTTTAAAACTGAATTTTTAGACCCGACCCGGGCGTGTTTTGGAATATTTTTGTATCCCGCCAAAATTCAAATTTATTTAAATTAATATCTTTATTTTTTTAAATCAGCATTTAAATTTAATTAACAAACTAAAATCTTTTACAATTTAAAATCCTAACCTTTAATTAACCGACCTCTCTTCTCTCTGTTCCTTTCTCTCTCTCCTCTGCTAAACGCCAAACTTCTCTCTCCTCTCGCACTCCGTCTCCTCTCGATCTCTCTCCTCAGCCTCTCTCTCCTCTCTCTCTCTATCTCTTTCTCTCTCTCTCTATTTATATAAATCCTTTCTATATTTTTAAAAACCCTATTCCCCACGTCCCCTCTTCTCTCCTTCTTCCCCACTTCTTCTTCCCTCCTCGTTCTCGCTTGAACCCACGCCCTCGCCTCTGCCCTCACCGCCGTCGTCGCTTCCATCCTCATCTCCACCTCCTCACCCTCATCCACACCACCACCACCGGCACCTCAACCCATCCCCGACAACCAAGCCCGACGTAACCCTGCACCCATCACCTCCGACCCATACCCATCGCTGCAACCTCGCCCGACCTCACCTCCGATCCACTTCACTTCGTCACCATTTCTTTGTCCTCCCTCTCCTTCCTCCTTCACCCTATAACCGACCCATACCTGCAACCAATCTTTTCGCTGTCGACCTCCTCAACAGCTTGGCCGGCAAACCCCATCGCCGGAAGCCCCTCGTCGACACCACCTCCATCACCTCCTCCACTCTTCATACTCTCCTTTCCTTCCCGGTACACCCCTGAACAACACCCGAACACCAAGAACCCATTGTCTGCCAACCATCGCTGCGCACCTCGTCGTCGTTCCTTCACCTCCGGCGACCCGACTCCATCATCATCATTATCATCACCCTTCGTTTCTTTATCCTCTTCCCCATGCACTGAAACCCTGACCCACTGCAATCGCAGAAAACCCTCACCTGGATTCAAGAAAACCGCAGCCCCGTCTCGCCGTGAAACCTCGTCTGAAACCCTCGACTCGTCGTCAACATCACCCTCGCCTCGTTTCTGTCCTAGAGCCTTACCTGAGAACCCCCTTCTCTATCTTCTTCTATGTCTCTTCTCTTTCTTGATTTCACATCTTTTCCGATCACCCGCAGGAGCCGTGACCTTCACCGACGATCCGACCAACCCAGTGAACAACCCTAACCAGCGTGGTCGTGCTCTTGCCTTTCCTGGACCCGTCCCGTGCGCGCGTGTGCATAGCGACATTTTACCGATGTCGGACGTGCCGTGCGTATCCGTCGGTGATCCATCGAGGCAAGTTAATCTTGCTACATGCTATACTATTACATTCTATGTCTATTTAAATTATAATACCCCATAATGATTATTTATGCAACCCACATTGTCACTTTTCGAGTTTTATCATTTTCGGATGTCCGTTTACATCCGTATCATGCATTTCACATCGAGTGCATGCAAGTTTATCTTGCTACATGCTACATTACTTTATATACATCTATTTTAATAAATATAATACTGGTATTTCAAATTATGCACCCCATGTTTACTTTTACAGTTTTTCGACATCCGTCTGCATCCGTACATATTACTTTATATCAAGCGCATGCAAACCTATCTTGTTACATACTATATTACAATATACTGTACCCAGTGGAATATTTACATCTCATATTGCTTAGTTGTACATCCCACATTACCATTTTTACAGTTTTACTGTTTTCGGATACCCGTTTGCATCCATCTCATTTAAAATATATATAACTGCATCTATAGATCACATTAATATATAATACAGTGATATTAACACCCCATGTTTAATAAAGTGCATCCTAATTAGTATTGAAACTATAAATGTAACCCTAATCGATAATTGTGCATCCATATCATTGATTTTATATCTATTTGCATACCATGTCACATTATTTCATTTTATTATTATATTAGTACTCCATACTTGATTTTGTGCACCCATACTTATTACCGTTTGATTATGAGCACCCCATTGATACTTGTGCACTACCTGACATGACCTGTTAAACTACTACTGACATGACTTGATACCTGTGCACTACTTGACAAAACTTGATACATGTACACCACCTGACATGACCTGATTATATCACTACTTGACTTGATACCTGATCTTGTTACTAATGCCGACAAATCTTGACCTGCTGTCCCTACGGACATTTCCTGTTGTCTATACAGACAAACCTGCACCTGCTTTATCCTATGTTGGCATTAGCTCTAGATTTATCAATACCTGACTTGCACACATAACCTTGGGGGTATGGGGAAATGAAGATTGTAACTGAACGTAACTCAAAGGGCTATTACATCTTGTACCGTGGTCCCGTAGGGTATGAACGGGACATAGACTCACAGTCTATTATATATTGTACCGTAGTCCTGTGGGGAATGAACGGGGCATAGACCGATGGGTTACGATGAAAATTACATTAATTGATTTCGAATAACTTTAGAGCAGATAACCCTATAGCACAGTTTAGACTACTCACTGCACTTCACCTGTTTATATCCTGTTCACTGATCTATATTCATGTTACTGTTTACTTGTTACTGATAACTTGTTACTGTTTATACTTCATGCTTGCATATTTCATTACATCTTGCTTGCTTAGAATTATTGATATTACGACGCACTGACGTCTGGGTTTTGCATGGCCCAGATCCATTATCCTTGTCGCAGGCAGTCCAAGAGTATTTTGATCAACAAGCCGAACAGTGATAACCTGCTATTAGTTTAGTTTAGTTTTCCTTTCAGTATTTTTTTCATTCCTGATGTGAGCCCGCATTATGGGACGTACATTCCATATTATTTGTACTTGGATCGTTTGCTTCCGCATTGCTTTATTCCATGACTCGTTTATTCTGGCTTATGGACATGTACTAGATAGTTTATTTTACTTCTACTTTTTTGGATATCTCTAGACAGCCGTAATGTGACTGTGGAAGGATCTTTCCTAGCCACAGGTAGCATGGTTGGCTCTATCACGTGCCGATCTTAGCACACTCTGGGAAGCGGGGCGTGACAGGGTTTGTTTGGTATCAGAGCCATAGGATCTAGGTTAATCGGGTTTGATTCTTTTGTAGTTGGGTATTGAACCCAATACACGAATCAGAATACTCGTGATTAGGAACATGTCCTGCCACTTTACCATCTTGCCATTCCTGAATCTTAACTTTCTCTTGATCCTTTGCCTTGACGATATGCAAACAACTTTACATCTCAGCTTGGAACTTTTGATTCCCTATTATTTCTCCCTGTTCTTTTGATTCTGATACTAGGATTTGGGCGACTTGAACGGAGTTATGTGATTGTATCTATGAACTGCAGCATGGTTACAATGTGGTACTCATTTTAAGTAACTTGGAGTCCTGGTCTTGATTCATTTCCTTGATTCATGGTCGTGAAATTCCCTTGGTTCTCTCAGTTTCATTGCTTACCAGTTCATGTTTTGCAGATTTCTTGGTGATCGATACCGGGAGTTATGATGTCGTCTTGGGAATGGACTTTCTCGGCACTTTCTACACTCACATTGATTGTAGGGCAAAGAAAGTGATTTTCCAAATTCCCGGACATCCAGAGTTTTTTTTTGCTGGAGGTAGCAGTTCTGTCGGGCCAGTCGAGTTTAGGGCTAGGCCGGCAAATAGTGTTCTTTCGTCGATAGAAGTTGATAAGGAGGAAGCGCCAGCTGTAGTACGAGAGTTCATGGACGTGTTCGAGGACATCTCGGGTTTACCGCCAAAACGAGATGTGGAGTTCGCGATCGATCTTGTTCCTGGTGTAGCGCCAATCTCAAAGGCATACCATCCAATGACACCAGTGGAGTTAGAAGAAGTCAAGAAGCAGGTTACCGAATTGCTTGAGAAGGGTTGGATTCGCAGCAGCAATTCACCTTGGGGAGCTCTAGTTCTTCTAGTAAAAGGACGGCATGCGGATAAATGTGCGTCAGTTTTGAGGCGTTGAAGCAGAGATTGATAACCGCTCTATTTTGACTGTACCAGACGGTCCCGGAGGATTGGTGATTCACAGCGATGCATCTGGAGAAGGATTGAGATGTGTTATGATGCAGCATGGGAAGGTTATAGCCTACGCATCGAGACAATTGAAGATCCATGAGAAAAATTACCCAACTCATGATTTGGAGCTTGCAGCAGTGATTTTCGCTTTGAAAATTTGGAGACACTACTTATTAGGCGAAAGGGTCGAAGTATTCACCGATCACAAAAGCCTAAAGTACGTGTTCACGCTGAAAGAGCTTAGTATGAGGCAGCGTAGATGGTTGGAGCTGATGGCTGACTATGATCTTGATCTTAAGAACCATCCAGGGAAAGTTAATGTTGTGCCGGATGCGCTGAGTCGGTTGCCAGTAATTCAAACGTTGACTGCACGGAAGGAGCTTATCGAAGACTTTCGGAGATTCGAGTTGGAAATCGTGCTACCACATTCTTCGGGACAGTTGATGCAGCTGCAAGTACAGTCGTCGTTGATCGATGATATTAAAGCAGCGCAGTCACATGACCCAAGACTGCAAAAGTTTCGAGAACAGGTTGAAGCTGGACTTCGAACGGACTTGTTAATTCATGAAGATAGTTCGTTGTGATATGGTAGCCGTTTGTGTGTGCCAAAAGGAGATATTCGCGAAGAAGTTATGATGGAGGAACACGGTTCCGCGTATTCCGTACATCCAGGGGGCATGAAGATATACCGTGATCTACGACAGTGTTTCTGGTGGGAAGGCATGAATAAGGAGATCGCCCGCTTTGTGGCGAAGTGCTTGGTGTGTCAGCAAGTTAAGGCCGAACATCAAAGGGCTGCTGGTTTATTGCAACCACTTCCGATTCCTCAATGGAAGTGGGAACATATAACCATGGATTTCGTGACAGCTTTACTGCGGAATCCAAAGGGCAACAATGCAGCCTGGGTAATTGTTGATCGATTGACCAAGGCAGCTCATTTCATACCATTTCGAGTTGGTTAATCAATGGAAGCGTTAGCGGAACGGTACATGCAGGAGATTATAAGATTGCATGGAGTACCGGTGAGCATCGTGTCCGACCGTGACACCCGTTTCTTATCACATTTATGGAGGACTTTACAGGAAAGTTTGGGGACTCGATTGAAGTTTAGCACAGCTTATCAACCTCAGACAGATGGCTAGTCGGAGAGAACGATCCAAACTCTTGAAGGCATGTTGAGAGCTTGCATGTTAGACTTCAAGGGTTCGTGGGAGAATCATCTACACTTGGTGGAGTTTTCTTACAATAATAGCTTTCAGGAGACTATTCAGATGGCTCCATTTGAAGCGTTCTATGGTCGCAAGTGTCGTTCACCTGTTTGTTTGGACGATGTTGGAGAACGAAGACTGTTGGGACCGGATTTGATCGTGCAGACTGTAGAGAAAGTTAACACTATCCGAAATCATATGAAGGAAGCACAAGATCGGCAGAAGAGTTGGGCCAATACATCGAGAAGACCTCTAGAGTTCGCTGTTGGTGATATGGTATTCTTGAAGATATCACCGACTAGAGGAGTGATTCATTTTGGGAGTCGAGGCAAGCTTAGTCCTCGATTCGTAGGGCCTTTCGAGATTTTGGAGCGTGTTGGAGAAGTGGGTTATCGATTAGCTTTACCACAATACTTGGCGAATGTTCATGACGTGTTTTATGTACCTCAACTCCGTAAATATGTTCGAGATGAAACACACGTGTTTTATGTACATTAAGAGAGGATTTGACCTTTGAGGAACGACCAGTGTCGATCCTTGATCGAAGAGAAAAGGTCCTTAAGAACAAGGTTATCCCTCTCGTATTTGTTTCTTAGGGAAATCGCTCGCACGGAGAATCGACTTGGGAATGAGAAGACGAAATCCGACAGAAGTTTCCATACTTATTCTTGTAGTTTCTTGAGTGGTTATCTTTCTTTGTTCTTGGAATTTCGAGGACGAAATTCTTTTTGTAGTTGGGTATGATGTATTACCCAAGTTCATTTATACCAATTCCAGTTTCCGTATTTCCTTATTTGTGGTATTTTTCTGATTATCGTATTTTGGGTGCGAATAGTATTTTACATTTTATCTTGCATTCGACCCGACCTGCTTGCTTGAAACTTGTTTGATTCATGTTTATGAATTATCTTGACTTGTTGCGTAGACTGTATATATTCATGAATACTGCATACTGGCATTTTATCTGGCATTGCATCTTTTACCAAATAACATTTTAAGTCACATAAAATATTTTAAAAATACATTGCATGGTCTGCATGATACCCCTAACCCCGTGGTAGCATCTGCGCATCTTGTTCTCGTCCCGTTAAGTTAAACGGACTTGTTTGGATGGCTACACGCATGTACGTGCATCAGTTCTTGGGGGTATGCCTTTTCGTTACCCGAGCATTCATTTTGAATTTTGAACGTCGCATATATTTTTCATATTTTAAAACTGAATTTTTAGACCCGACCCGGACGTGTTATGGAATATTTTTGTATCCCGCCAAAATTCAAATTTATTTAAATTAATATCTTTATTTTTTTAAATCAGCGTTTAAATTTAATTAACAAACTAAAATCTTTTACAATTTTAAATCCTAACCTTTAATTAACCGACCTCTCTTCTCTCTCTTCCTTTCTCTCTCTCCCCTGCTAAACGCCAAACTTCTCTCTCCTCTCGATCTCTCTCCTCTGCCTATCTCTCTCCTCTCTCTCGCTCTTTCACACTCTCTCTATTTATATAAATCCTTTCTATATTTTTAAAAACCCTATTCCCCACGTCCCCTCTTCTCTCCTTCTTCCCCACTTCTTCTTCCCTCCTCGTTCTCGCTCGAACCCACGCCCTCACCTCTGCCCTCGCCGCCGTCGTCGCTTCCATCCTCATCTCCACCTCCTCACCCTCATCCACACCACCACCACCGACACCTCAACCCATCCCTGACAACCAAGCCCGACGCAACTCTGCACCCATCACCTCCGACCCATACCCATCGCTGCACCCTCGCCCGGCCTCACCTCCGATCCACCTCACTTCGTCACCATTCCTTTCTCCTCCCTCTCCTTCCTCCTTCACCCTATAACCGACCCATACCTGCAACCCATCTCTTCGCTGTCGACCTCCTCAACAGCTTTGCCGGCAAACCCCATCGTCGGAAGCCCCTCGTCGACACCACCTCCATCACCTCCTCCACTCTTCATACTCTCCCCTCCTTCCCGGTACACCCCTGCACAACACCCGAACCCCAATAACCCATTGTCTGCCAACCATCGCTGCACACCTCGTCGTCGTTCCTTCACCTCCGGCGACCCGACTCCATCATCATCATCATCACCCTTCGTTTCTTTATCCTCTTCCCCCTGCACTGAAACCCCGACCTGCTGCAATCGCAGAAAACCCTCACCTGACTTCAAGAAAACCACAGCCCCATCTCGCCGTGAAACCTCGTCTGAAACCCTCGACTCGTCATCAACATCACCCTCGCCTCGTCTCTGTCCTAGAGCCTTACCTGAGAACCCCCTTCTCTTTCTTCTTCTTCTTTCTTCTTCTTCGTCTCTTCTGTTTCTTGATTTCATATCTTTTCCGGTCACCCGCCGGAGCCGTGACCGTCACCGACGATCCGAGCAACCCAGTGAACAACCCCAACCAGCATGGTCGTGCTCTTGCCTTTCCTGGACCCGTCCCGTGCGCGCGTGTGCGTAGCAACATTTTACCGACGTCGGATGTGCCGTGCGTATCCGTCGCGTGATCCATCGAGGCAAGTTAATTTTGCTACATGCTATACTATTACATTCTATGTCTATTTAAATTATAATACCCCATAATGATTATTTATGCAACCCACATTGTCACTTTTCGTGTTTTATCATTTTCGGATGTCCGTTTACATCGGTATCATGTATTTCACATCGAGTGCATGCAAGTTTATCTTGCTACATGCTACATTACTTTATATACATCTATTTTAATAAATATAATACTGGTATTTCAAATTATGCACCCCATATTTACTTTTATAGTTTTTCGACATCCGTCTGCATCCGTACGTGTTACTTTACATCTAGCGCATGCAAACCTATCTTGTTACATACTATATTACAATATACTGTACCCAATGGAATATTTACATCTCATATTGGTTAGTTGTACATCCCACATTACCATTTTTACAGTTTTACTGTTTTCGGATACCCGTTTGCATCCATCTCATTTAAAATATATATAACTGCATCTATAGATCACATTAATACATAATACTGTGATATTAACACCCCATGTTTAATAAAGTGCATCCTAATTATTATTGGAACTATAAATGTAACCCTAATCGATAATTGTGCATCCATATCATTGATTTTATATCTATTTGCATACCATGTTACATTATTTCATTTCATTGTTATATTAGTACTTTATACTTGATTTTGTGCACCCATACTTATTACCGTTTGATTATGAGCACCCCATTGATACTTGTGCACTACCTGACATGACCTGTTACACTACTACTGACATGACTTGATACCTGTGCACTACTTGACATGACTTGATACATGTACACCACCTGACATGACCTGATTATATCACTACTTGACTTGATACCTGATCTTGTTACTAATGCCGACAAATCTTGACCTGCTGTCCCTATGGACATTTCCTGTTGTCTATACAGACAAACCTGTACCTGCTTAATCCTGTGTTGGCATTAGTTCTAGATTTATCAATACCTGACTTCCACACATAACCTTGGGTGTATGGGGAAATCAAGATTGTAACTGAACGTAACTCAAAGGGCTATTACATCCTGTACCGTGGTCCCGTGGGGTATGAACGGGACATAGACTCACAGTCTATTATATATTGTACCATGGTCCCATGGGGAATGAACGGGGCATAGATCGATGGGTTACGATGAAGATTACATTAATTGAATTCGAATAACTTTAGAGTAGATAACCCTATATCACAATTTTGACTACTCACTGCACTTCACCTGTTTATATCCTGTTCACTGATCTATATTCATGTTACTGTTTACTTGTTACTGATAACTTGTTACTGTTTATACTTCATGCCTGCATATTTCATTACATCCTTCTTGCTTAGAATTATTGATATTACGACGCACAGACGTCTGGGTTTTGCATGGCCCAGATCCATTATCCTTGTCGAAGGCAGTCCAAGAGTATTTTGATCAACAGGCCGAACAGTGAAGACCTGTTATTAGTTTAGTTTAGTTTTCCTTTCAGTATTTTTTTTCATTCCTGATGTGAGCCCGCATTATGGGACGTACATTCCAGATTATTTGTACTTGGATCTTTTGCTTCCGCATTATTTTATTTCATGACTCGTTTATTCTGGCTTATGGACATGTACTAGATAGTTTAGTTTACTTCTGCTGTTCTTGATATCTCTAAACATCCGTAATGTGACTGTGGAAGGATCTTTCCTAGCCACAGGTAGCATGGTTGGCTCTGTCACGTGCCGATCTTAGCGCACTCTGGGAAGCGGGGCGTGACAAATGTTGATTTAATAATTTGTTTATATATATATATATTTGATATTGTCCGATTATATATAATATGACCGGATTATTAAATCAAGTGTTGATTTAATATCTAATATTGAATCCTTGCCGGTTATATGTGATATAACCGGATAATTGAATCAAGTGTTGATTTAATGTTTTGACACACACACACACACACATATGATATTAGTCGGTTATATATGATATAACCGGATTATTGAATCAAGTGTTGATTTAATAATTTGATATATATTTATATATTTGATATATATATATATATCACATATATATATATATTTTATTTATTTATTTATTTATATGTATTTGTAATTGTATCATGGTTGATGATACATAAAACTAGGATGTATGAGAATCACACTAAGGCAAACTATATTATAGATGATTTTTATTTTAAGATTAAGATTAGAAAAAGGGAAAATGAGTCATGGCTTTGGATGCTTGGAGAAGCATTGAGAAGCCATGACCCATCTCCTATATTTTGTTTTACTCTTAGATATTTAATCATCCTAATCTTATCACTCGCCTCATGGTTCATTCCACCTCTTATATTCATCCAAGTTCATCCTTATCTTCTTCATCTCTCTCTAGGGTTTTTCTTAAGTTGAGAAAAGAAAAGAGTATATTATTTCTAGTGAGCAAATCTCCTACTTCATCAACCTACACTAATCTAGCCCATTAGTTTAGTTTGTTTGCTTCATTAATACGCTGATTAGTGAAGAGTGAGCTTGAGTGAAAGAGACTTCAAGGTGGATCATCTTCGGCATCGAAGACTACAAGCAAGCTCGTTTCTTTCATCAAATGGAGTCGAAGAAGAGTTCTAGGGACTACTACTTGGAGCTTTAAAAGTGAACTACTGGACTACAAAGGTTGTAGACTCTCTTCACTTAGTGTAGATCTTGTTTGCTACTTAAAAACCCTAATAATTCTCTAGTTCGATTCTAAGTTAGTATACTTAGCACTCTATATTTTTTTAAATTGCATACTTGATGCTTCTTGAAACCTAGTAGAGGTGCTAAGACATACTTTCAACCACGGGGGTGAGTTGCCAACTCATAAGTGGAAGACATCATCAGGTAGAAATCGAATGTATGACGATCTCCTAGGTTATACATGTAAGTCGATGTCGCACACCCCACGTGTTCGCGGGGAGGCAAAATATACAAAAAACAATTTTTCAAAGCTCACAACACCGACTTGAACTCCAGGATCGATACTAAACCCTAACTAACTAACTTGCAATGGGGTTTAACTACTCGGATACGAAGTTATACCTCACGATACATGTCCTTCGGGTCTTCATCGCTGTCCTCTACTCGTCGCCAGCTCCAAGGATCGAAAACGGATCGGGCAACCTCGACGGCCTCCTCGAGTCAAAGACGATCCACCCGAGAGTTTATAGTCCGAGCTCCTATCTCGAATCTGAGATAAATACGGCTTCTAGTTTGCTAAACTAGAAGTTCTAGATGGTGTAGAGAGGGAAGATGAGTTACTTTGTCTCTTGGAACCCTGGGATTCTCAACTCATGAGAGGTTTAGGGTTATGAGGAAGAAGAAGGCCACTTGAATAAATTGATAGAGGAGAAGAACTTGGATGAAGAATGACTTCTCATTTGTGATGAATAATGAACCATGTGAATTATTGATGAGATAATATCTCATAAAAATATCTATGGTTCACAAATATCTATTTTGTCAAGTGATGAGTCATAGCCATCCAAGAAAATATCTCCACCTCATTTCTCCACCAAAATTTGGTTTTATTTCATAAAGAAAATCAAAACCCTAATTTGGCATTTCATTCTAGAAGCTTTCCCGAGAAATTATGAGAACACCCCTCATCCGTATATACATACTCGCATCCGCATTCCGAAGAATACGAATACAAAGAGACGAAAACAATCTATCAATATAATACTAGGATCCGTCTTAAACCAAATCCCACTAGTATTATCCGCTCGATCATCATACGTGTACAAGTACACGCAAGTGATCGAAGCCCTGTCGTAAAACCATACGACCTCTACACCTTTTGCCCGGTGCAAGGCAAAACTCTGTGTGGGACTCTAAAGGCTCGACACTACGCTGGCAGTGGGTTTAACCACAAGCCGCAAACGGTACTAGATGCACGTAACGGCTACCCAGGTATGTGTCGATAAGAAGGCCGATGATCTAACTCATCTGAACTCCTACTGAGCCTATCTGTGACAATCTCCGTACAGTCCACTCTGTTCGTCTAAGAGTATCGCATATCGGGCCTAGGGGCGGTAATCGTGAGACCCCTAATAGCGCAATAAGTTATGTCGGGGTATAGCCCAAAACACTCTGAGAAACTACTAAAATCCTACCAGTAAATCTCGCTTGCCTTGGCCAAGGACTTTGTGTAATGGCCTTCCGAACACAGCGTGATATCAACCCCCAACATCGGGAGAGACGAATCCTATCTAACTGCCACTGCCTCCAAGTGTTTCGGGATTGCACCCAACTACTACCTGTTTGCATGACTCCTTTGAGCCGTGGTAGGGTAGTAATCACAGTACAGTGGGAACACACTCGAAGCTAAGTAGCAGTGTCAAGTCGACAGACTAAGCTGTACTCATGTCACCTAGGAACTGCTACCCGACGACAGGTATAATACCCATCAACAGTTCCCGATGAGTCCTGTCCAGTGTACTCATAACCTAATGAGCACCTACATACTATCTCCAGTACGACGTACTAATGGCTGTGGGACAGACCATCTCCTCTGCTGGGATGAGAAGCGTATACACTAGTCTACTCTGGAGTATCGATGCCCCGTCTCGATAATCTTTTGACTAGGGACCTGTATAAGATGTGCTTATAGACTATCCAGCCCCCACTAGTGTGACTGCCATCACAACGCTGGTAATTAAGCAAAGATCCTAAGGGCTCTACCAATATGTATAAGCGATATGCTAAAAGAAACACATGCACATATTGAGGTAGAAACAAACCAGGTAGCATACTACCATTTCGAGCAAGACTGTTACTATATCCATATATATCCCAAGCTTCCATTAAGTAATATATAGCCCAGTATGATACAATAATGGCCACTAAGGCATATATCACTAATAATCTCCCACTTGTGCTAAGGCCATATACTGGCATATCGCAGACCGAAGATCTCGAATAGCCTTTCGAACTCTGTCTATGGGATTGCCTCTATGAGTGGATCTGCAGTGTTGTTCTCCGTATCTTCTCTCCTCACTGTTGGCTATAGTGCTCTCAAGTTAATTATTGGATCGCAGGAACATGATTGCAATGATTGAGGGAGGACCTATACCGGTAGGACAGTCTTACTCGAGATGATAATATGTTATCTAGTTTGTCTTTATGATCGTGTACATGCTTCAGGTGACATTACAGATAACTATTACATGTTAATAGAGCCCATAGGATTCTTTCTTGACTACCAGCTGTAAGATGGCGATTATATACGTGGGAGCTGTGTGGTCTATAAGCACATCCTTAAACGTCCCTAATCGAGGGAGTTTCGTGACTGGGCATCGATACTCCAGAGTAGACTAGTGTATACTGATCGAGACCCCGATGAGGGGCGGTGGCCGGTCTCACAAGCCATTGGTATCAGTTTGTTCACCTAAGATGTATATGTTGGCTATAGTGCCCTCAAGGCAATTATCGTAATCGCAGGCATCTGATTATGATGATTGAGGGAGGACCTATACCGGTAGAACGCTCTTACTCGAGATGATAGTATGCTATCTGGTTTGTCTTTATCATCATGTACATATTGATAGAGCCCATAGGATTTTTGCCCGACTACCAGCATTATGATGGCGATCATATACGTGGGAGCTGGGGGTCTATAAGCACATCCTTAAATGTCCCTAGTCGTGGGAGTATTGAGACTGGGCATCGATACTCCAGTGTAGACTAGTGTATACTGATCGAGACCCTGAAGAAGGGCGGTGGCCAGGTCTCACAAGCCATTGGTGTTGGTTTGTTCACTTAAGATAGTATACATGTGCTCATTGGATTATGAGTACACTGGACGGACTCGCCGGGAACCTGCTAGTTGGTATTATACCTATTGTCAGATAGCAGTTCCCAGGTGACATGTGTACAGGTTAGTCTGTCGACCTGAGATCGTCATTTGTCTCATGTGAGTTCCCACTGTGCTTTGATTACTACCCTACCACGACTCAAAGGAGTCGTGCAAACATGTTTTAGTTGGGTACAGTCCCGAGACACATGGAGGCAGTGATCGGATCGCCGGGGATTCGTCTCTTTCGGTATTGGGGGTTGATGTCAAGTTGTGCACGGGTGGCCATCACCAAAAATCCATGGCCACAGTGGACGAGAATTACCGATCCAGGATCGATAGTTTCTCAGGTGGTGATGGGTTTCATGCCGACACTAAATGTCGCGTTGTTAGGGGTCTGACTTTATCCACCCCCTTAGAAATGATATGCGATACTCTCAGATGAACAGACCGGACTGTACGGATATTGTCACTGTCAGGCTCAGTAAGGGTTCAGGATGAGTTTGCTCGTCGGCCTCCCTTTCGCTCAATACCTGGGTAGCCGTTACGTACAGCTAGTGCCGCTGACGTGCTTGTGGTTAAATCCACTGCCAGCGTATTGACGAGTCTTTAGAGTCCTACACAGAGGGTTTTTAGGGTTCAGGCGATATGGTGTAGATGGCGTATGTTGGTACATACAGGTGTCTGATTAAATATGTATACAGGCTGCACATACTTTAATCGGACGGTTGATAATACTAGCGGTTTAGGACTGAGCCGGATTATCAAATCAGGTTTTGATTTAATAATTTATATATGTATTCTAGTATTATTGTTCACTATTCGTTTTCTCTCTTGGCTATTCGTATTTTGGTACGAATACGTGTATATGTATTTCGATACATGTTCCGGGTTGTATTCCGTATTTATATGGAATGGCTTCTAGAAGTGGACACCTCATTTGTATGATTTTCCTTTTTTGGAAATTCATTTGTTTCACAAATGAGGTGGAGGAGTGAGGTGGCATGAGCATGGGCTTGGACATGTAGAGAGGCATAGGTCTTGATTAGTTTAGTGCAAAAAGAAAAGAGATATTTTTGTGTGTGGATTATTGAGAGAGGGGGGAGCAGCCACAATTTTTTGGGGAGCTTGCTGATTTGTTTTCTCCACTAAATTTCTTCGCTTGCTTCATGGTTCATTACACTCTCATTCTCACTTCAACACTTAGCCATTTCTTGAGTTGCTCATGCTACATGTTTCCTCACCTCCTTCATCTTCTTCAGTTGCTCTATTGAGCATATGTGATAAGAGAAAATTATAGTGACACATTCCTACATCCCTACTCTCCATTGCTAGCAACCTTGAAGCGTCGGTTGCTTCGCTCGAAGAGGCTGAAGCTTGCACCGTTTTCCTCAGGTGGATCATCGTAGATGGAGGAAGACCGGCAACCAAATTCGATCAAGGAGCCACTAAAAGCTTGGGGATGATGGTTGCAGACCGAAGGATACAGATCAACTCGGTATAACCATCTAACTTCTTATATAGCTTGCTAGTTTAGGGTTTAAGGTAGATCCGGGCATCGGGTAATTGTAGCGCCAATTTAGTAAATTTTTGTTTCGCATTTGGCCACGGTTTAATGGTCGGGGCGCTGCCGTAACCCAACATGGTATCAGAGCCAGCCTTTAAACCCTTAGCTAGCTAGTTTAGAAAATGTTAAAGTATCGAAACTGAAACAACTCCGAAATAGTGCACTGCGCATTCCACTCTCTGTCGATTTTTAAAGTCTTCTAAAAAAAATTTTAGCAACTGCAGAAGACTACTTAGGTGACCACTAGAACATACGCCAAATAAGAACCCATTCCACCCATTTTGACCCGAGCACATGCTCACAAAATCCGAGCCGGCCAGCCTGGGTAGGGATTTTGAACTTCGTATTTTGGGTGTGGTCTGGTCTCTGGAATTTTGGTTCAGTGGTATTGCTTGTTTTGCCCAGTTTGGATATAAAGGGTTATGGGAGCGCCCCGGCCATCCAACCGTGGCCAAATACGGAACAAAAATTTCTAAAAACACGGCGCTACCATTATCCGATTAACAAGATCGAAGCTATTAACCGTAAAACTAGCAAGCCAAACACAAAGAGATAGAATGGTTATACCTAATGAACCAAGTCCTTCGGGTCTTCAACCATTTCCAAGCTCCTAGTGATGCGGATCAACTTTAGTCGCCGGTCTTTCTTCATCTTCGATGATCTACCCGAAGGAAACGGCACAAGCTCCAGGTTCGCCAAGCGGACCAACCGACTCTCCAAGATTGCTAGTGGTGGAGAGTTGAGGTGTAGGATTACGTCACTATTATTTTTCTCTCATCCATAAGCTCAAGTGAGCAACAATAGAAGATGAAGAAGAGGTGAGCTAAACTAGTGGCATGAGCAAAATTGGCTAATTGTTTTTGGGTGTGTGAATGAGAGTGAGCAAGAGAGTGAACCCCATGAGCAAAAGCCCCCTCATCCACATAAGAGGCCGGCCCCCTCTCCTCATCCACAAAAATAATGCACACCCAAAAAATCTTTTCCAATTTGCAATAAACAAATAACAACAATACCAATCACTACATGTCCAACCATGCTTTGACTCAAGTCCATACCCATGCCATGTCACCTTTTCCACCTCATTTTAAACATGTGATTTTCTAAAGAAAATCAATAATGAGGTGGCATCTTCTAGAAGCCAATCCGTATAAATACGGAATGCTTCCCGGTACATGTATCGAAATACACATACGCGTATTCGTACGAAAATACGAATAGCCAAAGAGAGAAAATAAATAGTGAGCAATAATACTAGAATACATATATACGATTACAAATGTAAATTATTAAATCAAAACTTGATTTTACAATCTGGCTTAATCCTAAGCCGCGAGTATTATCAACCGTCCGATTAAAGTCTGTGCAGTCCGTGCACATATTTAATCGGACACCTGTATGTATCAACATACGTCACTTACACCATATCTCCTGAACCGTGAAAACCCTCTGTGTGGGACACTAAAGACTCGTCAATATGCTGGCAGTGGGTTTAACCACAAGCACGTCAGCGGCACTAGCTGTACGTAACGGCTACCCAGGTATTGAGCGAAAGGAAGGCCGATGAGCAAACTCATCCAAACCCCTACTAAGCCTGTCAGTGACAATATCCGTACAGTCCGGTCTGTTCGTCTAAGAGTATCCCATATTGAGTCTAGGGGGGTGGATAAAGTCAGACCCCTAAGAACGCGATAATTCGTGTCGGTATGAAACCCATCACTACCTGAGAAGCTATCGATCCTGGATCGGTAATTCTCACATACCCCGGCCGAGGATTTCTAGTGATGGCCACCCATGCACTGCGCGACATCAACCCCCAATACCGGGAGAGACGAATCCCCGACAATCCGCTCACTGCCTCCATGTGGCTCGGGACTTTACCCAACTAAAAGCTGTTTGCACGACTCCTTTGAGCTGTGGTAGGGTAGTAATCAAAGCACAGTGGGAACTCACACGAGACAAATGACGATCTCACACGAGACAAATGACGATCTCAGGTCGACAGACTAACCTGTACACATGCCAGCAGGGAACTGCTATCTGGCTATAGGTATAATACCAACTAGCAAATTCCCGGCGAGTCCGTCCAGTGTACTCATAACCCAATGAGCACCGGTATACTCTCTTAGGTGAACAACTAACACCAATGTCATGTGTGACAGGCCACCGCCCCTCGTCAGGGTCTAGATAAGTATACACCAGTCTACACTGGAGTATCAATGCCCAGTCTCGATACTCCTACGACCAGGTACATTTAAGGTTGTGCTTATAGACCCCCAGCTCCCACGTATGTGATCGCCATCATAATGCTGGTAGTCAAGCAAGAATCCTATGGGCTCTATCAACATATACATGATGATAAAGACAAACCAGATAGCATACTATCATTTTGAGTAAGATTGTTTTATCGGTATAGATCCTCCCTCAATTATCATAATCACGTGCATGCGACTACGATAATTGCCTTAAGGGCACTATATCCAACAATCTCCCACTTGCACTTAAGGCTAATTATTGCGATGTCACATACTCACAGCCCGTGTGATGCCGAACACCCAACTTCTCTACTAATCAGTTTCACAAACCTTGTTTGTAAAACTATTGCGTTCGAGAAATAGCCTCAGTGAGTCGATCCGCTCCATTGTTTCTTTCTATGTCTCTCTTTATCTCAACTTCGCGGAGAAAACTATCTCCCGGAAGGAGCAATACCTATCTTAGAATATGTCTGGATATCTGATGGGACCCAGTTCATAAATGAACTCCAAATCCAGCAAACTTCTTAGACTGTATCGTCTACTGAACTTAATCAGTATGATGTGCCATGCCTTCCTCAGTATCCACTTGGACCACCTGTCCAAACTACTGCCCCTCGTCAGAGAGAAAACTATAACTCTGACAGTCACTCTGTCATTCAGGTCACCTTGGAAGCCTGAAATGATAACCGTCTCCAGAAGGAGGCTGCCGTTATCAAATCCCTGGAACATCCATTTATGCTCAAAAACTGCTTCCCAACGTTTCTCCAGGATTGGATTAATATCTCAACTTATTGCATCTAGTGCAAAAACAACATCTGGTGTGGTACTTGACATGTCATGATTGACTCAATTGCCTAAGCAAGTGATATGTCAATCATGCACACCCCTCTCCCTTTTAGTCTGTAAGATACTTTTAGAGAGGGTGACTCCATTACCTGCAGGTTCACCACCATGCCAGGAGTCGTCCATTCTAAAACACCTTTAGAATACAGTCTGAGTACCAAGATTGGGACACTTCCCAAATCTAGATCTAAAACCATAGATCTAGTAACCAGAATGTCTGATATAATATCTATATCCTATATGGAGAAACCACTGTGTTACAACCAAAGTATAACCGATCGTAGTATAGGAATTTCACTTCCTATAAAGTGCATGTCATCCTAAATACCAGGACATCACACCCTACTACCTTCTTAATAGATCCATCCCCTATTCCGATGAAGTCAAGACCCATGACTGTCACATTAAAAATAGATGATCTATCTCCACTATATCTGCTTTAGTCTATAAATAGACATAAGCTACTTGTCCACTATGCTTCCGCTGCTCCCACTGACCACAACAACCCTCTGGCAGAGTCATATAGACGTGCATTTCTATAGCTAGTTTAGAACGACGCTATACTCATCCTCCTGCCGGGTCTCATAGTCTGGAACAACAGTAGTGTCAAGTTTGAGTAAATAAGAACCTCCCTGTCACCGTCCTTGAGGCTACCGAAGTGCCTCTCGGGTGCCTGAGGTTACCCACCATATTTGCGAAGTGGCGAATGGAATATCCATCTAGATTGAATCTTTAAGTCCTATTAAATTTTCGGTAATCGTTTGCGGTTCTGGAATCTCTTCCAGTTCTACCATACTCCCACTTCTGTTTTTCTGAAAAAGTCCATTTTACTAAAACTGTGGCGAGTCAAGAACAATATCACTATTGATCTTCCAGATGGTAGAAAGTTAACCCTCGTCAAAGCCTGGGATAACCCACAAACAGCCATTACAGAAACGTGCCTTGAGTTTATCCGGATTCTGGTTTTAAGCATCAGCCGGACGACTCCCTATACCTTAACATCGTTAAGATATAAATTGATTCTATATATATCAAATATAGAAACAAAAGCACTAATTTAATTGGAACCAGATTCAAATCATGCATCTGTCTCCAGTGCATGTCAACTAAATGGAGAGAGGCCGATTAGCATTACTCAACTTAGGAGTACATCCAATTATGAGTAACCTGAAAAAGAAACAAGTTTCTCAAAACCATTACTATCAACTGAATACCTCATACAAGTATCTACATCTTTGATCACCTTGAAAAATCCCGATACTTGCGACACCTAGTTCTCTACTTTATTCTTGTACCTATAACTTCTCAAACTTGGACCTTGTATTTCTACGAAACACTTGTCCAAAACTTGAGAAGTCACAAGTAAACAGAATATAGTATGAGGACCAACCCCTTTGTCCTCATGGACACTGGGAAACATACAATACTTTGTACAAGTCCCCTGAGTTTAATAACTCAAACCCTGTGCGTTGTAGGTTGAAAACTATGCTATGGTTATGAAGACTTACACCGTTGTTGAATGCTCCTTACCTAACCATTAACTGATATAGGTAAAGGTCATCGACATAATTTCAAAAAGTTATATCTCACTTTATAAAAATAAACGCACAGATATATCAGTTTGAAATTGGTGCATAACAACGGATATTCAAAACCAAATACTTGCCATCCGGCAAACAACCCAGGCGATTTCCTCAAATATCACCAATTACAACGAATTCCGATATAGTGAGGATGATCACCTAATTCCCAATAACTTACTCCCACTCATCATCTGTAAAACCATACAGATGTGAGAATCAAACCTGGTAAATACATACCCTGGAGTAAAGACCTAATTGGGAAATCAGTTTTCAATTAACAACGCATGGTGAAACTGAAACATTAAAATATTTTGTAGGGGTATCCTGGTATTCCTCGTAATGCCTTTTCCATTATCCAGATTCATGACTGAAACCATATATTTCCTTGCCATCTCTCCAAATCCCTTTACTTGTCTTTAGTCATTACCTTCTGTACACCTTCGTTAGGCTTAAATGGTTTTCTTCCTTCCCTACCATTCGACACCAGCCTATGGTTTGGAAGAAGACTATCCAATAAGCGTAATAGGTGTACTCTCCTAATCCTAGGAGTACTCGCAACCTGAGAGAAGGTAAAGATAAAAGACAACTGAATAAACCTTATTCCAATTTCTCCTGAACCAGAATCCATCCTCGAAAAAGTTCCTTCGAGTTCGTATATAACCATACGATGGATTTATCTAATAGGATTTGATGTTCGTAGTGATACGGGGTGTTCTGGAGAAATACAAAGGTGAAGTAGGAGTGGCGTTGAAAGACTTGGTTTGGTCGTGAATAACAGTCGCAATTTACTTTGCCCTCTTTCTAATTCCTTTATTTGTCTTTACTCATTACCTTCTGTACACCTTCGTTAGGCTTAAATGGTTTTCTTCCTTCCCTACCTTTCGGCACCTGCCTATGATTTGGAAGAAGACTATCCAATAAGCATAATAGGTGTACTCTCCTAATCCTAGGAGTACTCACGACCTGAGAGAAGGTAAAAGGAAAAGACAACTGAATAGTCCTATTCATTTTCTTCATAACCGGAAACCATCCTCGAAAAAGTTCCTTCGAGTTCGTATATAACCATACGATGGTTTTATCCAATGGAAGTGGATATCCATAGTGATACGGGTTGTTCTGGAGAAAAGCAAAGGGTAAAAGAAGGAGTGGCAATGATGTATGTAACTTGGACAATCCAAAAGCCAGTGTTTTTAAGAAAGTTCGGTTAACTTGGTCATTGAGTCATAATCTAGGGTCGGGCCATAGTCGCTGTCAGAGAGAGAGAGAGAAAAGAAACACTCAGCGTGCACTCTAACCTAGATCAGAATGGATAATCATTTTATCTAATCTGGATGGCTCCCACTGTTTCCTCGAATTCTCCTCCAAACCTAAAAGGAGAATTAGTTGGAATCACCCGGGGAGTAATCCTACTCATCAGTGGGAATCGGGATCCAACTATCATCGCATGATAACTTGATGGAAGCCACTCAAGTCACCACACTCCAGAAGGTTTGCACATGCCTGGCAAGTTTCCTGTATGTTTGAAACTCCCGATATGATTTTTACCCCAAGCAGCTTATGACCTTGACGGATGCCAACAAATCATAAGTTGCAAGTCAAGTTCTACCTGTCATTGTCCTGATAATCTAGACCCACCCGTACTCGCCCTTGACGGATGCCAACAAGGCTGCACGACTGTCCTAGATTAATGAATATCCATGCTACAGAAAAGTAATACATAGCTACCGCACACTATGCCTTGACGGAAGCCAACAAACATAGCATGAATACTAGGTGCTGCTTTTCTGAAATGACGGAGGGCTACGGCTAGTTTTTGGCGAAAAACCTTTAACGTAATGAACTTGATATCGTTCAAGGAATCCAAGTGGTTTTATAAATATACAGTGGTGAAAACTTTTGCTAAAGAGGTCACTCCCGGTGAAGGGATCTCGGTTTTTTCCCCATAGAATGAGGTGCAGGATATTCCAAAATGAATACCACGATGCAAAGCAAAAAGTAATCGACAATAATGAAGTTATTACGTTGACGCAAACTTCTACCCATGGGGTCACTCCCGATGAAGGGATCTCGGCCCTTGCCTCTTCGAATGAGGTACAAGATATTCCAAACTGAATACCACGATGCAAAGCAAAAGTGTACGTCTGTAATGTCAGTTTTTAAAAACTTGGTTCCAACAACATCATATATTTAGGTTTGTTTTCCTTGCATTGATAAGAATCAATGCAGTCCCATCAATTAATCACACCAGAAAAGAACGAAAATAAAATGTACGTATATGCCACCCGCATTTGCCACTGGGTCCCGTCATCACCCGTTAGGTTACTTTACTAACGACAGAGCGAGGACTGGGCTAGCGCGGGTGCAAAACATATACAACATCTACTAGTGTATATATATATATATATATATATATATATATATATATATATATACTAGTAGATGTTGTATATGTTTTGCACCCACGCTAGTTTCGTCCCAGGCATGATAAATGCAACATCACAGAAAAGTAATAAGCATCACAGAGCAATACAGATAATCTGGGAGCCCCGGGTTTCCTTTGAGCCACAACTGAAAACCCGACGTTCCCCTGGTCGTATGGATAGCCTGTGCAATGAAATCCTAGACCCCTACGAGTGCGGCAAGTTACCCTCTAAAACCTGAAGCGAGGCAGCCCTCTTCAGCAAAGTGAATGGACCACCCAACACTTCACGGAATCCGGTAACTTGAGCACCCCTCCCTGGGTCAACCTATACCCCCTACGAGTGCGGCGAATAGCCCGCCAATTCTAGAGTGAGGTCCCCTCCGTCTCAACACCATGAGATGCGGATCTGTTGCCCTCTAGAACCCGGCTATCCGTGCACCCCACCTTGGGGTAATCCCAGTACAGAAAAGAAAATAATATACAAGGGTGACATCGACCTCAACCCGGTCGTGCCCCAAAAGAATAATATACAAAAAGGCAGTGACGGCAGTCCACATGTCGGACGCTCGCCCCGCAAAATCAAAAGTACAAATAAATCCAAACTGTACTACCATTGCACGCAAGCTATCCGCCACGACAAATCCGCAACATCACAGCACAACACAGAACATCAACGTGAATGTCACGTTCGCAAATCCGTCTAAAAGGACTATAGCGATTAGACAAGATTTACCGATCAAATGACATTCACGGTCGCAGATAGAAATGTAATGTACTGCAATTTTTAAACAATATTAAAACATATCGACTTCGAAATAACCCCCGAATAGCCACAGACAAACTGATAAAACAATATCCAAATTTGGCTAAACAAACAATACCACTGCACATAGATAACAAAGACCGGATAACACCCCAAAAACCAAACCTTGGCTCCACTAAAAAACTGGCCTCGCCGGAATTTCACCTATGGTGATCGGCCAAATTCCGGCGACATGGTCTGGGGTTTGGGGTGTGGTCTTGTGTTCATGTCAGTAGCCTTCTGCACTTGTTTAAATAATTTTTTAAGGAACTTTGAAAATCGACAGAGAAGGAAATGTGCAGGGAAGCATGTCGGGTTTTTTTTGATTTCAATATGTTAACGTTGTTTAAACAAGCTAGATTATGGGTTAATGGGTGGCTCTAATACCATGAAGGGTTATGGGAGCGCCCCGGCCATCCAACCGTGGCCAAATGCGGAACAAAAATTTCTAAAAACCCGGCGCTACCATTACCCGATTAACAAGATAAAAACCATTAACCGTAAAACTAGCAAGCCAAACACAAAGAGATAGAATGGTTATACCTAATGAACCAAGTCTTTCGGGTCTTCAACCATTTCCAAGCTCCTAATGATGCGGATCGACTTTGGTTGCCGGTCTTCCTTCATCTCTGATGATCCACCCGAGGGAAACGGCACAAGCTCCAGGTTCGCCAAGCGGACCAACCGACTCTCCAAGATTGCTAGTGGTGGAGAGTTGAGGTGTAGGATTGTGTCACTATTATTTTTCTCTCATCCATAAGCTCAAGTGAGCAACAATAGAAGATGAAGAAGAGGTGAGCTAAACTAGTGGCATGAGCAAAATTGGCTAAGTGTTTTTGGGTGTGTGAATGAGAGTGAGCAAGAGAGTGAACCCCATGAGCAAAAGCCCCCTCATCCACATAAGTGGCCGGCCCCGTCTCCTCATCCACAAAAATAATGCACAGCCAAAAAATCTTTTCCAATTTGCAATAAACAAATAACAACCATACCAATCACTACATGTCCAACCATGCTTTGACTCAAGTCCATATCCATGCCATGTCACCTTTTCCACCACATTTTAAACATGTGATTTTCTAAAGAAAATCAATAATGAGGTGCATCTTCTAGAAGCCATTCCGTATAAATACGGAATGCTTCCCGGTACATGTATCGAAATACACATACGCGTATTGTACGAAAATACGAATAGCCAAAGAGAGAAAATAAATAGTGAGCAATAATACTAGAATACATATATACAAATACATATGTAAATTATTAAATCAAAACTTGATTTAAAAATCTGGCTTAATCCTAAGCCACGAGTATTATCAACCGTCCGATTAAAGTCTGTGCAATCCGTGCACATATTTAATCGGACACCTGTATGTATCAACATACGTCACCTACACCATATCGCCTGAACCGTGAAAACTCTCTGTGTGGGACTCTAAAGACTCGTCAATACGCTGGCAGTGGGTTTAACCACAAGCATGTCAGCGGCACTAGCTGTACGTAACGGCTACCCAGGTATTGAGCGAAAGGAAGGCCGACGAGCAAACTCATCCAAACCCTTACTGAACCTGTCAGTGACAATATCCGTACAGTCCAGTCTGTTCGTCTAAGAGTTTCGCATATCGAGTCTAGGGGGTGGATAAAGTCAGACCCCTAACAACGCGATAATTCGTGTCGGTATGAAACCCATCACTACCTGAGAAGCTATTGATCCTGGATCGGTAATTCTCACATACCCCGGCCGAGGATTTCTAGTGATGGCCACCCGTGCACTGTGCGACATCAACCCCTAATACCGGGAGAGACGAATCCCCGACGATCCGCTCACTGCCTCCATATGGCTCGGGACTGTACCCAACTAAAACCTGTTTGCACGACTCCTTTGAGCCGTGGTAGGGTAGTAATCAAAGCACAGTGGGAACTCACACGAGACAAATGACGATCTCTGGTCGACAGACTAACCTGTACACATGCCACCAGGGAACTGCTATCTGACTATAGGTATAATACCAACTAGCATGTTCCCGGTGTGTCCGTAAAGTGTACTCATAACCCAATGAGCACCTTTATACTATCTTAGGTGAATAACTAACACCAATGGCTTGTGAGACTGGCCACCGCCCCTCGTCAGGGTCTAGATAAGTATACACCAGTCTACACTGGAGTATCGATGCCCAGTCTTGATACTCCCATGACCAGGGACATTTAAGGATGTGCTTATAGACCCCCAGCTCCCACGTATGTGATCGCCATCAGAATACTGGTAGTCAAGCAAGAATCCTATGGGCTCTATCAACATATACTTGATGATAAAGACAAACCAGATAGCATACTATCATTTTGAGTAAGACTGTTTTATCGGTATAGGTCCTTCCTCAATTATCATAATCACATGCCTGCGACTACGATAATTTCCTTGAGGGCACTATAGCCAACAGGATATAGTGTTGTCTTTTGTTCAGAGGCAATTCGGGGTGTTTCGAAGTCGATAATTTAGCATTGTTTAAATGTTTATCAGTACATACATTACTATCTGTGACCGTGAATATCATTAGAGCGGTACAACTCGTCTAATTGCTATATGTTCTTTTAGACGGGTTTGCCAACGTGACATTCGCGTTGATGTTTTGTGTTGTGTTGTGCTGTGGTTGGATCGTTATGGTGGATAGCTTGGGTGCAATGATAGTACAGTTTAGTTTCATTTGTACATTTGATATTACGGGGCGAGCGTCCGACATGTGGACTACCGTCACTACCAATTTATATATTATTTATTTGGGGCACGACCAGGTTGAGGTCGATGTCACCCTTGTATATTATTTTCTTTTCTGTACTAGGATCACCCTACGGTGGAGTGCATGAATAGCCAGATTCTATAAGGCAACGGGTCCACATCTCATGGCGTTGAGACGGATGGGACCTTACTCTAGAATTGGCGGGCTATTCACCGCACTCGTAGGGGGTATGGGTTGACCCATGGAGGGGTGCCCAAGTTACCGGATTCCGTGACGTGCTGGGTAGCCCATTCACGTTGTTGAAGGGGGTTCCCTCACTTCTGGTTTTTGCGTGTAACTTGCTGTGCTCATAGGGGTCTAGGTTATCATTGCACAGGCTATCCACACGACAGGGAACGTCGGGTCTCATTTGCGGCTCAAGTGAAACCTGGGGCTCTAAGATTATCCACCATTCTGTGTTGCTTCTGTGATGCTTCTGTGATGTTGCTTTATATCATGTCTGGGATGATACACACACACACACACACACACACACACACTAGTAGATGTTGTATATTTTTTGCACCCGCACTAGTGATTTGTATAGATTTTACGATCAAAAATATAATTACCGCAATCAAGAAACGGCGTCGCTTCGCAGCTAGCCGGTGAGTGCGGGTCGATCCACAGAGACGGGTAAATTCCTTTAGTGTGTCTTAACGAGTTGATTCTATTTGTAGTTTTGGTTTTATAAAAATCTAGATCTAAAACTTAATTTATCTAATTTAAATTCTTGGTAGGGTTAGGCTTAGAGGAAGTTTTGGAGATTGATGTTTCCTTCACCGCTTTCAATGCCGTATTTTAGATCCATTAGGTGTTATAGTAATTATCAATAAAGTGGATACGACTCTTTTGGGAAGATGTTTTCTTCCTCTAGATTCGTATCCTTCCTTTATTGTTAATTACCCTAACCCCCATGGAAAACACGCGCAACTGGCCCTTTATACTGCGGTTCACCGTTACCTCGAGGGGTAGGGTGCCGCAGGGAGCGGTTGTGCGCGCATGCATGGAGTTCTTAATGGGTTAGGCATTGAAAGGGGTGAGAGATCTCATCTCTCAACCCTTTCCCTAAGGCTAACCCTAACAAGCGAGGAGACTACTCGCTCATTAGGGGATGAAATAACATTATAATTAAATGAAATAAAAGAAAAACTTACTAATGGTGATGGCTCCCTCCAAGCGATAAAGAGCAGATCTGAATGTCACTTCCAGAAATTCTGATTTTTTATTGATTGAAAAGAGGCATACAATTTTTAGATCTAAAATTACAATTTATAGAAAATAGGAAACCTAGGGTTACAGACTCTCGCACATGCAAAATTACTGATTTGCCCACTGGAAATCCTAACATCTGCACCGACGCACCGACGCACCAAAATTCCACCGACACGTGTATTATATGGCCGCGGATCCGCGGCGCCAGGCTGGGTTTGGCCACGGATCCGCGGCCAAACTGAGGAATTGGGCTATGAGCTTTCTGGGCTTTGTTCAGGGAATCTTGGGCCTTTTACTTTTATGCATATTTTCTATTTTTGGCTTCTGTTTCTTTTCCAGATCTTCAGTGAAGATTGGTCTTTTAACCGTTTCATCTTGACTTGCGTTGTCTTGCACCCATATGAACTGGGCTTGACTGAGATCCGTCTAATTGTTGGTCAAAAGTCCCTTTTTCTGTTGTTTTTCACCGTATTTGCTCCAGAAACCTGTATCCTGTAATATGCAACAAACGTGCGTCAAGAGTACCTGTTTATTTATAAAAAAGATAAGAATAGGGGAATGATAAATGCAATATTATGGTCTGAACAAATACCCCCAAACTTACCTTTTGCTCGTCCTCGACCAAACTTATTTTTTTATTCACTACAAAAAACCTAACCGCACTTTCGCAGGGAAACGCGATTGCACTGAGCACGTGCAACAAGCCGTTAAACCTCTAGGTGTCCCTAGTAGGAGGAGTGTTGTCTCCTGAGGGTTTTCAGCGGATTACACCCACAAAATCCTATCAATTCGGCCCATTGACTTTTGTTATCCAATTAGGTCTTCTAACAAGGAATTCTATTATCTTATACTCGTGAATTATCCACCCATATTCTTCACGCTTCCTTATTGTGTAACTTAAGATCATATATGTTATGTAGACCTACTTAGCTTTCGGCATCTCTTAAGTCTTCCTTCTAGGGTTTCATCTCTACTTAGGAATTTTCTATCAACTCTATTAAAGATACAAATTTTATCTTTCATTCCTCTTTCTTATCTAAATTCCAATCACGTACCCCTACGTGTGTGTATAGATCACCCCTACACTTGGAAATTCAATTCAAGCAATCATGCCCTTGTCCATTGTCCAAAGTACTAATTAGTTGGTGAATGAAATTTGCTTACACACCCTTCATGCGACCGTTAATACTTCTTGCGGTACCAACGACCGATTACAAAATGCGTTTGCACTTTAAAGCGTACTTCCTAGTCCTTGCAACACCCAAGGCTTTAGCAGTGACTCCCAAACCAGTTGGTCTAAGGCACTAGGTGATGAAGCACCCTCGCTAAATATTTTTCTATTTTTACAGCCTTAAGTAATCACAAAAACCAGTGTCCATTTTTTTTCTTTATTCACACTTTTTTTTTCTTTTTATTTTCATTGTACTAAGGACTTTAGACAAGAGCATTTCAAGGTCTCTTCTACTATTCCAAATTTCAAGGTGCGTGAATGTGCAAATTGTAGGGTATACATTTTCAGAATTTAGACTTAAGCTAGGAACTATCTTTCAAATTTATACTCTAATAAGAACATCAATATTCTTCCCTTGTTTCGACTTAGCCCAAGAAGTGAACCCAAAATTTGCCTATTTCTAAATAAACTACAAGGCATATACTTTCTACCGTTAAACTTTAAGGAATGTTATTTTTAGGGTTTTTAATTCAGTAAGTCTAAGATCTAGTTGTTCCTAGCTAGTTAACCTTTCTGTCAAACTAAAGTCAATTAGCCAAAATTGAATACATTTATTTTTATAATTTTTGAAATTTTTCAAATTTTTCTAGGTTTTCAAATAAGTATGCAAATGCAAAAATATGTACAAATGAATGCGAAGGAAGAAGACGTACCGAGCATACCCCCAAACTTGAACTTGACAGTGTCCTCACTGTCATGCTAAACCAAGAGGGTCAAAATACCGATACTCCCCTGTTTATTTATTTATAATTTTTTTTTTATTGTTAAGAAAAACAAAAATATATACAAAAAGACCCTCCCCCAAACTTCAATTAAACTATGTTAGACAATACTGCCCAACTTTGCATAGGCCAAAAGTCAACACCAACCATTTGAAAAATTTATCAGTAAAGAATATTGGGTGGTGGAAAAATAAGTTGTGGTGGTCCGCAAAGAATTGGGAAAGATAGAAGTAGTGGTATGGGAGGTGTGGAGGTAAATATACAGGTGATGGTGATGCATTGATACGAGAATGTAAGTGATCAGCAATCAGTGGAGTGTTGGCATTCTCGTACCTTATTAAAAGAAATGGGGGTATTTCAACTTCTAAGGGAGGAAGTTGGCTCACCACAATACCCCCAAGATGTTCCCGTGTGTCCTCTATTGACATGGCATCATCCATCCATTGTGTATGATATTCAATTATGAGGGAACTGATCTCCTCGATGTCCGCCATAGTCCTACCGAAAACTTGCCGCCTATCTTGTAAGACCGTTAAGAGGGCATTCTCTTGCTCGAGGGCTAGAGAGGCCGATATGATAATGGGAAAGGTTTCATTCTCACCTATGTAAGCATATCTAAGGTGAGACGGCAAGGGCGTGAGTTCGAGTTTCGGAGGCGAAAGAATCATTGCGGAATCTACCTCGAACTCAAAGGACTCCAACACAGGTTCGAAATCACTGCAAACAACCGATTCGGATGGTTCTACTGACTCATCCAAAAACTCAAACGACTCATATTCGGGCTGTGAGTCGTCATCATCCAAAAAAGTGAAACATTCATAATCAACATCGGTTGTGTCAACGGTGGTAGGCTCAAGGAGGGACGCACTAGTGGCGTCAAAACTGTTTTCATCAAATAGAAATCTTTCAAGCTCGCAGTCCTCCTGCGTGATTTCGTGAATAGAGCAAACTTCTCATGTACTACTTTTAGGCACGGGGGGCAGACTTCCCATCTTATAAATATTGAACTCACTAGACCTCTTCCCGAAGGATAGAGTCATGGAGCCATTGCGGCAATTTATCACGGCGTTGGAAGTGGCCAAAAATGGTCGACCGAGAATCACCGGAATTTGGTTTATTGGGTTAGCAACAGGTTGTGTATCCATAACAATAAAATCAACGGGGAATATGAACTCCCCAACTTTGATCAACACATCCTCTAGTTGACCCCTTGGATAGGTGATTGATCGATCAGCCATTTGGAGAGTGCAACGAGTGGGTTTCAACTCTCCAACCCCTAATTGTTCGTACACGGAGTAGGGAATCAGGTTAACACTAGCCCCAAGATCTAAAAGTGCTTGATTAATTTTCTTATCCCCAATTGTAATTGAAATCGTAGGACAGCCGGGGTCCTTTCGTTTTTGGGGTAAGGTTTGATGGTGGTTAATTGCATTGCTCACTGCACTAGCCACTAGCACTTTCTTGGGTACTTGAGATGCCTTTCTCTTCGAGGTGCACAAGCCCTTTAAGATTTTCGCGTATGAAGGGACTTGTTGGATAGCATCCAAGAGAGGTATATTTATGCTAACCTGCTTAAAGATCTCCACAATCTTCTCCACTTGTGTATTTGGTTTATTAGGACTCAACCTGTTTGGAAATGGTGCATTCTGAAAATTTGTTGAGTCAAAAGTCTGTGGAGTAGAATGTGGAATAGGAACGGATCCCAGTGTTGATGTGTTCGTGTGGTTAGAAATGGGTCCGTTCGAGTCAGAAGAAGTAGAGCCGTGTGAAGGGTGGAGAATAGGCTCTAAAGAAAAAGGCGAAGAAGGAAGTGAAGAAAATGAAGAAGGGGAAGAAGAACCACCGGCGGGGATGTCATCACTGGTTTCCACATTATTTTGCAACTCTCTTCCGGATCTCAATGTGGTCACCGCATTTACATTGTGATTGTGATATGCGTTTTGTGGGTGACCGGGATTGGGCAATGGTTGAGATGGAAGCTTTCCCTTTTCTCTCTCGCTCAACGCAGCAGTTAATTGTGCAATTTGTGCCTCAATAGATTTGATACTTTGATCGTGTGAGGCATTGTTATTCATTAAAGAGTGCACATAACTTTCAAGTCTTGCTGCGGATTCTGTAGTTTGCTTGAGAAATGCTTCAAGACTTTTCTCGAGCGAGCTAACCTTATCATCATTAGGTTGAACCAAATTGTTCGTTTGATTTGTATAAGGTTGTTGTTGGAAAGGTTGCTGGTTTTGAGTTTGTAAGGGTGCTTGTTGTTGTTGTGGAGGAGGTCTTTGAAAATTATTATTCCCTTGGACTTGTTGATTTTGGTTCCAAGCGAAATTCGGGTGACTCCTCCACCCCTGATTGTATGTCGAAGAGTAAGGATCATTTCTTTGTCGTTGCTGAAATGCAGCATTGACTTGATCCTGTCCTTGAATAGGTGTATTATAAGGACACTCTTCGGTTAAATGCGATGGGTTCGAACAACAAGCACAAACAGTTCGTGTGGGTAGAGTAGGGGCAGGAGAAGACGATGAGATTTTGGTCTCAATGGCTTCTAGCTTTTTCATAAGTGAGGCCATCTCGGCCTTCATAGCTATCGACATATCTATTTGATGTATGCCCGCCCTAGATTGACCAATTGAAGAAGATGATGTGGTCTTGGTACTCTCCCACTGAATTGTTTGCTCACTAAGGTCCTCAAGAAACTGCCAAGCTTCGTCGCTAGACTTGGAGAGAAAATGACCTTGACATATTGTTTCTAGCAACTGCTTCGTTGCTGCGTTCAATCCCTCGTATAATGTTTGGCAAAGTTGCCAATTTTCTATCCCATGATGAGGACATTGAACGAGTAGGTCCTTAAATCTCTCGAAGCACTTCCAAAATGGTTCGGAAGGAAGCTGTGAAAATTGTATGATTTCGTTTCTGATTTTAGCAGTTTTGTGGTGAGGATAGAACTTTTTCAGAAAAGCTCTCACAAACTCGTCCCAATTTCTAATGGAGTGTGATGCGGTGATGTATAGCCACTTCTCGGCTAGGTCACATAAGGTGAAAGGAATGACCCTTAGCCTTATTGCGTCATCACTTAATTGGGTTGTCTTCATCATGGCGCAAACGTTTTGGAATTTATTAATGAAAATATATGCATCTTCGGATTCCAAACCATGAAACTTAGGCAGCATATTGATGAAGTGTGGTTTTATTTCAAAATTATCCCCATTTGCCGGTGGGGGTGAAAGACATGTGGGTAAAGAAGTGCGAACGGGGTAGAAGAGATCCTGGAGCGCAACTCGTGCGGGCGCTACAACAGGCGGTAGATTCGGGTTATTCGCACCTGGCGGAGGTGGAATCATTCCCGTCGGCAAGGTATAGTTGGGGTCGTGTCCCGACATACCTTCGAAAGAATTTGAGGGTGGAGGTAAGAAAGTGGAAGGAGTTTCGACTTCGGTGTCGAAAAGTTCGTTGGTCGGTACCAACGAAACACGGACTAATCGGGCGTTAGTATCCCTAGTCCAAAATGACATACACTAAAGGGTAGTGCAGTCAGAAAAAAGAGAAAAACAGAATGTGGGGGTAAGATAACGTCAGTGAGAAGAAGTGGTGGAATTGAGTTTCAAGTTTCATTAGCGGCAAGTTGCAAGTTTTGAAAAGATTTTTTTATTTTTTATTTTTGTGAGTTTTGCGAGGAGGTTTTTGAAAACGGACTCGTGACACAACTGACTCAACCACACATGCACAATCAGACCTAGATCTAGGGTTGCCTAGGTCTACTAGACAGCTCCTAACTAGGGCTAGAAATAGACCTCGAACCGCCTCTTCACGGACAAATACGGCCAGGTAAGTGGGAAGGAACCACCACTACAGTGGGCCTAATTAAAAACCACTAGCCTAGACACCGCAATGTCGGTTAGGATAAACGGCCGATGCCTACCCTAGTCCTTGTCCTATTGAGCTCGCTGTCCTTAGGTCTGAGTCTAATCTTTTTTAATTAATTGTGGTCGATGCAAAATGCTTAGGTGTTTTCTGGGGTCCTGGGAAGGGTGATGAAATCCCCACCCAATCTGGATTTGGTCAAATAGCCCCTTAGAGTCCGGTTAAATTATGCAAAACAAATAAAAATTCACTTGCAATCAGAATTTTTTAGCGCGGCGCAAAGAAACCTGTAGAGATCTGTTATTTAGAAGGGGGAGAAAGACTCTTTACGCAAAGAAATCCTGCAGAAAGATTTTTACAGAGAGATATATTATAGGTTGCAGAGGAGAGAGAGAAAAATCAAACCAGACAAATTTCGTATGCTGACGTGGCCAGGAAAGCGCGGATCCGCGGCAAGTGGCCCACAAATGCGGCTGAAGCGCGGCAAACTTAGGGTTTCAGGTTCTGCAAAATTTTGTGCTGCTCTGTTGGACAATTTCTTCTCTGTTCCTATATACTAATTTCTGTTTTGGCCTCTGTAAAATTCCAGATCCACGATTCGTTGCTGTTCCTGCAAGATTCAAAAGATACACCCTTCAAACAGATCAAATTTGATAATTTTTATATTTTTTTTTACTTTTTCAGATTTTTATGATTTTTCAAAATTTATATCAACCCGAAAATTCACAAAAAGAAAAATTACGCCGTCCCCGGCAACGGCGCCATTTGATTTGTATAGATTTTACGATCAAAAATATAATTACCGCAATCAAGAAACGGCGTCGCTTCGCAGCTAGCCGGTGAGTGTGGGTCGATCCACAGAGACGGGTAAATTCCTTTAGTGTGTCTTAACGAGTTGATTCTATTTGTAGTTTTGGTTTTATAAAAATCTAGATCTAAAACTTAATTTATCTAATTTAAATTCTTGCTAGGGTTAGGCTTAGAGGAAGTTTTGGAGTTTGATGTTTCCTTCACCGCTTTCAATGCCGTATTTTAGATCCATTAGGTGTTATAGTAATTATCAATAAAGTGGATACGACTCTTTTGGGAAGATGTTTTCTTCCTCTAGATTCGTATCCTTCCTTTATTGTTAATTACCCTAACCCCCATGGAAAACGCGCGCAACCGGCCCTTTATACTGCGGTTCACCGTTACCTCGATGGGTAGGGTGCCGCAGGGAGCGGTTGTGCGCGCATGCATGGAGTTCTTAATGGGTTAGGCATTGAAAGGGGTGAGAGATCTCATCTCTCAACCCTTTCCCTAAGGCTAACCCTAACAAGCGAGGAGACTACTCGCTCATTAGGGGATGAAATAACATTATAATTAAATGAAATAAAAGAAAAACTTACTAATGGTGATGGCTCCCTCCAAACGATAAAGAGCAGATCTGAATGTCACTTCCAGAAATTCTGATTTTTTATTGATTGAAAAGAGGCATACAATTTTTAGATCTAAAATTACAATTTATAGAAAATAGGAAACCTAGGGTTACAGACTCTCGCACATGCAAAATTACTGATTTGCCCACTGGAAATCCTAACATCTGCACCGACGCACCGACGCACCGACGCACCAAAATTCCACCGACACGTGTATTATATGGCCGCGGATCCGCGGCGCCAGGCTGGGTTTGGCCGCGGATCCGCGGCCAAACTGAGGAATTGGGCTATGAGCTTTCTGGGCTTTGTTCAGGGAATCTTGGGCCTTTTACTTTATGCATATTTTCTATTTTTGGCTTCTGTTTCTTTTCCAGATCTTCAGTGAAGATTGGTCTTTTAACCGTTTCATCTTGACTTGCGTTTTCTTGCACCCATATGAACTGGGCTTGACTGAGATCCGTCTAATTGTTGGTCAAAAGTCCCTTTTTCTGTTGTTTTTCACTGTATTTGCTCCAGAAACCTGTATCCTGTAATATGCAACAAACGTGCGTCAAGAGTACCTGTTTATTTATAAAAAAAGATAAGAATAGGGGAATGATAAATGCAATATTATGGTCTGAACAACTAGCCCGATCCCCGCTCTGTCGTTAGTTAAGTAACCTAACGGGTGATGACGGGACCCAGTGGCGAATGCGGATGGCATATACTTACATCATATTTTCGTTCTTTTCTGGTGTGATTAATTGATGGGACTGCGTTGATTCTTATCAATGCAAGGATTAAACAAACCTATATAATGTTGTTGGAACCAAGTTTTTAAAAAACTGATATTACAGACGTTCTCTTTATCTTTGCACAGTGGTATTCGATTATGAATATCCAGCACCTCATTTTACGAGGCAAGGGCCGAGATCCCTTCACCGGGAGTGACCCCTTAGGCAGAAGTTTGCGTCAGCGTAATAACTTCATTATAGTCGATTCTTTTGCTTTGCATCGTGGTATTTAGTTTGGAATATCCTGCAGCTCATTCGACAAGGAAAGAGCCAAGATCCCTTCACCGGGAGTGACTTCTTTAGCAAAAGTTTTCGCCACTATAAATTTGTAAAACCATTCGGTTCCTTCAACGATATCAAGTTCATTACGTTAAAGATTTTTCGCCAAAAACTAGCCGTAACCCTCCGTCATTTCAGATTAGTATTGCTTAGTATTCGTGCTACTTTGTCGTTGTTATTCGCTGAGACATAGTGTGCGATAGCTCTGTAATGCTTTTCTATCGTATGGATATATGGATTGGTTAGGACAGTCATATGACTTTGTTGATTATTCATCAAGAGTCGTGCGGGTGGGTTTAACGCAATCAAGATAATGACGAGTTGAACTTGACTAGGACCTTTTGATTTGTTGATTATTCGTCAAGGTCACTTGGGTCCTAGGGGTAAAAATCACATCGGGAGTTTCAAACATACAGGAAACTTGCCAGGCTTGCGCATACCTTTTGGAGTGTGGTAACTTGAGTGGCTTCCATCAAGTTATCATGCGATGATAGTTGGATCCCGATTCCCACTGATGAGTAGCATTACTCCTCGGGTGATTCCAACTAATTCTCCTTTTGGGTTTGGAGGAGAATTCGAGGAAACGGTGGGAGCCATCCAGATTAGATAAAGTGGTTAACCATTCTGATTTAGGTTAGAGTGCATGCTGAGTGTTTCTTTTCTCTCTCTTTTTTGCAACGACCATGGCCCAACCCTTGACTAAAACTAATGAACCAAGTTAACCGTACCTTCTTAAAACACTTTGGATTTTGGAATGTCATGATGTCGCATATATCATTGCCACTTCTATACCACCTTTGCATTTCTCCAGAACACCCTGTATCACTACGAACATCCACTTCCATTGGATAAATCCATCGTATAGTCACATACGAACTCGAAGGAACTTGTTCCAGAGTCGAGGATGGATTCTGGTTCTGGAGAGATTGAATATGATTATTCGGTTGTCTTTTCCTTTACCTTCTCTCAGGTTGTGAGGGCTCCTAGGATTTGGAGAAGGTACACCTATTGAGCTTATTGGATAGTTTTCCTCCAGACCATAGGCAGGTGCCGAAAGGTAGGGAAGGAAGAAAACCAATTAAGCCTAAGTGTGGGGTACAGAAGGTAATAAGTAAAGACATATAAAGGGATTAGATTAAGGGCACAGAAAATTGCGACCACCATCATTCACAACAAAACCGTGTATACCCCTGCCACTCCCACATCCACTTTGGATTTCTCCATAACACTCCGTATCACTATGGATATCCACTCCTATTTGATATGCCATCGTATAGTTACATACGAACTCGAAGGAATTCGTTCCAGATTCAAGGAAGGTTTCCGGTTCAGGAGAAATATAATAGGATTATTCAGATGTCTTTTCCGATTACCTTCTCTCAGGTTGCGAGGTCTCCTAGGATTAGAAGAGTACACCTATTGCGCTTATTGGATAGTCTTCTTCCAAACCTTAGGCTGGTGCCGAAGGGTGGGGAAGGATGAAAACTAATTAGCCTAAAGAAGGTGTACAGAAGGTAATAAGTAATGACATAATAAAGGGATTGGAGTGAGGGAAGATAAGTGTATGGTTACTGTCATGAATATGGATAGTGAAAGAGGTGTTACTAGGAATATCGGTTAACCCCTTTTGAAACATTTTCATGTTTCAGTTTCACTGTGCGATGTTAATTGAAAACTGTTTTCCCAATTGGAATCTAACTCCAAGGTATGTGTTTACCATATCAGTTTCTCATATCTGTATGTTATTATGGATGGTGAGTGGGAGTAAGATATTGGGAATTGGGAGATTATATCCTCATTATATCGGAATTCGTTGTAATTGGTGATATTTGATGAAATCATCTGGATTTTGTCGGATGTTAAATATTTGGCTTTGAATATCCGTTATTATGCACCAATTTCAAACTGATATATCTGTATGTTTATTTTATAAAGTGAGATATAACTTTTTGATATTATGTCTGTGACATTTACCTATATCAGTTGGTGATTAGGTAAGGTGCATTCAATAGCTGTGTAATTCTTCTTAACCATAGTACAGTTTTCAACCTACAACGCACAGGGTTTGAGTGATTGAACTCAGGGGACTTATACAAAGAATTGTATGTTGTCCAGTGTCCATTAAGACAATGAGGTTGGTACTCATACTATATTCTGTTTACTCATAACTTCTCTAGTTCTAGACAAGTAATTCGTTGAAATAAAAGGTTCTGATTTTGAGAAGTTATAGATATAAGAATAAAGTAGAGAACCATTTGTTGGAAGTATCGGGATTCTTCGAGGAAGTCGAAGATGTAGATACTTGTGTTTGGTATACCGTTGATAATAATGGTTTTGAGAACTTTCTTCTCTTTCAGGTTACTCATATATGGATGCACTCCTAGATGAGTAATGCTCTCTTTCCAGTTGGTTAATATGCACTAAAGACAGCTGCATGATTTTGAATCTGGCTCCAATTAAATTAGTGCTTTTGTTTCTATATTAGATATATATAGAATCAATTTATATCTTAACGATTTAAGGTATAGGGAGTTATCCGGCTGATGCTTAAAACCAGAATCCGGATAAACTCAAGACACGTTTCAGTAATGGTTGTTTGAGGGTTATGCCGGGCTTTGACGAGGGTTAACTTTCTACCATCAGGAAGATTAATATTTATATTTTTCTTGACTCGCCACAGTGTTAGTAAAATGGATTTTTTCAGAAAAACAGAAGTGGGAGTATGGTAGAACTGGAAGTGATTCCAGAACCACAAACGATCACTGAAGATTTAATAGAACCTGAGGATTCAATTAGTTTCGACGATCCATTAGCCACTCCGCAGATTTGGTGGGTAACCTCAGGCACCCGAGAGGTACTTCGGTCTTCTCAGAGACGGTGACAGGGAGGTTCTTGTTTATCTAGACTTGCCATTGCTGCTGTTCTAGACTATGAGACCCGGCAGGAAAATGAGTATAGCGTCGTTCTAAACTAACTTTAGAAGTGCACGTGTATATGACTCTGCCAGAGGGTTGTTGTAGTCAGTGGGAGCAGTGGAAGCATAAAGGGCAAGTAGTTTATGTTTATTTATAGACTAAAGCAGGTATAGCGGAAATAGATCATCTATTTTTGATGTGACAGTCATAGGTTTTGACTTCATCAGAATAGAAGATGGATCTGGTAAGAAAGTAGTAGGGTGTGATGTCCTGGTATTTGGGATGACATGCACATTATGGGAAGTGAAATTCCTATACTAAGATCGGTTATACTGTGGTTGTCACGCAGTTGTTTCTCCACATAGGATATGGATATAATATCATAGTTTCTGGTTACCAGATCTATAGTTTTAGATCTAGATTTGAGAAGTATCCTAATCTGGGTACTTTGACATTATTCTAAAGGTATTTTAGAATGGATGACTCCTGGCATGGTGGTGTACCTGCAGGTAATGGAGTCACCCTCTCTAAAGGTGTCTTACAGACTAAAGGGAAGAGGGAACAGCATGATTAGCATATCACTTGCTTAGGCAATTGAGTTAATCATGAGATATTAAGTACCACACCAGATGTTGTTTTTGCACTAGCTGCAATAAGCAGATATATTAATTCAATCCTGGAGAAACGTTGGGAAACAGTATTGAACATAAATGGATGTTATTGGGAAATGATTACGACAACCTCCTTCGGGAGACGATTATCATTTCAAGCTTCCAAGGTGACCTGGATGGCAAAGTGACTGTCAGAGTTATAGTTTTCCCTCTTCTGAGGGGCAGTATGTTGGATAGGTGGTCCAAGCGGATACTGTGGAAGACATGGTGCAGGATACTGATTAAATTCAGTGGACGATACAGTTTAAGAAGTTTGCTGGATTTGGAGTTCATTTGTGAACCGGGTCCCATCAGATATCCAGACAAATTCTAAGATAGGTATTGTTCATTTCGGGAGATAGCTTTCTCCTTGAAGTTGAGATATAGAGAGATACAGAAAGAAATATTGGAGCGGATCCACCCACTAAGGCTATTTCTCGAACACAATAGTTTCGCAAACGGGATTTGCGAAACTGATTAGTAGAGAAGTTGGGTGTTCGGTATCACACAGGCTGTGAGTATGCGACATCGCAATAATTAGCCTTAAGTGCAAGTGGAATATTGTTGGTGTTGGCTATAGTGCCCTCAAGGCAATTATCATAGTCGCGGACTTGTGATTATGATGATTGAGTGAGGACCTATACCGATAAAACAGTCTTACTCAAGATGATAATATGCTATCTGGTTTGTCTTTATCATCATGTATGTGTTGATAGAGCCCATAGGATTCTTGCTTGACTGCCAGCATTATGATGGCGATCATATATATAGGAGATAGGGTCTATAAGCACATCCTTAAATGTCCCTAGTCGTAGGAGTATCGAGACCGGGTATCGATACTCCAGTGTAGACTAGTGTATACTGATCGAGACCCCGACGAGGGGCGGTATCCAGGTCTCACAAGCCATTGGTGTTAGTTTGTTCACCTAAGATAGTATACAGGTGCTCATTGGGTTATGAGTACACTGGACGGACTCGCAGGGAACCTGCTAGTAGGTATTATACCTATTGTCAGATAGCAGTTCCCAGGTGACATGTGTACAGGTTAGTCTGTTGACCTGAGATCGTCATTTGTCTCGTGTAAGTTCCCACCGTGCTTTGATTACTACCCTACCACGGCTCAAAGGAGTCGTGCAAACAGGTTTTGGGTACAGTCCTGAGCCACATGGAGGCAATGATCGAATCGTCGGGGATTCGTCTCTCTCGGTATTGGGGGTTGATGTCGCGTTGTGTATGGATGGCCATCACCATAAATCCGTGGCCACGGTGGATGAGAATTACCGATCCAGGATCGATAGTTTCTCAGGTGGTGATGGGTTTCATACCGACACTAAATATCGCGTTGTTGGGGGTCTGACTTTATCCAGCCCCCCAGACTCGATATGCGATACTCTTAGACGAACAGACCGGACTGTACGGATATTGTCACTGTCAGGCTCAGTAGGGGTTCAGGATGAGTTTGCTCGTCGGCCTCCCTTTTCGCTCAATACTTGGGTAGCCGTTACGTACAGCTAGTGCCGCTGACGTGCTTGTGGTTAAACCCACTCCCAAAGTATTGACGATTCTTTAGAGTTACACACAGAGGGTTTTCACGGTTCAGGCGATATGGTGTACATGAGGTATGTTGATACATACAGGTGTCCGATTAAATATGTGCACATGCTGCGCAGACTTTAATCGGACGGTTGATAATACTAGCGGCTTAGGATTAAGCCAGATTATTAAATCAGTTTTTTGATTTAATAATTTACATAAGTATTTATATATATGTATTCTAGTATTATTGTTCGCTATTTATTTTCTCTCTTGGCTATTCGTATTTTTGTACGAATACGCGTATATGTATTTCGATACATGTACCGGGAAGTATTCCGTATTTTATACGGAATAGCTTCTAGAAGATGCCACCTCATTATTGATTTTTAGAAAATCATTTTCTTTTGAATGAGGTGGAAAAGGTGACATGAGTCAAGGCATGGGTCAAAGCATGGATTCAAAGTATGGTTGCATTTGTTTAATGGTAATTGGAAATGATATTTTTTTATGTGAAGGAGATGAGAGAGAAGAGGGGGGCCGGCCACTATTTGGTGGAGGTGGGGGTTCATTTCATTTTGTGAGATTACACTAGCTCTCTATCACTCTCTCAATTTACACACCAAAAAAAAATACTTAGCCAATTTCCTTAGTTCATGCCTTTGATCATCACCTCATTCATCTTGTATGGATGCTCTCTTGAGCTCATGGGTAGAGAGAAAATTGTAGTGACACTTTCATGCCCCCCCACTCTCCATCGCTAGCGACTTTGGAGCGTAGGTTAACTCGTTTGTCGAGGTTGGAGCTTGCACCGTTTCCCTCGGGTGGATCATCGGAGATGAAGGAAGACTGACAACCAAACTTCGTCAAAGAACCGCTAGGAGCTTGGAATGAAGACCGAAGGACTCGGATCAACTCGGTATAACGATTCTAACTCTTAGTTAGTTTGTTAGTTTAGGGTTTAAGGTCGACCCGGGATTCGGGTAGCGGTAGCTCCAGTTTAGAAATTTTTGTTCCGCATTTTGGCCGCGTTTCGATGGCCGGGGCGCTGCCGTGACCCTTCATGGTATCAGAGCCACCCTTTAAACCCCTTACTAGCTTGTTTAAACGTGCTTAAAAGATCGATCGACGGAAATTGCCAAAATCACGATCTCATTTTTGTGTTTGCTGTCGATTTTCAAAAGTGTTCAAAAAATTATTTCCAGAGGCTTAAAAATCCGTGCAGGTGATTTTATGGGTACAGAAAAAAATTTGGGCTTCTGATTCCTCCAAATCGCCGCGGAACTGCCGCACTTACCCCCTATTGGCGGCGAATCCGCGTCCGTTTAGTGGCGACGGGCTTCGAAATTTTTCCTGTTGCCCCCTGACTTGGAACTGTGATTTTTGTAATATCCTGTTTTGGCCCAGGTTTCTGTGCAGTGTTGGTTTTGCTATTGGGGCCAATTTGGAACTTAGTCGATCGATATTTTAAGCGTGCGTTTGACAGTACATACATTATAATCTGCGATCGTGAATGTCATTTGATCGGTAAACCCGTCTAATTGCTATATGTTCCTTTAGACGGGTTTGCGAACGTGACATTCACGTTGATGTTCTGTTGGATCGTCGTGGTGGATAGCCATGGTGAAATGTTAGTACAATTTTATTTATTTTGTACATTTGATATTGCGGGGCGAGCGTTCGACATGTGGACTGCCATCACTGCCAGTTTGTATATTATTCTTTTGGGGCACAACCGGGTTGAGGTCGATGTCACCCTTGTATATTATTTTCTTTTTTGTACTAGGATTACCCCGCGGTGGAGTGCACGAATAGCCGGATTCTAGAGGGCAACTGGTCCGCATCTCATGGTGTTGGGACGGAGGGGACCTTACTCTAGAATTGGCGGGCTATTCGCCGCACTCGTAGAGGGTATAGGTTCACCCAAGAGGGGTGCTCAAGTTACCGGATTCCGTGAAGTGCTGGGTGGTTCATTCACGTTGCTGAAGGGGGCTGCCTCGCTTCTGGTTTTGCGGGTAGCTTGCCGCGCTTGTAGGGGTCTAGGTTTCATTGCATAGGCTATCCACACGAAAGGGAACGTCGGGTCTCACTTGCGGCTCAAGTGAAACCCGAGGCTCCAGATTATCCACCATTCTGTGTTGTTTCTGTGATGTTGCTTTATATTATGCCTTGGACGAATGTTATATATATATTTATATATATTATTAGATGTTGTATATGTTTTGCACCCGCGCTAGTCCAGTCCCCGCTCTGTCGTTAGTTAAGTAACCTAACGGGTAATGACAGGACCCAGTGGCGAATGCGGATGGCATATACGTACATTTTATTTTCGTTCATTTCTGGTGTGATTAATTGATGGGACTGCATTGATTCTTATCAATGCAAGGATAAAACAAACCTATATATATGATGTTGTTGGAACCAAGATTTTAAAACTGACATTACAGATGTTCTCTTTTGCTTTGCATCGTGGTATTCGATTGGGAATATCCTGCACCTCATCGACGAGGCAAGGGCCGAGATCCCTTCATCGGGAGTGACCCCTTGAGTAAAAGTTTGCGTCAACGTAATAACTTCACTATAGTCGATTACTTTTGCTTTGTATCGTGGTATTCAGTTTGGAATATCCTGCACCTCATTCTACGAGGAAAGAGCCGAGATCCCTTCACTGGGAGTGACCTCTTCAGCAAAGGTTTTCGCCACTATATATTTATAAAAACCACTTGGATTCCATCAATGAGATCAAGTTCATTACGTTAAAGGTTTTTCATCAAGAACCAGCCGTAGCCCTCCGTCATTTCAGATAGGTATCTCGTAGTATTCGTGCTATGTACGTTGGTCTCTATCAAGGCATAGTATACGGTAGCTACGTGATACGTGTCTGTAGCATGGATATATGATTATCTAGGACAGTCACAAAGTCACGTTGGTCTCTATAAAGGGCTTGTGCGGGTGGGTTTAGATTAATCTTGGATAATGACGGGTTGAACTTGACTAGCGACTTATGGCACGTTGGTCTCTATCATGGCCATGAAGTCGTTAGGGGTAAAAATCATATCGGGAGTTTCAAATATACAGGAAACTTGCCAGGCTTGCGCATACCTTCTGAAGTATAGTAACTTGAGTGGCTTCCATCAAGTTATCATACGATGATAGTTGGATCCCGATTCCCACTGATGAGTAGGATTACTCCTCGGGTGATTCCGACTAATTCTCCTTTTAGGTTTGGAGGATAATTCGAGGAAACAGTGGGAGCCATCCAGATTAGATAAAATGATTAACCATTCTGATCTAGGTTAGAGTGCACGCTGAGTGTCTCTTTTCTCTCTCTCTCTCTCTGGCTGCGACTATGACCCGGCCTTTGACTAAAACTCATGAAACCAAGTTTAACGAACCTTCTTAAAACACATTGGCTTTTGGAATGTCACGGTGTCGCATATATCATTGCCACTTCTATATGACCTTTACATTTCTCCATAACATCCCGTATTACTACGAACATCCACTTCTATTGGATAAATCCATCGTATAGTTACATACGAACTCGAAGGAACTTTTTCGAGGATGGATTCTGGTTCTGGAGAGATTGAATAGGATTATTCGGTTATCTTTTCTCTTTACCATCTCTTTGGTTGTGAGGGCTCCTAGGATTAGGAGAGGGTACACCTATTGAGCTTATTGGATAGTCTTCCTCCAGACCATAGGCAGGTGCTGAACGGTAGGGAAGGAAGAAAACCAACAAGCTTAACTGTGGTGTACAGAAGATAATAAGTAAAGACATATAAAGGGATTAGAATAATGGCAAAGGAAATTGTGATCACCATCATTCACGACAAAGACCGTGCATAACCCTGCCACTCCTACATCCACTTTTCTTTTCTCTAGAACACTCCGTATCACTACGGATATCCACTTCCATTGGATAAATCCATAGTATAGTTACATACGAACTCGAAGAAACATTTTCGAGGATGGATTCTGGTTCAGGAGAAATAGAATAGGATTATTCAGATGTCTTTTCCCAATACCTTCTCTCAGGTTGCGAGGGCTCCTAAGATTAGGAGAGTACACCTATTACGCTTATTGGATAGTTTTCTTCCAAACCTTAGGCTGGTGCCGAAGGGTAGGGAAAGAAGAAAACCAATTAGCCTAGAAGAAGGTGTACAGAAGGTAATAAGTAAAGAAATAATAAAGGGATTGGAGTGAGGGCAGGTAAGTATATGGTTACTGTCGTGAATAAGGATAGTGGAAGAGGCATTACTAGGAATACCCGGTTACCCCTTCGAAACATTTTCATGTTTTAGTTTTACTGTGCGATGTTAATTGAAAACTGTTTTCCCAATAAGAATCTAACTCCAGGGTATGTATTTACCAGATCAGTTTCTCACATCTGTATGTTATTACAGATGGTGAGTGGGAGTAAGATATTGGGAATTGGGTGATTAGATCCTCATTATATCAAAATTCGTTGTAATTGGTGATATTTGAGGAAGTCATCTGGATTTTGCCGGACGGCAAATAATTGGTTTTGAATATCCGTTGTTATGCACCAATTTCAAACTGATATATCTGTACATTTATTTTATAAAGTGAGATATAACTTTTTGAAATTATGTCTGTGACATTTACCTATATCAGCTGGTGATTAGGTAAGGTGCATTCAACGGCGGTGTAATTCTTCTTAACCATACTACAGTTTTTCAACCAACGACGCACAGGATTTAAGTTGTTGAACTCAGGGGACTTATACAAAGTATTGTATGTTGTCCGGTGTCCATTAGGACAATGGGGTTAGTACTCGCACTGTATTCTGTTTACTCATAACTTCTCTGATTCTAGACATGTATTTCGTTGAAATGCAAAGTCCAGATATTGAGAAGTTTTAGGTATAAGAATAAAGTAAAGAACCATTTGTTGGAAGTATCAGGATTCTTTGATGAAGTCGAAGATATAGATACTTGTGTTTGGTATTCCGCTGATAGTAATGGTTTTGAGAACTTGCTTCTCTTTCGGGTTACTCATATGTGGATGCACTCCCAGATGAGTAATGCTGATTATCCTGTTTCCATTTGGTTGATATGCACTAGAGACTGCTGCATAATTTTGAATCTGGTTCTGATTAAATTAGTGCTTTTTTCTATATCAGATATATATAGAATCAATTTATATCTTGACGATGTTAAGCTATAGGGAGTTGTCCGGCTGATGCTTAAAACCAGAATCCGGATAAACTCAAACCACGTTTCAGTAATGGCTGTTTGTGGGTTATACCGGGCTTTGACGAGGGTTAACTTTCTACCATCAGGAAGATCAATATTTACATTGTTCTTGACTCGCCACGGTTTTAGTAAAATGGATTTTTTCAGAAAAACAAAAGTGGGAGTATGGTAGAACTGGAAGTGATTCCAGAACCACAAACGATCACTGAAGATTTAATATAACCTAAGGATTCAATTAGTTTTGACATTCCATTAGCCACTCCGCAGATTTGGTGGGTAACCTCAGGCACCCGATAGGTACTTCGGTCTTCTCAGAGACGGTGACAGGAAGGTTCTTGTTTACCCAGACTTGCCATTGCTACTGTTCTAGACTATAAGACCCCTCAGGAGGATGAGTATAGAGTCATTCTAAACTAGCTTTAGAAGTGTACGTATATATGACTCTGCCAGAGGGTTGTTGTAGTCAGTGGGAGCAATGGAAGCATAGTAGGCAAGTAGCTTATGTCTATTTATAGACTAAAGCAGGCATAGCAGAAATAGATCATCTAATTTTGATATGACAGTCATAGGCTTTGACCTCATCAGAATAGGAGATGGATCTGGTAAGAAGGTAGTAGAGAGTGATGTCCAGGTATTGGGATGACATGCACTTGATAGGAAGAGATATTCCTATACTACGATCGGTTGTACTATGGTTGTCACAAATTTTTTTCTCCACAAAGGATATGGATGTGATATCAGGGTTTCTGGTTACTAGATCTATGGTTTTAGATCTAGATTTGAGAAGTATCCTAATCTGGGTATTTTGACATTAAATGGACGACTCCTGGCATGGTGGTCTATATACAGGTGATGGGGTCAACCTCTCTAAAGGTGTCTTACAGACTAAAGGGGAGAGGGATCTACATGATTAGCATATCACTTGCTTAGGCAATTGAGTTAATCATGAAATGTCAAATACCACCCCAGATATTTTTTTTGCACTAGCTGCAATAAACATATATTAATCCAATCTTGGAGAAACATTGGGAAGCAGTTATTGAACATAAATGGATGTTCTAGGGATATGATAACAGCAGCCTCTTTCGGGAGACGGTTGTCATTTCAGGCTTCCAAGGTGACCTAGATGACAGAGTGTCTGTCAAAATTATAGTTTTTCCCTCTTTTGAGGGACAGGTGGTCCAAGCGAATACTGAGAAAAAGCATAGCTCGGGATACTGATTAAATTCAGTGGACGATACAGTCTAAGAAGTTTGCTGGATTTGGAGTTCATTTGTGAACTGGGTCCCATCAGATATCCAGGAAAATTCTAAGATAGGTATTGCTCATTTCAGGAGATAGCTTTCTCCACGAAGTTGAGATTAAGAAAGATACAGAAAGAAATATTGGAGCGGATCCACTCACTGAGGCTATTTGTCGAACACAATCATTTTCGCAAACGGGCTTTGCAAAACTGATTAGTAGAGAAGTTGGGTGTTCGGTATCACACGGGCTGTGAGTATGCGACATCGCAATAATTGGCCTTAAGTGCAAGTGGGAGATTGTTAGCTATAGTGCCCTCAAGGCAATTATCATAGTCGCGGACTTGTGATTATGATGATTGAGTGAGGACCTATACCGATAAAACAGTCTTACTCAAGATTATAGTATACTATCTGGTTTGTCTTTATCATCATGTACGTGTTGATAGAGCCCATAGGATTCTTGCTTGACTTCCAGCATTACGATGGCAATCATATATGTGGGAGCTGGGGTCTATAAGCACATCCTTAAATGTTCCTAGTCGTAGGAGTATCGAGACCGGGCATCGATACTCCAGTGTAGACTAATGTATACTGATCGAGACCCCGACGAAGGGTGGTGGCCAGGTCTCACAAGCCATTGGTGTTACTTTGTTCACCTAAGATAGTATACAGGTGCTCATTGGGTTATGAGTACACTGGACGGACTCGCCGGGAACCTACTAGTTGGTATTATACCTATTGTCAGATAGCAGTTCCCAGGTGATCGCCATCATAATGCTGGCAGTCAAGCAAGAATCCAGGATAATGCTGGCAGATGACGATCCAGGATCGATAGTTTCTCAGGTGGTGATGGGTTTCATACCGACACTAAATATCGCGTTGTTGGGGGTCTGACTTTATCTACCCCCCCAGACTCGATATGTGATACTCTTAGACGAACAGACCGGACTGTACGGATATTGTCACTGTCAGGCTCAGTAGGGGTTCAGGATGAGTTTGCTCGTCGGCCTCCCTTTTCGCTCAATACCTGGGTAGCCGTTACGTACAGCTAGTGCCGCTGACATGCTTGTGGTTAAACCCACTGTCAGAGTATTAACGAGTCGTTAGAGTCCCACAAAGAGGGTTTTCACGGTTCAGGCGATATGGTGTACATAAGGTATGTTGATACATACAGGTGTCCGATTAAATATGTGCACATGCTGCGCAGACTTTAATCGGACGGTTGATAATACTAGCGACTTAGGATTAAGCCAGATTATTAAATCAGGTTTTTGATTTAATAATTTACATATGTATTTATATATATGTATTCTAGTACTATTGTTCGCTATTTATTTTCTCTCTTGGCTATTCGTATTTTTGTACGAATATGCATATATGTATATCGATACACGTACCGGGAAGTATTCTGTATTTTATACGGAATAGCTTCTAGAAGATGCCACCTCATTATTGATTTTTAGAAAATCATTTGCTTTTGAATGAGGTGGAAAAGGAGACATGAGTCAAGGCATGGGTCAAAGCATGGATTCAAAGTATGGTTGCATTTGTTTAATGGTAATTGGAAATGATATTTTTTTTGTGTGAAAGAGATGAGAGAGAAGAGGGGGGCCGGCCACTATTTGGTGGAGGTGGGGGTTCATTTTATTTTGTGAGATTACACTAGCCCTCTCTCACTCTCTCATTTTACACACCAAAAAAAAATACTTAGCCAATTTCCATAACTCATGCCTTTGATCATCACCTCATTCATCTTCTATGGATGCTCTCTTGAGCTCATGGGTAGAGAGAAAATTGTAGTGACACTTTCATGCACCCCCACTCTCCATCGCTAGCGACTTTGGAGCGTAGGTTACCTCGTTTGTCGAGGTTGGAGCTTGCGCCGTTTCCCTCGGGTGGATCATCGGAGATGAAGGAAGACCGGCAACCAAACTTCGTCAAAGAACCGCTAGGAGCTTGGAATGAAGACCGAAAGACTCGGACAACTCGGTATAACGATTATAACTCTTAGTTAGTTTGCTAGTTTAGGGTTTAAGGTCGATCTGGGATTCGGGTAGTGGTAGCGCCAGTTTAGAAATTTTTGTTCCGCATTTTGGCCGCGTTTCGATGGCCGGGGCACTGCCGTGACCCTTCAGTTGGCTATAGTGCCCTCAAGGCAATTATCGTAATCGCAGGCTGGTGATTAAGTTGTTTGAGAGAGGACCTATACCGGTAGAACACTCTTACTCGAGATGATAGTATGCTATCCGGTTTGTCTTTATCATCATGTACATGTTGATAGAGCCCATAGGATTTTTTCCTGACTACTAGCATTATGTTGGCGATCATATACATGGGAGCTGGGGGTCTATAAGCACATCCTTAAATGTCCCTAGTCGTGGGAGTGTCGACACTGGGCATCAATACTCCAGTGTAGACTAGTGTATACTGATCGAGACCCCGACGAGGGGCGGTGGCCAGGTCTCAAAAGCCATTGGTGTTAGTTTGTTCACTTAAGATAGTATACAGGTGCTCATTGGGTTATGAGTACACTTGACGGACTCGCCGGGAACTTGCTAGTTGGTATTATATCTATTGTCAGATAGCAATTCCCAGGTGACATGTGTACAGGTTAGTCTGTCGACCTGAGATCGTCATTTGTCTCGTGTGAGTTCCTACTGAGCTTTGATTACTACTCTACCACGGCTCAAAGGATTCATGCAAACAGGTTTTAGTTGGGTACAGTCCCGAGCTACATGGAGGCAGTGATCGGATCGTCGGGGATTCGTCTCTCCCGGTAGTAGGGGTTGATGTCGCGTTGTGCACAGGTGGCCATCACCAGAAATTCATGGCCACGGTGGACGAGAATTACCGATCCAGGATCGATAGTTTCTCAGGTGGTGATGGGTTTTATGCGGACACTAAATGTCGCGTTGTTAGGGATCTGACTTTATCCACCCCGTAGACTCGATATGTGATACTCTTAGACGAAAATACCAGACTGTACGGATATTATCACTGTCAGGCTCAGTAGGGGTTCAGGATGAGTTTGCTCGTCGGCCTCCCTTTCGCTCAATACCTGGGTAACCGTTACGTACAGCTAGTCCTCCTGACGTGCTTGTGGTTAGACTCACTGCCAGCGTATTGAAGAGTCTTTAGAGTCCCATACAGAGGGTTTTCACGGTTCAGGCGATATGGTGTAGATGACGTATGTTGGTACATACAGATGTCTGATTAAATATGTGTACAGGCTGCACAGACTTTAATCGGACGGTTGATAATACTAGCGGCTTAGGACTGAGCTGGATTATTAAATCTGGTTTTTATTTAATAATTTATATATATATATATATGTATTATAGTATTATTGTTCACTATTCGTTTTCTTTCTTGGCTATTTGTATTTTGGTATGAATACTTGTATATGTATTTTGATACATGTACCGGGTTGTATTCCGTATTTATACGGAATACCTTCTAGAAGTTGACACCTCATTTGTATGATTTTCCTTTTTTGGAAATTCATTTGTTTCACAAATGAGGTGGAGGAGTGAGGTGGCATGAGCATGGGCATGGACATGTGGAGAAGCATGGGTCTTGATTTGTTTATTGCAAAAGGAAAAGTGATATTTTTGTGTGTGGATTATTGAGAGGGGGGGGCAACCACAATTTTTCGGGGGGTTGCTGATTTGTATTCTCCACTAGATTTCTTCACTTGCTTCATGGTTCATTACGCTCTTATTCTCACTTCAACACTTGGCCATTTCTTGAGTTGCTCATGTCATATGTTTCCTCACCTCATTCATCTTCTTGAGTTGCTCTATTGAGCATATGTGATGAGAGAAAATTATAGTGACACATTCCTACACCCCTACTCTCCATTGCTAGCAACCTTAGAGCGTCAGTTGTCTCGCTCAACGAGGCTAAAGCTTGCGCCGTTTCCCTCAGGTGGATCATCGTAGATGGAGGAAGACCGGCAACCAAATTCGATCAAGGAGCCACTAAAAGCTTGGGGTGATGGTTGAAGACCGAAGGACACGGATCAACTCAGTATAACCATCTAACTTCTTATATATAGCTTGCTAGTTTAGGGTTTAAGGTAGATCCGGGCATCGGGTAATGGGAGCGCCGGTTTAGTAAATTTTTTTCCGCATTTGGCCACGGTTTGATGGCCGGGGCGCTGCCGTAACCCAACAGTATACAGGTGCTCATTGGGTATGAGTACACCGGACGGACTCGCCGGGAACATGCTATTTGGTATTATACCTATTGTCAGATAGCAGTTCCCTGAGGACATGTGTACAGGTTAGTCTATCAACATGAGATCGTCATTTGTCTCGTGTGAGTTCCCACTGTGCTTTGATTACTACCGTACCATGGCTCAAAGGAGTCGTGCAAACAGGTTTTAGTTGGGTACAGTCCCGAGCTACATGGAGGTAGTGAGCGCATCGTCAGGGGATTCGTCTCTCCCGGTATTAGGGGTTGATGTCACGTTGTGCATGGGTGGCCATCACCAGAAATCCTTGGCCAGGGTAGTCAAGAATTACTGATCTAGGATCGGTAGTTTCTTAGGTGGTGATGGGCTTCATACCGACACTAAATGTCATGTTATTAGGGGTCTGACTTTATCCACCACCTAGACTCGATATGCGAAACTCATAGACGAACGGACCAGACTATACGGATATTGTCACTGTGGGGTTTCAGGATGAGTTTGCTCGTCGGCCTCCCTTTCGCTCAATACCTGGGTAGCCGTTACGTACAGCTAGTGCCGCTGACGTGCTTGTGGTTAAACCCATTGCCATTAGAGTCCCACACAGAGGGTCTCCCTGCTTCGGGCGAACCGATGTAGAGACCGTATGGTTTTACGGCAAGGTTCGATCACATACGTGTACTTGTGCACGGATGATGTTCGGACGGATAATAATAGTGGGCTTTAGTTTAAGCCAGATCCTAGTATTATATTGTTGGATTATTTTTGTCTCTTTGTATTCGCATTCTTCGGAATATGGATGCGGGTATGTATATACGGTTGAGGGGTATTCTTGTAATTTATTACAAGATTACTTTTAGAAGATTACGCCTCATCATGGTTTAGACCTTTTTGGATTAAAAGGTTATTGAGGTGTAGGATGAGGTGTTTATTGCATTTTTGTGGCATGGCTAATTAGTGACCATGGTTACTATTCTAGCATGCTTAGGGTTTTTTGTTTGTTGTGAGATTATGTTAACTTGAGATATTTTTTGTTGACTAAGATATTTTGGAGACATGGACATTTATGTGATGGCTCCATTATTTCTTATCACACTCACACAACAAACAAAAATAACAAGCCATTATTCATTTTCTTTTTCTCTCTCTTGAGTTGCTCTCAACACCTCATTCTCATGGCATCTTCATCTTCCTCTATCTCCACCCAAACCCTCTCATGAGTTGAGAATCCTTAGGTGTCTTGAGACAAATTAATCCTTAATCACTCTCGACTTCATCTATGGTATCTAGAGTAGTGATCTAGGTGCCCTAGTTGCCTCGGATATGAGGTTGGAGCTCGTTGCATAGACTCTCGGGTGGATCATCTTCGATGGAGGGAGACCGGAGATCAAGCTTGATCAAGGAAGCCCCTAGGAGCTTGGGATGATGGTTGAAGACCGAAGGACACAAATCTATTTGGTATAACTATTCTAACTCCTTTGCATGTTTTGTTATCTAGAGCTTATAAGTAGATCAGGGTAATTGGTTGTGGTAGCGCCATATTTTATAAATTTTTGTTCCGCATTTGGTCACGGATTGATGGCCAGGGCGCTGCCGTAACCCAACATGGTATCAGAGCCACTCCATAAGCCTTATTTAACTCATTGCGATATTAGAAATCCGCCGTTTTTTTCGTGCAAAAACTGCCGACAAAAACAGTTCCGAAAACTGAAAGTTTGAGATGTTTGCACACCACGTGGGCTCACGGTTTGAATTGAGAAGCCGAGGGGTGGTGCATGGGTACCCCGGGGAACTCCCGGGGGGACCGAACGGCTGGAACCACTCCCCAAGACCACCATATGGTGGTCTTGACGGTGGGGACCCGAAATTACCCCACCTTGGTCAGTTTCGGGTCTGCCTCACCCCTGGCCACCTCATAGTAGCCTCGGGGGTGGGGTACCCCCTCTATGCCCCCCGACTTGAAGTTAATTTTGTAGGGTTCCTTAGGACGGCCGCTGGGTATCGGGAGGCATCAACCATGCCGTTTTCAAAAAATAGGCACGCTAAAGAACCCTAACCTAGAATCTTAACTGAGAATTGGACGAATCATGCATGTAAACATCTTTACATCTAAGTGAACAAGGAATACAACCTTTGTAGACCGGTCCTTTACTTTAATAGCTCCGTGTAGTAGCCCATTCGCTCCAAGTACTGAACTCCCGGACTCTAGAAAAGCTCCACAAGATGAAAGGAACAAGCTTGCTAGAAGTCTTCGAGGCCGAAGATGATCTACATCGAGGAGACACCAATTCAAGCTATCTCTTCACTAATATGGATTTAATGAAGCAAAAACCCTAAACTAAATGGCTAGTCTAGTAGAGGATGATGAAGTAGGATTTTTTCTCACTTTAGAAATTATTTTCTCACTAATTTTCTTCACCTCCCAAAAAGGTAGGGAGCTTGAGGAAGGAGATGAAGAAAAGCAACCATGGAATGAAGCAAGTATAGAATGAATCTCATGAGTGAGAATAGCAACCATGGGTGTGATTTTATCTCGTACTAACTCTTGTAAAGACTAAACCATGGCTAATGATAATGGTTGAGTTAATAAATATCTCAAGTAAGACAAAATTAGTGGACTAAGTCAATGGGTTCTACAAGCTTCCACTAAGTATCAACCATGACTAATTTCCAACTAATATTGATTTACTTTAAATAAATAAACCCTACATTATTATAAGCGTGGTGTGAGTCTCATACACCCATGTTGCATGTAGCAACAAGCATGACACATTAATATATATCACATATATATTAAGTGTACATACAAGTGAGAAAAAGAAATGCTTAAGTGAGCTAATATTAGTTAATGTAAATTAATATATCAAATATATAATTATACATTAAATTATTAAATCAACACTTGATTTAATAATCCGGCTATATCACATACAACCAACTAATATCAAATGTATTAACTTATCGAATCAACACTTGATTCGACAGCCCGGCTATATCATATATAACCAATCGATATCACATATCGCGAGAATAGAATACGGTATCACATATACGTATTAATCTCGGTCCCGCACATATCACATATATGCTCCTACTTCGTTTCGCCTGAGCCAGGAAACCTCTGTGTAGGACTCTAAAGACTCATCAATACGTCGGCAGTATGTGGTGATCATATCAGTCACCCACAAGCCGCAGGCGGTCTGCTAAACGTAAAGGCCACCCGGGTATTGAGTGATCAGAAGATCAACAAGCAAGCCTACTCATACTCCTATGAATCCAATCAGTAACACTACCGTACAGTCCGGTCTCTTCGTCTGATATGTCGCATATCATAGCCTGGGAGTGGTAAACGTCAGACCCTAATAGCCTAATAAGTCATGCCGATATGAGGCCCATAACAATTCGAGAAACTACTGATAATACTTACCAGTAAATCCCAGCAACCCTGTCCAGGGATTTCCTGTTATGGCCAATCGAGCATAGCACAACATCAACCCCCAATACCGGGAGAGATGAATCCCCTCCTATCGCTCATTGCCTCCATGTGACTCGGGACTGTACCCAAAAACCACCGTTTTTCACGATCTCTTGAACGTGGTAAGGTGGAAATCAAAGCACAGTGGGAATCACACAAGACTCTATGACGATCTCAGGTCGACAGACTGACCTGTACCAGTGTCACCTGAGAACTGCTATCTGACGATAGGTATAATACCATCTACGAGTTCTTGGCGAGTCAGTCCAGTGTACCCAGTCTCCACTGAGCTCCCGTATACCATCTCTGATATCAAACACCAATGGATATGGAATCATCTATATCCCATCACATGGGTCGAGAAGCGTATACGCTAGTCTACTCTGGAATATCGATGCCCCATCTCGATACTCCCACGACTAGGAATATTTGAAGGATGTACTTATCGACTACCTCTGCCCTACTAGTATGATCCGCATCATGATCCTGGTAGTCAAGTACTCATCCTAAGGGCTTTATCAACATGTAATAGAAAGACAATAAGAGTACATGTTAAGATAAAGAGCAACCAGATAGCGTACTATCATGTCGAGCAAGAAAGTCCTCCCTATATATGTCCAAGCATCCACTATAATATACATCACATGTACAATAATGGTCTCTAGGGCATACATATAACTAACAATCTCCCACTTGCACTAAGGCCATTTGTTGTAGTATCTCATACTCAACGTCCGATAGAAGTCTTTCTCTGGAAAGGCCTCTGTGAGTGGATCTGCTGTGTTATCCTTCGTGTCAACTCTCCTTACCTCGATCCCTTAGAGATCAACCATCTCCATGATCAGGTGATACTGTCCTCAGAATATGTCTGGATCGCTGATGGGACCGTCGTTCCTAGGTCAAAGTCACAACTCAATTGTTGTCACAATAACAATTATTGGACGCTCAATGGTAGGAACCATGTTCATCTCATGAAAAGAAATATCCAGACATACACTTTGGTAGTATCTTTGGTAGCGATGTATTCATCCTTTATAGTCTAGTATGCCACGGTATCTAGCTTGGAACTTTTCCAACATACCGTTCCTCCATTGAGGGTAAAGACAAATCCCATGACTGACTTTCAGTCGTCCTTATCACTCTGGAAGCTTGAATTGGTAAAGGACTCCCACCGGAGTTCACCGTTACAAAAAACCAAGAACAATTTTTAAGTGTTTCTTAAGTACTTAAGAATGTCCTTCACAGCAGTCCAGTGATTCTCCCAAGATCCGATTGATTCCTGATCACTACACTTAATGAGTCAGCTACATCTGGTCTGGTACATAACATTGCATACATGATAGAGCCTAGTGCCATAGCATAGGATATCCCTTGCATGCGAGCTCTCTCCAAATCTGTCTCGGTAGACATCTTTTTGGAGAGAGTGATTCATGAGTAAGTGTTGGAGATAGTGCCCTCAGAGTCAATTATTGGATCACAGGCACGTGATTGCAATGATTGAGGGAGGACCTATCCCAGGAGGACAGTCTTACTCGAGATGATAGTATGCTATCTGGTTTATCTTTATCATCGTGTACTGCTTTAGGTGACCTGACACGTCGCTATTACACGTTGATAGAGCCCCTAGGATTCTTGCTTGACGACCAGCAGTATGATGGCGATCATATACGTGGGAGCTGAGGTCTATAAGCACATCCTTAAAAGGTCCCTAGTCGTGGGAGTTTCGAGACTGGGCATCGATACTCCATTAGTAGACTAGTGTATACAGTCGAGACCCCGACGAGGGGCGGTGGCCGGTCTCACAAGCCACTGGTGTCAGTTGGTTCACCTAAGATGTATACAGGTGCTCATTGGGTTATGAGTACACCGGACAGGACTCGCCGGGAACCTGCTAGTTGGGATTATACCAGACGTCAGATAGCAGTTCCCAGGTGACATGTGTACAGGTTAGTTCATCGACCTGAGGATCGTCATTTGTCTCGTGTGAGTTCCCACTGTGCTTTGATTACTACCCTACCACGGCTCAAAGGAGTCGTGCAAACAGGTTTTAGTTGGGTACAGTCCCGAGCCACATGGAGGCAGTGAGCGGATCTTCAGGGGTTCGTCTCTCCCGGTATTGGGGGTGAGGTCGCGCTGTGTCTAGGAGAGCCATTACGCAAAGCCCTCGGCCGAGGCAGGAGATTTACTGGTAGGTATTCCAATAGTATCTCAGGGCGTTCTGGGCTACGCTCCGACACGACTTGTACCGCTTTTGGGGGTCTGACTTTTACCAACCCCCTAGGCCCGCCATGCGATACTCATAGACGAACGGACCGGACTGTACGGATATTGTCACTGACAGGCTCAGTAGGGTGTCGGGGTGAGCTTCCTCATCGACGTCCCTTTTGGTCAATAGCTGGTGGCCCGTCACGTATTGGCTTATACCTCTGACGTGCCAGTGGTTAAATCCACAGCCATAGTATTGACGAGTCTTTAGAGTCCACCACACTTTCAGTTACTCAGCTTTCGGGCGAAACGCTGTAGAGGCCGTATGGAGATATGGCAGGGTCCGATCAGATACGTGCGGTATTGCACGGATCAGGATCGGACAGTTTTGTACTAGTGGCCGTATAGTTATATGGCAGGGTTCGATCAGATACGTGCGGTATTGCACGGATCAGGATCGAACGGATTTTACTAGCCGGCTTTGGTTTAAGCCGGTACTAGTTTAGTACAGTGTAGATTTTGTCTCATTGCATCTGTATCCGGTCGGAATACAGATGCGGGTGTGTATGCACAGTGTCGGGGTTTTCCTGTAATTTATTACGGGACCAGTTTTCTGGAGTTGCCAGTTTGCATTCCGTTCCGGCCGGTTTTCCTTTGTTCTTTTCCGGCCGGACTTTTCCGATGGAGGGGGTAATTTGCAGTTTTGCAAATTACACTTTGTGGAGGGGTTTTATGCAATTGTGTTGATTATGATGGCTTTCATATCTTGCACATTGACTTGATTTAAATGTGAATTGAAAGGGTATGGTTTTGATTGGATGTGAGTATGGTTGATGTTTTGTTGACCTTGGATGTGGTCACCTTTTCTTTGTTCCTACCATCACCTCCCTTGTATTAGATTTTCCCTTCACCATTTCCATAAGAGATAGGCCGGCCACTTGTTTTGGAAGATGATGGTTCATTTTCTTTTTGGTGAGGGTGTGAAAAAAAAATTATTGTTTCATCTCATTTTTCCATTGCTACAAAAACCCAAGTTCATTTCTTATTGATTCCTCCATCATGGCAACCAACCCCAAAAGTGAGACAACCATCTTCTACACTGCATCCTACAGCACATCTTGAGCATGTCGAGTTGCCGGCTTCATGCTCGAGTTGCCTCGGTATTGAGGCGGGAGCCCGTAAAAGACGAAGGCGATGTGGTGCCCTTTCCGGCGAGGAGGCGACGATATGGAGACTACACTTTCCGCGGGAGATCGGGGCGATGATGAGAAGACCGGAGGACTCGGATCTCTTGGTATACTTCTCTAACCCCATATCTATATAGCTAGCATTAGGTTAATGGTTTCGATCCGGGTAATTGTCCGCGGTAGCGCCGGTTTCCGAGTAAGGAAAATTTTTGATTCCGCATTTTGGCCTCGAGTAAGACGGCCGGGGCGCTGCCGTGGCGCAACATGGTATCAGAGCCACGCCATTAACCTTACCTAGCTTGTTCTAATGTGTTTTGCATTTCCGATCGACCGAAATCCCAAAAACCGCATATTACTTCACATCAGTTTCTGTCGAATTTTTTTTGAGTCTAAAAATTTTTCAGGTAGTTGTAGAATGATGTGCAGGGAAATATAAGAGATCTGGGAAAAATTGGTATCTTGATTCCATTATTTCACCGCGGAAGAGCGGCCAAAGCAGTGCTTTGGCCGCGCTTCCGCCGCCGTTTAAATTATTAACTGTACCATTTTTCTCCAGATTGTCTTGCATTTGATTTTGGGGCTTTTGGGATATTAAATTTGGGCCCAGGTTTTCTGTGACTGCTACAGTATTGGTTGGGGGCCCACTTGTTAATTGTTTGATTGATCGGATATTTTAAACACATTATTTCACAGTATTTACATTATATCTGCGACCGTGAATGTCACTCGATCGGTAAATCCGGTCTAACTGCTATAGCCCGGTTAGACGGATTTGCGAACGTGACTTTCACGTTGATGTTCTATGTTTATGCTGTGATGTTGCGGATCGGTCGTGGGGGATAGCCTGGATGCAATGCTAGTACAGTTTTGTTGTATTATGTACATTTGATATTGCGGGGCGAGCGTCCGACATGTGGACTGCCGTCACTGCCTGTTTGTATTATTCATTTGGGGCACGACCTGGTTGCGGTCGATGTACCCGGTGTATGTATATTTTACTTTCTGTACTAGGTTTGCCCCGCGGTGGGGTGCACGGATAGCCGGGTTCTGGAGGGCAACGGGCCCGCATCTCAGGGCATTGAGACGGAGGGGGCTTCAGTCCAGGATTGGCGGGCTATTCGCCGCACTCGTAGGGGGTACAGGTTGACCCAGGAAGGGTGCCCAAGTTACCGGATTCCGTGAAGTGCTGGGTGGTCCATTCACGGTGCTGAAGGGGGCTGCCTCACTTCAGGATTTGGCGGGTGACTTGCCGCGCCCGTAGGGGTCTAGGATTTCATTGCACAGGCTATCCACACGACCAGGGGAACGTCGGGTTTCAGCAGCGGCTCTGTGAAACCCGAGGCTTCCAGATATCTGTATTGTTCTGTGATGCTGTACATTTCTGTGATGTTGCATTTTATTCACGCCTTGAGCGAAATACTATATATTGGTATATATATTAGTAGATGTTGTATGTGTTTTTCATCCGCGCTAGTCCAGTCCCCGCTCTGTCGTTAGTAAGCTAACCTAACGAGTGATGACGGGACCCAGTGGCGAATGCGGATGGCATATACGTACGTCAGTATATTTTCGTTCTTTGTGGTGTGATTATTTGATGGGACTGCGTTGATTCGGATCAATGCAAGATAAACAAACCTAATCTGATGTTGTTGGAACACTTTTCAAAAAGCTGTTATTGCAAGGACGTTCGCTTTTATTTTGCATCGTGGTATTCATTTGGAATATCCTGCTCCTCAGTCGACGAGGCAAGGGCCGAGATCCCTTCACCGGGAGTGACCCCTTGGACAGAAGTTTGCGTCAGGGCATTAACTTCACTATAGCCGATTACTTTTGCTTTGCATCGTGGTATTCATTTGGAATATCCTGCACCCCATTCTACGGGGAAAGAGCCGAGATCCCTTCACCGGGAGTGACCTCTTTAGTAAAGGTTTTCGTCACTATATTTTATAAAAGGTTATCCAGTTCCTTCAACGATATCAAGTTCATTACGTTAAAGGTTTTTCGCCAAAAACCAGTCGTAGCCCTCCGTCATTTCAGTTCAGTATTGCTTAGTATTCGCGCTACGTTTGTCGTTGCTATTCGCCGAGGCGTAGTGAGCGGTAGCTCTGTAATGCTTTCTGTTGTATGGATATATGGATTGGTTAGGACAGTCGTACGACTTTGTTGATTATTCGTCAAGGGTCGTGCGGGTGGGTTTAACGCAATCAAGATAATGACGGGTTGAACTTGACTAGGACCTTTTGATTTGTTGATTATTCGTCAAGGTCACTTGGGTCCTAGGGGTAAAAACAAACATCGGGAGTTTCAAAAGAACTGAAACTTGCCAGGCATGCGCATACCTTCTGGAGTGTGGTAACTTGAGTGGATTCCGTCAAGTTATCATGCGATGATAGTTGGATCCCGATTCCCACTGATGAGTTAGTTTACTCCTCGGGTGACCCCGACTAATTCTTCTTTAAGGTTTGGAGGAGAATTTGAGGTACAGTGGGAGGTTTCCAGATTAGATAAAGTGATAACCATTCTGATCTAGGTTAGAGTGCACGCTGAGTGTTTCTTTTCTCTCTCTCTGGCAGCGACCATTGACCCGACCCTGGACTATGACTCAGTGACCAAGTTGACCGAACCTTCTTTACACTGGCTTTTGGATTGTCAGAGTTGCAGACCTCATTGCCACTCCTACTTTTACCCTTTTCTCCAGGACACCCCGTATTACTACGAACGTCCACTTCCATTGGACAAAACCATCGTATGGTTATATACGAACTCGAAGGACTTCGAGGATGGTTTCTGGTTCTGGAGAAAACGAATAGGATTATTCAGTTGTCTTTTCTTTTCACCTTCTCTCGTTGCGAGTACTCCTTGGTTTAGGAGATAGTACACCTATTACGCAAATTGGATAGTCTTCTTCCAAACCTTAGGCTGGTGCCGACCGGTAGGGAATGAAGGAAACCAATTAGCATAACGATGGTGTGCAGAAGGTATTAAGTTAAGACAAAGCAAGGGATTAGTAGGAGGGCAAAGTAAATTGCGACTGATATTCACGACCAAACCAAGTATTTCTTCGCCAAATCCTAAATCACCTTTGTATTTCTCCAGGACACTCCGTATCACTACGAAGATCCACAGTTTATTGGATATTCCATCGTATGGTTATATACGAACTCGAAAGGAACTTGTTCCAGTTCGGGGATGGATTCTGGTTCAGGAGAAATAGGAATAAAGTACATTCAGGTGTCTTTTATCTTCACCTTCTCTCGCATTGCGAGTGTTCCTAGGATTAGGACAGTACACCCTTTATGCCTTTTGGATAGTCTTCTTCCAAACCATAGGCTGGTGCCGAACGGTAGGGAAGGAAGAAAACCATTTGACCTAAAGGGGTGTACAGAAGGTAATGACTAAAGACACAGAAAGGGATTTAGAAAGATGGCAAAGAATTATACGGTTACAGTTGTGAATCTGGATAATGGAAGAGGCATTACTAGGAATACCACGATACCCCAACGAAACATTTCAATGTTTCAGTTTCACTGTGTACTGTTAATAGAAAACTGATTTCCCGATTAGACACTCACTCCAGGGTATGTATTTACCAGGTATGATTCTCACATCTGTATGGTTTTACAGATGATGAGTGGGAGTAAGTTATTGGGAATTGGGTGGTCATCCTCATTATATCGGGATTCGTTGTAATCGGTGATATTTGAGGAAGTCACCTGGGTTGTTTGCCGGTCGGCAAATATTTGGTTTTGAATATCCGCTGTTATGCACCAATTTCAAATTGATATATCTGTACGTCTATTTTCATAGAGTGAGATATACCTTTTGATATTATGTCGATGACATTTACCTATATCAGTGGATGGTCAGGTAAGGAGCATTAAACAGCGGTGTAATTCTTCTTAACCATAAGTACAGTTTTCAACCTACGACACACAGTGAAGGAGTTGTTAGACTCAGCGGACTTATACAGAGTATTGTATATTGTCCAGTGTCCATCAGGACAGAGGGGTTGGTCCTCGTACTATATTCGGTTTACTTATGACTTCTCTAGATTTTAGACAGCTGTTTCGTGGAAACACGGGGTTTAAGTTTTGAGGAGTTATAGGTATTTGAATAGAGTAGAGAACCAGGTGTAGCAAGTATCGGGATTCTTCAAAGTGATCGAAGATGTAGATACTTGTGTATGGTATTCAGTTGATAGTAATGATGAAGACAGATTGCTTCTCTTTCAGGTTACTCATAATTGGAAGCATTCCTAAGTTGAGTAACGCTGATCGGCCTCCTTCCATTTAGTTGACATGCACTGGAGACAGCTGCATGATTTGAATCTGGTTCAATTAAATCAGTGCCTCTGGTTCTATATTGGATATAGAACAGTTCATATCTTAACGATGTTAAGGTACGGGGAGTTGTCCGGCTTATGCTTAAAACCAGACTCCGGATAACTCAAGGCACGTTTCTGTAATGGCTGTTTGTGGGTTGACCCAGGCTATGACGAGGGTTGATTTTCTACCATCTGGATGAACAATAGCAATATTGTTCTAGACTCGCCACAGTTTTTTATTAAAAATGGATTTTTTCAAAAACAGCAGTGGGAGTATGGTAGAACTGGAAGTGATTCCAGAACCACAAACGATTACTGAAGATTTGATAAGGAACCTAAAGATTCAATCTGATTTGACATTCCATTGGCCACTCCGCAGATAAGGTGGGTAACTTCAGGCACCCGAGAGGTACTCCGGTAGCCTCAATGACGGTGACAGGGAAGTTCTTGTTTACCCACACTTGCCATTGTTGTTGTTCCAGGCTGCGAGACCCGGCAGGAGGATGAGTATAGCGTCGTTCTAAACTAGCTTTGGAAGTGCACGTCTATATGACTCTGCCAGAAGGTTGTCGTAGTCAGTGGGAGCAGCGGAAGCATTGGTGGACATCAGGCTTATGTCTATTTATAGACTAAAGCAGATGTAGCGGAGATAGATCATCCATTTCTGATGTGACAGTCATAGGTTTGACGTCATCAGAATAGGGGATGGATCTGTTGAAAAGGTAGTAGGAAGTGATATTCCTATACTACGATCGGTTATACTTTGGTCGTCACACAGTGGTTTCTCCACAAGGGACTTGGATATTATATCAGACATACTGGTTACTAGATCTATGGTTTTAGATCTAGATTTGGGTGGTTTCCCAATCTGGGTATCTTGACAGCATTCTATGAGTATTTAGAATGGACGACTCCTGACACGGTAGTACACCTGCAGTTGATGGATTCACCCTCTCTAAAGGTGTTTTATAGACTAAAGGGGAGAGGGATACTCATGATTGGCAGATCACTTGCTTAGGCAATTGAGTCAATCATGAGATGTCAAGTACCACACCAGATGTTGTTCTTGCACTAGATGCAATAAGTTGATATTTATCCAATCCTGGAGGAACAGTCGGAAGCAGTTTTAGAACATAAGTGAATGTTCTAGGGATATGATAACGGCTGCCTCCTTTAGGAGACGGTTATCACTCCAGGCTTCCAAGGTGACATGGACGACAAGGAGGTTGTCAGAGTTGTAGTTCTCCCTCTGACGAGGGACAGTATTTTGGACAGGTGGTCCAAGGCAATACTGAGGGAGGCATGGCGCAGGATACTGATTAAGTTCAGTTGATGATACAGTCTAAGAAGTTTGGATTTGAAGTTCATTTATGAGCTAGGTCCCATCAGACATCCAGACATTCTAAGACAGGTATTGCTCATTTCGGGAGATGGTTTTCTCCGCGAACTTGAGATATAGAGAGACAAAGAAAGAAACATCATAGCGGATCCACTCACTGAGGCTATTCCTCGAACGCAATAGTTTCGCAAACGAGCTTTGTGAGACTGACTAGTAGAGGAGTTGGGTGATCGGTATCACACGGGCTGTGAGTATGCGACATCGCAATAATTAGCCTTGAGTGCAAGTGGGAGATTGTTGGAGATAGTGCCCTCAGAGTCAATTATTGGATCACAGGCACGTGATTGCAATGATTGAGGGAGGACCTATCCCAGGAGGACAGTCTTACTCGAGATGATAGTATGCTATCTGGTTTATCTTTATCATCGTGTACTGCTTTAGGTGACCTGACACGTCGCTATTACACGTTGATAGAGCCCCTAGGATTCTTGCTTGACGACCAGCAGTATGATGGCGATCATATACGTGGGAGCTGAGTTCTATAAGCACATCCTTAAAAGGTCCCTAGTCGTGGGAGTTTCGAGACTGGGCATCGATACTCCATTAGTAGACTAGTGTATACAGTCGAGACCCCGACGAGGGGCGGTGGCCGGTCTCACAAGCCACTGGTGTCAGTTGGTTCACCTAAGATGTATACAGGTGCTCATTGGGTTATGAGTACACCGGACAGGACTCGCCGGGAACCTGCTAGTTGGGATTATACCAGACGTCAGATAGCAGTTCCCAGGTGACATGTGTACAGGTTAGTTCATCGACCTGAGGATCGTCATTTGTCTCGTGTGAGTTCCCACTGTGCTTTGATTACTACCCTACCACGGCTCAAAGGAGTCGTGCAAACAGGTTTTAGTTGGGTACAGTCCCGAGCCACATGGAGGCAGTGAGCGGATCTTCAGGGGTTCGTCTCTCCCGGTATTGGGGGTGAGGTCGCGCTGTGTCTAGGAGAGCCATTACGCAAAGCCCTCGGCCGAGGCAGGAGATTTACTGGTAGGTATTCCAGTAGTATCTCAGGGCGTTCTGGGCTACGCTCCGACACGACTTGTACCGCTTTTGGGGGTCTGACTTTTACCAACCCCCTAGGCCCGCCATGCGATACTCATAGACGAACGGACCGGACTGTACGGATATTGTCACTGACAGGCTCAGTAGGGTGTCGGGGTGAGCTTCCTCATCGACGTCCCTTTTGGTCAATAGCTGGTGGCCCGTCACGTATTGGCTTATACCTCTGACGTGCCAGTGGTTAAATCCACAGCCATAGTATTGACGAGTCTTTAGAGTCCACCACACTTTCAGTTACTCAGCTTTCGGGCGAAACGCTGTAGAGGCCGTATGGAGATATGGCAGGGTCCGATCAGATACGTGCGGTATTGCACGGATCAGGATCGGACAGTTTTGTACTAGTGGCCGTATAGTTATATGGCAGGGTTCGATCAGATACGTGCGGTATTGCACGGATCAGGATCGAACGGATTTTACTAGCCGGCTTTGGTTTAAGCCGGTACTAGTTTAGTACAGTGTAGATTTTGTCTCATTGCATCTGTATCCGGTCGGAATACAGATGCGGGTGTGTATGCACAGTGTCGGGGTTTTCCTGTAATTTATTACGGGACCAGTTTTCTGGAGTTGCCAGTTTGCATTCCGTTCCGGCCGGTTTTCCTTTGTTCTTTTCCGGCCGGACTTTTCCGATGGAGGGGGTAATTTGCAGTTTTGCAAATTACACTTTGTGGAGGGGTTTTATGCAATTGTGTTGATTATGATGGCTTTCATATCTTGCACATTGACTTGATTTAAATGTGAATTGAAAGGGTATGGTTTTGATTGGATGTGAGTATGGTTGATGTTTTGTTGACCTTGGATGTGGTCACCTTTTCTTTGTTCCTACCATCACCTCCCTTGTATTAGATTTTCCCTTCACCATTTCCATAAGAGATAGGCCGGCCACTTGTTTTGGAAGATGATGGTTCATTTTCTTTTTGGTGAGGGTGTGAAAAAAAAATTATTGTTTCATCTCATTTTTCCATTGCTACAAAAACCCAAGTTCATTTCTTATTGATTCCTCCATCATGGCAACCAACCCCAAAAGTGAGACAACCATCTTCTACACTGCATCCTACAGCACATCTTGAGCATGTCGAGTTGCCGGCTTCATGCTCGAGTTGCCTCGGTATTGAGGCGGGAGCCCGTAAAAGACGAAGGCGATGTGGTGCCCTTTCCGGCGAGGAGGCGACGATATGGAGACTACACTTTCCGCGGGAGATCGGGGCGATAATGAGAAGACCGGAGGACTCGGATCTCTTGGTATACTTCTCTAACCCCATATCTATATAGCTAGCATTAGGTTAATGGTTTCGATCCGGGTAATTGTCCGCGGTAGCGCCGGTTTCCGAGTAAGGAAAATTTTTGATTCCGCATTTTGGCCTCGAGTAAGACGGCCTGGGCGCTGCCGTGGCGCAACAGTAAGTGGGTGAACCACCACGCTTAGAATCCTCCATACTAAACCCCTTTAGTATGGTGTTAATGTACCTGGATTTGGGACACTCCCAACATCCACTTAGATCTATCACCATAGATCATAATCCACAAGATGCAGTAGGTATCATCCAGATCTTCCATAGAGAATTCTCATGATAGGAGGAGCTTGACCGAGTGTAGCATAGGAAACCATTTCCTATCAAGAGTATGTACGTACAATACATGGAAGACAATCTTACTCTCTACAACCTTCTTGTATATACAAGGTTCATCTATCTTTTTGATGAAGTCAAACACTTTGACTGCCATATTAAAACAGATGTTCCAACTCCGCGATACCTGCTTTAATCCTAATGGATTAAGCATAGATTTGAAAGTCACAACTTTTCCATTTACACCAAGAATCTTCTCAAGATCCACTTGCTCCTGATGGGTTTTACCCTTTCAGGTGCAACATTCAAAGTCATACTTTGTTGGTGTACAAGGATTCCATCTTTGATCGCATAGCATCCAGCCATTTCATAGAGTCCCCACTCATGAAGGCCTGCCTGAACCTTAGTTGGGTCATCATCTACCATGATGCAATCCTCACTCCCACCGTCACCGAGGAAACCGTAGTATCTCTCAGGTGGATGAGAAACCCTACCAGATTCGTGGAGAGGCTGAGGTTCGTTGGAGACAATTGAATCTTTTGGTTTCACCAAATCATCAGCTGTTAGTTTGTGTAGCTGGAACTCTTTCCAGTTCTATCTCATGACCACTAATTTCTTCACAAGAAATTCCTTTTCCAAAAAGGTGGTATGCTGAGTAACAAAACACTTTTTGCTCCTCAGGGTGGTAGAAGATATACCCTTGCGAATGTTCGGGATATCCTACAAACTTATACAGAACTAACCTTGTCTCGAGTTTGTCCGGATTTTGCTTTTCAACATAGGCCGGACAACCCCATATCTTAACTCGTTTAGGATACGGTCTCTTCCCATTCCATATCTCATATGGAGTGGTAGGCACTGATTTAGATGGAACCCAATTCAACAGGTATGCATCTTCTTAAGTGCATAACTCCAAAAGGAAACAGGCAACTCAGCAGTACGCATCATAGAGCGCACCATATCTCATAGAGCGCGATACCTCCGCCCCGATATACCGTTTGTGGTGTAGTGTATATAGAGGAGTAAGCTGAGAGAGAATCATATTCTCTTTTAAATAATTCAGGAACTCCATGCCTAAGTATTCTGTTCCCCGATCACATCGAAGGACTTTAATACTTCTACCCGTCTGGTTCTTAACTTCAAACTTATATTCCTTGAATTTCTCAAAAGTTTCAGACTTGTGTTTCAACAGGAACATATGTCTGAATCTTGAGAGATGGTCAGTGAATATAGTGAAGTACGAGGAACCGGCCCTGGCATTTGTAGACTTAGGACTGTATACATCACCATGTATCAGTCCCTAGAGTTCAGCAACTCTTTCTTTGTTTCTAGTAATCGGAGTTTTGGTCATTGTACCTTTGAGACAAGACTGGAAGGTATAATAATATGAAAATTCGAACATATACAAATATTCATCCTTATGTAACTTAGCTATTCGCGTTGCTTTGATATGACCTAGTGTACAATGCCACAAGTAGGATTCGTTCATTTCTGAACTTCTCCACTTGTGTGTGTTCTATATACTTTGAACCGCCGTTTGATTTAGAACATTTATTCTATTACATTACGTGCTTGATCTAATCAACTCTTGATTAAGGAAAATGTTCACAATATTATCCTGCAATACAAAATTATATCCTTCTTTAACTTAATAAAGAAACTGTTGTAAAGTTGTATATCAGGTCTGGCATGTAATAACATTTGTTCAGAATCAATGTATTTACCATTTGGTAATACAAGGTGATATTTGCCAACTGTCTTGGCTGCAACAATTGCACTATTCTTTACACTTAGAGATATATCACCCAATCCCAGTTCTCTACCTTTCTGTAGCCCATGTAACAGATTACATATGTGGGATCCTGATCCGGTATCTCATACCTAGGACGTAGAGGATACTGAGAAATAGTTCTAAGTTACAAACACACCTGAAGAATATGCATCAACATGCTCATTCCTCGATTGGGTGGCATGGAAATCCTGGTATTCCTCTATTTCCTGCTCAGTCTTATAACAATTATAAGAAAGAACGGAACCAGTGTTCCCCAGCTCAGTATAATAAGCAGGATCGGTCAAAACATCCATATTATTATCATAATTAAGGCGTGACATAATCGCTACCAGGAGAGAGAGAGAGAAGAAAACACTCTGTGTATGCTCTTGCAAGATCAGATTGGTTATTATTTTATCTAATCAGGATGGCTCCCACTATTTTTATCAAATCTTTCTTCAAACCCTAAAACGTAAGACTAGCCGGGATTAATTACACCCTATAAGTTCGCCAATCTTTCGGCCAGGCTAGTGTTGGTACTTTGAGGGTGGTTTCTCGTGCTTTCGCACGGACCTAATTAAAATAAATCTCGTTTTCGCAGGGGCGTAACCCCGTTAACACCTTTCTAGACACCTACTTTGATCGGCTAATTGTAATGTGCAAAACTCTCCCAGGAGTAACTCTTACTCGTAGTGGGTATCGGGATCCAACTATCTCATAGAAGGTATGCAATCTCATTGCAAATTTCAACACTTGAAATTCCCGATAATATTTTACCCCTAGCGTCCTATGACCTTGACAGTGGCCAATAAATCATAGTGCGCTAGTCAAGTTCAACCCATCATTTCATGATTGAATTAAACCCACCCGCACGACTCTTGACAGAGGCCAACAAGGTCATACACCCTAATCCAATCGCATCATATGCTTTGTAGATAAGCACTAATCAGCTACCGCACACTACGCCCTGACAGAGGCCAACAAACACAGCACGAATATTAAGTAGTCTTTATCTGAAATGAAGGAGGGCTACGACAGGTTTTTAAGAAAACCCCTTGCGTAATGAACTTGATATCGTTGTAGAATCGAGTGATTTTGAAAAGGAGTGTTTTTTAGGCTTTTACTAATTTTGCTAAAGAGGTCACTCCCGGTGAAGGGATCTCGGCTCTTTCCTCATCGAATGAGGTGTTGGGTATTTCACAAATACCACTATGCAAAGCATGAACTAAAAAAGCAATCAAAAACAAAACCGAGTGGGTTGTAGCATCTGCCAGTTTCGCTAAAGAGGTCACTCCCGATGAAGGGATCTCGGCTCTTTCCTTATCGAATAAGGTGCTGGATATTCTACAAGGAATACTACTATGCAAAGTAAGAACTAGAGCTACCAGTTTTTAAAACAAGATTCTACAATATCTTTAGGTTTCTTTTATTTCATTAATCTCATTAATAAAGTATCACAGAAGAAACGAAAGCAGCAATATTTATTATATATCATATATATAATATAAGAATTCGTCTCATCATATAAAGTGATCAAATCACAAAATATCAGCAGCAGAAGAACACATATGAAATATTGGATATACTAGGAATTCCGTGTTTTAATTAAGCCAGTAAAATAACGCGGATTCCACGGTCGTGATGAATAGCCAAACCCACATCTTTAGACCCCTACGTGAGCGGTAAGCAACCCTACCAATTCTAGAGTTAGGAGACCCAGTCTCGACTCCTCGAGATAGTCTCCCACTGGACTTTAGAACCCGGTTACTTGTGCTCTCCTCCTTGGGTCTATCCTAATGCGGAAAAGTAAATAATATATATCAATAGTGACATCATCCTCAACCTGGAAGTGCCCCAATAAAAGAATATTACATACAAGTTTTTGCATGAATGAAAATGAAAAACTCTCATCTCACATAAAAAAAAACCCGGCTATTCAAAACACGACGATCTAATATAACATATCATAGCAACACATAACATCACATGTCATCAACGTAAGTAAATATGCGTATCCCAATTGTCGTTGACATATAGCAACGAAACCGGTGATACACCACATATTACACTTACGGTCGCAGAAAAGAAAGTGAAAAACTACAACAATTAAAATCCGCAACCACCTTAGACATCATAAACCCAATGTATCGCATACTTCAGATTTCTTGCCTAACCAAATGAATTCCTTAGACATCGCATGCCTAACAATTATAAACCTCGCATTTTAGTCTCGATATTCAAAACACTTTGCAATAACTAGTCGGGTAATTCAACAAGATTCCCAACAACCTAATCTAATGCTCGTCAGAACTTTAGTAGACGACCGCACCCCTGATGCCGTCGATGAAGTGCACTTAGGCAGAACACCGCGACCGCAAGCACCCGAACGGATGCTTTTGGCGACGGGGTTCTCCTACAGTCACTTGGCCAGGGCTATGGGGTGTGGCTATATAGTAAGGTTACCAGGCGAGTATCTGCGTACACTACGTGATTGCGACGGACTTTTGATCGACATCAAAATGCCATGGCAACCGATCAAATGAGACTAGATTGATAGATTTATAAAATTCAAATTAGTTTTCATAAAACTAAATATTGTGGATTCCAAGTATTGTATCACAATCACAGATAGCTAGACGATGTTAAACTTTACGATCGAATCAACAAACACCCAAAATTTCCCAAAGAGCTCAACACTTGAGCACAGTTTAAAAATACCCAGAAATGCTACAGCACCTATGGACCAACCGTAGAAGGGTCAACCCTTGCCTCACCTATGGCACTGCGGAACTACCACAAACCCTAGGATTTGGTGGCAGTTTCGGCGGTCACAGAATCAAGTTAGGGTTTCGTTCTTCTAGAGAGTCCATAGAAAACACCTGCATGATTTTCTGAAGATTTTAAATATGAAAAAATACAACTCTTGGAAAATTTCCAGGGAGTGAGAAAAATTGGGTATTTGATATTCGTTCGAACTTTTTAACGTCGTCTAAATAACCCGAAATAATGTTAGAATTATGATTACGAAACACTCTGAATTTCCTTTACAGAAAAATAACATCACATGCAATCTTAGCAAAAACAAGCAACACCTAAAATACCAAAACCCAGAGACTGGAACACCATAAAAATTTGAAGCCAAAATACATTTAAAACATCGGCCACCTTGGATTTTACAGTCATGTCGCTGGCCAAAATCCGGCGAGGAGGGCTCAAATTTCTGTGGTATTCATGTTACATCTCATATAATATTTTGCAATTGCTTAAAAAAAATTTAGACGATTTAAAAATTTCGATAGAAACTTGGTTTTTGTTTCGACTGTTTCGGAGTAGTTTCGGTTTCGTAATTCTACAAACATCGTCTAATTCTCTAGCATGGCTCTGATACCACTGTAGGGTTCCTTAGGACAGCCGCTGGGTTTTGAGAGGCATCGACCATGCCGTTTTCAAAAATAAGCGCGCTAAAGAACCCTAACCTAGAATCTTACTAGAGAATTGGACGAATCATGCATGTAAACATCTTTACATCTAAGTGAACAAGGAATAAAACCTTTGTAGACCGGTCATTCACTTCAATATCCCTGTGTAGTAGTCCCTTCGCTCCAAGTACTGAACTCCCGGACTCTAGAAAGGCTCCACAAGATGAAAGGAACAAGCTTGCTAGAAGTCTTCAAGGACGAAAATGATCTACGTCGAGGTGACACCAACTCAAGCTACCTCTTCACAAATATGGAATTAATGAAGAAAACACCCAAAACTAAATGGGTAGTCTAGTAGAGGATGATGAAGTAGGATTTTTGCTCACTTTAGAAATTATTTTCTCACTAATTTTCTTCACCTCCCAAAAAGCTAGTGAGCTTGAGGAAGGAGATGAAGAAAAGCAACCATGGAATGAAGCAAGTGTAGAATGAATCTCATGAGTGAGAATAGCAACCATGGGTGAGATAATATCTCATACTAACTCTTGTAGAGACTAAACCTTGGCTAATGATAATGGTTGAGTTAATAAATATCTCAAGTAAGACTAAATTACTGGACTATGTCAATGGGTTCTACAAGCTTCCACTAAGCATCAACCATGACTAATTTCCAACTAATATTGATTTACTTTAAATAAATAAACCCTACATTATTATAAACATGGTGTGTTTCTCATACACCCATGTTGCATGTAGCAACAAGCATGACACATTAATATATATCACATATATATTAAGTGTACATACAAGTAAGAAAAAGAAATGCTTAAGTGAGCTAATATTAGTTAATGTAAATTAATATATCAAATATATAATTATACATTAAATTATTAAATCAATAACCCGTCTATATCACATACAACTGACTAATATCAAATGTATCAACTTATCGAATCAACACTTGATTCGACAGCCCGGCTATATCACATATAACCGATCGATACCACATATCGCGAGAATAGAATACGGTATCACATACATGTATTAATCTCGCTCCCGCACATATCATATATATGCTTCTACTTCGTTTCGCCTGAGCCAGGAAACCTTCGTGTAGGACTCTAAAGACTCGTCAATACGCCGGCAGTAGGTGGTGATCATATCAGTCACCCACAAGCCGCAAGCGGTCTGCTAAACGTAATGGCCACCCGGGTATTGAGCGATCAGAAGATCAACAAGCAAGCCTGCTCATACTCTCACGAATCCAATCAGTAACACTACCGTACAGTCTGGTCTCTTCGTCTGATATGTCGCATATCACAGCCTGGGGATGGTAAACGTCAGACCCCAATAGCCTAATAAGTCATGCCGATATGAAGCCCATAACAATTTGAGAAACTACTGATAACACTTACCAGTAAATCTCAGCAACCCTGGCCAGGGATTTCCTGTTATGGCCAATCGAGCATAGCGCAACATCAACCCCCAATACCGGGAGAGACGAATCCCCTCCTATCGCTCATTGCCTCCATGTGACCTGGGACTGTACCCAAAAACCACCGTTTTGCACGATATCTTGAACGTCGTTAGGTGGAAATCAAAGCACAGTGCGAACAAACAAGACTCTATGACGATCTCGAGTCGACAGACTAACCTGTACCAGTCACCTGAGAACTGCTATCTGACGATAGGTATAATACCATCTACGAGTTCTCGGCGAGTCCGTCCAGTGTACCCAGTCTCTACTGAGCACCCGTATACCATCTCTGATGTCAAACACCAATGGATATGGGATCATCCATCGCCCATCACATGGGTCGAGAAGTGTATATGCTAGTCTACTCTGGAATATCGATGCTCCATCTCGATACTCCCACGACTAGGAACATATGAACGATGTACTTATTGACTACCTCTGCCCCACTAGTATGATCCGCATCATAATCCTGGTAGTCAAGTACTCATCCTAAGGGATTTATCAACATGTAATAGAGAGACAATAAGAGTACATGTTACGATAAAGAGCAACCAAATAGCATACTATCATGTCGAGCAAGAAATTCCTCCCTATATATGTCCAAGCATCCACTATAATATACATCATATGTACAATAATGGCCTCTAAGGTATACATATAACTAACAAATTTCATGCTCTATCTCCCCGCGAAGGTTCGGGCGCGTTTCTTTTTTATTCGGACTTCCGAATTGGCTTTAAACGGTCGGTTTTTGGAACTTTAGCTCACTGTTTTTTCATGCTTTTGGAAATTGGTTTAGTTTTCTAATTGTTTCACGACCCACCCCCAAACACAGATGGTATTGTCTGCTCTGGCTAAAACCGCACGATTTTGTCCCTTTAAATGAACCCGGGGCTACTTCCCAGTAGGTCACCTATTCCAGAACGGGTGTGCCCGACAACAATATCAGGTGCATCACGACATGCATGAAGAATCCTGATTTAGTGCATGTGGTTTGCACCAAAATCACATCAAGCGCGTCACGTATGCGCAGGAATCCAAATCAAGTGCACAAGGTGCATAAAAACAAATATCGAATATCACAATCGAAATCGATGGTATACAACATACATTAATCCAAATCAGGTATACCTTGGTATAAAATCTCATAACTACGTGCATCAGCGTGCAAAAAATCGAATCAAAGTACTAGAAGTGCATAAAAACTACACCGAAGGCACAAGTCAAATCACATACATACCATAGGCATGAAATCAAAATCAAATATCTCGAACGACATCAAATCGAAGTCGAGTGCAACTGTGGTGCACAAAATCTCAACCGTGCAAATAAATCGCCCAAAATACTGAAATCCAAAATGACGTATACGTGATATTCGAATCACCAAATCGCAAATCGCAAACACTGTCGTCGATATATCCTTCCTTCAAAGTCGAGAAGGTGTCGGTGTTGATATGTATGCCCTAGAGGCCATTACTGTATATACAATGTATATTGTAGTGGATGCTTGGACATATATATGAAGGACTTTCTTGCTTGACATGATAGTATGCTATCTGGTTGCACTTTATCTTAACATGTACTCTGATTGTCTCTATGTTACATGTTGATAAAGCCCTTAGGATGAGTACTTGACTACCAGGACTATGATGCAGATCATGTAGGGTTTTCTTAACACCTCTATTAGGGTTTAGAAGCATCATACATGCTATAACAATAAAATTTTGAGGTGCTAAGCAAACTATACAAAGAATCGAACTAGAATATATGAAGTAACTATTAATAGTATCAACAATTAAGAGTTAAGTTATACTAAGTGATGAGACTACAACCTTTGTAGACCTCTTTGGAAGACTCCTTAGCTTTGAAAAGGTTCACTTGATCAACTCCTCGTCCACGACGATCCACCCGAAGCACTTTGCTCTAAGCTTGATGCTTCATTCGATCTTTGAAAAACTTGAAGCACAACACCCTACACAAGATAGCTAAGGTTATGTAGGATGATGAAGTGGTTGCTATTCTTATTTATTACCTTTTCTTTTCTTTTTCTAACTCTTTTTTAACATTTAAAAGAGAGCTAGGGTTTTTTTGAGGAAGAAGATGGCTCTCTTTTCTTTTTGGAATGATAATGATAATGTTGTAAAAGAAAAATGAGAGAGAGAGAAAAAGATCTTATCATAACCACAACCATAGTTAAAATAATATCTAGATATTTCAATTAAGGTTAAAGGGCAAAAGGAAAAGAAACCATGGTTGAGTTAAATTCAACCATGGAATTGTGTAGAAGAGTGTGGAAAAATGACTCATTATCTTTTTCTTTTGCCTTTAATCTTTATTGAAAATATCCATATATCATTTTATCTACAATATGATTCTTATATTGCCATCCTCTTTGTATCATCAACCATGATACTTTTCATGTATGTATGTATGTATGCACATCATCATGTACATATACATGCATGTATCCATAAGAAGAAAAGGATTTAAATAAATAATATAAAAGCCAATATTAAATCAACACTTGATTTAATAAATTGGTCATATCTTATACGACCCGACTAATATTAAATGCCCGATTAAAATATAGTATCATATACTAGTATTTAATCGAGGCTCCGCGCATATCTCATATGTGCACCACTTCGTTTCGCCAGAGCCGAGAAACTTCTATGTGGGACTCTAAGACTCGTCAATACACCAGCAGTAGATGATGATCATATCAAACACCTACAAGCCGCAAGCGGTCAGCTAAACGTAACGGCCACCCGGGTATTGAGCGATCAGAATAAGAACAAGCGAACCTGTCAAAACTCCTGTCAATCCATCCGGCAACACTAACCGTACAGTCCGGTCTCTTCGTCAGATATGCTGCATATCGATTCTAGGGATGGAATCGTCGACCCCAATAACTCAATAAGTCATGCCGGCATATGGTCTATAACAGATCGAGAAACTTACTGTTAACACTTATCAGTAATATCTCAGCAGCCCTGGCCAGGGACTTTCCGTTATAGCCAATCGTGCACAGCACAGCATCAACCCCCAATACCGGAAGAGACGAAACCCCTCCTATCGCTCACTGCCTCCACATGCCTCGAGACTATACCCAAAATCCACCTGTTTGTACGATTCAGTAGAGCCGCAGTAGGGTGGAGATCAAAGTATAGTGGGAGGACACACAAGACTCTATGACGATCTCGGGTCTACAGACTAACCTGTACCAGTGTCACCTGAGAACTGCTATCCTACGTATGATATAATACCATATAGGAGTTCTCGGTGAGTCCGTTCAGTGTACCCAGTCTCACTGATCACCCGTATACTATCTTCGGTGTCAACACACCAGACGGATATAGGATCATCCATCGCCCATTATATGGAACAAGAATGGTATACGCTAGTCTAAGCTGGAATATCGATGCCCTGTCTCGATATACCTACGACTAGGAACATTTCAAGGATATGCTTATAAACTACAGATGTCCCACTAGTATGATCCGCATCATAATTCCAGTAGTCAAGCCAATATCCTTAGGGCTTTATCAACATGCACCAAATGAATATAAACATGATCAAGTGAACATATGATAAAGTAAAACCAGATAGCATACTATCATATCGAGCAAGACTGTCCCCCGAATACATATATTTATATACACATCAGTACATACACTATCTCATAATGGCCTCTAGGGCATACATATATCCAACAATCTCCCACTTGCATTAAGGCCAGTTATTGGCATATCTCATACCTAACATCTCAAAAAGCCGCTCATGCTGCGGCTGAGGGAGGGCCTTGGTGAATGGATCCGCAGCGTTGTTCTTTGTGTCTACTCTCTTAATCTCGATCTTGCGACGATCAACTATCTCCCGGATCACATGATATCGCCTCAGGATGTGTTTGGACTTCTGATGGGACCTGGGCTCTTTGGCCAACGCCATAGCCCCATTATTGTCACAATACAGAGGTATTGGATCAATAATGGTTGGAACTACTCCTAGCTCCGCGATGAACTTTCTCATCCAGACGGCTTCCTTGGCAGCATCATTTGCAGCAATATATTCAGCTTCCATCGTTGAGTCTGCAACGGTATCCTGTTTGGAACTCTTCCAACTCACCGTCCCTCCATTGAGGGTAAATGCAAACCCTGAGATAGACTTGCTGTCATCCTTGTCACTTTGGAAGCTCGAATCGGTAAAGGCCTCCATTTGGAGATCCCCATTACCATACACTAAGAACAATTCTTTAGTCCTTCGCAAGTACTTAAGAATGTTCTTTACAGCAATCCAGTGATTCTCCCCTGGGTTAGATTGATACCTGCTTACTACACTTAGTGCATAAGCAACATCAGGACGTGTACATAACATTGCATACATTATCGATCCTACTGCCGAAGCATAGGGAATAATGCTCATGCGAGCTCTCTCTATGTCAGACTTTGGGCAATCGTCTTTTGAGAGAGTGACTCCATGGCAAGCGGGTAAGGCACCCCTCTTGGAGTCTTCCATACTAAAACTCTTTAGGATGGTGTTTATGTACTTGGTTTGGGACAATCCCAGTAACCGTTTGGATCTATCCCTATATATCCGTATACCCAATATGTATGTGGCATCTTCCAGGTCCTTCATGGAGAACCTTTGTGATAAGAATGATTTGACCGACTGTAGCATAGGAATGTCATTTCCTATCAGAAGTATGTCATCTACGTACAATACGAGGATTGCGACATTTCTTCCTACAGTCTTCTTATAAACACAAGGTTCATCTGGATTTTTGATGAAATCAGACTCTTTGATAACATCATCAAAACAGATGTTCTAACTCCGTGATGCCTGCTTTAATCCATAAATGGATTTAAGTAGCTTACATGCTTTACCGCTGCTCCCACTATCAATGAATCCCTCTGGCTGATCCATATAAACGCATTCCTCTAAATCACCATTTAGGAATGCAGTTTTAACGTCCATCTGCCAGATTTCATAGTCGTAGTGAGCAGCAATAGCAAGTAGGATCCGAATGGATTTAAGCATGGCTACCGGAGAGAAAGTCTCGTCATAGTCCAAACCTGGTCTTTGACGAAAACCTTTCGCTACCAACCTTGCCTTATAGGTCTCTACCTGTCCATCTACACCGATCTTTCTCTTAAAGATCCATTTGCATCCCACAGGTTTTATCCCGGAGGGTACATCTTCCAAAGTCCATACTTTGTTGGTGTACATGGACTCCATTTCGGATCTCATGGCCTCCAGCCAATTCACAGAGTCACCACTCGTGATAGCCTGATGAAAGCTGGAAGGATCATCATCATCCATGATGCAATCTTCTCTATCACCATCAACGAGAAAACTGTAGTATCTCTCCGGTGGGCGAGAAATCCTGCCAGATCTACGGAGTGGCTGAGGTTCATTAGATTCTGTTATAACTTCAGGTTCAGCCAAATTGTCATTTGTAACTTGTGTTTCTAGAACTTCTTCTAGATCTACCACATTGCCATTTGTATTGTTTGAAAAAAACTCATCTTCTAAAAAGGTGGTATACTGAGAAACAAACACCTTTTGTTCTTCTTTGTGGTAAAAAAGATACCCAAACGAATGTTTAGGATATTCTACAAATATACATTTGACCGATCATGTCTCGAGTTTGTCTGGATTCTGCTTTTTAACAAAAGCCGGACAACCCCAAATCTTAACTCTTTTAAGAGATGGTTTCTTCCTATGCCATATCTCATATGGAGTGGTAGACACGGTCTTGGTTGGAACTTTGTTTAACAGAAAAGCTGCTGTTTCTAATGCATGCCCCCAAAACGAGAGAGGTAACTCAGCATCACTCATCATGGATCGTACCATATCTAATAGGGTACGGTTCCTTTGTTCTGACACACCGTTGTGCTGTGGTGTGTAAGGTGGAGTGAGCTGAGAGAGAATCCCATTCTCTTTTAGGAAGTCTAAGAACTCAGTACTTAAGTACTCTCCACCTCGATCTGATCGAAGTATCTTGATACTCTTTCCTGTTTGGTTTTCTACTTCATGTTTATACTCCTTGAATTTCTCGAAAGCTTCAGATTTATGTTTTATCAAATATACATGACCAAATCTTGAGAAATCATCAGTAAAAGTTATGAAGTATGAAAAACTGCCTCTTGCATGTGTAGACATTGGTCCGCATACATCACTATGTATGAGGCCTAGGAGCTCAGTAGCTCTTTCTCCGTGTCCTGTAAACGGGGTTTTGGTCATTTTACCTTTGATACAAGACTGGCAAGTTGCATAAGATTTATACTCAAAAGAATTTAAATATCCATCTTTATGAAGCTTGTTTAGTCTTGTTTCATTAATATGACCAAGTCTATAATGCCAAAGAAAAGCTTCATTTATGTCTGAAAATTTTCTTTTATTTTTGTGTTGTACGTTGAAAACTGTGTGTTGATTAAGGACGTATATCCCGTTATTTAATGTACCACAACCAATCAACTCTTGATTCAGTCTAATGTTCATAACATTGTGTTGTACAGCAAAATGATACCCTTCATTGTCTAACAAGGAAACAGATATAATATTATAAAGCATACTTGGTACAAAATAACACGAGTTCAAAACCAATATACAACCCGAAGGCAAACCTAGGTGATACTCTCCTACTGAAACTGCATTTACATTGGAACCATTTCCAACTTGGAGAGTATGATCACCTGTCTTCAGAACTCTGCTATTTCTCAACGCCTGCACAGAATTGCAAATATGAGAACCCGAACCGGTATCCAATACCCAGGAAGCAGAATTAATAGAAAAACAGTTTTCAATTACGAACACACCTGAAGCTGAAGCATCACCATGCTTCTTCTTGAGTACTAGGTACTCAATACAGTTCCTCTTCCAGTGTCCCGTCTTCTTGCAATGGAAACATTCACCTTTCTCTGTTGCCCCAACCTTGGACTTGCCTTTTCCCTTTACCTTTTTGACTCCACCCTTAAGTTTGGTGGGTTTCTTCTTCATCTTTCCCTTGGCCTTAGCCTTTGGGTAAGATGAGGAGGATTGCCCAACAGACATAACGGGAGTCCTCACTGACTTCAGTGTGCTCTCTGCACTCCTTAACATATTAAGGAGTTCAGGCAGTTCCTTCTCCATGTTGTGCATGTTGAAGTTAACGATGAACTGAGCAAAGGTGGAGGGGAGAGACTGTAGAATAATATCTGTATACTGTTCATTGTCCATTGTCCACCCAAGGTCCTTAAGCTCTTCTATGAGAGCTATCATTTTCAGAACATGGTCTCCTACTGCTGTGCCAGCGGTCATGCGCATCTGAAACAGTTTCTTAGACGCTTCGTATCGTAATACGCGGGATTGCTCTCCATACAACTCTTTTGTATGGAGGAATATGGCTTGTACGTCCATATTCTCGTGCTGCTTTTGATGTGTGTTATCCATTGATGCAAGCGCGAGGCATTTTGCCGTGGCACAGTCAGCGTCCCATGTCTTGTGGATTTCCCTATCCGCAACTGAAGGTTTAGGACCTAGGGGGGCAAGGCTGGAGCTGTGAGGACATATGATACTTTATCATAAGTCAAGGCTATATTTAAATTCCTCAGCCAGTCTTTATAGTTGGTCCCATTCAGCTTGTTTTTATCTAATAGAAGCTTAAGTCCTGTCATGGGTATCTGCCATTAAGAGAGAGAAAAGAATACACTTAGCGAATGCTCTTGCAAAGATCAGATTGGTTATTATCTTGTCTAATCGATGTCTCCCACTGTTTTTATCAAATTTTCTTTAAAACCTTTTAAAAAGAAAACTAGCCGGGATTAATTACATTCTACAGCTTCGCCAACCTCTCAGCCAGGCCAGTGCCGGTACTTGAGGGAGGTTCCCCGTGCTTTCGCACGGACCTAATTAAAGTAAACCTCGTCTTCCCAGAGGCGTAGCCCCGTTTGGCACCTTTCTAGACACCTACCGAGTCAGCTAATTGTAAAGTGCAAAATTCTCCCGGGAGCAACATTTGCTCGCAGTGGGATCGGGATCCTATTATCATATAGTAGGTATACAATCTCATTGTAATTTTCAACTCTTGAAATTCCCGATATGATTTTTACCCCTAGTACTTATGACCTTAACTAAAGTCAACATATCATAAGTACTAGTCAAGTTCTTCCCGTTATTTCGTGATTAACTAGACCCACTCATATGACCCTTAACTAAAGTCAACATAATCATATGAATGTCCTAACTAATCTGCATCATATGCAGGGTAGGAAGACATCACTCAGCTACCGTTCACTGCGCCTTAACAAAAGTCAAAATACGCAGCACGAATACTAAGTACTCTGCTTCCTAAAATGACGGAGGGTGGCGGATAGTTTTTAAGAAAACTTTTGACGCTTTGAACTTGATATCATTGTAGAATCTAATGGGTTTAAAAGGGAGTGGCTTAAGCTCCGCATTTTGAAACTTGCTTTTTTAAAAAAGGCCGAGTGTGTTTCAAATCTTGATTCTACAATATCCTTTTAGGTACATTTATCTTTTACATTAATCTCATTAATGTAGTCCCATCATTTAAATCCTAAGCCATTACAGAGAGAAACGAAAATATAACGTACACTTATGCCACTCGCATTCGTCACAGTGTCCTGATATGCAACGTTAGGTTACTTAACTAACGGCATACCGGGACGGGGCTAGTGCGGGTGTAAAACATAAGTAACGTCTAATATATATCATATATAAAATTTCATTCGTCTCAGACATGTATTAAAAGATCACATCAGATAATGAAAACAGCAGAAGCACATAAAGGATATCTAGGAGGTCCGTATTTTATATTTAGCCAGCAATAAAAATACGGATTCCACGGTCGCAATAAATAGCCAAGCCCACACCCCTAGACCCCTACGAGAGCGGCAAGCGACCCTACCAATTTTGGAGTTTAGGAGACCTGGTCTCGACTCCTCGAGATGGCCTCCCACTGAACCCAAGAACCCGGTCACTTGTGCCCTCCACCTTGGGTCTGTCCTAATACGGAAAAGTAAATAATATACAACACTGGTGACAACAACCTCACTCTGGAAGTGCCCTAAATAAAAGAATATTACATACAAATTAATATTACATGAATTAAAAGAATACTCTCATCTCACATAAAAAGAAAACCCCCGGCTATTCATTGCGACAATCCTGCATATCAAATCTCATCGACACAGAGAAATAAAATGGGAAAAATACAACAATTGGAATCTTTAACTGCCTTTAGACAACACAAATCCGGAATATCACATATACAAGATTTCATGCCTAAATAATGTAAAGCTCGCATTTGGGTCTCATTCAAGAAAACACCTTTTCAAAACAAACCGGATAATTCAACAAGATTTCCGTTTATCCCGAGACCGAACTGCTAGATTTACACGCAACAAACAAATTTGTAGATTTTAATTATTGTATCACATACTATTAAACTAAGCGACGTTGGAACATCCGATCAAACAAATTAAACAACCACAAACTGCTCTGAAAGCTCAACACCTGAGCAGATTATAAAAATACCAGTAACAACAGAGAACACATACGGGCCAGCACAAGAAAATACGGCCCATGAATCAACTATACCACCGCGGAACCGCCGCAAAAATCCTCTTGGGCCGCGGTTCCACGGCCGTATAGTCGATTTAGGGGATCGTTTTTCTGGTGAGCCCATATATTTCCCTGCTTAATTTTTTACATATTTTTAATTTGAAAAATTCCAGGTTTTAAAAAATTTCCAGAGAGCACCCCCCGGGTGTCGTTTTTCGTCCGTTCGATGTTTTCAACGTCGTCTAGGTTACCACAAAGCTCTAGCTTGGCTCTGATACCATGTAGGGTTTTCTTAACACCTCTATTAGGGTTTAAAAGCATCATACATGCTATAACAATAAAATTTTGAGGTGCTAAGCAAACTATACAAAGAATCGAACTAGAATATATGAAGTAACTATTAATAGTATCAACAATTAAGAGTTAAGTTATACTAAGTGATGAGACTACAACCTTTGTAGACCTCTTTGTAAGACTCCTTAGCTTTGAAAAGGTTCACTTGATCAACTCCTCGTCCACGACGTTCTACCCGAAGCACTTTGCTCTAAGCTTGATGCTTCCTTCGATCTTTGAAAAACTTGAAGCACAACACCCTACACAAGATAGCTAAGGTTGTGTAGGATGATGAAGTGGTTGCTATTCTTATTTATTACCTTTTCTTTTCTTTTTCTAACTCTTTTTTAACATTTAAAAGAGAGCTAGGGTTTTTTTTGAGGAAGAAGATGGCTCTCTTTTCTTTTTGGAATGATAATGATAATGTTGTAAAAGAAAAATAAGAGAGAGAAAAAGATCTTATCATAACCACAACCATAGTTAAAATAATATCTAGATATTTCAATTAAGGTTAAAGGGCAAAAGGAAAAGAAACCATGGTTGAGTTAAATTCAACCATGGAATTGTGTAGAAGAGTGTGGAAAAATGACTCATTATCTTTTTCTTTTGCCTTTAATCTTTATTGAAAATATCCATATATCATTTTATCTACAATATGATTCTTATATTGCCATCCTCTTTGTATCATCAACCATGATACTTTTCATGTATGTATGTATGTATGCACATCATCATGTACATATACATGCATGTATCCATAAGAAGAAAAGGATTTAAATAAATAATATAAAAGCCAATATTAAATCAACACTTGATTTAATAAATTGGTCATATCTTATACGACCCGACTAATATTAAATGCCCGATTAAAATATAGTATCATATACTAGTATTTAATCGAGGCTCCGCGCATATCTCATATGTGCACCACTTCGTTTCGCCAGAGCCGAGAAACTTCTATGTGGGACTCTAAGACTCGTCAATACGCCAGCAGTAGATGATGATCATATCAAACACCTACAAGCCGCAAGCGGTCAGCTAAACGTAACGGCCACCCGGGTATTGAGCGATCAGAATAAGAACAAGCGAACCTGTCAAAACTCCTATCAATCCATCCGGCAACACTAACCGTACAGTCCGGTCTCTTCGTCAGATATGCTGCATATCGAGTCTAGGGATGGAATCGTCGACCCCAATAACTCAATAAGTCATGCCGGCATATGGTCTATAACAGATCGAGAAACTTACTGATAACATTTATCAGTAATATCTCAGCAGCCCTGGCCAGGGACTTCCCGTTATAGCCAATCGTGCACAGCACAGCATCAACCCCCAATACCGGGAGAGACGAAACCCCTCCTATCGCTCACTGCCTCCACATGCCTCGAGACTATACCCAAAATCCACCTGTTTGTACGACTCAGTAGAGCCGCAGTAGGGTGGAGATCAAAGTACAGTGGGAGGACACACAAGACTCTATGACGATCTCGGGTCTACAGACTAACCTGTACCAGTGTCACCTGAGAACTGCTATCCGACGTATGATATAATACCATATAGGAGTTCTCGGTGAGTCCGTTCAGTGTACCCAGTCTCACTGAGCACCCGTATACTATCTTCGGTGTCAACACACCAGACGGATATAGGATTATCCATCGCCCATCATATGGAACAAGAATGGTATACGCTAGTCTAAGCTGGAATATCGATGCCCTGTCTCGATATACCTACGACTAGGAACATTTCAAGGATATGCTTATAAACTACAGATGTCCCACTAGTATGATCCGCATCATAATTCCAGTAGTCAAGACAATATCCTTAGGGCTTTATCAACATGCACCAAATGAATATAAACATGATCAAGTGAACATATGATAAAGTAAAACCAGATAGCATACTATCATATCGAGCAAGACTGTCCCCGGAATATATATATTTATATACACATCAGTACATACACTATCTCATAATGGCCTCTAGGGCATACATATATCCAACAGATCATACTAGTGGGGACAGTGTAGTCGCTAAGTACATCCTTCAAATATTCCTAGTTGAGGGTGTATCGAGACAGGGCATCGATATACCAGAGTAGACTAGCGTATAGCTTCTCGACCCATGTAGATAGACGATGGATGATCCCATATCCATTGGTGTTTGACATCAGAGACAGTATACGGGTGCTCAGTGGAGACTGGTTACACTGGACGGACTTCCCGAGAACTCCCAGATGGTTTTATACCTCACGTCAGATGGCAGTTCTCTGGTGAAACTGGTACAGGTTAGTCTGTAGACCCGAGATCGTCATAGAGTCTTGTGTGATTCCCACTGTGCTTTGATTTCCACCTTACCACGTTCAAGAGAACGTGTAAATTGGTGGTTTTTGGGTACAGTCCCGAGTCACATGGAGGCAATGAGCGATAGAATGGGTTTCGTCTCTCCCGGTATAGGGAGTTGATGTTGCGTTGTGCTCGATTGGCTATAACAGGAAGTCCTTGGCCAAGACTGCTTCAGAGATATACTGGTAAGTGTTATCAGTAGTTTCTCGATCCGTTATGAGCCTCATATCGACATGACTTATCGAGTTACTGGGGTCTGACGTTTACCACCTCTAAACGAGATATGCGACATATCAGACGAAGAGACCGGACTGTACGATAGTGTTACTGATTGGATTCGCAGGAGTGTGAGCAGGCTTGCTTGTTGATCTTCTGATCGCTCAATACCCGGGTGGCCGTTACGTGTAGCAGACCGCTTGCGGCTTGTGGGTGTTTGATATGATCATCACCTGCTGCCGGCGTATTGACGAGTTTTTAGAGTCCTACACAAGGGTTTTCTGGCTCAAGCGAAACGGAGTAGGAGCACATATGTGATATGTACGGGACCGAGATTAATACGATATGAGATACCGTATTCTATTCTCGTAATATGAGATATCGGTCGGTTATATATGATATAGCCGGGTTATCGGATCAAATGTTGATTCGATAAGTTGATTCATATGATATTAGTCGGTTATAGATGATATAGCCGGATTATTAAATCAAGAGTTGATTTAATAATTTAATGTATAATTATATATTTGATATATTATATTACATTAACTAGTATTAGCTCACTTATGATTTCTTTTCTCACTTTGGATACATTGATGTATATGTGATATATGTTAAATGTATCATGCTAGGTTACAAATGCAACTAGGGGAAATGAGGGTTAAACCATGCTAGGGTATGATTGGGGTTTGTATTTATCATTAAGTTATTCAAATAATGTGGATATTTGTCATGAAAGATATTTGATGAAAGCTTGTCGAACCTTCAAGTCTTCTTTGACTTTATCCACTCCTTTTGTCTAGCTTAAGATATTTTTGACCTAATCTTTAACCATAGCACATGGTTAACTCTCTACAAGGGTTAAGCATGACATGCTTAACCCTTGGTTGCATTATTAACCTTAACAATAATTCATTTGATGAGTTAAGTTCTTCTTCTTCTTCTTCTTCTTCCACAAAAATCTTTCTAGCTTCAATGGAGTTATGAGAAAATGATTTCTAATGTGAGCAAACTTCCTACTTCATCATCCTCTACTACTTACCATTTAGTAGAGGGTGTTCTCTTCACAAAATTCTTGACCTAGTGAAGAAATAGCTTGGGTTAGTTTCTCCCCGACGTAGATCATCTTCGGCCTCGAAGTCATCGAAGCAAGCATGTTCGTTTCTTCGTGGAGCCTCTCTAGAGTCCGGAGTTTACGATCGCAGTGAAGGGGACTTCTACACGGAGCTATTGAAGTGAAGGACCGGTCTACAAAGGTTGTATTCCTTGTTCACTTTTCATTTGCAAAGTGTTTGCTTTTGATTCCGTATTATTTCTAGTAAACGATTCAAGTTAGGGTTAGCTAAAACGGCAAATTTTTAAACCCTACAGTGGTATCAGAGCCATGCTAGAAATTTATACGGATTTTGTTAAGATTACGAAACCGAAATACTCCGAAATCTGCATCGTCAAAACCTGCTTGCTGTCGATTTTTAAAAGTTGTCAAAAAAATTTGCAAACAAGTACAGAGTGATGTATGAGATATATCTTGAACACTGTAAAAATTTCAGGGCATTTCCAAAATTTTTGGCCGGCCACTACCATAGAGATCTCGGCCCAATCCGAGCACCCCCCCCCCGAATTTTTGCATGTGTTCCAGTGACTTGATTTTGATGTTTCAGGTGTTGTTTATTTTTGCTAATTTTACATGTGATGTAATCTTACACTATAAGCAATTTGGAGTGTTTCGTATTCGTAGTTTTAACATTGTTTCGGGTTTATCGCATATTTTCTAGACGAAGTTAAAAGGTTCGATCGAATGTCAAAAACCCATTTTTCCAAGTTTAACGTATTCGAAAAAATATGCAAGTGATTCCGTGGACCCTCTAGAAGAACGAAACCTTAACTCGATTATGTGGCCGTTAAAACCGCCACTTGAATCCCAGGGTTTGTGGTAGTTTAGCATTGTCACATGTGAGGCGTTGGTTTGACCCTTCTACGGCTGGTTCATAGGTACTGTGGCATCTTATGGGTATTATTAAAACTAGTGCTCAAGTGTTGAGCTGTCGGGAAATTGTGGGACTTTGATGAATCGATCGAAGAGTTTAACGTCGTCCGGATATTGTAGCATCTTGAAAAGTCGTTTTGGTGTTTTCCTGAAATTCGGTGAAAATTCGGTATTTTTCCGAAAACCGTCTTTCTCGATATTTTGCAGTTAGGGATAATTATACCTTAAATGGATAGGTAATTACTTGTTTTTAGTAGCTAATAGGTTAATTATGAAATTTTGGTCATTTAAAAATTTTTCCCTATTTTTCAATTTTTTTAATATTATTTTAAGCCGGAAAGAAAATACATTAAATAAGCGATAAATACAAATTTTTCCGGGCTAATTTTAATCTCTAAAATTATGATAATTATAATCTAGTGATAACATAAATTTTTAGTAATTTATTTTGATTTTTTTCAAATTTTTATGATTTGAAACGAATTTATTGAATTTTGGGCTAAAACTTGCAATTTTTGAGTTGTAGGGGGCCTTTTTGCATAAAATTTCTTTTGTAAAACCCCTCTCTCTTTTTTCTCAGCCCTAGGACAGCCCCACCTTGTGTGAGACCAGAAATTTCTGGCCTCATTTCTTGAGTTGCTTCTTGAGTTGAAATTTGATAGTTTTTGGAATTAATTTAAATATAATGGATAAAGTATGATACATTGACTTTTGTGGACTTGACCATGACTTTCCCCACTTGCCCACACCCTCCCCCATTCCTCCTCTGGCCAAAAATCCTGCACACCCTCTTCTTCCTCTCTTTTCTTTTCATTTTCTTCAATTTCTTCAAGAAAATACATCAAAATCCATGATTTAATTCAAAAATCCAAACAAAATCCTTAAGCTATCATTATCCTTAGCCATTCTTGCTTGGATCTTGGTGTTGAGGCCATCAATTGGAGCAAAATTTTCTTACTTGATCCATAGATCAAGAGGTATAATTTCTATCATGTTAAATTCTTTTGTTTAAGTTTCTTATGTTGTATGGTTTAGTGTTAATTTAGTGTAGTTTAATCTAGTTTTCTTAGGTTTTGCTTGAAAAATCTAACTAGGGTTTGAAAGCCATAATAGTTAATTAAGTTGTTTTATAATTAATCTAGTGGTTAATGAACTAATCTATATGGTTACCTTGTTATGTAGTCTTTTATTTGTGTTAATTTAGTTAACTTTAAAAGTTCGGTTTTAGTTGTAATTGTCGTTTTAAGGAATTTCAAGAGAGGGTTAGTGTATGGAATTGAGTTGTGAAGCTTGATTAGTGAGTTGATTAAGGTTTAGAAAACATTATTTAATTGATTAAACCTAATTTGCTATCTAGTGTTTTGCTAACCTTAATCTAAGTGGTTAACTTGCTTATTAGGCTAAAAATTAGTGTTAATTAAGTTTTTCAAGTATGGATTTTGATTTGCGATTGCTATTTATAAAAATCAAGAAAGGGTTTGGTTGTGGAATATAGGTTTTGGAGCATGGTTAATGTGTTGTAATAAGTGTGTGTGGATTGCTTGTAGTGTGCTTGGGTGAGTATGCTAGATTGTAGTTGTTTTGTCGCAAATCGGCGACGTTGCACCGATTTTTGGAATGTATCTGCTTACTAGATTTTTATATAAATTATGTGATGGATTATTTTCGACATCTTGATGATCGTAATGGCTTGTCCTACGACTTTTAGGATGCGTGAGTGCGGATTTTTGGGTAGTCGGGTTTTAGTTTTGCCGGGCGACCAAATCGGCGTTTTTTGGCAGTTTTTTGCGATTTTCGCGTGTGTCCGCGCACTTTGTGCACGTTGTACCTAGCTAGCAAACTTGAGTAGTTTCGTTGGGGTTTTGCGTCGTTCTTGATATGTAACCTTATATTTGGTACTGATGTAAATTCCAGGTTCGGTCGCGGAAACGTCAGACGCGGCGCGAAAGGGAAAGGCGGTGATTGGACACAGCTAACCAGGGATTCCGGTGAGTAGATTTAACATCTACGGGGGACGATCGTTTGGATGGCGCAAGTCGCCCGATAGATTTAGTAAACTGGAAAATAGTAAATTGGATAATCACTTGTGACATCAGAATAATAATACTGGCATGATAATTGCTGCAATTAGATCAATATGTTATACCCATATACGCAAACTCAATTATAGGACACATGCACCATTACCAGGTTTTTATATGCAGCACGAGCACTATTCATGCTTACACACACACCCTGGTAATTGCCATGCTACCACACTAGATAACCTTTAATTTAAACCTTTTACTAATTGATACTTAAATTGTGCTATTTCCTTAAAAATGAAACCGTAGGATTGCTATTCATGTGCATGTACTTCATCATATTCATTGTTCATGCTTAATACATTAATCACACATCGCAACTTGATTATTGATATCACACGCATTCATTATCATTGATATATGCACTTATGAGGATTTCTTGAGATTTTATGATATTGCTGGATTTCGGGGGAAAGCCGCAAAATTTCCAAACTTATGATATTTTTAAAACATGTAAATTGCGGTTTTCTAGTGATGTAAGTGTCGTCCACCATGAGTTTGCTGTGGTTTTTGGAGACCCGTTTCGAGGAGTTGGATGAACCGTTTCGGGTACATGGTGGGCCCGGTATGGTACCCCGGGGCAAGAAGCTCGTGGTGTTGACGATGAGCCTGGCAGGGGACGGATTACCTACCGGTGACTTCATTGGGCACGGCGGATATCCAGAGGATACCGACCGGGGCCGCGAGAGGATGATATATTGATACTGAGATGGGTCAGCCGGATGGCTGAGACCAGAGACACTATGACATGGATTTATGAGATTTGAGACAGCTTTTGGGTGTCGTTGCTGGACACCGATTTTCGTCGATTCATTGACATTATGCTGGCATTCTAAAAGAGTTTCAAAAACAAAAAGAGAATAAATATTTCTTATATATACATATTGAGACCTCAGATATTCATGTTGCATACATATTAGCACACTGATATGATATATACACCTGCTAGTGTATCCAGTCATACATGTATTTTAGATGCCAGGATGCTTGTGTGCATGCATACGATAGCCTTTGCAGATGTTATTTATTACTCACGAGTTGGCAACTCACCCCCGTTGTGCCACAGTCTTTTGCAGGTCCGCTCCGTCAGTTCAGTAGCGGCAGGCGCACTTGTTCTTTTGCCTCTTTTGCTTGAGCTCGAGATTTGCTCATAGGTGGGTTATGTTATTATTTTTGTACCACCTTGTATATTCTTGTATCTAGTGTACTCCATCTACTGTTTCTACCAGATTATTGTATATTGACCTAGAGATGAGACTGTGAGGTTTGTGGATTTTATGCTGTATTTTGGGGTCGAGCTCCGTGAGCCGACATGCTACTTTTTCGTGCTTCCTTATGCTTTATTATGATTATTATGCTTGCTGTCATTTACATTGCGTGGGATTTGTGGCCGCCTTATGGCGAAGAGCTAGCTCCCGCTTGGGGATGCCCTATTTTGTTGGATTCATGTATATATTTTGTTGTACCCATTTTTGGGGGTCAGTATTTACAAAGGAGACTCTGCCGAAATTTTCGGGAAAAATTGGTATTGTTTTTAAAAAGGGTTTTATATGACTTATTTGATAACTTGCTTGCAAATGATTGGGTTTTCTTCACTCTTTTGCTTCATTGGTTTTGTTTTCTGGGCTTTGGCTTACTTATTTTACGGACGCTTTTAGACGTTTTCGTAAACTTAAGTGCCAGTCACGTTCCGTACCCTGCGGGTCGTGACAAAGTTGGTATCAGAGCGATAGGTTTTACCTTTGTGAGTGTAGGATGACCCTTGGTAGATGGAGTAAGTGACTTAAGCAGGGTAACGTAGCGTGCGTATGTCCGCGGCATACTTACGATACGGTACTCCGCCTAAGTGACTTTAGGATATACTTGCTTGAAAATTCCTTCTTCAATTCCGTGTATCCTATGATCCTATTGCATTGTTCTTATTACCCCTTTTCCGGTAACAGCCACTATGCCGCCGAAGGCTACGAGGGCACAGAGGGCTGCCGCCAGAGACGAGATTCGAGATGGCTCGTCCGAGACTAGGACTGAGCAGGGTGGTATGCCTACGCCGCAGGGACAGACCGATCCACCTTCCCCAGGCCGTATGGATAGGCTCGAGACCGGTATGGAGGAGTTGCGACAGATGATGGGAAGCATGCAGGAGCTACGTCAGATGGTAGGATCCCTAGTTGCAACCAGTCGTACACCGAGGCCGGATGACGTACCTACTACATCACAGATGGCCATGATACCTGCTCCTACTACTACCACCGTGGCCATTCCGGTTTCACTACAGGATTTCATGAGGCTGAGACCTCTAGTATTCACCGGCACCGAGACAGCGGAGGACCCACAGACGTTCCTTGACAGTTTAGCCAGGATCTGCCGTTCGCTGAGATGTTCGGATGATCGATGGGTAGAGCTTGCGAGTTTCCGACTAGAGGGTCTCGCGCAGACATGGTGGGAGTCAGTCTTGAGAGGTCGAGCTGCAGGTCTACCGCCTATGACTTGGGCCGAGTTTACAGCGGTCTTTCTAGCCCGTTTCCTTCCAGAGAGCGTTCGTGACGCCAGAGCTCGCAGCTTCGAGGCCTTAGTCAAGACACCTGGGATGACGGTGTCTGAGTATGACATCCAGTTTACACAGTTATCCCGATATGCTCAGTATTTGGTGGATACCGAGGAGAAGATGGTGAAGAGGTTCGTACAGGGACTTGATGCCCAGCTATATCTTGCCATTGGCGCCCAGCACTACGACACTTATTCAGCTGCTAGGGATACTGCATTGCGGATGGAGGCACGCATATCACAGACTTCGGCCGTTTCTGGGCCGAAGAGGATTCGCACCGATGTACCGTCTCAGAGGCAGCGCGCCAGATTCTTTCCGAGAGATAGGCCTGGCAGAGGATTTGGGCGGGGACAGTTATATGGTTCTTATCCCCAGGGGCAGCAGCCGTCACCAGGATGTTTTGGGTGCGGGAGTCCGCACCATCTTGTTAGAGACTGTCCGGTGAGACGGCAGGGAGCAGCGACAGTTCCGCACGTGACCCTACCACCATCGCCATCCCCTCCACAGAGAGCCCTACTTCCTACCACAGGCGATGCTCCACGCCAGTTAGGTGCACCCAGAGGCCGTGGACGTGGCGGTCCTGTTCAGAGAGGACGAGGAGGCAGAGGCCAAGGTCGAGGTCAGCCCGCTATCGGTGGAGGACAGGCCCGAGTTTTTGCTTTGACACCGCAGGATGCGCAGGCATCCAATACTGTTGTGACAGGTACCTTATCCGTATGTTCTTTCGACGCACGGGTATTATTTGACCCAGGTTCCACACATTCGTACGTCTCTACACACTTTGCACCGATGTTGGGCCGTGAGTCGTCGTCGTTAGATCAGCCACTTGTTGTTGTTACTCCGGTAGGCGAGTCGTTTGTCGCTCGGTTTGTATTTCGTTTGTGTTCCGTTCGTATCGGGGAGAGGGATTCATCAGTTGATTTGATACTCCTCGATATGTTGGACTTTGATGTGCTTCTGGGCATGGATTGGCTAGCCACTTGTTATGCTTCGGTGGACTGTCGTGAGAAGGCAGTCAGATTTAGCTTTCCGGGAGAGCCAGTCCTTGTTATTCAGGGAGACCGCAGTGTCACCCTTCCCAGCTTAATTTCGTCTCTTCGCGCTGGTCAGCTCTTGCGGAAGGGATGTCAGGGATTCTTAGCGTTTGTTTGTGATACTCGAGCTGCAGAGGTTCCGTTGGACCGGGTCCCGGTAGTTTGTGAGTTCCCTGATGTTTTCCCTGATGAGCTACCTGGGCTACCGCCTGAGCGCGATGTTGAGTTCTGCATTGATTTGATTCCCGGTTCGGGGCCTATTTCTATACCTCCTTATCGGATGGCCCCGGCAGAGCTTCGAGAGCTGAAGGATCAGTTGCAGGACCTGTTAGATAAGGGGCTTATTCGGCCGAGTGTTTCTCCGTGGGGTGCTCCGGTCCTGTTTGTCAAGAAGAAGGATGGAAGTTTGCGCTTGTGTATCGACTACCGCCAGCTGAACAAAGTTACCGTTAGGAACAGATATCCGTTGCCGCGCATTGATGATTTGTTCGACCAGCTTCAGGGTGCGGGGTATTTTTCGAGGATCGACTTGCGATCAGGATACCATCAGCTGCGAGTTCGACAGGAGGATATACCGAGGACAGCTTTCCGCACGCGCTACGGCCACTACGAGTTTTTGGTGATGTCGTTCGGACTCACCAACGCCCCAGCAGCATTCATGGATTTGATGAACCGTACATTCAGGCCGTATCTTGACTTGTTCATCATCGTGTTTATCGACGATATCTTGGTGTACTCCCGGAGCAGAGAGGAGCATGAGCAGCACTTGCGGATTACGTTACAGACTCTGAGGGAGCATCAACTGTTCGCGAAGTTCTCCAAGTGTGCTTTCTGGCTGGACAGCGTCGGATTCTTGGGTCACGTGGTTACGAGAGACGGCATTTGTGTGGACCCGAAGAAGATTGAGGCTGTTCAGCAGTGGCCCCGACCTACATCGGTGACTGAGATCCGTAGTTTTCTAGGCTTGGCGGGCTACTACAGGCGTTTTGTTCAGGACTTCTCCCGTATAGCTGCACCGTTGACTGGTTTGACCCGGAAGGGAGTTCCTTTCATCTGGACAGAGGAGTGCGAGCGCAGTTTTCAGCAGCTACGGACTTGTTTGACTACGGCGCCGGTATTATCTTTGCCTTCGGGATCAGGCGGATTTGTTGTCTACTGTGATGCTTCGCGAGTGGGATTAGGATGCGTATTGATGCAGCATGGCCGGGTGATCGCTTATGCTTCTCGGCAGTTGAAGAAGCATGAACAGAACTACCCCACTCATGATTTGGAGATGGCTGCAGTGGTCTTTGCACTGAAGATTTGGCGACATTACCTGTACGGCGAGTCGTGTCAGATATTCACCGATCACAAGAGCTTAAAGTACATATTTCAGCAGCGAGACCTGAACCTCAGACAGCGTCGTTGGATGGAGTTGGTGAAAGACTACGACTGCGAGATCTTATATCACCCCGGCAAGGCGAATGTGGTGGCAGATGCGTTGAGTAGGAGGCCCGGGGGTAGTCTATCCTTTTTGCGCGCAGTGCAGAGGCAGTCGTCAGCAGATTGGCAGATGTTATGCGACAGCCGAGTTGAGTTCGAGTTCACTCAGACAGGGGGACAGCTCGCGTATGTTCGTGCACGCCCACAGTTGCTTGACCGTATATATGAGGCACAGCGCAGTGACGACCGTTGCTCAGAGATCATGGCACAGATGGGACAGGGCAGATTTTCCGAGTTCATGGTTGACGATCAGGGGATTTTACGATATGGATCTAGACTGTGCATACCAGATACTGATGGATTGCGGCGCGACATTCTTGAGGAGGCACACCGATCAGTGTATAGTGTCCACCCCGGTTCCACCAAGATGTACCATGATATGAGAGAGACCTACTGGTGGGACGGGATGAAGAGGGACATTGCGGAGTTCGTTTCGAGATGCCTGACTTGTCAACAAGTCAAGGCCGAGCACCAGAGGCCCGCAGGAGAGCTACAGCCGTTACCCATCCCAGAGTGGAAATGGGAGCAGATTTCGATGGATTTCGTTGTGGGTCTACCCAGGACCAGTCGAGGGTACGACTCCATCTGGGTGATCGTGGATAGATTGACGAAAGCGGCTCACTTTCTTCCGGTGAAGATGACTTTCAGCTTCGCTCAGTATGCTCAGCTCTATATTGACGAGATCGTGCGACTACATGGCGTACCGACTTGTATCGTGTCAGATCGAGGCACTCAGTTCACCAGCCGACTTTGCCAGAGACTTCAGGAGGCTTTGGGCACTCGTTTGAGCTTCAGCACAGCGTTTCATCCACAGACAGACGGACAGTCAGAGCGGACCATTCAGACTCTCGAGGACATGCTCAGAGCGTGCGTTTTAGACTTTGGTGGTAGCTGGGATCGTCATTTACCTCTAGTAGAGTTCTCCTACAACAACAGCTTCCAGGATACGATTCATATGGCACCTTTCGAGGCATTGTATGGGAGGAGATGCAGATCGCCCGTTTGTTGGACAGAGCTCAGCGAGAGCAGCATTTTGGGGCCGCAGCTTGTTGAGGAGACGACAGCGAAGATACAGTTGATCCGAGACCGGATGAGAGCGGCTCAGAGCAGGCAGAAATCGTATGCAGACAGGCGCCGTCTCAGGTTAGAGTTCGCAGTTGGCGACCATGTTTTTCTGAAAGTCTCCCCGATGAAGGGCGTGATGCGTTTTGGGCGAAAGGGGAAGCTTAGCCCTAGATTCGTAGGTCCCTTCGAGATCCTCGAGTGGGTTGGCGCTGTTGCATATCGTTTGGCTCTTCCTCCCAGCTTTTCCGATGTTCACCCCGTCTTCCATGTTTCGATGCTCCGCAAGTACCTTCACGACCCTTCGCATGCGATTCAGCACCCGACAGTCCTGCTAGAGCGTGACCTTTCTTTTGCAGAGCAGCCGGTGGCCATCTTGGATCGGCAGGTGAAGAAGTTGAGGTCGAAGATTATACCAACCGTCAAGGTCCTTTGGCGTAGCCCGAGCAGCGAGGAGGTTACCTGGGAGACCGAGGGCGAGATGAGGAAGAAATATCCCCATCTCTTTGAAGGTACGCGTAGTTATATTTTTTAAATTCGGGGACCGAATTTCTTTAAGGGGGGAAGATTGTAGCATCTTGAAAAGTCGTTTTGGTGTTTTCCTGAAATTCGGTGAAAATTCGGTATTTTTCCGAAAACCGTCTTTCTCGATATTTTGCAGTTAGGGCTAATTATACCTTAAATGGATAGGTAATTACTTGTTTTTAGTAGCTAATGAGTTAATTATGAAATTTTGGTCATTTAAAAATTTTTCCCTATTTTTCAATTTTTTTAATATTATTTTAAGCCGGTAAGAAAATACATTAAATAAGCGACAAATACAAATTTTTCCGGGCTAATTTTAATCTCTAAAATTATTATAATTATAATCTAGTGATAACATAAATTTTTAGTAATTTATTTTGATTTTTTTCAAATTTTTATGATTTGAAACGAATTTATTGAATTTTGGGCTAAAACTTGCAATTTTTGAGTTGTAGGGGGCCTTTTTGCATAAAATTTCTTTTGTAAAACCCCTCTCTCTTTTTCCTCAGCCCTAGAACAGCCCCACCTTGTGTGAGACCAGAAATTTCTGGCCTCATTTCTTGAGTTGCTTCTTGAGTTGAAATTTGATAGTTTTTGGAATTAATTTAAATATAATGGATAAAGTATGATACATTGACTTTTGTGGACTTGACCATGACTTTCCCCACTTGCCCACACCCTCCCCCATTCCTCCTCTGGCCGAAAATCCTGCACACCCTCTTCTTCCTCTCTTTTCTTTTCATTTTCTTCAATTTCTTCAAGAAAATACATCAAAATCCATGATTTAATTCAAAAATCCAAACAAAATCCTTAAGCTATCATTATCCTTAGCCATTCTTGCTTGGATCTTGGTGTTGAGGCCATCAATTGGAGCAAAATTTTCTTGCTTGATCCATAGATCAAGAGGTATAATTTCTATCATGTTAAATTCTTTTGTTTAAGTTTCTTATGTTGTATGGTTTAGTGTTAATTTAGTGTAGTTTAATCTAGTTTTCTTAGGTTTTGCTTGAAAAATCTAACTAGGGTTTGAAAGCCATAATAGTTAATTAAGTTGTTTTATAATTAATCTAGTGGTTAATGAACTAATCTATATGGTTACCTTGTTATGTAGTCTTTTATTTGTGTTAATTTAGTTAACTTTAAAAGTTCGATTTTAGTTGTAATTGTCGTTTTAAGGAATTTCAAGAGAGGGTTAGTGTATGGAATTGAGTTGTGAAGCTTGATTAGTGAGTTGATTAAGGTTTAGAAAACATTATTTAATTGATTAAACCTAATTTGCTATCTAGTGTTTTGCTAACCTTAATCTAAGTGATTAACTTGCTTATTAGGCTAAAAATTAGTGTTAATTAAGTTTTTCAAGTATGGATTTTGATTTACGATTGCTATTTATAAAAATCAAGAAAGCGTTTGGTTGTGGAATATAGGTTTTGGAGCATGGTTAATGTGTTGTAATTAGTGTGTGTGGATTGCTTGTAGTGTGCTTGGGTGAGTATGCTAGATTGTAGTTGTTTTGTCGCAAATCGGCGACGTTGCACCGATTTTTGGAATGTATCTGCTTACTAGATTTTTATATAAATTATGTGATGGATTATTTTTGACATCTTGATGATCGTAATGGCTTGTCCTACGACTTTTAGGATGCGTGAGTGCGGATTTTTGGGTAGTCGGGTTTTAGTTTTGCCGGGCGACCAAATCGGCGTTTTTTGGCAGTTTTTGCGATTTTCGCGTGTGTCCGCGCACTTTGTGCACGTTGTACCTAGCTAGCGAACTTGAGTAGTTTCGTTGGGGTTTTGCGTCGTTCTTGATATGTAACCTTATATTTGGTACTGATGTAAATTCCAGGTTCGGTCGCGGAAACGTCAGACGCGGCGCGAAAGGGAAAGGCGGTGATTGGACACAGCTAACCAGGGATTCCGGTGAGTAGATTTAACAACTACGGGGGACGATCGTTTGGATGGCGCAAGTCGCCCGATAGATTTAGTAAACTGGAAAATAGTAAATTGGATAATCACTTGTGACATTAGAATAATAATACTGGCATGATAATTGCTGCAATTAGATCAATATGTTATACCCATATACGCAAACTCAATTATAGGACACATGCACCATTACCAGGTTTTTATATGCAGCACGAGCACTATTCATGCTTACACAAACACCCTGGTAATTGCCATGCCACCACACTAGATAACCTTTAATTTAAACCTTTTACTAATTGATACTTAAATTGTGCTATTTCCTTAAAAATGAAACCGTAGGATTGCTATTCATGTGCATGTACTTCATCATATTCATTGTTCATGCTTAATACATTAATCACACATCGCAACTTGATTATTGATATCATACGCATTCATTATCATTGATGTATGCACTTATGAGGATTTCTTGAGATTTTATGATATTGCTGGATTTCGGGGGAAAGCCGAAAAATTTCCAAACTTATGATATTTTTAAAACATGTAAATTGCGGTTTTCTAGTGATGTAAGTGTCGTCCACCATGAGTTTGCTGTGGTTTTTGGAGAACCGTTTCGAGGAGTTGGATGAACCGTTTCGGGTATATGGTGGGCCCGGTAGGGTACCCCGGGGCAAGAAGCTCGTGGTGTTGACGATAAGCCTGGCAGGGGACGGATTACCTACCGGTGACTTCATTGGGCACGGCGGATATCCAGAGGATACCGACCGGGGCCGCGAGAGGATGATATATTGATACTGAGATGGGTCAGCCGGATGGCTGAGGCCAGAGACACTATGACATGGATTTATGAGATTTGAGACAGCTTTTGGGTGTCGTTGCTGGACACCGATTTTCGTCGATTCATTGAAATTATGCTGGCATTCTAAAAGAGTTTGAAAAACAAAAAGAGAATAAATATTTCTTATATATACATATTGAGACCTCAGATATTCATGTTGCATACATATTAGCACACTGATATGATATACACACCTGCTAGTGCATCCAGTCATACATGTATTTTAGATGCCAGGATGCTTGTGTGCATGCATACGATAGCCTTTGCAGATGTTATTTATTACTCACGAGTTGGCAACTCACCCCCGTTGTGCCACAGTCTTTTGCAGGTCCGCTCCGTCAGTTCAGTAGCGGCGGGCGCACTTGTTCTTTTGCCTCTTTTGCTTGAGCTCGAGATTTGCTCATAGGTGGGTTATGTTATTATTTTTGTACCACCTTGTATATTCTTGTATCTAGTGTACTCCATCTACTGTTTCTACCAGATTATTGTATATTGACCTAGAGATGAGACTGTGAGGTTTGTGGATTTTATGTTGTATTTTGGGGTCGAGCTCACGTGAGCCGACATGCTACTTTTTCATGCTTCCTTATGCTTTATTATGATTATTATGCTTGCTGTCATTTACATTGCGTGGGATTTGTGGCCGCCTTATGGCGAAGAGCTAGCTCCCGCTTGGGGATGCCCTATTTTGTTGGATTCATGTATATATTTTGTTGTACCCATTTTTGGGGGTCAGTATTTACAAAGGAGACTCTGCCGAAATTTTCGGGAAAAATTGGTATTGTTTTTAAAAAGGGTTTTACATGACTTATTTGATAACTTGCTTGCAAATGATTGGGTTTTCTTCACTCTTTTGCTTCATTGGTTTTGCTTTCTGGGCTTTGGCTTACTTATTTTACGGACGCCTTTAGACGTTTTCGTAAACTTAAGTGCCAGTCACGTTCCGTACCCTGCGGGTCGTGACAGATATTATGTGATGGGATACAATATTTGGAATCTATAAGTAGTTATGAGATAACTAGTTTGAATGTTATAAATCTAGCAGTTTAGTCTCATTGATCGGTTTCCACGGGATTTTGATGTGATCAAAAGTCCGTCGCAATCACGTAGCGTACGCGAATACTCGCTGGGTAAACTTAAAAGATAGCTACGCCCCATAGCCCCGACCAAGTGACTGTAGGAGAACCCCATCGCCAAAAGCATCCGTTCGGGTGCTCGCGGCAGTGGTGTTCCGCCTTAGTGCACTTCGTCGACGGCATCGGGGGTGCGTCCGTCTACTAAAGTTTCCGATGAGCATTCGATCAGGATGTCGGGAATCTTGTTGAATTTCCCCACTAGATATTGAAAAGTGTTTTTGAGATCGAGACTAAAATGCGGGGTTTATAATTGTTAGGCATGTGATGTCTAAGGAATTTATTTGGTTAAGCATGAAATCCAAAGTATGTGATACGATGGGTTTATGATGTCAAAGGTGGTTGCGGATTCCAACTGCTGTAGTTTTTCACTTTCTTTTCTACGACCGTAAATGTAATATGTGGTGTATCGCCGATTTTGGTGCTATATGTTAATGACAATTGGGATACGCATATTTACTTACGTTGATGACATGTGATGTTATGTGTTGTTGTGATATGTTATATTGGATCGTCGTGTTTGAATAACCGGGGGTTTTATGTGAGATGAAAGTTTTTCATTTTCATTCATGTAAAATTCTTTTTATGTAATATTTTTTTTATTGGGGCACTTCCGGGTTGAGGATGATGTCACCATTATATATTATTTACTTTTCTGCATTAGGATAGACCCAAGGCGGGGAGCACAAGTAACCGGGTTCTAGGGTCCAGTGGGAGACCATCTCGAGGAGTCGAGACTGGGTCTCCTAACTGTAGAATTGGTAGGGTTTCTTGCTGCTCTCGTAGGGGTCTAGGGTGTGGGATTGGCTATTCATCACGACCGTGGAATCCGTGTCTTATACAGGCTTAATTTAAAACACGGAAATCCTAGTATATCTAATATTTCATATGTTGTTCTTCTGCTGCGATATCTATGATGTGATCATTTGATATGTTGAGATAGATACTGGATATACTATATGAGATATATTATATAGATGTTTCTTATCTTTTACACCCGCGCTAGCACTGCCCCGCTCTGCCATTAGTTACCTAACCTAACGGTGCACGAAGGGACACCGAGGCGAATGCGGATGGCATAAGCCTACGTTGTATTTATCTGTGATGTTTAGGTAACTTAAAATGACGGGACTTCATTAATGAGATTAATGAAATAAAATAAACCTAAAGATGTTGTGGAATCGAATTTTCAAAAGCAGGTAGCTCTAGTTGTTGCTTTGCATTGCGGTATTCCTTGTAGAATATCCAGCACCTTATTCGATAAGAAAAGAGCCGAGATCCCTTCACCGGGAATGATGTCTTTAGCGAAACTAGCAAATGCTACACACTCGGTTTGTCTTTTGATTGCTTCTATAGTTTTTACTTTGCATAGTGGTATTTGTGAAATATCCTGCACCTTATTCGATAAGAAAAGAGCCAAGATCCCTTCACCGGGAGTGACCTCTTTAGCAAAATTAGTAAAGGCCTAAAAAAACACTCCATTTAAATTATTTGATTCTACAATGATATCAAGTTCATTACGTAAAAGGTTTTCTTAGAAACCTGTCGTAGCCTTCCGTCATTTCAGATAAGTATTTCATAGTATTCGTGCTACGTTTGTTGGCTTTCGTCAAGGCGTAGTGTGCGGTAGCTATTTATGCTTATCTGCATAAGCATATGATGCGATTGAGTTAGGGTAGTCGTGCGACTTTGTTGGCTTTCGTCAAGGGTCGTGCGGGTGTGTTTAATTCAATCAGGAAATGTACGGGTTGAACTTGACTAGCAGCCTATGGTTTGTTGGCTTTCGTCACGGTCATAGGATACTAGGGGTAAAATATTATCGGGAATTTCAAGTGTTGAAATTTGCAATGAGATTGCATACTTCCTATGAGATAGTTGGATCCCGATACCCACTGCGAGTAAGAGTTACTCCTGGGAGAGATTTACACATCATAATTAGCCGATAAAGTAGGTGTCTAGAAAGGTGTTAACGGGGTTACGCCCCTGGGAAAATGAGGTTTATTTTAATTAGGTCCGTGCGAAAGCACGGGGAACCTCCATCAAAGTACCGACATTGGCCTGGCCGAAAGATTGGCGAACTTGTAGAGTGTAATTAATCCCGGCTAGTCTTTCCTTTTAGGGTTTGAAGGAAGATTTGACTAAAACAGTGGGAGATATCATGATTAGATAAAATAATAAACAATCTAATCTTGCAAGAGCATACGCTGAGTATTTTCTTCTCTCTCTCTCCAAGTAGCGACCGTGTCACGTCTTAATCAAGATAATAATACGGATGTATTGACCGAACCCGCTTGTTATACTGTGCTAAGGAACGTTGGTCCCGCTCCAACTTATAATCGTTATGAGACCGAGCAAGAAATAGGGGATTACCAGAATTCCCGTGCCGCCTAAATGAAGAAAGTGCATGCTGATGCATCATCTTTGGGTGTGTTCATTATAGAGAACTGTTTTCTAAGTATCCTTTACATCCTGGGTATGAGATACCGGATCAGGATCCCACATATGTAATATGTTACATGGGCTATAGAAAGGTAGAGAACTGAGAAATGGTGATAAATTTTAGGAGTTAAAAATGGTGCAAGTGTTGTAGCCAAGTCTGTTGGAAGTTATCACCCTGTATTACCAAATACATTGATTCTGAACGAATGTTATTAGATACCGAACCTGATATACAACATCATATCAGTCTCTTTATTAGTAAAGAAGGATATAATTTTGTATTGTTGGATAATATTTTGAATATTTCCTATATCAAGAGTTGATCGGTTCAGGCACGTTATCTAAAAGCATATACATTATAAATCAAACTACAGTTCTTAACGTGCGGAACACACACAAGAGTAAGAGTTCAGAAATGAACGAATCCTTCTTGAGGCATTGTAGACTAAGTCATATCAATGCGACCCGACTAGCTAAGTTACATTTAGATGAATATTTAAATCAGTTTAAATTTACATCTTGTGAAACTTGCCAGTCATGTCACAAAGATAAGATGACCATAGCTCCATTTATTGGAAACAGAGAAAGAGTTAGTGAACTCTTGGGATTGATACATGCTGATGTATGAAAGTCCCATGTCTACACATGCCAGGACCGGTTCTTTATACTTCATTACTGTCACGACCCGAAAGAGCACGTGACTGGCCCTTGAACCATATGAAGTCTATAGGGCTCCATCTGTCCAAGTAAGCCAAAAGCCCAAAAATCTAAAACCATTTTAAGAGTAAATAAAGAAAACTGGTTTAAAGAAGTGAAGAAAAACATGTTGAAGTCAAGGTTTTTAAATAACTAAGCCGAATATGCATTTTAAAAATGTAAAGTCTTTTCTAAAAATTTCGGCAGAGTTTCTTTTGTAAATACTGGCCCAGAATGGGGTACAACAAGAACAATATATATGCAATGATAAAAGGTATCCCCAAGCGGGAGCTAGCTCTTCGTCAATTGACGGTCACAACCACGCAAGCAATACAATATACAACGCCGAATGGCGAGGGTCAAATCCAAAAGAAACTCAATAAGCATGAAACCGCAATACTACTAAGCGTGACTCTAAGGTCAAAATAATACATAATTGATTTTCTAAGTCTGAAACAATATACAAGTTTTGGTTGATGGAATTTCTAGATACAATGAATAATACATATACAAGGGTGGTTCTGATGCAAAGAACCCACCTACCAAAAGCAATTCACCCGCAAAGAAGCAGTGTGCCAGAAATGCCGCTATGGAACCTGTACGGCAAAACCTGCAAGAACTGTGGCATAACGGGGGTGAGTTGCCAACTCGTGAATAGAGAATATCTACAAGCAGAAATCGAATGCATGACATAATTCTAGGTCAATACAATCAAATATATGACCTCAAGAATAAGCCTGAAGCATGATAAGGTGGCAATGTAACATCAAAACATGTAGGTAGTGCCAAAAACTCGTGCCAGTGCCTCAGGTAATAACATATCATAAATATAAGGTATGTCTGCATGAAGTAAATATGATGAAGTATCAAAATGGATATCAATACACATATATTAGCGTTCCATTCCACTAATATTGGTGTAAGGATATATATAACAGCGCCCTCATACCCTGTTATATATACAATGAAGTATGATCAATGTAAATCCAGTCTGTATGTGATCAATGTAATAAAAGTCTGTATGTATGTGGATCCCGTCCACCTGTCACCCAATGACAATAAGCATCATGCATGCAAATATGAGGATATAATCAAAATCATGGAAAACATCATGAAACCTGTGCCTAGCATCAGCACGTAAATCCTCATATATCGGGTATTCGTCAGTCCGGGTCAGCCCACTCTCTCATATATCGGGCATCCGTCAGTCTGGGTCAGCCCACTCTCTAATACATCGGGCATCCGTCAGTCCGGGTCAGCCCCACTATCTCATACATCGGGCATCCGTCAGTCCGGGTCAGCCCCACTATCTCATATATCGGGCATCCGCCAGTCCGGGTCAGCCCCACTATCTCATATATCGGGCATCCGTCAGTCCGGGTCAGCCCCACTATCTCATATATCGGGCATCCGTCAGTCCGGGTTAGCCCCACTATCTCATATATCGGGCCCCACCATGTACCCTCATACGGCACTCACTCCTCGTAAGAGGTATAAATCAGAACCGATAAATCTCATAGTGATGTTAGTTGTATGTATGCCCTAGAGGCCAGTATTGTACAGATGATGTATATTATATTGGATTCTTGGACATATATAGAGATGACTTTCTTGCTCGATATGATAGTATGCTATCTGGTTACTCTTTATCTTAACATGTACATTTGTCTCTTTATACTGTCTTATAGTTACATGTTGGTAAAGCCTTTAGGATGTGTACTTGACTACCTGGACTATGATGCAGATCATACTAGTGGGGACATGGTAGTCCATAAGTACATCCTTCAAGGTCCCTAGTCATGGGTGTATCGAGACGGGGCATCGATATACCAGAGTAGACTAGCGTATACGCCTCTCGACCCATGAGATGGGCGAAGGATGATCCCATATCCATTGGTGTTTGACATCAGAGATGGTATACGGGTGCTCAGTGGAGACTGGGTACACTGGACGGACTCGCCGAGAACTCCTAGATAGTATTATACCTCACGTCAGATGGCAGTTCTCAGGTGACACTTGTGCAGGTTAGTCTGTAGACCCGAGATCGTCATAGAGTCTTGTGTGATTCCCACTGTGCTTTGATCTCCACCTTACCACGTCCATGAGGGCGTGCAAAACGGTGGTCTTTGGGTACAGTCTCGAGTCACATGGAGGAAATGAGCGATAGGAGGGGTTTCGTCTCTCCCGGTATTGGGGGTTGATGTTGCGCTGTGCTCGATTGGCCGTAACAGGGAAGTCCCTGGCCAGGGCTGATCAGAGATTTGCTGGTAAGTGTTACCAGTAGTTTCTCGACCCGTTATGAGCCTCACATCGGCACGACTTATTGGTTATTGGGGTCTGACGTTTACCACGCATAGACTTGATATGCGACGTATCAGACGAACAGACCGGACTGTACGGTAAGTGTTACTAGTTGGATTCACAGGAGTGTGAGCGGGCTAGCTCGTCGATCTTCTGATCGCTTAATACCCGGGTGGCCGTTACGTTTAGCAGACCGCTTGCGGCTTGTGGGTGCTTGATATGATCATCATCTGCTACCGGCGTATTGACGAGTCGTTAGAGTCCTACACAGAGGTTTCCTGGCTCAAGCGAAACGAAATAGGAGTGCATATGAGATATGTGCAGGACCGAGAATGATGCGTGTATGTGATACCGTATTCCATTCTCGTGATGGATGTATCGATTGGTTATATTCGATATAACCTAGATATCGAATCAAGGATTGATTCGATAAGCCGATACATAGGATACTAGTCGGTTATATGCGATATGACCGGATCGTTAAATCAAGTGTTGATTTAATGATTTAATGTATAATTATATATTTGATATATTACTTTGCATTAACTAGTATTGGTTCACTTTAAATGGATTTTCTCACTTGATGTGCAAGAAGTATATGTGATATACTTTTGTGCATATATTTGTATCATGTTTGATGATACTTGATCATGTGGTTAAGTGTAAAGGATTAAACCATGGTTAAGAGATGATTAGGGTTTTGCTTTTTCATTTATTTATTTGTTTATTTGGAAATGATTTAGATAAGAATGGTGGCTTCTTTTGTTTCTAGTTGAAGCTTCATGAAGCTTTGACTTATGCAACCATTCTTGTCTTCATGCTTAACCCTAACTCATCCAAGTAAACATGGTATATTCTCTACACTTAACCTTAGTTAGGATATGATAAGTATTGTTTTCTTTTACATTTTAAAGAACTTATCATATTCTTTCTTCTTCTTGATCATCTTCTTCTTCAAGAAAAGCTTAAGCCCATCAATGGCAACTTGAGCAAAAGTGAGTGAAATCCAATTCTAAAGTGAACCCACCTCCTATTTCTTCACCCTCTACCTCTTGCCAAGTTGTTTTGGGTGTTTTCTTCACAAGTTTCACCACTTGGTGAAGTTGGAGCTTGAACTTGTGCAACCTCGACGTAGATCATCTTCGGCACGAAGCCGACGACCTTGCCCGCTCGTCTTTCCGATGAAGCCGACGATTGAGTCTAGGATTCGAGATGGACAGCGAGAGGACGACTACGTGGAGCTAAGGAAGTGGATAACCGGATCTACAAAGGTTGTAGCTTCTTATCTTTAGTTAAAGTGTTAACTAGTTTCATTTTTCGCCTAGATTTCTAGTCAATGATCCGTATTAGGGTTTCTCGGCACCCATAAAATTTGAAATTGGCATGGTTGATGCCTTGTGAGACCTCTATAGAGTGCCTAGGAACCTTTCAGGTGACAGCGCAAATATCATATCAAGGAAACCGGGTTTTTCAAATAAGTACATACTTTCCTTTGAAATTATCCACGGTTCCCAAATCCAGAAATATCATGAAAACGAATATCTCGATGCGTATAATAAGAAAACATGATGTATGTGACATATAAATGAAATGCAAGTATAACAGGATATCATGCAACATGGAATAGTAGTATGCACATACAATGAGATGCGGAATCGAATAAATCAACGCAACAGTGAAGAATCTACACCAATATGTATATGTTATGCAGTGGTGCCATTTGAAATAAGACGAATCGGGGTTATAGTAAAATAAGGGTTACGGTGTTTTTAAAAATAGATGCGTCTTTTGAAAATACCCGTAGAATCCCTTTACTTGTCCTTAAGATATTCCCGATTCGTTAGTTTTTGAAATAGGTATGACTCGGGTCAAGTCTAACATCTACTAAGCCCCAGTCCATCAGGAGGGGTAAGGAAACCACCTAAATCCGAGTCGATATATATATATAATATAATATAATAGTCGGTGATCCTTCCTCAATAGTATCGCGTACGATACCGTATATCATATGCCAATCCTCATGTCATGAGTGCGGATCTATCATCAATATAGGCTCGTACGGTAAATCGTCGTACGGCATCGCAATAGCTGGGTACGGGTCGATATCACATTCCTCTCAATAAATATTAGGTATCATTATCATCATATCACATAATCTGGGGTACTGATCTAAGTCTTGTACGACCGATACCATCTATATGGCTGCGTGTGTAAACACACGTCCAAAGGCCCGCTAGAGATCACATGTCGTATCCCAAATACGAATCATGTCAAAACACCGATCTCACGGCACAAAACCCAATATCATCGACTCATCTCCAAAGTCGTCCACTATCCATCATCATCACAGTGTAAGTATAGCTAATCAACATGTGTGTGCGTGTGGGTGTAAACCTATCCTAGGGTTCGCAACTAGGAAATATTCTAGTTTACTTCTAACCCTATCACATCTAACACATCTCAAATAATCCACGACACTATACTATCATATATACATATAAGGTATACCAACTACGGACTGCGGGGGTGCTATACGCCATCCACCCGACTTCCCCCTTGCGTCTTTACTGTCGACGTCACCACGCGTTTGCTTGTCGTCCCGAAGCCTTCATGGGGTACCTACACATCAAAGTATCACAAATGCGTATCAAAACCAATTCAAACCAAAACGGCATACGAATCCCAAAACGATACGATAAGGGGCCTATAGGTTAGAACCTATGGGTACGCCTTCCAAAACCATCAACAACCCTCGATATCGTCGTATAAACGCCAAGTAGTCGAGGTAAAACACCATACGCAAATTCAGAATTAGAAATACGGAATACGGAAACACGAATCCAAAACAGCAACTAGGGAAATAGGCTCCAGATTTCACCCTAAGTCAAACTAGACAAATCTATATATATCAGGGGTCTAAACTACTGATGAGGGAACACCAAAACCAAAACGAGCAAGTTTGGTGGAGTCGAGGCCGTAATTTGCAGCCAAACAGGATAAATCTACGTCCTGCAATGGGAATGAGGGGCTAGGGTTTTGGTGATAGCTTTCTGGGTGCCTACACATGTTACTGTCCAATCAATTTTATTTTAGCATGTCTCGGGTGATAGCAGATCTCATATAAGCTTCCCAGATTTCATAACTTTTCCGATATCAGTTTCAAAATCCGTATTTCGGGTCTTATGTCTCAGGTTAGGGTCTCAATTCATGCACTAGGGTGTTGGTGTAGCCTCTACTGAGCTCAATTTCACATTACAACACAAAATTTCCTCAAACCCTAATTAGGTTTATCCTTAAGTCACCAAAACACACAATATCGGTTCTAAACTAAACATGGGGTATTAGTAATGCTAAAACTAAGCTAAGGGTTCAGTAAATACCTCATTTGGCAACTCAAAAATTTTCTTGAGTTGCCACAGTGGCCAAAATCCTAGCTTTCTTGGTCTAATGTGTAGATCTTGAGCTTGTGCACACTTTTAATGAAATGAGAGGGGGGTTTTGGAGTTGTTTTAGAGGTGTTTAGAGGGCTTGAAGATGGGGGGAAAGATGAAGGAGCAGCAGCAGCAGGAGAAGGGGAAGAGGGAGAGAGAAGATGAGAGGAAGAATGAAGAGAATGCTAAGTCCTTGGGTAAAAGGAGACCATACCTCTCTCTCTCACACCATACCTCAATTCTTTATTCTTTATTTCATTTTCTTTTCTTTTCTTTTTCCTTTTCTCCAAAACCTTCTCACTAGAATAGTAACCCCAAATAACATGATAGAAAATGCACAAGTGTGATAAAATGATATGTGCATGTTTTGCACAAAAATGCCAAAAACCGATTAGCGATTTTTAATCGCGTTTAACACTAAATCAGCATATAATTAATCATAAAAACTCAAAAATGGCATAATTCCATAAAATACCCTATTTTAGAATTTTCCATAATTTTTCCATTATTTTTCCCATTTATTTGTATTTAATAATACCGAAATATTAAAATATTCAATAAAATAATATTAAATTATAAAAATTCCCAAAAATAATATTTATTTTTTTTTGAAATGTTACAATCTTCCCCTCTTAAATAAATTCGGTCCCCGAATTTAAATTTAAACCCCCAAGTACTATAACATTTCAGTAAACATCCAAATTGTCGAAGCTCCGAAAACATCAATACATAGCAAATATCATAAAAATGTATTGCTCTACTAGAAATCAATCCCCAAAAATGTATATATATATATAAGAATATCCTGTGCGTCTGGTGCGCAAGGAATCAAAATCCATATATGTGTCATACATGTGCACAAAGCAACATCTAGGTGCAACTGGTATGCACGAAACATTTGTCATAGGCAACGTGTGTGCCTGACAGCAAAATTAGGTGCATTTGACATGCACGAAGAATTTCGATTTAGTGCATCTGGCGTGCACTAAAATCATATATCAAAACACTAAAGGTGCATGAAAACTGTGCTGGAAACGTAAATCAAATCACTGCATAAAATAGGCGTGAAATCACAATTAATACCTCAAATGTAATAACTATGCGCAAAATATAAATACCCAGTGGGTGCATAAAACAAATATCATGAAACTCAGTCATCAAAACTAAATCATGCAACCAGAACGCCCAAAATACCGAAATCCAAGATGACGGATACGTGATAATCGAATCACAAAATCACAAATCATAAATACCGTCGTCGGTAGTTCATTCTCCAAAGTCGAGAAGGAGTCGGTGCATCCAATGCTAGCAGCGCAAGATATCTACTTGCCTATTGCTCACGGTCTGGCGTCCTCTGTCTCTGGGTCCTTATCTTCTCTGTGGATTACCAATCTCACAGTCAATCGGCTCATCGGCCCTGTCAGGTGTGCTAACGGCGACGATTCCGTTCTGGCACTTCTCTGGTCATCTCTCGGTCAATCCCCACGACCACTCATAAAGCAGCATATCACTGGTGTCGGCCTCCGGCTTTCTGAATGCACATCACACATCTGATCCTGGGTGCAAACATCATTGCAGCAGTGTCCTGGAAGGAATCCTGCTCAAGGTCTCTGCCGATATTGCCTATGCCGATCTGTACGGAAGCTGGTACTCTTGCATAATCTCTTCTTGCTCAATGGACATCTGTGTCCTCAGCACAACATTTCTCGGAAACTGGTCGCATCCCAACGCTTCTGTAAGCATATTAGGTCTCTGGTCTCGACGGAAAGTAATGACATCTCGTCAGCGTCTCGCACGAACCTCTTGTCCGCTTGTCTGTATTATCGTCCACTTCGACATCACGTCTCTATCGGCGCACTGCAATGTTCTCGGCTACGGTCCATCCGAAGTCTCTCTCAAATCTCTTTTCTGCCGAATTGCCCGGAAGTCATCATCCTTTACTGGAGCTAATTCTTGTTCCGGAATGGCTGCATACTCATCGCGCCTCTTTCTGGAAGGTATATGCATATACAATGCCTCTGCGTGCTTATCGCATCCTTGATGTCAGCGGAGTGGGACGTCATCTCGTCGAACTCTCTTGCGAACCCTTTACTTTCCTCTGCTTCAATATCGATTGATTCGGACTCGTCTCATCGTGGCTGCATAGACTGTGCTCCAACGGCTATATTCGTATCTGGAGTCTCCCAAGCAAAGCATCCCATCGATATCCGAATGATGTCGAATCATTCGATCGACTCGTCAAAACCTCATAATCCCCCAAGAGATCAACATCTTGAGTACAGTTTAATAGTATCGAGTACATGCCACAGCGTCGGTGGTCCAGCCGTAGAAGGGCAAACCCAAGCCTCACTAATGGCGTCGCGGAACTGCCGCAAACCCTAAGGTCCAAAGGCTTTCACACGGTCATTAAGTCGAGTTAGGGTTTCATTCTTCTAGAGGGTCCATGGAATCGCCTGGATGTCTTTCCATAAACTTTAAACTTGGAAAATGGGCTCCTGACATTCGATCGTCTCTGTCGACTCTCAACGTCTCCGCATGAAGTCATCCCTAGCTAGAAGCAATCTATCTGATGACCTCGCATCAGGGTAAGCGAACGAACCATATGTCCTAGTCATTCATCCTCGGGTGACTAGCGACTCACTATCATCACTCTAAGTACATACTTAGGCTGCAGTAGCTCCAATCATCTGGGCGACATCTCGTCGTTTGCAGCAATAACTGGCTCATTCGTCTGTACGCTGAACAGCGCCTCAATCCTCCAGGAAAGGCAATACATTGGCGGTCCTCTCTAAATCGGTCTGCTTTAGATCCGAGTAAGACTCTCCACACTGGAAATATTCAACTCAACTGGGCCTGCTCCGGCGCATAAATCGAACGAATCACTTTCGTCTCTCAAATCAGGTGGACTAGCTATCATCTATCTCATATCTGCTTGGAAGCTCCGGCGATCTCAGCTCGTAAGCTCCGGAAGCGACATCCTGTCAATCTCAGCAGCAGCTGGTCCATCTGTCTGCACGGTAGGCGACAACATAATCTCTGAGGTATGCTGTACATCAACAGTCCTCTCTCAACGGGCAGCTCTAACAATGGCCCGATCATCCGGTGCAAAACCAAGCACTCGCCTCCACTAGAGGTCACAATCACCAATACTAACTCGAGACGTTCCCATGTCACCAGAAAACACAATGGTCGGCCCTCGTACCAGACGAGCTCGCCCTGACCGTAACCCTAGCAGCAGCCCAAACTGCGCTCAAACATGGCGACAGGAACCTCAATCGAGTATCGAAGAGAGCAGATCAATGGCAAGAAAGAAAACAACAAATCCAGAGTGGATACATGATCATAAGAAGGAACAACATCAATGAAGGTATGATCATGAAACTAATAGAATCGAGGATCTCAAATGGATGTATAATCATGGATATGAAGAGAATCACTGATCTCGAAAATATGTACATCCTAAGGTTCCTTAAGCGGAGTGGCGTGTCGTAAGTATGCCGCGGAACATACCCACGGTACGTCACTCTACTTTAGTCACCTATTCCATCAACCAAGGGTCATCCTACGCGACAAAAGTTCGGGTCTAATACCCCCTCGACTAAGTCTAAGTTCCGTAAGGTCAAGCCTAAGTTCCGTATATATATAAACGCCCTAGGCTCCACATAGTCAAACTTAGACTCGAACCAAGGTTAACCTAGCGCTCTGATACTAACTTTGTTACGACCCGAAAGAGTACGTGACTGGCCCTTACACCATATGAAGTCTATAGGACTCCATCTGATCCAAGTAAGCCAAAAGCCAAGAAATCTAAAACCATTTTAAGAGTAAATAAAGAAAACTGGTTTAAAGAAGTGAAGAAAAACATGTTGAAGTCAAGGTTTTTAAATAACTAAGCCGAATATGCATTTTAAAAATGTAAGGCCTTTTCTAAAAATTTCGGCAGAGTTTCTTTTGTAAATACTGGCCCCGAATGGGGTACAACAAGAACAATATATATGCAATGATAAAAGGCATCCCCAAGCGGGAGCTAGCTTTTCGTCAATTGACGGTCACAACCACGCAAGCAATACAATATACAACGCCGAATGGCGAGGGTCAAATCCAAAAGAAACTCAATAAGCATGAAACCACAATACTACTAAGCGCGACTCTAAGGTCAAAATAATACATAACTGATTTTCTAAGTCTGAAACAATATACAAGTTTTGGTTGATGGAATTTCTAGATACAATGAATAATACATATATAAGGGTGGTTCTGATGCAAAGAACCCACCTACCAAAAGCAATTCACCCGCAAAGAAGTAGTGTGCCAGAAATCCATATACACCACAGCATGTTGGTATATCGGTGTTGGAGATAGTGCCCTCAAAGTCAATTATTGGATCGCAGGTACATGATTGCGATGATTGAGGCAGGACCTATACCGATATGACAGTCTTGCTCGAGATGATAGTATGTTATCTGGTTTGTCTTTATCATCGTTTACATACTTTAGTTCTCTATTGCATGTTGATAGAGCCCATAGGATTCTTGCTTGACTGCCAGCAGTATGATGGCGATCTTATACGTGGGAGCTGGGGTCTGTAAGCACATCTGTAAAGTGTCCCTAGTCGTGGGAGTTTCGAGACAGGGCATCGATACTCCAGAGTAGACTAGTGTATACAGTCGAGACCCCGACGAGGGGCGGTGGCCGGTCTCACAAGCCACTGGTGTCAGTTGAATCACCTAAGATGTATACATGTGCTCATTGGATTATGAGTACACTGGACAGGACTCGCCGGGAACATGCTAGTTGGTATTATACATATCGTCAGATAGCAGTTCCCTGGTGACATGTGTACAGGTTAGTTTGTCGACCTGAGATCGTCATTTGTCTCGTGTGAGTTCCCACTGTGCTTTGATTCCAACCCTACCACGCTCAAAGGAGACGTGCAAACAGGTATTTTTCGGGTATAGTCCCAAGACACATGGAGGCAGTGAGCGGATCGTCGGGGATTCATCTCTCTCGGTATTGGGGGTTGATGTCGCACAGTGCACGGGTGGCCATCACTAGAAATCCTCGGCCGAGGTAGTAGAGAATTACTGATTTGGATCAGTAGTTTCTCAGATGGTAATGGGCTTCATGCCAACACAATTTATCGCGTTATTAGGGTTCTGACTTTAATCCACACCCCTAGACTCGATATGCGATACTCTTTAGACGAAAGGACCGGACTGTACGGATATTGTCACTGTCAGGCTCAGTAGGGTTTATGGATGAGTTCGCTCGTCAGCTTCCCTTCTAATCAATACATAGGCAACCGTTACGTACAGCTTGTACCTCTGACGTGCTAGTAGTTATACCCAGTGCCAGTGTGTTGATGAGTCATTAGAGTCCCCCACAGACACTTTTCCAAGTTCGGGCGAAACGTTGTAGAGGCCGTATGGTTTTATGGCAGGGTTCGGAAAATGCACGTGCATTTTCGCACGTGTCATTTTTCGGGCAGATAATACTGTTCGACTTTGGTTTAAGCCGGATCCGAGTATTATACTGTGCAGATATAATATCTTTGTTTCAGTTGCATTTGTATTCGGTCGTAATTCAAATGCGGGTATGTTTATACTGTTATGGGGTTATCCTGAAATTCGTTTCAGGATCACTTTTGGAAGTTGCCAGTTTCCAGTTTTCTATCGCCCGTCTTTAACGTTCGGTTAAAGATGGATTTATCTTTTCTTGAGATGAGTGTGGAAGTTTCTAGAGGCTTCTAGATGAGGTGATTAGGCTAGTGAGTCATTAGTGCATTTATTGTGCAATTAATGCTTGATGACTAGGTTAGAAGGTTCAATGTATGCATTAAATGTGTTCATACAAGTTGTCTTGTGACTCATTCTCTTCTTTAATCTTATAGTCACCTTCCCCTCTCCTACACTCACCTCCCTCCTCCATAAATATGGTCGGCCCCTTCTTGCTAAAGGAGGATTGATTTCATTTGAAAAAGATTAAGGATTTTGGTTCATGGAAATTAGTATACTCCATTTCTCATTTCATATCGATCCAAAAGGCAACTTCATTAACCGTTCGTACATAGCCTTGGACGTAACGAGGCAAGTGTTCTACTCATTCTTTACATCATCTTGGTCATCTCTTTTAGCAAACTTGATGACCGAGTTGCTTCGGTTCAGAGGCGGGAGCCCGTTTAAAGATCCGTCGATGTGGTGCCACCTGGACGAGAAGACTGGAGATTCAGGAGATCGGAGCAGCCGCAACAAAGCGTGGGATGATGGTTGAAGACCGAAGGACTCGGATCGTTCTGTATAACATTTCTATCCACTTTGTAATTTTTTAGTTTAGCTTTAATGGCAGATCCGGGTTATACTACGCGATAGCGCCAGTTGTAAAAAGTTTTTTGTTCCGCATTTGGCGTCTGTTAGACGGCCGGGGCGGTACCGTGGACTTACAGTGGTATCAGAGCCTCACCATTAAGCTATACTAACTTGTGCTAACGCGTTTAAAATATCGATCGAACGGATTTTCGAAAACCTCAAATTCCAGGGTTAAAGTTTCTGTCGATTATAAACAGTGTCTAAAAATTATTTTACATATCGCAGAAAGCTAAGCAGGCTTTTCTAAGCATTCTGGAAAAATTTGGGCACGTGATCCCACAAGACCACCGTGGATCCGCGGTCAAACCTAGGGTTTGACAGCGGAACCGCGGCACGTTTGTGGGAACAGTGCTCCAACTTTTTCCAGAGAGCTTTATTTTGGAAATTGTGGTTTTTGGTACTATTCTTTTGGGCCCAGTTTTTGTTACTGTACAGCAGATGTTTGTGGGGCCCACTTTGGGATATTTAGTCGATCGAAATTTAAACGTGTTAGTTTACAGTACTTACTTTATATCTCCGACCGGGAATGTCATTCGAGCGGTAAACCGTGTCTAATTGCTATAGTTCTTTTAGACGGGTTTACGAACGTGACATTCGCGTTGATGTTCTGTGTTGTGCTGTGATATTGCGGATTTGTCGTGGTGGATAGCAGTGTGCAATGGTAGTGCAGTTTGGATTTATTTGTACATTTGATATTGCGGGGCGAGCATCCAACATGTGGACTGCCGTCACTGCCTGTTTGTATAATATTCTTTTGGGGCACGACTGGGCAGAGGTCGATGTACCCGTTGTACATATTTTTATCTCTGTACTAGGTTTACCCCGCGACGGAGTGCATGGATAGCCGGGTTCTGGAGGGCAACGGGTCCGTATCTCATGGCTTTGAGAGGCAGAGGGGCCTCACTCTAGAATTGGCAGACTATTCGCCGCACTCGTAGGAGGTACAGGTTGACCCATGGAGGGGTGCTCAAGTTACTGGATTCCGTGAAGTGCCGGGTAGTCCATTCATTTTTCTGTAGGGGGCTACCTCGCTTCAGGTTTTGGCGGGTAACTTGCCGCACCCATAGGGGTCTAGGTTTCATTGCACAGGCTGTCCACACGACCAGGGGAACGTCGGGTTTGTAGTAGCGGCTCTGTGAAACCCGGGGATCTCAGATTATCTGTATTGTTTTGTGATGCTTATTACTTTTCTGTAATGTTGCATATTATCATTCCTGGAGCGATTATTGTATATTGGTATATATACTACTAGATGTTGTATATGTTTTACACCCGCGCTAGTCCAGCCCCCGCTCTGTCGTTAGTTAAGTAACCTAACGGGTGATGACGGGACCCAGTGACGAATGCGGATGGCATATACGTACATTATATTTTCGTTCTTTTCTGGTGTAATTAATTGATGGGACTGCATTGATTCTTATCAATGCAAGGATAAAACAAACCTATATTTGATGTTGTTGGAACAAAATTTAAAAAGGTGTATTACAAAGATATTTCCTTTTGTTTTGCATAGTGATATTCAGTTGGAATCTCCTGCACCTCATTCGACGAGGCAAGGGCCGAGATCCCTTCACCGGGAGTGACCCCTTGGGCAGAAGTTTACGTCAGGGTAATAACTTCATTATAGTCGATTACAAGTTGCTTTGCATCGCGGTATTCAGTTAGAATATCCTGCACCTCATTCCACGAGGAAAGAGCCGAGATCCCTTCACCGGGAGTGAACTCTTTAGCAAAGGATTTTCGTCACTATATTTTTATAAAAAGCTACCAGGTTCCTTCAACGAGATCAAGTTCATTACGTTAAAGGTTTTTCGCCAAAAACCAGCCGTAGCCCTCCGTCGTATCTTATGGATGGTCAGTAGTATTCAAGCTATGCTTGTTGTCCTTCGTCAAGGCATAGTGTTTGGTTGTTGCTGGGTATTCATTTATTGCATAGATAGATATGTTGGTTTGGGACAGTCGTATAGCCTTGTTGGCCTTCGTCAAGGGCTTGTACGGGTGGGTTCAAATTGACCTGGACAATGACGGGTAGAACTTGACATGTGACTTATTATTTGTTGGCCTTCGTCAAGGTCATAAGAGCATGAGGCAAAAATTCTTATCGGGAGTTTCAAACATACAGGAAACTTGCCAATTATGCGCATACCTTCTGGAGTGTGTTAACTTGAGTGGCTTCCATCAAGTTATCATGCGATGATAGTTGGATCCCGATTCTCACTGATGAGTTGGTTTACTCTTCGGGTGATCCCGACTAATTCTTCTTTCAGATTTGGAGGAGAATTTGAGATTACACTGGGAGGTTTCCTGATTAGATAAAGTGATAACCATTCTGATCTAGGTTAGAGTGCACGCAGAGTGTTTATTTTTTCTCTCTCTCTTTAGCTGCGACCTTTGACCGACCCTAGACTATGACTCAGTGACCAAGTATACTGAACCTTCTTAAAATACTGGCCTTTGGATTGTCTAAAATTGCATAAGTCATTGCCTCTCCTTCTTTTACCCTTTGAATTTCTCAGAACACCCCGTATTACTACGGACATCCACTTCCATTGGATAGATCTATCATATGGTTATATACGAACTCGAAGGTACTACTTCGAGGATGGATCCAGGTTCAGGAGAAATAGAATTGGTTTATTCAGTTGTCTTTTATTATCACCTTCTCTTAGGTTGCGAGGGCTTCTTGGTTTAGGAGAGTACACCTATTATGCTTATTGGATAGTCTTATTCCAAACCATAGGCAGGCGCCGAAAGATAGGGAATGAAGAAAACCAATTAGCCTAAGTAGGGTGTGCAGAAGGTAATATGTAAAGACAAAATAAATGGATTAGAAAGAGGGCAAAGTAAATTGCGACTGTTATCATTCACGACCAAACCGCGTACTTCATTGCCACTCCTATTTCACCTTTGCTTTTTTCCCCAGTTCGGGAGAAATAGAATAAGGTATTATTCAGTTGTCTTTAATCATCACCTTCTCTCAAGTTGCGAGTACTCCTAGGATTAGGAGAGTACACCTATTATGCTTACTGGATAGTCTTCTTTCAAAGCATAAGCTGGTGCCGAACGGTAGGGAAGGAAGAAAACCATTTAGCCTAATGATGGTGTACAGAAGGTAATGACTAAAGAAAAATAAAGGGATTTGGAGAGATGGCAATAAAATATAAAGTTAAAGTCATGAATTGGATTATGGAAGAGTCATTACTAGGAATACCAGGTTACCCCTACGAAACATTTTCATGTTTCAGTTACACTGTGCATTGTTAAAAGGAAAACTGATTTCCCGATTAGATACTTACTCCAGGGTATGTATTTACCAGGTATGATTCTTACATCTGTATGGTTTTACAGATGATGAGTGAGAGTAAGTTATTGGGAATTAGGTGATTATCCTCATCATATCGGAATTCGTTGTAATTGGTGATATTTGAGGAAGTCGCCTGGGTTTTTTGCCGGACGGCATGTATTTGGTTTTGAGTATCCGTTGTTGTGCACCAATTTCAAAATGATATATCTGTACGTTTATTTTTATAAAGTGAGATATAACTTTTGATATTATGTCCGTGACATTTACCTATATCAGTTGACGATTGGGTAAGGAGCATTGAACAAACGAAGTAGTTCTTAACCATAAGTACAGTTTTCAACCTACGATGCACAGGTTTTGAGTTATTCAAAACTCAGCGGACTTATACACAATATTGTGTGTTGTCCAGTGTCCGTCAGGACAAAGGGGTAGGTCCTCGTACTATATTCTGTTTACTTGTGACTTCTCTAGTTTTTAGACAAGTGTTTCGTAGAAATACAATGTCTAAGTTTTGAGAAGTTGTGGGTATAAGAATAAAGTAGAGAACCAGGCATCGCAAGTATCTGGATTCTTCAAAGAGATCGAAGATGTAGATTCTTGTGAAAGGTATTCAGTTGATAGTAATGGTTTTTGAGAAACTTGTTTCTCTTTCAGGTTACTCATAATTGGATGGATTCCTAAGTTGAGTAATGCTGAGTAGCCACTTTCCATTAAATTGATATGCATTGGAGACAGTTACATGGTTTGAATTTGGTTCCAGTTAAATTAGTGCCTCTATTTCTATATTGTATATAGAATGGTTCATATCTTAACGATGTTAAGATACGGGGAGTTGTCCAGCTTATGCTTAAAACTAGACACTGGATAACTCAAGGCACGTTTCTGTAATGGCAGTTTGTGGGTTGACCCTGGCTTTGACGAGGGTTGACTTTTCTACCATCTGGAAGATCAATAGTGATATTGTTCTTGACTCGCCACAGTTTTAGTAAAATGGATTTTTTCAGAAAACAGTAGTGGGAGTATGGTAGAACTAGAAGTGATTCCAGAACCGCAAACGATTACGGAAAATTTAATAGGACCTATATATTCAATCAGGTTTGACATTCCATCAGCCACTCCGCAGATATGGTGGGTAATCTCAAACACCCGAGAGGTACTCCGGTAGCCTCAAGGACGGTGACAGGGAGGTTCTTGTTTACCCAGACTTGACACTACTGTTGTTCCAGATTATGAGACTCGGCAGGAGGATAAGTATAGCGTCTTTCTAAACTAGCTTTAGAAGTGTACGTATATATTACTCTGCCAAAGGGTTGTCGTAGTCAGTGGGAGCAGCGGAAGCAATAGTGGACAAGTAGTTTTATGTCTATTTATAGACTTGAGCAGATATAACGAAAAAGATCATCTATTTTTGATGTGACAATTATGGGTTTGACTTCATTAGAATAGGGGATGGATCTGTTAAGAAGGTAGTAGGGTGTGATGTCATGGTATTTAGATGACATACACAGAGTAGGAAGTAAAATTCCTATACTACGATCGGTTGTACTGTGGTCGTCACACAGTTGTTTCTCCGGACAGGATATGGATATAATATCTGACATTCTGGTTACTAGATCTATGGTTTTAGATCTAGATTTAGGTAGCTTCCCAATATGGGTACTTTGACATTATTCTAAATAGTATTTTAGAATAGATGACTCCGACATGGTGGTGTACCTGTAGGTGATGGAGTCACCCTCTCTAAAGGTGTCTTACAGACTAAAGAGGAGAGGGATGTGCATGATTAGCAGATCACTTGCTTAGGCAATTGAGTCAATCATGAGATGTCAAGCACCACACCAGATGTTGTTTTTGCACTAGATGCAATAAGTTTATATTAATCCAATCCTGAAGAAACATAAGGAGGCAGTTTTAGAACATAAGTGGATGTTCTACGGATTTGATGATGGAAGCCTCCTTCGGGAGACGGTTATCATTCCAGACTTCAAAGTTGACATGAATGACAGAGTGATTGTCAGAGTTATAGTTTTCCTTCTGACAAGGGACAGTATTATGGACAGGTGGTCCAAGAGGATACTGTGGGAGGCATGGTGCTGGATACTGATTAGGTTCAGTGATCGATACAGTCTAAGAAGTTTTGATTTGGAGTTCATTTATGAACTAGGTCCCATCAGATATCCAGACATATTCTAAGACAGGTATTACTCAATTCGGGAGATGGCTTTCTCCGTGAACTTGAGATTAAGAGAGATACAGAAAGAAACATCAGGGCGTATCCACTCACTAAGGCTTTTTCTCGAACACAATAGTTTTAAAAAAGGGATTTGTGAAACTGATAAGTAAAGGAGTTGGATGTTCGGTATCACACAGTCTGTGAGTATGCGACATCGCAATAATTAGCCTTAAGTGCAAGTGGGAGATTGTTGGAGATAGTGCCCTCAAAATCAATTATTGGATCGCAGGTACGTGATTGCAATGATTGAGGCAGGACCTATATCGATATGACAGTCTTGCTCGAGATGATAGTATGCTATCTGGTTTGTCTTTATCATCGTTTACATGCTTTAGTTCTCTATTGCATGTTGATAGAGCCCATAGCATTCTTACTTGACTGCCAGCAGTATGATGGCGATCATATACATGGGAGCTGGGGTCTGTAAGTACATCCTTAAAGTGTCCCTAGTCATGGGAGTTTCGAGACAGGGCATCGATACTCCGGAGTAGACTAGTGTATACAGTCGAGACCCCGACGAGGGGCGGTAGCCGGTCTCACAAGCCACTGGTGTCAGTTGAATCACCTAAGATGTATACAGGTGCTCATTTGATTATGAGTACACCAGACAGGACTCGCCGGGAACATGCTAGTTGGTATTATACATATCGTCAGATAGCAGTTCCCTGGTGACATGTGTACAGGTTAGTTTAACGACCTGAGATCGTCATTTGTCTCGTGTGAGTTCTCACTGTGCTTTGATTCCTACCCTACCACGCTCAAAGGAGACGTACAAACAGGTATTTTTTGGGTACAGTCCCGAGCCACATGGAGGCAGTGAGGGGATCGTCGGGGATTCGTCTCCCGGTATTGGGGGTTGATGTCGCACAGTGCATGGGTGGCCATCACTAGAAATTCTCGGCCGAGGTAGTGGAGAATTACTGATTTAGATCAGTAGTTTCTCAGATGGTGATGGGCTTCATGCCGACACGATTTATCGCGTTATTAGGGGTCTGACTTTAATCCACCCCCGTAGACTCGATATGCGATACTCTTTAGACGAACGGACCGGACTGTACGGATATTCTCACTGTCAGGCTCAGTAGGGTTTATGGATGAGTTCGCTCGTCAGCTTCCCTTCCAATCAATACATAGGCAACCGTTACGTACAGCTTGTACCTCTGACATGCTAGTGGTTATACCCAGTGCCAGTGTGTTGATGAGTCATTAGAGTCCACCACAGACACTTTCCCTAGTTCGTGCGAAACGTTGTAGAGGCCGTATGATTTTATGGCAGGGTTCGGAAAATGCACGTGCATTTTCGCATGTGTCATTTTTCGGGCAGATAATACTGGTCGGCTTTGGTTAAAGCCGGATCCGAGTATTATACTGTGTAGATATAATATCTTTGTCTCAGTTGCATTTGTATTTGGTCGTAATACAAATGCGGGTATGTTTATACTGTTACGGGGTTATCCTGAAATTCGTTTCAGGATCACTTTTGGAAGTTGCCAGTTTCCAGTTTTCTATCACCCGTCTTTAACGTTCGATTAAAGACGGATTTATCTTTTCTTGAGATGAGTGTGGAAGTTTCTGGAGGTTTCTAGATGAAGTGATTAGGCTAGTGAGTCATTAGTGCATTTATTGTGCAATTAATGCCTGATGACTAGGTTAGAAGGTTCAATGTATGCATTAAATGTGTTCATACAAGGTGTCTTGTGACTCATTCTCTTCTTTAATCTTATAGTCACCTTCCCCTCTCCTACACTCACCTCCCTCCTCCATAAATATGGCCGGCCCCCTCTTGCTAAAGGAGGATTGATTTCATTTGAAAAAGGTTAAGGATTTTGGTTCATGGAAATTAGTATACTCCATTTCTCATTTCATATCGATCCAAATGGAAACTTCATTAACCGTTCGTCCATAGCCTTGGACGTAACGAGACAAAGTGTTCTATTCATTCTCTACATCATCTTGGTCGTCTCTTTTAGCAAACTTGATGACCGAGTTGCCTCGGTTCACAGGCGGGAGCCCGTTTAAAGATCCGTCGACGTGGTGCCACCTGGACGAGAAGACTGGAGATTCAGGAGATCGGAGCAGCCGCAACAAAGCGTGGGATGATGGTTGAAGACCGAAGGACTCGGATCGTTCGGTATAACATTTCTACCCACTTTGTAGTTTGTTAGTTTAGCTTTAATGGCAGATCCAGGTTATAGTACGCGATAGCGCCAGTTGTAAAAAGTTTTTTGTTCCGCATTTGGCGTCTGTTAGATGGCCGGGGCGCTACCATGGACTTGCAATCGGGGCGGAGCAAACACACCCTATGTGTTATGGTGTGCTCTATGATGAGTACTACTGAGTTTCCTATTTCCTTTTGGGAGTTATGCACCTGTGAAGCTGCATACCTAGTGAATAGGGTTCTAACCAAATCACGTGCCTACCACTCCATATGAGATATGATATGGGAAGAGCCCATCTCTTAAGGATGTTAAAATTTAGGGTTGTCCAGCCTATGTCTAAAAGCAAAATCCGGACAAGCTCGAGGCAATGTCAGTTCTATGGAAGTTTGTTGGATATCCCAGGCATTCGCAAGGGAATATCTTCTACCACACTGAGGAGCAAAAGGTGTTTTGTTTCTCAGCATGCCACCTTTGAGAAAGGGAATTTATTTGAAGAAATTAGTGGTCATGAGGTAGAACTGAAAGGAGTTCTAGCTATACAAACTGCAGCTGATGATTTGGTAGAACTGAAGGATTCAATAGTTCCCAACGAACCTCAGCCTCTCCGCCGATCTGGTAGGGTTCTTCATCCGCCTGAGAGATACTTCGGTTTCTCTATGACAGTGGGAGTGAGGATTGCATCATGAGATGATGACCCAACTAGTTTCGAGCAGGCCATCAGAGTGGGGACTCTGTGAGAATGGCTGGATGCTAAGCGATCTCAGATGGAATCTGTGTACACCAACAAAGTATAGACTTTGGTTGCTTTATCTGAATGGTTAAATCCCCATCAGGAGCAAGTATATCTTGAGAAGATTACTTGGTGTACATGGAAAAGTTGAGACAAGACATGTTGCAAAAGGTTCTCGTCATTGACCAGGTGTGGATAACGATGAAACCTTTTATAGTGCCTAAGCTTAAGTCCATCCGGATCCTACTTGCCATTGCTACATACTATGACTGCGATATCTGGCGGTTGGGTGTCATGACTGTTTTTCTAAATAATGATTTAGAAGAGAGCATCTATAAGTACACAGCCAGAAGGCTTCGTAGACAGTGGAAGCAGCGGAAACGTGTGCAAGTTGCTTTATGAGTTAAAGCAGGTATCGCGGAGTTGGAACATCTGTTTTGATGTGGTAGTCAAAGCGTTTGACTTCATCAAAATGGTAGATGAACCTTGTATATACAAAAAGGTAGTAGGGAGTATGGTGATGATCCTCGTATTGTACGTGGATGACATACTCTTGATAGGGAAGGAGTTTCCTATGCTACGCTCGATCAACTCCTCTTATCACTAGGATTCTCCGTATAGGATCAAGGTGATACCTCCTAAATCCTGGGGTTTTGGATCTATGCGATAGATCAAATTGGATGTTAGGATTCTCACTAGGTGTAGTGAGATGGTATCAATCGATCCTGGGGAGAATCACTGGATAGCTTCCAGGGAGGTAAGGTCGGCTGAATGTCAGTCACAGGCATTGTCTTTACCCTCAGTGGAGGGACGGTATGTTGGAAGAGTTCCAAGCTAGATACCGTGGCATTCTAGACGATAAAGGCTGGATACATTGCTACCAAGGATGCTACCAAAGAGGTAGTCTGGATGTATATAGTTCATAAGATGAACTTCGTTCCTACCATTGTGTGTCAAGGGAGTTGTGGCTAAGGCCTAGGAACCCCCGTCCTATCAGTGATCCAGACATATTCTTAGGCAGTATCACCTGATCATGGAGATGGTTGATCTCCAGGGAGATCGATGCTAGGAGAGTAGACACAGAGGAGAACAGGGCGGATCCACTAACAAAGGCCTATTCCCAGGAGAGACTTTTATGGGATAGTTGAGTATGAGATACTTCAACCACTGCTGATTGTTGGGTATGAGATACTACAACAGATGGCCCTAGTGCAAGTGGGAGATTTTCAGTGATATGTATGCCCTAGAGGCCATTACTGTACATACGATGTATATTGTAGTGGATGCTTGGACATATATATGGAGGACTTTCTTGCTCGACATGATAGTATGCTATCTGGTTGCACTTTATCTTAACATGTACTCTGATTGTCTCTATGTTACATGTTGATAAAGCCCTTAGGATGAGTACTTGACTACCAGGACTATGATGCAGATCATACTAGTGGGGACAGTGTAGTCGCTAAGTAGATCCTTCAAATGTTCCTAGTCGTGGGGGTATCGATACAGGGCATCGATATACCAGAGTAGACTAGCGTATAGCTTCTCGACCCATATAGATGGGTGATGGATGATCCCATATCCATTGGTGTTTGACATCAGAGACAGTATACGGGTGCTCAGTGGAGACTGAGTACATTGGACGGACTCACCGAGAACTCCCAGATGGTATTATACCTCACGTCAGATGGCAGTTCTCTGATGACACTGGTACAGGTTAATCTGTAGACCCGAGATTGTCATACAGTCTTGTGTGATTCCCACTGTGCTTTGATTTCCACCTTACCACGTTTAAGAGAACGTGCAAAACGGTAGCTTTTGGGTACAGTCCCGAGTCACATGGACGCAATGAGCGATATGAGGGGTTTCGTCTCTCCCGGTATAGGAAGTTGATGTTGCGCTGTGCTTGATTGGCTATAACAGGAAGTCCTTGGCCAAGGCTGCTTTAGAGATATACTGGTAAGTGTTATCAGTAATTTCTCGACCCGTTATGAGCCTCATATCGACACGACTTATCGAGTTACTGGGGTCTGACGTTTACCATCCCTAGACGAGATATGCGATATATCAGAAGAAGAGACCGGACAGTACGGTAGTGTTACCGATTGGATTCATAGGAGTGTGAGCAGGCTTGATTATTGATCTTAGGATCGCTCAATACCCGGGTGGCCATTATGTTTAGCATACCGCTTGCGGCTTGTGGGTGTTTGATATGATCATCACCTGCTGTCGGCGTATTGACGAGTCTTTAAAGTCCTACACAGGTGTTTCCTGGCTCAAGCGAAATGGAGTAGGAGCACATATGTGATATGTGCGGGACCGAGATTAATACGATATGAGATACCGTATTCTATTCTCACAATATGAGATATCGGTCGGATATATATGATATAGCCGGGTTATCGGATCAAGTGTTGATTCGATAAGTTAATTCATATGATATTAGTCGGTTATAGATGATATAGCCGGATTATTAAATCAAGAGTTGATTTAATAATTTAATGTATAATTATTTATTTGATATATTACATTACATTAACTAGTATTAGCTCACTTATGATTTCTTTTCTCACTTTGGATACATTGATGTATATGTGATATATGTTAAATGTATCATATTAGGTTACAAATGCAACTAGGGGAAATAAGGGTTAAACCATGCTAGGGCTAAGATTAAGGTTTGTATTTATTATTAAGTTATTCAAATAATGTGGATATTTGTCATGAAAGATATTTGATGAAAGCTTGTAGAACCTTCAAGTCTTCTTTGACTTTATTCACTCCTTTTGTCTAGCTTAAGATATTTTTGACCTAATCTTTAACCATAGCACATGGTTAACTCTCTACTGTAGGGTTCCTAGGCACACTAAGAAGGTCTCACAAGGCATCAACCATGCCAAAATCAAATTTTTCTTGTGCCGAGAAACCCTAATGTAAGATCGATTACTAGAGGATAGGCGAAACATCAAGCAAGTTAACATCTTAACTACTAAGTGAACGGAAATACAATCTTTGTAGATCCGGTCCTCCACCTCCATAGCTCCGCGTTGACGTCCCTCCGCTGCGATCATCGGATCCCGGACTCTAGTAATGGTTTCGTCGAAGAAATGATCGGGCTAGGTCGTCGACTTCGATGCCAAAGATGATCTACGTCGAGGCAACACAAGATCAAGCTCCAACTTCACCAAGCCATGAAACTTGTGAAGAAAACACCCTATACTACTTGGCAAGTGGTAGAGGATGAAGAAATAGGAAGTGGGTTCACTTTAGAATTGGATTTCTCACTCTTTTTCTCAATTCACCATTGAAGCTAACAAGCTTCTTTTTTCTTGAAGAAGAAGAAGAAGAAAAAGAAAATGATAAGAATAATAATTCAAATGATAAATCAAGTGAATTTATCATAATGCAACCTTGGTTAAGTGTAGAGAGTAAACTAAGGTTAGGTGAATGGTTAGGTTTAGGATGAAGACAAAGTGGTGGACTTTCAAAGATGCTTTGAAGCTTCAAGAAGCTTCAAGCAAAGAAAGAAAAATAAAGCCACCATTTCATCTTTTCCAAAAAGAATAAATAAATAAATAATTAAATCAAAACCCTAACCATTAACATAACCATGGTTTAATCATACACACCCAAGTTTGCATGTATCATCAAACATGATACAATCAAGTGCACAAAAATATATCACATATACAATGTGCACAACAAGTGAGAAAATCCATCTTAAGTGAACAAATACTAGTTAATGTAAAGTAATATATCAAATATATAATTATACATTAAATCATTAAATCAACACTTGATTTAACGATCCGGTCATATCGCATATGACCGACTAATATCCAATGTATCAACTTATCGAATCAATCCTCGATTCGATAACTAGGTTATATCGCATACAACCATTCGATACATTCATCACGAGAATAGAATACGGTATCACATACACACATTATTCTCGGTCCCGCACATATCTCATATGCGCTCCTATTTCGTTTCGCTTGAGCCAGGAAACCTCTGTGTAGGACTTTAAAGACTCGTCAATACGCCGGCAGCAGGTGATGATCATATCAAACACCCACAAGCCGCAAGCGGTCTGCTAAACGTAACGTCCACCCGGGTATTGAGCGATCAGAAGATCGACGAGCAAGCCTGCTCACACTCCTGTGAATCCAACCAGTAACACTTACCGTACAGTCCGGTCTGTTCGTCTGATATGTCGCATATCTCGCCTAGGGGTGGTAAACGTCAGACCCCAGTAGCTCGATAAGTCGTGTCGATATGAGGTCTATAACAGTTCGAGAAACTACTGGTAACACATACCAGTAAATCTCAGCAACCCTGGCCAGGGATTTCCAGTTATAGCCAATCGAACATAGCGCAACATCAACCCCCTATACCGGGAGAGACGAATCCCCTCCTATCGCTCATTGCCTCTATATGATTCGGGATTGTACCCAAAAACCACCATTTTGCACGCCCTCTTGGACGTGGTAAGGTGGAAATCAAAGCACAGTGGGAATCACACAAGACTCTATGACGATCTCGGGTCTACAGACTAACCTGTACCAGTGTCACTAGAGAACTGCCATCTGACGTAAGGTATAATACCATCTGGGAGTTCTCAGCGAGTCCGTCCAGTGTACCCGGTCTCCACTGAGCACCCGTATATCATCTCTGATGTCAAACACCAATGGATATGGGATCATCCATCGCCCATCTGTATGGGTCGAGAAGGTATACGCTAGTCTACTCTGGTATATCGATGCCCCGTCTCGATACACCCACGACTAGGGACCTTGAAGGATGTACTTATGGACTACCATGTCCCCACTAGTATGATCCGTAACATAGTCCAGGTAGTCAAGTACACATCCTAAGGGCTTTACCAACATGTAACAGAGAGACAATCAGTATACACGTTAAGGTAAAGAGAAACCAGATAGCATACTATCATGTCGAGCAAGAAAGTCCACCCTATATATGTCCAAGCATCCACTACAATATACATCCTATGTATAATAATTGCCTCTAGGGCATACATATAACTAACAATCTCCCACTTGCACTAGGGCCATCTGATAGCAGTGGTTGTAGTATCTCATACTCAACCATCCCATAAAAGTCTCTATCTGGGAAAAGGCCTTTGTGAGTGGATCCGCCGGGTTGTCCTCTGAGTCTACTCTCCTAACCTCGATCACCCTGGAGATCAACCATCTCCATGATCAGGTGATACTGCCTTAGAATATGTCTGGATCACTGATGGGACGGACGTTCTTTGGCATAAGCCACAACTCCATTGTCACACAATGGGAGGAACTAAGTTCATCTCATGAACCAATATACACCCAGACTGCCTCTTTGGTAGCATCTTAAGTAGCGATGTATCTTGCCTTTAATCGTCTAGTATGCCACGGTATCTAGCTTGGAACTCTTCCAACATACCGTCCCTTTACTAAGGGTAAAGACAATGCCTGTGACTGACATTCAGTCGTCCTTATCACTGTGGAACTTTTCCAGTGATTCTCCCCTGGATCAATTGATACCATCTCACTTCAACTAGTGAGAATCCTAACATCCATTTAGATCTATCTCATAGATCCAAAACCCAGGATTTAGTAGATATCACTTTGATCCTATATGGAGAATCCTTGTGATAAGCGGAGATTGATCGAGCGTAGCATAGGAAACTCCTTCCCTATCAAGAGTATGTCATCCACGTACTCTACGAGGATTGCCACCATACTCCCTACTACCTTTTTGTATATACAAGGTTCATCTACCATTTTGATGAAGTCAAACTATTTGACTACTACATCAAAACAGATGTTCCAACTCCGCGATGCCTACTTTATTCTATAAAGCATTTTGTACACGTTTTCGCTGCTCCCACTGTCTATGAAGCCCTCTGGCAGTGTACTTACAGACGCTCTCTTCAAAAACATCATTTTAGAAAAACATTCATGACACCCAACCGCCAGATATCGTAGTCATGGTATGTAGCCGTGGCAAGTAGGATCCGGATGGACTTAAGCATAGCCACTGGAAAAGGTTTCATCATTATCCATGCCTGGTCGATGACGAAAACCTTTAATAAGTCTAGCTTTGAAAGTTTGAACTTTTCCATCTACACCAAGTAATCTTCTCAAGATATACTTGCTCCTGATGGGGATTTAACCTTTCAGATATAGCAACCAAAGTCCTTACTTTGTTGGTGTAAAAGGATTCCATCTCAGATCGCTAAGCATCCAGCCATTCTTACAGAGTCCCTACTCTCGATGGCCTGGTCGAAACTAGTTGGGTCATCATCTCATGATGCAATCCTCGCTCCCACTGTCATCGAGAAACCAAAGTATCTCTCAGGCGGATGAGGAAGCCTACCAGATCGGCGGAGTGGCTGAGGTTCGTCGGTAACAATTGAATCCTTTGGTTCTTTCAAATCATCAGCTGCAGTTTGTATAGCTAAAACATTTCCAGTTCTACATAACAGACCTTGCCTCGAGCTTGTCCGGATTTTGCTTTTAGACATTGGCCGGACAACCCCAAATCTTAATTAACATAAGATATGGGCTCTTCCCTTTCCATATCACATATGAAGTGGTAGGCAACTGATTTGATTTGAACCCTATTCAATAGGTATGCAGCTTCTCAAGTGCATAACCCTAAAAAGGAAACAGGTAACTCAGTAGTACTCATCACAGAGCGCACCATATCTAATACGGTGCGATTGCTCCTCCCCCCCCGATACACCGTTGTGCTGTGGTGTATTCAGAGGAGTAACACCGAGAGAGAATCTCATTCTCCTTTAGAACAATCCAAGACTTCCATGCACAAGTATTCTCCTCCCTGATCTTATCATAGGACATAATACTTATACCCGTATTGGTTCTCTACTTCTAACTTATATTCTGTGAATATCTCAAAAGGTTCGGACTTGTGTTTCAATAGGAACATATGACTGAATCTTGAGAGATCATCAGAGAATGTAACGAAGTACAAAGAACCGGTCCTGGCATGTGTAGACGGGGGACCTTACATACATCAACATGTATCAATCCCAAGAGTTTACTAACTCTTTCTCTGTTACCAATAAACAGAGCTGTGGTCATCTTATCTCTGTGACATGACTGGAAAGTTTCATAAGATGTAAATTCAAACTAATTTAAATATGCATCTATATGTAACTTCAGCTAGTCGGGTCGCATTAATATGACCTAGTCTACAATACCTCAAGAAGGATTCGTTCAGTTCTGAACTCTTCCCCTTGTGTGTGTTCTGTATACTAAGAACTGTAGTTTGATTTAGATTAGCAATGCTTTTAGATAACGTACCTGAACCGATCAACTTTTGATATAGGAAATGTTCAAAACATTATCCAACAATACAAAATTTTATCGTTTCTTTACTAATAAAGAGACAGATATGATTTTGTATATCATGTTCGGTATCTAATAACATTCATTCAGAATCAATGTATTGGTAATACAGGGTGACAGTTACCAACAGACTTGGCTGCAACACTTGCCCCGTTTTCTGTCTCATGAAACTTATCACCCGTTCTCAGTTCTCTACCTTTCTGTAGCCCATGTAACGGATTACATTTGCGGGATCCTGATCCAATATCTAATACCCAGGACGTAGAGGATACTGAGAAACAGTTCTTTGTAATGAACACACCCGAAGATGATGCATCGGTATGCACTTTCTTCGTTTGGGCGGTACGGGAAATCTGGTATTCCCTAATTTCCTGCTCTGTCTTATAACAATTATAAGTTGGAGCGGGACCAACGTTCCCCAGCTCAGTTTAACAAGCGGGTTCGGTCAATACATCCGTATTATTATCTTGATTAAGGCGTGATATGGTCGCTACCTGGAGAGAGAGAGAAGAAAACACTCTGCGTGCGCTCTTGCAAGATTAGATTGGTTATTATTTTATCTAATCAGGATGGCTCCCACTGTTTTTATCAAATCTTCCTTCAAACCCTAAAAGGAAAGACTAGCCGGGATAAATTACACACTACAAGTTCTCCAATTTTCAGCCAGGCCAGTGTCGGTACTTTGAGGGAGGTCCCCCGTGCTTTCGCACGAACCTAATTAATGTAAACCTCGTTTTTCCAGAGGCGTAACCCCATTGACACCTTTTTAGACACCTACTTGATCGGCTAATTGTAATGTGTAAAACTCTCCCAGGAGTAACTCTTACTCGCAGCGGGTATCGGGATCCAACTATCTCATAGAAGGTATGCAATCTCATTGCAAATTTCAACACTTGAAATTCCCGATAATTTTGCCCCTAGCGTCCTATGACCTTGACGGAGGCCAAACTACCCATAGTCCGCTAGTCAAGTTCGACCCGTCATTTCCTGATTGAACTAAACCCACCCGCACGACCCTTGACGGAGGCCAAACAACGCCGTACGAATACCCTAATCCAATCGCATCATATGCTAACAGATAAGCACTAGTTAGCTACCGTACACTACGCCTTGACGGAGGCCAAACTACCGTAGCACGAATACTAACTAGTACTTATCTGAAATGACGGAGGGCTACGACAGGTTTTTCTGAAAACCTATTGCGTAATGAACTTGATATCGTTGTAGAATCAAATGATTTTTGAAATGGAGTGTTTTTGAGGCTTTTCTAGTCTTGCTAAAAGGGTCACTCCCGGTGAAGGGATCGTCGGCCCTTTCCTCATCGAATAAGGTGCGGGATATATCATATATATCACTGTGCAAAGCAGAAACTACAGAAGCAATCAAAAGAAAAACCGAGGGGTGTAGCATCTGCCAGTTATTGCTAAAGGAGTCACTCCCGGCGAAGGGATCTCGGTCCTTTCCTTATCGAATAAGGTGCAGGATGTTCTACAAGGCGCACCGTGATGCAAAGCAAGAACTGTAGCTACTTGTTTTATTTTTGAAATTCGATTCTACAACATCTTTAGTTTTCTTTTATTTTCATTAATCACATTAATGAAGTCCCATCATTTAAGTACCTAAACATCACAGATAAATACGACGTACACTTATGTCATCCGCATTCGCCTCGATGTCCCCTCATGCACCGTTAGGTTAGGTAACTAACGGCAGAGCGGGGCAGGGCTAGCGCGGGTGTAAAATATAAGTAACGCCTATATAATATATCATATATACTATATACAGTATTTATCACAGAACATCAAATGATCACATCACAGATAACGCAGCAGAAAATATCATATGAAATATTGGATATACTAGGACATCCGTGGTTTCAATACGAGCCAGTACAAAACACGGATTCCACGGTCGCGATGAATAGCCAAACCCACACCCCTAGACCCCTACGAGAGCGGCAAGAAACCCTACCAATTCTAGAGTTAGGAGACCCGGACTCGACTCCTCGAGTTGGTCTCCCACTGGACTCCAGAACCCGGTTACTTATGCCCTCCTCCTTGGGTCTATCCTAGTGCGGAAAAGTAAATAATATACAAAAGGTGACATCTTCCGCAATCTGGAAGTGCCCCAATAAAAGAATATTACATACAAGTTTTTACATGAATGAAAAAGAAAAACACTCATCTCACATAAAACCCCCCGGCTATTCAAACATGACAATCCAATATAATATATCCAGCAACACATAACATCACATGTCATCAACGTAAGTAAACATGCGTATCCCAATTGTCGTTGACATATATCAACGAAACCAGCGATATCATATATTACACTTACGGTCGCAGAAAAAAAAGTATAAAACTACAACAGTTGGAATCCGCAATCTGCATAGACATCGCATGCCTAATCAAATGAATTCCTTAGACATCGCATGCCTAACAATTATAAACCCCGCATTTTAGTCTCATTATCGAAAACACTTTTCAATATCAAGTCGGGTAATTCAATAAGATTCCCGACATCCTGATCGAATGCTCGTTGCAAACTTTAGTAGGCGGCCGCACCCCCGATACCGTTGACGAAGTGCACTAAGGCGGAACACCGCTGCTGCCAGTACCCAAACGGATGCTTTCGGCGACGGGGTTCTCCTACAGACACTTGGTCGGGGCTATGGGGTAAGGCTGTCTATTAAGTTTACCGGCGAGTATCCACGTACGCTATGAGATTGCGACGGACTTTTGATCACATCAAAATTCCGTGGCAACCGATCAAGTGAGACTAAAGTGCTATGCTTATAACATTCATTCAGTTATCTCATAACAACTTGTGAATTCTAATTATTGTATCACATTCCGGATAAATAGAAAATGTCAAACTTTCCGATCGAACAATCGAACACCCAAGTTTTCCCGAAACAGCTCAACACATGAAACAAGTTTAAAAACATTCACTTCATGCCTCAGTACCAACGGTCCAGCCGTAAAAGGGTCAAGCCAACGCCTCACATGTGGCACGCCGTACTGCTCCAAACCCTAAGGTTCAAAGGGCAGTTCAAGACGGTCACATAATCGAGTTAAGGTTTGTTGTCTTCTAGAGGGTCCATCGAGTTACTTGCACTACTTAGAACATTCTTAAATTACGGAAAAATCCAACACTTGGAAATTTCCCGGCAGGGGAAAAAATGGGTATTTATATCCGGTCGAACTTTTTAACATATTCTAAAATTACCCAGAAAAGCACATAGACAAAGTTTGAAATTTCCGATCGAATCATCGAAGCCCCAAAACACCCCAGAAAACTCAACTCTTGAGTGAAAATTAAAAATTCCCAGAAAGCTCAGCACCTCAAGAAACAAATTACTGTGCAAAAATTGAAGGCTGACGTCATCAGATGGCCACGGAACCGCCGCAGAAGCCAGGCTTCTGCCGCGGTTCTGCCGCACTTTGGACGTATCACTTTGTCGTTTTGCACTGTAATTCTTAGAACTTCCTGCTGAATTTTTTAAGCATTTTTAATCTGGAAAAAACCCAGTTTTGAAAAAATGTACAGAGAGGGGTCTTCGGTTAGGGTTTCGAGTTCGAACGGACTTCTAACTTCGTCTACACTTCGCCTAAGGCTCTAGTTAGGCTCTGATACCACTGTAGGGTTCCTAGGCACACTAAGGAGGTCTCACAAGGCATCAACCATGCCAAAATCAAAATTTTCTTGTGCCGAGAAACCCTAATGTAAGATCGATTACTAGAGGATAGGCGAAACATCAAGCAAGTTAACATCTTAACTACTAAGTGAATGGAAATACTGTAGGGTTCCTAGGCACCCTAATGAGGTCTCACAAGGCATCGAACATGCCAATATAAAAATTTACGGTGCCGAGAAACCCTAAACTACGGATCGTTTGCTAGAAATTTAGGCGAAAAAAGAACTAGTTAACACTTAACTAATGAGAAAACGGAAATACAACCTTTGTAGATCCGGTGCTCCACCTCCATAGCTCCGCAACGAAGTCATCTCCGCTGTCCAAAAAGAATCCGGGCTCTAGCGTCGGCTTCATCGGAGAATAGGCGAGCTAGGTCGTCGATGTCCATGCCGAAGATGATCTACGTCGAGGCATCGCTAAATCAAGCTCCGAATTCACCAAGTCAAGAAACTTGTGAAGAAAACACACTCTACTACTTGGCAAGAGGTAGAGAATGAAGAAATAGGAAGTGGGTTCTATTTAGAATTGGATTTCTCACTCTTTATCATCAATCACCATTGATGAATGCAAGCTTCTTTCTTGAAGAAGAAGAAGAAGAAGATGATAATTGTTATGATAAGTTATTTAAAAATGAAAAGAAAATGAAAACTTATCATAATCTAAACTATGGTCAAGTGTAGAGATTAAACTAGGGTTAGTGGGAATGGTTAGGGTTAAGGATTAGATAAGAATGGTTGACTTGATCAAAGCTTCAAGAAGCTTCAACATGAAACAAAATTAGCCACCATTCTTTTCTCTTTTCTTTTATTCATTTATCAAAAAATAAATGGATAATTAAATAAGATAAATGAATAACAAATAATAAACCCTAACCATTTCATTAACCAAGGTTTAATACTATACACTTAACCAAAAAGCATGTATCATCAAACATGATACAAGCAAGTGCACAAAATCATTCACATATATAATGCGCACATCCGAGTGAGAAAATCCATCTAAAGTGAACCAATATTAGTTAATGCAAAGTAATATATCAAATATATAATTATACATTAAATCATTAAATCAACACTTGATTTAACGATCCTGTCATATCGCATATAACCGGCTAATATCCAATGTATCGATTTATCGAATCAACTCTCGATTCGATAACTAGGTTATATCGCATATAACCATTCGACACATTGATCGCGAGAATAAAATACGGTATCACATACACGTATTATTCTCGGTCCCGCACATATCTCATATGCGCTCCTATTTCGTTTCGCTTGAGCCAGGAAACCTCTGTGTAGGACTCTAAAGACTCGTCAATACGCCGGCAGCAGGTGATGATCATATCAAACACCCACAAGCCGCAAGCGGTCTGCTAAACGTAATGGCCACCCGGGTATTGAACGATCAGAAGATCGACGAGCAAGCCCGCTCACACTCCTGTGAATCCAACCAGTAACACTACCGTACAGTCCGGTCTGATCGTCTGATATGTCGCATATCTCGCCTAGGGGTGGTAAACGTCAGACCCCAATAGCTCGATAAGTCGTGTCGATATGAGGTCTATAACATTCGAGAAACTACTGGTAACACTTTTCAGTAAATCTCAGCAACCGTGGCCAGGGATTTCCGGTTATAGCCAATCGAACACAGCGCAACATCAACCCCCTATACCGGGAGAGACGAATCCCCTCCTATCGCTCATTGCCTCCATGTGACTCGGGACTGTACCCAAAAACCACCGTTTTGCACGCCCTCTTGGACGTGGTAAGATGGAAATCAAAGCACAGTGGGAACCACACAAGACTCTATGACGATCTCGGGTCAACAGACTACTCTGTACCAGTGTCACCAGAGAACTGCCATCTGACGTGAGGTATAATACCATCTGGGAGTTCTCGGCGAGTCCGTCCAGTGTACCCAGTCTCCACTGAGCACCCGTATATCATCTCTGATGTCAAACACCAATGGATATGGGATCATCCATCGCCCATCTGTATGGGTCGAGAAGGTATGCGCTAGTCTACTCTGGTATATCGATGCCCCGTCTCGATACACCCACGACTAGGGACTTTGAAGGATGTACTTATGGACTACCATGTCCTCACTAGTATGATCTGCATCATAGTCCAGGTACCCAAGTACAGATCCTAAGGGCTTTACCAACATGTAACAGAAAGACAATCAGTATACACGTTAAGGTAAAGAGTAACCAGATAGCATACTATCATGTCGAGCAAGAAAGTCCTCCCTATATATGTCCCAGCATCCACTACAATATACATCCTATGTATAGTAATGGCCTCTAGGGCATACATATAACTAACAATCTCCCACTTGCACTAGGGCCATCTGTAGCAGTGGTTGCAGTATCTCATACTCAACCATCCCATAAAAAAATCTCTCTTTGGGAACATGCCTTTGTGAGTGGATCCGCTGTGTTGTCCTCAGAATCTACTCTCTTTACCTCGATCACCCTGGATATCAACTATCTCCATGATCAGGTGATGCGGCCTCAGAATACGCCTGGGTCACTGATGGGATAGGTGTTCCTTGGCATAAGCCACAACTCCATTGTCTCACAATGGTAGGAACGAAGTTCATCTCATGAACTATTATATATCCAGACTGCCTCTATGGTAGCATCTTAAGTAGCGATGTATTCAGCCTTTATCGTCTAGTATGCCACGGTATCTAGCTTGGAACTCTTCCAACATACCGTCCCTTTACTAAGGGTAAAGACAATGCCTGTGACTGACACTCAGTCGTCATTATCACCCTGGAACACTTCCAGTGATTCTTCTCAGGATCGATTGATACCTTCTCACTACAACTAGTGAGTATTCTAACATCCAATTAGATCTATCTCATAGATCCAAAACTCAGGATTTAGGAGGTATCATTTTGATCCTATATGGAGAATCATAGTGATAAGCGGAGATTGATCGAGCGTAGCATAGGAAACTCCTTCCCTATCAAGAGTATGTCATTCTTGTACTCTACGAGAATCGTCACAATACTCCCTACTACCTTTTTGTTTATACAAGGTTCATCTACCATTTTGATGATGTCAACTTCTTTGACTAATCCATCAAAACAGATGTTCCAACTCCGCGATACCTGCTTTATCATATAAAGCATCTTGTACACGTTTCCGCTGCTCCCACTGTTTACGAAGCCCTCTGGCTGTGTACTTATAGACGCACTCTTCCAAAACATCATTTAGAAAAGCAGTCATGACACCCAACCACCAGATATCGTAGTCATGGTATGTAGCCGTGACAAGTAGGATCTGGATGGACTTAAGCATAGCTACTTGAAAAGGTTTCATCATTATCCACGCCTGGTCGATGACGAAAAGCTTTAACAAGTCTAGCTTTGAAAGTCTCAACTTTTCCATCTACACCAAGTAATCTTCTCAAGATATACTTGCTCCTGATGGGGATTTAACCCTTCAGATATAGCAACCAAAGTCCATACTTTGTTGGTGCATAAGGATTCCATCTCAGATCGCTAAGCATCTAGCCATTCTTACAGAGTCTCACTCCTGATGGCCAGCTCGAAACTAGTTGGGTCATCATCTCATGATGCAGTCCTCGCTCCCACTGTCATAGAGAAACCGAAGTATCTCTCAGGTGGGTGAGGAACCCTACTAGATCGGCGGAGAGGCTGAGGTTCGTTGGTAACTATTGAATCCTTTGGTTCTTTCAAATCATCAGCTGTAGTTTGTATAGCTGGAACCTTTCCAGTTCTACATTACAGACCTTGCCTCGAGCTTGTCCGGATTTTGCTTTTAGACATAGCCCGGACAACCCCAAATCTTAACTAACTTAAGACATGGGCTCTTCCCATACCATATCACATATGAAGCCGTAGGCAACTGATTTGATTGGAACCCTATTCAATAGGTATGCAACTTCATAAGTGCATAACTCCCTAAAGGAAACAGGTAACTCAGTAGTACTCATCATAGAGCACACCTTATCAAATAGGGTGTATCTGCTCCACCCCGATATACCATCATGCCATGGTGTATACGGAGGAGTAATGCTGAGAGAGAATCTCATTCTCCTTTAGAATGGTCCAGGAATTCCGTGCTCAAGTATTCTCCTCCTTGATCTCATCAAAGGACATAATACTTATACCCGTATTTCGGTTCTCTACTTCTTACTTATATTCTATGAATATCTCAAAAGGTTCGGACTTGTGTTTCAACAGGAACATATGTCTGAATCTTGAGAGATTATCAGAGAATGTAATGAAGTACAAAGAACCGGTCTTGGTATGTATAGACAGGGGACCTACATACATCATCATGTATCAGTCCCAAGAGTTTACTGACTCTTTCTCTGTTTCCAGTAAACGGAGCTATGGTCATCTTATCTTTGTGACATGACTAGCAAGTTTCACAAGATGTAAATTCAAACTGATTTAAATATGCATTTAAATGTAACTTCAGCTAGTCGGGTCGCATAGATATGACCTAGTCTACAATGCCTCAAGAAGGAATCGTTCAATTCTGAACTCTTCCTCTTATGTGTGTTCCATATACTAAGAACTGTTGTTTGATTTAGAACATCAATGCTTTTAGATAACGTGCCTGAACCGATCAACTTTTGATATAGGAAATGTTCAAAACATTATCCAACAATACAAAATTTTACCGTTTCTTTACTAATAAAGAGACAGATATGATTTTGTATATCAGGTTCGGTATCTAATAACATTCGTTCAGAATCAATGTATTGTAATACAGGGTGACAGTGACCAACAGACTTGGCTGCAACTCTTGCCCCGTTTTCTGCCTCATGAAACTTATCACCCGTTCTCAGTTCTCTACCCTTCTGTAGCCCTATGTAACTGATTACATATGTGGGATCCTGATCCGGTATCACATACCCAGGACGTAAAGGATACTGAGAAACAGTTCTGTATAATGAACACACCCGAAGATGATGCATCAGCATGCACTCTCTTCGTTTGGGCGGCACGGGAAATCTGGTATTCCCCAATTTCCTGCTCTGTCTTATAACAATTATAAGGTGGAGCGGGACCAACGTTCCCCAGCTCAGTATAACAAGCGGGTTCGGTCAATAATCCGTATTATTATCTTGATTAAGGCGTGATATGGTCGCTACCCGGAGAGAGAGAGAAGAAAACACTCAGCGTGCGCTCTGTCAAGAATAGATTGGTTATTATTTTATCTAATCAGGATGGCTCCCACTGCTTTTTATCAAATCTTCCTTCAAACCCTAAAGGGAAAGACTAGCCGGGATTAATTACACACTACAAGTTCGCCAATCTTTCAGCCAGGCCAGTGTCGGTACTTTGAGGGAGGTCCCCCGTGCTTTCGCACGAACCTAATTAATGTAAACCTCGTTTTCCCAGAGGCGTAATCTCGTTGACACCTTTCTAGACACTTACTTGATCGGCTAATTGTAATGTATAAAACTCTCCCAGGAGTAACAATTACTCGCAGCGGGTATCGAGATCCAACTATCTCATAGAAGGTATGCAATCTCATTGCAAATTTCAACACTTGAAATTCCCGATAATATTTTGCCCCTAGCGTCCTATGACCTTGACGCAGGCCAACAAACCATAGTCCGCTAGTCAAGTTCAACCCGTCATTTCCTGATTGAATTAAACCCACCCGCACGACCCTTGATGCAGGCCAACAAAGTCGCACGACTACCCTAATCCAATCACATCATATGCTTATGCAGATAAGCACCAGTTAGCTACCGCACACTACGCCTTGACGCAGGCCAACAAACGTAGCACGAATACTAACTACTACTTATCTGAAATGACGGAGGGCTACGACAGGTTTTTCTGAAAACCTATTGCGTAATGAACTTGATATCGTTGTAGAATCAAATGAATTTTGAAATGGAGTGATTTTGAGCTTTTCTAGTTTTGCTAAAGGAGTCACTCCCGGTGAAGGGATCGTCGGTCCTTTCCTCGTCGAATGAGGTGCGGGATATATCATATATATCACTGTGCAAAGCAGAACTCTTAAAAGCAATCAAAAGACAAACCGAGTGTGTAGCATCTGCCAGTTATTGCTAAAGGAGTCACTCCCGGTGAAGGGATCGTCGGTCCTTTCCCTATCGAATAAGGTGCAGGATATATCATATATACCGCTGTGCAAAGCAAGAACTGTAGCTACCTGTTTTATTTTGAAATTCGATTCTACAACATCTTAGGTTTCTTTTATTTCATTAATCTCATTAATGAAGTCCCATCATTTAAGTTTACCTAAACATCACAGATAAATACGACGTACACTTATGCCATCCGCATTCGCCTCGATGTCCCCTCGTGCACCGTTAGGTTAGGTAACTAACGGCAGAGCGGGGCAGGGCTAGAGCGGGTGTAAAACATAAGTAACGTCTATATAATATATCATATATACTATATACTGTATCTATCACAGAACATCACATGATCACATCACAGATATCGCAGCAGAAGAAACATATGAAATATTGGATATACTAGGACGTCCGTGTTTTCAATACGAGCCAGTATAAAACACGGATTCCACGGTCGTGATGAATAGCCAAACCCACACCCCTAGACCCCTACGAGAGCGGCAAGCAACCCTACCAATTCTGGAGTTAGGAGACCCGGACTCGACTCCTCGAGTTGGTCTCCCACTGGACTCCAGAACCCGGTTACTTGTGCCCTCCTCCTTGGGTCTATCCTAGTGCAGAAAAGTAAATAATATACAAACGGTGACAACTTCCGCAACCTGGAAGCGCCCCAATAAAAGAATATTACATACAAGTTTTTACATGAATGAAAATGAAAAACACTCATCTCACATAAAAACCTCCGGCTATTCAAACACGACGATCCAATATAACATATCCAGCAACACATAACATCACATGTCATCAACGTAAGTAAATATGTCCATCCCAATTGTCGTTGACATATAGTAACCAAACCGGCGATATCACATATTACACTTACGGTCACAGAAAAGAAAGTGTAAAACTACAACAGTTGGAATCCGCAACCACCTCAGACATCGCATGCCTGACCAAATGAATTACTTAGACATCGCATGCCTAACAATTATAAACCCCGCATTTTAGTCTCATTATCGAAAACACTTTTCAATATCAAGTCGGGCAATTCAACAAGATTCCCGACATCCTGATCGAATGCTCGTCGCAAACTTCAGTAGACGGCCGCACCCCCGTTACCGTCGACGAAGTGCACCAAGGCGGAACACCGCTGCCGCGAGCACCCGAACGGATGCTTTCGGCGACGGGGTTCTCCTACAGTCACTTGGTCGGGGCTATGGAGTGAGGCTGTCTATTAAGTTTACCAGGCGAGTATCCGCGTACGCTACGTGATTGCGACGGACTTTTCATCACGTCAAAATTCCGTGGCAACCGATCAAGTGAGACTAAAGTGCTATGTTTATAACATTCATTCAGTTATCTCATAACTTATTGTGAATTCCAAGTATTGTATCCCATTCCGGATAAATAGAAAATGTCAAACTTTCTGATCGAACAATCGAACACCCAAGTTTTTCCGATACAGATCAACACATGAAATAAGTCTAACAACATTCAGTTCGTGCCTCAATACCAACGGTCCAGCCGTAGAAGGGTCAAGCCAACGCCTCACATGTGGTACGCCGTACTGCCCCAAACCCGAAGGTTCAAAGGGCAGTTCAAGACGGTCACATAATCGAGTTAAGGTTTGTTGTCTTCTAGAGGGACCATCGCGTTACTTGCACTATTTAGAACGTCGTTAAACTACGGAAAAATCTAACACTTGGAAATTTCCCGACAGGGGAAAAATTGGGTATTTATATCCGGTCGAACTTTTTAACATATTCTAATAATTATCCGGAAAGCCAAATAGACAAAATCTGATACTCCGATCGAAACACCGAATCCTCAAATCAACCCAGAAAATTCAACTCTGGAAAAAATATTAAAAATTCCCAGAAACACCAGAAATAATATATAAGAATTACTGTGCAGAATGTGATGCACAAAACGACAAACGGGCCGCGGATCCGCCGCAAGAGCCTACTGTAAGGCCGCGGATCCGCGCCCCCTTTAATGAATCTTTCGCCTGAGTTTGCACAGTAATTCTTATAATTATTTATTGAATTTTTTAGGCATTTTTAATACACAAAAATCCGCATTTTCAGAAAAAGTCCAGAGAGCATATTCCGGGTAGGGTTTCGGTTCGATCGGGTTTCAAATTCCGTCTAGACTTCGCCTAAGGCTCTAGCTAGGCTCTGATACCACTGTAGGGTTCCTAGGCACCCTAATGAGGTCTCACAAGGCATCGAACATGCCAATATAAAAATTTACGGTGCCGAGAAACCCTAAACTACGGATCGTTTGTTAGAAATTTAGGCGAAAAAAGAACTAGTTAACACTTAACTAATGAGAAAACGGAAATACAACCTTTGTAGATCCGGTGCTCCACCTCCATAGCTCCGCAACGAAGTCATCTCCGCTGTCCAAAAAGAATCCGGGCTCTAGCGTCGGCTTCATCGGAGAATAGGCGAGCTAGGTCGTCGATGTCCATGCCGAAGATGATCTACGTCGAGGCATCGCTAAATCAAGCTCCGACTTCACCAAGTCAAGAAACTTGTGAAGAAAACACACTCTACTACTTGGCAAGAGGTAGAGGATGAAGAAATAGGAAGTGGGTTCTATTTAGAATTGGATTTCTCACTCTTTATCATCAATCACCATTGATGAATGCAAGCTTCTTTCTTGAAGAAGAAGAAGAAGATGATAATTGTTATGATAAGTTATTTAAAAATGAAAAGAAAATGAAAACTTATCATAATCTAAACCATGGTCAAGTGTAGAGATTAAACTAGGGTTAGTGGGAATGGTTAGGGTTAAGGATTAAATAAGAATGGTTGACTTGATCAAAGCTTCAAGAAACTTCAACATGAAACAAAATTAGCCACCATTCTTTTCTCTTTTCTTTTATTCATTTATCAAAAAATAAATGGATAATTAAATAAGATAAATGAATAACAAATAATAAACCCTAACCATTTCATTAACCAAGGTTTAATACTTTACACCTAACCAAAAAGCATGTATCATCAAACATGATACAAGCAAGTGCACAAAATCATATCACATATATAATGCGCACATCCGAGTGAGAAAATCCATCTAAAGTGAAACAATATTAGTTAATGCAAAGTAATATATCAAATATATAATTATACATTAAATCATTAAATCAACACTTGATTTAACGATCCGGTCATATCGCATATAACCGGCTAATATCCAATGTATCGATTTATCGAATCAACTCTCGATTCGATAACTAGGTTATATCGCATATAACCATTCGACACATTGATCGCGAGAATAGAATACGGTATCACATACTCGTATTATTCTCGGTCCCGCACATATCTCATATGCGCTCCTATTTCGTTTCGCTTGAGCCAGGAAACCTCTGTGTGGGACTCTAAAGACTCGTCAATACGCCGGCAGCAGGTGATGATCATATCAAACACCCACAAGCCGCAAGCGGTCTGCTAAACGTAACGGCCACCCGGGTATTGAGCGATCAGAAGATCGACGAGCAAGCCTGCTCACACTCCTGTGAATCCAACCAGTAACACTACCGTACAGTCCGGTCTGATCGTCTGATATGTCGCATATCTCGCCTAGGGGTGGTAAACGTCAGACCCCAATAGCTCGATAAGTCGTGTCGATATGAGGTCTATAACATTCGAGAAACTACTGGTAACACTTATCAGTAAATCTCAGCAACCCTGGCCAGGGATTTCCGGTTATAGCCAATCGAACACAGCGCAACATCAACCCCCTATACAGGGAGAGACGAATTCCCTCCCATCGCTCATTGCCTCCATGTGACTCGGGACTGTACCCAAAAACTACCGTTTTGCACGCCCTCTTGGACGTGGTAAGATGGAAATCAAAGCACAGTGGGAACCACACAAGACTCTATGACGATCTCGGGTCAACAGACTACTCTGTACCAGTGTCACCAGAGAACTGCCATCTGACGTGAGGTATAATACCATCTGGGAGTTCTCGGCGAGTCCGTCCAGTGTACCCAGTCTTCACTGAGCACCCGTATATCATCTCTGATGTCAAACACCAATGGATATGGGATCATCCATCGCCCATCTGTATGGGTCGAGAAGGTATGCGCTAGTCTACTCTGGTATATCGATGCCCCGTCTCGATACACCCACGACTAGGGACTTTGAAGGATGTACTTATGGACTACCATGTCCCCACTAGTATGATCCGCATCATAGTCCAGGTAGTCAAGTACAGATCTTAAGGGCTTTACCAACATGTAACAGAGAGACAATTAGTATACACGTTAAGGTAAGGAGTAACCAGATAGCATACTATCATGTCGAGCAAGAAAGTCCTCCCTATATATTTCCCAGCATCCACTGCAATATACATCCTATGTATAGTAATGGCCTCTAGGGCATACATATAACTAACAAATACAACCTTTGTAGATCCGGTCCTCCACCACCATAGCTCCGCGTTGACGTCCCTCCGCTGCGATCATTGGATCCCGGACTCTAGTAATGGTTTCGTCGAAGAAATGATCGGGCTAGGTCGTCGACTTCGATGCCGAAGATGATCTACGTCGAGGAAACACAAGATCAAGCTCCAACTTCACCAAGCCATGAAACTTGTGAAGAAAACACCCTATACTACTTGGCAAATGGTAGAGGATGAAGAAATAGGAAGTGGGTTCACTTTAGAATTGGATTTTTCACTCTTTTTCTCAATTCACCATTGAAGCTAACAAGCTTCTTTCTTCTTGAAGAAGAAGAAGAAGAAAAAAAAGAAAATGATAAGAATGATAATTCAAATGATAAATCAAGTGAAGTTATCATAATGCAACCTTGGTTAAGTGTAGAGAGTAAACTAAGGTTAGGTGAATGGTTAGGTTTAGGATGAAGACAAAGTGGTGGACTTTCAAAGATGCTTTGAAGCTTCAAGAAGCTTCAAGCAAAGAAAGAAAAATAAAGCCACCATTTCATCTTTTCCAAAAAGAATAAATAAATAAATAAATAAATAATTAAATCAAAACCCTAACCATTAACATAACCATGGTTTAATCATACACACCCAAGTTTGCATGTATCATCAAACATGATACAATCAAGTGCACAAAAATATATCACATATACAATGTGCACAACAAGTGAGAAAATCCATCTTAAGTGAACAAATCCCAGTTAATGTAAAGTAATATATCAAATATATAATTATACATTAAATCATTAAATCAACACTTGATTTAACGATCCGGTCATATCGCATATGACCGACTAATATCCAATGTATCGACTTATCGAATCAATCCTCGATTCGATAACTAGGTTATATCGCATACAACCATTCGATACATTCATCATGAGAATAGAATACGGTATCACATACATGCATTATTCTCGCTCCCGCACTTATCTCATATGCGCTCCTATTTCGTTTCGCTTGAGCCAGGAAACCTCTGTGTAGGACTTTAAAGACTCGTCAATACGCTGGCAGCAGGTGATGATCATATCAAACACCCACAAGCCACAAGCGGTCTGCTAAACGTAACGGCCACCCGGGTATTGAGCGATCAGAAGATCGACGAGCAAGCCCACTCACACTCCTGTGAATCCAACCAGTAACACTTACCGTACAGTCCGGTCTGTTCGTCTGATATGTCGCATATCTCGCCTAGGGGTGGTAAACGTCAGACCCCAGTAGCTCGATAAGTCGTGTCGATATGAGGTCTATAACAGTTCGAGAAACTACTGGTAACACTTACCAGTAAATCTCAGCAACCCTGGCCAGGGATTTCCGGTTATAGCCAATCGAACAAAGCGCAACATCAACCCCCTATACCGGGAGAGACGAATCCCCTCCTATCGCTCATTGCCTCCATGTGATTCGGGACTGTACCCAAAAACCACCGTTTTGCACGCCCTCTTGGATGTGGTAAGGTGGAAATAAAAGCACAGTGGGAATCACACAAGACTCTATGACGATTTCGGGTTTACAGACTAATTTGTACCAGTGTTACCAGAGAACTGCCATCTGACGTAAGGTATAATACCATCTGGGAGTTCTCGGCGAGTCCGTCCAGTGTACCCAGTCTCCACTGAGCACCCGTATATCATCTCTGATGTCAAACACCAATGGATATGGGATCATCCATCGCCCATCTGTATGGGTCGAGAAGGTATACGCTAGTCTACTCTGGTATATCGATGCCCCGTCTCGATACACCCATGACTAGGGACCTTGAAGGATGTACTTATGGACTACCATGTCCCCACTAGTATGATCCGTATCATAGTCCAGGTAGTCAAGTACACATCTTAAGGGCTTTACCAACATGTAACAGAGAGACAATCAGTATACACGTTAAGGTAAAGAGCAACTAGATAGCATACTATCATGTCGAGCAAGAAAGTCCTCCCTATATATGTCCAAGCATCCACTACAATATACATCCTATATATAATAATGGCCTCTAGGGCATACATATAACTAACATCTACAAGGGTTAAGCATGACATGCTTAACCCTTGGTTGCATTATTAACCTTAACAATAATTCATTTGATGAGTTAAGTTCTTCTTCTTCTTCTTCCACAAAAATCTTTCTAGCTTCAATGGAGTTGTGAGAAAAAGTGTGAGAAAATAATTTCTAATGTGAGAAAACTTCCTACTTCATCATCCTCTACTACTTTTCATTTAGTAGTGGGTGTTCTCTTCACAAAGTTCTTGACCTAATGAAGAAATAGCTTGGGTTAGTGTCTCCCTGACGTAGATCATCTTCGGCCTCGAAGTCATCGAAGCAACCATGTTCATTTCTTCGTTGGGGTGAGTGTCTTTTCTTTCGCATGGTGAAAGATGTAGGATACCTATCCAGAAGTTTTCGCAACTCAATCATGGAGCCTCTCTAGAGTCCGGAGTTTACGATCGCAGGGAAGGGGATTCTACACGGAGCCATTGAAGTGAAGGACCGGTCTACAAAGGTTGTATTCCTTGTTCACTTTTCATTTGCAAAGTGTTTGCTTTTGATTCCGTATTATTTCTAGTAAACGATTCAAGTTAGGGTTAGCTAAAACGGCAAATTTTTAATTTGGCATGGACGATACCTCCCGAAACCTTGTTGCCGTCTTGGGTAACCCTTCAGTCGGTGCATCCAAAGCTAGCAGAGCAAGATATCTACTTTCTTCCTATTCACAGTCAGGCGCCTTGTGCCCTTAGGCTCTCGTCTCTCACTGCGGATTATCAGTTATATAACTCCTCGGCTCAACGGCCCAATATGGAATGACGAAGGCAACAGTGTCGCTGTGGCACATCCTCTAAAGATCACCGGCCAATTATCATGGTCACTCATATCATGTCTCGTCGATGATGACGAACTTTGGCTTACTGGGTGTGTGTGATACGACCGATCCTGGTCCAAGTCTTCTCGTGTAGTATACCAGAAAGATTCTGTCGGGGTCTTTCCCAATTCTCATTTCTGCCGAACTGTCCGGAAGTTATCACCCTTTACTAAATCCATTTCTTGTTCCGGAACAGCTGCATACACATCACGACTTCTTCAAAAAAATATATATCCATATTCAACGTCTCTACATGCGTATCACATCTCTGATACCAACGGAGTGGAACGTCATCTCGTCAAAATCTCGTACGAACCTCTTACTCCACTTTTCTCTAATGTGGACTGATTCAGACTCATCTCTTCATAGCTGTATGGACTGCGCTACATACGGCTTTACTCATATCTAGAATCTCCATTCCGAAACTATGAACTCAACAGCTACATATCTTCTGGTAGGCATCTTGCCAATTACCTTCTCGAGAACTTGTTCAAATTATCGGGAATGATGCGCTTACGCCCGTCCTCTCTCGATCGACTCACAACGTGCCTGTATGAAGTCCTCTTCCAGCTAAAGCTAGCAAATCCAGTGATCTCGCATCGGGGTATCCAAACGAACCTCATGTCCTAGTCATTCCTCCATGGGGGACTAGCGATCTTCTATCATATCCCTAAGTACAACTCATGCTGCAATAGCTTCAAACATCTAGGGCGATACCTTATCAGTCGCAGCAACAACTGGCTAATTCGTCCGCATGCTAAATAATGCCTCAAACCTCAAGAATAGACGATACATTAACGGTCATCACATTCTAGCCGGCCTCTAGCAGTGGCCCAATCCACTGGTGCTGATTTGAATGCCCGAGAAATCTTAGTAAAAATAATCCATCAAAACGCTCATGTTACGAAAAGCACAAATAAACGACACATCTACACGATCGGGTGTCACCGGAATTATGCCCTGGTCAGTCCTCGTCCAAGACGAGCTCATGCTGACCGCAACTCTAGCCGCATGTAACGCCTTAGTTTTCGATTAGTTTTAGTTAAGCGGTAGTGCGGGTTTTTGGTAAAAAAGTTTACCAATTTGGGTTCCTCACATTTTATAACATTTAATTAAAATTTTAATTATTATTTTTTATGGCTTGCACGCACGTGTGCACATTAATGTGAGGGTTTGTTTGTGCTAATCTAGTTTTGCAACCATGACAACTTTATGCTAATCTAATCCTTGTTTAACCTTGACCTAAACCCTAGATATTTGTGAAGGAGTTTCTACAGCACCACTACTAGGGTTTGGTAACATCACACATGCCATATTTAAATTTTATAGGGTGCTAGAGAAAATATCCTAAGGATCATATTAGAAAAGCTAGGGTAACAAAATTATAAACACATTTCACAAGTGGTAAAGGCTAGGTTTAGGGAATACAACCTTTGTAACTCCCTACGCTAGACTCCTTGGCCACTTGAGGGTTGGAAGAAGCTTGCTTGAGATCCTCCAAGTCCATGACGATCCACCCGGAGTCCTCTTTGTCCAAGCTAAAGCCTCCACTTGATCAAAAGGAGAAGTAGAAGCCAACACTCAATGGGCAAGAGTAGTGTAGAATGGTGATGTGGTTTGTTTTCTCACTTCAAAACCCTAACTTGATCACTCTTTTGTTCACTAACCAAACCTAGAGAGCAAGAGAGTGAGGAATAAGAAGATGGCAAATGAAGAACTCAAAGATAATGATAAAGATAAAGATAAGAATGAGAAAAAGAAAATATATATATTTTTTCTTCTTCTCACTCTTAAACCAAGTTAATAAATATCTAGATATTTTCTTTTGGATGCATAATGGCCATGGAAATTAACTCAAGGTTAATACAAAGGTTAGTGGGTGAATAAAATAATCAAGCATGATAATAATTTCCATTTCCATTTTCTTTTCCAAAAAGAAATATCCATATATTTATAAAAGGTGTGAGTCTTATATTGCCACCATCCATTGTATCAACAACCATGATACAAGAGTGTATGCATGTATGTGTGCATGCACATCCATATGCATCAATGAGAATATGTGCATTCATGCATGCATACAACAAAAGACAAGAAGGGTTTAAAGTGAAAAAGCTAATGGTCAATGATAAATCAACACTTGATTTAGCAAACCGGCCATAGCCACATCGTTTCGCCTGGACTAGGTAACTCCATTGTGGGACTCTAAGACTCGTCAATACGTCGGCAGTGGGTGATGATCATATCAAGCACCCCCAAGCCGCAAGAGGTCAGCTAAACGTAACGGCCACCCAGGTATTGAGCGATCAGAAGAAAACAAGCGAACCTGTCACAACTCCCGTCGAGCCAACCGGCAACACTACCGTACAGTCCGGTCTCTTCGTCAGATATGCTGCATATCGAGTTTAGGGATGGGTGAAAGGTTCCTAGGCACACTATAGAGGTCTCCCAAGGCATCAACCATGCCAATTTCAAATTTTATGGGTGCCGAGAAACCCTAATACGGATCATTGACTAGAAATCTAGGCGAAATACGAATCTAGTTAACAAATTAACTAAAGATCAGAAGCTAAAACCTTTGTAGATCCGGATATCCACTTCCTTAGCTCCACGTAGGCATCCTCTCGCTGTCCATCTTGAATCCCGAACTCAATCGTCGGCTTCATCAGGAAAATGGGCGGACTAGGTCGTCGGCTTCGTGCCGAAGATGATCTACGTCGAGGCATCACAAGTTCAAGCTTCAACTTCACAAATTTGTGAAACTTGTGAAGAAAACACCCAAAACAACTTGGCGAGAGGTAGAGGGTGAAGAAATAGGAGGTGGGTTCACTTTAGAATTTGATTTCTCACTTTAAAACTCAAGTTGCCATTGATGGCATCAAGCTTTTTCTTTTGAAGATGAAGAAGAAGATGAAGCTCGAATATGATGAGTATATCTTTAAAATGAAAAGTAAATGAATACTTATCATATACTAACTAGGGTAGAGTGTAGAGAATAGACCATGGTTACTTGGATGGGTTAGGGTTAAGCATGAAGACAAGAATGGTTAAGAAGTCAAAGCTTAATGAAGCTTCAACTAGAAACAAAAGAAGCCACCATTCTTATCTAAATCTTTTCCAAATAAATAAACAAATAAATAAATGAAAAAGCAAAACCCTAATCATCTCTTAACCATGGTTTAATCCTTTACACTTAACCACATGATCAAGTATCATCAAACATGATACAAATATGTGCACAAAAGTATATCACATATACTTCTTGCACATCAAGTGAGAAAATCCATTTAAAGTGAACCAATACTAGTTAATGCAAAGTAATATATCAAATATATAATTATACATTAAATCATTAAATCAATATTTGATTTAACGATCCGGTCATATCGCATATAACCGACTAGTATCCTATGTATCGGCTCATCGAATCAATCCTTGATTCGATATCTATGTTATATCGAATATAACCAATCGATACATTCATCGCGAGAATGAAATACGGTATCACATACACGCATTATTCTCGGTCCTGCACATATCTCATATGCGCTCCTATTTCGTTTCGCTTGCGCCAGGAAACCTCTGTGTAGGACTCTAAAGACTCGTCAATACGCCGGTAGCAGATGATGATCATATCAAGCACCCACAAGCCGCAAGCGGTCTGCTAAACGTAACGGCCATCTGGGTATTGAGCGATCAGAAGATCGACGAGCTAGCCCGCTCACACTCCTGTGAATCCAACCAGTAACACTTACCGTACAGTCCGGTCTGTTCGTCTGATATGTCGCATATCAAGTCTAGGGGTGGTAAACGTCAGACCCCAATAACCGATAAGTCGTGCCGATGTGAGGCTCATAACGGGTCGAGAAACTACTGGTAACACTTACCAGCAAATCTCTGATCAGCCCTGGCCAGGGACTTCCTTGTTACGGCCAATCGAGCACAGCGCAACATCAACCCCCAATACCGGGAGAGACGAAACCCCTCCTATCGCTCATTGCCTCCATGTGACTCGGGACTGTACCCAAAGACCACCGTTTTGCATGCCCTCATGGACGTGGTAAGGTGGGGATCAAAGCACAGTGGGAATCACACAAGACTCTATGACGATCTCGGGTCTACAGACTAACCTGTACAAGTGTCACCTGAGAACTGCCATCTGACGTGAGGTATAATACCATCAGGGAGTTCTCGGCGAGTCCGTCCAGTGTACCCAGTCTCCACTGAGCACCCGTATACCATCTCTGATGTCAAACACCAATGAATATGGGATCATCCATCGCCCATCTCATGGGTCGAGAAGCGTATACACTAGTCTACACTGGTATATCGATGCCCCATCTCGATACACCCACGACTAGGGACCTTGAAGGATGTACTTATGGACTACCATGTCCCCACTAGTATGATCTGCATCATAGTCCAGGTAGTCAAGTACACATCCTAAGGGCTTTCCCAACATGTAACCATAAGACAGTTTAAAGAGACTAGTATACATGTTAAGATAAAGAGTAACCAGATAGCATACTATCATATCGAGCAAGAAAGTCATCTCTATATATGTCCAAGCATCCAATATAATATACATCATCTGTACAATACTGGCCTCTAGGGCATACATACAACTAACAATCTCCCACTTGCACTAGGGCCAGCTGCTGTAGTATCGCATACCGAGCATCCCGAAGAGTCTCTCAAACTGTATCTGGGGAATGGCCTTCGTGAGTGGATCCGCCGTGTTGTTCTTCGTGTCAACCCTCCTGACCTCGATCTCCCGGCGATCAACTATCTCCCGGATCAGGTGATACCGCCTCAGAATATGCCTGGATCGCTGAAGGGACCTGGGTTCCTTGGCCAAAGCCACCGCTCCATTGTTATCGCAATACAAAGGTATTGGATGCTCAATGGATGGAACCACTCCAAGTTCAGTAATGAACTTCTTGATCCAGACAGCCTCTTTGGTAGCATCGTTGGCAGCGATGTATTCAGCCTCCATCGTCGAGTCTGCCATGGTTTCCTGCTTGGAACTCTTCCAGCTAACCGCCCCTCCGTAAAGGGTAAAGACAAATCCCGACTGCGACTTAGAGTCGTCCTTATCACTCTGGAAGCTCGAATCGGTAAAGGACTCCACTTGGAGTTCTCCGTTACCATACACCAAGAGCATCTCTTTAGTCCTTCGTAAGTACTAGAGAATGCTCTTCACAGCTGTCCAGTGACTCTCTCCAGGATCAGCTTGATACCTGCTCACTACACTTAGTGAGTATGCTACATCGGGTCTGGTACATAGCATCGCGTACATGATAGAGCCTACAGCCGAAGCATAGGGTATCCCTTGCATGCGAGCTCTCTCCAAATCAGTCTTGGGAGACATCTCTTTGGAGAGAGTGACTCCAGAGATCGTGGGCAAGTTCCCACGCTTGGATTCTTCCATACTAAACCTCTTTAGTATGGTGTCAATGTACCTGGATTGGGACAATCCCAATATCCTTTTGGATCTATCTCTATAGATCCTGATTCCCAATATGCAGGAGGCATCACCAAGATCTTTCATTGAGAATCTTTGTGATAAGAAGAGCTTGACCGATTGCAGCATAAGAATATCATTTCCTATCAAGAGTATGTCGTCCACGTACAATACGAGGAAGACAACTTTACTCTCTGCCACCTTCTTGTAGATACAAGGATCATCTGGATTTTTAACGAAATCAAACTCTTTGATAACGACGTCAAAGCAGATGTTCCAACTCCGCGATGCTTACTTTAATCCATAAATGGATTTAAGCAGCTTGCACACCTTCCCGCTGCTCCCACTATCTACGAAGCCCTCTGGCTGAGTCATGTACACGCACTCTTCTAAATTACCATTTAGAAAGCCGGTCTTAACATCCATTTGCCAGATTTCGTAATCATGATATGCAGCGATGGCAAGCATGATCCGGATGGATTTAAGCATAGCCACTGGAGAAAAGGTTTCGTCATAGTCCACACCTGGTCTTTGACGAAAACCTTTTGCAACAAGTTTAGCTTTGAAAGTCTCCACTTTCCCATCTACACCAATTTTCTTCTTGAAGATCCACCTGCTCCCAATGGGTTTTACCCCTTCAGGAGCAACTTCCAAAGTCCATACTTTGTTGGTGTACATGGATTCCATCTCGGACCGCATAGCATCCAGCCATTTCACTGAGTCCCCACTCGTGATGGCCTGCTCGAAGCTAGTTGGGTCATCATCCTCCATGATGCAATCCCCGCTCCCACCATCCATGAGAAAACCGTAGTATCTCTCAGGTGGGCGAGGAACCCTACTAGATCGGCGGAGAGGCTGAGGTTCGTCGGGAGCTACTGAATGCTCTGGTTCCACTAAATCTTCTGTTGTGTTTTGTTCAGCTGGAACCTCTTCCAGTTCTACCTCAGAGCCACTAATTTCTTTTGCAATAAATTCCTTTCCTAAAAAGGTGGCATGTTGAGCAACAAATACTCTTTGTTTCTCACTGTGGTAGAAGATATACCCTCGCGAATGTTTGGGATATCCAACAAATTTACACAAAACAAATCTTGCCTCGAGTTTGTCCGGTTTTTGTCTTTTGACAAAGGCCGGGCAACCCCATATCTTTATAAAATTAAGATATGGTCTCTTCCCTTCCCATATCTCATATGGTGTGGTAGGCACAGATTTGGTGGGAACCCTGTTCAGTAGGTATGCTGCTGTTTCCAGTGCATATCCCCAGAAGGAAACAGGTAACTCAGCTATACTCATCATAGAGCGCACCATATCTAATAGGGTGCGGTTTCTCCGCTCAGATACACCGTTGTGCTGTGGTGTATATGGAGGAGTTAGCTGAGAGAGAATCCCATTCTCTTTTAGGAAGTCCAGGAATTCAATGCTCAAGTATTCTCCTCCTCGATCAGATCGTAGGATTTTAATACTTTTTCCGGTTTGGTTCTCAACTTCTTGTTTATATTCTCTAAATTTCTCAAAAGCTTCTGATTTGTGTTTCATCAGGAACACATACCCGAACCTAGAGAGATCGTCAGTGAATGTAATGAAGTACGAAGAACAATCCCTGGCATGTGTAGACATGGGACCGCATACATCACTATGTATAAGTCCCAAGAGTTCGGTAACTCTTTCTCCGTGTCCCGTAAACGGAGTTTTGGTCATCTTGCCTTTGAGACATGACTGGCAAGTGTCATAAGATGAAAATTCAAACGGATTTAAATATCCATCCTTATGCAACTTAGCCAGTCGTGTCGCATTGATGTGACCCAGTCTACAATGCCACAAGAAGGATTCGTTCAGTTCTGAACTCTTCCTCTTGTGTGTGTTTGTTATGCTCAGAACTGTTGATTGATTTAGAACATAAATGCCATTGCACAACGTGCCTGATCCAACCAACTTTTGGTTACGGAAAATGTTCATAACATTGTCCTGTAATACAAAATTATATCCCTCTTTACTCAACAAAGAAACCGATATAATGTTGCATATCAGGTTCGGCATGTAATAGCATTCGTTCAGAACCAATGCATTACCAGTTGGTAATATAAGGTGATATTCCCCGACAGTCTTAGCTGCAACAATTGCACCATTTCCAACTCTAATGTCTTTATCATCTTCTCCAAGTTCTCTACCTTTCTTAAGCCCATGTAACTGATTACATATATGGGATCCTGACCCGGTATCTAATACCCAGGACGTAGAGCAAATGGAGAAACAGTTCTCTGTAACGAACACACCCGAAGAAAATGCATCAACATGTACTTTCTTCATTCGGGTGGCATGGGAATCCTGGTATTCCCCTATATCGTGTTCATTCCTATAACTCCTATAAGAAAGAACGGAACCAACGTTCCCCAGCACAGTATAACATGCGGGTTTGGTCAATACATCCATATTATTATCTTCATTAGGACATGAAATGGTCGCTACCTGGAGAGAGAGAGAAGAAAACACTTTAGCGTATGCTCGTGCAAGATCAGATTGGTTATTATCTTATCTAATCAGGATGGCTCCCACTGGTTTTTATCAAATCTTCCTTCAAACCCTAAAAGGAAAGACTAGCCGGGATTAATTACACACTACAAGTTCGCCAATCTTTCAGCCAGGCCAGTGTCGGTATTTTGAGGGAGGTCCCCCGTGCTTTCGCACGAACCTAATTAATGTAAACCTCGTTTTCCCAGAGGCGTAACCCCGTTGACACCTTTCTAGACACCTACTTGATCAGCTAATTGCAATGTGTAAAACTCTCCCAGGAGTAACTCTTACTCGCAGTGGGTATCGGGATCCAACTATCTCATAGAAGGTATGCAATCTCATTGCAAATCTCAACACTTGAAATTCCCGATAATATTTTGCCCCAAGCATCCTATAACCTTGACGGAGGTCAACAAACCACAGGGTGCAAGTCAAGTTCAACCCGTCATTTCTTGATTGAATCAAACCCACCCGCACGACCCTTGACGGAGGTCAATAAGGTCGTACGACTACCCTAATCCAATCTGCATCATATGCTTAAGCAGATAAATACTAGTTAGCTACCGGACACTACGCCTTGACGGAGGTCAACAAACGTAGCACGAATACTAAGTAGGATTTATCTGAAATGACGGAGGGCTATGTCAGGTTTTTCTGAAAACCTACTACGTAATGAACTTGATATCGTTGTAGAATCAAATGAAGTTTTGAAATGGAGTGATTTTGAGGCTTTTCTAGTTTTGCTAAAGGGGTCACTCCCGGTGAAGGGATCGTCGGCCCTTTCCTCGTCGAATGAGGTGCGGGATATATCATATATATCACTGTGCAAAGCAAAAACTCTTAAAAGCAATCAACAACCAAACCGAGTGTGTAGTATCTTCCAGTTATTGCTAAAGGAGTCACTCCCGATGAAGGGATCTCGGTCTTTTCCTCATCGAATAAGGTGCGGGATATATCATATATATCGCTGTGCAAAGCAAGAACTGTAGCTACCTTTTTTATTTAAAATTTGATTCCACAACATCTTAGGTTTCTTTTCTTTCATTAATCACATTAATGAAGTCCCATCATTTATGTACCTAAACATCACAGATAAATACGACGTACACTTATGCCATCCGCATTCACCTCGATGTCCCCTCGTGCACCGTTAGGTTAGGTAACTAACGGCAGAGCGGGGCAGGGCTAGTACGGGTGTAAAACATAAGTAACGTCTATATAATATATCATATATACTATATACTGTATCCATCACAGAACATCACATGATCACATCACAGATATCGCAGCATAAGAAACATATGAAATATTGGATATACTAGGACGTCCGTGTTTTCAATACGAGCCAGTATAAAACACGGATTCCATGGTCGTGATGAATAGCCAATCCCACACCCCTAGACCCCTACGAGAGCGGCAAGCAACCCTACCAATTCTAGGGTTAGGAGACCCGGACTCGACTCCTCGAGTTGGTCTCCCACTGGACCCTAGAACCCGGTTACTTGTGCTCCCCTCCTTGGGTCTATCCTAATGCGGAAAAGAAAATAATATACAAAAGGTGACAACTTCCGCTACCTGGAAGTGTCCCAATAAAAGAATATTACATACAAGTTTTTACATGAATGAAAATGAAAAACACTCATCTTACATAAAAACCCCCGGCTATTCAAACACGACGATCCAATATAACATATCCAGCAACACATAACATCACATGTCATCAACGTAAGTAAGTATGCATACCCCAATTGTCGTTGACGTATAGCAACGAAACCGGCGATATGAACATACTACACTTACGGTCACAGAAAAGAAAGTGTAAAACTACAACAGTTGGAATCCGCAACCTCTTTAGACATCACATGCCTAATCAAATGAAATACTTAGACATCACATGCCTAACAGTTATAAACCCCGCATTTTAGTCTCATTATCGAAAACTCTTTTCAATATCAAGTGAAACTAAACCGCTAGATTTATAACATTCATTCAGTTATCTCATAACTGTTTGTGAATTCCAATTATTGTATCACATTCCAGATAAACAGAAAATGTTAAACTTTCCGATCGAACAGTCGAATACCCAAGTTTTCCCGATACAGCTCAACACATGAAATAAGTCTAACAACATTCAGTTCGTGCCTCAGTACTAACGGTCCAGCCGTAGAAGGGTCAAGCCAACGCCTCACATGTGGCATGCCGTACTGCCCCAAACCCGAAGGTTCAAAGGGCAGTTCAAGACGGTCACGTAATCGAGTTAAGGTTTGTTGTCTTCTAGAGGGTCCATCGCGTTACTTGCACTACTTAGAACGTCGTTAAACTACGGAAAAATCCAACACTTGGAAATTTCCCGACAGGGGAAAAGTTGGGTATTTATATCCGGTCGAACTTTTTAACAAATTTAAAATTTATTCGGAATCCACATAGACAAAATCTGATAATCCGATCGAATCATCGAATCCCCAAAAAAACCTGGAATATTCAACTCTTGAATAAATATTAAAAAATACCCAGAGAACTCAGCACTGTTAAATAGGAATTACTGTACAAATTGATAGGCATGACGTCATCAAGTGGCGGCGGAACCGCCGCAAGAGCCAGCTCTTGCCGCGGTTCCGCGGCTGTTTAAGCTCCAAACAATGTCGTATTTGCACAGTAATTCTTACAATTTCCTGTTGAATTTTTTAGGAATTTTTAATCTGGAAAAATCCCAGTTTTTAGAAAAAGTCCAGAGAGCATCAAAAAGTTAGGTTTTCGGGTTCGATCGGGTTTCAAACATCGTCTAGACTTCGCCTAAGGCTCTAGCTAGGCTCTGATACTAGTGAAAGGTTCCTAGACGCACTATAGAGGTCTCCCAAGGCATCAACCATGCCAATTTCAAATTTTATGGGTGCCGAGAAACCCTAATACGGATCATTGACTAGAAATCTAGGCGAAATACGAATCTAGTCAAAAAATTAACTAAAGATCAGAAGCTACAACCTTTATAGATCTGGATATCCACTTCCTTAGCTCCACGTACACGTCCTCTCGCTGTCCATCTTGAATCCCGAACTCAATCGTCGGCTTCATCGGGAAAATGGGCGGACTAGGTCGTCGGCTTCGTGCCGAAGATGATCTACGTCGAGGCATCACAAGTTCAAGCTCCGACATCACAAATTTGTGAAACTTGTGAAGAAAACACCCAAAACAACTTGGCGAGAGGTAGAGGGTGAAGAAATAGGAGGTGGGTTCACTTTAGAATTTGATTTCTCACTTTAGAACTCAAGTTGCCATTGATGGCATCAAGCTTTTTCTTTTGAAGATGAAGAAGAAAATGAAGCTAGAATATGATGAGTATATCTTTAAAATGAAAAGTAAATGAATACTTATCATACACTAACTAGAGTAGAGTGTAGAGAATAGACCATGGTTACTTGGATGGGTTAGGGTTAAGCATGAAGACAAGAATGGTTAAGAAGTCAAAGCTTCATGAAGCTTCAACTAGAAACAAAAGAAGCCACCATTCTTATCTAAATCTTTTCCAAATAAATAAACAAATAAATAAATGAAAAAGCAAAACCCTAATCATCTCTTAACCATGATTTAATCCTTTACACTTAACCACATGATCAAGTTGTAAGTCCACGTTGCCCACCCCGGTGCTTGCGGGGAGGCGGAAAACATAATAAAAATCGGATTTTTATCAACTATAGGCAACATGGACTATGCTTTAAGGATCTTTACTAAACAAAAACTTGCTAAAGCTAACTACAAAGTAGCTAGATGGTAGAAAGGTTATACCTTTGGTCTTTTGTCCTTCTCTCCTTGCTCCTAAAAGTAGTGGAAGGAGGTCACCTTGCTTGTCTTCTCCCGTCAAAGAAGGATCCACCCGAAAGCCTCGACCTTTAGCTTCAATTCCAAGCTAGGAGTAACTAGAGTGCAAGAAATGCTAAGACTTGAACCCTAGAAGAGAGTAGAGAAGATCAAGTAAGGGTTTTTCTCAAGCTTTTTTGTTTCTCAACACATGAGAGGGAGAGAGCTTGAGGGAGAGGATGAGCAAGAGAGAGAAATGATATGAGAGAATGAATTATTAGTGAGCCATTCTCACTAATATGTGTGAATAATTTTAATTGAATAATTAGCTTGAAAATTGTCATGGTAAATCATGACATGACCATTATCATTTCAATTTGCAAAGATCAAAGAGCATCTTCCAAATGAAATGATTATGGTCAAGTTGTCAACAAGGTCAACAAGTCAATGAAGTCAAATTGTCAACAACAACAACCATGCACAATTATTAAGCTAATTATCAATTAACTATAATACACACAAAAGCAATAGGGTTAATAAAATGACAATAGCCATTAAACCTAAACAAGGTCCTCTCCCTCAATCTCAAGCAACTGTGTATACGCACCCGCATTCGTGATCCGAGGAACACGAATACACTGAGAAAAACCAATCTCAAATCATATACTAGGATCCGGCTTAAACCAAAGCCCGCTAGTATAAACTGTCCGGACAGCAAACGTGCACAAGTGCGCGAATGTGAACGAACCCTGTCGCAAAACCATGCGACCTCTACTCATTTTGCCTAAAGGCGAATAGCTCTCTGTGTGGGACTCTAAAGACTCGACACTACGCTGGCAGTGGGTTTAACCACAGACCGCAAGCGGCACTAGCTGTACGTAACGGTCCCCAGGTAGATGTCGATAAGAAGACTGACGAGGTGAACCCCATCTGCACTCCTACTGAGCCTGTATGTGACAGTCTCCGTACAGTCCGGTCTGTTCGTCTGATACATCGCATGGCGGGCCTAGGGGGGCGGTGAACGTCAGTCCCCTAATAGCGGTACAAGTCGTGTCGGAGTGTAGCCCAGAACACCCTGAGGTAACACTGGAAACCTACCAGTATATCTCGCTTGCCCTGGCCAGGGACTACTCGTGTAATGGCTCTCCTGGACACAGCGCGATGTCAACCCCCAATACCGGGAGAGACGAATCCTGTCTAACCGTCACTGCCTCCAAATGCTTCGGGACTGCACCCAAAAACTACCTGTTTGCACGACTCCTTTGAGCCGTGGTAGGGTAGTAATCAAAGTGCAGTGGGAACACACTCGAGGCGAAGTGACAGTGTCAAGTCAACGGACTAAGCTGTACTCATGTCACCTGGGAACTGATAACTGACGATAGGTATATTACCAACCAACAGTTCCCGACGAGTCCTGTCCAGTGTACTCGTAACCTAACGAGCACCCGCATACTATCCCAAGTACGACGTACTAACGGCTGTGGGACAGACCGTCTCCCACACTGGGATGAGAAGCGCATACGCTAGTCTACTCCGGAGTATCGATGCCCTGTCTCGATAGTCCAACGACCAGGGACCTGAATAAGGATGTGCTTATAGATTACCCAGCTCCCACGAGTGCGAGCGCCATCACAACGCTGGTAATCAAGCAAAGATCCTAAGGGCTCTACTAATATGTATACCAGCAATATGCTAAAAGAAACATATGCACATATTAAAGGAGAGACAAACCAAGTAGCATACTACCATTTCGAGCAAGATTGTATATACAACTGTGAATATCCCAAGCTTCCATTAAGTAATATACAAACTAGTATGATACAGTAATGGCCTCTAGGGCATATACACTAACAATCTCCCACTTGCACTAAGGCCATGTACTGGCGTATCGAAGACCTATCATCTCGATCAGCCGCTCGAACTGAGTCTGGGGCAAGGCCTTGGTGAATGGATCTGCTGTGTTATCCTCTGATGCAACTCTCCGGACCTCGATCTCCTGGCGATCCACGATCTCCCTGATCAGGTGATACCGCCTTAAGATGTGTCTGGATTTCTGATGGGATCTGGGTTCCTTCGCTAAAGCTATAGCTCCGTTGTTGTCGCAAAACAGCGGTATTGGATCAACAATGGTAGGAACCACCTGAAGCTCCGTGAGGAACTTCTTCATCCAGACAGCTTCCTTTGCGGCATCGCAAGCAGCTATGTACTCCGCTTCCATTGTTGAGTCTGCAACGGTCTCCTGCTTGGAACTCTTCCAGCAAACCGCCCCTCCATTGAGGGTAAAGACATAACCCGACATGGACTTGGAGTCATCCTTTTCACTCTGGAAGCTGGAGTCAGCAAAGGCCTCGAGCTGGAGGTCTTTTCCGCCATACACTAAGAACATCTCCTTAGTCCTTCTCAGGTACTTGAGAATGTTCTTTACCGCTATCCAGTGTTTCTCCCCTGGGTTTGACTGATACCGGCTTACAACGCTCAATGCGTATGCTACATCTGGTCTGGTACATAACATCGCATACATTATAGAGCCTACCGCAGAAGCGTAGGGTATAATAGACATGCGATCCCTTTCCAAATCAGTCTTGGGAGACATCTCTTTGGAGAGGGTGATCCCGTGACAAGCCGGTAGATTACCGCGCTTGGAATCTTCCATACTGAACCTTTTCAGTATGGTGTTAATGTACCTTGACTGTGAAAGTCCCAACATCCTCTTAGATCTATCACGATAGATCTGGATCCCCAGAATGTAGTTGGCATCACCCAGGTCCTTCATGGAGAACCTCTGCGACAAGAATCCTTTGACTGACTGTAGCATATGAATGTCATTTCCTATTAGGAGAATGTCATCCACGTACAAGACGAGGAATACCACAGTTCTCCCTACAATCTTACTGTAAATGCATGGTTCATCTGGGTTTTTGATAAAGTCGAATTCTTTGACAGTATCATCAAAGCAGATGTTCCAACTCCGCGATGCCTGCTTAAGTCCATAAATGGACTTGAGCAACTTGCACACTCTACCGCTGCTCCCACTCTGATTGAATCCCTTCGGCTGATCCATATAGACGCACTCTTCCAAATTTCCATTTAGGAAAGCCGTCTTTACGTCCATCTGCCAGATTTCATAATCGTGGAAGGCAGCAATGGCAAGAAGGATCCGAATGGATTTCAGCATAGCCACTGGAGAAAAGGTCTCGTCATAGTCCAAACCAGGTCTTTGACGAAAACCCTTTGCTACAAGTCTAGCTTTATAGGTCTCAACCTGCCCATCTACACCAATCTTCTTTCTGAAGATCCATTTGCAGCCTACGGGTTTTACCCCTTCTGGTGCAAAGTCCAAAGTCCAAACTTTGTTGGTGTACATGGACTCCATCTCGGCCCGCATTGCATCCAGCCATTTCACCGAGTCACCGCTCTGAATGGCTTGCTGGAAGCTAGTAGGCTCACCATGATCCATAGTGCAATCCTCTCTATCCCCGTCAATGAGAAAACCGTAGTATCTCTCGGGCGGATGAGACTGCCTACTACTCCTGCGGAGTGGCGCTGGGATGTCCTGTTCTTTCGAACCTTCTGGTTCTACCAAGCTTTCAGTAATAGCTTGTGGTTCTGGAATTTCTTCCGGTTCTATTGCGCTCCCACTTATCTGATTTTCCAAAAAATCAGTTTCCAAGAAGCGGGCATGACGAGAAACAAAAACCTTTTGTTCCTCTGCGTAATAGAAAAGATACCCCTTGGAGTTCTTTGGGTATCCCACAAACTTACACTGTACCGAACGTGCCTCTAGCTTGTCCGCATGCTGCTTTTTTACAAAAGCTGGACACCCCCATGTCTTAAAGTGTTTAAGACTGGGTTTCTTCCCACTCCACATCTGATATGGTGTGGTAGGCACTGACTTAGTAGGAACTTGGTTCAAAAGATATGCAGCTGTTTCTAGTGCATAACTCCAGAAGGATCGCGGCAACTCAGCCTTACTCATCATGGAACGAACCATATCCAATAGGGTTCGATTCCTCCTTTCCGATACACCGTTGTGTTGTGGTGTTTATGGGGGAGTAAATTGAGAGAGAATTCCATTCTCTTTTAAGAAGCCCAGAAACTCGGCACTTAAGTATTCTCCTCCTCGATGCGATCTTAGGATCTTGATACTTTTGCCTGTTTGTTTTTCAACTTCATTCTTGTATTCCTGAAATTTCTCAAAGGCCTCGGATTTGTGCTTCATTAAGAAGACATGCCCATACCTAGAGAAATCATCTGTGAAAGTAATGAAGTATGAATAACCACTTCGCGCATGTGTAGACATTGGACCACATACATCACTCTGTATGAGTCCCAAGAGCTCGCTCGCTCTTTCTCCGTGTCCAGTGAATGGAGTCTTTGTCATCTTTCCCATGAGACATGATTCACAAGTGGCATAAGACTGGTACTCGAACGGATCTAAGTATCCTTCTTTATGTAACTTTGTCAACCGTGTCTCATTAATGTGACCCAGTCTACAATGCCATAAGAAAGCCTGATTTAATTCCGGAGACTTTCTTTTAAGTGTGTTCTGGACACTGAAGACCTGAGCTTGATTCAAAACGTATATACCGTATTTCAATGTACCTGACCCAATCAGCACTTGATTTAGGTGAATGTTTACTACATCGCTTACAAAAGTAAAATCATATCCTTCCTTAGAAAGTAAGGATACAGATATGATGTTACAAGTCGCACCTGGCACCTAAAAACAGTCACGTAGAATCAATATCTGCCCAGTTGTCAGTCCTAGATGATATTCCCCTACGGATTCAGCATACATGCTCATTCCGTTAGCCACCCTGAGAGTCATATCACCTTTCCTGATAACCCTACGGTTTCTCAAAGCCTGTAACGAATTACAGATATGAGATCCTGATCCGGTATCCAATACCCAGGAAGTAGGGTTAACTGACATACAGTTCTCAATCACAAACACACCCGAAGCCGAAGCCACAACATGCTTCAAATTCTGGATACTGGCTTTACAAGCCCTGCAATCCTTCTGTCCATGTTCATTCCCGCAACAATAGGAACATCCTTCTTTTTCTACATCTGTTCCTGAAACTTCTGCCCTTCCCTTTCTTTCTACTTCCCTAGTTTCCTTTAGGGTAGTAGGCAGAGACTGTTGAACTGAGTCAGCATCTGACCTGTTCTTCAACGTGGTCTTCAGGTCCGAGAGCTCAAAAGAGTTGGTCTCTGTAAGGACGTTGCCCCCTACAGATGACTCGATAGCCAACCTCGCTGGAAGCAATTCGTTCGAGGTCTCATATCTTGCGATACGAGATTGCTCTCCATATAAAACTTTGTTATGGAGGAAGATAGAAGCTGAGTCCATCTTCTCGTGCTGCCTCTGGTATATACCATCAACTGAGGCTAACACGAGGCACTTGGCTTTCGCACAGACTTCTTCCGATGTCCTACGAATATCAATATCCGTGACAGGGGAAACTAGACCTGAGACGGCAGGGGTTGGATCAGTTAAGAGGTGTCCCAGCTTGTCCTGGGCAATGGACATCTGGACAGACCTTTGCCAGTCATAACAGTTAGATTCAGTCATCTTATTATCTAGATGTAACCTAGGTGTGGTCACTGGGTCGCTGCAATTAAGAGAGAGAGAGAAGAAAACACTTAGCATGATGCTCTTGCAAGTTTAGATTGGTTTTTAATTTATCTAAACAGGATGGCTCCCACTGTCTCTCGAATCCCTTCTCAAACCGTAAAGAAAGGATTAGTCAAGTCAGGATAAATCTCACCGTACAATACTTGCTTAACCGTTCAGCCAGGCCAGTGTCGGTACTTCGAGGAAGGTTTTCCAACGCTTTCGCGAAGTTCCTTAATTAAGTAACCTCTTTTCCCTGTGGGCGTAGCCCCGCTAACACCTTTCTAGGCACCTACTAGGTTTATAGCATTGATCGTTAAGTGAGAGTTTTCCCGAGGAGTAGCATATACTCACAGTAGGATCGGGATCCAAATATCATCGCGTGATAAAACCGAAGGAATCCTACCAGAATCATCACACTCCAAATGGTATGCAGCGCTAGCAAGTTTCAGTACTTTTGAAACTCCCGATGTAGATTTTTGCCCCATGCTCTTATGACCTTGACTAAGGCCAACAAATCATAAGTCACATGTCAAGTTCTACCCGTCGTTATCCAGGTTAATTTGAACCCACCCGTATATACCCTTGACTATGGCCAACAAAGCAATACGACTGTCCCAAACCAACGCATTCTATCTATGCAACATATGAATACCCACCAGCTACCAAACACTGTGCCTTGACTAAGGCCAACAAACACAGCTTGAATACTGTTGAATATTTATATGAAACGACGGAGGGCTACGGATGGTTTTGGCGAAACCGTGAACGTAGTGAACTTGATATAGTCCATGGAACGAGATAGCTTTTAAAAGGAGTGGTTCAAGCTCCGCGTTTAAAATGCTTATTTTTGAAAAGAACCGAGTGGTTTTCAAAGTGTTCCAATCGACTTTTACATGGTTTATTTTCTTGCATTAGTTCTTTTAATGCGTCCCATCATTTAATCCTACCATTGCAGAAAACAACCAAAATATGACGTACGCTTATGCCATTCGCATTCGCCACGGGGCCCCGTCATCACCCGTTAGGTTACTTAACTAACGACAGAGCGGGGGCTGGGCTAGCGCGGCTGTAAAACATAAGCAACGCCTAAATAGTTATTATATATAAATATATAGCAATGATAGACATTACAGATCACAGATGAATACATTGGATATACTAGGAATCCGCAATGCGTTCGAGCCTGCAACGTAAAGCGGATTACACGGTCGCGGTGAATAGCCAATACCCCACCCAAGACCCCTACGGGTGCGGCAAACTACCCGCCAAGCACCCGAAGCGAAGCAACCTCCCTCACCACCGTGAGTAGGCCACTCGGCACTTCGAGATACCCGGTAGTTTGTGCACCCCCTCCATGGGTCTATCCTAGGAGCAAAAACAGTAAAAAGAATTATACAATGACGGCTACAACCCCGACCCGATTGTGCGGCCATACAAATAATATTATTACATCAATTTACATGTTACAAATGAATGAAAGAAAAATAACGCTCATCTCACATCCACCCCGGCTATTCACCCGCGACAATCCAACCCATTCATATCCACAAACCAATAACAATCACAGATCACAGAGATGTATAACCCCGACTAATCGACTTATAGCGATTAGCCGACGTTCAATACATACAAGCATCACAGATACAACGGATATAGTTAAAGTGTAGTGAAGTTCCGGAAAAATACGGATTTATAGGCCCCCAAAAGTAAATTTTAGTTCTGGAAAATCTGGGCACATATAACATATCCTAAAAATCACAAAACCAACACAGAAACACACTGCACCAAAATCGAGGCAGAGAGGAAACAAGACGGCCGTGGATGCGCGGCGCAATAGCTTCATATCGCCGCGGATCCGCGGCCATTTGGTCGACTCTCTGTCTCGTTTTTCGTGGTGTTCTTAACAAAACCCTGAGATAATTTTTGGTGTATAATAAATTTCATTTTGACCGGAAAAAAAATTAACAGAAACTTAGGGTTTTGCGAGTTTGGTTTTTCGATTTTCCGGTTTCGAAACTTCGTTACACTTAAATACTTAGCTAGTTTATATTTAGTTAGGCTCTGATACCACTGTAAGTCCACGTTGCCCATCCCGGTGCTTGCGGGGAGGCGGAAAACATAATAAAAATCGGATTTTTATCAACTATAGGCAACATGGACTATGCTTTAAGGATCTTTACTAAACAAAAACTTGCTAAAGCTAACTACAAAGTAGCTAGATGGTAGAAAGGTTATACCTTTGGTCTTTTGTCCTTCTCTCCTTGCTCCTAGAAGTAGTGGAAGGAGGTCACCTTGCTTGTCTTCTCCCGTCAAAGAAGGATCCACCTGAAAGCCTCGACTTTTAGCTTCAATTCCAAGCTAGGAGTAACTAGAGTGCAAGAAATGCTAAGACTTGAACCCTAGAAGAGAGTAGAGAAGATCAAGTGAGGGTTTTTCTCAAGCTTTTTTGTTTCTCAACACATGAGAGGGAGAGAGCTTGAGGGAGAGGATGAGCAAGAGAAAGAAATGATATGAGAGAATGAATTATTAGTGAGCCATTCTCACTAATATGTGTGAATAATTTTAATTGAATAATTAGCTTGAAAATTGTCATGGTAAATCATGACATGACCATTATCATTTCAATTTGCAAAGATCAAAGAGCATCTTCCAAATGAAATGATTATGGTCAAGTTGTCAACAAGGTCAACAAGTCAATGAAGTCAAATTGTCAACAACAACAACCATGCACAATTATTAAGCTAATTATCAATTAACTATAATACACACAAAAGCAATAGGGTTAATAAAATGACAATAGCCATTAACCCTAAACAAGGTCCTCTCCCTCAATCTCAAGCAACTGTGCATACGCACCCGCATTCGTGATCCGAGGAACATGAATACACTGAGAAAAACCAATCTCAAATCATATACTAGGATCCGGCTTAAACCAAAGCCCGCTAGTATAAACTGTCCGGACAGCAAACGTGCACAAGTGCGCGAATGTGAACGAACCCTGTCGCAAAACCATGCGACCTCTACTCATTTTGCCTAAAGGCGAATAGCTCTCTGTGTGGGACTCGAAAGACTCGACACTACGCTGGCAGTGGGTTTAACCACAGACCGCAAGCGGCACTAGCTGTACGTAACGGTCCCCAGGTAGATGTCGATAAGAAGACTGACGAGGTGAACCCCATCTGCACTCCTACTGAGCCTGTATGTGACAGTCTCCGTACAGTCCGGTCTGTTCGTCTGATACATCGCATGGCGGGCCTAGGGGGCGGTGAACGTCAGTCCCCTAATAGCGGTACAAGTCGTGTCGGAGTGTAGCCCAGAACACCCTGAGATAACACTGGAAACCTACCAGTATATCTCGCTTGCCCTGGCCAGGGACTACTCGTGTAATGGCTCTCCTGGACACAGCGCAATGTCAACCCCTAATACCGGGAGAGACGAATCCTGTCTAACCGTCACTGCCTCCAAATACTTCGGGACTGCACCCAAAAACTACCTGTTTGCACGACTCCTTTGAGCCGTGGTAGGGTAGTAATCAAAGTGCAGTGGGAACACACTCGAGGCGAAGTGACAGTGTCAAGTCAACGGACTAAGCTGTACTCATGTCACCTGGGAACTGATAACTGACGATAGGTATATTACCAACCAACAGTTCCCGACGAGTCCTGTCCAGTGTACTCGTAACCTAACGAGCAACCGCATACTATCCCAAGTACGACGTACTAACGGCTGTGGGACAGACCGTCTCCCACACTGGGATGAGAAGCGCATACGCTAGTCTACTCCGGAGTATCGATGCCCTGTCTCGATAGTCCAACGACCAGGGACCTGAATAAGGATGTGCTTATAGATTACCCAGCTCCCACGAGTGCGAGCGCCATCACAACGCTGGTAATCAAGCAAAGATCCTAAGGGCTCTACTAATATGTATACCAGCAATATGCTAAAAGAAACACATGCACATATTAAAGCAGAGAAAAACCAAGTAGCATACTACCATTTCGAGCAAGATTGTATATACAACTGTGAATATCCCAAGCTTCCATTAAGTAATATACAAACTAGTATGATACAGTAATGGCCTCTAGGGCATATACACTAACACAAGTATCATCAAACATGATACAAATATGTGCACAAAAGTATATCACATATACTTCTTGCACATCAAGTGAGAAAATCCATTTAAAGTGAATCAATACTAGTTAATGCAAAGTAATATATCAAATAGATAATTATACATTAAATCATTAAATCAACATTTGATTTAACGATCCGGTCATATCGCATATAACCGACTAGTATCCTATGTATCGGCTCATCGAATCAATCCTTGATTCGATATCTAGGTTATATCGAATATAACCAATCGATACATTCATCGCGAGAATGAAATACGGTATCACTTACACGCATTATTCTCGGTCCTGCACATATCTCATATGCGCTCCTATTTCGTTTCACTTGAGCCAGGAAACCTCTGTGTAGGACTCTAAAGACTCGTCAATACGCCGGTAGCAGATGATGATCATATCAAGCACCCACAAGCCGCAAGCGGTCTGCTAAACGTAACGGCCATCCGGGTATTGAGCGATCAGAAGATCGACGAGCTAGCCCGCTCACACTCCTGTGAATCCAACCAGTAACACTTACCGTACAGTCCGGTCTGTTCGTCTGATATGTCGCATATCAAGTCTAGGGGTGGTAAACGTCAGACCCCAATAACCGATAAGTCATGCCGATGTGAGGCTCATAACGGGTCGAGAAACTACTGGTAACACTTACCAGCAAATCTCTGATCAGCCTTGGCCAGGGACTTCCCTGTTACGGCCAATCGAGCACAGCGCAACATCAACCCCCAATACCGGGAGAGACGAAACCCCTCCTATCGCTCATTGCCTCCATGTGACTCGGGACTGTACCCAAAGACCACCGTTTTGCATGCCCTCATGGACGTGGTAAGGTGGGGATCAAAGCACAGTGGGAATCACACAAGACTCTATGACGATCTCGGGTTTACAGACTAACCTGTATAAGTGTCACCTGAGATCTGCCATCTGACGTGAGGTATAATACCATCCGGGAGTTCTCGGCGAGTCCGCCCAGTGTACCCAGTCTCCACTGAGCACCCGTATACCATCTCTGATGTCAAACACCAATGGATATGGGATCATCCATCGCCCATCTCATGGTTCGAGAAGCGTATACGCTAGTCTACACTGGTATATCGATGCCCCGTCTCGATACACCCACGACTAGGGACCTTGAAGGATGTACTTATGGACTACCATGTCCCCACTAGTATGATCTGCATTATAGTCCAGGTAGTCAAGTACACATCCTAAGGGCTTTACCAACATGTAACCATAAGACAGTTTAAAGAGACTAGTATACATGTTAAGATAAAAAGTAACCAGATAGCATACTATCATATCGAGCAAGAAAGTCATCTCTATATATGTCCAAACATCCAATATAATATACATCATCTGTAGAATACTGGCCTCTAGGGCATACATACAACTAACAATGGTATCTGGTCTTTGACGAAAATCTGGTCTTTGACGAAAACCCGTCGCCATAAGTCTTGCCTTATAGGTCTCTACCCGCCCATCTACACCAATCTTTCTTTTAAAGATCCATTTGCACCCCCACAGGTTTTAACCCAGGGGGTACAACGTCCAAAGTCCATACTTTGTTGGTGTACATAGACTCCATTTCAGATCTCATGGCATCCAGCCACTTCACAGAGTCTCCACTAGTGATAGCTTGCTGAAAGCTGGTAGGATCATCATCCTCCATGATGCAATCTTCTCTACCACCATCAATGAGGAAACTGTAGTACCTCTCCGGTGGGCGAGAAGTCCTACCAGTCCTACGGAGTGGCCGAGGTTATTCAGTTTCTGTTGCAACAGCCGGTTCAACCAAGTCGTCATTTGTAGTTTGTGTCTCTAGAACCTCTTCTAGATCTACCATACTGCCATCAGTATCATTTGTGAAAAACTCTTTTTCCAAGAATATGACATACTGAGAAACAAACACCTTTTGTTCCTCCTTCTGGTAGAAAAGATATCCATAAGAGTTCTTTGGATATCCCACAAAATTACACATGACAGACCGTGTCTCGAGTTTGTCCGGATTCTGCTTTTTAACATAGGTTGGGCAACCCCAAATCTTAATTCTTTTAAGAGATGGTCTCTTCCCATGCCATATCTCATATGGCGTGGTAGACACGGTTTTGGTTGGGACCCTGTTCAATAGAAACGCTGCCGTCTCCAATGCATGCCCCCAAAATGAGACGGGTAACTAAGCATCACTCATCATGGAACGGACCATATCTAATAGGGTCCGATTCCGTCGTTCTGACACACCGTTGTGCGGTGGTGTGTAAGAAGGAGTGAGCTGAGAGAGAATCCCATTCTCTTTTAGGAAGTCTGCAAATTCTGTACTGAGGTACTCCCCACCTCGATCTGATCGAAGCATTTTGATGCTCAAGCCAGTTTGTTTTTCTACATCTAGTTTATATTCAGTGAATTTCTCGAAATCTTCGGACTTGTGTTTTAATAAAAATACATGACCGAATCTTGAGAAATCATCAGTGAATGTAATGAAGTATGAAAAACCGCTTCTTTCCTGTGTAGACATTGGCCCGCATACATCACTATGTATGAGGCCTAAGAGCTCAGTAGCTCTTTCTCCGTGTCCTGTAAACGGAGTTTTGGTCATTTTACCCTTGATACAAGACTGGCAAGTCGCATAAGATTAATATTCAAAGGGTTTTAAATATCCACTTTATGTAGCTTGTTTAGTCTTATTTCGTTAATATGACCAAGTCTACAGTGCCAAAGAAAAGCTTCATTTATTTCTGAAAGTTTTCTTTTATTAGTGTGTTGTATGCTGAAAACTGTGCGTTGATTTAGGACGTATATCCCGTTATTAAGCATACCATACCCAACCAACATTTGATTCAGGTGATGTTCATAACATTGTTCTGCAATACAAAATTATATCCATCATTGTCTAACAAAGAAATGGATATTATATTAAAAAGCATACTAGGTACATAATGACATGGGTTCAAAACCAATATACACCCAGATGGCAACCCCAAGTGATACTCTCTCACTGCAACTGTATGTACATTGGAACCATTTCCAACGCGGAGAGTATGGTCACCTGTCTTCAAAACCTTGCTATTTCTCATCCCCTACATAGAATTGCAAATGTGATAACCTGAACCGGTATCTAATACTCAGGAAGCAGAGTTTATTGAAAAACAGTTTTCTGTCACAAACACACCTGAAGCGGAAGCATCCCCATACTTCTTCTTAAGATTCAAGTACTCTGTGCAGTTGTGCTTCCACTACATTACTTGCACGTATTTCCGAAAGATTCAAACTTGAGAAAAATTCAACACTTGAAAGTTTTTCATGCCAGGAAAAAGTGAGTTAATGATATCCGTTTGAACTTTTTAATACTTTCTAAATTACCCGAAAACAGCACGAAATTAAATTTTCCGATCGAATCAACGAATCCAAAATAATCCCCAGAACACTCAACACTTGAGTCAGATTAAAAATACCCAAAAATATGTACAAGCAGCTACTGACATTACTGTACAAAATCGATGCCATAAAGCTTATGTACGGCCGCGGATCCGCGGCCCACGCAAGGTTTGGCCGCGGTTCCACGGTGATATGTATAGATCATGGTGTCGTTTTTTTTACAGTTATGCTTATATTTCCCTGCTGAATTTTTTAAGTATTTTTAATTCAGGAAAAAATACAGTTTTAAAAAATGTCCAGAGAAGGATCTAATTACGTATTTCGTGGTTCGATCGGAGTTTTAACTTCGCCTAAATGTCGCCTAAAGCTCTAGCTTGGCTCTGATACTATGAAGTGTTTCCTACAGCACCACTACAAAGGTTTGGAGGCAACACACATGCCATATTTAAAAAATTATATGGTGCTAAAGAAACTATCTTAAGGATCATGCTAGAAAATTTAGGGTAACATAACTTTAACATAAACACAAGTAGTAAAAGTTAGGGTTTTGAGAGTACAACCATTGTAGCTCCCTACGCTAGACTCCTTGGCTACTTGAGGGTTGGAAAAAAGGTTCGCTTGAGATCATCTAGGTCCACGACGATCCACCCGGAGTCCTCTTTGTCTAAGCTTGAAGCTCCACTAGATCAAGAGAAGAAAAGGAAGCTAACACTCTACACTAATGGGCAAGACTAGTGTAGAATGGTGATGTTGTTTGTTTTCTCACTTCAAAATCCTAACTTGGTGACTCTTTTGCTCATAAATGAAAAATAGAGAGCAAGAGAAAAAGGAGGAAGAAGATGATGGCTTGTAAAGAGCTCAAGATAATGATCAACTTAGAAAAAAATGAGAAATGAAAATATATATATTTTCTCTTTCTCATTCTTAACCATAGTTATAAAATATCTAGATATTTAGTTTGAAACAAAAATGGCCATAGAAAATGAATCATGGTTAAACCAAGGGGTTAGTGCATGAATAAAATAATAAACCATGATAACAATTTTCCATTTCTATTTTCTTTTTCCAAAAATAATATCTATATATTTATATATATATGGTGTGAGTCTTATATTGCCACCATCCACTATATCAACAACCATGATAGAATTATGTATGCATGTATGTGTGCATGCACATCCTATGTGCATGAATGAGAATAAATGCATACATGCATGCATACAACAAAAAAAACAAGACAGGGTTTAAAGTGAGAAACTAATGGTCAATGATAAATCAACACTTGATTTAGCAATCCGGTCATATCGCATACGACTCGACCAAAAGCAAACCGCCCGATTAATATACGGTATCTCATACGCGTATTTTAACCGGGTCCACGCGCATATCTCATATGCGCACCACATCGTTTCGCCTGGACTAGGCAACTCCATTATGGGACTCTAAGACTCGTCAATACGCCGGCAGTGGGTGATGATCATATCAAGCACCCCCAAGCCGCAAGCGGGCAGCTAAACGTAACGGCCACCCGGGTATTGAGCGATCAGAAGAAAAACAAGCGAACCTGTCACAACTCCCGTCGAGCCAACCGGCAACACTACCGTACAGTCCAGTCTCTTCCTCAGATATGCTGCATATCGAGTCTAGGGATGGTGACGTCGACCCCAATAACTCAATAAGTCATGCCGATGAATGGTCTATAACAGATCGAGAAACTACTGATAACACTTATCAGTAAATCTCAACAGCCAATCGAGCACAGCACAACATCAACTCCCAATACCGGGAGAGACGAAACCCCTCCTATCGCTCATCGCCTTCGTATGTCTCGGGACTGTACCCAACGGCCACCTGTTTGCACGCCTCAGTAGAGCCGTGGTAGGGTGGTAATCAAAGTACAGTGGGAGAACACACAAGACTCTATGACGTTCTCGGGTCTACAGACTAACCTGTACCAGTGTCACCTGAGAACTGCTATCCGACGACAGATATAATTCCATATAGGAGTTCTCGGTGAGTCCGTCCAGTGTAACCAGTCACCACTGAGCACCCGTATACGATCTCGATGTCAAACATCGATGAATGTGGGAACATCCATCGCTCATCATATGGGTCTAGTATCATATACGCTAGTCTACCCTGGTATATCGATGCCCCGTCTCGATACACCTACGACTAGGAACATTCCAGGATATGCTTATAAACTACAGATGTCCCACTAGTATGATCTTTATCATAATCACAGTAGTCAAGCTTATATCCTCAGGGCTTTATCAACATGTGTAAATGAATAAAAGCATGATCAAATCAACATGTCAGAGAAAAAAGAACCAGATAGCATACTATCATGTCGAGCAAGAATGTACACTGAATATATATATATATATATATATATATATACATGTATAAATACATCCACTATCATATAATGGCCTCTAGGGCATACATATATCCAACAATCTCCCACTTGCACTAAGGCCAGTTATTGGCGTATCTCATACCCAACATCTCAAAAAGTCGCTCATGCTGCGGCTGAGGAAGGGCCTTAGTGAGTGGATCCGCGGCGTTATTCTTTGTGTCTACTCTCCTAATCTCGGTCTCGCGGTGATCTACAATCTCCCGGATCAAATGAAAGCGCCTCCAGATGTGTCTGGAGCGCTGATGGGCCTGGGCTCCTTGGCTAACACCATAACCCTATTATTATCACAATACAATGGTATTGGATCAATAATGGTTGGAACTACTCCTAGCTCCGAGACGAACTTCCTCATCTAGACGGCTTCCTTGGCGGCATCATTCGCAGCAATGTACTCAGCCTCCATCGTAGAGTCTACAACGGTATCCTGTTTGGAACTCTTCCAACTTACCGCCCCTCCATTGAGGGTAAATACAAACCCGAGATAGATTTATTGTCGTTCTTATCGCTCTGGAAGCTCGAATCGGTAAAGGCCTCCATTTGGAGATCTCCATTACCATATACCAAGAACAATTCTTTTGTCCTTCGCAAGTACTTAAGAATGTTCTTCCCAACTATCCAGTGATTCTCCCCTGGGTTGGATTGATACCTGCTTACAACACTAAGTGCATAAGCTACATCTGGACGTGTACACAACATCGCATACATTATAGATCCTACTTCCGAAGCATAGGGTATAATGCTCATGCGAGCTCTCTCTTCATCGGTCTTTAAGCAAGAGTCCTTAGAGAGAGTGACCCCATGGCAAGCGGGTAAGGCACCCTGCTTGGAGTCTTCCATACTAAACCTTTTTAGGATGGTGTTAATGTACCTGGTTTGGGACAATCCCAATAACCTCTTGGATCTATCCCTATAGATCCTAATGCCCAGAATGTATATGGCATCACCCAGGTCCTTCATGGAGAACCTTCGTGATAAGAAAGATTTGACCGACTGTAGCATAGGAATATCATTTCCTATCAGAAGAATGTCATCCACGAACAATACGAGGAATGTGACAGCTCTCCCTACAGCCTTCTTATAAACACAAGGTTCATCTGGATTTTTGATGAAATCAAACTCTTTGATAACATCATCGAAACAGATGTTCCAACTCCGTGATGCCTGCTTTAACCCATATATGGATTTAAGCAATCTACATGCTTTCCCACTGCTCCCACTGTCAATGAAGCCCTCTGGCTGATCCATATAAACGCATTCTTATAAATCTCCATTTAGAAATACTGTTTTAACGTCCATCTGCCAGATTTCATAGTCGTAGTGAGCAGCAATAGCAAGTAGGATCCGAATTGATTTAAGCATGGCTACGGGAGAAAAAGTTTCATCATAGTCCAAACCTGGTCTTTGACGAAAACCCTTCGCCACAAGTCTTGCCTTATAGGTCTCTACCTGCCCATCTACACCAATCTTTCTTTTAAAGATCCATTTGCACCCCACAGGTTTTACCCCAGGGAGTACAACGTCCAAAGTCCATACTTTGTTGGTGTACATAGACTCCATTTCGGATCTCATGGCATGCGGCCAGTTCACAGAGTCTCCATTCGTGATAGCTTACTGAATGCTGGTAGGATCATCATCCTCCATGATGCAGTCTTCTCTGTCACCATCAATGAGGAAACCGTAGTACCTCTCCGGTGGGCGAGAAGTCTTACCAGACCTACGGAGTGGTCGAGCTTCCTCAGTTTCTATTGCAACAGCCGGTTCAACCAAGTCTTCATTTGTAGTTTGTGTCTCTAGAACCTCTTCTAGATCCACCACATTGCCATCGGTTTCATTTGTGAAAAACTCTTTTTCCAAGAATGTGGCATACTGAGAAAAAAACACCTTTTGTTCCTCCTTGTAGTAGAATAGATATCCATAGGAATTCTTTGGATACCCCACAAAAATTACACATGACCGACCGTGTCTCGAGTTTGTCAGGATTCTTCTTTTTAACATAGGCCGGGCAACCCCAAATCTTAATTCTCTTAAGAGATGGTCTCTTTCCATGCCATATCTCATATAGCGTGGTAAACACGGTTTTGGTTGGAACCCTGTTCAGTAGAAACGCTGCAGTCTCCAATGCATGCCCCCAAAATGAGACGAGTAACTCAGCATCACTCATCATGGAACGGACCATATCTAATAGGGTCCGATTCCGTCGTTCTGACACACCGTTTTGCTGTGGTGTGTAAGGAGGAGTGAGCTGAGAGAGAATCCCATTCTCTTTTAGGAAGTTTGCAAATTCTGTACTGAGATACTCTCTACCTCGATCTGATCGAAGGATTTTGATACTCAAGTTGGTTTGTTTTTCTACTTCGAGTTTATATTCAGTGAATTTCTCGAAAGCTTCGGATTTGTGCTTTAATAAAAATACATGACCGAATCTTGAGAAATCGTCAGTGAAAGTAATGAAGTATGAAAAACCGCCTCTAGCCTGTGTAGACATTAGCACACATACATCACTATGTATGAGGCCTAGGAGCTCAGTAGCTCTTTCTCCGTGTCGGGTAAACGGAGTTTTGGTCATTTTACCCTTGATACAAGACTGGCATGTCGCATAAGATTTATATTCAAAAGGGTTTAAATATCCATCTTTGTGTAACTTGTTTAGTCTTGTTTCGTTAATATGACCAAGTCTACAGTGCCAAAGAAAAGCTTCATTTATTTCTGAAAGTTTTTTTTTATTAGTGTGTTGTATGCTGAAAACTGTGTGTTGATTTAGAACGTATATCCCGTTATTAAGCGTACCATACCCAACCAACATTTGATTCAGGTGAATGTTCATAGCATTGTTCTGTAATACAAAATTATATCCTTCATTGTCTAACAAAGAAACGGATATTATATTACAAAGCATACTAGGTATAAAATAACATGGGTTCAAAACCAATATACATCCAGACGGCAACCCCAAATGGTACTCTCCCACTGCAACTGTATGTACATTGGAACCATTTCCAACGCGGAGAGTATGGTCACCTGTCTTCAAAACCTTGCTATTTCTCAGCCCCTGCATAGAATTGCAAATGTGAGAACCTGAACCGGTATCTAATACCCAGGAAGCAGAGTTTATTGAAAAACAGTTTTCTGTCACAAACACACCTGAAGCGGAAGCATCCCCATGCTTCTTCTTGAGATTTAAGTATTCCGTGCAGTTGCGCTTCCAATGTCCTGTTTTGTAGCAGTGATAACATTCCCCTTTCTCGATTCTCCAGCTTTGGACTTGTTCTTCCCCTTAACCTTTTTAACTCCACCCCTAGGATTGGTGGGCTTCTTCTTCATCTTTCCCTTGGCCTTAGCCTTTGGGCGGGAAGAGGAGGATTGCCCAACACTCAAAACGGGAGTTTTCACTGATTTTAGTGTGCTCTCTGCACTCCTTAACATATTAAGGAGTTCAGGTAGTTCCTTCTCCATGTTGTGCATATTGAAGTTAACTATAAATTGAGCAAAGATGGAGGGGAGGGACTGCAGAATAATATCCGTATATTGTTCATTGTCCATCGTCCATCCAAGGTCCTCAAGCTCTTCTATGAAAGCTATCATCTTCAGAACATGGTCTCCTACTGGTGTGCCACGGGCCAATCGCATCTGAAACAGTTTCCTTGATGCTTCGTATCGTAATACGCGGGATTGCTCTCCATACAACTCCTTTGTATGGAAGAATATGGCGTGAACGTCCATATTCTCGTGCTGCTTTTGATGTGTGTTATCCATCGATGCAAGAACGAGACATTTGGCCATGGCACAATCAGCGTCCCATGTCTTGCGGACTTCAATATTCGCAACTGAGGATTTTGGACCTAGGATGGGCGGGGCTGGAGCCGTGAGGACATATGATACTTTATCATAAGTCAAGGCAATGTTCAGATTCCTCAGCCAGTCTTTATAATTGATCCCATTCAGTTTATTTTTATCTAGTAGAAGCTTGAGTCCTGTCATTGGTATCTGCCATTAAGAGAGAGAAAAGAATACACTCAGCGAAAGCTCTTGTAAAGATCAGATTGGTTATTATCTTATCTAATCGATGTCTCCCACTTCTTTAATCAAGTTTTTCTTTCAAACCTTAAAAAGAAAACTAGCCAGGATTAATTACAGTCTACAACTTCGCCAACCGTTCAGCCAGGCCAGTGTCGGTACTTGAGGGAGGTTCCCCGTGCTTTCGCACGGACCTAATTAAAGTAAACCTCATCTTCCCAGAGGCGTAGCCCCGTTAACACCTTTCTAGACACCAAATGGGTTAGCTAATTGTAAACTGCAAAACTCTCCTGGGAGCAACTATTGCCCACAGTGGGATCGGAATCCAACCATCATATGGAAGGTATGCAATCTCATTGCAAATTTCAACTATTGAAATTCCCGATGTGGTTTTTACCTCTAGTACTTATGACCTTAACTATGGTCAACAAATCATAAGTACTAGTCAAGTTATACCCGTCATTTCTTGATTAATTAGACCCACTCACATGACCCTTAACTATGGTCAACAAAGTCGCGTGAATGTCCTAATTAATCTGCATCATATGCAGTGTAGGAAGACATCACTTAGCTACCATACACTACACCTTAACTATAGTCAACAAACATAGCACGAATACTTAGTACTCTACTTCCTAAAATGATGGAGGGTTGCGGATGATTTTTAAGAAAATCTTTAACACTTTGAACTTGATATCGTCATAGAATCAAATGGTTTTCAAAAGGAGTGGCTTGAGCTCCGCAGTTTTGAAATGTAGCTTTTTCATAAAGAGCCGAGTGGTTTTCTAATCCGATTTTACAACATCTTTTTAGGTTTAGTTTCTTTACATTAATCATATTAATGTAGCCCCATCATTTAAGTCCTTAAGCCAATCACAGAAAAGAAACGAAAATACAACGTATGCTTATGCCATCCGCATTCGCCGCAATGTTCCGTTATGCACCGTTAGGTTACTTAACTAACGGCATACCGGGACGGGACTAGCGCGGGTGTAAAACATAAGCAACGTCTACTATATATCTCATATATAATATATAATTCGTCTCAGATATCACATCACAGTATACAGGCAGCAGAAACACAGATATGATCATGTAGGATATACTAGGACGTCCGTATTTAGTATTTAGCCAATAACAGAAAATACGGATTCCATAGTCGCGATGAATAGCCAAGCCCACACCCCTAGACCCCTACGAGAGCGGCAAGCGATCCTACCAATTCTGGAGTTTAGGAGACCCGGTCTGGACTCCTCGAGATGGCCTCCCACTAAACCCCAGAACCCGGTCACTTATGCTCCCCTCCTTGGGTCTATCCTAATGCGGAAAAGTAAATAATATACAACACTGGTGACATCAACCTCAACCCGGAAGTGCCCCAAATAAAAGAATATTACATTACATTTGAATTTTACATGAATGAAAAGAAAACTCTCATCTCACATGAAACCCCCCGGCTATTCAATCACGACAATCCTACATGTCAAATCTCAGTAACACATAATATCACATATCATCAACGTAAGTAAGTATGCGTACCCCGATTGTCGTTGTTGTATAGCAACGAAACCGGCGATATGCGACATACTACACTTACGGTCACAGAAAAGAAAGTATAAAACTACAACATTTGGAATCCACAATAACTTTAGACATCGTAAATCCGAAATATCGCATTCTTCGCATTTCATGCCTAACTATATGAATTCCACATATTGTATCACATTCCAGATAAATAGACAGTATTAAACTTTCCGATCGAATAATCAAATACCTAAGATTTCCTAAATAGCTCAACACTTAAGCGGAGTTCAAAAATCCCAGAATGTGTCACAGTAGCAGTGGTCCAGCCGTAGAAGGGTCAAGCCAACGCCTCACATGTGGCACGCCGTACTGCCCCAAACCCTAAGGTTTAGAGGCAGTTCAGACGGTCACATAATCGAGTTAAGGTTTGTGTTCTTCTAGAGGGTCCACCACATTACTTGCACGTATTTCCGAAAGATTCAAACTCGAGAAAAATTCAACACTTGAGAGTTTTTCGTGCCGGGAAAAAGTGAGTTAATGATATCCGTTCGAACTTTTTAATACTTTCTAAATTACCCGAAAACAGCACGAAATTAAATTTTCCGATCGAATCAACGAATCCAAAATAATCCCCAGAACACTCAACACTTGAGTCAGATTAAAAATACCCAAAAATATGTACAAGCAGCTACAAACATTACTGTACAAAATCGATGCCATAAAGCTTCTGTACGGCCGCGGATCCGCGGCCCAAGCAAGGTTTGGCAGCGGTTCCGCGGCGATATGTACGGATCATGGTGTCGTTTTTTACAGTTATGCTTATATTTCCCTGCTGAATTTTTTAAGTATTTTTAATTCAGGAAAAAACACAGTTTTAAAAAATGTCCAGAGAAGGGTCTAATTCCGTATTTCGTAGTTCGATTGGAGTTTTAACTTTGCCTAAACGTCGCCTAAAGCTCTAGCATGGCTCTGATACCATGAAGTGTTTCCTACAGCACCACTACAAGGGTTTGGAGGCAACACACATGCCATATTTAAAAAATTATATGGTGCTAAAGAAACTATCTTAAGGATCATGCTACAAAATTTAGGGTAACATAACTTTAACATAAACACAAGTAGTAAAAGCTAGGGTTTTGAGAGTACAATCTTTGTAGCTCTCTACGCTAGACTCCTTGGCTACTTGAGGATTGGAAAAAAGGTTCGCTTGAGATCCTCTAGGTCCACGACGATCCACCCGGAGTCCTCTTTGTCCAAGCTTGAAGCTCCACTAGATCAAGAGAAGAAAAGGAAGCTAACACTCTACACTAATGGGCAAGACTAGTGTAGAATGGTGATGTGGTTTGTTTTCTCACTTCAAAATCCTAACTTTGTGACTCTTTTTCTCACAAAAGAAAACTAGAGAGCAAGAGAGAAAGGAGGAAGAAGATGATGGCTTGTAAAGAGCTCAAGATAATGATCAACTTAGAAAAAAATGAGAAATGAAAATATATATATTTTCTCTTTCTCATTCTTAACCATAGTTATAAAATATCTAGATATTTAGTTTGGAACAAAAATGGCCATAGAAAATGAATCATGGTTAAACCAAGGGGTTAGTGCATGAATAAAATAATAAACCATGGTAACAAATTTCCATTTCCATTTTTCTTTTTCCAAAAATAATATATATATATATATATATATATATATATATATATATATATATGGTGTGAGTTTTATATTACCACCATCCACTATATCAACAACCATGATAGAATTATGTATGCATGTATGTGTGCATGCACATCCTATGTGCATGAATGAGAATAAATGCATACATGCATGCATACAACAAGAAAAACAAGAAAGGGTTTAATGTGAGAAACTAATGGTCAATGATAAATCAACACTTGATTTAGCAATCTGGTCATATCGCATACGACCCGACCAAAAGAAAACCGCCCGATTAATATATGATATATCATACGCGTATTTTAACCGGGTCTCCACGCGCATATCTCATATGCGCACTACATCGTTTCGCCTGGACTAGGCAACTCCATTGTGGGACTCTAAGACTCGTCAATATGCCGGCAGTGGGTGATGATCATATCAAGCACCCCCAAGCCGCAAGCGGGCAGCTAAACGTAACGGCCACCCGGGTATTGAGCGATCAGAAGAAAAACAAGCGAACCTGTCACAACTCCCGTCGAGCCAACCGGCAACACTACCATATAGTCCAGTCTCTTCGTCAGATATGCTGCATATCGAGTCTAGGGATGGTGACATCGACCCCAATAACTCAATAAGTCATGCCGATGAATGGTCTATAACAGATCGAGAAACTACTGATAACACTTATCAGTAAATCTCAACAGACCTGGCCAGAGACTTACTGATATAGCCAATCGAGCACAGCACAACATCAACTCCCAATACCGGGAGAGACGAAACCCCTCCTATCGCTCATCGCCTTCGTGTGTCTCGGATCTATACCCAACGGCTACCTGTTTGCACGACTCGGTAGAGCCGTGGTAGGATGGTAATCAAAGTACAGTGGGAGAACACACAAGACTCTATGACGTTCTCGGATCTACAGACTAACCTGTACCAGTGTCACCTGAGAACTGCTATCCGACGATACATATAATTCCATATAGGAGTTCTCGGTGAGTCCGTCTAGTGTACCCAGTCACCACTAAGCACCCGTATACGATCTCGATGTCAAACATCGATGAATGTGGGAACATCCATCGCCCATCATATGGGTCTAGTATCATATACGCTAGTCTACTCTGGTATATCAATGCCCCGTCTCGATACACCTACGACTAGGGACATTCCAGGATATGCTTATAAACTACAGATGTCCCACTAGTATGATCTCTATCATAATCACAGTAGTCAAGCCTATATCCTCAGGGCTTTATCAACATGTGTGAATGAATAAAAGCATGATCAAATCAACATGTCAGATAAAGAAGAACCAGATAGCATACTATCATGTCGAGCAAGAATGTACACTGAATATATATATACATGTATAAATACATCCACTATCATATAATGGCCTCTAGGGCATACATATATCCAACATATATAGATCATAATGCATCATATCCTACGAAATTGCGGGGGTGATAAACGCCATCCACCCGACTTTCCCCGTAGATATACATCTTCTCACCTGGACGCCTCGGCAAATCTACTCCGATTTCCGCTCTGTCCTTTCCGCACCACATCCGTTGCCTCCGCACCCGATCCTAGAAACATACACTAGTAAAAAAAGAGAATAAATATATAATTAGTCGCGGACACAGCCAATACATGTCAACCACGCACCCTAACTAGACACGCACGCACTTGGTGCACAAAACGCTCTCGCAATAATGCCACATACCATAACTTGGGTCGCAATAAAAACCCAATCGCCCCAATCGCGTGTCCACGACACATCAAATATTATATGGAATAGGTTATAATTCACCATAACCTCAAACTTAAATAAAGTCGATTTAACCTAAAAACTTAGTAAGCATCTTTTAACCGTTTTAGTACAAACTTGATGTTTCAACAATTCTAGTAGCCACAATGCTCACTAAATATCTTAATTAAGTCACCCAAAACATAACCAAATTATAATTTCATCTAATAACATTAATCCTAAAAACCTAGTTTGCAAAATATCTTAATTAAGACAATTTAAAAATAACAATTTGCAAATTAGCAACTAGCTTAGATTCTAGCATGCTTAAGATGTGAAACTACACATCACAACCAACATCAAGTGATCAAACCCAAGCATCAATTCAAAACCCTCACTTGAATTTCCAAACTTTCAATTAAACCCATAATTAAACACCTAATAAACTAGATTAAAGTAATTAATCGACAATTAACCAATGGCTTAGGATTTATACCTCACAATTTTTGTAGATCAAACTTGCATCTTTGCCTCCCAAACTTGCTTCTTTTCTCCAAGATCCATACTAGAGTAGCCAAGGAAAAATGGGTAAAGATTGGATTTGGAGTTTGTTGGATTTTTGATGCATTTTGCAAGGGTTTTGACATGGAATGAGATGGGGATTTGGGAGGGGCTGCTGCTAGAATGGGGAGGGCTCGGACAATTTTTGGGGAGGAGAGAGAGGGGTGAGGTGTGTTTATGGATGTTTGTGAAGTCAAAAAATACCCCATACCTCATTGTTTAATCTTTTCATTGTTTTCTTTTTAGTTTTATTTCAACCCAAACTTGAAGTGTGAGGTGGGGGGGGGGCAGCCTAAGGCTCGGCCAAGTGTGAGTGTGGGTTTGTGTGGGTGTGGATAGGGGTTCCCAAGTCAAGACAAACCTCTCCAAGCTAAAAAATATAACATACAACATAATTCTATTATTTATTTTATTTTATTTCATTTCAAATTTCACTTTTTTCTTTTTTATACAAATAAACTAGAACCAACCAAATATTTTTTTTTGAAAGAACATGTTACAATATGTATTTAGATGTGTCATGGTACACTAAACTTGTATTAACCCATTCTAATTTGTAAATATCACAAATTAAATGTATCAGTGAAGGCTTAAAATAATATTAAAAATAATTAATTATAGAAAATATTTGAATAAACTAGAAATTTACAAGTGACCAATTAAATACCAAATACTAGCAATTACATAGCTAAAATAAGTATATTTTAGTCTATGTTGAAAAGTAATTATATCCTGGTTTTTAAGGAAAACGCCAGTTATTTTACCGATTATCGGAAATTTCACCTAAACGATTTTCAAAATGTTATAAATTGCGTGCAGAATTCTAATGTCGTAGCTTTTAGTACATACATTACTATCTGTGACCGTGAATGTTATTCGAGCAGTATAATTCGTTTAACTACTATATGTTCTTTTAGACGGGTTTGCGAACGTGACCTTCACGTTGATGTTCTGTGTTGTGCTGTGTTGTGGCTGGATTGTCGTTGTGGATAGCTTGGGTGCAATGTTAGTAGAGTTTAGATTCATTTGTACATTTGATATTCCAGGGCGAGCGTCCGACATGTGGACTGTCGTCACTGCCTGTTTGTATATTATTTGTTTGGGGCACGACCAGGTTGAGATCGAGTCACCATTGTACTTATTTTCTTTTCTGTATTAGGATTACCCCACGGTGGAGTGCACGAGTAGCCGGATTCTAGAGGGCAACGGGCCCGCATCTCATGGCGGTGAGACGGAGGGGGCCTCACTCTAGAATTGGCGGGCTATTCGCCGCACTTGTAGGGGATACAGGTTGACCCAAGGAGGGGTGCTCAAGTTACCGGATTCCGTAAAGTGCCGGGTAGCCCATTCACGTTGTTGATTGGGGTTGACTCACTTCTGGGATTGGCAGGTAACTTGCCGCGCTCGTAGGGGTCTAGGTTTTCATTACACAGGCTATCCATACGACCAGGGGAACGTCAGGTTTCACTTGCGGCTCAAAGGAAACCCGGGGCTCCTAGATTATCAGTATTGTTCTGTGATGCTTATCGCTTATCTATGATGTTGCATATATCATGCCTAGAATGATTATTATATATTGTTATATATATACTAGTAGATGTTGTATATATTTTGCACCCGCGCTAGTCCAGCCCCCGCTCTGTCGTTAGTTAAGTAACCTAACGGGTGATGACGGTGCCCAGTGACAAATGCGGTGGCATATACGTACATCATATTTTCGTTCTTTTCTGGTGTGATTAATAGATGGGACTGTGTTAATTCTGATCAATGCAAGGAAAACAGACCAATATGATGTTGTTGGAACAATTTTCAAAAGCTGTTATTACAAAGACGTTTTCTTTTGTTTTGCACAGTGGTATTCGATTATGAATATCCAGCACCTTATTCCATGAGGCAAGGGATGGGATCCTTTCATCGGGAGTGACCCCTTGGGAAGAAGTTTGCGTTAGGGTAATAACTTCACTATAGTCGATTGTTTTTGCTTTACATCGTGGTATTTAGTTAGGAATATCCTACACCTCATTCGACGAGGAAAGAGCCGAGATCCCTTCACCCGGAGTGACCTCTTAAGAAAAAGTTTTCGCCGCTATATATTTGTAAAGCTATCCAGTTCCTTCAACGATATCAAGTTCATTACGTTAAAGGTTTTTCACCAAAAACCATTCGTAGCCCTCCGTCATTTCAGACGGGTAGTGCTTAGTATTCATGCTATGTTTGTTGGCCTTCGTCAAGGCATAGTGTATAGTAGTTATTTGTTACTTTTCTGTTGCATAGATAGATGAGTTGGTTTGGGACAGTCGTACTACTTTGTTGGCCTTCGTCAAGGGTATGCACAGGTAGGTTCAAATTAACCTGGACAATGACGGGTAGAACTTGACATGTGACTTATGTTTTGTTGGCCTTCGTCAAGGTCATAAAAGCATGGGGTAAAAATCACATCGGGAGTTTCAAACATACAGAAAACTTGCCAGGTATGAGTATACCTTTTAGAGTGTGATAACTTGAGTGGATTCCATCAGGTTATCATGCGATGATAGTTGGATCCCGATTCCCACTGATGAGTTGGTTTACTCCTCGGGTGATTTTAGATGATCCCGACTAATTCTTCTTTTGGGTTTGGAGGAGAATTCGAGGAAACAGTGGGAGCCATCCGGATTAGATAAAGTGATTAACCATTCTGATCTAGGTTAGAGTGCACGCTGAGTATTTCTTTTCTCTCTCTCTTTGGCAGCGACCATGGCCCGACCCTAGACTAGAACTTATAAACCAAGTTAACCGAACCTTTTTAAAACACACTGGCTTTTGGATTGTCAGAGTTGCATACTTCATTTCCACTCCTACTTTTACCCTTTGCTTTTCTCCGGAACATTCCATATCACTATGAAGATCCACATTTATTGGATATGACCATCATATAGTTACATACGAAATCGAAGAAACTTGTTTCAGATTCAAGGTTGGTTTCCGGTTCTAGAGAAAATGAATGGGACTATTCAGTTGTCTTTTCCTTTTACATTCTCTCAGGTTGTTAGGGCTCCTAGGATTATGAGAGGGTACACCTATTGAGCTTATTGGATAGTCTTCTTCTAAACCATAGACAGGTGCCGAAAGGTGGGGAAGAAAGAAAACCAATTAGCCTAAGTAAGGTGTACAGAAGAAAATAAGTAAAGACAAATAAAGGATTAGAAAGAGGGCAAAGTAAACTGTGACTGCTATCATTCACGACCAAACCGCATATATCATCACCACTCCTACCTCACCTTTGAATTTCTCCAGAACACCCCGTATCACTACGAAGATCCGTGTTTATTGGATAATCCATCGTATAGTTATATACAAACTCGAAGGGACTTGTTCTAGTTCGAGAATAGATTATGGTTCAGGAGAAATAGAATAAGGATTATTCAGTTGACTTTTATCTTTACCTTCTCTCAGGTTGTGAGGACTCCTAGGATTAAGAGAGTACACCTATTACGCTTATTGGATAGTCTTCTTTCAAACCATAGGCTGGTGTCGAACGGTAGGGAAGGAAGAAAACCATTTAGCCTAAGGGTGGTGACAAATAAAGGGATTTGGAGAGATAGAAAGAAAATATACGGGTACGGTTATGAATCTGGATAATGGAAGAGGTATTATTAGGAATACCCGGCTATCCCTTCGATACATTTTCATGTTTCAGTTTCACTAAGCGTTGTTAATTGAAAACTGATTTCCCAATTAGATCCTTACTCCAGGGTTTGTATTTACCTAGTTTGATTCTAACATCTGTATAGTTTTACAGATGATGAGTGGGAGTAAGTTATTGGGAATTAGATGATAAAATCCTCTTTATATCGGAATTCTTTGCAATTGGTGATATTTGAGGAAATTACCTGGGGTTTTGCCTGACGGCAAATATTTGGTTTTGAATATCCGTTGTTATGCACCAATTTCAAACCGATATATCTGTACGTTTATTTTATAAAGTGAGATATAACTTTTTGAAATTTTGTCCATGACATTTACCTATATCAGTTGATGATTGGGTAAGAAGCATTAAACAGCGGTGTAATTCTTCTTAACCATAGTATAGTTTTCAACCTACAATGCACAGGGTTTGAGTTATTCAACTCAGGGGACTTATACAAAGTATTGTATGTTGTCCAGTATCGATTAGGACAGAGGGGTTGGTCCTCGTACTATATTATGTTTACTTGTGACTTCTCCAGTTTTAGACAAGTATTTCGTAGAAATACAAGGTCCAAGTTTTGAGAAATTATAGGTACGAGAATAAAGTAGAGAACCGTGTGTTGCAAGTATCAGGATTCTTCAAGATAATCGAAGATGTAGATACTTGTGTTTGGTATTCAGTTGATAGTAATGGTTTTGAGAACTTTCTCCTCTTTCAGGTTAATCATATATGGATGCACTCCTAGTTGAGTAATGTTGATCAGCCTCTCTCCATTTAGTTGACATGCACTAGAGACGGCTGTATGATTTGAATCTGGTTCCAATTAAATTAGTGGCTCTGTTTCTATATGTAAAATTTTGAAATATTTTAGATAACGAATTATTTTATTTATTTAATTAAAACATTTATTTTATTGTGTTTGTAATAAAAAGGTCTTTTAAAAGGTGGTAGAATAGATTAGTAAAGAAATAGTTTATTTTTACAATAAGAAGTGTCATGAAGGGGTTTTATGAAAAGTTTAGTTAATTATGGAAATTGGAATTTTGTGAGGGTTTATGTGTAAAAAGGGGTAGGACTTGATTAAGATTAACTTGAACCCTTGGTGTATCATATCATCATGAAGACACCACTTTCTTGCATGTACACCTCATGCACACACCTCATCCTTGCATGAAAATACCACCCCCTTTCATGCTTACACCTCCTACTCTTCACATGCCACCTCCACCTCTCAATCTCCACCACATGCTTTCTCTACATAACACACACACACATATAGGAACTCCTTAGCATCTTCAAACTGAACTCTTATCAAATTCTTCAATCATTAACACCCAATTTCAATGTATTCCTAATATCAAAAAAGAAGAAGAAAAGCAAGGTACTGGGGATCTTTACCACAACCCTCTAGCTAGGATCTTTGAGCTTGTGCATCTAGGAGGAAGCTTTTTCAGTGATCTTTCTATAAGTATAATTTCAACCCTGCAACTTAAGTTCAGTACCGTTTTATATAGAAATCGGATATCATATTTTGATGAGTCATCTTTTCTTTTTGGAGCTGATTTGTTGTGCTGCCAAATTCCTTGGGCTGCATGAAATTTCGTGGGCTTTTTCATGGGGTTTTGGTGAGTTGAGGATGTGGCAGCTTGCATGCTATTGGTCATGTGGCTTGTGGCATTTGGCAGCTTGCATGCATTTGTGAGTGGGCGCTGGGACATGTGGCTAATTGATAGTTTGGGGTTTTTGTGAGGTGGATGCAGCAAAAGTAAGGGTGTGAGGTTTTCTATTGTTAAATTGAGGGATACACTCACCACTTGATTAATTCCCACAAGACTTCACCAAAAATTCTACAGAGCACAAATTTTTTCATGGCTAAGCCCATCCACAGAGAGCATCATTCCCTTAAGGCCAAGCTCATTTTCCAGCAAGCCTTTTTCAACCCAAAGTTCTCGTGCTCACATTCATTATCATATGGCAACTTCATTAACCTCCACCCATTCCATCTTATGTGTTGAGAATCATTGAGTGTTTTGAGACAAAGTATACACACACTATCTCTGCTTCAATCTTGGGCATCTAGGCTAGCAAACTGGATGTCCGAGTTGCTTCGGTTTTGAAGCGAGAGCCCGTATAAAGAATCCTCGACGTGGAGCCACTTCGACGAGCGAGACCGGAGAGCAAACTACATCGGGACAACCGCGACAAACTAAGGACAGAAATTGAAGACCGAAGGACACGGATCGATCGGTACGATTTCGAGGATTTCCGAGACGGAGTTGGCGGATATAGCAGCATGGATTTCAGCGAGCCCAACGAGTTGGTGAGTAGATTTACATTTACGGGGGAAGTCGGGTGGATGGCGTATAGCACCCCCGCAACCTTATAAATAGTATTATGGTATTTAGATAGTTTAGTATTATTCAAGATATTGATATTTGAGATAGTTTGCATCTAGCATGATATTCAATTGCATGTAGTTAAATTATGGTTTGGTAAGTTAGTATGAAGGATTATGACGTTCTAGAGATGATTTAGATATAGTGATACGGTGAGCTATTATAAGAGAAACTATGTGTATTAGTAATGACGAGATCCGTATGCCGAATAACGGCCAGGTTAACTTTAGACTCGTACAGAATGATTATAATTACTTTACTTGCTTATGTTATAATTATTAATGTTATACGTTTCTGTACTGTGAACACTCTGATAGAACACTGCACAATTACCAATGAGTATTATGTTGCACATGCACGTATATATATGTTACACTGCACCTCATTGGTACTGCCATGTCACTGTAGAACTGTTATACTCCGTAATACGTATATAGATGTTGATATGAGTAGGCTATTACACCTTTAGAACACTTGCACAAATACTAATGATTGCCATGCTGCACGAGCACAGATATGTTACACCACACATCATTAGTAGTGCCATGACACAGTAGAATTGATATTCTTATAACTGTATGATTTATTTGCGCATTCTTCCTTTAATTCCTATTGCGTATTTGCATGTATCAGTGCAATAGATATTATAGTTACTTCTTATGGATTTTCTGGATATTTATTTCTGATGATATATATCAGTGGTATGGGACGCTGTTATATATGTATATATATAATATATCATCAGAATGATCTATGTAGGTATTCTTATTCTTTACTTGATATTTCCTGATATGATGAGTTGGCGTCCACCATGAGTTTTATGTTTCCTGAGTATTTATTTCGAACTGAGTGGGGGGGGTTATACGGTTTCAGACTTGTTATTATCCAGACTTAATGGAGGAGCTATACAGTCAGATACATGGTGGACCCGGAGATAGAGACGAGCACGGCAGATATCCAGGGGATACTGGCCGGGGTTCAATTGGGCATGGCGGATATCCAGGGGATACCGACCGGGGCCAAGGATATCGGGTGGCGATCATCTGTTGAGATGGTGTCGACGGTATCTGCATTTACGTGTCGGTGATAGACACGAGAGATTTCTGATTTCGGGTGTCGATGCTGGACATCCATATATATTGATATGATTAATATCATGAGGTACACAGTTAGATTACAGTTATTGTAGCCGACCAGGACTGATCCGGGTGACAATACCTGTATATATTTATTTGGGCATTCATATACATAAAAAGGGTTTCAAAATCGAGCTATAGCCTCATTATTTTGACGTGTCTGAGATGACACTGAAATCTTTTAAATTGTAAACCACTTAACATTATTCATTAAAATAGCAGGACGTATATCCTAAGTAAAGATACTTATTATATTTTATACTATCACGTCTGCTTTTATGCCGTGACATATCTATTCTGCGGCTATTTTAAAGAAGAGGTTTATATATATATATTCGACTACATTGGACGTATATCTAGATATAGGTTAATTGCATTGGATATATTCTATTTGGGATTGCATGATAGTTAGTGTTGCATTATGATACATATTCATATCTTATAGTATATTGTACAGATTAGGATAGTACTATACTTAACCTAGGTATCGTCGTGCATTTCGATTTCTACCTTTAGATGTACTTTTATTCACTGAGTTGGCAACCCATCCCCGTTGTGCCAGAGTTTCTTGCAGGTCTTACCACGTGGATTATCAGCGGCTTAGGCACACGTTCTTTTCGATGATTGATTGGTAAGTTGGTTACTATTGTATCTTACTCACACTTGATTATTCATATATTCTTGTATCTAGTGAAAACCCCATCAACTTAGAAAGGGTATATTGTGGACTTCGAAGCGAAATTTAGAGTTGTGTCTTGTGTTGTCGCACTCATGGGAGTCGACCATTTTATATTTTTGCTTTTGTTTTGCTTTCTTTCTTCGCCATTATGCGTCGTATATTGTTGCTTGGTTGCTCCACAGTTTGGGCATGGAAGCTAGCTCCCGTTGGGATGCTATTTATATTATTATGCTGTATCGGGTTATACAAAAAAACGCAAAGGAGGTGCTGTCGAATTTCAAAATGTCATATATGCTTTTCAAACATACTTAGTTAAATTTAAATGTTATTTAAACTGATTCCATCTGATGACTTTTTTAAACTTCACCTCCAATATTTTTAAAAAGGGTTTAGATTCCGGGTTTCGGCTTACTTGAACCGCGTCGATGTCTTTAGATGTCACGTGATTTAAGTGCCAGTCACATGCCATATTTGGGTCGTGACAAAGTTGGTATCAGAGCGTTTGGTTTAACCTTTGTTCGAGTCTAGGTTTTACTATATGGAGTCTGGGCATACATTTTGTTAAGTAGACTTTACCTTATACGACTTAGACTTGACCTTGGGGGGTCTTATACCCGAACTTTCGTTATGTCGGATGACATTGGTTGATGAAGTAGGTACTAAGTAGAGTGACATACCATACATATGTTCCGCGGCATATTTACGATAAGATACTCCACCTAAGTTACCTTAGGATTTATATCTTGAGATCTTCCTTCTATTCATTCCGTTGATCTATCCTCGTCACTGCCTATTGATTGTTCCAGTCATAATGTTTATGGAAGCCGAGAGTGCTACGGTTAGAGATACGGTCAGAGCAGACTTTTCTAGGACAATGACTGACCAGGATGACATTCCGATGATATAGAGACACGTCGTTTATTGATATTGATCGAGTTCTAATATTGAAGCGAGTTTCTTCGAGATCCGCACCAGATGGTAAAGTCATTGATGGAGATTAGCCGGACTTGAGGCGTGATGTTTTCCCCTCTCCGAAGATCGTGGTGTCGTGTGCTGTTCAGACAGCGGTACCAATCATTGCTGAGGTTATCGAGATGTTGCTTCCAGAGTTTATGAAGTTAAAAGTTGACGATGATTACAAGTGTAGATGGATCAGAAAGATTCATAACCGTTCAGATGTGGGATGATTAGGACTTTTTATTTGTTGTGGCGCTCCGATACGAAATCGGTGAAATTGGTTTATTTCTTCGGATGGATCTTGCTCAGACTTGATGCAAGCCACTCGAGAAAGAGATCGTGCAGTAAGCTTTCCTCCGAAGAATGGGGACTAGTTTTCGAAGGTGAATGATTGATATGATTTCTCGGTGTGTAGGCAGAAAATGTATAGAAATCACAACCAAAGAAATTTGTAAACCGCAATCAATAACGGTGTCAATTGTAGGTTCGTTAGCGAGTGCAGATCGTCTACAGGGAAAGTGAGATTTGCTCGTATTTATTTTAGTCGAGTCGAAAATTAAAGAAGAAAAGAAAAGACAATTCAATTCAAGATTTAAAAGTGAATTTCAAGAATTATCTAGATCTACATCTAATTATCAAGAAAATAATAAAATCAAGAATCAAGAATTGATGATATCCAATCGAATTAGGTTTCAAGATTGAAATGAGGATCGTAGGAATCGATCGTGATGAAAATTGGTGATTACGTTTTCTTATCCATTAATGATTTGATGCTAGATCGATGACGATAAATCGAGGTTTAAGGATCTTTTGAAGGAACTAGGGTTTCTTCATCTCATCCTTTGTCCTTTCGATGAATCTCATTCAAAATCTAGCCTCTAGTAGATTGAATTACCGATCGTTGAACTCTATTTACGAGCGAAAACATTCAAGAAAGCATTTCGCTCGAAACTAGATTGTCGATGATTCAATTTACAAGAGTTTACAAAACTTATAGGAATTAAGAATCGTTTCAAGATTTGTAACATCATCATCTATTGATTCTCTCGACTCCTCTACGAGCGGAGTTTTTACTCAAGCATCATATCAAAGAACACAATCAAGAATTGAGATCTAATCATAATGCTCAAATATAGAAGTAAGCAAGATAAAGAAATTTCACCTTTTATTTATCAACAATTTTGTTGCAATTCTCTCAAGATCTACAAGAGGAAAGAACTCGATCGTCGATTTACTCCGCATCGTCTTCGTAAGTCGCGGATCGTCTTGAGGATCACTTGCTCGGTTGAAGATCGGCGTCGCTTCTAAAAGGTTGAAGGCTTCTTGCTTGATTTTGTTGGATATAGTGCCCTCAGAGTCAATTATTGGATCACAGGCACGTGATTGCGATGATTGAGGGAGGACCTATGCCGGTAGGACAGTCTTACTCGAGATGATAGTATACTATCTGGTTTATCTTTATCATCGTGTACTGCTTTAGGTGATATTACAGGTCACTATTGCACGTTGGTAGAGCCCTTAGGATTCTTGCTTGACGGCCAGCAGTATGATGGCGATCATATACGTGAGAGCTGGGGTCTATAAGCGCATCCTTAAAGTGGTCCTTAGTCGTGGGAGTTTCGAGACTGGGCATCGATACTCCATTAGTAGACTAGTGTATACAGTCGAGACCCCGACGAAGGGCAGTGGCCAGTCTCACAAGCCATTGGTGTCAGTTGGTTCACCTAAGATGTATACAGGTGATCATTGGGTTATGAGTACACCGGACAGGACTCGCCGGGAACATGCTAGTTGGTATTATACCTGACGTCAGATAGCAGTTCCCTGGTGACATGTGTACAGGTTAGTTCATCGACCTGAGATCGTCATTTGTCTCGTGTGAGTTCCCACTGTGCTTTGATTACTACCCTACCATGGCTCAAAGGAGTCGTGCAAACAGGTTTTAGTTGGGTACAGTCCCGAGCCACATGGAGGCAGTGAGCGGATCGGTAGGGGTTTCGTCTCTCCCGGTATTGGGGGTGAGATCGCGCTGTGTCTAGGAGAGCCATTACACGAAGTCCTTGGCCAAGGCAGGAGATTTACTGGTAGGTATTCCAGTAGTATCTCAGGGTGTTCTGGGCTACACTCCGACACGACTTGTACCGCTTTTGGGGGTCTGACTTTTACCAACCTCCTAGGCCCGCCATGCGATGCTCATAGACGAACGGATCGGACTGTACGGATATTGTCACTGACAGGCTCAGTAGGGTGTCAGGATGAGTTCGCTCATCGACCTCCCTTTTGGTCAATACCTGGTAGCCCGTTATGTACAGCTAGTACCACTGACGTGCTAGTGGTTAAATCCATAGCCAAAGTATTGACGAGTCTTTAGAGTCCCCTACGACAGTATCTCAAGTTTCGGGTGAAACGTTGTAGAGGCCGTATGATATATGGCAGGGTCCGATCATATACGTGCAGTAGTGCACGGATCATGATCGGGCAGATCATACTAGTGGGCTTTGATTTAAGCCGGATCCTAGTATTAGATTTGTTGGATTACTTTAGTCTCATCGCATTCGCATTCAGTCGGAATGCGGATGCAGGTATGTATATACAGGTGAGGGGTACTCTTGTGATCCGTCACGAGTTTACTTTAGTAGATACCATTCTCTTTTTATTGTTGCAAACATTTGGATTAATGTTTGCATATGGAAATAATGAGCTCAAAACCATGATTAGGTGCATTAATTATGACATGGACAAGGGTGGTGACTCATGGTCTTATTCTTTAAACCATGTCATGTTTAGTGATTGATTTGTGAGGTGAAATGAGAGAGAGAGAGAGAAAGGGCAGCCATATATAGTGAGGTTAGCTCTTGTATTTTCTATTCTAACTCTCACTCTCATTTGATCTCAACACAAAAAGAAAAAGAGAGGAAAGCTTCTTCTTCCTCCTCCTCTTTCTTGAGCTCATTATCTCCTCACTAATGGCATCCACTAAATCCTCAAGAGACAAAGTGATGACACACATTCTCTACTTCACCTTGAACATGTCGGCTAGCAAACTTCATGCCCGAGTTGTTTCGGATGAAGCGGGAGCCCGTAAAAAGACTCGAAGATGTGGTGCCCTTTCCGACGAGGAGATCGAGATCGGAGATACCGCGAGGAGCTAGGGATGGTAGCTAAAGACCGAAGGACATGGATCGATCGGTATAGCTTTTCTAACCTTTCTCTAGTTGCTAGTTGTAGGTTAATGGTTCGATCCGGGTTTTAAGCATACGATAGCGCCGGTTTCAAGTTTTGAAAAAGTTTTCATTTCCGCATTTTGGCCTCGGACAAACGGCCGGGGCGCTACCGTAGACTTACATGGTATCAGAGCTACTAGGCATTAGATGTCGACCTATGGGGGGTTCTCACTGTGTGACAGTGTGGCGAAGTATAGGCACTTACCCCCAGGGTGTCCCGAGACCGGAAGGTGTTCCGGCGGGTTGTAGTCCTCCCGAGGGGGCATGCGTAAAAAGTAGCGGCTGAGGGACCCATTGGTGCCACGGCGACCCTATTGGATGGGGTGGCTTCCTGACCAACATGGTATCAGAGCCACGCCATTAACCTTTACTAGCTTGCACTAACGTGTTTAGAACTTCGATCGAACGAAATTTCCAAAACCGCGATTCCAATTTGTGCAGTTTCTATCGAAATTTTTTTGTCGTCAAAAAATTATTTTGGGTGTGTCAGAAAATCAGGCAGGCATTTCTAAGAACACTGCAGAAATTTCGTAGCCTGAGCCCACTGTAGCACCGCGGAACCTCGGCATGACCCTTGTTTTGGCCGCGGTTCCGCCGCACTACTGTAGCATTAGGGCACCAAAATTTCTACAGTGGTCTCTGAGTTGGAATTTGGGTTTCTGGTATTTTTTGTTTGGGCCCAGATTTGTTTGAGTACTGGGAATTGTGCTTGGGGCCCACTTCTGGAAATTTTGTCGATCGAAAATTTTAAACATGTCAGTTCACAGTATTTATATTATATCTGCGACCGTGAATGTCATTCGAGTGGTAAATCCTGTCTAATTGCTATAGTTCTTTTAGACGGATTTGCGAACGTGACATTCACGTTGATGTTCTGTGTTGTGCTGTGATGTTGCGGATTTGTCGTGGTGGAGAGCCTGGATGCAATGGTAGTACAGTTTGGTTGTATTTGTACATTTGATATTGCGGGGCAAGCGTCCGACATGTGGACTGTCGTCACTGCCTGTTTGTATATTATTCTTTTGGGGCACGACCGGGCTGAGGTCGATGTACCCGTTGTATATATTTTACTTTCTGTACTAAGATTACCCCACGGTGGGGTGCACGGGTAGCCGGGTTCTAGAGGGCAATGGGCCCGCATCTCATGGCTTTGAGACGGAGGGGGCTTCACTCTAGAATTGGCGGGCTATTCGCCGCACTCGTGGGGGGACAGGTTGACCCAAGGAGGGGTGCTCAAGTTACCGGATTCCGTGAAGTGCTGGGTGGTCCATTCACTTTGCTGAAGGAGCTGCCTCGCTTCAGGTTTTGGCGGGTAACTTGCCGCGCCCGTCGGGGGCTAGGATTTCATTGCACAGGCTATCCACACGACCAGGGGAACGTCGGGTTTCAGTAGCGGCTTTATGAATCCCGGGGATCCCAGATTATCTGTATTGTTCTGTGATACTTATTACATTTCTGTGATGTTGCATTTTATCACGCCTTGAGCAATTATTATATATTGATATATATACTAGTAGACGTTGTATATGTTTTACACCCGTGCTAGTCCAGTCCCCGCTCTGTCGTTAGTTAAGTAACCTAACGGGTGATGACGGGACCCAGTGGCGAATGCGGATGTCATATACATACATCATATTTTCGTTCTTTATTGGTGTGATCAAGTTATGGGACTGCATTGATTCGGATCAATGCAAGCTAAATAAACCTATTCTGATGTTGTTGGAAAATTTTTCAAAAAGTTGTTATTACAAGGACGTTTTCTTTTGTTTTGCACAATGGTATTCAGTTGGATTATCCTGCACCTCAGTCGACGAGGCAAGGGCCGAGATCCCTTCACCGGGAGTGACCCCTTGGACAGAAGTTTGCATCAGGGTAATAACTTCACTATAGTCGATTACTTTTTGCTTTGCATCGTGGTATTCAGTTGGAATATCCTGCACCTCATTCTACGGGGAAAGAGCCGAGATCCCTTCACCGGGAGTGACCTCTTTAGCAAAGGTTTTCGCTGCTATATATTTATAAAAGCTATGCAGTTCCTTCAACGATATCAAGTTCATTACGTTAAAGGTTTTTCGCCAAAAACCAGCCGTAGCTCTCCGTCATTTCTTACAAGTATTACATAGTATTCGTGCTGCGTTTGTTGACTGTGTCAAGGCGTAGTGTGCGGTAGCTAAGTAGTGTTTGTTTGTAGCATATTAATGCGATTGGTTAGGACAGTCGTGCGGCCTTGTTGACTGTGTCAAGGGCTCGTACGGGTGGGTTTAATGCAATCTAGGATAATGACGGGTTGAACTTGACTAGGAGTTTTTGATTTGTTGACTGTGTCAAGGTCACTTGGGTCCTGGGGATAAAAATCACATCGGGAGTTTCTAAAGAAACTGAAACTTGCCAGATATGCGCATACCTTCTGGAGTGTGATAACATGAGTGGATTCCATCATTTTATCATGCGATGATAGTTGGATCCCGATTCCCACTGATGAGTTGGTTTACTCCTCGGGTGATCCCGACTAATTCTTCTTTCAGGTTTGGAGGAGAATTTGAGGTTACAGTGGGAGGTTTCCTGATTAGAAAAATTGATAACCATTCTGATCTAGGTTAAAGTGCAAGCAGAGTGTTTCTTTTCTCTCTCTCTTTGGCAGGGACCATGACCCGACCCTAGACTATGACTCAGTGACCAAGTTAACCGAACCTTCTTAAAACACTGGCTTTTGGATTGTCTGAGTTGCATACCTCGTTGCCACTCCTACTTTTACCCTTTTCTCCAGAACACCCCGTATTACTACGAACATCCACTTCCATTGGATAAAACCATCGTATGGTTATATACAAACTCGAAGGAAGTTATTCGAGGATGGTTTCCGGTTCTGGAGAAAACGAATAGGACTATTCAGTCGTCTTTTCCTTTTACCTTCTCTCAGGTTGTGAGTGTTCCTTGGATTAGGACAGTACACCTATTATGCTAATTGGATAGTCTTTTTCCAAAGCATAGGCAGGTGCCGAACGGTAGGGAATGAAGAAAACCAATTAGCCTAACAATGGTGTACAGAAGGTAATAAGTAAAGACATATAAAGGGATTAGTAAGAGGGCAAAGTAAATTGCGACTGCTATTCACAACCAAACCAAGTTTTTCTTCGCCAATCCTACATCACCTTTGTATTTCTCCAGGACACTCCATATCACTACGAAGATCCACAGTTATTTGGATACTCCATCGTATGGTTATATACGAACTCGAAGGAACCTGTTCCAGTTCGGGGATGGATTCTGGTTCAGGAGAAATAGGAATAAGGTTTTATTCAGTTGTCTTTTATCTTTACCTTCTTTCGGGTTGCGAGTACTCCTAGGATTATGGGAGTACACCCATTATGCTTATTGGATAGTGTTCTTCCAAACCATAGGCTGGTGCCGAACGGTAGGGAAGGAAGAAAACCATTTAGCCTAAAGGGGTGTACAGAATGTAATGACTAAAGACATATAAAGGGATTTGGAGAGATGGCAAAGAAATATACGGTTACAGTTGTGAATCTGATAATGGAAGAGGCATTACTAAGAATACCAAGATACCCCTTCGAAATATTTACATGTTTCAGTTTCATTGTGTATTGATAAAAGAAAAACTGATTTCCCAATTAGTCCTTACTCCAGGGTATGTATTTACCAGGTTTGATTCTCACATCTGTATAGTTTTACAGATGATGAGTGGGAGTAAGTTATTGAAAATTGGGTGATCATCCTCGTTATATCGGGATTCATTATAATTGGTGATATTTGAGGAAATCACCTGGGTTGTTTGCCAGACGGCAGATATTTGGTTTTGAATATCCGTTGTTGTGCACCAATTTCAAATTGATATATCTGTATGTTTATTTTTATAAAGTGAGATATAAATTTTTGAAATTATGTCTATGACATTTATCTATATCAGTGGATGGTTAGGTAAGGAGCATTAAACAGCGGTGTAATTCTTCTTAACCATAAGTACAGTTTTCAACCTACGACACACAGGGAATGAGTTATTAGACTCAGGGGACTTATACAGAGTATTGTATGTTGCCCAGTGTCCATTAGGACAGAGGGGTTGGTCCTCATACTATATTCTATTTACTTGTGACTTCTCTGGTTTTTAGACAAGTGTTTCATAGAAATGCAAGATCTAAGTTTTGAAAAGTTATAGGTATAAGAATAAAGTAGAGAACCAGGTGTTGCAAATATCAGGATTCTTCAAGGTGATCGAAGATGTAGATGCTTGTATTCGGTATTCAGTTGATAGTAATGGTTTTGAGAAACTAGTTTCTCTTTCAGGTTACTCATATCTGGATGCATTCCTAAGTTGAGTAACGCTGATCGGCCTCCTTCCATTTAGTTCATGCACTGGAGACAGCTGCATGAGTTGAATCTGGTTCCAATTAAATTAGTGCCTTTGTTTCTATATTGGATATAGAATAGTTCATATCTTAACAATGTTAAGGTACGGGGAGTTGTCCGGCTTATGCTTAAAACCAGTCTCTGGATAACTCAAGGCACGTTTCTGTAATGGCTGTTTGTGGGTTGACCCGGGCTATGACGAGAGTTGACTTTCTACCATCTGGAAGATCAATAGTGATATTGTTCTTGACTCGCCACAGTTTTAGTAAAATGGATTTTTTTTCCAAAAAACAGTAGTGGGAGTATTGTAGAACTGGAAGTGATTCCAGAACCGCAAACGATTACTGAAAATTTGATAAAAACCTATGTTTCGATCTGGTTTGACATTCCATTGGCCACTTCGCAGATATGGTGGGTAACCTCAGGCACCCGAGAGGTACTCCGGTAGCCTCAAGGACGGTGACAGGGAGGTTCTTGTTTACCCAGATTTTCCATTGTTGTTGTTCCAGACTGTGAGACCCGGCAGGAGGATGAGTATAGCGTCGTTCTAAACTAGCTTTAGAAGTGTACATGTATATGACTCTGCCAGAGGGTTGTCGTAGTCAGTGGGAGCAGCGGAAGCATTGGTGGACAAGTAGCTTATGTCTATTTATGGACTAAAGCAGATATAGCGGAGAAAGATCATCTATTTCTGATGTGACAGTCATAGGTTTGACTTCATCAGAATAGGGGATGGATCTGTTAAGAAGGTAGTAGGGTGTGATGTCCTGGTATTTGGATGACATACACAGAGTAGGAAGTGAAATTCCTATACTACGATCGATTATACTTTGGTTGTCACACAGTGGTTTCTCCACAAAAGACATGGATTTTATATCAGATATTCTGGTTACTAGATCTATGGTTTTAGATCTAGATTTGGATAGTTTTCCAATCTGGGTACTCAGACAGCATTCTAAAGGTGTTTTAGAATGGACGACTCCTGGCACGGTAGTGTACCTGCAGGTGATGGAGTCACCCTCTCTAAAGGTGTCTTACAGACTAAAGGGGAGAGGGATGCGCATGATTGGCAAATCACTTGCTTAGGCAATTGAGTCAATCATGAGATGTCAAGTACCACACCAGATGTTGTTTTTGCAATAGATGCAATAAGATGATATTAATCCTATCCTGGAGAAACGTGCGGAAGCAGTTTTAGAACATAAGTGGATGTGCTAGGGATATGATAACAACAGCCTCTTTCGGGAGACGGTTATCATTCCAGGCTTCCAAGGTGACCTGGATGACAAAGTGTAAGGTTTGCCTAGCACCTCATGAAGGGTTTGGAAGCATCACATGAACCAAAGATTGAATTTTTAGGATGCTAAGTAAACGAACATAGAATCGTTCCTAGAAAAATTAGGGATTCAAATTTTTTCACATCATCTCATGAAAGAAATGCTAGGGTTTAGAGAGTACAACCTTTATAGCACCCTACACTAGACTCCTTGGCTACTTGGGGTTTGAAAAAGCTCCGCTTGAACTCCTCTAGGTCACCGATGATCCATCCGGAGTCCGCTATGTCCAAGCTTGCAACTTCACCCGATCAAGAGAACGAAATGAAGCTAACACTCCAAACAAGTGGGCTAGACTTGTGTGGAATGGTGTTGTGGTTCTCTTTCTCACTTCAAAATCCAAACTTGATGAGTATTATGCTCACTTGAAAAATCTAGAGAATAAGAGCTCAAGGTTGAAGAAGATGATGGATATTTATGAAGATGAGAAGAATAACTCACAAGAGAAAAAGAAAAACATAAGTATATATATTTTTCTTTCTCATCTCAAACCATGGTTAATTAATATGGATATTTATTTCATCTTAGTTAAAAGAGAAGAGGAAGATAAATCATGGTTAAATGGTAGGTGAAAATGGTTAGGTCAAGAGAAGAGTGTAGAAGATAACCAATCATTCACCTTTTTCTCTTTTCTTTTGATTTAGCAAAAATAGAAATAAATATCCATAATATAAACCATGGTGTGAGTCTTATATATCCACCATTTTCTATGTATAATCAACCATGATAGTTGATGTATGTATGTATGTGTGCATGCACATCCATATGTGCATGAAACAATAAGCAATGCATACATGCATGCATACATCCAAAGATACAAGAAAAGATTTCTAGTGAGAATGTAATGGTTAAATGATAAATCAACACTTGATTTATCAATCCGGCCATATCACATACGACCCAAACCAAAAGCAAGCCGCCCGATCAATATACGGTATCCTATACGCGTATTTTAATCGAGTCCATGCGCATATCGCATACGCGCATCACAACATTTCGCCTGGACTAGGTAACTCCATTGTGGGACTCTAAGACTCGTCAATATGCCGGCAGTGGGTGATGATCATATCAAGCACCCCCAAGCTGCAAGCGGTCAGCTAAACGTAACGGCTACCCGGGTATTGAGCGATCAGAAGAGAACAAGCGAACCTGCTATAACTCCCGTCGAGCCAACCGGCAACACATCCCGTACAGTCCGGTCTCCTCGTCTGATATGTCGCATATCAAGTCTAGGGGTGGTAAAGGTTAGACCCCGATAACCGATAAGTCGTGCCGATGTGAGGCTCATAACGGGTCGAGAAACTACTGGTAACACTTACCAGCAAATCTCTGAATCAGCCCTGGCCAGGGACTTCCCTGTTACGGCCAATCGAGCACGGCGCAACATCAACCCCCAATACCGGGAGAGACGAAACCCCTCCTATCGCTCATTGCCTCCATGTGACTCGGGACTGTACCCAAAAACCACCGTTTTGCATGCCCTCATGGACGTGGTAAGGTGGAAATCAAAGCACAGTGGGAATCACACAAGACTCTATGACGATCTCGGGTCTACAGACTAACCTGCACAAGTGTCACCTGAGAACTGCCATCTGACGTGAGGTATAATACCATCTGGGAGTTATCGGTGAGTCCATCCAGTGTACCCAGTCTCCACTGAGCACCCGTATACCATCTCTGATGTCAAACACCAATGGATATGGGATCATCCATTGCCCATCTCATGGGTCGAGAAGCGTATACGCTAGTCTACACTGGTATATCGATGCCCCGTCTCGATACACCCACGACTAGGGACCTTGAATGATGTACTTATAGACTACCATGTCCCCACTAGTATGATCTGCATCATAGTCCAGGTAGTCAAGTACACATCCTAAGGGCTTTACCAACATGTAACTCTAAGACAGTATAAAGAGACAAGTATACATGTTAAGATAAAGAGCAACTAGATAGCATACTATCTTATCGAGCAAGAAAGTCATCTCTATATATGTCCAAGCATCCAATATAATATACATCATCTGTACAATACTGGCCTCTAGGGCATACATACAACTAACAATCTCCCACTTGCACTAGGGCCAGCTGCTGTAGTATCGCATACCGAGCATCCTGAAGAGTCTCTCAAACTGTATCTGGGGAATGGCCTTCGTGAGTGGATCCGCTGTGTTGTTCTTCGTGTCAACCCTCCTGACCTCGATCTCACGGCGATCAACTATCTCCCGGATCAGGTGATACCGCCTCAGAATATGCCTGGATCGCTGATGGGACCTGGGTTCCTTGGCCAAAGCCACCGCTCCATTGTTATCGCTATACAAAGGTATTGGATGCTAAATGGATGGAACCACTCCAAGTTCAGTAATGAACTTCTTGATCCAGACAGCCTCTTTGGCGGCATCGTTAGCAGCGATGTATTCAGCCTCCGTCGTCGAGTCTGCCACGGTTTCCTGCTTGGAACTCTTCCAGCTTTCCGCCCCTCCGTAAAGGGTAAAGACAAATCCCGACTGCGACTTAGAGTCGTCCTTATCACTCTAGAAGCTTGAATCGGTAAAGGACTCCACTTGGAGTTCTCCGTTACCATACACCAAGAGCATCTCTTTAGTCCTTCGCAAGTACTTGAGAATGCTCTTCACAGCTGTCCAGTGACTCTCTCCAGGATCAGCTTGATACCTGCTCACTACACTTAGTGAGTATGCTACATCGGGTCTGGTACATAGCATTGCGTACATAATAGAGCCTACAGCCGAAGCATAGGGTATCCCTTGCATGCGAGCTCTCTCCAAATCAGTCTTGGGAGACATCTCTTTGGAGAGAGTGACTCCAGAGATCGTGGGTAAGTTCCCATGCTTGGATTCTTCCATACTAAACCTCTTTAGTATGGTGTCAATGTACCTGGATTGGGACAATCCAAATATCCGTTTGGATCTATCCCTATAGATCCTTATCCCCAATATGCAGGAGGCATCACCAAGATCTTTCTTTGAGAATCTTTGTGATAAGAAGAGCTTAACCGATTGCAGCATAGGAATGTCATTTCCTATCAGGAGTATGTCGTCTACGTACAATACGAGGAAGACAACCTTACTCCCTGCTACCTTCCTATAAATACAAGGTTCATCTATGTTTTTGACGAAATCAAACTCTTTGATAGCGACGTCAAAGCAGATGTTCCAGCTCCGCGATTCTTGCTTTAATCCATAAATGGATTTAAGCAGCTTGCACACCTTCCCGCTGCTCCCACTATCTACGAAGCCCTCTGGCTGAGTCATGTACACGCACTTTTCTAAATCACCGTTTAGAAAAGCGGTCTTAACATCCATTTGCCAGATTTCGTAATCATGATATGCAGCGATGGCAAGCATGATCCGGATGGATTTAAGCATAGCCACTGGAGAAAAGGTCTCGTCATAGTCCACACCTGGTCTTTGACGAAAACCCTTTGCTACAAGTCTAGCTTTGAAAGTCTCCACTTTCCCATCTACACCAAGTTTTTTCTTGAAGATCCACTTGCTCCCAATGGGTTTTACCCCTTCAGGAGCATCTTCCAAAGTCCATACTTTGTTGGTGTACATGGATTCCATCTCGGACCGCATAGCATCCAGCCATTTCACTGAGTCCCCACTCGTGATGGCCTGCTCGAAGCTAGTTAGGTCATCATCCTCCATGATGCAGTCCTCGCTCCCACCATCCATGAGAAAACCGTAGTATCTCTCAGGTGGGTGAGAAACCCTACTAGATCGGCGGAGAGGCTGAGCTTCGTTGGGAGCTACTGAATTCTCTGGTTCCACTAAATCTTCAGTTTGAGTTTGTGTAGCCGGAATTTCTTCTAGTTCTACCTGGTTGCCACTAATTTCTTTTGTAAGAAATTCCTTTTCTAAAAAGGTGGCATGTCGAGAAACAAACACTTTTTGTTCCTCAGTATGGTAGAAAAGATATCCATGTGAATGTTTGGGATATCCCACAAACTTGCATAGAACTGACCGTGCCTCGAGTTTGTCCGGATTTTGCGTTTTAACATAGGCCGGACAACCCCATATCTTAACACGTTTAAGACATGTTCTCTTCCCACTCCATATCTCATATGGTGTGGTAGGTATAGATTTAGATGGAACTTGATTCAATAGGTATGCCGCAGTTTTCAGCGCATACCCCCAGAAGGAAATAGGTAACTCAGCTGTGCTCATCATAGAGCGCACCATATGTAATACGGTGCGGTTCCTCCATTCAGATACACCGTTGTGCTGTGGTGTAAATGGAGGAGTCAGCTGAGAGAGAATCCCATTCTCTTTTAGGAAGTCCAGGAATTCATTGCTCAAGTATTCACCTCCTCGATCAAATCGTAGGATTTTAATACTTTTTCCGGTTTGGTTCTCGACTTCTTGTTTATATTCTCTAAATTTCTCAAAAGCTTCAGACTTGTGTCTCATCAGGAACACATATCCGAATCTAGAGAGATCGTCAGTGAATGTAATGAAGTACGCAGAACCATTCCTGGCATGAGTAGACATTGGACCACATACATCACTATGCACCAGTCCCAAGAGTTCCGTAACTCTTTCTCCGTGTCTCGTAAACGGAGTTTTGGTCATCTTGCCTTTGAGACATGACTGGCAAGTGTCATAAGATGAAAATTCAAACGAATTCAAATATCCATCTTTATGCAACTTAGCTAGTCGTGTCGCATTGATGTGACCCAGTCTACAATGCCACAAGAAGGATTCGTTCAGTTCTGAACTTTTCCTCTTGTGTATGTTTGTTATACTCAGAACTGTTGATTGATTTAGAACATAAATGCCATTGCATAACGTGCCTGATCCAACCAACTTTTGGTTACGGAAAATGTTCATAACATTAACCTGTAATACAAAATTATATCCTTCTTTACTCAACAAAGAAACCGATATAATGTTGCATATCAGGTTCGGTATGTAATAGCATTCGTTCGGAACCTATGTATTACCAGTTGGTAATGCAAGGTGATATTCCCCGACAGTCTTAACTGCAACAGTTGCACCATTTCCAACTCTTATGTCTTTATCACCTTCTCCAAGTTCTCTACCTTTTCTAAGCCTATGTAACTGATTACATATATGGGATCCTGACCCGGTATCTAATACCCAGGACGTAGGGCAAATGGAGAAACAGTTCTCTGTAACGAACACACCCGAAGAAAATGCATCAACATGTACTTTCTTCATTCGGGTGGCATGGGAATCCTGGTATTCCCCTATGTCCTGTTCAGTCCTATAACTCTTATAAGAAAGAACGGAACCAACGTTCCCCAGCACAGTATAACATGCGGGTTCGGTCAATACATCCATGTTATTATCTTGATTAAGGCATGACATGGTCGTTGCCTGGAGAGAGAGAGAAGAAAAACAGTTTAGCGTATGCTCTTGCAAGATCATATTGGTTATTATCTTATCTAATCAGGAGGGCTCCCACTGTTTTTATCAAATCTTCCTTCAAACTCTAAAAGGAAAGACTAGCCGGGATTAATTACACCCTACAACTTCGTCGATCTTTCAGCCAGGCCAGTGTCGGTACTTTGAGGGAGGTTCCCCGTGCTTTCGTACGGACCTAATTAAAGTAAACCTCGTTTTCCCAGAGGCGTAACCCCGTTGACACCTTTCTAGACACCTACTTGATCAGCTAATTGTCCTGTGTAAAACCCTCCCAAGAGTAACAATTACTCGCAGTGGGTATCGGGATCCAACTATCTCATAGAAGGTATGCAATCTCATTGCAAATTTCAACACTTGAAATTCCCGATAATATTTTGCCCCTAACCCCTATGACCATGACAAAGGCCAACAAATCATAAGATGTTAGTCAAGTTCAACCCGTCATTTCTTGATTGAATCAAACCCACCCGCACGACCTTTGACATAGGCCAACAAAGTCGTACGATTACCCCAAAACAATCTGCATCATATGCATAAGCAGATAAGCACCATTTAGCTACCGTACACTACGCCTTGACAAAGGCCAACAAACGCAGCACGAATACTAAACAGTTCTTATCTGAAATGACGGAGGGCTACGACAGGTTTTTCTGAAAACCTATTGCGTAATGAACTTGATATCGTCGTAGAATCATGTGAATTTTGAAATGGAGTGATTTTGAGGCTTTTATTAGTTTTGCTAAAGAGGTCACTCCCGGTGAAGGGATCTCGGCTCTTTCCTTATGGAATAAGGTGAAGGATATATCATATACATCACTGTGCAAAGCAAAACTCCAAAAAGCAATCAAAAACCAAACCGAGTTTTGTAGCATCTGCTAGTTTTGCTAAAGAGGTCACTCCCGGTGAAGGGATCTCGGCTCTTTCCTCATCGAATAAGGTGCAGGGTATATCATATATATCGCTATGCAAAGTAAAACTGTAGCTACCCTTTTTATTAAAATTTGATTCTACAACATCTTTTAGGTTTCTTTTCTTTCATTAATCACATTAATGAAGTCCCATCATTTAAGTCACCAAAACATCACAGATAAATACGACGTACACTTATGCCATCCGCATTCGCCTCGATGTCCCCTCGTGCACCGTTAGGTTAGGTAACTAACGACAGAGCAGGGCAGGGCTAGTGCGGGTGTAAAACATAAGCAACGTCTATATAATATATCATATATACTATATATTGTATCCATCATAGAACATATCTAATGATCACATCACAGATATCGCAGCAGAAACATAGATATAATGTGGGATATACTAGGACATCCGTATTTAGTATTTAGCCAATAATAGAAAATACGGATTCCACAGTCGCGATGAATAGCCAAGCCCACACCCTTGACCCTTACGAGAGCAGCAAGCGACCTTACCAATTCTGGAGTTTAGGAGACCCGGTCTCGACTCCTCGAGATGGCCTCCCACTGAACCCCAGAACCCGGTCACCTGTGCTCCCTTCCTTGGGTCCATCATAATGCGGAAAAGTAAATAATATACAACACAGGTGGCATCGACCTCAACCCGGAAGTGCCCCAAATAAAAGAATATTACAATACATTTGAATTTACATGAATGAAAATATAAAACTCTCATCTCATATAAAACCCCCCGGCTATTCAATCGCGACAATCCTGCACATCATATCTCAGCAACACATAATATCTCATATATCATCAACGTAAGTAAGTATGCGTACCCCAATTGTCGTTGATGTATAGCAACGAAACCGGCGATATCGACATACTACACTTACGGTCACAGAAAAGAAAGTGTAAAACTGCAATATTTGGAATTCACATTCTCTTTAGACATCGTAAATGTGAAATATCACATACTCCGTATTTCATGTCCAACTATATGAATTCCAGATATTGTATCACATTCCAGATAAATAGACGGTATTAAAGTTTTCGAACGAACGATCAAATACCCAAGATTCGCTAAAGCTCAACATTTGAGCGGAGTTCAAAAAACCCGGAGTGTGACACAGTGGTAGCGGTCCAGCCGTAGAAGGGTCAAGCCAACGCCTCACATGTGGCACACCGTACTGCCCCAAACCCTAAGGTTCAAAGGGCAGTTCAAGACGGTCACATAATCGAGTTAAGGTTTGTTGTCTTCTAGAGGGTCCACCACAAACAAACTTGCACGTATTTCCGAAAGATTTTAGACCCCGTGAAAAGTGAGCAAATGATACTCGTTCAAACACTTCAATACATTCTGATTTATCCGGAAAAGTCACGAAATCAAAATTCCGATCGAATCGACGAGTCCAAAACCATCTCCAGAATTTACAGAACTAAATTCAGATTAAAAATACTCCAAAAAAATAAATAAGCAGAGTCATGAGTTACTGTACAAAAATCAGACCATGATTCAACAGAACGGCCGCGGAACCGCGGCCTAAGCAGGCTATTGCCGCGGTTCCGCGCTCATATTTACTGTTCATGTTCTCGTTTTTCACAGTAACTCTTATATTTAACTGCTGAATTTTTTGCATATTTTTTAATTCTGAAAATAACCAGATTTTAAAAAATGTCCAGAGAGCATTCTAAAAGGCCGTATTTCGGTTCGATCGGAGTTTTAACTTCGTAAAATTGTCGCCTAATGTTCTAGGTCGGCTCTGATACCAATGTAAGGCAGGCAGCCACCCCATCCAATGGGGTCGCCGTGGCACCAACGGGTCCCTTAGCCGCTACTTTTTACGCATGCCCCCTCGCGAGGACTACAACCCGCCAGAACACCTTCCGGTCTCGGGACACCCTGGGGGTAAGAGCCTATGCTTCGCCACACTGTCACACAGTGAGAACCCCCATAGGTCGACATCCAATGCCTAGTACCTCTGATACCAATGTAAGGTTTGCTTAGCACCTCATGAAGGGTTTGGAAGCATCACATGAACCAAAAATTGAATTTTTAGGGTGCTAAGTAAACGAACATAGAATCGTTCCTAGAAAAATTAGGGTTTCAAATTTTTTTCACATCATCTCATGAAAGAAAAGCTAGGGTTTAGAGAGTAAAACCTTTGTAGCTCCCTACGCTAGACTCCTTGGCTAATTGGGGTTTGAAAAAGCTCCACTTGAACTCCTCTAGGTCACCGATGATCCACCCGGAGTCCGCTATGTCCAAGCTTGCAACTTCACTTGATCAAGAGAACGAAATGAAGCTAACACTCCAAACAAGTGGGCTAGACTTGTGTAGAATGGTGTTGTGGTTCTCATTCTCACTTCAAAATCCTAACTTGATGAGTATTATGCTCACTTGAAAAATCTAGAGAGCAAGAGCTCAAGGTTGAAGAAGATGATGGATATTTATGAAGAAGAGAAGAATAACTACAAAGAGAAAAAGAAAAACATAAGTATATATATTTTTCTTTCTCATCTCAAACCATGGTTAATTAATATGGATATTTATTTCATCTTAGTTAAAAGAGAAGAGGAAGATAAATCATGGTTAAATGGTAGATGAAAATGGTTAGGTCAAGAGAAGAGTGTAGAAGATAACCAATCATTCACCTTTTTCTCTTTTCTTTTGATTTAGCAAAAATAGAAATAAATATCCATAATATAAACCATGGTGTGAGTCTTATATATCCACCATTTTCTATGTATAATCAACCATGATAGTTGATGTATGTATGTATGTGTGCATGCACATCCATATGTGCATGAAACAATAAGCAATGCATACATGCATGCATACATCCAAAGATACAAGAAAAGATTTCTAGTGAGAATGTAATGGTTAAATGATAAATTAACACTTGATTTATCAATCCGGCCATATCACATACGACCCAAACCAAAAGCAAGCCGCCCGATCAATATACGGTATCCTATACACGTATTTTAATCGGGTCCATGCGCATATCGCATACGCGCACCACAACATTTCGCCTGGACTAGGTAACTCCATTGTGGGACTCTAAGACTCGTCAATACACCAGTAGTGGGTGATGATCATATCAAGCACCCCCAAGCCGCAAGCGGTCAGCTAAACGTAACGGCTACCCGGGTATTGAGCGATCAGAAGAGAACAAGCGAACCTGCTACAACTCCCGTCGAGCCAACCGGCAACACTTCCCATACAGTCCGGTCTCCTCATCTGATATGTCACATATCAAGTCTAGGGGTGGTAAACGTCAGACCCCAATAACCGATAATTCGTGCCGATGTGAGGCTCATAACGGGTCGAGAAACTACCGGTAACACTTACCAGCAAATCTCTGAATCAGCCCTGGCCAGGGACTTCCCTGTTACGGCCAATCGAGCACGGCACAACATCAACCCCCAATATCGGCGAGTCCATCCAGTGTACCCAGTCTCCACTGAGCACCCGTATACCATCTCTGATGTCAAACACCAATGGATATAAGATCATCCATCGCCCATCTCATGGGTCGAGAAGCGTATACGCTAGTCTACACTGGTATATCGATGCCCCGTCTCGATACACCCATGACTAGGGACCTTGAAGGATGTACTTATGGACTACTATGTCCCCACTAGTATGATCTGCATCATAGTCCAGGTAGTCAAGTACACATCCTAAGGGCTTTACCAACATGTAACTCTAAGACAGTATAAAGAGACAAGTATACATGTTAAGATAAAGAGCAACCAGATAGCATATTATCATATCGAGAAAGAAAGTCATCTCTATATATGTCCAAGCATCCAATATAATATACATCATCTGTACAATACTGGCCTCTAGGGCATACATACAACTAACACAAAGTGACTATCAGAGTTATAGGTTTCCCTCTGACGAGGGGCAGTAGTTTGGACAGGTGATCCAAGCGGACACTGAGAGAGGCATGACGAAGGATACTGATTAAGTTCAGTTGACGATACAGTCTAAGAAGTTTGTATTTAGAGTTCATTTATGAGCTAGGTCCCATCAGATATCCAGACATATTCTAAGACAGGTATTGCTCATTTCGGGAGATGGCTTTCTCCGCGAACTTGAGATAAAGAAAGACATAGAAAGAAACATCAGGGCGGATCCACTCACTGAGGCTATTCCTCGAACGCAATAATTTCAAAAACGGGCTTTGTGAGACTGATTAGTAGAGGAGTTGGGTGTTCGGTATCACACGGGCTGTGAGTATGCGGCATTGCAATAATTAGCATTGAGTGCAAGTGGGAGATTGTTGGATATAGTGCCCTCTGAGTCAATTATTGGATCACAGGCACGTGATTGCAATGATTGAGGGAGGACCTATGCCGGTAGGACAGTCTTACTCGAGATGATAGTATACTATCTGGTTTATCTTTATCATCGTGTACTGTTTAAGGTGACATTACAGGTCACTATTGCACGTTGGTAGAGCCATTAGGATTCTTGCTTGACTGCCAGCAGTATGATGGCGATCATATACGTAGGAGCTGGGTCTATAAGCACATCCTTAAAGTGGTCCCTAGTCATGGGTGTTTCGAGACTGGGCATCGATACTCTATTAGTAGACTAGTGTATACAGTCGAGACCTCGACGAAGGGCGGCGGCCGGTCTCACAAGCCATTGGTGTCAGTTGGTTCACCTAAGATGTATACAGGTGCTCATTGGGTTATGAGTACACCGGACAGGACTCGCCGGGAACTTGCTAGTTGGTATTATACCTGACGTCAGATAGCAGTTCCCTGCTGACATGTGTACAGGTTAGTTCATCGACATGAGATCGTCATTTTTCTCGTGTGAGTTCCCACTGTGCTTTGATTACTACCCTACCACGGCTCAAAGGAGTCGTGCAAATAGGTTTTAGTTGGATACAGTCCCGATCCACATGGAGGCAGTGAGCGGATCGGCAGGGGTTTCGTCTCTCCCGGTATTGAGGGTGAGAACGCGCTGTGTCTAGGAGAGCCATTACACGAAGTCCTTGGCCAAGGCAGGAGATTTACTGGTAGGTATTCCAGTAGTATCTCAGGGTGTTCTGGACTACACTCCGACACGATTTGTACCGCTTTTGGGGGTCTGACTTTTACCAACCTCCTAGGCTGGCCATGCGATGCTCATAGACGAATGGACCGGACTGTATGGATATTGTCACTGACAGGCTCAATAGGGTGTCAGGATGAGTTCGCTCATCGACCTCCCTTTTGGTCAATACCTGGTAGCCCGTTTCGTACAGCTAATACCACTGACGTGCTAGTGGTTAAATCCACAGCCAAAGTATTGACGAGTCTTTAGAGTCCCCCACAGACAGTTTCTCAAGTTTCGGGCGAAACGTTGTAGAGGCCGTATGATATATGGCAGGGTCCGATCATATACGTGCAGTAGTGCACGGATCATGATCGGGCGGATCATATTAGTGGGCTTTGGTTTAAGACGGATCCTAGTATTAGATTTGTTGGATTACTTTAGTCTCATCGCATTCGCATTCAGTCGGAATGCAGATGCAGGTATGTATATACAGGTGAGGGGTACTCTTGTGATCCGTCACGAGTTTACTTTAGTAGATGCCATTCTCTTTTTATTGTCGCAAACGTTTGGATTAATGTTTGCATATGGAAATAATGAGCTCAAAACCATGATTAGGTGCATTAATTATGACATGGACAAGGGTGGTGACTCATGGTCTTATTCTTTGAACCATGTCATGTTTAGTGATTGATTTGTGAGGTGAAATGAGAGAGAGAGAGAGAGAGAAAGGGCAGCCATGTATAGTGAGGTTAGCTCTTGTATTTTCTATTTTAACTCTCACTCTAATTTGATCTCAACACAAAAAGAAAAAGAGAGGAAAGCTTCTTCCTCCTCCTCTTTCTTGAGCTCATTATCTCCTCACTAATGGCATCCACTAAATCCTCAAGAGACAAAGTGATGACACACATTCTCTACTTCACCTTGGACACGTCGGCTAGCGAACTTCATGCCCGTGATGCTTCGGATGAAGCGGGAGCCCGTAAAAAGACTTGAAGATGTGGTGCCCTTTCCGACAAGGAGATCGAGATCGGAGATGCCACGAGGAGCTAGGGATGGTGGCTAAAGACCGAAGGACATGGATCGATCGGTATAGCTTTTCTAACCTTTCTCTAGTTGCTAGTTGTAGGTTAATAGTTCGATCCGGGTTTTAAGCATACGATAGCGCCGGTTTCATGGTTTGAAAAAGTTTTCGTTTCCGCATTTTGGCCTCGGACAGACGGCCTGGGCGCTACCGTAGACTTACAGATTTGTACTCAAAGATCTTGAATTTTGGCTTTGGTGTTAGATTAGGGTTTTGGGGCATAAGTCGTGTCACTCAACTTATGGGTGTAAATTGATGGAATGATCAACAACTAACCAACAGCCTTGAGTGTGAAGCTTTAGGTCCTCTTTTATAGCCTTGGTCAGGATTAGCTTCCTTTAGAAGCTAGGTCAGGATTAGCTTCACTTTTAAGCTTGGTAGTTAGGTAGAAGGTTTTAGAGTTAGTTAGTTAGAGCTAGCTTCTTTGATAAGCTTGGAGGTTAGGGAGAAGGTTCTAAGTTTAGGTAGTTAGCTTTATTTAGAAGCTTGAAGTGTTTAGATTGAACAATAAGCTTTGCTGTTTGGACAGAAGCTTCTGGAGTTCTCTGGAAATTGTAGTGGCTTGAAGATGTCCGAAACTTGAAAAGAGAAGCCTGAAGGAAAGAGCTGCTGACGACATGCTTACGTGGACGTGGATCCGCCGCGGGAAGGGTGCTCTGGCCGCGGATCCGCGGCCCTTTAAAGAATTCAGTGCATGATTTTCTCAGGTTGGGTTTGTGTTGAATTTGTGGAACTTTTCTGATGTGTGGAATTTTCTAAATATTTCTTGTTCACTGCCAGATTACAAGTCTTAGACTTGGCGTATTTTTATCAGTACTTTTATCAGTTTTGGCTCTTTTCCTGGAATTTCCTGCACAGATTCTCAAGACAAGTGTTGCGCTACACAAAGATTATGCAATGATAAACACTCAATTTCCCTTAAAAATGCCGGTTATAATATATAACACAAGTTATTTGGTATTTTACAGTCAATTTGCTAATATGTGCTATATTCATACCGAACAGCTTTATATGAGTGCAAATGGTAGGGAAATTGATGTGTTAGAAATGCAATATTTTCGACTGATCAGTGAACTTAGCCAGGTTCTTCTACAGAGTATTAAAGACGCTGGATTCATGTTTTTGGAAGTCTTGTAAGGCTCCGGGCATGGTCATAATCGAGTATGACTTGCAACCCGCATGATTATCATGATCTGCTCCTTAAGTGGTTGATATTGGAGATTTATGAAATAGAGGATTGGTGCAAAGTTTCAGTGGACAGTTGTTCTTCACCGTCGATGTTGAAAATCCAAAGCAAATTCAGAAGCGAGTACGACCACGTTTTCAGGAGGAAATTAGAAAAGAATGACAGTTGTTACTAAAGAGGAAGTGGATTCAGTAATGAGTGCTAGTTCCGGGCAGGCTGGATAGCAGAGATCAGCAAGAGACCTGAAGGAGTTCTTTCTAGAAGTTGATAATAAGTAAGGTTGGACCCAGGATCGGTTGTTGATATACAAGTAGAGGATAGAGATTTCCGTCATCAGCATGTTGTGTTGCGAGAGACTGGACTACTGGTCAAGGAGATATAGTGAGAGGTATCAGCAGGAGGATTGATTATGTCGTTGTTCCTCACCGGACGATCGCATAAAGAAGCCATGGTATAAGAGATCCGTAAGAAGAACCAGAATTCAGAGACAGAGAACGTTAGAATGTGGTAGACGGCAAGTAGTAATCCTTGCTATGCCAATACCGGTGGTATAAACACCTTTCGATATTGAAGAGAATATGCTTCGATGTTATTTGAGTTCGAATTTCATTTTTATGATCCAAATATTTTGTTTCCAACTTTGAAGAAGGGACAACTCAATGTTCGTTATTTTGATATATTCATCTTTGAGGATTTAAGGGTTATATTATGTTTTGTGCACACCAGGTGCACTTAATGAGATTTCCATGTAAAGTAATTTCATTTTGATTTATGTTTTGTGCACACCAGGTACACTTGTTGAGATTTTCGTGCGAGGTGGCTGTACTCGATCGAAGTGTTATGTACACCGGATGGACTATACTGATATTTCCGTGCACATCAGATGCACATGGTTAATAGATTATATATATATATATATACCCTAGGTATACTTGATTTTGATTATGTGCACCCCGATGCACTTGATACTATTTTGTACCCTTTTGTTCCATGCACAGTAGATGCAGTGGATATCGTTTTGTGCACGCCTGTTGCACTTAGAGCTGTTTTGTTTTCATACATGCCGTAATGTGTGGTTTGAGATTTGCACGCAAACCCATTAGGGTTGATTTTGTTTTCGTGCTTTGCACTTGATAGGATATATTATAGATTTGATTTATATAAAAAAAATCGCTTGGTCGTGTGTATCGATATTGCATAACGATTGTGGCAATTATCGTGTATTTAGGATACACAATGGTTTTCGTATTTGGCAATTTGCATAATAACTGAAGTAATTCTCATAGCAACCGCTAGAGTTACAGTTATGAAAAAATTATATCTTTTGAGTTTTCACGCACACTGTTGCAATATGAGGCATTTTAACTCGTGTGGGATTTTGGAGTTCCACTATATCGAGCGGTTGTATGTTTCAAATTTGGACCCCGGAAAATTGTTTTGAATTTGAACAGATTGGATTAAGAAAAATATTTTAAGAAGAGGATTTAATTTAAATTCGGGGACCGAATTTTCTTAAGGGGGAATATTGTAACATTTTGAAATATTTTAGATAACGAATTATTTTATTTATTTAATTAAAACATTTATTTTATTGTGTTTGTAATAAAAAGGTCTTTTAAAAGGTGCTAGAATAGATTAGTAAAGAAATAGTTTGTTTTTACAATAAGAAGTGTCATGAAGGGGTTTTGTGAAAAGTTTAGTTAAGTATGGAAATTGGAATTTTATGAGGGTTTATGTGTAAAAAGGGATAGGACTTGATTAAGATTAACTTGAACCCTTGGTTTATCATGTCATCATGAAGACACCTCCTTCTTGCGCGTACACCTCATGCACACACCTCATCCTTACATGAAAATACCACCCCCTTTCATGCTTACACCTCCTACTCTTCTCATGCCACCTGCACCTCTCAATCTCCACCACATGCTTTCTCTACATAACACACACACACATAGGAACTCCTTAGCATCTTCAAACTGAACTCTTATCAAATTCTTCAATCACTAACACCCAATTTTAATGTGTTCCTAATATCAAAAGAGAAGAAGAAAAGCCAGGTACTGGAGATCTTTACCACAACCCTCTAGCTAGGATCTTTGAGCTTGTGCATCTAGGAGGAAGCTTTTTCAGTGATCTTTCTATAGGTATAATTTCAACCCTGCAACTTACGTTCAGTACCGTTTTATATAGAAATCGGATATCATATTTTGATGAGTCATCTTTTCTTTTTCGAGCTGATTTGTTGTGCTGCCAAATTCCTTGGGCTGCATGAAATTTCGTGGGCTTTTTCATGGGGTTTTGGTGAGTTGAGGATGTGGCAGCATGCATGCTATTGGTCATGTGGCTTGTGGCATGTGGCAGCTTGCATGCATTTGTGAGTGGGTGCTGGGACATGTGGCTAATTGATAGCTTGGGGTTTTTGTGAGGTGGCTGCAAAATTGAGGGTGCGAGGTTTTCTATTGTTAAATTGAGGGATACACTCACCACTTGATTAATTCCCACAAGACTTCACCAAAAATTCTACAGAGCACAAATTGTTTCATGGCCGAGCCCATCCACAGAGAGCATCATTCCTTTAAGGCCAAGCTCATTTTCCAGCAAGCCTTTTTCAAGCCAAAGTTCTTGTGCTCACATTCTTTATCATATGGCAACTTCATTAACCTCCACTCATTCCATCTCATGTGTTGAGAATCATTGGGTGTTTTGAGACAAAGTTTACACACACTATCTCTACTTCAATCTTGGGCATCTAGGCTAGCAAACTGGATGTCCGAGTTGCTTCAGTTTTGAAGCAGGAGCCCGTATAAAGAATCCTCGACGTGGATCCATTTCGACGAGCGAGACCGGAGAGCAAACTATATCGGGACAGCCGCGACAAACTAAGGACAGAAATTGAAGACCGAAGGACACGGATCGATCGGTACGATTTTAAGGATTTCCGAGACGGAGTTGGCGGATATAGCAGCATGAATTTCAGCGAGCCCAATGAGTTGGTGAGTAGATTTACATCTATGGGGGAAGTCGGGTGGATGGCGTATAGCACCCCCGCAACCTTATAAATAGTATTATGGTATTTAGATAGTTTAGTATTATTCAAGATATTGATATTTTTGAGATAGTTTGCATCTAGCATGATATTCAATTGCATGTAGTTAAATTATGGTTTGGTAAGTTAGTATGAAGGATTATGACGTTCTAGAGATGATTTAGATATAGCGATACGGTGAGCTAATATAAGAGAAACTATGTGTATTAGTAATGACGAGATCCGTATGCCGAATAACGGCCAGGTTAACTTTAGACTCGTACAGAATGATTATAATTACTTTACTTGCTTATGTTATACGTTTCCGTAATGCGAACACTCTGATAGAACACTGCACAATTACCAATGAGTATTATGCTGCACAAGCACGTACATATATGTTACACTATACCTCATTGATACTGCCATGTCACTGTAGAACTGTTATACTCCGTAATACGTATATAGATGTTGATATGAGTAGGTTATTACACCTTTAGAATACTTGCACAAATACTAATGATTGCTATGCTGCACGAGCACAGACGCGTATGTTACACCACACATCATTAGTAATGCCATGACACAGTAGAGTTGATATCCTTATACCTGTATGATTTATTTACGCATTCTTCCATTAATTCATATTGCGTATTTGCAAGTATCAGTGTTATAGATATTATAGTTACTTCTTATGGATTTTCTGGATATTTATTCCTGATGATATATATCAGTGGTATGGGACGCTGTTATATAAGTATATATATAATATATCATCAGAATGATCTATGTAAGTATTCTCATTCTTTACTTGATATTTCTGGATATGATAAGTTGGCCTCCACCATGAGCTTTATGTTTCCTGAGTATTTATTCCGAATCGAGTGGGGGGGCTATACGGTTTCGGACTTGTTATTATCCATACTTAGTGGGAGAGTTATACAGTCGAAAACATGGTGGACCCGGTTCGAGACCGAGGGGCAGGAAAGCCGCATTATAGGCAGGGAGCCTAGAAAGGATACTCGATACCGGAGATAGAGGCGAGCACGAAAGATATCCAGGGGATACTGGCCGGGGTTAAATTGGGCATGGTGGATATCCAGGGGATACCAACCGGGTCCAGGGATATCGGGTGGCGATCATCTGTTGAGATGGTGTCGACGGTATCTGCATTTACGTGTCAGTGATGGACACGAGAGATTTTTGATTTCGGGTGTCGATGCTGGACATCCATATATATTGATATGATTAATATCATGAGGTACACAATTAGATTACAGTTATTGTAGCCGACCAGGACTGATCCGGGTGACAATTGTTGGGTTCCTATCGACGGCAGCAAGATTTCGGGAGGCATCGTCCATGCCATTTTCAAATTTTTGTCGTTTCAAGGAACTCTAAACTAGAATCGTTAACTAGAAATTAATACGGAAACAAAAGTAAACCTTTTTATTTCTAAGTGAAATAGAAATACAACCTTTGTAGATCGATCCTTCACTTCTAAAGCTCCTTGTAGTAGTCCCTTCGCTGCTATCGTCGAACTCCCGGACTCTTGCATGGCTTCTCGAGATTAAAAGGGCGATCTTTCTTGAAGTCTTCGAGGCCGAAGATGATCTACGTCGAGGGATACTAACTCAAGCTACTACTTCACTAATTAAAGGATTAGTGAAGCAAACACCCTATACTAAAGTGCTAATTTAGTAGAGGATGAGAAAATAGGAAGTGGGCTCACTTTAGAATTATTATTCTCACAATACTTTCTCACTTTTTCAAACCCTAGAATGCTTTTTCTTGTGGAGGAAGAAGATGAGGAAAGAAAAAGAGAATGAAAATAATCATCAAGTGAGAGAGTAAACCATGGGTGAGTGAGTATCATATACTAACTCATGTAGAGACATAACTATGGCTAATTGTGATGGTTAGGTTACTAAACATCTTAAGTAAAACAAAACCAATGGACTTAGTCAATGCATCCACAAGCTTCTACTAGCTTCATGCATTAAACTAATATTCCACTAATTTTGTATTTACTTTAAATATTAAAACCCAATATCAAAAATGGCATGGTGTAAGTCTCATACACCCATGTATGTTATATCAACAACCATGATACAAAAAGAGAACACAATTTAATATATATCATATATATATTAAGTGTACACAAGTGAGAAAAAATGCTTAAGTGAGCAAATATTAGTTAATGTAAATTAGTATATCAAATATACAATTATACACCAAATTATCAAATCAACACTTGACTTAATAATCCGGCTATATCACATATAACCGACTAACATCCATTGTATCGACTTATTGAATCAAACCTTGATTCGATAACCCGGCTATATCTCATATAACCGACCGATACAAAAAGTCACGAGAATAGAATACGGTATCACAAACACGCATTATTCTCGGTCCCACACATATCATATATGTGCTCCTATTTCGTTTTACCTGAGCCAGTAAAACCTCTATATAGGACTCTAAAGACTCGTCAATACGCCGGCAATAGGTAATGATCACATCAAGCACCCACAAGCCGTCAGCGGTACTAGATGGACGTAACGGCTACCCGGGTATTGAGCGATCAGAAGATCAGCAAGCAAGCCCGCTCCAACTCCTGCAAAAGCCTGACGGTAACACTTGCCGTACAGTCTGGTCTCCTCGTCTGATATGTCGCATATCAAGTCTAGGGGTGGTAAACGTCAGACCCCAATAACCGATAAGTCATGCCGATGTGAGGCTCATAACGGGTCGAGAAACTACTGGTAACTCTTACCAGTAAATCTCTAAACCAGCCCTGGCCAGGGACTTCCCTGTTTTGGCCAATCGAGTACAGCGCAACATCAACTCCCAATACCGGGAGAGACGAAACCCCTCCTATCGCTCGTTGCCTCCATGTGCCTTGGGACTGTACCCAAAAACTACCATTTTGCATACCCTCTTGGACGTGGTAAGGTGGAAATCAAAGCACGGTGGGAATCACACAAGACTCTATGACGATCTCGGGTCTACAGAATAACCTGTACAAGTGTCACCAGAGAACTGCCATCTGACGTGAGGTATGATACCACCTAGGAGTTCTCGGCAAGTCCGTCCAGTATACCCAGTCTCCACTGAGCACCTGTATACCATCTCTGATGTCAAACACCAATGGATATGGGATCATCCATCGCCTATCTCATGGGTCAAGAAGCGTACACGCTAGTCTACTCTTGTATATCGATGCCCCGTCTCGATACACCTACGACTAGGGACATTAAAGGATAAACTTATAGACTACCATGGCCCCACTAGTATGATCTGCATCATAATCCTGGTAGTCAAGTACACATCCTAAGGGCTTTACCAACATGTAACCAAAAGACAGTATCAAGAGACAAGTATACATGTTAAGATAAAGAGCAACCAGATAGCGTACTATCATATCGAGCAAGAAAGTCCACTCTATATATGTCCAAGCATCCAATATAATATACATCATATGTACAATATGTAGGGTTCCTAGGCACCCTAATGAGGTCTCACAAGGCATCAACCATGCCAATTTCAAATTTTGCGGTGCCGAGAAACTCTAGAGTACGGATCGTTGGCTAGAATTCTAGGCGAAAAGTAAACTAGTTAACACTTAACTATAAGAATACGGAAATACAACCTTTGTAGATCCGGTGCTCCACCTCCACGGCTCCGCAATGAAGTCCTCTCCGCTGTCCAAATCGAACCATGACTCTCACGGTGGTTTCATCGGAGAAAAGACCGGGCTAGGTCGTCGACAACGTGCCGAAGATGATCTACGTCGAAGCATCACTAGATCAAGCTCCACCTTCACCAAGCCATGAAAACTTGTGAAGGAAACACACTCTACTACTTGGCAAGAGGTAGAGGATGAAGAAATAGGAAGTGGGTAGACTTTAGAATTGGATTTCTCACTTTATTTCATCAATCACCATTGATGAAGAAAGGTTTTCTTCATGGAAGAAGATGAGGAAGAAGAAGAGGAAGTTATGATAAGTTAATTTAAAATCAAAAGTAAATCAATACTTATCATAATAATAACCATGGTCAAGTGTAGAGAGTTAATCATGATTGAATGGAATGGTTAGGGTTAAGCATGAGACAAAATGCTCACTTGGTCAAAGTCTTCATGAAGCTTCAACCAGCTTCCAAAGAAAGCCACCATTTTGCATTATGCTTATCATTTTCCAATATGAATAAACAAATAAATAAATAGATATGAAAATGAAAACCCTAACCATTACATAACCATGGTTTAAACTTTACACAAAACACAAGTTAGCATGCATCATCAAACATGATACATACAAGTGCACAAAAAATATACACATATACAATGTGCACAAACCAAGTGAGAAAATCCATTTAAAGTGAACAAATACTAGTTAATGCAAAGTAATATATCAAATATATAATTATGCATTAAATCATTAAATCAACACTTGATTCAATGATCCGGTCATGTCGCACACAACCGACTAGTATACAATGTATCGGCTTATCGAATCAATCCTTGATTCGATAACTAGGTTATATCGCATACAACCATTCGACACATTCATCGCGAGAATAGAATACGGTATCACATACACGCATTATTCTCGGTCCCGCACATATCTCATATGCGCTCCTATTTCGTTTCGCTTGAGCCAGGAAACCTCTGTGTAAGACTCTAAAGACTCGTCAATACGCCGGCAGCAGATGATGATCATATCAAACACCCACAAGCCGCAAGCGGTCTGCTAAACGTAACGGCCACCCGGGTATTGAGCGATCTGAAGATCGACGAGCAAGCCCGCTCACACTCCAGTGAATCTAACCAGTAAGACTACCGTACAGTCCGGTCTGATCGTCTGATATGTCGCATATCTTGCCTAGGGTGGTAAACGTCAGACCCCAATAGCTCGATAAGTCGTGTCGATATGAGGTCTATAACAGTTCGAGAAACTACTGGTAACACTTACCAGTAAATCTCAGCAACCCTGGCCAGGGATTTCCGGTTATAGCCAATCGAACACAGCGCAACATCAACCCCCTATACCGGGAGAGACGAATCCCCTCCTATCGCTCATTGCCTCCATGTGACTCGGGACTGTACCCAAAAACTACCGTTTTGCACACCCTCTTGGACGTGGTAAGATGGAAATCAAAGCACAGTGGGAACCACACAAGACTCTATGACGATCTCGGGTCAACAGACTACTCTGTACCAGTGTTACCAGAGAACTGCCATCTGACGTGAGGTATAATACCATCTGGGAGTTCTCGGCGAGTCCGTCCAGTGTACCCAGTCTCCACTGAGCACCCGTATATCATCTCTGATGTCAAACACCAATGGATATGGGATCATCCATCGCCCATCTGTATGGGTCGAGAAGGTACACGCTAGTCTACTCTGGTATATCGATGCTCCGTCTCGATACACCCACGACTAGGGACTTTGAAGGATGTACTTATAGACTACCATGTCCCCACTAGTATGATCCGCATCATAGTCCAGGTAGTCAAGTACACATCCTAAGGGCTTTACCAACATGTAACAGAGAGACAATCAGTGAACACGTTAAGGTAAAGATCAACCAGATAGCATACTATCATGTCGAGCAAGAAAGTCCTCCCTATATATGTCCCAGCATCCACTACAATATACATCCTATGTATAGTAATGGCCTCTAGGGCATACATATAACTAACACAATACTGGCCTCTAGGGCATACATACAACTAACAATCTCCCACTTGCACTAGGGCCAGCTGCTGTAGTATCGCATACCAAGCTTCCCGAAGAGTCTCTCGAACTGTATCTGGGGAGTGGCCTTCGTGAGTGGATCCGCTGTGTTGTTCTTCATGTCAACTCTCCTGACCTCGATCTACCGGCGATCAACTATCTCCCGGATCAGGTGATACCGCCTCAGAATATGCCTGGATCGCTGATGGGATCTGGGTTCCTTGGCCAAAGCCACCGCTCCATTGTTATCACAATACAAAAGTATTAGATCCTTAATGGATGGAACCACTCCAAGTTCAGTTATGAACTTCTTGATCCAGACAGCCTCTTTGGCAGCATCATTGGCAGCGATGTATTCAGCCTCCATCGTCGAGTCTGCCACGGTTTCCTGCTTGGAACTCTTCCAGCATACCGCCCTTCCGTAGAGGGTAAAGACAAATCCCGAGTGCGACTTAGAGTCGTCCTTATCACTCTGGAAGCTCGAATCGGTAAAGGACTCCACTTGGAGTTCTCTGTTACCATACACCAAGAGCATCTCTTTAGTCCTTCGTAAGTACTTAAGAATGCTCTTCACAACTGTCCAGTGACTCTCTCCAGGATCTGCTTGATACCTACACACTACACTTAGTGAGTGTGCTACATCGGGTCTGGTACATAGCATCGCGTACATGATAGAGCCTACTGCCGAAGTATAGGGTATCCCTTGCATGCGAGCTCTCTCCAAATCAGTCTTGGGAGACATCTCTTTGGAGAGAGTGAGTCTAGAGATCGTGGGTAAAAACCCATGCTTGGATTCTTCCATACTAAACCTCTTTAGTATGGTGTCAATGTACCTGGATTGGGACAATCCCAGTAACCATTTAAATCTATCTCTATAGATATTAATCCCCAAGATGTAGGAGGCATCCCCTAGATCTTTCATTGAGAATCTTTATGATAAGAAGAGTTTGACCGATTGCAGCATAGGAATGTCATTTCCTATCAAGAGTATGTCGACCACGTTCAATACGAAAAAGACAACCTTACTCTCTGCCAGCTTCTTGTATATACAAGGTTCATCTACGTTTTTGAAAAAATCAAATTCTTTGATAACGACATCAAAGCAGATGTTCCAACTCCGCGATGCTTGCTTTAATCCATAAATGGATTTAAGCAGCTTGCATACCTTCCCGCTGCTCCCACTAGCTACGAAGCCCTTTGGCTAAGTCATGTACACGCTCTCTTCTAAATCACCATTTAGAAAGGTGGTCTTAACATCCATTTGCCAGATTTCGTAGTCAAGATATGCAGCGATGGCAAGCATGATCTGGATGGATTTAAGCATAGCCACTGGAGAAAAGGTTTCGTCATAATCGACACCTGGTCATTGACGAAAACCCTTTGTAACAAGTCTAGCTTTGAAAGTCTCCACTTTCCCATCTACACCAAGTTTTTTCTTGAAGATCCACTTTCTCCCAATGGGTTTTACCCCTTCAGGAGCATCTTCCAAAGTCCATAATTTGTTGGTGTACATGGATTCCATCTCGGACCGCATTGCATCCAGCCATTTCACCGAGTCACCACTCGTGATGGCCTGCTCGAAGCTAGTTGGGTCATCATCCTCCATGATGCAATCCTCTCTCCCACCATCCATAAGAAAACCGTAGTATCTCTCAGGTGGGTGAGGAACCCTACTAGATCGGCGGAGTGGCTGAGGTTCATTGGGAACTACCGAATCCTCTGGTTCCACCAAATCTTCAGTTGCAGTTTGTGCTGCTGGATATTCTTCCAGCTCTACCTCTTTGCCACTAATTTCTTTTACAAGAAATTCCTTTTCTAAAAAGGTGGCATATTGAGTAACAAACACTTTTTATTCCTCAGCGTGGTAGAAAATATATCCTTGTGAATTTTTTAGATATCCCACAAACTTGCAAAGAACTGATCGTGCCTCGAGTTCGTCCGGATTTTGCCTTTTGACATAGGCCGGACAACCCCATATCTTAACTCGTTTAAAATATGGTCTCTTCCCACTCCATATCTTATATGGTGTGGTAGGCACTGATTTATATGGAACTTGATTCAATAGGTATGCAGCTGTCATAAGCGCATAGCCCCAGAATAAAATAGGTAACTCAGCTGTGCTCATCATAGAGCGCACCATATCTAATAGGGTGCGGTTCCTCCATTCCGATACACCGTTGTGCTGTGGTGTATATGGAGGAGTTAGCTGAGAGTGAATCCCATTCTCTGTAAGGAAGTCCAGGAATTCATTGCTCAAGTATTCACCTCCTCAATCTGATCGAAGAATTTTAATACTTTTCCCGGTTTGGTTCTCGACTTCTTGTTTATATTCTCTAAATTTCTCAAAAGCTTCAGACTTGTGTTTAATCAAGAACACATGTCCGTATCTTGAGAGATCGTCAGTGAATGTAATGAAGTACGAAGAACCATCCCTGGCATGTGTAGACATGGGACCGCATACATCACTATGTACCAGTCCCAAGAGTTCCGTATCTCTTTCTCCGTGTCCTCTAAATGGAGTTTTGATCATCTTGCCTTTGACACATGACTGGCAAGTGTCATAAGATGAGAATTCGAACGGATTCAAATATCCATCCTTATGCAACTTAGCTAGTTGTGTCGCATTGATATGACCAAGTCTACAATACCACAAGAAGGAATCGTTCATTTCTGAACTATTCCTCTTGTGTGTGTTTGTTATGCTCAGAACTGTTGATTGATTTAGAACATAAATGCCATTGCACAACGTGCCTGATCCAACCAACTTTTGGTTCAGGAAGATGTTCATAACATTATCCTGTAATACAAAACTATATCCCTCTTTACTTAATAAAGAAACTGATATAATATTGCATATCAGGTTCGGCATGTAATAGCATTCGTTCAGAATCAATGTATTACAAGTTGGTAATACAAGGTGATATTCCCCGACGGATTTAGCTGCAACAATTGCACCATTTCCAACCCTTATGTCTTTATCACCTTCTCCAAGTTCTCTACCTTTTCTAAGCCCATGTAACAGATTACATATATGGGATCCTGACCCGGTATCTAATACCCAGGAAGTAGAGGAAATGGAGAAACAGTTCTCTGTAACGAACACACCCGAAGAAAATGCATCAATATGTTCTTTCTTCATTCGGGTGGCATGGGAATCCTGGTATTCCTCTATATTATGTTTAGTCTTATAACTTTTACAAGAAAGAACGGAACCAACGTTCCCCAGCACAGTATAACATGCGGGTTCGGTCAATACATCCATATTATTATCTTCATTAAGGCATGATATGGTCGCTACCTGGAGAGAGAGAGAAGAAAACACTTTAGCGTATGCTCTTGCAAGATCAGATTGGTTATTATTTTATCTAATCAGGATGGCTCTGTTTGATCTCAAAAATATCTATAACCGCAATCAAGAACGGCGTCGCTTTGCAGCTAGCCGGTGAGTACGGATCGGTCCACAGGGATGTTGTGAATTTCCTAATCGCTCTTACGAGTTAATTCCAAACGGTGTGAATAGATTAATTAATCTAAAAACTAAATTAATCTAGGGCAATTGAATTAAAAACCTAACTATCTAACTAGGGCAAGGAATTAAATTTAATCTAGGGCAGAGAATGAAAAATTACCTAGGGCAAGAATTGAAATTGCCTACTTACTTTACAGATGGCTCTCTCCAAACATCAACACAAGAGTTGTCAGATCTGAATTTCTGAAATGAAAAGAGGTATCGATGCTCTCCAAAAGAAATCTAAATTTTATTTATAAAAAGAGGAATAGGGAGACATAGTCGTTACAATGATTTAGAGTTTCTATTTATAGAGGATAGGAAACCCTAGGTTACAATTGATTCGCACGTCTACATTTACCAAAATATCCTTAGGAAGACCTAGTCAAAGTAGACTCCAAGCTTTGGTAAAATTTTATGTCTCTGTCTCTTTAAAAGGAAGTATTAGGCCTTGAAATTTCCTTTTTTGGCGCTTCTGTCTTTGGGCTTCCTTATTATTTGGTTCTTTTATTAAAAATAGCTTCTATGTTTCTTCTAGATCTCCAGTGAATAATTGCGGTGGAATTTTAACTGTTCGCTTTGTAACCTTGGACCTTGCATTGCCTTGTACTTTGTGAATTTTATCTTTGATGTAGGCTTGATCAAGAGTCTTCTGTTTGTTGGTCAAAGTCCACTTTTGCATCGTCTTTTCATCATTTTCACTGTTTTCTGTCCAAGAACCTGTAACCTGTAATATGTAGCAGACATGTGTCAAAAGCACCTGTTTATTTATAAAATGAATAAGAATGGGGAATATAATAATACAATATTATGGTGTGAACAAATACCCCCAAACTTATCTTTTGCTCGTCCTCGAGCAAACTTATTTTTTATTCTCTACAAAAACCTAACCGCACTTTCGCAGAGAAACGCGATTGCACTGAGCTCGTGCAACAAGCCGTTAAACCTCTAGGTGTCCCTAGCAGGAGGAGTGTTGTCTCCTGAGGGTTTTCAGCGGATACTACCCACAAAATCCTATCAATCTGGCTTTTCGACTTTAATTCTCCAATTAGGTTTTATAACAAGGAATTCTATTATCGTTGACTCGTAAATTATCCACCCATATTCTTCACACTTCCTCATCATTTAACTTAAGATTATATATGTTCTATAGACTTACTTAGCTTTCGGCATCTCTTAAGTTTTCCTTCTAGGGTTCCATCTCCACTTAGGAATTTTTATCAACTCTACTAAAGATACAAGTTCTATTCTTCACTCCTTTCTCTTATCTAAACTCCAATCACATATTGCCACGTGTGTGTATAAATCATCCCTACACTTGGAAATTCAAATCAAGCAATCATACCCTTGTCCGTTGTCCAAAGTACTTATTAGTAGGTGAATTTTTAATTGAATTTTTCTTACATATCCTTCATGCGATAGTTAATACTTCTTGAGGTACCAACGACCGATTACAAAATGCGTTTGCACTTTAAAGCGTAATTCCTAGTCTTGCAACACCCAAGGCTTTAGCAGTGACTTCCAAACCAGTTGGTCTAAGGCACTAGGTGATGAAGCACCCTCGCTAAATATTTTCCTATTTTTGCAGCCTTAAGTAATCAGAAAAACCAGTGTTCATTTTTTTCACTTTTCACTTGTATTATTTTTTTTTCTTCATACTAAGAACATTAGACAAGAGCATTTCAAGGTCTCCTCTATTATTCCAAGTTTCAAGGTGCGTATTTATGCAAATTGTAGGGTATACATTTTCAGAATCTTGACTTAAGCTAGGAATTATTTTTCAAACTCATATTCTCATAAAGATATCAATACTTTTCCTTCGTTTTAACTTAGCCCAAGAAGTGAACTCAAAATTTGCCTATTTCTAAATAAACAACAAAGGCATACACTTTCTACCGTTAAACTCTAAAGAAGGTTATTTTTAGGGTTTTTAATTTACTAAGTCTAAGATCTAGTTGTTCCTAACCAGTTAACTTATCTGTCAAACTCAAGTCAAATACGGCCAAAATTGAATACATTAATTTTTATAATTTTTCAATTTTTATGGGTTTTAAAATAAGTATGCAAATGCAAAAATATACACATGAATGCGAAGGAAGAAGACGTACCGAGCATACCCCCAAACTTAAACTGGACAGTGTCCTCACTGTCATGCCACACCAAGAGGGTCAAAATGTCGGCACTCCTCTGTTTATTTATAAAAAATATAATTTTTTTTAATTTTTATTGTTTTGAATTTTTTTTATATATTTTTTATAGAAAAAGAAAACAAAAAATATATATACATATATACAACAAGGTCCTCCCCAAACTAAACAAGGCCTTACACAAGCCAAAGGTTAGCACCAACCATTCAAAAATCTTATCGTGGTAATGGTAGAGTTGGTGAAAGGAGAGAGTGGAAAGAATAGAAATGAGAAGCACACGAGACCGGATGGGAAGAAGAGTGGAATAAGGTCTCGGTGGAGGAGAAGAATGGCGGAAAAGAGAAAGAAGTGTAGTACGATCATGAGGGTGTAAATTGAGTGAATAAATTAGCACAATTTGTGATGACTGATGTGTTAAAAGCGATTGTGCCAATCTATCAACCCGTCGAGAAATGGGGTTAAATCCCTCAAGATTCGCAAGAAAACATGGGTACGCCGAACTTGGTATTGGAGATGAAAGCGTAACGGTCTCTTGTACGGTCGAAACGATAGGACAGACGAAAGGGAGTGAATTAGGGATATGCTCATTCTCACCGTAGTAAACTGTCTCGAATTTGAAAGATTCCTTCAATGGTTCGAAACGACTGTAAGCAACCGAGTCTGATGGTTCAACTAACTCATCTGAAAATTCAAAGGAATCAAACTCGGGCGGTGAGTCTTCAACATCGTCCGAAAAAGTGAAACACTCGTAAGTGTTATCGGCTGTGAGAATTGTGTCAGATTCAAAGGAAAAGTTTTCAAGCTCACAGTCTTCAAGCGTGGTCGGAACGATGGAAATGAGGGAGGGTGATATAACAGTTAAAGGTTCAGGAGGCTGAATTGGAAAATTCGACACATAACAAAAAAATGGTTCAACCTCAATATTATCCTCAAGACTCTTCTCAATACTATCCTCATAAGTCTCCTCAATAGTTAACTCATCCATGCCATTATCATCAAAATCAAGACGCATATGAAGTTCGGGAGAAGCATCTAATGACTCGGGATGATGAATTGGACATAAAATTTCAATCAAATCTACGGGTTCATCATCCAAAATATTCCCGGCGTCTATATCCTCAATCAAGTGAAAATCAATTTTTTCTGACACCTCGTCAAAAGCATGGATATTTATCGATTTAGGTTCTAGATTGGAGGTGTAAAGATCGAAAGGATTAAGTGTGGTTTCACTTGAAAGGGGTTCTTCACGATCTGGCAAATCAAGCACTACAAAATCACACAACTCGTTTTTATTTTCAACTTGTGAATCATTTGGGACAATCGATCGAATACCGGAGTTGTGGGCTTCAATGGGGTATCGGTAGGTTTGATTTGGAAAGGTGTAAAACTCACTCTCTCTTCTCAAATTCTCACTCTGTCCAACCGCCTCCTCATACATTGAAAAATTTGAAACTAGTGGGAAACTAGCTACAGGTTCACTAGGTTGTAGAAGGGCGGAGATGGATGCATCCACATTCCTCGTCATTTTGTTTGTTGCTAAGATATAAGCCTCCAACGACTGTTCCAAACTAGACATGGGTTGTGAAGGGGTTTCGGTAAAAGATTCGAAATTGTTTGGATAAGTGAAACTCCCAAATGGCTGTGTAGAAGCAGTGTCTAGTGAAGGTGGGAAAGTCGGGTAGGACTGGTAGGAAGTGGATGGTTGGACAGGCGTAGGATCAATATGTGGATAAAAAGGTGAATGGACTTGTTGATCCCTAGAACTGGATGTGCGGAGAGGGGTGAAAGATCAGCTACGGGACTGAGCAATGTGCTCAGCAATAGACATCGGCTTAGGAGTTACAACAGGACTCGAAAAAGTGGTGTCAACGTACGAAGGTGGTAAAGGTGGACATAGTTGATAAAAAGTGGGTTGCAACGTCGAACTGTTTCTCCTAGATACTTCTATTTGATCTTTCAAAGAAATTTTGGTCACGGAGGGATCTTCCTTAAATCGACCGAAACAATTGATGTACGAGGCAAAGTTAGGTTCGGGATATCAAAGTTCGGCAAGAGATTTAAGATGTGGGGTACCCATGATAGAAGAAAGAGAAGAGAAAGAAGGTAGGTGGTGCAAGGATTTCTTAGCGGCAAAAATTTTCAAGTTGTTAAAAAAATTTCCTTTTTCCTTTTTTTCTATATTTGGAAATTTTGCAAAAAGATTTTTTTGAAAAGAGACTTTGACACAAATGCGATCAACCACAAATGCACAATCAGACCTAGATCTAGGGTCACCTAGGTCAGCTAGACAGCTCCTAACTGTTCCAAAAGGCTAGAAATAGGACCTCCAACCGCCTCTTCACCGCCAATTGCGGCCAGGTAAGTGCCAGATAAGTGGGAGGCTCCTCGCTACAAGCAGCGGTCCTAATTAAGTAACCATTTGCCTTGATACACTTTCCTAGACACCGCAAAGTCAGGTTAGGATAAACGGCCAATGCCTATAACTAGTCCTATGTCCTATTGAGCTCGAAGTCCTTAGGGCTGAGTCTAGTATTTTTTAATTAAAAATTGGTCAATGCAAATGCTTTATGTGATTTCTGGGGTCCTGGGAAAGGTGATGAAATCCCCACCCAATCTGAATTGGTCAAAAGCCCCTTAAAGTCCGATTAAAGATATGCAAAACAGTAAATCACTTGCAATCAAAAATTTTTGTGTTATTGCAATTTGAGAAAAGATATGCAAAACAGAAAAGATTTCTTGCAATCAATTTTTATTTTAAACGCACGCAAACAATCCTGCACAAGATTTGTTATTTGGAAAGGAAAATATTTTTAAAGCGCACCAAATTCTGCAGGCATTTTTCAGAAGATATATAGAGATTTTTGCGGAGAAAGAACAGAGGACCTTACAGTGCAATTTTCGCAAGATGATGTGACGAGATCGCCGAGTTTTCGCGGCCCCAATGCGTTCCTACCGCGTTTTCGCGGTGGGATGTAAAGCACGCTTCTCGAGAAAAAAATTTGGATGACGCTGACACAAGACCGCCGCCCTTCCGCGGTCAAAATGGGGATTAGGCCGTGGTTTAGCGGCGGCGCAGGCGGCGCAAGTCCCAAGAAAAATTCTGTAGTTCTGGTTTTTAGACCCCCTTCTGTTCTGATCTTCTGATTTTTGTTTCGGTTTCTGGAAATTTCCAGATCCGTCTTTCGATTGTAGATCCTGCAAAATTCACACAAAAATACCTTTCCAAAAATAACAGATGATATATTTTTATATTTTTTGTGATTTTTCAGATTTTTATGATTTTTTTAATTTTATATTAACCCAAAATTGCAAAAAGGAAATAACACGCGATCCCTGGCAACGGCGCCATTTGATTGATCTCAAAAATATCTATAACCGCAATCAAGAACGGCGTCGCTTTGCAGCTAGCCGGTGAGTACGGGTCGGTCCACAGGGATGTTGTGAATTTCCTAATCGCTCTTACGAGTTAATTCCAAACAGTGTGAATGGATTAATTAAATCTAAAAACTAAATTAATCTAGGGCAATTGAATTAAAGATCTAACTATCTAACTAGGGCAAGGAATTAAATTTAATCTAGGACAGAGAATGAAAAATTACCTAGGGCAAGAATTGAAATTACCTACTTACTTTAAAGATGGCTCTCTCCAAACATCAACACAAGACTTGTCAGATCTGAATTTCTGAAATGAAAAGAGGCATCGATGCTCTCCAAAAGAAATCTAAATTTTATTTATAAAAAGAGGCATAGGGAGGCATAGCCTTTACAATGATTTAGAGTTCCTATTTATAGAGGATAGGAAACCTTAAGTTACAATTGATTCGCACGTCTACATTTACCAAAATATCCTTAGGAAGACCTAGTCAAAGTAGACTCCAAACTTTGGTAAAATTTTATGTCTCTGTCTCTTTAAAAGGAAGTATTGGGCTTTGAAATTTCCTTTGTTGGCTCTTCTGTCTTTGGGCTTCCTTATTATTTGGTTCTTTTATTTAAAATAGCTTCTATGTTTCTTCCAGATCTCCAGTGAATAATTGTGGTGGACTTTTAACTGTTCGCTTTGTAATCTTGGACCTTGCATTGCCTTGTACTTTGTGAATTTTATTTTTGATGTAGGCTTGATCAAGAGTCTTCTGTTTGTTGGTCAAAGTCCACTTTTGCATCGACTTTTCATCGTTTTCACTGTTTTCTGTCCAAGAACCTGTAACCTGTAATATGTAGCAGACATGCGTCAAAAGCACATGTTTATTTATAAAACGAATAAGAATAGGGAATATAATAATACAATTTTATGGTGTGAACAGGCTCCTACTGTTTTTATCAAATCTTCCTTCAAACCCTAAAAGGAAAGACTAGCCGGGATTAATTACACCCAACAATTTCGCCAATTTTTCATCCAGGCCAGTGTCAGTACTTTGAGGGAGCTTCCCCGTGTTTCGCACGGACCTAATTAAAATAAACCTCGTTTTCCCGGAGGCGTAACCCCGTTGACACCTTTCTAGACTCCTACTTGATCGACTAATTATCATGTGTAAAACTCTCCCAGGAGTAACAATTACTCGCAATGGGTATCGGGATCCAACTATCTCATAGAAGGTATACAATCTCATTGCAAATTTCAACACTTGAAATTCCCGATAATATTTTTCCCCTAACAACTCATGACCTTAACATAGTCAACAAATCATAAGCGCTAGCCAAGTTCAACCCGTCATTTCTTGATTGAATTAAACCCACCCGCACGACCCTTAACATAGTCAACAAAGTCGTACGACTACCCTAATCCAATCTGCATCATATGCATAAACAGATAAACACTAATTAGCTACCGCACACTACGCCTTAACATAGTCAACAAACGTAGCACGAATACTAAGTAGTATCTATCTGAAATGACGGAGGGCTACGTCAGGTTTTTCTGAAAACCTATTACGTAATGAACTTGATATCGTTGTAGAAACAAGTGAATTTTGAAAAGGAGTGTTTTTGAGGCTTTCATTAGTTTTGCTAAAGAGGTCATTCCCGGTGGAGGGATCTCGGCTCATTCCTCATCGAATAAGGTGCGGGATATATCATATATATCACTATGCAAAGCAAAACTCCAAAAGCAATCAAAAGAGAAACCGAGTGTTGTAGCATCTGCCAGTTTTGCTAAAAAGGTCATTCCCGATGAAGGGATCTCGGCTCTTTCCTTATCGAATAAGGTGCAGGATATATCATATATATCACAATACAAAGCAAAACTGTAGCTACCCTTTTTGAAAATTTGATTCTACAATATCTTTTAGGTTTCTTTTCTTTCATTAATCTCATTAATGAAGTCCCATCATTTTAAGTCGCATAAACATCACAGATAAATACGACGTACGATTATGCCATCCGCATTCGCCTCGATGTCCCGTCATGCACCGTTAGGTTAGGTAACTAATGGCAGAGCGGGACAGGGCTAGCGCGGGTGTAAAACATAAGTAATGTCTATATAATATATCATATATACTATATACAGTATCCATCTCAACATATTAAATGATCACATCACAGATATCGCAGCAGAAGAAATATATGAAATATTGGATATACTAGGAGGTCCGTGTTTTATTTTGAGCCTCTATAAAACACAGATTCCACGGTCGCGATGAATAGCCAAACCCACACCCATAAACCCCTACGAGAGCGGCAAGCAACCCTACCGATTCTAGAGTTAGAAGACCCGGACTCGACTCCTCGAGTTGGTCTCCCACTGAACTCTAGAACCCAGTTACTTGTACTCTCCTCCTTGGGTCTATCCTAATGCGGAAAAGTAAATAATATACATCAATGGTGACATCAATCTCAACCCGGAAGTGCCCCAATAAAAGAATATTACATACATTTTATTTTACACGAATGAAAATAAAAACTCTCATCTCACATAAAACCCCCGGCTATTCAAAACGCGACGATCCAATATCACATAAACAGCATCACAGAACATCACATGTCATGACATCACAGAGTAAAGCCTAAACGATGTTAAACATTCCAATCGAATCAACGAACACCCAAAATCACTCAAAAAGCTCAACACTTGAGCGTAGTTTAAAGTTATTCAGCACACGCCACAGTACCAATGGACCAGCCGTAGAAGGGCAAACCCAAGCCTCATTTGTGACGCCACTAACTACGGTAAACCCTAATGTTTAGTCGCAGTTCCGTGGTCACATCTCGAGTTGGGGTTTCATTCTTCTAGAGGGTCCATCGAATAACTTGCATGATCTTTGAAAACTTATTAACTACGAGAAAAATCCAACACTTGGAAAATTTCCCGGCAAGGGTTAAAGCGGGTATTTGACATCCGATTGAACTTTTTATTAACGTCTAAAGTATCCCAAAAACAGTTAAAATTACGAGTACGAAACACTCTGAGTTGCCTTTGCATTGAGTTAATCATCACATGAAAAAGTAGCAAAAATAAACAACACCTGAAACACCAAAACCCAGAGCAAAGACCAAGGAAAAAATTTGGGACCAATCCAACACTGCTAGGACGGCCTCCTCGGAATTTGTGGCCATGTGCTCGGCCAAAATCCGAGCACATGGTCCCAATTTTCTTCCATGTTCTTAGGTTTGCTCATAAATGATTCTACACTTGTTTGAAAAAATTTTGGAGCTCGTTTTAAAATCGACAGAAACATAGTTTTAGGGTTTCAAGTTTCGGAGTTCGTTTTGTATTCATAATCTAACATTATCCATATAATTTTCTAGCTAGGTTCTGATACCACTGTTGGGTTCCTATCGACGACAGCAAGGTTTGGGAGGCATCGTCCATGCCATTTTCAAATTTTTGCCGTTTCAAGGAACTCTAAACTAGAATCGTTAACTAGAAATTAATACGGAAACAAAAGTAAACCTTTTTACTTCTAAGTGAAATAGAAATATAACCTTTGTAGATCGGTCCTTCACTTCTAAAGCTCCTTGTAGTAGTCCCTTCGCTGCAATCGTCGAACTCCCGGACTCTTGCATGGCTTCTCAAGGTGAAAAGGGCGATCTTGCTTGAAGTCTTCGAGGCCGAATATGATCTACGTCGAAGGATACTAACTCAAGCTACCACTTCACTAACTAAAGGATTAGTGAAGAAAACACCATATACTAAAGTGCTAATCTAGTAGAGGATGAGGAAATAGGAAGTTGGCTGACTTTAGAATTATTTTTCTCACAATACTTTCTCACTTTTCAAACCCTAGAATGCCTTTTCTTTTGGAGGAAGAAGATGAAGAAAGAAAAAGAGAATGAAAATAATCATCAAGTGAAAGAGTAAACCATGGGTGAGTATCATATACTAACTCATGTAGAGACATAACCATGGCTAATTGTGATGGTTAGGTTACTAAATATCTTAGGTAAAACAAAACCAATGGACTTAGTCAATGCATCCACAAGCTTCTACTAGCTTCATGCATTAAACTAATATTCCACTAATTTTGTATTTACTTTAAATATTAAAACCCAATATCACAAATGGCATGGTGTAAGTCTCATACACCCATGTATGTTATATCAACAACCATGATACAAAAAGAGAACACAATTTAATATATATCATATATATATATATATATATATATTAAGTGTGTACAAGTGAGAAAAAATGCTTAAGTGAGCAAATGTTAGTTAATGTAAATTAGTATATCAAATATACAATTATACACCAAATTATCAAATGAACACTTGACTTAATAATCCGGCTATATCATATATAACCGACTAACATCCAATGTATCGACTTATCGAATCAACCCTTGATTCGATAACCCGGCTATATCTCATATAACCGACCGATACAAAAAGTCGCGAGAATAGAATACGGTATCACATACACGCATTATCCTCGGTCCCGCACATATCACAGATGTGCTCTTATTTCATTTTTCCTGAGCCAGTAAAACCTCTATATAGGACTCTAAAGACTCGTCAATACGCCGGCAGTAGGTGATGATCACATCAAGCACCCACAAGCCGTCAGCGGTACTAGCTGGACGTAACAGCTACCCGGGTATTGACCGATCAGAAGATCAGCAAGCAAGCCCGCTCCAACTCCTGCAAAAGCCTGACGGTAACACTTGCCGTACAGTCCGGTCTCCTTTTCTGATATGTCGCATATCAAGTCTAAGGGTGGTAAACGTCAGACCCTAATAACCGATAAGTGATGCCAATGTGTGGCTCATAATGGGTCAAGAAACTACTGGTAACACATACCAGTAAATCTCTAAACCAGCCCTGGTCAGGGACTTTCCTGTTATGGCCAATCGAGCATAGCGCAACATCAACTCCTAATACCGGGAAAGACGAAACCCCTCCTATCGCTCATTGCCTCCATGTGACTCGGGATTGTACTCAAAAACCACCGTTTTGCATGCCCTCTTGGACGTGGTAAGGTGAAAATCAAAGCACGGTGGGAATCACACAAGACTCTATGACGATCTCGGGTCTACAGAATTACCTGTATAAGTGTCACCAGAGAACCGCCATCTAACGTGAGGTATAATACCATCTGGGAGTTCTCGGCGAGTCCGTCCAGTGTACCCAGTCTCCACTGACCACCCGTATACCATCTCTGATATCAAACACCAATGGATATGGGATCATCCATCATCCATCTCATGGGTTGAGAAGCGTACACGCTAGTCTACTCTGGTATATCGATGCCCCGTCTCAATACACCTACGACTAGGGACATTAAAGGATGAACTTATAGACTACCATGGCCCCACTAGTATGATATGCATCATAATCCTAGTAGCCAAGTACACATCCTAAGGGCTTTACCAACTTGTAACCATAAGACAATATCAAGAGACAAGTATACATGTTAAGATAAAGAGCAACCAGATAGCATACTATCATATCGAGCAAGAAAGTCCTCTCTATATATGTCCAAGCATCCAATATAATATACATCATATGTACAATAATGGCCTCTAGGGCATACATACAACTAACAACAAAACCTGTATTTATTTATACGGGCATTCATATACATAAAATGGGTTTCAAAATCGAGCTATAGCCTCATTATTTTGACGTGTCTAAGATGACACTGAAATCTTTTAAATTGTAAACCTCTTAACACTATTCATTAAAATAGCAGGACGTATATCCTAAGTAAAGATACTTATTATATTTTATACTATCACGTCTGCTTTTATGCCGTGACATATCTATTCTGTGGCTATTTTAAAGAAGAGGTTTATATATATATATTTTTGGCTACATTGGACGTATATCTAGATATAGGTTAATTGCATTGGATATATTCTACTCGGGATTGCATGATAGTTAGTGTTGCATTATGATACATATGCATATCCTATAGTATATTGTACAGATTAGGATAGTACTATACTTATGACCTCGGTATCGTCGTGCATTTCGATTTCTACCTTTAGATGTACTTTTATTCACTAAGTTGGCAACTCATCCCCATTGTGCCACAGTTTCTTGCAGGTCTTACCATGTAGATTATCAGCGGCTTGGGCACTCGTTCTTTTCGGTGATTGATTGGTGTTCCCCGCCGAAACACGGAGACGAGACCGCGCGGGTCCGTCTTGCCTGAATTTCGGGGCAGATGCTAATTGGTGCTATCTGTCCACCTCTCCGAAGATGCCAAGTTGATTTATGACACAATGTATCGAAGGTTTAAACGGATACGGCCGATGTAGCAGACTTCGTCAGATCCCCCCTATTTGAGGGGTTTTTTATTGTGGGGACGCTCTTCCCTGCAGGCGCAAGCCCCTGCAGTTAATTACTCTACCGCATTGCGGTAACAACTTTCTCCTTCTCCAGATGGTCACTTCGTGTCGTATGTGTTTTTTTTGTTTTTGGTTGCCCGTGGATTGTATACGGAGACTAATTTATGTTTTCGCCCGTAGGGCGTGGATTAGTCCAAATCTGTATCTTCTTAGATTTGTGTTTGGGTGTTGGGTTTAAGGATACGTTAGTCTTATTTGGGACTAAGATCAACTTAAACATTTGTTAAGGATACGTTAGTATAATTTTAGACTAAGATCAACTTAACGGGATCGTTTAGATCCAACAAAATAGCATTCGGGCTCTATTGTTTAGTTTAGGGACATTGCGGTCGATAATTAGTTTAAGGACATTACGGTCCAATGTTAGTTTAAAGACATCGCAGTCGAGGTTATGGACATCATAGTCCGTGAGTTTAAAGACCTCACAGTCAAGGTTAAGGACATCATAGTCCATGGATTTTAAAGGACCCCACAATCCGTAGAATGTTTGGTTGTCGGGACCATTCACCTCTCTGAAGACGTTGAAGGATTACAACGATAAATATCACAGGAGTAAAGAGATGTACCCTCGAATCGATGTGAGTTGGTTGAAAGATCCGTAGTCCAATTTGGGGCTAAAATCTGTTAAAATATTTATGAGCAGATGGGCTCAATTAATATAAGTTGAGGACTTATGGCCAATATTGGGCTAAGTCCAATCAGGTTAAAATGTTTAACATTTTATTTGGGCTATTGAGCATTTGTTTGGGCTTGGCCCTTTTGACAATGCTGAGCATTGATTTGAATTTTGGCAGTATTTCTGTCTTTTAGTGCTGAGCACTCATAATAGCTCTGAGGCTTATTAAAGAACAATTTATGTTCTGTCAGCGCAACACGTGGCGCGCTAGGTGCTTTGCGCCAATCAAAAAGCGCAGTGCGCTTTTGCCAAGTAGCGCACATGTAAAGGACACGTGTCGCACTCAGCGCTAGGCGCCAGATGATGAGCGCATGATGCCAGTTTATAAGCGCTGAGCGCTAATCCCTGAGCGCATTGCGCTTTCAGTTTAATGGCGCGCACGTGAGTGACACATGGTGCGCTTGGCACTGAGCGCCAGCCCATGAGCGCAGTGCGCTATTTCAGAAGCGCAAAGCGCAAGTTGTTAATTGGCGTGTACGTGATTAACACGTGGCGCATTTGGCGCTGAGCGCCAGTTCAGAGAGCGCAGAAGCGCAGTCCAAGATTGCAAAGCGCGGTTCAAGAGCGCAAAGCGCATCTGATCAATTTTATGATCTGAAAAAACAAATTTATGTTCTTTTAAAAGAGACTTTGTCTCAAGATCTAAGAACAACAGTTCTTATTTTTGCAGGAGATATTTCCAATCTCTCATATTGATGAAAGGCTTTGCCTTTATAAATCCATGATCTGTGAGAAGAATTATGATGAGATCTTTTGATCTCTTTTGTGAAAGACTTTTTGTCTTGTAGATCTATGATCTTTTTAAAGAACTGAATTCTTATTTTTGAGATGATTTCATCTCTATGTTCATCATCATCATCATTTTTATCTTGAAGAAAGATCTTCTTGCAAGAACTTGTTCTTGATCTTTGAGTTTCTCAAAGTTTATGGGGGGGTTTCTCTCTCTCTTTTTGTGTCTCTGAGACTTGAAGTCTAGGGGCCTTTATATAGAGCAAGCTAATTTGTTGAATCAGTTAAAGAGATCTTTCTCTGATTGATTTGGGGATGTTTCCCCACCATTGGATTTTTGATCCTTGGGCTTCTGTTTTACAGAAGGCAATCTTCTTGTTTTTTTAACAAGATTGGAAAATCTTTCCATAACAGAATTTAATTTTGATTAATTAATGATTTATCATTATTATTAGATCTTTTGATCTAACGGTGGGGAGTTTTTAATTCCAGTGCTAGCGCACCCATGCTTTACACGTGGTGCGCTGCTTAAAAAGCAGCGCACATTGCGCTAGCACACTCGTGTTTGACACACGGTGCGCTGCTCTGAGCGCAGCGCACCTTGCGCTAGCGCACCCGTGTTTGACATGTGGTGCGCTGCTCGGAGCGCAGCGCACCCAGTGCCAGTGCATCCGTGCCTTACACGTGGTGCGCAGCGTACTTGGCGCTGCATCTGAAGCGTTGCTTCATTTCAAAATTTGAATTTTTGAACAGAGCTTTGCTCTGATTGGGGGAAACAATTGGTAAGTGTGTTACTATTGTATCATACTTACACTTGATTATTCATATATTCTTGTATCTAGTGAAAACTCCATCAACTTAGAAAGGGTATATTGTGGACTTAGAAGCGAGACTTAGAGTTGTGTCTTGTGTTATCGCACTCATGGGAGTCGACCATTTTATATCGTTGCTTTTGTTTCGCTTTCTTTCTTCTCCATTATGCGTCGTATATTTTTGCTTGGTTGCTCCACAGTTTGGGCGTGGAAGCTAGCTCCCGTTGGGATGCTATTTATATTATTATGTTGTATCGGGTTATACAAAAAAAAAATGCAAAGGAGGTGCTGTCGAATTTCAAAACGCCATAGATGCTTTTCAAACATACTTAATTAAATTTATATGCTATTTAAACTGATTCCATATGATGACTGTTTTAAACTTCACCTCCAATATTTTCAAAAAGGGTTTAGATTCTGGGTTTCGGCTTACTTGAACCGCGTCGATGTCTTTAGATGTCACGTGATTTAAGTGCCGGTCACGTGCCATATTTGGGTCGTGACACTATATTGTATATAGAATGGTTCATATCTTAACGATGTTAAGGTATATGGAGTTGTCCGGCTTATGCTTAAAACCAGACTCTGGACATACTTAAGGCACGTTTCAGTAATGGCAGTTTGTGGGCTATCCCGGGCTATGACGAGGGTTAACTTTCTACCATCTGGAAGATCAATAGTGATATTGTTTCTTGACTCACCACAGTTTTAGTAAAATGGGCTTTTTCAGAAAACAGTAGTGAGAGTATGGTAGAACTGGAAGTAATTCCAGAATCACAAACGATTACTAAAAATTTAATAGAACTTAAAGATTCAATCGGGTTTGACATTCCATTAGCCACTCCGCAGATATGGTAGGTAACCTCAAGCACCCGTGAGGTATTTCGGTATCCTCAAAAACGGTGACAGGGAGGTTCTTGTTTACCCAGACTTGCCATTACTGTTGTTCTAGACTATGATACCAGCAGGAGGATGAGTATAGTGTTGGCTATAGTGCCCTCAAGTCAATTATCGGATCACATGTACGTGATTGCAATGATTGAGGAAGGACATATACTAGTAAAACAGTCTTACTCGAGATGATAGTATGCTATCTGGTTTGTCTTTATCATCATGTACATGCTTCAGGTGACATTACAGTTCACTATTATATGTTGATAGAGCCCATATTCTTGCTTGACTACAAGCAGTATGACAACAATCATATACGTGAGAGTTGGGTGGTCTATAAGCACATCCTTAAAGTGTCCCTAGTCGTGGGAGTTTTGAGACTGGCCATCGATACTCCAAGAGTAGACTAGTGTATACGGATCGAGACCCCGACGAGGGGCGGTGGCCGGTCTCATAAGCCATTGGTGTTAGTTGGTTCACCTAAGATGTATACAGGTGCTCTTTGGGTTATGGGTACACCGGACGGACTCGCCGGGAACATGCTAGTTGGTATTATACCTATTGTCAGATAGTAGTTCCCAGGTGATATGTGTACAGGTTAGTCTATCGACCTGAGATTGTCATTTGTCTCGAGTGAGTTCCCACTGTGCTTTGATTACTACCCTACCACAGCTCAAAGGAGTCGTGCAAACAGGTTTTGTTGGATATATGTATGCCCTAGAAGCCATTATATGATAGTGTATGTACCGGTATATGTGTGTGTGTGTGTGTGTGTGTGTGTGTGTGTGTGTGTGTATTCAGGGTAAATTCTTGCTCGACATGATAGTTTGCTATCTGGTTGAACTTTAACTTGACATATTCATTTGATCATGCTTTCACTCATTTGGTACAAGTTGATATAGCCCTTAGGATATGCTTGATTTTTGAGACTATGATACGGATCATACTAGTGGGACATATGTAGTTTATGAGCATATCATTAAAATGTTCCTAGTCGTGGGTGTATCGAGACTGGGCATCGATATCACCAGAGTACACTAGCGTATACGTTACCTATCACATATGATGGGCGATGGATGATCCCATATCCATTGGTGTGGTGACACCAAAGATCGTATACGGGTGCTCAGTGAGACTGGGTACACTAAACGGACTTGCCGAGAACTCCTATATGGTATTATATCTATCGTCGGATAGCAGTTCTCAGGTGACACTGGTATAGGTTAGTCTGTAGACCCGAGATCGTGCTGGAGCTTTCAGGTAGAGTTGTGACAGATGATAGCTAGTCTATCTCGAGTTGATAGATGAAGGTGATTCGTCAGATTTGATGCGCCGACGCAAGCCCAGTTGAGTTGAAGATTTCCAGTGTGAAGAGTCTTACTCAGATCTAGAGTAGACTGATCCAGAGATGACCGTTGATGTATCATCTTTCCTGGAGGATTGAGGCATTGTTTAGCATGCGGACGAAGGATATTCACATGTCGCCTAGGCGAAGCTAAAAAGTTCGAGCGAGTGTCAGAAACCCATTTTTCCCAAGTTTAAAGTGTTCGGAGGAACATGCAAGTGATTCTGTGGACCCTCTAGAAGAATGAAACCCTAACTCGATATGATGACCATGGAACTGCTTTTGAACCTTAGGGTTTGCGGCAGTTTAGCGGTGCCATCAGTGAGGCTTGGGTTTACCCTTCTACGGTTGGTCCAGAGGTACTGCGGTGTGTACCAGATATTTTTAGACTGTGCTCAGGTGTTCAGCTTTCGGGAAATTTTGGGACCTCGATGACTCGATCGAAAAGTTTTGACGTCGTCCAGATATCATGTGATAAGAGATCAGCAAGCTGACCAGCTTCGGATAGAGGACCTCACCCAGATGCGTTGTGAGTTGATCAAGAACGGACGAGTATAGAGTATTTCTCCGATGGTTAGGACAAGCTCCCGAGAGCGTGTTCGGCTAGATATCTTCTACAGAGTGATGAAGATATCGAGTTCATGATTTTGAGTCCGTGCGGGAGACTCCGGATTGACTGTAGCCGAGGACCATTGCAGTACGTAGATAGCACGATGTGATGTCGAAGTGGACGATGATACAGACGAGTGGAGCCAGAGGTTCATGCGAGATGCTGACGAGCTGTTGCTACTCCCCATTGAGATTAGAGATCCGATATGTATACAGAGGCGTTGAGACACGGCCCGTTCTCGAGGAAATGCTGTGCTGAAAACGAAGATGTCCAGAAAACGAGAAAGGATTATGCAAGAGTACCAGCCTCCGTATAGTTCGGCATAGACGAGATCGGAAGAGACCCTGAGCAGGTGCCTTCCAAGATACTGCTGCGATGAGATTTGCACCAGAATCAGTTGGGTCACTTATATTTAGAGGACCAGAGGCCGACGCTAGTGACGTACTGCTTTATGAGTGATCATACAAATTGGCCGAGAGATGACCAGAGAAATGCCAGAGAGGAATCGTTTCCGTTAGCACACCTGACCGGGCCGACGAGCCGATGGATTGCGAGATTGGTGAATCTACAGAGAAATGAGGACCCAGAGACAGAGGATGCCAGGCATTGAGCAGGAGGCAAGCGGATATTCTTGTTCTGCCGGTTTTAGACGCACCGGTTTATTTTTCGACATTATAGGAGGTGTACCTCAATGTCATTTGTTGCGATTTGCATTTGTGATCCGAGTATCACACTTATATCGCTTGGATTTGAGTTTTGATGATTGAGTTTCATGATATGATTTTCGTGCACCATGGCTGCACCTGCTGGGTATTTACATGTTTGGGCATAGTTATTGCGCTGGATATATATTTTATACACCGTTGTGTTGATTTGCGATTTATGCATGCCTATTGCATTTGATATCGATTTTGTACCTTCGTAGCATGTATTTATGATTTCGTGGATTTCATATGGATGATGTGATTTTTGCACTCGGTATAGTTTACATGTGCTTGCAGTGCATTGATACGGATTTGTGCACATAGTTGCACATGTTTTTTATTTATACACCTTGGTACACTCGGTGTCGTTTTTATACGCATTTGAGTTATTAATGTGATTTTCATGCCTTGGTTGCACCGTACTTGTGTTTCTGTAACATTTCAAAAAAATAAAATATTATTTTTGGGAATTTTTATAATTTAATATTAAATTTTAATGAATATTTTAATATTTCGGTATAATTAAATACCGATAAATGGGGAAATTTTGGAAAAATTATGGAAAATTCTAAAATAGGGTATTTTATGAAATTATGCCATTTTTTTAAGTTTTTATGATTATTTTGACACTAATTTAGTGCTAATCGCGATTAAAAATCGCTAATCGGTTATTAGCAATTTTGTGCAAAATATGCACATATCTTTTTTTCTACACTTGTGCATTTTCTATCATGTTTCTTTTGGGGTTACTATTTGAGTGAGAAGGATTTTGAAGAGAAAAAGAAAAGAAAAGAAAAGAAAAAGGATTATAATATTGGGTATGGGCAAGTGAGAGAATGAGAGGGTGATGTGTGTTGACTTAGACTTAGCCATTCCCCTTCAACCTTCACTCATTTCTCTCCCTCTCTCTCATGTTGTTGCTGCTGCTCCTGCTCCTCATCTCCCTCCCCTCTTCACCTCTTCAAATCACCATGAAAACAACTCTAAAACCCCACTCCCATTTCACAAAAAGTGTGCACAAGCTCAAGACCAACACATTGGACCAAGAAAGTAAGGATTTTGGCCACTTGGGGAAACTCAAGAAAATTTTTGAGTTGCCAAATGAGGTATATACTGAACCATTAGCTTAGTTTTAGCATTACTTATACCCCTATGCTAGTTTAGAACCGATATTGTTTGATTTGGTGGACTTAAGGAAAACCTAGTTAGGGTTTGAGGGAATTTGGATTATGATGTGAAATTGAGCTCAGTAGAGGTTATACAAACACCCTAGTGCATGAATTGAGACCCAAACCTGAGTTGAAAACCCAAAACACGGATTTACAAACCCCGACACCGGATAAATGTGTGATTTTAGAGGGTATTTTGGAATCTGGAGCAACCCGGGGACACTAGAAATGATTTTGGAATTACTGGGAGTCGTGCAGGCACCTAGGAAGCTACCGCAGAGACCCGAGCCTCTAACTCCAACCCCAGGCCGCAGATATATTCATTCTGGCCGCAATTTGCGTCTAGAGCAGGGAAATTGGGTTCCAGATTTGGTCCATGGCTCCTTTTGCACTAAAATAGACCCCTCCTATATGCAGTTTTGGCTAATTGTCACCTGGGGAAAATCTGGGAGCATTTTGGTGTGTTTTAGGCTATGTTTTCCGTATTTTGAAATGCAATTTCTTGACATTTGGATTTTTATTTGGTTGTTGGATGTTTGTACATCAACAACAGGGGTTGTTTGATTGTCTTTGCACGTGTAGGCCATAGGTTCTAACCTATGAGCGCACCGTGCGCCGTATCGGTTTTCGGATTCGATCTTAATACGTATTGCGATTGTGTTATCTTTGTAAGTACCCTACATGATGTCGAGGCTTTGAAGATGAAGATGGTGACATTGGCATCGGCACACAAGAAGCAAGGTGAGTAGATTTATATCTACGGGGAGAAGTCGGGTGGATGGCGTATAGCACCCCCGCAGTTCATGGTGATGTATACGAATACGTATACACACATATATTGATTATATATATTGTTTGAGAGTATTGATGACATAGATGGATTTTGGGTGTGATCGGATTAGTTTAGTGTTGCGAGACCCTAGAGTAGAGGTTGCACCACATTTACACACACACCCCCATACTTGCATACATTCTTCTTTCATATATGCTTATATGGGGTTATATTGTTATGTGTTCACATGGGTTTGGGGCTATGTGTTCACATACTGGATTCGAGTATAGTATTTGGGATTTGAGATGAGTCGATAAGATTTGATTGAGACCGCGAAACGGTGATATGGCAGGATACGAATTTGAGATATGTCATGATGTTATAGCGGATCTTTGGACGACGATACCATATGAATAGTGATATACATAGAATGGTTGACATGTGATCGTGATATGAGATAAGATATGTTAAGATATTCATAATAGGTCGCATTGGGCGATGTATACCTCTTTATGACGATATATGATGATGATATCGGTTTGTATGAGGCTGTAGATCAGCAGTCAGATCAGGATTATTGATGATATCAGTATTGTACTAGACGTAGATCAGTACCCCGGATTATAATCTTTGATAAAGAGGATACCAGATGAATAATATGATGAATGTGATACTGACCCGTACCCAGATTTGGGATGCCGTACGACGGATTTACGTACGAGCTATATATTGATGATTGATCTTTACTCTTGACTTGGGAATGTCTGATTATAGATATGGTATCGGATGTGGTATTATTGAGGCGGGATCACCGACTAATATATATATACCGACTCAGATGTTAGGCGGTTTCCTTACCTTCAGTTAGCCTGTTAGCTTAGCCCTATAGTTTAGTATAGTTGGTAAACTAGATTCGACTCCTACCTATTTCAAAAGCTAACGAATCGCGGGTATTTTAAAAGACAGGTCAAGGGATTCTACGGATATTTCAAAAGACGTATCTTTTCTTAAAAACACTGTAACCCTTATTTTCAAAACACCGCGATTCGTGTTATTTTTAAAAGGCACCATTGTTTGACTTATAGTTATCGTTGTGTCTCGTATTCTGCTCCCGCACATTATTGCTGTTGGCTCCGCATTGCATATTCATATTATGATTTCATATGCCATTGTTGATATTATGATGTTAGGACACCAGCACCATTACCGATGATGTGTATGTACCACGTACACTTACTTGCCGGCTCACACACATCTTCATCGGTAATTGCCATATCACGTACACTTAGAAAATACTATTACATTGACATAGCTTGTTAGGTAATAGTTTAGACATGATATTAGTGTACTTGCCTTATATGCTAGTTCAGACATTGTAGTTATTACCTGCTACTTCATGCATGTTATTATTCACTGTTATGCCGCATTCAAGGATTCGCATGCCTATATTCACTGTTTACATGCTATTGAGGATTTGGATTCGGATTTTCATGAGATTTCCTGGATTTGGGGGAAAACCGCAAAAACATTTATAAACTTTTTTTCTCTCTCTTTTAAATGAAAAGTGCGGTTTTCCCATGATGTATGAGTCGTCTACCATGAGTTTGCTGATGGATTTCGAGACCCGATTCGAGGAGTTGGATGAACCGTTTTGGGTACATGGTGGGCCCGGTGCGGTACCCCGGCGAGAGAAGGTCGTGTTGTTGACGTTGAGCCTGGCAGGGGAGCACTACCGACCGATGATTTTACCCAACGCGTCGGATATCCGGAGGATACCGTCGTGGTCTTGAGATTGATGGTAGGGGCCGGTCAGGACTGACGGCGCCCTAGATAGTGAGATTGATACTGAGATTTTGAGATATTGAGGTACTGAGATTTGATGATACAGGCCAGTCCGGATAGCCGGAGCCTGGGATTTTTGAGACATTGGGATTTATGTTTTGTGTCGATACTAGACAATGTTTATGCTGATTTCATTTATGATACCTCGCTTTCAAAATAAAGTAATCTCACAAAGTTATGAAAGCAGTTTCTTCAGTACATGTATTCTGTTTTCATGCATTCCTACATCATCCATATGATATATTACTATCTGAGGCACTGACACGAGCACTTGGTATTACTGTTGTTTAGAGGTATACCCTAGCCATGGTTATAGGCTGCTGGTTATATTCTGAGGATATATTATGATCGTATGACCTAGGATTGCGTCATACATGCGATTTCTGTTCGTAGATTTATTCTATTCATAAGTTGGCAACTCACCCCCGTTGTGCCACAGTTCTTGCAGGTTTTTTCGTACAGGTTCCATTACGGCTTTGCTGGCACTACTTCCATTTCCGGGTGATTTGCTAGTAGGTGGGTTTATTTGTATCGTACCCATCATTATACCTTGTATACTATTATTCTATTGTATATAGAAGTTCCATCAACCAAACATGTATTTTATTTCAGAGATAGAGACCGGTGATGTTTATTCTTTCGACCTTAGAGTCGCGTGTTGTATTTCTATGGATTTCTTGCTGTTTTGAGTTTCCTTTTGAGTTTTGATCCTCGCCCTGGGCGTTGTATATTATATTGCTTGTGTGGTTGTGACCGTCGATTGACGAAGAGCTAGCTCCCGCTTGGGGATGCCTTTTATTGATTTCGTATACTATTCATGTTGTATCCCGTTTGGGGGCCAGTATTTATAAAGGAGACTCTGCCGAAATTTTCAGAAAATACTTGATGTTTTTAAAACGCATAATTCGGCTTATGCTATTAAAACTACTTGTTTTAAGTTGGTTTTTCCTTCGCTCTACTACTTTTCTTGGTTTGGATTTCTGAGTTTTCGGCTTACTTAGATTACGTACGCCTCGAGACGTTTCGTAGTTTAAGTGCCGGTCATGTTCTGTACTTTCGGGACGTGACAGTTTCGCACATTTGATGCACCATATTTGAGATTTTCGTGCACAATAGTTGCACCAGATATTGTTGTCGTGCACACCCGTTGCACTGGACAGATATTTTTGTGCACACATGTTGCACTTACTTTTGCTTTTGTGCATATTATGGCATCTGTATTCAGATTTGATTCCGTGCGCACCGGACGCACGAAATTGTTGGATACGCCTTTTGAGGCTGATTTTTCTTTTGAGAACTTTGTTTTCATTTTGGGCACCATATTATATAATGGCCAAATGGGACTGATCTGAAATCAGTACCTGAGTACTTTGCATGCATTAAAATTTTACAAAGAGGTTTTTGAAAAAGAGCCATAGTCTCGCTATTTTCTACGAGTCCGTGAGCGACACAAAGATTTTTAAAGGAAAACCTTTTAGGATATTTTGAAACGATGGAACGTATATTTAGCAAAACATATATGGACATATATTATTATTTTACAAATGAGCCTCCGTCACTGTAAGTCTACGATACCGCCCCGGCCGTCTTTCCGAGGCCAAAATGCGGAAATGAAACATTATCATAACTAGAAACCGGCGCTATCGTATGCTTACAACCCGGATCGAACCATTAACCTACAACTAGCTATCTAGAGAGAGGGTTGGAAAGCTATACTAATCGATCCGTGTCCTTCGGTCTTTGGCCACCATCCCAAACTCCTCGCGGCATCTCCGGTCTCGATCTCCTCGTCGGAAGGGGCACCACATCATCGATTCCTTTTACGGGCTCCCGCTTCATCCGAAGCAACTCGGGAACGAAGTGTGCTAGCCGACGTGTCCAAGGTGATGTAGAGAATGTTTGTGATCACTTTGTCTCTTGCATCTATGACTTGGATGAAGGTTGAAGGTGTTGCCATTGATGCAGAAAATGAGCTAGAGGAAGAAGAAGAAGAAGAAGAAGAAGAAGAAAAGGTTTCTTTATCCTTTTGTGACGCTAAATGATAAAAATGAGAGAGAGCTCTAGCAAGAAAAATAAAAGACCAATACTACTCATAAGGCAGCCCCTCTCTCTCTCTCCTCTCATCATATCAACCCAAAACAAACATCAAGTGTGACATATGCACAACAAAAGAGACCATGAGTCACTAGGTTTGCATGTGTCACAATTAATGCACAAAATGATGAATTCTAGCTCACAATTTCCATTTACAAACATTAATCCAAATGTTTGCCACAACAAAAAGATACGGCAACATCTAAAGTAAACTCGTGACGGATCACAAGAATATCCCTCACCTGTATAAACATACCTGCATCCGCATTCCGACTGAATATGAATACGATAAGACTAAAGTAATCCAACAAATCTAATACTAGGATCTGGCTTAAACCAAAGCCCACTGGTATGATCCGTCCGATCATAATCCGTGCAATACCGCACGTATATGATCGAACCCTGCCATATATCATACGGCCTCTACAATGTTTCGCCCGAAACTTGAGAAATGGTCTGTGGGGGACTCTAAAGACTCGTCAATACTTTGGCTGTTGATTTAACCACTAGCTCGTCAGTGGTACTAGCTGTACGTAACGGGATACCAGGTATTGAACAAAAGGGAGGTCAATGAGCGAACTCATCCTGACACCCTACTGAGTCTGTCAGTGACAATATCCATACTGTCCGGTCCGTTCGTCTATGAGCATCGGGCCTAGGGGGTTGGTAAAAGTCAGACCCCCAAAAGCGGTACAGGTCGTGTCGGAGTGTAGCCCAGAACACCCTGAGATACTACTGGAATACCTACCAGTAAATCTCCTGCCTTGGCCAAGGACTTCGTGTAATGGCTCTCCTAGACACAGCGCTCTCTCACCCCCAATACCGGGAGAGACGAAACCTCTGCCGATCCGCTCACTGCCTCCATATGGCTCGGGACTGTACCCAACTAAAACCTGTTTGCACGACTCCTTTGAGCCGTGGTTGGGTAGTAATCAAAGCACAGTGGGAACTCACACGAGACAAACGACGATCTCAAGTCGATGAACTAACCTGTACACATGCCACCAGGGAACTGCTATCTGACGTCAGGTATAATACCAACTAGCATGTTCCTGGCGAGTCATGTCCGGTATACTCATAACCCAATGAGCACCTGTATACATCTTAGGTGAACCAACTGACACCAATGGCTTATGAGACATGCCACCGCCCATCGTCGGGGTCTCGACTGTATACACTAGTCTACTCCGGAGTATCGATGCCCTGTCTCGAAAACTTCCACGACTAGGGACCTTTTTAAGGATGTGCTTATAGACCCCAGCTCCCACGTATATGATCGCCATCATACTGCTGGCTGTCAAACAAGAATCCTATGGGCTCTATCAATGTGTAATAGTGACCTATAAGGTCACCTAAAGCAGTACACGATGATAAAGATAAACCAGATAGCATAATATCATCTTGAGTAAGACTGTCCTACCGGTATAGGTCCTCCCTCAATCATTGCAATCACATGCCTGTGATCCAATAATTGACTCTGAGGGCACTATATCCAACAATCTCCCACTTGCACTCAAGGCTAATTATTGCGATGTCGCATACTCACAGCCCGTGTGATACCGAACACCCAACTCCTCTACCGATCAGTCTCACAAAACCCGTTTGCGAAACTATTGCGTTCGAGGGATAGCCTCAGTGAGTGGATCCGCCCTGATGTTTCTTTCTATGTCTCTCTTTATCTCAAGTTCGCAGAGAAAACCATCTCCCGAAATGAGCAATACCTGTCTTAGAATATGTCTGGATATCTGATGGGACATAGTTCATAAATGAACTCCAAATCCAAACTTCTTAAACTATATCGTCAACTAAACTTAATCAGTATCTTGCGCCACACCTCCCTCAGTATCCGCTTGGACCACCTGTCCAAAATACTGCCCCTCGTCAAAGGGAAAACTATAACTCTGACAGCCACTCTGTCAGCCAGGTCACCTTGGAAGCCTTGAATGATAACCGTCTCCCGAAGGAGGCTGCCGTTATCATATCCCTAGAACATCCACTTATGTCCTAAAACTGCTTTCGATCGTTTCTCCAGGATTGGATTAATATCAATTTATTGCATCTAGTGCAAAAACAACGTCTGGTGTGGTACTTGACATTTCATGATTGACTCAATTGCCTAAGCAAGTGATCTGGCAATCATGCACATCCCTCTCCCCTTTAGTCTGTAAGACACCTTTAGAGAGGATGACTCCATCATCTGCAGGTACACTACCGTGCCAGGAGTCGTCCATTCTAAAACACCTTTAGAATGCTGTCTAAGTACCCAGATTGGGAAACTACCCAAATCTAGATCTAAAATCATAGATCTAGTAACCAGAATATCTGATATAATACCTATATCCTATGTGAAGAAACCACTGTGTGACAACCAAAGTATAACCGACCGTAGTATAGGAATTTCACTTCCTACTCTGTGTATGTCATCCAAATACCAGGACATCACACCCTACTACCTTCTTAACAGATCCATCCCCTATTCTGATGAAGTCAAACCTATGACTGTCACATCAGAAATAGACGATCTATCTCCGCTATATCTACTTTAGTCCAAAAATAGACATAAGCTACTTGTCCACTATGCTTCCGCTGCTCCCACTGACTACGACAACCCTCTGGTAGAATCATATACACGTACACTTCTAAAGCTTGTTTAGAACGACGCTATACTCATCCTCCTGCCGGGTCTCATAGCATGGAACAACAGCAATAGCAAGTCTGGGTAAACAAGAACCTCCCTTTCACCGCCCTTGAGTCTACCGGAGTACCTCTCGGGTGCCTGAGATTACCCACCATATCTGCGGAGTGGCCAATGGAATGTCAAACCATATTGAATTTTTAGATTCTTATCAAATTTTCAGTAATCGTTTGCGGTTCTGGAATCACTTCCAGTTCTACCATACTCCCACTACTGTTTTCTGAAAAACTTCATTTTACTAAAACTGTGGTGAGTCAAGAACAATATCACTATTGATCTTCTAGATGGTAGAAAGTCAACCCTCATCATAGCCCGGGTCAACCTACAAACAGCTATTACAGAAAACGTGCCTTGAGTTATCCAGAGTCTGGTTTTAAGCATAAGCCGGACAACTCCCCGTACCTTAATATCGTTAAGATATGAACTATTCTATATCCAATATAGAAACAGAGGCACTGATTTAATTGGAATCAGATTCAAATCATGCAGGTGTCTCCAATGCATATCAACTAAATGGAGAGAGGCCGATCAGCATTACTCAACTTAGAAATACATCCAATTATGAATAACCTAAAAGAGAAGCAAGTTCTCATAATCATTACTATCAACTGAATACCATACACAAGTATCTACATCTTCGATCACCTTGAAGAATCCTGATGCTTGCAACACTTGGTTCTCTACTTTATTCTCATACCTATAATTTCTCAAAACTTAGACCTTGCATTTCTACGAAACACATGTCTAAGAACTAGAGAAGTCACAAGTAAAAAGAATATAGTACGAGTACCAACCCCTCTGTCCTCATGGACACTGGACAACATACAAAACTCTGTATAAGTCCCCTGAGTCTAATAACTCATTCTCTGTGTGTCGTAGGTTGAAAACTGTACTTATGGTTAAGAAGAATTACACCGCTGTTTAATGCTCCTTACCTAACCTTCCACTGATATAGGTAAATGTCATAGACATAATTTCAAAAAGTTATATCTCACTTTATAAAAATAAACGTACAGATATATCAATTTGAAATTGGTGCATAACAACGGATATTCAAAACCAAATATTTGCCGTCCGGCAAACAACCCAGGCGATTTCCTCAAATATCACCAATTACAACGAATCCCGATATAATGAGGATGATCATCCAATTCCCAATAACTTACTCCTACTCATCATCTGTAAAACCATACAGATGTGAGAATCAAACCTGGTAAATACATACCCTGGAGCAAGGGCTAATTGGGAAATCAGTTTTCTTTTAACAATACATAGTGAAATTGAAACATATAAATGTTTCGAAGGGGTATCCGGGTATTCCTAATAATGCCTCTTCTATTATCAGATTCACAACTATAACCGTATATTTCTTCTCCATCTCTCCAAATCCCTTTATATGTCTTTAATCATTACCTTCTGTACACCCCTTTAGGCTAAATGGTTTTCTTCCTTCCCCAACGTTCGGCACCAGCCTATGGTTTGGAAGAAGACTATCCAATAAGCATAATAGGTGTACTGTCCTAATCCTAGGAGCACTCGCAACCCGAGAGAAAGTAAAGATAAAAGACAACTGAATAAAACCTTATTCCTATTTCTCCTGAACCAGAATCCATCCCCGAACTGGAACAAGTTCCTTCGAGTTCGTATATAACCATACGATGGAGTATCCAATAAACTGTGGATCTTCGTAGTGATACAGAGTGTTCTGGAGAAATACAAAGGTGAAGTGGGGGTGGTAATGAAATACTTGGTTTGATCGTGAATAGCAGTCGCACTTTACTTTGCCCTCTTTCTAATCCCTTTATTTGTCTTAACTTATTACCTTCTGTACACCATCGTTAGGCTAATTGGTTTTCTTCATTCCTCACCGTTCGGCACCTGCCTATGGTTTGGAAGAAGACTATCCAATTAGCGTATTAGGTGTACTGTCCTAATCCAAGGAGCACTCGCAACCTGAGAGAAGGTAAAAGGAAAAGACAACTGAATAGTCCTATTCGTTTTCTCCAGAACCGGAAACCATCCTCGAATCTGGAACAAGTTCCTTCGAGTTCTTATATAACCATACGATGGTTTTATCCAATGGAAGTGGATGTTCGTAGTAATACGAGGTGTTCTGGAGAAAAGGGTAAAAGTAGGAGTAGCAATGAGGTATGCAACTCTGACAATCCAAAAGCCAGTGTTTAAGAAGGTTCAGTCAACTTGGTCACTGAGTCATGGTCAAAGGTCGGGCCATGGTCGTTGCCAAAGAGAGAGAGAGAGAAAAGAAATACTCAGCGTGCACTTTAACCTAGATCAGAATGGTTATCAATTTATCTAATCCGGAAACCTCCTACTGTAACCTCAAATTCTCCTCCAAACCTGAAAGAAGAATTAGTCGGGATCACCCGAGGAGTAAACCAACTCATCAGTGGGAATCGGGATCCAACTATCATCGCATGATAACGTGATGGAATCCACTCGCGTTATCACACTCCAGAAGGTATCCGCATATCTGGCAAGTTTCAGTTTCTTTAGAAACTCCCGATATGATTTTTACCCCATGCTCTTATGACCTTGACGAAGGCCAATATATCATAAGTCACATGTCAAGTTCTACCCGTCATTGTCCAGGTTAATTTGAACCCACCCATACATACCCTTGACGAAGGCCAAAATAGTAGTACGGCTGTCCCAAACCAACGCATCTATCTATGCAGCAGAAAAGTAACAAATAGCTACCATACACTATACCTTGACGAAGGCCAACATACATAGCATGAATACTAAGTGCTACCCTTCTGAAATGACGGAGGGCTACGAATGGTTTTTGGCGAAAAAACTTTAACGTAATGAACTTGATATCGTTGAAGGAACCGGATAGCTTTTTATGAAAATATAGTGGCGAAAACCTTTTCTAAAGAGGTTACTCCCGGTGAAGGGATCTCGGCTCTTTTCCCGTAGAATGAGGTGCAGGATATTCCAACTGAATACCACTATGCAAAGCAAAAGAAAACGTCCTTACAATAACATCTTTTTGAAAAATGTTACAACAACATCAGAATAGGTTTGTTTAGCTTGCATTGATCCGAATCAATGCAGTCCTATCAATTAATCACACCACAAAAGAACGAAAATATGATGTACGTATATGCCATCCGCATTCGCCACTGGGTCCCGTCATCACCCATTAGGTTACTTAACTAACGACAGAGCGGGGACTGGACTAGCACGGATGCAAAACATATACAACATCTACTAGTATATATATCAATATATAATATTCGCTCAAGGCATGATAAAATGCAACATCACAGAAATGTAATAAGCATCACAGAATAATACAGATAATCTGGGATCCCCGGGTTTCATAGAGCCGCTACTGAAACCCGACGTTCCTCTGGTCATGTGGATAGCCTGTGCAATGAAATCCTAGACCACTACGGGCATGGCAAGTTACCCGCCAAAACCTGAAGCGAGGCAGCCCCCTTCAACAACGTGAATGGACCACCCAGCACTTCACGGAATCCGGTAACTTGAGCACCCCTCCTTGGGTCAACCTGTACCCCCTACGAGTGCGGCGAATAGCCCGCCAATTCTAGAGTGAAGCCCCCTCCGTCTCAAAGCCATGAGATGCGGGCCCGTTGCCCTCTAGAACCCGGCTACTCGTGCATCCCTCCGCGGGGTAATCCTAGTACAGAAAGTAAAATATATATACAACGGGTACATCGACCTCAGCCCGGTCGTGCCTTAAAAGAATAATATACAAACAGGCAGTGACGGCAGTCCACATGTCGGACGCTCGCCCCGCAATATCAAATGTACAAATATAACCAAACTGTACTAACAGTGCATCCAGGCTATCCACCACGACAAATCCGCAATATCACAGCACAACACAGAACATCAACATGAATGTCACGTTCGCAAATCCGTCTAAAAGGGCTATAGCAATTAGACAGGATTTACCGATCAAATGACATTCACGGCCGCAGATATAATGTAAATACTGTGAACTAACTTGTTTAAAATTTTCGATCGACAAAATTTCCCGAAGTGGGCCCCAAGCACAATTCCCAGTACTCAAACAAATCTGGGCCCAAACAGAAATTACCAAAAACCCCATTTCCAACACAGAGACCACTGTAGAAAATTTCATGAAGTGTTGGTACAGTTCGGCGGCGGAACCGTGGCCAAAACGTGGGTACGGCCGCGGTTCCGCGGCTCTACAGTGCAATCAATGTACCAAATTTTCCCAGAACTCTTAAAAAACCCTGCCTGATTTTTTGACATACACAAAATAATTTTTTGACGACAATAAAAATTCGACAGAAAGTTCATGATTGGAAATGCAGTTTTTGGAAATTCCGTCCGATCGAAGTTCTAAACACGTTAGAGAAAGCTAGTAAAGGTTAATGGCGTGGCTCTGATACCATGTAAGTCTACGGTAGCGCCCCGGCCGTCTTTCCGAGGCCAAAATGCGGAAACGAAACTTTTTCAAAACTAAAAACCGGCGCTATCATATGCTTAAAACCTGAATCGAACCATTAACCTACAACTAGCTATCTAGAGAGAGGGTTGGAAAGCTATACCGATCGATCCGTGTCCTTCGATTTTTGGCCACCATCCCAAGCTCCTCGCGGCATCTCCGGTCTCAATCTCCTCGTCGGAAGGGGCACCACATCATCGATTCCTTTTACGGGCTCCCGCTTCATCTGAAGCAACTCGGGCACGAAGTGTGCTAGCCGACGTGTCCAAGGTGATGTAGAGAATGTTTGTGATCACTTTGTCTCTTGCATCAATGACTTGGATAGAGGTTGAAGGTGTTGCCATTGATGGAGAAAATGAGCTAGAGGAAGAAGAAGAAGAAAAGGTTTCTTTTTCCTTTTGTGATGCTAAATGATAAAAATGAGAGAGAAAGCTCTAGCAAGAAAAATACAAGACCAATACTACTCATAAGGAAGCCCCTCTCTCTCTCTTCTCATCATATCAACCCAAAACAAACATCAAGTGTGATATATGCACAACAAAAGAGACCATGAGTCACTAGGTTTGCATGTGTCACAATTAATGCACAAAATGATGAATTCGAGCTCACAATTTCCATTTACAAACATTAATCCAAATGTTTGCCACAACAAAAATATACGGCAACATCTAAAGTAAACTCGTGACGGATCACAAGGATACCCCTCACCTGTATATACATACCTGCATCCGCATTCCGACAGAATGCGAATGCGATGGGACTAAAGTAATCCAACAAATCTAATACTACGATCCGGCTTAAACCAAAGCCCACTGGTATGATCCGTCCGATCATGATCCGTGCAATACCGCACGTATTGATCGAACCCTGCCATATATCATACGGCCTCTACAACGTTTCGCCCGAAACTTGAGAAACGGTCTGTGGGGGACTTTAAAGACTCTTCAATACTTTGGCTGTGGATTTAACCACTAGCTCGTCAGTGGTACTAGCTGTACGTAACGGGCTACCAGGTATTGACCAAAAGCGAGGTCGATGAGCGAACTCATCCTGACACCCTACTGAGCCTGTCAGTGACAATATCCGTACAGTCCGGTCCGTTCGTCTATGAGCATCGCATGGCGGGCCTAGGGGGTTGGCAAAAGTCAGACCCCCCCAAAAGCGGTACAAGTCATGTCGGAGTGTAGTCCAGAACACCCTGAGATACTACTGGAATACCTACCAGTAAATCTCCTGCTTTGGCCAAGGACTTCGTGTAATGGCTCTCCTAGACACAGCGCGATCTCACCCCTAATACCGGGAGAGACGAAACCCCTGCCGATCCACTCACTGCCTCCATGTGGCTCGGGACTGTACCCAACTAAAACCTGTTTGTACGACTCTTTTGAGCCGTGGTAGGGTAGTAATCAAAGCACAGTAGAAACTCACACGAGACAAATGACGATCTCAGGTCGATGAACTAACCTGTACACATGTCACCAGGGAACTGCTATCTGACGTCAGGTATAATACCAACTAGCATGTTCCCGGCGAGTCCTGTCCGGTGTACTCATAACCCAATAAGCACCTGTATAAATTTTGTTAGTTATATGTATGCCCTAGAGGCCATTACTGTACATTGGATGTATATTGTAGTGGATGCTGGGACATATATAGGGAGGACTTTCTTGCTCGACATGATAGTATGCTATCTGGTTGCTCTTTACCTTAACGTGTATACTGATTGTCTCTCTGTTACATGTTGGTAAAGCCCTTAGGATGTGTGCTTGACTACCTGGACTATGATGCAGATCATACTAGTGGGGATAGATAGTCTATAAGTACATCCTTCAAAGTCCCTAGTCGTGGGTGTATCGAGACGGGGCATCGATATACCAGAGTAGACTAGCATGTACCTTCTCGACCCATACAGATGGGCGATGGATGATCCAATATCCATTGGTGTTTGACATCAGAGGAGATATACGGGTGCTCAGTAGAGACTGGGTACACTGGACGGACTCGCCGAGAACTCCCAGATGGTATTATACCTCACGTCAGATGGCAGTTCTCTGGTGACACTGGTACAGGTTAGTCTGTAGACCCGAGATCGTCATAGAGTCTTGTGTGGTTCCCACTGTGCTTTGATTTCCATCTTACCACGTCCAAGAGAGCGTGCAAAACGGTGGTTTTTGGGTACAGTCCCGAGTCACATGGAGGCAATAAGCGATAGGAGGGGATTCGTCTCTCCCGGTATAGGGAGTTGATGTTGCGCTGTGTTCGATTGGCTATAACAGGAAATCCCTGGCCAGGGTTGCTGAGATTTACTGGTAAGTGTTACCAGTAGTATCTCGAATTGTTATAGACCGAATATCGACACGACTTATTGAGCTATTGGGGTCTGACGTTTACCACCCCTAAGCGAGATATGCGACATATCAGACGATCAGACCGGACTGTACGGTAGTGTTACTGGTTGGATTCACAGGAGTGTGAGCGGGCTTGCTCGTCGATCTTCTGATCGCTCAATACCCGGGTGGCCGTTACGTTTAGCAGACCGCTTGCGGCTTGTGGATGCTTGATATGATCATCATCTGCTGCCGGCGTATTGACGAGTCTTTAGAGTCCTACACAGAGGTTTCCTGGCTCAAGCGAAACGAAATAGGAGCGCATATGAGATATGTGCGGGACCGAGAATAATGCGTGTATGTGATACCGTATTCCATTCTCGCGATGAATGTATCGAATGGTTGTATGCGATATAACCTAGTTATCGATTCAAGTGTTGATTCGATAAGCCGATACATTGTATACTAGTCGGTTGTGTGCGACATGACCGGATCATTGAATCAAGTGTTGATTTAATGATTTAATGTATAATTATATATTTGATATATTACTTTGCATTAACTAGTAATGGTTCACTTTAAATGGATTTTCTCACTTGGATTGTGCAAGTTGTATATGTGATATACTTTTATGCACATGTTTGTATCATGTTTGATGATGCATATTAACTTGGTTAAGTGTAAAGATTAAACCATGGTTTACTTAATGATTAGGGTTTTGATTATCTTATTCATTTATTTATATATTCATTTTGGAAATTATTTAAGGATGGTGGCTTATTTTGTTTTATGTTGAAGTTTCTTGAAGCTTTGATCAAGTCAACCATTCTTATCTCATCCTTAACCCTAACCATTCCAACTAACCTTGGTTTAATCTCTACACTTGATCATGGTTTAGATTATGATAAGTTTTGATTTTTCTTTTCATTTTTAATTAACTTATCATAACAATTTCTATCTTCTTCTTCCTTTCTTCACTTGAAGAAAGCAAGCCTCATCAATGGTGGATTGATGAAACAAGTGAGAAATCCAATTCTAAAGTATACCCACTTCCTATTTCTTCATCCTCTACCTCTTGCCAAGTAGTAGAGTGTGTTTTCTTCACAAGTTTCTTGACTTGGTGAAGTCGGAGCTTGATTTAGCGATGCTTCGACGTAGATCATCTTCGGCATGGACATCGATGACCTAGCTCGTCCATTCTCCGATGAAGCCGACGCTAGAGCCCGGGACTTGTTATGGACAGCGAGGAGACTTCATTGCGGAGCTATGGAGGTGGAGAACCGGATCTACAAAGGTTGTATTTCCGTATCTCATAGTTAAGTGTTAACTAGTTAGCTTTTTCGCCTAATTTTCTAGCAAACGATCCGTAGTCGGGTCTCTCGGCACCTAGATTTTTTGAAAATGGCATGTTATGCCTTGTGAGACCTCACTAGAGTGCCTGGGAACCCTACAAATCTTAGGTGAACCAACTAACACCAATGGCTTGTGAGACTGACCACCGCCCCTCGTCGCGGTCTCGACTGTATACACTAGTCTACTCCGGAGTATCGATTCCCTGTCTCGAAAACTCCCACGACTAGGGACTTTTTTAAGGATGTGCTTATAGACCCCAGCTCCCACATATATGATTGCCATCATACTGCTGGCCGTCAAGCAAGAATCCTATGGTCTTTACCAATGTGCAATAGTGACCTGTAAGGTCACCTAAAGCAGTACACGACGATAAAGATAAACCAGATAGCATACTATCATCTTGAGTAAGACTGTCCTACTGGTATAGGTCCTCCCTCAATCATTGCAATCACGTGCCTGTGATCCAATAATTGACTCTGAGGGCACTATATCCAACAGTCACTTGTGCCGTGAGTTACGCATTCACGCAGCGATTCAGAAAAGATTTTGCATGTGTTTTATTCAGTTTTGGAGATTTTTGTTTTCAAAGATGCGTACTATATATGTATTACAGTATTTGACTAATGTATATTGGATTTCTGTAGTGGATTTCGAGATCTGCATCTCCATGGTAACTCCGTTATATGCGTGCAAATCCGAAGGTTTGCGTGACGCTTGACGGAGTTCGATTTTGAGTTTCATACTCGTTTTTCAGGCACACGTGATGCGCTATTGTGTTTTTATATCTTCCATGATTTCGGAGCCCCATTGATTTGAGTTGATTATTGAAATGTTTTAGCATTTGGGGGTTTAAATTTAAATTCGGGGACCGAATTTCTTTAAGGGGAAGATTGTAACATTTCAGAAAAATAAAAGATTATTTTTGGGAATATTTATAATTAAATAATGAATATTATTAATATTTTTATTAGTGCGGTATAATTAAATACCGATAAATTGGAAAAAATTTGGAAAAAATTATGGAAATTACTGAAATGACGGTGCTTTATGTGATTTATGCAAATTATAAATTTTTATGATTAATTATATACTATTTTAATGCTAATCGCGATTAAATATCGCTAATCACGTATTAAGCCGGATTTATGCACATGACATGCACCATGTCATATTACCTTTTTCTACATTTTCCTACATGGTCTTTTCTTTTATCATGGATGGTTTTAGTTTTAAAATGAAAAACAAAGCAAAACAAAACAAAACAAAACAAAACAAAAGAAATAGGAATAAACAATAAAGCATAGGCATGAGAGAGAGAGAGAAAGAGAGAGGTGAGGGGTTAACTTTGACTTGGCCATTCTCTCATCCCACCATCTTCATCATTCCCTCTTCTATCTTCCTCCATGGTTGTTGCCCTCTACCTCCTCCCTCCTCAAACACCCCACTTCATCACCAAAAACACCTTAAAACTCCATCCCCACTTCATTAAAAATATGCACAAGCCCACTAGCTACACTTTGGACCAAGAAAAATCGGATTTTGAAGGCTTGGGGCAACTCAAGAAAATTCTTGAGTTGCCAAATGAGGTACCCCACGTGGACTTCGAGACGGCGAAGATGAGTGTGGCATCATCGACTCCAACAAGCGAAGATCGGGTGAGTAGATCTATATCTACGGGGGAAGTCGGGTGGATGGCGTATAGCACCCCCACAAACTTTGATGGAAACCGATTTATATATATAGTTTATGATTAATGAAACCTTTAATAGAAACTATAGATAGAGTTAAAAGTTAGTTAGAGAACCATATTAGAAACTAAGGATAGTTAGAAGTGATATGATACGACTAGTATGTGATGACGGGATTTGAGGATGATATTTGATAATATTGCCGTTTAGGGTACTATAAGACTAGATAGTCGACGTAGATGTGTCATCCGAATCATACCTATTTCCAAACTGAAGAGTCGTATGCATCTTTTAAACAGATACCTTGAGGGACGTTACGGATTTTCAAATGATACCTTTTCTTTAAAAACACCGTAGCCCCTACTTTCAAAACTACGATTCGCATCTTTCAAAAACTGTTTGTATGGTTCGGGTGTGTATGTTAGATTAGATACGTATGCTTATAATAAAGGTAGAATTTATTTGTAAAATTTTACTTGATATGGGATATAAATACGATGAAAAGAATATTTGATGTGATATGATGATTTGATGATATGTTGGTATACGGATGCGAGTCGATTGAGATGATTAATACCCTGCCGGTCCCCTGATATGAGATTGTTGTGGATGTGACCTGGGACATAGGTATATAGAGATATTTATATATGTTGTGAATTGTAAGTGATAGCCGTGCGAGGCGTTAGGTCCGTACCCTCCTCGTCTTATAGGTTGATAGGATCCCTGATAGCTTAATGCCGTCGTACGATGATTTTCCGTACCTGATGAGTTTGACTTGATGTTTGATCCATAACCTTGACTAGAGGATACCGTACGATGGATTATACCGTACGCGATGTTGTGAGGCTGGATGCCGATTGATAGATTCACCGACTCGGTCATGTTAGATACGTATATCATTTAGCTTTTAGCTGGCGATTTACCTTATGCTACATTCATGTCATTCCCATTGCATCATATATATACCTGTACTAGTACACCTACACAATTATCGATGATGCGTATGCTACACTTACACAGATTGGCCGGCTCGCACACTTCATCATCGATAATTGCTATGTCACTTACACAGTAAAATCGCTGCATCAGGATGTGACTCCTTGCATGATATACTTGCTATAGCTACATATTGTACACTCATACATGCGTATATACCACTTGTACATCCATATTGGCGCACATACATATTGTACACTCATACTTGCGTATATACCACTTGTACATCCATACTTGCTATAGCTACATATTGTACACTCATACATGCGTATATACCACTTGTACATCCATATTGGCGCACATACATATTGTACACTCATTCTTACGTATATACCACTTGTACATCCATACTTGCGCACATACATATTGTACACGCATACATGCGTATATACCACTTGTACATCCATAATTGCGCATATACATATTGCACACTCATACTTGCGTATATACCACTTGTACATCCATACTTGCGCACATGCATATTGTACACTCATACATGCGTATATACCACTTGTACATCCATAATTGCGCACGTACATATTGTACACTCATACTTGCGTATATACCACTTGTACATCCATACTTGCGCACATACATATTGTACACTCATTCATGCGTATATACCATTTGTACGTCCATACTTGCGTACATACACATATGCACCTTTATACGATATTGCATTCGATTTTGGAGATTTGGGAACCGCATGATATATTTTAAAAGCTGGATTCATTTAAAAGGGCAGTTTTCGCTCGATATGTATGTTAGTGTATATGCCCTAGATGCCACTACTGTATCATACTAGTTTGTATATTACTTAATGGAAGCTTGGGATATTCACCTTGTATATGGAATCTTGCTCAAAATAGTAGTATGCTACTTGGTTTGTTTCTGCTTCAATGTGTACATGTGTTTTTTTAGTATATCGCCTATACACATTAGTGGACCCCTTAAGATCTTTGCTTGATTACCAGCATTGTGATGGCATTCACACTAGTGGGGGTTGGGTAATCTATAAGCACATCCTTATGCAGGTCCCTAGTCGCAGGACTATCGAGACAGGGCATCGATACTCCGGAGTAGACTAGCGCATGTGCTTCTCATCCCAGAGTGGGAGATGGTCTGTCCCACAGCCATCAGTACGTCGTACTGGAGATAGTATGCGGGTGCTCGTTGGGTTACGAGTACACTGGACAGGACTCGTCGGGAACTGACCGGTTGGTATTATACCTATCGTCAGTTATCAGTTCCCAGGTGACATGAGTACAGCTTAGTCCGCTGACTTGACACTGTCACTTCGCCTCGAGTGTGTTCCCACTGCACTTTGATTACTACCCTACCACGGCTCAAAGGAGTCGTGCAAACAGGTAGTAGTTGGGTGCAGTCCCGAAGCACTTGGAGGCAGTGATGGTTAGACAGGATTCGTCTCTCCCGGTATTGGGGGTTACATCGCGCTGTGTCTAGGAGAGCCATTACACGAGTAGTCCCTGGCCAGGGCAAGCGGGATATACTGGTAGGCTTCCAGTGTTATCTCAGGGTGTATTGGGCTTCACTCCGACACGACTTGTACCGCTATTAGGGGACTGACGTTTACCGCCCCCCTAGGCCCGCCATGCGATGTATCAGACGAACAGACCGGACTGTACGGAGATTGTCACAGTCAGACTCAGTAGGAGTTCAGATGGGTTTCACCTCGTCAGTCTTCTTGTCGGCATCTACCTGGGGACCGTTACGCACAGCTAGTGCCGCTTGCGGTCTGTGGTTAAACCCACTGCCAGTGTAGTGTCGAGTCTTTAGAGTCCCACACAGAAAGTTATTCGCCTTTAGGCAAAAGAGTAGAGGTCGCATGGTTTTGCGACAGGTCGCATGGTTTTGCGACAGGGTCCGGTCATATCCGTGCACTTGTGCACGTACAGTGTCCGGACAGTTAACACTAGCGGGCTTTGGTTTAAGCCGGATCCTAGTGTACGTTTTGGGATTGATTTTATCTCGTTTGTGTTCGTGTTCCTCGGAACGCGGATGCGGGTGTGTATGCACAGTTGACAGAGAGACAGAGGCAGAGTATTCTCATTGGGGTTGTTGACTGTTGACTGTTGACAGTTGACTGTTGACCATTGACTTTTGCTTAACCCTAATGAGAATAAGATATATGATTAACATTAATATTAATTAAGTATTGTAGTGACATGGTTGTTGAGGGGTTGACTTTGTTGACTTGTTGACTTTGTTGACCGGTTGACTAGGTTGGACTAGTTGACCATCATCATGACAATGGCTATCATTCCATGGCAAAGTCTTTTGCTTGCTTGTTTATTTATGCAAAATGAGTGCATGAAATGATATAGCCATTTTGACTTAAACCATTTACACAATACTTGATTACTATTTTTGTGATGATGGCTTTTGGATTATGAGAGGTAAGAATGAGATGAGTATGGTTCATTCTATCATTTGCTTTCTCTCTCTTGAGCTCTCTCATTCTCAAGCTCTCCCTCTTCCTCTTGCTCTCTCTACCTCAAGGCAAACCATTCTCATGTGTTGAGACTCATTGCCTTAGAGATAAAAAGACACTAAAACATTTCTCTATTCATTCTAGTTCACAAGGCCTAGCAAGCCAAGTGATCTAGTTTCTTCAAAGTTCGAAGAAGAAGCCAAAGGTAGAAGCTTTCGGGTGGATCCATCTTCGGCGCAAGGAGACGACGAGGTAAGGCCGATCCGTACACCGGAAGGAGTCGAAGACGAAGGAGTTCAAGAAAGGTATAGCCCCCTAACCGAGTAGTTAACAACTCCTAGTTAGGTTGTTAGTTAGATGTTTAACACAGATCCGGTTTTGAGTCCATGTTACCGCCTCTAGAAAATTGTTTTTCACCAAATTCCGCATGCCCGAAAGTACCGGGAGAGGTAGCATGGACTTACAGTGGTATCAGAGCCTAGTTGAACTCTATCTAACATGTTAGCAAAGTAACTAGAAGATCGATCAAAGAAAAAGTCCCGAAATGAACCCGGATTTCAAACTTGCTGTCGATTTTTAAATTGCTGTAAAAGTAATAAATCATACTTCAAAAATCGACTCAGGGTTTTTATAGCAAACTGCAAAAATTTCATCCACTGAACCAATCAAAGCGCCGTGGAAACACGGCGGGAGCGTGGTCCCGCCGCGATTCCGCGGCCGAGTTGACTCGGCAGTGGGAAATTTTGGTTGCAGTTTGTTCAGTGGGGTATTTTGGGAATTTTGGAATATGTCTTTTCAGCCCAGATTTTCCAGAACGAAAATTTTGTGTTTGGGGCCTAAAAATCCGTATTTTTGATCGAACTTCTAAAGACTTAAGCTGACGGGTTTTTATCTATGATGTGATATTTGTATTGAACGTCTGTTAATCGCTATATGTCGATTAGTAGGGGTTATACAAATCTGTGATCTGTAATGTTGCTGGAATGTGTATATGAATTCATTGGATTGTCGTGGGTGAATAGCCGGGGGTTGTGAGACGAGAGTTTTCTTTTCTTTCAATTCATGTAAATTTGTAAATTGATGTAATAATTATTTGTATGGCCGCACAACCGGGTCGGGGTTGTAGCCGTCATTGTATAATTTCTTTTTACTGTTTTTGCTCCTAGGATAGACCCATGGAGGGGGTGCACGAACTACCGGGAATGCCGAAGTGCCGAGTGGCCTACTCACGGAGTTGAGGGAGGTTGCTTCGCTTCGGGTACTTGGCGGGTAGTTTGCCGCACCCGTAGGGGTCTTGGGTGAGGTATTGGCTATTCACCGCGACCGTGTAATCTGCTTTTCGTTACAGGCTCGTACGAATTGCGGGTTCCTAGTATATCAAATGTGTTCATCTATGATCTGAAATGGCTATCATTGCAATATATCTATATATGATATTATTTAGGCGTTGCTTATGTTTTACAGCCGTGCTAGCCCAGCCCCCGCTCTGTCGTTAGTTAAGTAACCTAACGGGTAATGACGGGGCCCCGTGGCGAATGCGAATGGCATAAGCGTACGTCATATTTTGGTTGTTTTCTGCAATGGTAGGATTAAATGATGGGACGCATTAAAAGAACTAATGCAAGAATATCACGCATTAAAAGAACTAATGCAAGAAAATAAACCAAGTTAAAGTCGTTGGAACACTTTCGAAAAACCACTCGGTTCTTTTCAAAACTAACTTTTAAATGCGGAGCTTGAGCCACTCCTTTTAAAAGCTATCTCGTTCCATCGATTATATCAAGTTCACTACGTTCACGGTTTAGCCAAACCATTCGTAGCCCTCCGTCGTTTCACATGGATGGTCAATAGTATTCAAGCTATGTTTGTTGGCCAAAGTCAAGGCATAGTGATTGGTAGCTATTGGGTATTCATGTGCAGCATAGATAGATGCGTTAGTTTGGAACAGTCGTACTGCCTTGTTGGCCAAAGTCAAGGGTAGGTGCGGATGGATTCAAATTAACCTGGAGAACGACGGGTAGAACTTGACATGTGACTTATGATTTGTTGGCCAAAGTCAAGGTCATAAGAGCATGGGGCAAAAAATCCACATCGGGAGTTTCAAAAGAACTGAAACATGCTAGTGTTGCATACCATTTGGAGTGTGATGATTCTGGTAGGATTCCTTCAGTTTTGTCACGCGATGATATTTGGATCCCGATCCTACTGTGAGTATATGCTACTCCTCGGAAAATTTCTCACTTAACGATCAATGCTATAAACCAAGTAGGTGTCTAGAAAGGTGTTAGCGGGGCTACGCCCCCAGGGAAAAGAGGTTATTTAATTAAGGAACTTCGCGAAAGCGTTGGAAAACCTCCCTCGAAGTACCGACACTGGCCTGGCTGAACGGTTAAGCAAGTATTGTACGGTGAGATTGATCCCGACTAATTCTTCCTTTTTGGTTTGAGGAGGGATTCGAGAAACAGTGGGAGCCATCCTGTTTAGACAAATTAAAAACCATTCTAAACTTACAAGAGCATCATGCTGAGTGTTTCTTCTCTCTCCTAATTGCAGCGACCAATCGACATGACTGGACTTAAGTTACTCTTAGATAAAAACAACTGACAGGGCCAAACTACAAAGATTGGCTCAGGAATGTCAAGATGGCAATCACTTACGACAAGCTGGGGTATCTTCTTACCACCAAAGCTCCCTCTGTCCCAGGTCCCAAAACCAGCATCGCGGATAAGGAAATCCGTAAGACCTGGGAACTAGATTGCGCGAAGGCCAAGTGCCTCGTGCTTGCCTCTATGGACAACGAACATCAGAGGAGGCACGAGAATATGGACCTCGAATCCATATTTCTCCATAAAAAAGAACTGTATGGAGAGCAGTCTCGTATCGCAAGATACGAAGTGTCGAAGAAGTTATTTTCGGCAAGGTTGGCCGTCGGATCATCGGTAGCGGAACACGTGCTTAAGATGATTGGCTATATAGAAGAGCTCGCGGACCTAGGGACCACGTTGGAGAATGAGCTCTATACGAACTTGATTCTCCAGTCCCTTCCTTCCACTTACGCCCAGTTTATCCTGAACTTCAACTTACAAGAAAAGGAAGTTGAACTTTCAGAACTCCTCAACATGCTGAGGAGCGCAGAGGGCACCCTACAGAAAGGTAGGGAAACATCCACTTTGTTTGTAGGAGGATCTTCCTCTTCTAGGTCCAAGGCGAAAGCCAAGGGAAAGAAGAAGAAAGCTCCCGCCAAACCAAGGGGCGGTGTTAGTAAAGTGGATACGAAGGGAAAGGCAAAAGCAACAAAGAAAGTGAGAAAGCTTGTGGATAAGGAAGAATGCTTCTATTGTCATAAGAAGGGACACTGGAAGAATGATTGCAGGGCTTGGAAAGCCAGAACACAGGAACTGAAGCAAGTTGCGACTTCAGCTTCAGGTGTGTATGTTATTGATAACTGTCTTTCAATAAACACTACTTCCTGGGTATTGGATACCGGATCAGGATCTCATATCTGTAATTCTTTGCAGGCGTTGAGAAACCGTAGGTTTTTGAAGGTAGGTGACATGACCCTCAAAGTTGCAAACGGAGCTAGCATGGATGCTAAGGCCATGGGGGACTATCACCCGGGAATGTCAGATGGACATGTTTTGGTTTTGCGTAATTTCTTTTTTGTACCCAACGCAACTTGTAATATCATTTCTGTATCTTTGACTTCTAAAGAAGGTTATGAATTTGCGTTTGTAAGCAATGTTGTAAACATTCACCTTAATCAAGTTTTGATTGGGTCAGGTATACGTATTAAACCAACCACAGATTTTCAATGTCCAGAATACACACAAAAGAAAGTCTCCGGAAATAAATCAGACTTTCTTGTGGCATTGTAGACTGGGTCACATCAATGAGAGAAGGTTGACGAAGTTACATACAGAAGGATATTTGAATCCGTTCGAATATCAATCGTATGCCACTTGTCAATCCCGTCTCAAAGGAAAGATGACAAAGACTCCGTTCACTGGACACGGAGTAAGAGCGAGCGAGCTCTTGGGACTCGTACACAGCGACGTGTGCGGTCCAATGTCTACACATGCGCGAAGCGGCTTTTCATACTTCATTACTTTTACGGATGACTTTTCAAGGTACGGTTATGTCTTCTTAATGAAACATAAGTCCGAAGCCTTTGGAAAGTTCCAGGAATATAAGAATGAAGTAGAAAAACAAACCGGCAAAAGTATCAAGATTCTAAGATAGGATCGAGGTGGTGAATACTTGAGTGCCGAGTTCCTGAACTATTTAAAAGAGAACGGAATTCTCTCTCAGCTTACTCCTCCATACACTCCGCAACATAACGGTGTATCGGAGAGATGGAACCGAACCCTATTGGATATGGTACGGTCCATGATGAGTAACGCTGAGTTACCGCGATCATTCTGGGGGTATGCGCTAGAATCAGCTGCATACCTTTTAAACCGAGTTCTCACTAAGACTGTGCCTACTACACCATATGAGATGTGGTGTGGGAAGAAACCCTATCTTAAGCACATTAAGACATGGGGATGTCCAGCTTTTGTTAAAAAGCAGCATGCGGACAAGCTCGAGGCACGCTCAGTACAGTGCAAGTTCGTGGGATATCCAAAGAACTCCAAGGGATATTTCTTCTACTGTGAAGAGGAACAAAAGGTTTTTGTTTCTCGTCATGCCTAGTTCTTGGAAACTGAGTTTTTGGAAAACCAGATAAGTGGGAGCACAGTAGAACTGGAAGAAATTCCAGAACCACAGACTATTACTGAAAGCTTAATGGAACCAGAGGGTTCAAAAGAACAGGACATTCCTACGCCGCTCCGCAGGAGTAGTAGGCAGTCTCATCCGCCCGAGAGATACTACGGTTTTCTCATAGATAGGGATAGAGAGGATTGCATCATAGATTATGATGAGCCTACTAGCTTCCAGCAGGCCGTTCAGAGCGTTGACTCGGTAAAATGGCTGGATGCAATGCGGACCGAAATGGAGTCCATGTACACCAACAAGGTATGGACGTTGGACATTGCTCCAGACGGGGTAAAACCCGTAGGATGCAAGTGGATCTTCAAAAGGAAGATTGGTGTAGATGGACAGGTTGAGACCTATAAAGCTAGACTTGTTGCAAAGGGTTTTCGTCAAAGACCTGGTTTGGACTATGACGAAACCTTTTCTCCAGTGGCTATGCTGAAATCCATTCGGATCCTTCTTGCCATTGCTGCCTTCCACGATTATGAGATCTGGCAGATGGACGTAAAGACCACTTTTCTAAATGGAAATTTAGAGGAGTGTGTCTATATGGACCAACCAGAGGGTTTCATTCAGAGTGGGAGCAACGGAAAGGTGTGCAAGTTGCTTAAGTCCATCTATGGACTAAAGCAGGCATCGCGGAGTTGGAACATCTTTTTTGATGAGACGGTCAAGGAACTTGGCTTTATCAAAATCCAGATGAACATGCATCTACAGTAGATTTGTAGCGAGAACTGTAGTATTCCTCGTTTTATACGTGGATGACATTCTCTTAATAGGAAATGACATTCCTATGCTACAATCTGTCAAGGGGTTCTTGTCACACAGGTTCTCCATGAAAGACCTGGGTGATGCCTCATACATCCTGGGGATCCGGATCCATCGTGATAGATCCAAGAGGATATTAGGACTTTCACAGTCCAGGTACATCGACACCATACTGAAAAGATTCAGTATGGAAGATTCCAAGCACGGTAACCTACCGGCTTGTCACGGGATCACCCTCTCTGAAGAGATGTCTCCCAAGACTGATTTGGAGAGGGATCGCATGTCTATTATACCCTACGCTTCTGCGGTAGGCTCTATAATGTATGTGATGTTGTGTACCAGACCGGATGTAGCTTATGCACTGAGTGTGGTAAGCCGGTATCAGTCAAACCCTGGGGAGAAACACTGGATAGCGGTAAAGAACATTCTCAAGTATCTGAGAAGGACTAAGGAGATGTTCTTGGTGTATGGCGGAAAAGACCTCCAGATCGAGGCCTTTGCTGACTCCAGCTTCCAGAGTGACAAGGATGATTCCAAGTCCATGTCGGGTTTTGTCTTTACCCTCAATGGAGGGGCGGTGTGTTGGAAGAGTTCCAAACAGGAAACCGTTGCAGACTCGACAATGGAAGCGGAATACATCGCTGCCGCAAAAGAAGCTGTCTGGATGAGGAAGTTCTTGAAAGAACTTCAGGTGGTTCCGTCCATTGTTGATCCAATACCTCTGTATTGCGACAACAACGGGGCTATAGCTTTAGCGAAGGAACCCAGGTCCCATCAGAGATCCAAACACATCTTGAGGCGGTATCACCTGATCAGGGAGATCGTGGATCGCCAGGAGATCGAGGTTCGGAGGGTTGCTTCAGAATATAACACTGCAGATCCATTCACCAAGGCCTTGCCCCAGACTCAGTTCGAGTGGCTGATCGAGATGATAGGTCTTCGATACGCTAGTACATGGCCTTAGTGCAAGTGGGAGATTGTTAGTGTATATGCCCTAGAGGCCATTACTGTATCATACTAGTTTGTATATTACTTAATGGAAGCTTGGGATATTCACCTTGGATATACAATCTTGCTCAAAATAGTAGTATGCTACTTGGTTTGTTTCTACTTCAACGTGTACATGTGTTTATTTTAGTATATCGCCTATACACATTAGTGGAGCCCTTAGGATCTTTGCTTGATTATCAGCGTTGTGACGGCAGTCACACTAGTGGGGGCTGGGTAATCTATAAGCACATCCTTATGCAGGTCCCTAGTCGCAGGACTATCGAGACAGGGCATCGATACTCCGGAGTAGACTAGCGCATGCTCTTCTCATCCCAGAGTGGGAGATGGTCTGTCCCACAGCCATCAGTACGTCGTACTGGAGATAGTATGCGGGTGCTCGTTGGGTTACGAATACACTGGACATGACTCGTCGGGAACTGACCGGTTGGTATTATACCTATCGTCAGTTATCAGTTCCCAGGTGACATGAGTACATCTTAGTCCGCTGACTTGACACTGTCACTTCGTCTCGAGTGTGTTCCCACTGTACTTTGATTACTACCCTACCACGGCTCAAAGGAGTCGTGCAAACAGGTAGTAGTTGGGTGCAGTCCCGAAGCACTTGGAGGCAGTGACGGTTAGACAGGATTCGTCTCTCCCGGTATTGGGGGTTGACATCGCGCTGTGTCTAGGAGAGCCATTACACGAGTAGTCCCTGGCCAGGGCAAGCGGGATATACTGGTAGGCTTCCAGTGTTATCTCAGGGTGTATTGGGCTTCACTCCGACACGACTTGTACCGCTATCAGGGGACTGACGTTTACCTCCCCCCTAGGCCCGCCATGCGATGTATCAGACGAACAGACCGGACTGTACGGAGATTGTCACAGTCAGACTCAGTAGGAGTTCAGATGGGTTTCACCTCGTCAGTCTTCTTGTCGGCATCTACCTGGGGACCGTTACGCACAGCTAGTGCCGCTTGCGGTCTGTGGTTAAACCCACTGCCAGCGTAGTGTCGAGTCTTTAGATTCCCATACAGAAAGCTATTCGCCTTTAGGCAAAAGAGTAGAAGTCGCATGGTTTTGCGACAGGTCGCATGGTTTTGCGATAGGGTCCGGTCACATCCGTGCACTTGTGCACGTACAGTGTCCGGACAGTTAACACTAGCGGGCTTTGGTTTAAGCCGGATCCTAGTGTACGTTTTGGGATTGATTTTATCTCGTTTGTGTTCGTGTTCCTTGGAACGCGGATGCGGGTGTGTATGCCCAGTTGACAGAGAGACAGAGGCAGAGTATTCTCATTGGGGTTGTTGACTGTTGACAGTTGACAGTTGACTTTTGCTTAACTCTAATGAGAATAAGATATAAGATTAACATTAAAATTAATTAAGTATTGTAGTGACATGGTTGTTAAGGGGTTGACTTTGTTGACTTGTTGACTTTGTTGACCGGTTGACTAGGTTGGACTAGTTGACCATCATCATGATAATGGCTATCATTCCATGGCAAAGACTTTTGCTTGCTTGTTTATTTATGCAAAATGAGTGCATGAAATGATATAGCCATTTTGACTTAAACCATTTACACAATACTTGATTACTATTTTTGTGATGATGGCTTTTGGATTATGAGAGGTAAGAATGAGATGAGTATGGTTCATTTTATCATTTGCTTTCTCTCTCTTGAGCTCTCTCATTCTCAAGCTCTCCCTCTTCCTCTTGCTCTCTCTACCTCAAGGCAAACCATTCTCATGTGTTGAGATCCATTGGCTTAGAGATAAAAAGACACCAAAAAATTTCTCTACTCATTCTAGTTCATAAGGCCTAGCAAGCCAAGTGATCTAGTTTCTTCAAAGTTCGAAGAAGAAGCCAAAGGTAGAAGCTTTCGGGTGGATCCATCTTCGGCGCAAGGAGACGACGAGGTGAGGCCGATCCGTACACCGGAAGGAGTCGAAGACGAAGGAGTTCAAGAAAGGTATAGCCCCCTAACCGAGTAGTTAACAACTCTTAGCTAGGTTGTCAGTTAGATGTTTAACAAAGATCCGGTTTTGAGTCCATATTACCGCCTCTAGAAAATTGTTTTTCACCAAATTCCGCATGCCCGAAAGTACCGGGAGAGGTTGTTAGTTAGATGTTTAACAATGATCCGGTTTTGAGTCCATGTTACCGCCTCTAGAAAATTGTTTTTCACCAAATTCCGCATGCCCGAAAGTACCGGGAGAGGTAGCATGGACTTACAATGTACATATTACTGTTCCATGTTGCATGATATTCGGACATGCTTATATTTTTATCATATGTCGCATACATCATGCTTTATGATTTTACGCATTGAGATAGGCTGTTTTCATAAGATTTCTGGATTTGAGAACCGTGGCTATTTCAAAAGAAAGCATGTACTGTTTTAAAAACCCGGTTTCTCTTGATATGATATTTCAGTACGTCCACCATGCGTTTTCTCGGTTCTGAAATGTATGATATGTGAAACCCGATTCGAGAAGCTGGATGAGGCCGATTGCGGGTACATGGTGGACCCGGTATGGTACCCCGGGGCGAGAACGGATTACTGTGCAGTAGACGGTGAGCCTGGCAGAGCGAATACTGCCTACCAGTGATAGCATTTGGGCTCGACGGATATCCGGAGTATACCGACCGGAGTCAAGAGATGAGATTGGCCAATCCGGACTGACGGAGCCTGAGATATAAGGATTTACATGTCGATGCTGGACATGGGTTTCATGATGTTTTTAAGTGTCGATGCTGGACACTCAGGTTCTATGATTTTGATGTGTCGCGAGGGACACATGTTGATTTATATCCTCATACCTTCATGCATATGATTTTATGAGATTCACACGTATACATACATTGATTATATGGGTGGACGAGATCCGCATGCATACATACATTGATTATATGGGTGGACGAGATCCACATGCATACATACATTGATTATATTGTTGGATGATATCCACATACAGATAGACCTTGAGTATATAATTGGCACATATGTAGATATGGTCACCCTAGATATCATAGTTTTATATTTATGATATAGTTGACCTAGCAGTCGTTGTTTATTCGATTTCTACTTGTTGATGTTTTTTCCTACTCACGAGTTGGCAACTCACCCCCGTTGTGCCACAGTTCTTGCAGGTTGACCGCTTGGATCAGTAGTGGCATCGCTGGCACACGGTTGCTTTCGGGTGATTGCTTTGGTAGGTGGGACATTTGTATCGTACCCACTCTTGTATTTATATTTCATATTGTATCTAGTCAAAACTAGTAATTCTATAAGAAATGAGGCTTAGTGAGACTTGTGGTTGCGAGACTTAGAGTGAGGGGTATTCCGCTACTTGTGATTTTGATGTCTTGCTTATTTCTTTATCTTTTGTTGTGAACTTCACCGTTGGGCGTCGTATACTTATGTTTATACTTTGCGTGGTTGTGGATCCGCCGTATGGTGAAGAGCTACCTCCCGCTTGGGGATGCCTTTTATATTAGCATGTATTATGGTTTTGGATTAAAATATACAAAGGAGGTGCTGCCCAAATTTTTAAAAAATGAAACATGTTTTCAACTAGTAAGATAAACTTGCATTTTTCATGTTCCACTATTTATGCATCTAAGAAAAACTTTTGATTTCATTATACCCTTATTTCAAAACTTCACCTCTTTTATTTTCTTAAAAAGGTTTAGATTTCTGGGTTTTCATCTTACTTGGATTACGTTACACCTTTAGACATTGCGTGATTTAAGTGCTGGTCACGAGCTAATATTTCGGGTCGTGACAGTTCGGTATCACATGGGCTGTGAGTATGCGACACCGCAATAATTGGCCTTAAGTACAAGTGGGAGATTGTTGGCTATAGTGTCCTCAAGTCAATTATTGGATCACAGGCACGCGATTGCAATGATTGGGGGAGGACATATACCGGTAGAACAGTCTTACTCGAGATGATAGTATGCTATCTGGTTTATTTTTATCATCCTGTACATACTTCAGGTGACATTACAGATCACTATTACATGTTGATAGAGCCGATAGGATTCTTGTTTGACTACCAGCAGTATGATGGCTGTTAGTTATGTATATGCCCTAGAGGCCATTGTTGTACATATGATGTATATTATAATGGATGCTTGGATATATATAGAGAGGACTTTCTTGCTCGTCATGATAGTACTATTTGGTTTCCCTTTATCTTAACATGTTGACTTGTATATGTTTACTGTCTTACTCTCACAAGTTGATGAAGCCCTTAGGATCTGTACTCGACTACTGGGACTATGATGAGATCATACTAGTGGAGCCACGGTAGTCGATGAGTACATCCTATAACTGTTCCTCGTCGAGGGTGTGTCGAGACAGGGCATCGATACACCAGAGTAGACTAGCGTATACGCATCTTGACCCATATGATGGGCGATGGATGATCCCATATCCATCGGTGTTATGACATCAGGGATGGTGGACGGGTGCTCAGTGGAGACTAGGTACACTGGACGGACTCGCCGAGAACTCCCAGATGGTGATATACCACACGTCAGATGGCAGTTCTCCGGTGACACTGGTACAGGGTAATCTGTGGACCCGAGGTCGTCATAGAGTCTTGTGTGATTCCCACTGTGCTTTTATTTCCACCTTACCACGTCCAAGAGGGCATGTAAAACGGTGGCTTTTGGGTGCAGTCCCGAATCACATGGAGGCAATGAGCGATAGGAGGGGATTTTTCTCTCCCGGTATAGGGAGTTGATGTTGTGCTGTGTTCGATTGGCTATAACTGGAAGTCCCTGGCCAGGGTGATATAAAGATTTACTGGTAAGTGTTACCAGTAGTTTCTCAACCCGTTATGAGCCTCACATCGACACGACTTATCAGTTAATGGGGTCTGACGTATACCACCCCTAGACTAGATATGCAACATATCAGACGAAGAGACTGGACTGTACGGGAGTGTTACTGATTGGATTCACAGGAGAATGTACAGGCTAGCTTGTTGATCTTCTGATCGCTCAATACCTGGGTGGCTGTTACGTTTAGCTAACCGCTTGCAGCTTGTGGGTGTTTGATATGATCATCACCTGCTACCGGCGTATTGACGATTCTTTAGAGTCCTACACAGAGGTTTCTTGACTCAGGCAAAACGGAGTAGGGGCACATATGTGATATGTGCACGATCGAGAATAATGCGATATGAGATACCGTATTATATTCCCGCGATATTTAGATATGAACCGGGTCATCGGATCAAGTGTTGATTCGATGAATTGGTACATGATATATTAGTCGGTTATATTCGATATAGCCGGATTGTCGGATCAAGTGTTGATTCGATAATTTAATGTATAATAATATATATGATATATTGTATTACATTATCTAATATTGGCTCGCTTTATTATTTCATTTTCTCACCGGATAATACATTGATATATATGCGATATATATTAATTGTATTATTTTCTTTTGTTACAAATATATAATATATATGTGATATATATTATTGTAACATGATATGATTACTAATGCAACTTGTTTAGTGGAGATTAAACAAGGTTAGGGTTTGATTAGGGTTAGTTCTTTCTTGCACCTTCTAGAAGCTTTTCTTTTGTCATGAAGAAGATATTATGGTTGATATTTTCTTATGACTCATTGTTTTAACCCAACCAAACCCTAACCTTAGTTAATTCTCTACAAAAGTTATCCTTGTCATCCTTGACCATGGTTGCATTATTATTCATATATTCTTTTCATTATTCATCACAAAAGTTTGAATGCATTATTTCTTCTTCATCTTCAACCTTGAGCTTTGAGAAAGCTTACTAGGTTTTCCTTTTATGATGTTTTCATGTGAGAATTTGATATAAAAAGAAAGCATAATTACTACTCCATTATCCTCATCTAATCTAGCCGATTAGATTAGGGTGTTCACCTCATTAGAGTGAGAGAGCTTGAGTTACAGAAACTTCAACGTAGATCATCGGAGAAAAGGAACACTACAAGCTAGCATGGATCGTTCGAGTTGTGGTGCCTCTCTTGAGTCCGGGAGATCGTGGATCGCGGCGAAGGGACTTCTACTCAGAGCTTATGAAACGAAGGAACGTATTACAAAGGTTGTAATCCCTCACACTTAGTTGTAAAGATGTTTACTTGCATGTTAAACCCTAATAATCTAGCAAAGATCCCGACTTTAGGTTGTTCGGCACATCTAAATTTTTATTCGGGCATGGTTGATGCCTTATGAACCCTTGTAAGAGTGCCTAGGAACCCTACAATGGCGATCATATACGTGAGAGTTGGGTGGTCTATAAGCACATCCTTAAAGTTTTCCTAGTCGTGGGAGTTTCGAGACTGGGCATCGATGCTCCAAGAGTAGACTAGTGTAAACGGATCGAGACCCCGACGAGGGGCGGCGGCCAGTCTCACAAGCCATTTGTGTTAGTTGGTTCACCTAAGATGTATACAGGCGCTCATTGGGTTATGAGTACACCGGACGAACTCGCTGGGACCATGCTATTTGGTATTATACCTATTTTTCAGATAGCAGTTCCCAGGTGACATGTGTACAGGTTAGTCTATCGACCTGAGATCGTCATTTTTCTCGTGTGAGTTTCCACTGTGCTTTGATTCTTCCCTACCATGGCTCAAAGGAGTCGTGCAAACAGATTTTAGTTGGGTACAGTCTCGAGCCATATGGAGGCAGTGAGCGGATCGTCAGGGGATTCGTCTCTCCCGGTATTGGGGGTTGATGTCGCGAGGTGCACGGGTGGCCATCACCAGAAATTCTCGGCCAGGGTAGACGAGAATTACCGATCTAGGATCGATAGTTTCTCATGTGGTGATAGGTTTCATGCCGATACTAAATGTCAAGTAATTAGGGATCTGACTTTATCCACCCCCAAGACTCGATATGCGATACTCATAAACGAATGGCCCGGACTGTACGGAGTCACTATCAGGCTCAGTAGGATTTCAGGATGTGTTTACTCGTCGGCCTCCCTTTCGCTCAATACCTGGGTAGCCGTTACGTACAGCTAGTGCCACTGACATGCTTGTGGTTAAACCCACTGCCAGCGTATTGACGAGTCTTTAAAGTCCCACACAGAGGGATTTCCTGGTTCGGGAGAAACGTTGTAGAGGCCGTATGGTTTTATGGCAGGGGTCGATCATATTCGTACACTACTGCACGGATCATGATCGGACGGATAATACTAGTGGGCATTGGTTTAAGCCGGAACCTAGTATTATATTGTTGGATTATTTTTGTCTCGTTGCATTCGTATTCAGTCGGAATACGGATGCGGGTATGTATATACAGATGAGGGGTATTCTTGTAATTCGTTACAAGATAACTTTAGGGTTGCCATTTCTTTTCTTTCATATTGTATTAAACATTTAGAGTTTTTTAAATGTTTAATATTGTTGTGAGGTGAAAAGTGTGCGCATGGGTTTTGGCTTGGACCTTGGTTACTCATGCATAAGAGTCATGCTTGGTTTTGTTTGGTATGATATATTTTGTGAGCATTATTGTGGCAAGTTGTGAGAGATTTTGTGAGGGATGGGCTGTTGTTTTTGTGCAGTGAAATTTCTTTAGTTCCACACAATTAAATATTGCACACATACCTCACAAACTCAAGAAGAAACAAAAAAAAGGGTGGCTGTTGTTTTTTAGTGCAGGAAATTTTCGTGGCTGTTGATTTTTGGTGAGGGGTTTTTTTTAGTGGTTGTTTTTGGTGTGCAGGGAATTTATTTCATGGCCAATTTTTATTGTGTGCAGAGAATTTTCTTGGGTTTCTTGAGCTCTAATACCTCAGAACTTCAAAAACAACATAGACATATTTTTCTTTTCCTCACAAACCACAACGCTTTCTTCACAAGCAAAACTTGAGCTCACACTTTACTCCAATGACAACTCTTTCACCTCCACCCTAACATGTCTCATGTGTTGAGCAACCTAGGGTGTATTGAGACAAAGTATTCACACACAATCTCTACTTCATCTTGGGTATCTAGGCCAGCAAATTAGATGCCCGAGTTGCTTCGGTTTTGAAGCGGGAGCCCGTATTACTAATCCTCGACGTGGATCGTCTTCGACGAGGGAGACCGGAGACCGAACTTGATCGAGGAAGCCACGTGGAGCTTGGGACAGAGGTTGAAGACCGAAGGACATGGATCGATGGGTATAACCTCTCTAAACTCCTTTTACAGTTAACTAGTATAGGGTTAATGGTTCGATCCGGGAATCGGGTTCCGTTAGCGCCGGGTTTTAAAAAGTTTTTGTTCCGCGTTTGGCCACGGATTGATGGTCGGGGCGCTGGCGTAACCTTTCAAATAGCGTTGTTCTAAACCAGCTTTAGAAGTGCACGTGTATATGACTTTGCCAGAGAGTTGTTGTAGTCAGTGGGAGCAGCGGAAGCATAGTGGACAAGTAGCTTATGTCTATTTATTAACTAAAGCGGGTATAGCAGAGATAGATCATCTATTTTTGATGTGACAGTCATAGGCTTTGACTTCATAAGAATAGGAGATGGATCTGTTAAGAAGGTAGTAGGGTGTAATGTCCTGGTATTTGGATAACATACACTTATAGGAAGTGAAATTCCTACACTACGATCAGTTATACTGTGGTTGTCACACAGTGGTTTCTCTACATAGGATATGGATATTATATCAAGCATTCTGGTTACTGGATCTATGGTTTTAGATCTAGATTTGGGTAGTTTCCCAATCTGGATACTTTGACACTATTCTAAAGGTGTTTTAGAATGGACGACTCCTGGCATGGTGGTGTACCTGCAGGTGATGGAGTCAACCTCTCTAAACGTGTCTTACAGGCTAATGGGGAGAGGGATGTGCATGATTGGCATATCACTTGCTTAGGCAATTGAGTCAATCATGAGATGTCAAGTACCACACAAGATGTTGTTTTTGCACTAGCTGCAATAAGTTTATATATTAATCCAATCCTGGAGAAACCTTCAGTAGCAGTTTATGAACATAAGTGGATGTTCTAGGGATTTGGTAACGGTAGCCTCCTTCGGGAGACGGTTATCATTCCAGGCTTCCAAGGTGACCTGGATGACAGAGTGATTGTCAGAGTTATAGTCTTCCCTCTTGACGAGGGGCAGTAGTTTGGATAGGTGGTCTAAGTGGATACTGAGGGACGCATGGCGCAGGATACTGATTAAATTCAGTAGACGATACAGTCTAAGAAGTTTGCTCGATTTGGAGTTCATTTCTTAACTGGGTCCCATCAGATATCCAGACATATTCTAAGACAGGTATTGCTCATTTCGGGAGATGACTTTCTCCGCGAACTTGAGATAAAGAGAGACATAGAATAAAACATTGGACCGGATCCACTCACTGAGGCTATTTCTCGAACGCAATAGGTTTACAAACTAGCTTTGTGAAACTGATTAGTAGAGAAGTTGGGTATTCGGTATCACACGGACCGTGAGTATGTGACACCGCAATAATTAGCCTTAAGTGCAAGTGGGATATTGTTGGATATAGTGTTCTCAAGTCAATTATTAGATCGCAGGAACGTGATTGCAATGATTGAGGGAGGACCTATACCGGTAGGACAGTCTTACTCGAGATGATAGTATGCTATCTAGTTTGTCTTTATCATCGTGTACATGCTTCAGGTGACATTACAGATTGCTATTATATGTTGATAGAGCCCATAGGATTCTTGCTTAACTACCAGCAGTATGATGGCGATCATATACGTGGGAGCTGGGTGGTCTATAAGCACATCCTTAAATGTCCCTAGTCGAGGGAGTTTCGAGACTGGGCGTCGATACTCTAGAGTAGACTAGTGTATACTGATCGAGACCCCGATGAGGGGCAGTGGCCGGTCTCACAAGCCATTGGTGTCAGTTTGTTCACCTAAGATGTATACAGGTGCTCATTGGGTAATGAGTAAACCAGATGGACTAGCCGGGAACATGCTAGTTGGTATTTTACATATTGTCATATAGCAGTTCCCTGGTAACATGTGTACAGGTTAGTCTATCGATCTGAGATCACCATTTTTCTCGTCTGAGTTCCCAATGTGCTTTGATTACTACCATACCATGGCTCAAAGGAGTCGTGCAAACAGGTTTTAGTTGGGTACAGTCCCGAGCCATATGGAGGCAGTGAGCGCATCGTCAGTGGATTCGTCTATCCCGGTATTGAGGGTTGATGTCGTGTTGTGCATGGGTGGTCATCACCAGAAATCCTTGGCCAATGTAGTTGAGAATTACTAATCTAGGATCGGTAGTTTCTCAGGTGGTGATGGGCTTCATACCGACACTAAATGTCGTGTTATTAGGGGTCTGACTTTATCCACCCCCTAAACTCGATATGCGATACTCATAGACGAACGGACCGGACTGTACAGAAATTGTCACTGTCAGGCTCAGTAGGGGCTTCAGGATGAGTTTGCTCATCGGCCTCCCTTTCGCTCAATACCTGGGTAGCCGTTACGTACAGCTAGTGCCGCTGACGTGCTTGTGGTTAAACCCATTGCCAGCGTATTGACGAGTCTTTAGAGTCCCACACAGAGGGTCTTCCTTCTTCGGGCAAAACGATGTAGATGTTGTATGGTTTTACGGTAAGGTTCGATCACATACGTGTACTTGTACACGAATGATGTTCGGACGGATAATACTAGTGGGCTTTACTTTAAGCCGGATCCTAGTATTATATTTTTGGATTATTTTCGTCTTTTTGTATTCGTATTCTTCGGAATATGGATGTGGGTATGTATATACGGTTGAGGGGTATTCTTGTAATATATTACAAGATTACTTTTAGAAGATTACGCCTCATCATGGTTTAGACATTTTTGGATTAAAAGGTTATTGAGGTGTAGGATGAGGTGTTTATTGCATTTTTGTGGCATGGCTAATTTGTGGCCCATGGTTACTATTCTAGCATGCTTAGGGTTTTTGTTTGTTGTGAGATTATGTTGACTTGAGATATTTTTTGTTGACTAAGATATTTTGGAGACATGGACATTTATGTGATGGCTCCATTATTTCTTATCACACTCACACAACAAACAAAAATGATAAGCCATTATTCATTTTCTTTTTCTCTCTCTTGAATTGCTCTCAACACCTCATTCTCATGGCATCTTCTTCTTCCTCTAGATCCACCCAAACCATCTCATGAGTTGAGAATCCTTGGGTGTCTTGAGACAAATTAATCCTTCATCACTCTCTGCTTCATCTACGGTATCTAGAATAGCGATCTAGGTGCCCTAGTTGCTTCGGATATGAGGTTGGAGCTTGTTGCATAGACTCTCGGGTGGATCAACTTCAATGGAGGGAGACTAGAGATCAAGCTTGATCAAGGAAGCCCCTAGGAGCTTGGGATGATGGTTGAAGACCGAAGGACATAGATCTATTTGGTATGACCATTCTAACTCCTTTGCGTGTTTTGTTATCTAGGCCTTATGAGTAGATCCAGGTAATTTGTTTTGGTAGCACCAAGTTTTATAAATTTTTGTTCCGCATTTAGTCACGGATTGATGGTCGGGGCGCTGCCGTAACCCAACACTCACCTCGATCTCCCGGGGATCAACGATCTCCCTGATCAGGTGGTACAGCCTCAATATATGTCTGGATCTTTGATAGGACCTAGGTTCCTTCCCTAAAGCTATAGAGCCGTATGTTATCACAATACTAAAGTATTAGACCAACAATGGAAGGAACCACCTGAAGTTCAGTTAAGAACTTCCTCATCCAGACTGCCTCTTTTGTGGCGTCTCATGTAGCGAGCTACTCTGTTTCCATCGTCAAGTCTGTAACGGTGTCCTGTTTGGAACTCTTCCAACAGACCGCCCCTCCACTGAGGGCAAAGGCATAACCCGACATGGACTTGGAGTCATCCTTATCATTCTGGAAGTTGGAGTCAGCAAAGGCCTCAATCTGGAGGTCTTTTCCGCCATACACCAAGAACATCTCCTTAGTCCTTCTCAGGTACTTTAAGAACGTTCTTTACTGCTATATCCAGTGCTTCTCCCCTGGGTTTGACTGATACCGGCTTACCACGCTGAGTGCGTAAGCAACATCTTCTCTGGTACACAACATTATATACATTATAGAGCCTACCGCAGAAGCGTAGGGTATAATCGACATGGAGCCCTTTCCAAATCAGTCTTTAGGAGACATCTCTGTGGAGAGGATAATTCTGTGACAAGCCGGTAGACTACTGCGCTTAGAATCTTCCATACTAAATATTTTTAGTATGGTGTTAATGTACCTTGACTGTGAAAGTCCCACCATCCTCTTTTATCTATCATGATAGATCTGGATCTCCAGAATGTAGTTGGCATCACTCAGGTCTTTGATGGAGAACCTTAGTGTAACGCTTCGAAATTTGTTTAGGTTAATTTCGCGTTAGTTAGCATTGATGCGTGTTTTTCATAAAAACCCGTAAATCTTAATTTCCATTTTAATCTAGTCTAATTGAGATGAGAAGTGTTTATATATATATATGGGGTTTATTAATTTTAAATTAGCTTGTGTTCTTTTAATTAGAAATTATTTTCCTTAATTACTTTTCCTAATCGAGGATTAGTGAAACTTGCTTGCACACTTAACACATTTTGGTAACATATGTTCTTTTCCCACCTATTTCAAATTAGCATTTTCTTTTCTTTTTAAACCATAAGAAAATAGAATTGAGAGAAAAGAGAGAGGCATGGAGAGCATTTAATGTGGCATGGTGAGCCTTGACTTTGACATTTCTCTCTCTCTTTTCTTTCTCCCTCTCCTTTCTCTCTCCCTCTCATTCTGAAAAATTCAGCAGAGAATAGCAGCTCCAGCAGCAACCTTTCATCATCTTTTTCTTCTTCTTTCACTTCTCTTTGAATCCATATACAACCCTACACAAAAACCTCTCATTCCTTCACTCAAAACCTTGGAAAAATGGCTCTTTTCGGGATTTTGGTGGCAAGTCAGTGCATGTAAGGGCAAGGGCTGGAATTTGAGTTTCCCTAGGATCTTTTGAAGGTATCAAACTCAACCATATCACCCTAAGTCATAACTTGTATGTTTTGGTTGTTAAAAATCGTATTTTGTGCATTTTTAGTGCTAATGAAGGGGAATTAGTGAAGTTTATGTTAAGTTAACATTTTTATGGCTTGTTTAGCTTAGTGATGTATTATTAGTGTTGTTTTAACTCAAGATTTGCTTCAGGTTTCACAAAATCACCTTAATGTATCGTTTTAGTGTTAAAAATAGCTTTTTAACTAGGTTCTGGGCTCTGTTGAAATCTGCTTGTCCCCCGGTTGCTTCAGACAAATATTGTATTTACTGGAGCATGTATACTAGGTTTAGAGAACACACACGAAGCACGGGAGCCCAACTCCCTATGTTGGCCTCCAGAAAATTCATTCTGGCCGCAAATTGCGGCCAGATGGGGGACCTGGGTGCTGGGGTTTGTTTTGTAGGTGTCTGCTACTATTTGAAGACTTATAGTATATGCAATTTTGTAAAACTCCTTCTGTAGAAAAATCTGGAACCATTTACCCTATTTCGTATATTTTTAACCTTCGCGACATGTGTGATACGTGTGTGGGTTTGGGGTTTTCTGCGTATCGCGACGTGTCGAGGTAGCTTCAGGCGTGTAATCACACATTTTAGCGTATCGCACACACATGCGTTTGGTTCACGACGCGGGTTTCTAGTTTAGCTTTAATATCGCGTTTTTGTAGATTTGAGCTTATGTGTGATATTTTGTGAAATTCTAGGTTCGCAGGAGAGTACGACGGACGCCGCGAAGAAGGGGAAATAAGTCGTCGGCTACACTTAGCACGAGACTAATGTGAGTAGATTTAACATCTACGGGGAAATCGCCCATATGGCGTTATGCGTCAGGGCTGATAGGGCATTGTAGCAGCATATTGCATTTACATACATTGACTGTTCATAGATACTATTTGTTGCATACTATATTCCCTGCCATATAAGAACTTAGAGTTAACAGAACACCGCACTGTTATTAACGGTTCATGTTGCACGAGCACTAATCTGCATGTTATACACACACCATTAGTAATTGTCATGACACTCACGCTATAGAATTGCCATAAGTAATATATTGTAGCTCACTCCTATATGATTTGACATGATCATGTTACTTGTGCACTTACTCATTTGCATATCCATACTTTAGCACATTCGAACTGTACCTATCTAGATAAGCTGATTTTGGTAAAAACAGGGAACCACATGATGCCTTTTAAAAACTGAATCTATTTAAAAAGCGGTTTCTCCCTTTTACTTATAGTACGACTTCTTATTGCATATATTACATCACATGGATTTACGCATTGGCTTTGGATTTCATGTGATTTCTGGATTTGAGTACCGTGGGGTTATTTAAGAAAATATATACTGTTTTGAAAACCCGGTTCCTCTTGATATGATATTTTGGTGCGTCCACCACGCGTTTTCTCGGTTCTGAGACGTGTGCTTGAAACCCGATTCAAGGAGTTGGATGACCCGTGTGCGGCTTCGTGGTGGACCCGGTATGGTACCCCGGGGCGAGAACGGATATGCTGTGTAGCTAGACGGTGAGCCAGCCAGTGGGACCACTACCTACCGGTGATTGGTTGGACCTGGTGGTTATCCGGAGGATACTGACCAGAGTCGATGGATGGATATGGGATGACCCGTACTACTGGGGCCGAGGGCCGATTCCGCAGATGGAGCCCGATATATGAGGATTTGCGTGTCGATGCTGGACACGATTACTTCATGATATTTCGAGTGCCGATGTTGGGCACTCGCGATTCTCAGAGATTTACAGGATTTGAGGGCCGATGAGGATTACGGTGCCTGAGTTTTATTGGGATTTGGGTGCATTGATGGACACCGATTATTTTCTACGTTGACATTCCGTGTAGATGTTATTTTATCCCATGCTCAGCATTCATTATTATGTATCTCATCCTGTAGTCATATTACCTGATAGAGTATTTATGCATGATTATTGCACATATTGCTCATCGCATATAGATACTATCTGCTGGCATATGTTAGAGTAGCGCAGTACGTGCATACCCGCGATTACCTTTATATGTTATCTTCTATTCACGAGTTGGCAACTCACCCCAGTTGTGCCACAGTTCTTCCAGGTTGCCCCTTAGAGTAGTCGCGGCAGGCTGCCTTCTTATATCTTTTTGGCTACGGATACCGCTGCAGTTGGTGTGTGAGCTGTTTTGCTGTTAGGTGGGTTGTGGTATCCGGTTATTTCCATTGTATACATACTTTTGTATCTAGTATTCTCCATCTACCTTTATATGTATTTGACTTAGAGACCAGTGTGAGGACGATGATGTATATTATTGTATTCTGGTGTTGAGCTCGTGTGAGCCGACTTTACTTATGTAGTTTTTATCATTTGTGATGTTTTTCACTTATTGCTCATTTCTTCGCTACGGCGTCGTATATTACTCTTGTGGTGATTGTCTCCGCTGTTAGGCGTGATTGCTCCCGTTTGGGGATGCTTTATTATATTATTATCATTTTACTCATATCATGTCTTGTACCCGATTTCGGGGTTAGTTTTACAAAGGAAATACTGCCAAAATTTTAAGAAAATAACTTGCACTTTAAAGAAATGTTCTAAACTACTTATAGTTTTCCAAATGTCTTTAAACAAATGTTTTCAACACTCGCTTCTTTTAATGGTTTGATTTCTGGGTTTTGGCTTACTTAGTCGCGTTACGCCTGTAGACGTCACGTGGTTAAGTGCCGGTCACGGGTCGAACTTCGGGTCGTGACACTTAGTGACAAGAATTCTTTGACTGATTGTAGTATAGGAGTGTCATTTCTTATCAATAAAATGTCATCTACATGCTAGACGAGGAATCTCACAGTTCTCCCTACAATCTTACTATAAATGCATAAATCATTTGGATTTTTGATAAATTCGAATTCTTTTGACTGTCTCATTAAAACAGATGTTCCAACTTCGTGATGCCTGCTTTAGTCCATAAATGGACTTAAGCAGCTTGCACACCTTCCCGCTGCTCCCACTCTGATTGAAACCCTCTGGCTGATCCATATAGACACACTCTTCCAAATAACCATTTAGAAAAGTCGTCTCTACGTCCATCTACTGGATCTCAAAATCTTGGAAGACAACAATGGTAAGAAGGATTCGAATGGATTCGAGCCTAGCCACTGGAGAAAAGGTTTCACCATAGTCCAAACCAGGTCTTTGATGAAAACCTTTTTCAACAAGCCTAGCCTTATAGGTTTCAACTTGTCCATCTATACCAATCTTCTTTCTGAAGATCCATTTGCAGCCTACAGGTTTTACCCCTTCTGAAGCAATATTCAAAGTGCATACTTTGTTGGTGTATATGGACTCCATCTTGGTCCGCATTGCATCCAGTCATTTTACCGAGTCGCCGCTCTGAATGGCTTGCTAGAAGCTAGTTGGCTCATCATTGTCAATGATGCAATCCTCTCTATCCCTGTCTATGAGAATAACCGTAGTATCTCTCGGGCAGATGAAACTGCTTACTAGTCCTGCGGATTGGCACAGATATGTCCTGTTCTTTTGAAACCTCTGGTTCCACCATACCTTCAGTAATAGTTTGTGGTTCTTAAATTTCTTCCAGTTCTATTGCGCTCCCACTAGTCCTTTTTCAAAAAAATGATTTTCTAAAAAGTGGGCATGACGAGGAACCAAAAACCATCTGTTCCTCTGTGTAATAGAAAAGATACCCCCTGGAGTTCTTTGGGTATCCCATAAACCAACACAGTACTGAGCGTGCCTAGAACTTGTCCGCATACTGCTTTTTGACAAAAGCTGGACATCCCTATATCTTTAGATACTGAAGATAGGGTTTCTTCCCACTCCACATCTGATATGGTGTGGTAGGCACAGTCTTGGTAGGAACCTTATTCAAAGATATGCAGCTGATTATAAAGCATAACCTCAGAAGGATCGCGCTAACTCAACGCTACTCATTATGGAACGAACCATATCCAATAGGGTTCGATTCCGCCTTTCCGATACACCGTTGTGTTGTGATGTGTATGGAAAAGTAAGCTGAGAGAGAATTCCTTTCTCTTTTATGTAATCCAGGAACTCGGCAATTAAGTATTCACCACATCGATCAAATCTCAGTGTCTTGATACTTTTGCCTGTTTGTTTTTCCACTTCATTCTTTTATTCCCAGAATTTCTCAAAGGGTCTCGGATTTTTGCTTCATCAAGAAGACATATCCTTACCTAGAGAAATCATCCGTAAAAGTAATGAAATAGGAATAACCACTTCGTGCATGTGTAGGTAATGGACCACACACGTTGTTGTGTATGAGTCCTAAGAGTTCGCACGCTCTTACTCTATGTCCAGTGAACGGAGTCTTTGTCGTCTTTCCTATGAGACAAGATTGACAAGTTGCATAAGACTGATATTCGAACGGATCCAAATATCCCTCTCTATGTAACTTCGACAACCGTGTTTCATTGATATGACCCTGTCTACAATACCATAAGAAAGTTTTATTTAATTCTGGAGACTTTCTCTTAAGTGTGTTCTGGACGTTGAAAACCTGAGCTTGATTTAATACGTATATACTGTCCTCTAGTGTACCTGACCCAATCAAGCTTTAATTTGGGTGGATGTAAACCACATCGCTTACAAACTAGACTAGGTACACACAAACAGTTACGTAGAATCAATATTTGTCCACTTGTCAATCCTTGGTGATATTCACTACGGATACAGCGTCCACGCTCATTCCGTTAGTAACCTTGAGAGTCATATACCTGCCTCAATAACTCTACAGTTTCTCAAACCCTGTAATGAATTACAGATATGAGATTCTGATCCGCTATCTAGTACATAGGAAGTAGAGTTAATTGACAGACTATTTTCAATCACAAACACACCCGAAGTCAAAGCTACAACATGCTTCAGTTCTTGGATTCTGGCTTTCCAAGCCATGCATCCCTTCTGCCAATGCCATTTCCCGTGACAATAGGAACAACCCTCCTTTCTTACTGCTAACCCCGAAACTTTTGCCCTGCCTTTTTGTCATGACCCGAAGGTACAGAACGTGACTGGCACTTAAATTACGAAACTTCTAAAGGCGTAACGTATTCTAAGTAAGCCAAAGCCCAGAAACTAAACCGTTTAACAATTAGAGTGACGAAAAACTTGTTTTAAAGCAAGTGATTTTAACAAATAAGTGGCATTAAATATTTAAAAGCAACATCATATTTCCCGAAAATTTCGGCAGAGTCTGCTTTGTAAATACTGGCCCCCAAACTGGTAAAACACATGAAAATACATATAAATAATGAAATAGGGCATCCCCAAGCGGGAGCTAGCTCTTCGCCAATGGAGGAATCACAACCACATGCAATATGTATATCAAAAGTGCACAACAAGCATCTGAAAGCAAGAAATAAGAAAATACCACGTCGGTTCAAGTGAGTATCGACACTAAACCACAAATAAAAATCTCACGAGTCTCACCGTCTAGTCCAAAATATACAATGGTAGATAGAGTATACTAGATACAAATAATATACATGATGGGATAAAATATCCTCGCAACACACCTACGAGCAATGCCGCAAGTCCAAGCAAAAGGAACATAATGAGAAAGAGTGCCCGCCGCTACTGTGCTGACGAGTCGGACCTGCAAGATACTGTGGCACAACGGGGGTGAGTTGCCAACTCGTAAGTAGTAAGTAACATCTAATAAGGCTATCGTAAGCATGCACACCAATGCGTCACAACCCACGTATCTCAAAATGATAGTATGTACTAGCATGAATGCAACATGAATTCATAATTAAACACGAAACCTGCACAAGTCTTGTATGAGAAAATCTTTATTCTTATCTTAGAAAAACCTCTATGTAATAAACTGAAGTATCATCAATGAAATCAACTGAAAATCTGTGTCAAGCATCGACACAAAATATATATCCCAATATCTCAATGTCTCAATATCTCAATATCTAAATGTCTCAATATCTCAATATCTCAGGCTTCGTCAGTCCGGATCGGCCCATATTATCAAATCTCACGACTACGTCGGTATCCTTCGGATATCCGCCGCGTCATAAATAACTGATCGGTAATGCTCCCCTGCCGGGCTCAACGCCATCATCTGCGACCCTCTTGCCCCCAGGGTACCGTACCGGGTCCACCATGCACCCGCAGACGGTTCCTCCTCCTCCTCGAATCGGGTGTATGATACCGCTCAAGAACCGAGAAAACCCATGGTGGACACCACACACATCATATCACGAGAAAACCGCAACTTACATTTTTTAAATGGTAATACGTTCTTAAAATCCTTGCGGTTTCTCCAAAATCCATAAATCTCATGAATACTGAAATCCTCGAGAAGAATCACAATATGTAAACATGTCGGTGATGATGGATGTCTATGATACGATATTATATACCATGCGAAGTACGGCCAGAAGCTATGCATGAATCATGATGCAATGAGGTATGTATATATGACTAACAATCCTATGTATCCATCCTGATAAAATGACTATACAGGTACAGGTTTACAGATCGTATATGATGCAATGCACAGATACCGATTCTAACCAAGTTCTATAGTGTTCGTGACATAGCAATTACCAAAGGCGTATGTTTTCGCATGAATAGTGCACGTGGCATGAACCAATGGTAATAGTGCAAGTGTCCTATAAGATAATATCATATATATTTATGATGATGCAATGCAATGAGATGCATGACTAGGAGACTATGCATATAAGTACAAGCACTACTAGTAATCCTTACTATCAGGCGCCTTGCGCCATCCAAACGATTCCCCTGTAGATATGTACATCTACTCACCGGGACGCCTTGGTTAATCTAATCGAATTTCAGCTCTGCCATTTCCGCGTCACATCCGACGCTTCTGCACCCGATCCTAGAAACGTACACAAGTAAATAAGAGAATAAATATATAAATAGTCACGGACACAAACAATACAAGTCAACCACGCGCACTAACTAAACACGCACACACTGGGTGCACAAAACGCGCTCGCGACAACGCCACAAACCACAACTAGATTCGCTATACATGGCAACTACCAAACCAAAAACCCAATCGCATCAATCTCGCGTTCACAACACACTAAATATATATGAAATAGGTTGTATATCATCAAAACCTCAAACTTAATTTAAAATCGATTTATTCCAAAAACCTAGTAAGTATCGATTAACCGTTTTAGTACAAAACTTGATATTTTAACAAAACTAGTGGCCACAATAATCACTTAATAACTTAATTAAGCCACACCATTACTAACTAGATTTTAATCTCACCTATTTACATTGACCACAAAAATTTAGTTTGCAAGATTATACCATTAATACAATTTAAAAGTAACAATTAGCAAATTAGCAACTAGCTTAGATTTTTGCATGTCTTAAGATGTGAATCTACACATTGCAACAAGATCAAGTGATGAAAACCCTAACTTTAATTCAAAACCCCCTCTTGAAATTCCAAAACTTGAAATCAAAACCATATTAATACCTAAATAAGTTTGATCTAAAGTAATTAAACAACAAAATAACTATAGGGTTAAGATTTATACCTCACAAATTTGAGATCAACTTGCAAATTCTTGGCCTCCCAAAATGGTTTCTTGCTTCAAGATCCAAGCTAGATAGGTCAAGGAATAAAGGGTGAAGGTTTAACTATGAACTTGAAAGGTTTTAGTTTGGATTTTTGATGGAATTTTAGGGATTTTTGATGGAAAATGAAGTGGGGAAAATGGGGAGGGGGCTGGTAGAATGGGCTCGGCCAGTGCAGGGAATGGGAGGTAAGTGAGTGTGGGTGTGGGTGTAGTAAGTTCCAAGTGAAGGAAATAACCCCAGACCTCATTAATTAAACCCCATGCCTTCTTCTTTATTCTATTCATTTCCTTTTCTTTTCTTTTTTGAGTTAAAGAAGTGAAGTTGAAGGAGAGGGGGGGCTGCTGGTTTCGACCAAGAAAGAGAGGGGTTTTGTGTGTGTGGGTGGGTGAGAGAAAAAGAGGTAACCATACCCCCACATACACATCAACACTTTGTCATCTTTTCTCTTTAATTAAATCTATTAAACCTTTTCCTAGAATGTCTAGAAACCTATAGAAAATTTTAAAAGAAATGTCATGTAACAAAGTGAGTGTGAAGTTGTCATGGAGCACTAAACTTGTATCAAACCATTCTCAATTGTAAATAATCACTAATTAAATGTATTAGTGAAAGCTTAAAATAATATTTAAAATAATTAATTAAGAAAATATTTAAGTAAACTAGAAATTTACAAGTGACCAATTAAATACCAAATACTAGCAATTATATAGCTAGAACAGGTATATTTAAGTCTATATAGAAAAATAATTATATCCTGGTTTTTACGGAAAACACCAGTTATTTTACCGATTATCGGAAATTTCACTTAAACGATTTTTAAAATGTTACAATCTTCCCCCTTTAAAGAAATTCGGTCCCCGAATTTAAAATCTAACTACGCATACCCTCGATGAGACGGGAATATTCCTTCCGCATATCGTCCTCAGCTTCCCTCGTAACCTTTTCGCCGTTCAGGCCATGCCAAAGAACCTATACGGACGGTATGATCTCGGACCTTAGTTTCTTCACCTGCCGATCAAGAATGACTATTGGCTGCTCGGTGAAAGAAAGAGCGCGCTCCAGCTGGATCGTCTGATGCTGTATCGCGTGAGAGGGGTCATGAAGGTACTTACGGAGCATCGATACAAGAAACACGAGGTGAATATCTGGAAAGCTGGGTGGAAGAGCCAAATGATAAGAAACTGCACCGACACGCTCGAGAATCTCTAAGGGACCTACATATCTGGGGACTAAGCATCCCTTCTTTCTGAATCTCAACACGCCTTTCGTCGGAGAGACCTTCAAGAAAACATGATCGCCTACTGTAAACTCAGGTCTGCGCCGACATCAGTCTGCATAAGATTTCTGCCTGCTCTGGGCCGCTCTCATCCTATCCTAAATCAACTGAATCTTTTCGGTCGTCTCCCGCACAATCTGTGGTCCCAAAATACTGCTCTCACTGAGCTCAGTCCAACAAACGGGCCATCGACATTTCTTCCTATATAATATCTCAAAGGGTGCCATCTGAATCATTCTCCTGGAAGCTATTATTATAAGAAAACTCTATTAAGGGTAAGTGGCAATCCCAACTGCCACCGAAATCTAGAACGCAAGCTCGAAGCATGTCCTCAAGAGTCTGAATGGTCCGTTCTGATTGACCGTCGATCTGTGAATAGAAAACTGCACTGAAACTCAATCGGGTGTCCAAAATCTCTTAATGTTTCTACAATAGTCGGCTGGTGAACTGGGTCCTCTGTCGGACACAATACAAGTCGGAACTCCATGTAGTCGCATAATCTCATCAACATATATCTGAGCATACTGAACGAATCCGAAAGCGGTCTTACTGGCAGAAGGTGAGCTGCTTTCGTCAATCCGTCTACAATCACTCAAATAGAGCCATACTCTCGACTGGTCGTAGGTAGACCTACAATAAATTCAATAGAAATCTGCTCTTATTTCTACTCCGGAATAGGGAAAGGTTGTAACTCTCCAGCTGACCTCTGATGCTCAGCCTTGACTTTGCTGACATGGCAGCATCCCGAAGCCTAATCTGTGACATCTCTCTTCATCTCTTAATACTAGTAGACTTCTCTCAAATCATAATACATCTTGGTGGAACCTAGATGAACACTATTTACTGACTGATGCGCCTCCTCTACAATCTCGCGTCTCAATCCCTCGAAATCTGGCACACATAGTCGAGTCCCAAATCATAGTACTCCCTGATCATAAATCACAAATTTTGAATCTCTGCCCTATCGAACCTACTCCATGATCTCTGACAAACGAACGTCATTGGACTATGCCTCACGGATATGATCAAATAACTGTGGATGTGCACGGACACGGACAAGTTGTCCCCTGGTTGATGTAAACTCGAACTGTACTCGGCTGTCAAAAAGAATCTATTAATCTGCCGTCGACTGTCTCTGAACTGTGCTCAACAAGAAAAGCTACCTCCGGGCCTCCGACTCAAAGTATCTGCCACAACATTCGCCTTGCCCAGATGATAAAGAATCATCGCAGTCATAGTCTTCCACTAGCTCCATCCATCTGTGTTGTCTCAAATTCAGATCTCGCTGCTGAAAAAATGTACTTTAAACTCTTGCGGTCCATGAATATCTGGAACTACTCGCCGTATAAGTAGTGTCTCCAAATCTTAAGTGTAAAAACCACTGCAGCCATTTCTAAGTCATGCGTGGAAAAATTCTGCTCGTGCTTCTTCAACTGCCGAGAAGCATTGCAATAACCAACAATACCGCCTGATCCTAAAGGCAAAGATAATACTGGCGTCGTAATCAAACGAGTCTTCAACTGCTGAAAGCTCTGCTCGCATACCTTAGTCCAATGAAAAGAAACGCCCTTCCGTCACCCGGTCAACGTTGCAGCTATATGCAAAAATCCTGTACGAAATATCAATAGTATCTGTCCAAACCCAAAATGCTTCGAACCTCTGTCACTGATACAGGTCTGAGCCAATGCTGAACGGCCTCGATCTCATTCGGTTCCATACATATACTTGTAGGGTTCCTAGGCACCCTAATGAGGTCTCACAAGGCATCGAACATGCCATTTTCAAAAATTCTAGGTGCCGAGAGACCCTGCTATGGATCGTTTGCTAGAAATCTAGGCGAAAAATAAACTAGTTAACAATTAACTAAGAGATAAGGAAATACAACCTTTGTAGATCCGGTCCTCCACCTCCACGGCTCCGAGATGAGATCCTCTCCACTGTCCAAATCAAATCCGGGCTCTAGCATCGGCTTCGTCGGAGAATGGGCAAGCTAGGTCGTCGATGTCCATGCCGAAGATGATCTACGTCGAGGCATCGCTAGATCGAGCTCCACCTTCACCAAGTCTTGAAAACTTGTGAGGGAAACACACTCTACTACTTGGCAAGAGGTAGAGGATGAAGAAATAGGAAGTGGGTAGACTTTAGTTTTGGATTTCTCACTCATTTCATCAATCCACCATTGATGTAGTCAAGCTTTTCTTCTTGAAAAATGAAGAAGAAGAAGAAAGCAAGAAGATGATAATGATTATGATAAGAATAATTAGAAAAGAAAAGATAAATAATTCTTATCATAAAAGTAACCATGGTAAAGTGTAGAGAATTAACTTAGGTTAAATGAATGGTTAGGGTCAAGGTATCATGAAGCTTCCACTAAACAACAAAAAAAGCCACCATTCTTTTTCTCCTTTTTCCATCTATTTTCCAAAATGAATAAATAGATAAAGGAAAAGAGAAAAGGAAATAAAACCCTAATCATAAGTTTAACCATGGTTTAATTCTTTACACTTAACCAAGTAAACATGTATCATCAAACATGATATAATAATGTGCACAAAATCATATCGCATATGCAATGCGCACACCCGAGCGAGAAAATCCTTTTAAAGTGAACCGATACTAGTTAATGCAAAGTAATATATCAAATATATAATTATGCATCAAATCATTAAATCAACACTTGATTTAACGATCCGGTCATATCGCATATAACCGACTAGTATCATTAGTAACAACTTATCGAATCAACACTTGATCCGATAACCCGGCTATATCGCATATAACCGATCAATGTCACATCGCGATAATCAAATACAGTATCACATACTGGTATCATTCTCGGTCCCGCACATATCTCATATGCGCTCCTATTTCGTTTCGCTTGAGCCAGGAAACCTCTGTGTAGGACTCTAAAGACTCGTCAATACGCCGGCAGCAGGTGATGATCATATCAAGCACCCACAAGCCGCAAGCGGTCTGCTAAACGTAACGGCCACCCGGGTATTGAGCGATCTGAAGATCGACGAGCAAGCCCGCTCACACTCCAGTGAATCCAACCAGTAACACTACCGTACAGTCCGGTCTGATCGTCTGATATGTCGCATATCTCGCCTAGGGGTGGTAAACGTCAGACCCGAATAGCTCGATAAGTCGTGTCGATATGAGGTCTATAACACTTTGAGAAACTATTGGTAACACTTACCAGTAAATCTCAGCAACCCTGGCCAGGGATTTCCTGTTATAGCCAATCGAACACAGCGCAACATCAACTCCCTATACCGGGAGAGACGAATCCCCTCCTATCGCTCATTGCCTCCATGTGATTCGGGACTGTACCCAAAAACCACCGTTTTGCACACCCTCTTGGATGTGGTAAGATGGAAATCAAAGCACAGTGGGAACCACACAAGACTCTATGACGATCTCGGGTCAACAGACTATTCTGTACCAGTGTCACCAGAGAACTGCCATCTGACGTGAGGTATAATACCATCTGGGAGTTCTCGGCGAGTCCGTCCAGTGTACCCAGTCTCTACTGAGCACCCGTATATCATCTCTGATATCAAACACCAATGGATATGGGATCATCCATCACCTATCTTCATGGGTCGAGAAGGTATACGCTAGTCTACTCTGGTATATCGATGCCCCGTCTCGATACACCCACGACTAGGGACCTTGAAGGATGTACTTATAGACTACCATGTCCCCACTAGTATGATCCGCATCATAGTCCAGGTAGTCAAGTACAGATCCTAAGGGCTTTAGCAACATGTAACAGAGAGACAATCAGCATACACGTTAAGGTAAAGGGTAACCAGATAGCATACTATCATGTCGAGCAAGAAAGTCCTCACTATATATGTCCCAGCATCCACTACAATATACATCCAATGTACAGTAATGGCCTCTAGGGTATACATATAACTAACAATCTCCCACTTGCACTAGGGCCATCTGTAGCAGTGGTTGTAGTATCTCATACTCAACCATCCCATAAAAGTCTCTCTCTGGGAACAGGCCTTCGTGAGTGGATCCGCCGTGTTGTCCTCTGAGTCTTCTCTCCTAACCTCGATCTCCCTGGAGATCAACTATCTCCATGATCAGGCGATGCTGCCTTAGAATAAGTCTGGATCACTGATGGGACCGGCGTTCCTTGGCATAAGCCACAACTCTATTGTCACACAATGGGAGGAACATAGTTCATCTCATGAACCAATATACACCCAAACAGTCTCTTTGGTAGCATCTTAAGTAGCGATGTATCCAGCCTTTATCGTCTAGTATGTCACGGTATATAGCTTGGAACTCTTCCAACATACCGTCCCTTTACTGAGGGTAAGGACAATGCCTGTGATTGACACTCAGTCGTCTTTATCACCCTGGAATCCTTCCAGTGATTCTCCCCAGGATCGGTTGATACTGTCTCACTACAACTAGTGAGAATCCTAACATCCATTTAGATCTATCTCATAGATCCAAAAACCCAGGATTTTGGAGGTATCACTTTGATCCTATGTGGAGAATCATTGTGATAAGCGGAGATTGCTCGAGCGTAGCATAGGAAACTCCTTCCCTATCAAGAGTATGTCATCCACGTACTCTACGAGGATCGTCACCATACTCCATACTACCTTCTTGTTTATACAAGGTTCATCTACCATTTTGCTGATGTCAACTTCTTTGACAAACACATCAAAACAGATTTTCCAACTCCGCGATACCTGCTTTATCCTATAAAGCATCTTGTACACGTTTCCGCTGCTCCCACTGTCTACGAAGCCCTCTGGCTGTGTACTTATAGACGCTCTCTTCTAAATTATTATTTAGAAAAGCAGTCAAGACACCCAACCACCAGATATCGCAGTCATGGTATGTAGCCGTGACAAGTAGGATCTGGATGGACTTAAGCATAGCTACTTGAAAAGGTTTCATCATTATCCACACCTGGTCAATGATGCAAACTTTTAAAAAGTCTAGCTTTGAAAGTCTCAACTTTTCCATGTACACCAAGTAATCTTCTCAAGATATACTTGCTCCTGATGGGAATTTAACCCTTCAGATATAGCAACCAAAGTCCATACTTTGTTGGTGTATATGGATTCCATCTCAGATCACTAAGCATCCAGCCATTCTTACAGAGTCTTACTCCTGATGGCCAGCTCGAAACTAGTTGGGTCATCATCTCATGATGCAATCCTCGCTCCCACTGTCATAGAGAAACAAAAGTATCTCTCAGTGGGTGAGGAACCCTACTAGATCGGCGGAGAGGCTGAGGTTCGTTGGTAACTATCGAATCCTTTGGTTCTTTCAAATCATCAGCTGCAGTTTGTATAGCTGGAACCTTTCCAGTTCTACATTACAGACCTTGCCTCGAGCTTGTCCGAATTTTGCTTTCAGACATAGGCCGGACAACTCCAAATCTTAACCAACTTAAGACATGGGTTCTTCCCATTCCATATCACATATGAAGCGGTAGGCAACTGATTTGATTAGAACCCTATTCAATAGGTATGCAGCTTCTCAAGCGCATAACTCCCAAAAGGAAATAGGTAACTCAGTAGTACTCATCATAGAGCACACCTTATCATATAGGGTGTTATTGCTCCGCCCCGATATACCATCGTGCTATGGTGTATGCGGAGGAGTAATACTGAGAGAGAATCTCATTCTCCTTTAGAAAAGTCCAGGATTTCCGTGCTCAAGTATTCTCCTCCTCGATCACATCAAAGGACATAATACTTATACCCTTATTGGTTCTCTACTTCTAACTTATATTCTGTGAATACCTCAAAAGGTTCGGACTTATGTTTCAACAGGAACATATGACTGAATCTTGAGAGATTATCAGAGAATATAATGAAGTATAAAGAACCAGTCCTGGCATGTGTAGACAGGGGACCTTACATACATCAACATGTATCATCCCAAGATTTTACTAACTCTTTCTCTGTTTCCAATAAACAGAGCTGTGGTCATCTTATCTTTGTGACATGACTGGCAAGTTTCACAAGATGTAAATTCAAACTGATTTAAATATGCATCTATAATGTAACTTCAGCCAGTCGGATCGCACTGATATGACCTAGTCTACAATGCCTCAAGAAGGATTCGTTCATTTCTGAACTCTTCCTCTTGTGTGTGTTCCACATACTAAGAACTGTAGTTTTATTTAGAACATCAATGCTTTTAGATAACGTGCCTGAACCGATCAACTTTTGATATAGGAAATGTTCAAAACATTATCCATCAATACAAAATTATATCCTTTCTTTTCTAACAAAGAGAGTGATATGATTTGGTATATCAGGTTCGGTATCTAATAACATTCGTTCAGAATCAATGTATTTGGAATACAGGGCGACAGTGACCAACAGACTTGGCTGCAACACTTGCCCCGTTTTCTGCCTCATGAAACTTATCACCCGTTCTCAGTTCTCTACCTTTCTGTAGCCCTATGTAACAGATTACATATCTGGGATCCTGATCTGGTATCACATACCCAGGACGTAGAGGATACAGAGAAACAGTTCTACATAATGAACACACCCGAAGATGATGCATCAGCATGCACTCTCTTCGTTTGGGCGGCACGGGAAATCTGGTATTCCCAAATTCCTGCTCTGTCTTATAACAATTATAAGGTGGAGCGGGACCAACGTTCCCCAGCTCAGTATAACAAGCGGGTTCGGTCAATAATCCGTATTATTATCTTGATTAAGGCGTGATATGGTCGCTACCTGGAGAGAGAGAGAAGAAAACACTCAGCGTGCGCTCTTGCAAGAATAGATTGGTTATTATTTTATCTAATCAGGATGGCTCCCACTGCTTTTTATCAAATCTTCCTTCAAACCCTAAAAGGAAAGACTAGCCGGGATTAATTACACACTACAAGTTCGCCAATCTTTCAGCCAGGCCAGTGTCGGTACTTTGAGGGAGGTCCCCCGTGCTTTCGCACGAACCTAATTAATGTAAACCTCATTTTCCCAGAGGCGTAACCTCGTTGACACCTTTCTAGACACTTACTTGATCGGCTAATTGTAATGTATAAAACTCTCCCAGGAGTAACAATTACTCGCAGCGGGTATCGGGATCCAACTATCTCATAGAAGGTATGCAATCTCATTGCAAATTTCAACACTTGAAATTCCCGATAATATTTTGCCCCATGTGATCTATGACCTTGACTGAGTCAACAAACCATAGACCGCAAGTAAACTTCAACCCGTCATTTCTCGATTGAATTAAACCCACCCGCACGACCCTTGAATGAGTCAACAAGGCCGCACGACTACCCTAATCCAATCGCATCATATGCTTTGCAGATAAGCAATAATCAGCTACCGCACACTACGCCTTGACTGAGTCAACAAACGCAGCATGAATACTAACTATTACATATCTGAAATGACGGAGGGCTACGACAGGTCTTTAAGAAAACCTTTTGCGTAATGAACTTTATATCGTTGTAGAATCAAATGATTTTTTAAAATGGAGTGTTTTTTAGGCTTTTCTAGTTTTGCTAAAGGAGTCACTCCCGGTGAAGGGATCGTCGGTCCTTTCCTCGTCGAATGAGGTGCGGGATATATCATATATATCACTGTGCAAGGCAAAAACTCTTAAAAGCAATCAAAAGACAAACCGAGGGCGTAGCATCGACCAATTATTGCTAAAGGAGTCACTCCCGGTGAAGGGATCTCGGTCCTTTCCTCATCGAATAAGGTGCAGGATATATCGTATATACCGCTGTGCAAAGCAAGAACTGAGCTACATGTTTTATTTTTGAAATTCAATTCTAAAACATCTTAGGTTTCTTTTATTTCATTAATCACATTAATGAAGTCCCATCATTTAAGTACCTAAACATCACAGATAAATACGACGTACACTTATGCCATCCGCATTCGCCTCGATGTCCCCTCGTGCACCGTTAGGTTAGGTAACTACCGGCAGAGCGGGGCAGGGCTAGCGCGGGTGTAAAACATAAGTAACGTCTATATAATATATCATATATACTATATACTGTATCTATCACAGAACACATCAGAGATATAGCAGCAGAAGAAACATATGAAATATTGGATATACTAGGACGTCCGTGTTTTCAATACGAGCCAGTATAAAACACGGATTCCACGGTCGCGATGAATAGCCAAACCCACACCCCAAGACCCCTACGAGAGCGGCAAGCAACCCTACCAATTCTGGAGTTAGGAGACCCGGACTCGACTCCTCGAGTTGGTCTCCTACTGAACTCCAGAACCCGGTTACTTGTGCCCTCCTCCTTGGGTCTATCCTAGTGCAGAAAAGTAAATAATATACATCAACGGTGACAACTTCCGCAACCTGGAAGCGCCCCAATAAAAGAATATTACATACAAGTTTTTACATGAATGAAAATGAAAAACACTCATCTCACATAAAAACCCCCGGCTATTCAAACACGACGATCCAATATAACATATCCAGCAACACATAACATCACATGTCATCAACGTAAGTAAATATGCGCATCCCAATTGTCATTGACATATAGCAACGAAACCGGCGATATCACATATTACACTTACGGTCACAGAAAAGAAAGTGTAAAACGACAACAGTTGGAATCCGCAACCACCTCAGACATCGCATGCCTGACCAAATGAATTTCTTAGACATCGCATGCCTAACAATTATAAACCCCGCATTTTAGTCTCAACATTGAAAACACTTTTCAATATTAAGTCGGGCAATTCAACAAGATTCCCGACATCCTGATCGAATGCTCGTCGCAAACTTTAGTAGGCGGCTTCACCCCTGATACCGTCGACGAAGTGCACCAAGGCGGAACACCGCTACCACGAGCACCCGAACGGATGCTTTCGGCGACGGGGTTCTCCTACAGTCACTTGGTCGGGGCTATGGAGTGAGGCTGTCTATTAAGTTTACCCGGCGAGTATCCGCGTACGCTACGTGATTGCGACGGACTTTTGATCACATCAAAATTCCGTGGCAACCGATCATGTGAGACTAAAGTGCTATGTTTATAACATTCATTCAGTTATATCATAACTTATTGTGAATTCCAATTATTGTATCCCATTCCAGATAAACAGAAAATGTTAAACTTTCCGATCGAACAATCGAACACCCTAGTTTTCCCTATACAGATCAACACATGAAACAAGTCTAACAACATTCCGTTCGTGCCTCAGTACCAACGGTCCAGCCGTAGAAGGGTCAAGCCAACGCCTCACATGTGGCACGCCGTACGGCCCCAAACCCGAAGGTTCAAAGGGCAGTTCAAGACGGTCACATAATCGAGTTAAGGTTTGTTGTCTTCTAGAGGGTCCATCGCGTTACTTGCACTACTTAGAACGTCGTTAAACTACGGAAAAATCCAACACTTGGAAATTTCCCGACAGGGGAAAAATTGGGTATTTATATCCGGTCGAACTTTTTAACATATTCTAAAATTTATCCGGAAAGCCAAATAGACAAAATTTGATACCCCGATCGAAACACCGAATCCCCAAAACAACTCCAGAAAATTCAACTCTTGAATAAAATTTTAAAAATACCCAGAAAATCCAGCATAATTTAATAAGAGTTACTGTGCAAACATACGAGGATGACGTCATCAAGGTGCGGTGGAACCGCCGCATAATGCAGGATTATGCCGCTCTTCCGCCGCGTAATTTACTGTTCATGGAAAAAAAATTACACCGTAATTCTTATAATTCCCTGCTGAATTTTTTACGCATTTTTAATTTGGAAAAATCCCAGAATTTGGAAAAAGTCCAGAGAGCTATTTTGGGTTCGGATTTTTGGTTCAATCGGACTTCAAAGTCCGTCTAGACTTCGCCTAAGGCTCTAGCTAGGCTCTGATACCACTGTAGGGTTCCTAGGCACCCTAATGAGGTCTCAAAAGGCATCGAACATGCCATTTTCAAAAATTCTAGGTGCCGAGAGACCCTGCTACGGATCGTTTGCTAGAAATCTAGGCGAAAAATAAACTAGTTAACAATTAACTAAGAGATACGGAAATACAACCTTTGTAGATCCGGTCCTCCACCTCCACGGCTCCGAGATGAGGTCCTCTCCGCTGTCCAAATCAAATCCGGGCTCTAGCGTCGGCTTCGTCGGAGAATGGACAAGCTAGGTCGTCGATGTCCATGCCGAAGATGATCTACGTCGAGGCATCGCTAGATCGAGCTCCACCTTCACCAAGTCTTGAAAACTTGTGAGGGAAACACACTCTACTACTTGGCAAGAGGTAGAGGATGAAGAAATAGGAAGTGGGTAGACTTTAGTTTTGGATTTCTCACTCATTTCATCAATCCACCATTGATGTAGTCAAGCTTTTCTTCTTGAAAAATGAAGAAGAAGAAGAAAGCAAGAAGATGATAATGATTATGATAAGAATAATTAGAAAAGAAAAGATAAATAATTCTTATCATAAAAGTAACCATGTTAAAGTGTAGAGAATTAACTTAGGTTAAATGAATGGTTAGGGTCAAGGTATCATGAAGCTTCCACTAAACAACAAAAAAAGCCACCATTCTTTTTCTCCTTTTTCCATCTATTTTCCAAAATGAATAAATAGATAAAGGAAAAGAGAAAAGGAAATAAAACCCTAATCATAAGTTTAACCATGGTTTAATTCTTTACACTTAACCAAGTAAACATGTATCATCAAACATGATATAATAATGTACACAAAATCATATCGCATATGCAATGCGCACACCCGAGCGAGAAAATCCTTTTAAAGTGAACCGATACTAGTTAATGCAAAGTAATATATCAAATATATAATTATGCATCAAATCATTAAATCAACACTTGATTTAACGATCCGGTCATATCGCATATAACCGACTAGTATCATTAGTAACAACTTATCGAATCAACACTTGATCCGATAACCCGGCTATATCGCATATAACCGATCAATGTCACATCGCGATAATCAAATACAGTATCACATACTGGTATCATTCTCGGTCCCGCACATATCTCATATGCGCTCCTATTTCGTTTCGCTTGAGCCAGGAAACCTCTGTGTAGGACTCTAAAGACTCTTCAATACGCCGGCAGCAGGTGATGATCATATCAAGCACCCACAAGCCGGAAGCGGTCTGCTAAACGTAACGGCCACCCGGGTATTGAGCGATCTGAAGATCGACGAGCAAGCCCGCTCACACTCCAGTGAATCCAACCAGTAACACTACCGTACAGTCCGGTCTGATCGTCTGATATGTCGCATATCTCGCCTAGGGGTGGTAAACGTCAGACCCGAATAGCTCGATAAGTCGTGTCGATATGAGGTCTATAACACTTCGAGAAACTACTGGTAACACTTACCAGTAAATCTCAGCAACCTTGGCCAGGGATTTCCTGTTATAGCCAATCGAACACAGCGCAACATCAACTCCCTATACCGGGAGAGATGAATCCCCTCCTATCGCTCATTGCCTCCATGTGATTCGGGACTGTACCCAAAAACCACCGTTTTGCACGCCCTCTTGGACGTGGTAAGATGGAAATCAAAGCACAGTGGGAACCACACAAGACTCTATGACGATCTCGGGTCAACAGACTACTCTGTACCAGTGTCACCAGAGAACTGCCATCTGACGTGAGGTATAATACCATCTGGGAGTTCTCGGCGAGTCCGTCCAGTGTACCCAGTCTCTACTGAGCACCCGTATATCATCTCTGATGTCAAACACCAATGGATATGGGATCATCCATCGCCCATCTTCATGGGTCGAGAAGGTATACGCTAGTCTACTCTGGTATATCGATGCCCCGTCTCAATACACCCACGACTAGGGACCTTGAAGGATGTACTTATAGACTACCATGTCCCCACTAGTATGATCCGCATCATAGTCCAGGTAGTCAAGTACAGATCCTAAGGGCTTTACCAACATGTAACAGAGAGACAATCAGCATACACGTTAAGGTAAAGGGTAACCAGATAGCATACTATCATGTCGAGCAAGAAAGTCCTCACTATATATGTCCCAGCATCCACTACAATATACATCCAATGTACAGTAATGGCCTCTAGGGCATACATATAACTAACAATACTATCTCTCGTAACTACGTGACCCAAGGAGTCAACACCATCCAACCAGAAAACACACTTAGATAAATTAGCGAATAGTTGGCACCCCCTCAAGGTCTGCAACGAAATCCTCAATTACTGCCCAGGCTTCTCTTGGTTCCAAAAGTATACTAAAATGTCATCAACGAACACGATAATAACTGATCAAGAAACGGCCTGAATATGCAATTCATCAAGTCCATAAACGCTGCTGGGGCATTGGTGTGCTCGAATGACATCACCAAGAACTCATAATGCCCGCAACGCGTGCGAAAAGCAGCCTTCGGAATATCATCCTCTCGAACCCGCAACTAATGGTAGCTTAATCGTAAGTCAATCTTTGAGAAATGTCCCGCACCCTGGAGCTAATCAAATAAATCTTCAATGCGAGGTAGGGGATATCTAATCCGAACAGTAACTCGATTCAATTGACGATCATCGATGCACCAACACAACTGCCGTCTTTCTTCTTGAAGAACAGAACATGAGCTCCCCAAAGTGACGCACTCGGACGAACAGAACCTTTATCCAACAAATCTTGCAACTGATCCTTCAGTTCTTTAAGCTCCGTCGGGTCCATCCGATATGGCGGTATAGAAAAAGTCTCCGTGTCGGGAACCAAGTCAAAGCAGAACCTAATATCGCGCTCTGGCGACAAGCCAAGCAACTTGTCAGGAAAGACATCTGGAAACTCTCTCACAATCGGGACCTGGTCCAACGGGGCCTCTGCGGCTCTAACATCACAAAAATACGCTAAGAATTCCTGACATCCTTTTCTCAAAAGATGACTAGCGCGAAGAGAAGAATTCAAACTGGGAAAGGCGACCATACGGTCTCTCCAAAAAAAAAACAAGAACTGGCTTACCCGGAAAACTAAATCTGACTACCTCCTCACGGCAGTCCACGGACGCATAACACATGGCTAACCGATCCATGCCCAGAAAAACTTCAAAGTCAAATATATCAAGAAAATCAAATTGACAGAAGAATCCCTAGCTCTGATACGAACAAAACAAACACGAACGAAAAACATTTCGAGCAACAAAAGACTCGCCTACTGGAATAATAACAATCAGCGGTAGATCAAACAAGGACGACTCTCGGTCCAAACGAGGTACAAAGCACGTAGATACAAGTTCAAACAACAAAAAGAATATGTGCATCGAAAGAAAACACTAAAAGAATAACTGTCACAACAACGTCTATCTAACCGCCTCTGAGCTGGCTTACCGGTACAAATCCGCTTCGATCCTAGAAATGACCGAAGTCCCAGAAATGCGCTCCTCTAGCAGTAAGGTTGCATCCGTCGCGGCTGCATAAGTGTCAAAATGCTGGGCACCAATAGCAAGAAATAACTGCAAGTCCAATCTCCACACAAACCTCTTTATCCGTTTCTCTTCCGTGTCTACCAGGTAAGGAGCATATCGAACCACTAAGTAAACTGAATGTCGTACTCGGACGCTGTCATCCCTGGAGTCTTGCGCAAATACTCAAAACTACGGGCTCGGGCATCTCGAACGCTCTCCGGAAGGAAACGAGCAAGAAGTACAGCAGTGAACTCATCCCAAATCATAGGAAGTAGGTCTGCAGCTCGGCCTCTCTCAACTGACTCGCACCACGTCTGAGCAAGACCTCTCTAGACGAAATCTCGCAAGCTCAATCTATATCTCATCAGAACATCTCTGTGAACGACAATTCCTAGCCATCCTGTCAAGGATTGTCTACGGATCCTCCGCTACATCTGTGCCTGTAAAAACTAAAGGCTTCAGCCTCAAAAACTCCTGTAAGGATACGGAAATAATCTTGGTAATAACAGAAATAGCTGCCTGAGCAGCAGGTACAATCATAGTCCCTGCAGCACGAGGTACATCATCGGCTCTCGGAGCTCGGCTAACCTCAACTAACAATCCAGCCATCTGTCGCAAGTCCTGAATACTCGACTCCAGCCTAGCTATCAATCCTGGAGAAGGCGGATCACTCTATCCCTGAGGGGTAGGCGTACCACCCCGATCGGTCCTCGTCTCAAACGAGTCTACTCTAATCTCATCCTCGGCGGCAGCCCTCTGGCCCTCATAGTCTCCGGCGGCATAGTGTCTGGAGCAAGAACAGGATTGATAGGAACATTGCGATCAAATCAAAGGATTTCTGGAATCAAGGAAGGAAATACAAGCAAATATATATCCTAAGGTCACTTAGGTGGTGTATCGTATCATAAGTATACCGCGGAACATACACACGCTACATCACTCTGCTTAAGTCACCTACTCCATCTACCAAAGGTCATCTTACACTCAGAAAGGTAAAACCTATCACTCTGATACCAACTTTGTCACGACCCGAAGGTACGAAACGTGACTGGCACTTAAATTACGAAACGTCTGTGTAACGCAGTCTAAGTAAGCCAAAGCCCAGAAAACTAAACCGTTTAACAATTAGAGTGAAGGAAAACTTTTTTTAAAGCAAGTGGTTTTAACAAATAAGCGGCATTAAACATTTAAAAGCAACATCATATTTTCCCGAAATTTCGGCAGAGCCTCCTTTATAAATACTGGCCCCCAAATAGGTATAACACATGAAAATACACATAAATAATGAAGTAAGGCATCCCTAAGCGGGAGCTAGCTCTTCGCCAATGGCGAAATCACAACCACATGCAATATGTATATCAAAAGTGCACGACAAGCATCTGAAAGCAAGAAATAAGAAAATACCATGTCGGCTCAAGTGAGCATCGACACTAAACCACAAATATAAATCTCATGAGTCTCACCATCTAGTCCAAAATATACAAGGGTAGATGGAGTATACTAGATATAAATAATATACAAGATGGGATAAAATATCCTCGCAACCTACCTACGAGAAATGCCGCAAGTCCAAGCAAAAAGAAAAGAATGAGGAAGTGCGCCCGCCGCTACTGTGATGACGGGTCAGACCTGCAAGATACTGTGACACAATGGGGGTGAGTTTCCAACTCGTAAGTAGTAAGTAACATCTAATAAGGCTATCGTAAGCATGCACGCCAATGTGTCACAACCCACATATCTCAAAAGGATACTATGTACTATCATGAATGCAACATGAATGCATAATTAAACACGAAACCTGCACATGTCTGGTATGATAAAATCTTTATTCTTATCTTAGAAAAACCTCTCTGCAATAAACTGAAGTATCATCAATGAAATCAACTGAAAATCTGTGTCAAGCATCGACACAAAATATATATCCCAATATCTCAATGTCTCAATATCTCAATGGCTCAATATCTCAATATCTCGGGCTCTGTCAGTCCGGATCGGCCCATATCATCTAATCTCACGACTACGTCGGTATCCTCCAGATATTCACCGCGTCATAAATAACCGGTCGGTAGTGCTCCCCTGGTGGGCTCAATGCCATCATCTGCGACCCACTTGCCCCGGGTTACCGTACCAGGTCCACCATGCACCCTCAGACGGTTCCTCCTCCTCCTCGAATTAGGTGTATGATACCGCTCAAGAGCCGAGAAAACCCATGGTGGACACCACACACATCATATCACAAAAAAACCGCAACTTACATTTTTTAAATGGTAATACGTTCTTAAAATCCTTACGGTTTCTCCAAAATCCATAAATCTCATAAATACTGAAATTCTCGAGAAGAATCACAATATTAAACATGTTGGTGATGATGGATATCTATGATACGATAGTATATACCATGCGAAGTACGGCCAGAAGCTATGCATGAATCACGATGCAATGAAGTATGTATATATGACTAACAATCCTACGTATCTATCCTGATAAAATGACTATACAGGTACAGGTTTACAGATCATATATGATGCAATGCACAGATACTGATTCTAAGCAAGTTCTATAGTGTTCGTGACATAGAAATTACCAAAGGCGTGTGTGTTCGCATGAATAGTGCACGTGGCATGAACTAATCGTAACGGTGCAAGTGTCCTATGAGATAATATCATATATATTTATGATGATGCAATGCAATGAGATGCATGACTAGGAGACTACGCATATAAGTACAAGCACTACAAGTAATCCTGACTATCGGGCGCCTTGCGTCATCCAGACGATCTCCTCATAGATGTGTACATCTACTCACCGGGACACCTCGGCTAATCTGATCCGATTTCAGCTCTGTCATTTCCGCGCCACATCCGACGTCTCTGCACCCGATCCTAGAAACGTACACAAATAAATAAGAGAATAAATATATAAATAGTTGTGGATACAAACAATACAAGTCAACCACACGCACGCACTTGTTGCACCAAAAGCGCTCGCGACAACGCCACAAACCACAACCAGGGTCGCTATACGTGGCAACTACCAAACCAAAAACCCAATCGCACCAATCGCGTGTTCACAACATACTAAATATATATGAAATAGGTTGTATATCAGCAAAACCTTAAACTTAATTTAAAATCGATTTATTCCAAAAACCAAGTAAGCATCAATTAACTGTTTTAGTACAAAACTTGATATTTTAACAAAACCAGTGGCCACAATAATCACTTAATAACTTAATTAAGCCACATCATTACTAACTAGATTTTAATCTCACCTATTTACATTGACCACAAAAATTTAGTTTGCAAGATTATACCATTAATACAATTTAAAAGTAACAATTAGCAAATTAGCAACTAGCTTAGATTTTTGCATGTCTTAAGATGTGAATCTACACATTGCAACAAGATCAAGTGATGAAAACCCTAACTTTAATTCAAAACCCCCTCTTGAAATTCCAAAACTTGAAATCTAAACCATATTAATACCTAAATAAGTTTGATCTAAAGTAATTAAACAACAAAATAACTATAGGGTTAAGATTTATACCTCACAAATTTGAGATCAACTTGCAAATTCTTAGCCTCCCAAAATGGTTTCTTGCATCAAGATCCAAGCTTGATAAGTCAAGGAATAAAGGGTGAAGGTTTAACTATGAACTTGTGAGGTTTTAGTTTGGATTTTTGATGGAACTTTGGGGATTTTTGATGGAAAATGAAGTGGGGAAAATAGGGAGGGGCTGGTAGAATGGGCTCGGCCAGTGCAGGGAATAGGAGATAAGTGAGTGTGGGTGTGTGTGTGTAGCAAGTTCCAAGTGAAGGAAATACCCCCATACCTCATTAATTAAACTCCATGCCTTCTTCTTTATTCTATTCATTTTCTTTTCTTTTCTTTTTTTGAGTTGAAGAAGTGAGGTTGAAAGAAAAGGGGGTCTGCTGGTTTCGGCCAAGAAAGAGAGGGGTTTTGTGTGTGTAGGTGAGTGAGAGAAAAAGAGGTAACCATACCCCTACATACAAATCAACACCTTGTCATCTTTTCTCTTTAATTAAATCTATTAAACCTTTTCCTAGAATGTCTAGAAACCTATAGAAAATTTTAAAAGAAATGTCATGTAACAAAGTGAGTGTGAAGTTGTCATAGAGCACTAAACTTGTATTAACCCATTCTCAATTGTAAATAATCACTAATTAAATGTATTAGTGAAAGCTTAAAATAATATTTAAAATAATTAATTTAGAAAATATTTTAGTGAACTAGAAATTTACAAGTGACCAATTAAATACCAAATACTAGCAATTATATAGCTAGAACAGGTATATTTAAGTCTATGTGGAAAAATAATTATATCCTGGTTTTTACGGAAAACACCGGTTATTTTACCGATTATCGGAAATTTCACCAAAACGATTTTTAAAATATTACACGTTTCCTTCTACCTTACTGACACCACCTATCGGCTTTATAGAGGTCTTCTTCTTCTCACCCTTGGCTTTCGTCTTGGATCCAGAAGAGGAAGATTCTCCAATAAGCAGAGCGGGTGTCTTCCTGGTTTCCTTCAGGGTGCCCTCAACCGGAAGTATAAATATCTTTCCCTGGGCGTAAGTAGAAGGTAGGGACTGTAGAATCAAGTCAGTACATGACTCGTTCTCCAACGTGGTCTCCAGGTCCGTGAGCTGATCATTATAGGGACGTGGTCCCCTACAGATGACCTGACAGCCAATCTCGCTTGAAGCAATTCTTTTGAGGTCTCATATCTTGCGATACGAGATTGCTCTCCATATAAATCTTTGTTATGGAGGAAGATGGAAACTAAGTCCATCTTCTCGTGCTGCCTCTGGTATACACCATCAACTGAGACCAACACGAGGCACTTCGCATTCGATAGTCCTTTTTCCCTTGTCTTACGGATATCAACATCCGTGACGGTGGAAACTGGACCTGGGACGGCGGGGGCTTAAGTAGTAATGAGGTGGTCCAGCTGTCATGGATAATGGACATCTGGACAAACCTTTGCCAGTCAATATAGTACAACTCGGTCATTTTATTATCTATTTGTAACCTAATCTGGTCACTTGGTCGCTGCAATTAGGAGAGAGAGAAGAAAACACTCAGCATGATGCTCTTGCAAGTTTAAATTGGTTTTTAATTTATCTAAACAGGATGGCTTCCACTGTTTCTCGAATCCTTCCTTAAACCATAAAAAAAGAATTAGTCAGGATTAATCTCACCGTACAATACTTTCTTAACTGTTCGGCCAGGCTAGTGTCAGTACTTCGAGGGAGGTTTTACGACGCTTTCGTGAAGTTCCTTAATAAAATAACCTTTTTTCTTGGAGGCGTAGCCCCGCTAACACTGTTCTAGACACCTACTTGGTTTATAGCATTGATCGTTAAGTAAAAAATCTCCCGAGGAGTAGCGGATACTCACAGTAGGATCGGGATCCAAATATCATTGTGTGATAATCCTGAAGGAATCCTACCAACATTATCACACTCCAAATGGTATGCAACACTAACAAGTTTCAGTTTCTTTAGAAAATCTCGATGTGGATTTTTGCCCCATGCTCTTATGACCTTGACGAAGGCCAACAAATCATAAGTCACATGTCAAGTTCTGCCTATCATTGTCCAAGTTAATTTGAACCCACCTGTATATATCCTTGACGAAGGACAACAAAATAATACGACTGGCCCAAACCAACGCATTTGTCTATGCTGTATATGAATACCCAGCAGCTACCAAATACTATGCATTGGCAAAGCTCAACAAACATAGCTTGAATACTACTGAATATTCATATGAAATGACGGAGGGCTACGAATGGTTTCGGCGAAACCGTGAACGTAGTGAACTTGATATAATCGAAGGAACCTGATAGCTTTTAAAAGGAGTGGTTTAAGATCCGCATTTAAAAATCTCCTGTTTTAAAATAACCGAGTAGTTTAAAAATTTGTTTCAACGATTCAACTTTGGTTTTTTTGCTTTGCATTAATAAATGCAGTCCCATCATTTACACCTATCATCACAGAAAAAGACGAAAATACCACATCCACTTATGCCATCAGCATTCGCCACTGAGCCCCGTCTAACACCGTTAGGTTACTTAACTAACGCCAGAGTGGGGGCTGGACTAGCGCGGGTGAAAAACATAAGTAACGTCTACTATATAGCATATATATAATAAACATTCTTCTGACGCAATAATAGGCATTCTAGATCACAGATGAACATATTGGATATACTGAGAATTCCGCGTTTTGTTTAAGCCTGTAATGAAAGACGGATTCCACGGTCGTGATGAATAGCCAAACCCCACCCCAGACCCCTACGGGTGCGTCAAACTACCCGCCAAATACCTGAAGTGAACTAACCTCTCTCATCAAAATGAGTAGGCCACTCGGAACTTCAAAGTACCCGGTAGTTTGTACACCCCACCTTGGGTCTATCCTAGGAGCAGAAAACAATAAAAGAAAATAATACAACTGTAACATTTCAGAAATATAAAAATATTATTTTTGGAAATTTAATATTGAAATAATATATTTTGCGAAAACTATTCGAATTTGCGAATAGGGATTTTCGTAAAATGGTATAAGTATATACCAATATTTAGAAATTTATCGGGGATTAAAATGATTTATTTATTTTAATGATATTTATCGGATTTTTGGTTAAATACGTATTTTTCTATATTGTCATGACTTGTGCACCATGTCAAGTGCATGTGTGCATGTATTAAGTGTTGTGTTTTGTGAAGTTGTGAGAATGAGTAGAGAGAAAAGAAAAAGAAAAACAAAGAAAAGAGAAAGAAAGAGTTTAGTGTGAAATGGAGTGAATGAAAGTGTCACGACCCGAAGGTACGGAACGTGACCGGCACTGAAATTACGAAACGTCTAAAAGTGTAACGTAATCTAAGTAAGCCGAAGCCCAGAAATCTAAACCATTTAAAAGAAGAAGTGAAGGAAAACATGTTTAAAAGCAACATCAAATTTTCCCGAAAAATTCGGCAGAGTCTCCTTTGTAAATACTAGCCCCAAACGGGTACAAGCATGAATAATATACACAAGAAATAATATAAAACGCCGAAGGGCGAGGATCAAAACTCAGAATGAAAACCATCAAAACCACCAGAAAACTATAATAATACAAGTACGACTTTAAGGTCGAAGAATACACAACTGGCCTTCTACATCTATCAAATAATACAAGTCTGGTTGATGGAGCTTACTAGATACAACTGAAATAAATAAGAGTACAACGGCGGTCACGAAACAAGTGAACCAACCTACCAAGCAATCACCCAGGATGAAGTGGTGTGCCAGCACGCCGTCAAGGAAACCTGTACATCTAAACCTGCAAGAAATTGTGGCACAACGGGGGTGAGTTGCAAACTCGTGAGTAGAAGACATCTGCAGGTAGAAATCGCATGCACGACGATCTCCTAGGTCATAATAATATACTTAACATAACACTAGACATCTAGTAGTGACAGGGTAATAATCTATGCATAAGTACAATACTCAGTGCTCGTGTCAGTGTCACTAAACAGTAATAAGTCATATATCTGATGTATGAATGCATCATGAATGAGGAAATCCACCACGAAATCTGAAAAATCTGATATAAAGAAATCATCAGTGAAACTTGTATAATAAAACTGAAACATCATCAGTGAAATCGACAGAAATTCCGTGTCAAGCATCGACACAATATCTCAATATCTCAAAGTCTCAATGTCTCAATATCTCGGGCTCCGTCAGTCCGGATCGGCCCATATCATCAAAACTCACGACTACGACAGTATCCTTCGGATATCTGCCGTGCCAGACATCACCGGTAGGTAGTCCGTGCCCCTGCCAGGCTCATCATCCTTCATGAAATCACTCTCGCCCCGAGGTACCATACCGGGCCCACCATCTACCCGAAACGGTTCCTACTCCTCCTAGAATCGGGTCTCGAAATTCAACAGCAATCATGAAAACTCATGGTGGACGACACATACATCACGAGAAAACCGCAACTTGCATTTTAAAATGAGAGAGCGAGAGTGAAAGAGAAGTTTATATATATTCTTGCGGTTTTCTCCCAAATCCAGAAATCTCATGGAAATCTGAAATCCAAGAATTAAGAGTAAGTAAATAGTGGATATCGGCATAAAGCCCTAGAATAGTACATGAATGAATATATGAATGCATGAAGTATCTATGTAAAGAATGAAATCTCTAAGTTAACACATGAGAGCAATCACACAAATATTATGTGGTAACAAGTATTTAGCTGATTATATCAATGAGATAATAAGTTGTAAAGTGTACGTGACATGGCAATTACCGATGATGATATGTGTGAGCCGGCAAACAAGTGTATGTGAAACATGCGCATCATCCGTAATGGTGCTGGTGTCCTAACAAGCAGGGTTTATAATTATTAAAGAAAACACGTGCATAAGCATAAAATGCGATGAGAGCAACATGAACATACGAAGAATGTTGAAGTAACCATAACAATGAAGAATATACGTTATCCCAATACGAGTCATACAGTTTGGCGTTTGAAATAACACAAATCGTGGTTTTTAGAAAAATAATGGCTACGGAGTTTTGAGAAAAGATACGACCTTTGAAAAATCCGTAGTATCCCTCAGACTGTCTTTAAAAATGCGCACGATTCATTAGTTTTGAAAATATGTATGACTCGAGCCTAAACTAACATCTACCTAACCAACTAAGGGACTAAACTCAAGAACTGGTCGAAAGGTAACAAAAATCCACCTAAAGTCCGAGTCGATATCTCTAGTAGTCGGTGATCCAGCCTCAATAGCGTCACATACATAGTACGACTTCCTCGAGTCAAGAGTGCGGATCAATCATCACATCTATACCTCGTACGGTAAAATCCATCATACGGCATCCCAAAATCGGGGTATGTGTCAACTATTATATATTTAACATCATTCATAAGGTATCATCGTCAAACAATATCATGATCTGGTTACTGACCTAAAGTCTCGTGCAATCCGATGTCATCAACACATATTATCATATATGAGTATACATCGCACAAGCGATCCATTATAAATATCAAAGCATATCTCATATCATATCTCGATCATATGTCAACTATCATATATATATCATCATTCACATGGTATCATCGTCCAACGATCCGCTATAATATCATAACATATCTCATATCATAACTCGGTCACATATTAAATATCTTATGGCATCATGCCCGATCATATCAACTCATTCCCAAGTATCACGTAATATCCTCATCACCCGTGTATATGTGTGTATGTGTATATATATATACTTACTCACATACATATATATATACACACATATACGCACAAGAAAACAAGTGTGTGTATGTGTGTGTCAACATATACTCTAAGGTCTCACGACTAAGAACTATACTAAAAGCACTATCATCCAACTTACACAAATTTCGATCCGTGGTCTCCTAAAACCTTACTTGCTAAGTACTCGTATCTCGCAATAACATATCTATATATAACTGTATCCGGACCACGTCATATCCTACGAAGTTGCGGGGGTGCTATACGCCATCCACCCGACTTCCCCCATAGATATACATATACTCACCTGGTCCTTGCTTGCCGAAGTCAATGCCGCAGTGCTCTTGCTTGTCGTCCCGAAGTTCACGCGGAGGTACCTATATCTCATGACATAACGTATTTCATTAAAATCTGATTCAAAAGCAAAACGACACAAGAGTTGCCTATAGGTTAGAACCTATAGCCTATGCAAGCAAAAACATCCAAATAACCCTCGTCGTCGACGTACAAACGTCCGACGACCAAATCCACATTCAAATACCAAAAACCAAGTCATGAAAACCATGAAACCAAAACAGCAACTTTGAAAACTTGCTCCATATTTCAGTTCAGGTGAAATTAAGTTAAAAAAACAGTACTGGGGTGATGTATAAGGGGTATATAAGCTACAGAACAAATCCTAACACCATTGCCCACCACTTGGCCGGCCACAAATGCCCAAAATCCGACGAGATCGGGTGTATTAGCCCATTTTGGATTCGTCTTCACAGGGTGGTCTTCTAGTGTGGAATCTAGGTTAATGGTCTTGCTAGTTTTTCGAGTAAATGTCTCGGGTCACCTTAGATTCCCTGTAGGCCACCAATTAAACACAAAACCAAATATTGGATATCTAGAGTTCAAGTCATTACAATGTCACAATACTAAAATTATAGGAAATTGGTCCTAGATTTTATGTAGAGAAGAAACAAGAAAATCAAATAAGACCATACCTCTTATAATACATACGACAACTACCAGCAAAGTTTCAACACTTTTGGCCAAAATTGGGCCGACCACCATCGGGTCGTCACCGGGTCGATCTTCACAAAAAGGGTCCGAATTTCTATACTACACTCCTAATATAATAAATAGTCTAATGTATATATTTGTTTAATTTAAAAACTACCCTAGTAATAGCAGATTCACAGTATCTTAAATCTAGATTAAAAACCGTATTAAAACACAAATTTTAGTTAAATGAGTTAAAAGTTTAGCAAACAAGGAATTTAATTTGACTTATACCTCACAAGTTAGGGGTCTAGCCTGCAACTTAGCCTCCCAAAGCCGGTCTCACACTCCAAGGTCCATGTTAGAATAGGCAATGAGAATGAATGAAGAATTAGCTTGAATTTGCAAAAAGTTTTTTTTTTTGTGAAGGGATTATAATGTTTTATTTGAATTTTGAGTAGATTTTTGGTGGGGTGGAGGTGGAGGTGGAGAATGAAGGAGAGGAGTTAAAGAATAAGATGAGAGTGAAGAATGAAGAGAATAAAGGGTGAAGAGAATAGCCATGGTCAAAAGAGCTTGAAGGCTCTGGAACTCTCTCTCTCTCTCACACACACACATTTTCCCTTTTCTTTTCTCTTTTCTTTTCTCTTTTCTTTTCTTTATCGTTGATTACCTTTTTCTTTTCATTTTTAAAAAGCAAAGACACTAAAAAAAATAAGATGAAGACATGGTTCATGAAAGGAAAATGTAACAAGTTGTGGTGCATGTCATGCACCTAAATATACTTAACGCAATCTTAGTAGATATTAATCAATTTAAACATAAACTTGTATATAATTAATTGTATAAAATTTATAAAAATGTCTAAATCATGTAAATTCATTAACAATCAACATTCAAGGTAGTTTTCCAATATTTCCCAATTTATTAGTATATAATTATACCATATCATTAAAATATTCATAATATTTATTATTTTAATTATATAAGTTCCCAAAAATAATATTTTATTTTTTTCTAAAATGTTACAGTCTTCCCCCCTTAAATAAATTCGGTCCCTGAATTTAAATTTAAACTCCCCAAATACTAAATATTTCAGCAAAACAACCAAGTCGTCGGGGCTCCGAAACCATTAATACTTAAAACACATCTTAGCGCAAGCATGCGCATAAAAACGTATATAACTCAACATCAAAACTCCGTCAAGCCTCACGCAATCATCGGAGTCATAGCGAAAATCCCGTGTCAAATTCCAATACAAAAAACCAATATGATATACATCAATACTATAACATTTATATAGTACGCATCGTTATAAAATCATCCAAACATCGGAAAAGAAATGCATGCAAAACCTTTTTCAAATCACCGTGCGATACGCGTATCACGGCACAAGCAGCGGACGTTTCTTTTAAGGAAAAATAGTTATACATATATATCTTTTATTTAACATACACGTTCCGCCATTTTGAAAATATTTTTAGAAGGGTTTCCTTTGTAAATTGCTTCGTGTCATCACGGACACGTAGGAAAATATTGAGCCTATAGCTCCTTTTTGGAAGTTCCTTCGGTATCTACCGATAAATGCAAAAACACCTGGGTACTATTCCCAGAACAATCCTGGTTACTAAACCAAATAGTAATTATCATAAAAACGTACAGGTCAAAATGAAATCAATCTCAAATACAGCATACAAATACCACGTGCATCCGGTGCGCACGAAAATCGAAATCAAATACAGATGCCACGAATATGCATAGAAACAAAACTGAGTGCAACAGGTGCGCATAAAAACATCTGTCAGGTGCAACGGGCGTGCACGACAACAATATCAGGTGCATCTAATATGCACAAAATCTCGATTTAGTGCATCTGGTGTGCACAAAATCGCATCAAGCGCGCCAAGTATGCACAAGATCTCAATCAAGTGCGCATGGTACACGAAAATATATAGCGAATATCAAAATCGAAATCAGCGGTATACGACATACACCGAATCAAAATCAAGTATACCGCGATAGATAAACTTACAACCACATGCATCAGTATGCACAAAACCAAATAAAAGTACGAAAAGTGCATGAAAACTATACTGAAAGCAGAAGTCCAAAATCATGTGCAATGGGTATGTATGAAACGAACACCAATACAACTCATACAGGGAACACAAATCGAGTGCAATGAATGTGCACATAAGAAATACCAATCATAAAACAAAATCCTCAAAATACCTGAATCCAAACAACAAAAATGTGATATTGGAATCACCAAATCGCAAATCGTAACACTGACGTCGATGTGCTCCTTCTCCAATGTCGAAGGGTGTCGGTGCATCCAAAGCTAGCAGAGCAAGATATCTCCTTGCATGCCGTTCATAGTCTGGCGCCAGGTGTTCTTTGGCTCTCGTCTCTTTGTAGCGTTATGAATGGCGCTACAAACGGCTATACTCATATCTAGAGTCTCCCAGGTAATGTATCCCATCACGTGATATCTGGACTATGTTAAACATTTCGATCGATTCATCAAAGTCCCATAATTCCACGAGAGCTCAACACTCGAGTACAGTTTAAGAATATCCAGTACATGCCACAGCACCTGCGGACCAGCCGTAGAAGGGCAAACCCAAGCCTCACTTATAGCACCACGGAACTGCCGCAAACCCTAAGGTTCAAAGGCATTCTCATGGTCATTATGTCGAGTTAGGATTTCATTCTTCTAGAGGGTCCATAGAATTACCTACATGTTCTTCCGAATACCTTAAACTTGGGAAAATGGGTTTCTGACATTCGTTCGAACCTTTTAACTTCGCCTAGACGACACGTGAATACCCTTCATCCACACTCTAAACAATGCCTCGATCCTCAAGAACAGACGATACTTTAACGGTCATCATATTCTAGTCGGTCTCTAGCAGTGGCCCGATCATCTAATGTAGGCATCAACGTTCGCGTCCGCGAGAAAACATAGTAATCCACATATCAAAAAGCTCCTGCTAAACGCAACTCTAGCCGCAGCTCTCTCTGCCCGTGCGACTGTGGTAACAGAAACCACCATCCGATATCGACGAAGATAGATCAAAGGAACGAATAGAATACGGTGCAATGAAATGTACATCCTAAGGCTTCTTAAGCGGAGTAGCGTATCGTAAGTATGCCGCGGAACATACCAACGGTATGTCACTCTACTTTAGTCACCTACTCCATCAACCAAGGGTCATCCTACACTAGAAGGTAAAACCTAACGCTCTGATACCAACTTTGTCACGACCCGAAGGTACGAAACGTGACCGGCACATAAATTATTAAACGTCTAAAGGCTTAATGTAATCTAAGTAAGCCGAAGCCCAGAAATCTAAACTATTTAAAAGAAAAAGTGAAGGAAAACATGTTTAAAAGTAACATCAAATTTTCCCGAAAAATTCGGCAGAGTCTCCTTTGTACATACTGGCCCCAAATGGGTACAGCCATGAATAATATAAACAAGCAATAATATACAACGCCGAAGGGCGATGATCAAAACTCAGAATGAAAACCATTAAAAACACTAGAAAACCATAATAATACAAGCGCGACTCTAATGTCGAAGAATACACAACTGGTCTTCGAAGTCTATCAAATAATACAAGTCTGGTTGATGGGGCTTACTAGATACAACTGAAATAAATAAGAGTACAATGGCAGTCACGATACAAGTGAACCAACCTAGAAGCAATCACCCAGGATGAAGTGGTGTGCCAGCACGCCGTCAAGGAAACCTGTACATCTAAACCTGCAAGAAATTGTGGCACAACGGGGGTGAGTTGCCAACTCGTGAGTAGAAGACATCTGCGGGTAGAAATCGCATGCACGACGATCTCCTAGGGTATAATAATATACTTAACATAACACTAGACATCTAGTAGTGACAGGGTAATAATCTATGCATAAGTGCAATACTCAGTGCTCGTGTCAGTGTCACTAAACTGTAATAAGTTATATATCTGATGTATGAATGCATCATTAATGGGGAAATCCACCACGAAATCTGAAAAATCTGATATTAAGAAATCATCACTTAAACTTGTATAATAATCATCAGTGAAATCGACAGAAATTCCGTGTCAAGCGTCGACACAATATCTCAATATCTCAAAGTCTCAATATCTCAATATCTCGGTATCCGTCAGTCCGGATCGGCCGATATCATCAAAACTCATGACTACGACAGTATCCTCCGGATATCCGCCGCGCCAGACATCATCGGTAGGTAGTCTGTGCCCCTGCCAGGCTTATCATCCTCCATGAAATCACTCTCGCCCCGCGGTACCATACCGGGCCCACCATCTACCCGAAACGGTTCTTACTCCTCCTCGAATCGGTTCTCGAAATCCAACAGCAATCATGAAAACTCATGGTAGACGACACATACATCACGAGAAAATCGCAACTTGCATTTTAAAATGAGAGAGAGAGAGAAAGAGAAGTTTATATATATTCTTGCGGTTTTCCCCCAAATCCAGAAATCTCGTGGAAATCCAAAATCCAAGAATCAAGAGTAAGTAAATAGTGGATATCGGCATAAAGCCCTAGAATAGTATATGAATGAATATATGAATACATGAAGTATCTATGTAAAGAATGAAATCTCTAAGTTAACACATGAGAGCAATCACACAAATATTATGTGGTAACAAGCATTTAGCTGATTATATCAATGAAATAATATGTTCTAAAATGTACGTGACATGGCAATTACCGATAATGATGTGTGTGAGCCAGCAAACAAGTGTATGTGAAACATGCGCATCATCGGTAATGGTGCTGGTGTCCTAACAAGCAGGGTTCATAATTATTAAAGAAAACACGTGCATAAGCATAAAATGCGATGAGAGCAACATGAACATACGAAGAATGATGAAGTAACCGTAACAAAGAAAAATATACGTTATCCCAATATGAGTCATACAGTTTGGTGTTTGAAATAGCACGAATCGTGGTTTTTAGAAAAATAGGGGCTATGGGGTTTTAAGAAAAGATACGACCTTTGAAAAATCCGTAGTATCCCTCAGGCTGTCTTTCAAAATGCGCATGATTCGTTAGTTTTGAAAATATGTATGACTCGAGCCTAAATTAACATCTATCAAACCAACTAAGGGACTAAACTCAAGAACTGGTCAAAAGGTAACAAAAATCCATCTAAAGTCCGAGTCGATATCTCTAGTAGTCGGCGATCCAGCCTCAATAGTGTCACGTACATAGTACGACTTTCTCGAGTCAGGAATGCGGATCAATCATCACATCTATACCTCGTACGGTAAAATCCATCATACGGCATCGAAAATCGGGGTATGGGTCAACTATCATATATATATCATCATTCATATGGTATCATCGTCAAACAATATCATGATCCGGTTACTGACCTAAAGTCTCATGCAATCCGATGTCATCAACACATATTATCATATATGAGTATATATCGTACAAGCGATCCATTATAAATATCATAACATATCTCATATCATATCTCGATCATATGTCAACTATCATATATATATCATAATTCACATGGTATCATCGTCCAACGATCCTCTATAATATCATAACATATCTCATATCATAACTCGGTCACATATTAAATATCTCACGGCATCATGACCGATCATATCAACTCATTCCCAAGTATCACGTAATATCCTCATCACCCGTGTATATGTATGTATGTATACACACACACACACACACACACACACACTTACTCACATACATATATATACACACACACATATACGCACAAGAAAACAAGTGTGTGTGTGTGTGTCAACCTATACTCTAGGGTCTCGCGACTAAGAACTAGACTAAAAGCACTATCATCCAACTTACACAAATTCCGATCCGTGGTCTCCTAAAACCTTACTTGCTAAGTACTCGTATCTCGAAATAACATATCTATATATAACTATATCCAGACTACGTCATATCCTACGAAGTTGCGGGGGTGCTATACGCCATCCACTCGACTTCCCCCGTAGATATACATCTACTCACCTGGTCCTTGCTTGCCGGAGTCAATGCCGCCGTGCTCTTGCTTGTCGTCCCGAAGTTCACGCGGAGGTACCTATATATCATGACATAACATATCGCATTAAAATCCGATTCAAAACCAAAACGACACATGAGTTTCCTATAGGTTAGAACCTATAGCCTATGCAAGCAAAAACATCTAAATAACCCTCGTCGTCGACGTACAAACGTCCGACGACCAAATCCACAATCAAATACCAAAAACCAAGTCATGAAAACCATGAAACCAAAACAGCAACATTGAAAACTTGCTTCATATTTTAGTTCAGGTAAAATTAAGTTAAACAAACAGTACTGGGATGATGTATAAGGGGTATATGAGCTACAGAACAAATCCTAACACCATTTCCCACCACTTGGCCGGCCACAAATGCCCAAAATCCGGCGAGATCGGGTGTATTGGCCTATTTTGGATTCGTCTTCACAGGGTGGTCTTCTAGTGTGGAATCTAGGTTAATGGTCTTTCTAGTTTTTCGAGTAAATGTCTCGAGTCACCTTAGATTCACTGTAAGCCACCAATTAAACACAAAACCAAATATTGGATATCTAAAGTTCAAGTCATAACAATGTCACAATACTAAAATTATAGGAAATTGGTCCTAAATTTTATCTGGAGAAGAAACAAGAAAATCAAACAAGACCAAAGCTCTTATAATACATACAGACAACTACCTGCAAAGTTTCAACACTTTTGGCTAAAATTGGGCCGGCCACCATCGGGTCGTCACCGGGTCGATCTTCACGAAAAGGGTCTAAATTTCTACACTACACTCCTAACATAATATATAGTCTAATTTATATGTTTGTTTAAATTAAAAACTATCCTAGTAATAGCAGATTCACAGTATCTTAAATCTAGATTAAAAACCGTATTAAAACACAAATTTAAGTTAAATGAGTTAAAAGTTTAACAAACAAGGAATTTAATTTGACTTATACCTCACAAGTTAGGGGTCTAAAATGCAAATTAGCCTCCCAAAACCGGTCTCACACTCCAAGGTCCATGCTAGAATAGGCAATGAGAATGAATGAAGAATTAGCTTGAATTTGCATAAAGTTTTTTTTTTAAGGGATTATAATGTTTTATTTGAATTTTGTGTAGATTTTTGGTGGGATGGAGGTGGAGGTGGAGAATGAAGGAGAGGAGTTGAAGAATAAGATGAGAGTGAAGAATGAAGAGAATAAAGGGTGAAGAGAATAGCCATGGTCAAAAGAGCTTGAAGGCTCTATAACTTTCTCTCTCACGCACACATTTTCCCGTTTCTTTTCTCTTTTCTTTTCTTTATCTTTGATTACCTTTTTCTTTTCATTTTTAAAAAGCAAAGACACTAAAAAAAATAAGATGAAGACATGGTTCATGAAAGGAAAATGTAACAAGTTGTGGTGCATGTCATGCACCTAAATATACTAAACGCAATATTAGTAGATATTAATCAATTTAAACATAAACTTGTATATAATTAATTGTATAAAATTTATAAAAATGTCTAAATCATGTAAATTCATTAACAATCAACATTCAAGGTAGTTTTCCAATATTTCCCAATTTATTGGTATATAATTATACCATATCATTAAAATATTCATAATATTTATTATTTTAATTATATAAATTCCCAAAAATAATATTTTATTTTTTTCTGAAATGTTACAGAAAGAAAACAAAAATCGGATATTTGTGAGAGAGTGAGTGTAGGGAAAGATATTTGTGAGGAGAGTGAGGCTAAGAGAGAGAGGGAGAGCCTTGGCTGCCCATTTTCCATTGTTTCTTCACAATATTTCCTCATCTCATTCACTTCCTCACTACTTCAATGCAACCTTTCAAATTCCATCTCAAAACCCTATGCCATCTTCTTTAAAAACATGCACACACTCATTCTAAGACCTTTGAACCATCCAACTATGGATATTGAAGACTTGGGCAACTCAAGAACTTTCCTAGGCTGCAATTAAGGTAATCTTTCACTTTAGTTTAGTGTTTATGCTTAAATATCGTATTTTTAGTTAGAAATTGAGTTAATTAGGTTTTTGATTTTAGGAAATTGAAAGTTTCTGTCTGGTGGCCAATTGAGCTGTAGTGAGTGTTTACAAGACCTTAGGGATTGGTTTCATGGCCTGAAAATGAGTTTAGAATCCAAAATTCGAAGATAAAAATTTTCCGTGTCGGTTTTGTGTGACCTTAAAGCCTACAAGGAATCTGGGATGACCTAGGAAGTTTCTGAGAAAAACTAGCAACTGCAGAGACCTAGTTAGACCCATAGGAGACCATCCTGAGGAGATGAACCCTAACAGAGCACACAAGGCCGATCAGGCCGGTTTCGGAGGTGTTGTCGCTGGGTCATTTGTGGCCATTACTGTTGGAATTGGTTCTGTAGCTTATATACCATATATACAACTCCCTGTACTTGTTTGTTTAGTCCCAATTTACCTGAATCAAAATCTCGGAGTGATTTCCTGAGTTGCTGGATTAGTGTGATGCAATTTATGAAATCGGGGTTTTGTTTTTTATATTGAATTCGTGATTTTGGTATTTGAGATTCGGATTGCGTCGTTGGACGTTTGTACGTCAACGGACGAGGGTTGTTTGGTTGTTTTTGGCATGCTAAGCTATAGGCTCTAACCTATAGGCAATCCATGTGTTGTATCGATTTTCAGATATTAATTGTGTTTGCATTGCAATTGTATTAATTGTAGGTACTTCGCGTGGACTTCCGAGACGACGAAGCACATCGACTTCGGCTAAGCGAGGAGAATTGCCATGAGTAGATTTATATCTACGGGAGAGTCTAGTGGATGGCGTATAGCACTCCTGCAAATCATAAATGAAAACCGATATATATATATTAGGGTTGTAGAAAACCTATATAGTATTCACGGATAGGGTAGCTAATGATGATTGATATGATAAAGTGAATCATGATAAGTATGAATCGAAAGAGAACAAGTATGAGTTAATGATGATATGATACGAGATCGAGATCGATATGACTCGAGATTTATAAGATATGACGTATATGAACGATATCATTATGAGATTGATACAAACGTGAATTGAGATATATGTGTATGATATATCTATATTGTGAGACGAATGAGTGATGTGATGTACGAGACTTTAGATCCGCACCCTTTTTGTTATATAGGATGATAGATTCCCTATCCTGTTTGTTGTCACCGTACGATGGATTACCGTACGAGATGTGTTGTATAGGAGGATAGATTCCCTATTCTGTATGATGTCACCGTACGATGGATTGCTGTACGCGATGTGTTTTGCCGGATGATTGATCCGTGCTAGTGACTTGAGAATGTTGATTAGAGGATTATTGTCACATCAGATGTTATGAGGCGTGATCGCCAATGTAGAGATAATACCTAAACCATACCTATTTCCAAAACTGACGAATCGTATGCATCTTTTAAATGGAAACCTCAAAGGACGTTACGGATTTTCAAATGATATTCCTTTCTTAAAACACCGTAGACCCCACCTTCAAACTACGATTTGTATCTTTAAAGTGACCGTATAGTCCCTAAGCAGATAGATACACCCATTGATTGTTCATGCTATGTAGGATATTACCCCTAGTAATGTATATACCATGTTCCAATAATTAATGCTATATGATATCATTGCTTAGTACACATGCACCATTACCGTTCATGCGCATGTTACACTTACACAGATTTGCCGGCTCACACACTTTCTTCATCGGAAGTTGCTATGTCACTTACACGGTAGAATTTCCATATCATGATATTATTCCTAAATGTAAAAGTATATTCGTTGTTCAATACCATCACTTGACATGCTTGCATGATATACCCAGTATGCTCATATTACTACTCTATGTTGCATACATCATACCTTATGGTTATATGCTTGCATGATATACCCGGTATGCTCATATTACTACTTTATGTTGCATACATCATACCTTATGGTTATATTCTTGTATGATATACTCGATATGCTCATATTACAACTCTATGTTGCATACATCATATTTATGGTTATATGCATTGAGATGCAGTTTCATGAGATTTCTGGATTTGAGAACCATGGTTATATTTCAAAGGAAATTATGTATTGTTTTAAAAACCCAGTTTCTCATGATATGATATTTCGATGTGTCCACCATGAGTTTTCTCGGTTCTGAGATTGGTTTTCGAGACCCGATTCGAGGAGATGGATGATCCGTTTGCGGGTACATGGTGGACCTGGTATGGTACCCCGGGGCAAAAAATAATTGTCATGGAGTAGCCGATGAGCCTGGCAGAGGGAACACTACCTACCGGTGATTGTATAGAACTCGGTAGATATCTGGAGCATACCGACCGGAGTTGTGAGATGGATATGAGGTCCGATCTGAGTATGCGACGCCTGAGATGAGATATATGAGGACCGATCTGTGTATGCGGTGCCTGAGATATGAGGATTTACGTGTCGATGCTGGACACGGGTTTTCATGATGTTTCGAGTGTCGGTGTTAGGCACTCAGGTTCCATGATTTTGATGTTTCGTTGATAGACACGGGTGGTTGATATCCTCATACATACATGCATACATACATATATACTATATTTTCATGATGTTTCGAGTGTCGATGTTGGACACTCATGTTCCATGATATTGAGTTGTGTCATTGATGGACACGTGAATGTTATCCACATATATTACAGGCATATGATGTCGGATGTTTAATTATATATGCTATGGGCATTAACTGGATTGTTGACATATATGCATTTGTGGTCACCCTAGAATCATAGTATTACTTTCAAGATATAGTGATATCATAGTGTTATTTTTAGGATATAGTGACCTAGGAAATCGTTGTTTAATTCAATTTCTACTTGTTGATGTTTTCTACTCATGAGTTTGCAACTCACCCCGTTGTGCCACAGTTCTTTTAGGTTTGACCGCTTGGGATCAGTTGCGGTATTGCTGGCACACGGCTTCTTTCATGGTGCTTTGCTTTGGTAGGTGGGACACATGTTGGATCATGCCCACTCTCGTACTGTTTTACTCTATTGTATCTAGATAAACTCCATCACGTTACATCAGATCAGAAACTAGTATTGTGTATTGGTAGACTTAGAAAGACCTGGGTTTTGTGTGAAACTTATAGCGATGGGTTGTGTTCGCTTCTTGAGTTTGATGTCTTGCTTTATTGTTCTTTCTGGGTTGATCTTCGCCGTTGGGCGTTGTATATGTATTACTTGCGTGGTTGTGTTTCCGCCAGTAGGTGAAGAGCTAACTCCCGCTTGGAGATGCCAATATATTGTTGTATATCTGTTTTTGGATCAAAATATACAAGGGAGGTGCTGCCCAAAATTTAAAAAAAAAACAGAACATGATTTATTATACCTTATTTCAAAACTACACCCCCATTATTTTCCGCAAAAAGGTTTAGATTTTCTGGGCTTCGGCTTACTTGATTTACGTCACGCCTTTAGACGTTGCGTAATTTAAGTGCCGGTCATGTACTAAATTACGGGTCGTGAAAAAGTTGGTATCAGAGCGTTAGGTTTAACCTTGGTTTGAGTCTGAGTTTGACTATGTTAGTTGTATGTATGCCCTAGAGGCCAGTATTGTACAGATTATGTATATTATATTGGATGCTTGGACATATATAGAGATGACTTTCTTGCTCGACATGATAGTATGCTATCTGGTTGATATTTATCTTAACATGTACACTAGTCTCTTTATACTGTCTTATAGTTACATGTTGGTAAAGCCCTTAGGATTTGTACTTGATTACCTAGACTATGATGCAGATCATACTAGTGGGGACATGGTAGTCCATAAGTACATCCTTCAAGGTCCCTAGTTGTGGGTGTATCGAGACGGGGCATCGATATACCAGAGTAGACTAGCGTATACGCTTCTCGACCCATGTGATGGGCGATGGATGATCCCATATCCATTGGTGTTTGACATCAGAGATGGTGTACGGGTGCTCAGTGGAGACTGGGTACACTGGACGGACTCGCCGAGAACTCCCAGATGGTATTATACCTCACGTCAGATGGCAGTTCTCAGGTGACACTTGTACAGGTTAGTCTGTAGACCCGAGATCGTCATAGAGTCTTGTGTGATTCCCACTGTGCTTTGATCTCCACCTTACCACGTCCATGAGGGCGTGCAAAACGGTGGTCTTTGGGTACAGTCCCGAGTCACATGGAGGCAATGAGCGATAGGAGGGGTTTCGTCTCTCCCGGTATTGGGGGTTGATGTTGCGCTGTGCTCGATTGGCCGTAACAGGGAAGTCCCTGGCCAGGGCTGATCAGAGATTTGCTGGTAAGTGTTACCAGTAGTTTCTCGACCCGTTACGAGCCTCACATCGGCACGACTTATCGGGTTATTGGGGTCTGACGTTTACCACCCCTAGACTTGATATGTGACGTATCTGACGAAGAGACTTAACTGTATGGTAAGTGTTACTGGTCGGATTCGCAGGAGTGTGAGCGGGCTAGCTCGTTGATCTTCTGATCGCTCAATACCCGGATGGCCGTTACGTTTAGCAGACCGCTTGCGGCTTGTGGGTGCTTGATATGATCATCATCTGCTACCGGCGTATTGACGAGTCTTTAGAGTCCTACACAGAGGTTTCCTGGCTCAAGCGAAACGAAATAGGAGCGCATATGAGATATGTGCAGGACCGAGAATAATGCGTGTATGTGATACCGCATTTCATTCTCGCGATAAATGTTTCGATTGGTTATATTCGATATGACCTAGTTATCGAATCATTGATTCGATAAATCGATGCATTGAATACTAGTCGGTTATGTGCGACATGACCGGATCATTGAATCAAGTGTTGATTTAATGATTTAATGTATAATTATATATTTGATATATTACTTTGCATTAACTAGTATTGGTTCACTTTAAACGGATTTTTCTCACTTGGATTGCACATTGTATATGTGATATACTTTCGTGCACTTTTTTGTATCATGTTTGATGATACTTGATCATTTAGTTAAGTGTATAAAATTAATCCATGGTTAATATGATAATTAGGGTTTTGCATTTTTATTTATTTATTTATTTATTTATTTATTTATTTGAAATGAGTTATGATAAGAATGGTGGCTAAGTTTGTTTTATATTGAAGCTTCATGAAGCTTTGACTTTGCTAACCATCCTTATCTTCATGCTTAACCCTAACCCATCAAAGTGACCATGGTTAATTCTCTACACTTAACCCAAGTTCAAGTTATGATAAGTATTTTTGATTTATTTTTATTTTTATCATAAGACTTATCATATTATTTTCTTGAGCTCATCTTCTTCTTCTTCTTCAAGCTTGCTACTCAAATGGCAACTTGAGCTTTAGTGAGTTAAATCCAAATCTAAAGTGAACCCACCTCCTATTTCTTCACCCTCTACTTCTTGCCAAGTTGTTTTGGGTGTTTACTTCACAAGTTTCACAAGTTTGTGAAGTCGGAGCTTGAGTTTGTGCAACCTCGACATAGATCGTCTTTGACACAAAGCCGACGACCTATTCCGCTTGCTTTCCCGATGAAGCCGATGATCGAGTCGAGGATTCATGATGGACAGCGAGGACATGACGTTGCGGAGCCGTGGAGGTGGATATCCGGATCTACAAAGGTTGTAATTTCCGTATCCTAGTAGTTAACTGTTAACTAGCTTTCTATTTCGCCTAAACATCTAATTAAGATCCGTAGTCTAGGGTTTCTCGGCACCAAAAATTTTAATTTGGCATGTTCGATGCCTTGTGAGAACCCACTAGGGTGCCTAGGAACCTTTCACTGGTATCAGAGCCTAGCTAGAGCCTTAGGCGAAGTCTAGACGGAGTTCGAAGTCCGAACGAACCCGAAACCCAAATACTTTAGAGCTCTCTGGACATTTTCATAAATCTGGGATTTTTCAATATTTAAAATGTCTAAAAAATTCAGTAAAGAATTATAAGAATTACGGTGCATTTATTTTTTAATGAACAGTTCATTTAGCCGCGGAAGCGCGGCAGAAGCATGGCTTCTGCCGCGGTTCCGCGGCCATGTAGTGATGTCAGCCCTATGTAAATGCACAGTAATACCTGATAAATTCCACTGAGTTTTTTGGGTATTTTTAAATTTATTTAAGGGTTGAGTGCTCTGGAGTTATATTGGGAATCGATGAATTCGATCGGAATATCAAACTTTGTCTAAGTGTTTTTCCAGATATCAGTAGAATATGTTAAAGAGTTCGACCGGATACAAATACCCAGGTTTTCCCCTGCCGGAATAATTCCAAGTGTTGGATTTTTCTGTGGTTAAAAGTCGTTCTGAGTAGTGCAAGTAACGCGATGGTCCCTCTAGAAGACACAAACCTTAACTCGATTATGTGACCGTCTTGAACTGCCCTTTGAACCTTCGGGTTTGGGGCAGTACGGCGTGCCACATGTGAGGCGTTGGCTTGACCCTTCTACGGCTGGACCGTTGGTACTGAGGCATGAAGTGAATGTCTTTGAACCTATTTCATGTGTTGATCGGTGTCGGGAAAACTTGGGTGTTCGAATGTTCGATCGGAAAGTTTGATATATTCTATTTATCCGGAATTGGATACAATAATTGGAATTCACAAAAGGTTATGAGATAACTGGATGGATGTTATAGATCTAGCAGTTTAGTTTCACAAGATATCGAAAAGAGTTTTCGATGATGGGACTAAAATGCGGGGTTTATAACTGTTAGGCATGTGATGTCTAAAGAAGTTGCGGATTCCAATTGTTGTAGTTTTACACTTTCTTTTCTGTGACCGTAAGTGTAGTATGTTCATATCGCCGGTTTCGTTGCTATACGTCAACGACAATTGGGGTATGCATACTTACTTACGTTGATGACATGTGATGTTATGTGTTGCTGGATATGTTATATTGGATCGTCGTATTTGAATAGCCGGGGGTTTTTATGTGAGATAAGTGTTTTTCATTTTCATTCATGTAAAAACTTGTATGTAATATTCTTTTATTTGGGGCGCTTCCAGGTAGCGGAAGTTGTCACCCGTTGTATATTATTTACTTTTCCGCATTAGGATAGACCCAAGGAGGGGAGCACAAGTAACCGGGTTCTGGGGTCCAGTGGGAGACCAACTCGAGGAGTCGAGTCCGGGTCTCCTAACCCTAGAATTGGCAGGGTTGCTTGCCGCTCTCGTAGGGGTCTAGGGGTGTGGGATTGGCTATTCATCACGACCGTGGAATCCGTGTTTTATACTGGCTCGTATTGAAAACACGGACGTCCTAGTATATCCAATATTTCATATGTTTATTCTGCTGCGATATCTGTGTTCTGATTCTGTGATGGATATAGTATATAGTATATATGATATATTATATAGACGTTACTTATGTTTTACACCCGCGCTAGCCCTGCCCTGCTCTGTCGTTAGTTACCTAACCTAACGGTGCACGAGGGGACATCGAGGCGAATGCGGATGGCATAAGTGTACGTCATATCTATCTGTGATGTTTAGGTATTTAAATGATGGGACTTCATTAATGTGATTAATGAAAGGAAAGAAACCTAAGATGTTATAGAATCAGATTTTAAATAAAACAGGTAGCTACTGTTCTTGCTTTGCATAGCGGTATATATGATATATCCCGCACCTTATTCGATGAGGAAAGGACCGAGATCACTTCACCGGGAGTGACTCCTTTAGCAATAACTGGCATATGCTACACATTCGGTTTGCTTTTGACTGCTTTTGGGTTTTTGCTTTGCACAGCGATATATATGATATATCCCGCATCTCATTCGACGAGGAAAGGACCGAGATCCCTTCACCGGGAGTGACTCCTTTAGCAAAACTAGAAAAGCCTCAAAATCACTCCATTTCAAAACTTCATTTGATTCTACAACGATATCAAGTTCATTACGCTCATGGTTTTCAGAAAAACCTGGCGTAGCCCTCCGTCATTTCAGATGAGTAGTAGTTAGTATTCGTGCTACGTTTGTTGGCCTGCGTCAAGGCGTAGTGTGCGGTAGCTAACTAGTATTTATCTGCTTATTCATATGATGCAGATTGGATTAGGGTAGTCGTGCGACTTTGTTGGCCTGCGTCAAGGGTCGTACGGGTGGGTTTAATTCAATCAGGAAATGACGGGTTGAACTTGACTAGCGCACTATGGTTTGTTGGCCTGCGTCATGGTCATAGCACGCTAGGGGCAAAAGCATTATCGAGAATTTCAAGTGTTGAAATTTGCAATGAGATTGCATACCTTCTATGAGATAGTTGGATCCCGATACCCACTGCGAGTAAGAGTTACTCCTGGGAGAGTTTTACACATTGCAATTAGCCGATCAAGTAGGTGTCTAGAAAGGTGTTAACGAGGTTACGCCTCTGGGAAAACGAGGTTTACAGTAATTAGGTTCGTGCGAAAGCACGGGGGACCTCCCTCAAAGTACCGACACTGGCCTGGCTGAAAGATTGGCGAACTTGTAGTGTGTAATTAATCCCGGCTAGTCTTTCCTTTTAGGGTTTGGAGGAAGATTTGATAAAAAGCAGTGGGAGCCATCCTGATTAGATAAGATAATAACCAATCTGATCTTGCACGAGCATACGCTAAAGTGTTTTCTTCTCTCTCTCTCCAGGTAGCGACCATTTCATGCCCTAATAAAGATAATAAAATGGATGTATTGACCGAACCTGCATGTTATACTGTGCTGGGGAACGTTGGTTCCGTTCTTTCCTATAAGAGCTATAGGACTGAACAGGATATAGGGGAATACCAGGATTCCCATGCCACCCGAATGAAGAAAGTACATGTTGATGCATTTTCTTCGGGTGTGTTCGTTACTGAGAACTGTTTCTCCATTTCCTCTACGTCCTGGGTATTGGATACCGGGTCAAGATCCCATATATGTAATCAGTTACATGGGCTTAGGAAAGGTAGAGAACTTGGAGAAGGTGATAAAGACATTAGAGTCGGAAATGGTGCAATTGTTGCAGCTAAGACTGTCGGGGAATATCACCTTGTATTACCAACTGGTAATACATTGGTTCTGAACGAATGCTATTACATGCCGAACCTGATATGCAACATTATATCGGTTTCTTTATTAAGTAAAGAGGGATATAATTTTGTATTACAGGACAATGTTATGAACATTTTCCATAACCAAAAGTTGGTTGGATCAGGCACGTTGTGCAATGGCATTTATGTTCTAAACCAATCAACAGTCCTCAGCATAACAAACACACACAAGAGGAAGAGTTCTGAACTCAACGAATCCTTCTTGTGGCATTGTAGACTAGGTCACATCAATGCGACACGACTGGCTAAGTTGCATAAGGATGGATATTTAAATCCGTTTGAATTTTCATCCTATGACACTTGCAAGTCATGTCTCAAAGGCAAGATGACCAAGACTCCGTTTACGGGACACGGAGAAAGAGTTACCGAACTCTTAGGACTGATACATAGTGATGTATGCGGTCCCATGTCTACACATGCCAGGGATGGTTCTTCGTACTTCATTACATTCACTGACGATCTCTCTAGATTCGGATATGTGTTCCTGATGAAACACAAATCAGAAGCTTTTGAGAAATTTAGAGAATATAAACAAGAAGTCGAGAACCAAACCGGAAAAAGTATTAAAATCCTTCGATCAGATCGGGGAGGTGAATACTTGAGCAATGAATTCCTGGACTTCCTAAAAGAGAATGGGATTCTCTCTCAGCTGACTCCTCCATATACACCACAACACAACGGTGTATCAGAATGGAGGAACCGCACCCTATTAGATATGGTGCGCTCTATGATGAGCATAGCTGAGTTACCTATTTCCTTCTGGGGATATGCACTGGAAACAGCTGCAGACCTATTGAATATGGTTCCCACCAAAACCGTGCCGACGACTCCATATGAGATATGGAAAGGAAAGAGACCATATCTTAATTATGTTAAGATATGGGGTTGTCCGGCCTATGTAAAAACGCAAAATCCGGACAAATTCGCGGCAAGGTCCATTCTGTGTAAGTTTATTGGATATCCCAAACATTCGCGAGGGTATATCTTCTACCACCCTGAGGAACAAAGAGTGCTTGTTTCTCGGCATGCCACCTTTTTAGAAAAGGAATTTCTTGAAAAAGAGATTAGTGGTCATGAGGTAGAACTGGAAGAGGTTCCACTAATACAGACTACAACAGAAGATTTGGTTGAACCAGAGGATTCCGTAGTTCCCGATGAACCCCAGCCTCTCCGCCGATCTAGTAGGGTTCCTCGCCAACCTGAGAGATACTACGGTTTTCTCATTGATGGTGGCAGTGAGGATTGCATCATGGAGGATGATGACCCAACTAGTTTCGAGCAGGCCATCACGAGTGGGGACTCAGTGAAATGGCTGGATGCTATGCGGTCCGAGATGGATTCCATGTACACCAACAAAGTATGGACTTTGGAAGTTGCTCCTGAAGGGGTAAAACCCATTGGGAGCAAGTGGATCTTCAAGAAGAAACTTGGTGTAGATGGGAAAGTGGAGACTTTCAAAGCTAGACTTGTAGCAAAGGGTTTTCGTCAAAGACCAGGTGTGGACTATGACGAGACCTTTTCTCCAGTGGCTATGCTTAAATCCATCCGAATCATGCTTGCCATTGCTGCTTTTCATGACTACGAAATCTGGCAAATGGATGTTAAGACCGCCTTTCTAAATGGTGATTTAGAAGAGTGCGTGTACATGACTCAGCCAGAGGGCTTCGTAGACAGTGGGAGCAGCGGGAAGGTGTGCAAACTGCTTAAATCCATTTATGGATTAAAGCAAGCATCGCGGAGTTGGAACATCTGCTTTGACGTCGTTGTCAAAGAGTTTGATTTCGTCAAAAATCCAGATGAACCTTGTATCTACAAGAAGGTGGCAGAGAGTAAGGTTGTCTTCCTCGTATTGTACGTGGACGACATACTCTTGATAGGAAATGATATTCCTATGCTGCAATCGGTCAAGCTCTTCTTATCACAAAGATTCTCGATGAAAGATCTTGGTGATGCCTCCTGCATATTGGGAATTAGGATCTATAGAGATAGATCCAAACGGATTTTGGGATTGTCCCAATCCAGGTACATTGACACCATACTAAAGAGGTTTAGTATGGAAGAGTCCAAGCGTGGGAACTTGCCCACGATATCTGGAGTCACTCTCTCCAAAGAGATGTCTCCCAAGACTGATTTGGAGAGAGCTCGCATGCAAGGGATACCCTATGCTTCGGCAGTAGGCTCTATCATGTATGCGATGCTATGTACCAGACCCGATGTAGCATACTCACTAAGTGTAGTGAGCAGGTATCAAGCTGATCCTGGAGAGAATCACTGGACAGCTGTGAAGAGCATTCTCAAGTACTTGCGAAGGACTACAGATATGTTCTTGGTGTATGGTAACGGAGAACTCCAAGTGGAGTCCTTTACCGATTCGAGCTTCCAGAGTGATAAGGACGACTCAAAGTCGCAGTCGGGCTTTGTCTTTACCCTTTACGGAGGGGCGGTTAGCTGGAAGAGTTCCAAGCAGGAAACCGTGGCAGACTCGACGATGGAGGCTGAATACATCGCTGCCAACGATGCTGCTAAAGAAGCTGTCTGGGTCAAGAAGTTCATTTCTGAACTTGGAGTGGTTCCATCCATTGAGCATCCAATACCTTTGTATTGCGATAACAATGGAGCGGTGGCTTTGGCCAAGGAACCCAGGTCCCATCAGCGGTCCAGGCATATTCTGAGGCGGTATCACCTGATCCGGGAGATAGTTGATCGCCGGGAGATCGAGGTCAGGAGAGTTGACATGAAGAACAACATGGCGGATCCACTCACGAAGGCCATTCCCTAGATACAGTTTGAGAGACTCTTCGGGATGCTCGGTATGAGATACTACAGCAGCTGGCCCTAGTGCAAGTGGGAGATTGTTAGTTGTATGTATGCCCTAGAGGCCAGTATTGTACAGTTTATGTATATTATATTGGATGCTTGGACATATATAGAGATGACTTTCTTGCTCGACATGATAGTATGCTATCTGGTTGATATTTATCTTAACATGTACACTAGTCTCTTTATACTGTCTTATAGTTACATGTTGGTAAAGCCCTTAGGATTTGTACTTGACTACCTAGACTATGATGCAGATCATACTAGTGGGGACATGGTAGTCCATAAGTACATCCTTCAAGGTCCCTAGTCGTGGGTGTATCGAGACGGGGCATCGATATACCAGAGTAGACTAGCGTATACGCTTCTCGACCCATGTGATGGGCGATGGATGATCCCATATCCATTGGTGTTTGACATCAGAGATGGTGTACGGGTGCTCAGTGGAGACTGGGTACACTGGACGGACTCGCCGAGAACTCCCAGATGGTATTATACCTCACGTCAGATGGCAGTTCTCAGGTGACACTTGTACAGGTTAGTCTGTAGACCCGAGATCGTCATAGAGTCTTGTGTGATTCCCACTGTGCTTTGATCTCCACCTTACCACGTCCATGAGGGCGTGCAAAACGGTGGTCTTTGGGTACAGTCCCGAGTCACATGGAGGCAATGAGCGATAGGAGGGGTTTCGTCTCTCCCGGTATTGGGGGTTGATGTTGCGCTGTGCTCGATTGGCCGTAACAGGGAAGTCCCTAGCCAGGGCTGATCAGAGATTTGCTGGTAAGTGTTACCAGTAGTTTCTCGACCCGTTACGAGCCTCACATCGGCATGACTTATCGGGTTATTGGGGTCTGACGTTTACCACCCCTAGACTTGATATGCGACGTATCTGACGAAGAGACTTGACTGTATGGTAAGTGTTACTGGTCGGATTCACAGGAGTGTGAGCGGGCTAGCTCGTCGATCTTCTGATCGCTCAATACCCGGATGGCCGTTACGTTTAGCAGACCGCTTGCGGCTTGTGGGTGCTTGATATGATCATCATCTGCTACCGGCGTATTGACGAGTCTTTAGAGTCCTACACAGAGGTTTCCTGGCTCAAGCGAAACGAAATAGGAGCGCATATGAGATATGTGCAGGACCGAGAATAATGCGTGTATGTGATACCGCATTTCATTCTCGCGATAAATGTTTCGATTGGTTATATTCGATATGACCTAGTTATCGAATCATTGATTCGATAAATCGATGCATTGAATACTAGTCGGTTATGTGCGACATGACCGGATCATTGAATCAAGTGTTGATTTAATGATTTAATGTATAATTATATATTTGATATATTACTTTGCATTAACTAGTATTGGTTCACTTTAAACGGATTTTTCTCACTTGGATTGCACATTGTATATGTGATATACTTTCGTGCACTTTTTTGTATCATGTTTGATGATACTTGATCATTTAGTTAAGTGTATAAAATTAATCCATGGTTAATATGATAATTAGGGTTTTGCATTTTTATTTATTTATTTATTTATTTATTTATTTATTTGAAATGAGTTATGATAAGAATGGTGGCTAAGTTTGTTTTATATTGAAGCTTCATGAAGCTTTGACTTTGCTAACCATCCTTATCTTCATGCTTAACCCTAACCCATCAAAGTGACCATGGTTAATTCTCTACACTTAACCCAAGTTCAAGTTATGATAAGTATTTTTGATTTATTTTTATTTTTATCATAAGACTTATAATATTATTTTCTTGAGCTCATCTTCTTCTTCTTCTTCAAGCTTGCTACTCCAATGGCAACTTGAGCTTTAGTGAGTGAAATCCAAATCTAAAGTGAACCCACCTCCTATTTCTTCACCCTCTACTTCTTGCCAAGTTGTTTTGGGTGTTTACTTCACAAGTTTCACAAGTTTGTGAAGTCGGAGCTTGAGTTTGTGCAAGCTCGACGTAGATCGTCTTTGACACAAAGCCGACGACCTATTCCGCTTGCTTTCCCGATGAAGCCGATGATCGAGTCGAGGATTCATGATGGACAGCGAGGACATGACGTTGCGGAGCCGTGGAGGTGGATATCCGGATCTACAAAGGTTGTAATTTCCGTATCCTAGTAGTTAACTGTTAACTAGCTTTCTATTTCGCCTAAACATCTAGTTAAGATCCGTAGTCTAGGGTTTCTCGGCACCAAAAATTTTAATTTGGCATGTTCGATGCCTTGTGAGAACCCACTAGGGTGCCTAGGAACCTTTCAGACTATGCGGTGTTTAGGGCGTATATATTCCGGAACCTAGGCTTGACCTTACGGAACTTAGACTTGACGGGGGGTATTAGACTCGAACTTTCGTTTCATAGGTTGACCTTGATTGATGGAGTAGGTAGCTTGTGTAGAGTGACGTACCGTACGTATGTTCCACGACATATTTACGATACGATACTCTACTTAAGAAAGCTTAGGATTTACATATCTTGAGATCTGTGATACTATTTGTTCATTTGATCATATATCCATTTGGGATATAATTTCTTTCTTTCATGTGATTTATCTTCATTGATACCTGCTTGAGGTTCCTGTCACCATGGTTTGAGCGCAGATTGAGCTGCTGCTGGTGTTGCGGTCAGGGTGAGCTCGTCATGGACGAGGGCTGACCATATTGTTTCTGGTGACATAGGGACGTGTAGGTATATTATTGTGTTGTGATCTCTTGTTTGAGGCGAGTGTTCGGTTTTGCACCGGATGATCGGGCCATTGATAGAGCCTGCCAGATTGAGAGGACTGTTGATATACAACATACCTCAGAGATCGTGATGTTGTCTACTGTGCAGACCGATGACCCAGCTGTTGCTGAGATTGATGGGATGTCGATTCCAAAGCTTATGAGCTGAAACCGCTGGAGCTTTCAGGCAGAGATGTGACAGGAGGTAGCTAATCTATCTCGAGTTGAGCGACGGATGTAATTCGCCAGATTTGATGTACCGATGCAGGCTCAGTTGAGTCAAAGAATTCCAGTTGAAGGATCTTACTTGGATCTAGAGTAGATCGAGCAATAGTGGACGTTGTTCGTCAAATGCTCTTGTCACGACCCGAAATGGCACGTGACTGACACTTGAATCATATGAAATCTATAGGACCCCATCTAATTCAAGTAAGCCAAATATCCCAGAAATCTATACCATTTTTAAGGAAGAAGGAAAAATTTAGGTTTAAAGCAAGTAGTTTAACAACCTAAGCCGAAGTATGCATTTTTAAAATATCAAGTCTTTTCAGAAAATTGCGGCAAAGTTTCCTTTGTAAATACTGGCCCCAAAAAGGTACACCACATGAAATATACATAAAGGCATCCCCAAGCGGGAGCTAGCTCTTCGCCAATAGGCGGTCACAACCACGCAAGCAATATAATATACAACGCCGAAGGGCGAGGATCAAAACTCAAAAGGAAACTCAAAATCATCAAGAAAACCATAATAATACAACGCGCGACTCTAAGGTCGAAAGAATACACAACTGGTCTTCTAAGATTATAAAATATACAAGTCTGGTAGATGGAGTTTACTAGATACAACTGAATATAATTAAATGTACAATGGTGGTCATGATGCAAGTGAATCTACCTACCAAAGCAATCACCCGAAAGGAAGCAGTGTGCCAAGAAAGTCGCCAAGGAAATCTGTACGGAAAAACCAGCAAGAACTGTAGCACAACGGGGGTGAGTTGCCAACTCGTGAGTGGAAAACATCACCGAGCAGAAATCGTATGCATGACTCAATCCTAGGTCATACGATAGTAATATCCTCAAATAATAATATGGCCCGAAGCATATAATAATGGCAAGGGTAACATCTATGCATAAGTGTAATCCCATGTGCTCGTTTCAGTGCCTCAGGTAGCAATATATCATAAATATGATGTATGAATGCATGAAAACAGAATGCATCTAAATGTGGAAACTGTTTTTTTTTATCTTAGTGAGATTTCTGTATAAAATCGAGTATCATCAATGAAATCATGCAGAAAATCAGTGTCAATCATCGACATAAAATATAAATCTCAAATCTAGATATCTCAGGCTCCGGCTATCCGGACTGGCCTATATCATCAAATCTCAATTTCTCGGGCTCCGGCTATCCGGACTGGCTTGTATCATCAAATATCAATATCTAGGGCTCTGGCTATCCGGACTGGCCTAAATCCTCAAATAAAAGACCACGTCGGTATCCTCCGGATATCCGGCACCTCACAATAAAATCATCGGTCAGTAGTGCTCCTCTGTCTCAGGCTCAACGCCATCATCTGCGACCTTCTTGCCTCGGGGTACCGCACCGGGTCCACCATGCACCAACAAACGGTTCCTCCTCCTCCTCGAATCGGGTGTATGATATCGCTCAAGAGCCGAGAAAACTCATGGTGGACATATCTCAAACCATATCAGGAGAAAACCGCAATTTTATATCTTTTTAAAATGATAATCGGTTCATAAAATCTTTGCGGTTTCTCCAAATCCAGAAATCTCATAGAAATCCGAAATCCTAATCTCAAGAGTAAATAACAGTAAATACTGGGCTCCGGTAATCCGGACTGGCCCTATAATATTGCATGACAAATGAATATATGAATGCATCTGATATCAAGCAAAGAATGCAATAATTGAACTAGCATATGAAAGCAATAACATTTAGGAACTATCAGCTAGTAAGCTACGTCAATGAAATAATGTTCTCTAAAGTGTACGTGACATAGCAATTACCGATGAAGATTTGTGTGAGCCGGCAAGCAAGTGTACGTGGAGCATACGCATCATCGGTAATGGTGCTGGTGTCCTAACAACAGATTTCATCATTTCTCACGAAAATACATATAGGCATGCAATGCAATGCGAACAGCAGAATAAATAGCAAATGAATAGTAAATGTAGCAATAATGAAGTATACATTCCTATATACGAGTCATACAGTTTTTAGATATCTGAAATCGCACGAGTCGTGGCGTTTAGAAAATAGGGCTACGGTGTTTTTATGAAAAAGTACATCCTTTGAAATATCCGTAGTATCCCTTGGCCTGTCTTTGAAATACTCACGATTCGTTAGTTTTGAATTAAGTATGACTCGAGCTCAGTCTAACATCTACTAAGTAAACTACAGGACTAAACTAACAGACTAATCAAAAGGGTAAAGAAAACCACCTAAGTCCGAGTCGATATATATATATATATATATATAATAGTCGGTGATCCCGCCTCAATAGTATCACGTACGATACAATATATATAATATGACATCCTCGAGTCAAGAATGCGGATCAATCATCAATATTTATATCTCTTACGACAAATCCATCATACGGCATCGCAAATCTAGGTACGGGTCAAATATCACATTTATCTCAGTATTCATCTGGTATCCTTATCATCATATATCATGAACTGGGGGTACTGGTCTAAAGTCTAGTACATACTGATACCATCAACATATATATATGTGCGTATGTATGAAAACATATCGCCTAAAGATCCGCTATAAAATCATGTCGTATCTCATAATACGAACCAAATCACATCACCGATCTCATGGCATCATGCTCAATCACATCGACGCATCTCCAAGTACCATATATTATCTTCATCATCCATGTATATGTATACGTATATATATATACATAGTCCCGTACCTATGTGTATATATATACATATCTTCATATACGCATAAGAAAATAAAATGTATGCGAGTGTGTGTGTTTGTGTGTGCGTGTGTATGCAAATCATTAATCTAAGGTTTCGCGACTAAGAAACTAAACTAAATTACTTCTAATTACACTAAACTAACCCATGAACACATAAACCTATCTTGATAATCATAGTCTCACAATACACACCTTTATATATATAATATAATATAATCGTATTTTACACTATGAAACTGCGGCGGTGCTATACGCCATCCACCCAACTTCCCCCGTAGATATATATCTACTCACCTGGACGCCTCGGCTAATCTGCTTCGATTTTAGCTCTGTCCTTTCCGCGCCACACCCGACGCCTCTGCACCCGATCCTAGCAACGTACACAAGTAAAAGAGAGTAAATACTATTATTAGTCGTGGACACAACCAAAACAAGTCAACCACACGCCCTAACTAAGCGCGCGCGCACTTGGTGCACGAGACGCGCCGCGACAACGCCACAAACTATGACTAGGGTCACTATACTTGAAAATCCCCAACCATAAAACCCAATCGCACTAATCGCGTGTTCATAACCCACTAAAAATTATATGAAATCGGTTATTTATCATCAAAACCACAACTTAATTAAAATTGATAAATTTCCAAAAACCTAGTAAGCGGTCATTAACCGTTCTAATACAAATCTTGATATTTTAGCAAAACTAGTCGCCACACTATTCACGTAATATCTTAATTAGGTCACACAAAACTTTACTAAAATTTTATCTCACCAAATTATATGAAATCTAGAAACCTAGTTTGCAAATTATGTAATTTGGAAAAATTTAAATGTAACAATTTAGCAATTGAGCAACTAGATTAGGTTTTATAAATCTTAAGAGGTTCAACTACACATTGTAACCTTAAACAAGAGATAAAAACCCTAATTGAATTCAAACCCTATTCTTGAATTTTCCAAACTTGCAATTAAACACCTAATTAAGTTAATCCAAAGCATTAAACTAACCATTAAACACTAGGGTTAGGATTTACCTCAACAAAACTTGAATCAAACATGCAACCTAGCCTCCCAAAGATGCCTCCTTGCTCCAAGATCCATACTAGTTTGGCTATTGAATAATGGGTAAGGGTTAAATGAGGATTTTGTGAGGTTTTATAAGGATTTTTGAAGGGTTTTGAGGTGGAATGAGATGGGGGAAATGGAGAAGATGGGGCTGCAGATTTTCGGCCAGAGGAGGGGGGAAATGGGTGTGGGTGAGGGAAAAGTCCAAGTAAAGAACCATACATCAAGTATAAAGACCCATACCATAACGTTTAATATCATCTTCCTTTCTTTTTTCTTTCATTGACTTTTGAAGTGGGAATTATTTGGGGCAGCTAGGGCTGCTGGTTCGGCCAGTAAGGGTAAATGGGGTGTGTGAGTGTAAGTGAGTGAGTGAGTGTGTGAGTGAACCCACAAGAAGAAAAACAACATACCTCAATTTCCATTTACATTAATTTCACTATTTAAGTCTTTTTCTTATATATTTTCTAAAACCATCTTGACAACTTCTTTTCATTTTAAAAACCTCATGTTATACTTTGGTTTAATGTGTCATGATGTACAAAACTTGTATTAACTCATTCCAATTTGTAATTACCACTAATTAATCGTATTAGTGAAGGCTTAAAATAATATTTAAAATAATTAATTTCGGAAAATATTTCAGTAAACTAGAAATTTACAAGTGACCCATTAAATATCAAATACTAGCAATTACATAGCTAGAATAGGTATATTTAAGTCTATATCGAAAAATAATTATATCATGGTTTTTACGGAAAACACCAGTTATTTTTCCGCTTATCCGAAATTTCACCTACACGATTTTCAAAACGTTACAATCTTCCCCCCTTAAAGAAATTCGGTCCCTGAATTTAAATTAAAACTCCCCCCCATACTAAAACATTTCAGCAAAACACTCAAATCGGCGGGGCTCCAAAATCATAAATACATAAAACATATCGTAGCGCAACGCATGCGCATGAAAAACGAGTATATAACTTAAAATCAAAACTCCGTCAAGTATCCTGCAATTATCGGAGTCATGGTGAAGACACCAATGTCAAAGTCCAATACGAAAACCAACATGATATACAACAAAACTATAACATGTATATAGTACACATCGTTGTAAACTCATTAAAACATCTGAAAAAGAAAAAAAATACATGCCAAACCTTTTCAAGTCGTTGTGCGATGCGCGTATCATAGCACAAGTAGCGGCCGTTTATTGTAGAAAATAACTATATAAATCCTTTGTTTATCACACATGTCCCGCCACTTTGAAAAATAATTTAGAAGGGTTTCCTTTATAAAATGTTTCGTGTTATCTCGGACACGTAGGTAAATACTGAGACTATAGCCCATCCCTTCGATAACTATCAATGCATGCAAAACATGTTCAGGTACTGTCCTCTGATTAGTCATGCTCAGTCACTATACCAAATCGTAAATATCACAAAAACATACTGCTCAAAGGAAATCAATTCCAAAATGTATATAAGAATGCCACGTGCGTCTGGTGCGCACGGAAATCGAAATCAATGTGTGCCATACATATGCACAGAAACAAAACCTGAGTGCAATGGGTGTGCACGAAAACACCTGTCAAAGGCAACGGTGTGTGCCTGACAACAATATCAGGTGGATCTGATATGCACGAAGAATCCCAATTTAGTGCATCTGGCGTGCACCAAAATCGCATCAAGCGTATCAAGTATGCGCAAGCATCCAAATCAAGTCCACAAGGTGCACGAAAACAAATATCGAATATCACAATCGAAATCGACGGTATACAACATATCTCAATCCAAATCAGATATACCGTGGTATATAATCTCATAACCATGTACATCAGCGTGCACAAAATCGAATCAAAATACTAAAAGTGCATGGAAACTACACCGAAAGCACAAGTCAAATCACATGCATACCATAGGCATGAATTCAAAATCAATATCTAGAATCACATCAAATCGAAGTCAAGTGCAACTGTAGTGCACAAAGTCTCAATCATGTAAATAAATCGCCCAAAATATTAAAATCAAAGATGACGGAAATAGTCCCGCTCTAGCACATCCTCTAAAAATCTCTGGCCAACTGTCATGGTCACTCATAACATGTCTTGTCGACGATGCCGAACTCCGGCCTACTGGGTGTGCGTAATATGACTGATCCGGGGTTCAAGTCTTCTCATATAGTATTCCAAAAAGATTCTGTCGATGTCTCTCCCAAATCTTGTTTCTGTTGAACTGCCCGGAAGTTATCATCCTTTACTAAATCTATTTCTTATTCCGGAACGGTTGCATACTCATCACGACTCCTTCTAGAAGATATATCCGTGTACAACGCCTCTGCATGCGTATCACATCTCTGATGTCAACGGAGTGGAACGTCATCTCGTAGAAATCCCGCACGAACCTCTTACTCCGTTTTTCTCTAATGTCGACTGATCCAGACTCGTCTCTTCGTGGCTGCATGGACTGCGCTCCAACGACTATACTCAAATCTGGAGTCTCCCAAGCAATGTATCCTATCATATGATATCTAAATGACGTCGAACCTTTCGATCGATTCATCAAAATTCCATAATCCCCCAAGAGATCAACTCTTGAGTACAGTTTAATAATATCCAGTACATGACACAGTATCTATGGACCAGCCGTAGAAGGGAAAACCCAAGCCTCATTAACGGCACCGCGGAACTCCTGCAAACCCTAAAGTTTCAAAGCGTTCTTATGGTCATTATATCGAGTTAGGGTTTCATTCTTCTGGAGGGTCCATAGAATTACTTGCATGTTTTTCCGAATACTTTAAACTTGGAAAAATGGGTTTCTGACATTCGATCGTTTTCTATCGACTCACAACGTACCTGCGTAAAGTCTTCTCTAGCTGGAATCAATCAATCTGATGGCCTCGCATCAGGGTAGGCAACGAATCACATGTCCTAGTCATTCCTCTTTGGGTGACTAGCGATCTTCTATCATATCTCGAAGTATAACTAGTGCGGTATTAGCTTCAAATATCTGGGGCAATATCTCGTCAGTCGTAGCAACAACTGAATCATTCGTCTGCACGCTGAACAGTGCTTCAATCATCAAGAATAATTAGTGTATTGATGGTCATCACATTCTGGCTGGCCTTGTTAGGTCCACATTACCTCTCCCGGTACTTTCGGGGTTGCGGAAACGGTAAAACAAAAAAAATTTCTGAACATGGTAACATGGACCGTAAAAGCCGGATCTTTACTAAACAATACACTAGCATCCTAACTAGAGATTTATCTACTCGGTTAGAGGTTATACCTCAACTTGTACTCCTTCTCTTCTTGTTGTTCTTCTCCTTGTATGCTCCGAGGCTTGATCCGGACTTTGGTCACCTCCGCGGCCTCCTTGAGTCGAAGACGATCCACCCGAGAGATGTACACCGAGCTCCACCTCGAGCCGAGGTAACTAGGGCAAAGAGATTGCTAATCTAAAAGCCCTAGGTTGTGTAGAGGAGATGTATGGATGTGTTTGTCTTTGTGGGATCTTTTTCTCTCAACACATGAGATCAAAAGATGAGATCAAGAGGAGGAAGAAGAAGGAGAAACTTAGCAACCATGGAGCTTTTCTTTTTCTTCTCACTTCAAGAGAGAGAATGAGAAGAGAATAATGAAAAGATTAAACCAAAAAAGAAATGAACCATGGTTCCAATAATACACAAAATCATCATTACTAATCCTATCATGATAGAAGTTGATGGCACATTGAATTGACCATTATCATAACACAAGAAATAAAAAGAAAATGAAAGAAGAGTGTGGATCTCTCTTGAAGGTCAATGGTCAACACGGTCAACGGGTCAACAAAGTCAAGAGAGATCCAAGTGGTCAAATGGTCAATGCAATTAGCCATCACAAACCTATCACTAAAAAGATTAGTAAACAATGTCTCCGGCTCATAACGGTTTTGACCAAACGAACTGTCAAAACCTTAATGAGTGTGCCACATTACGGTTTTAGCTGAACCAACTGCCAAAACCCTAATGGGGCACCTCCTCCTTCATCGCTCCTCAAAACTGTGCATACACACCCGGATCCGCATTCCGTAGAACGCGAATGCACAGAAGACAAATCAAATCCATCTGTGCATTACTAGGATCTGGCTTAAACCAAAGCCCACTAGTGTTGCCTGCCCGAACAGCATACGCACACAAGTGCACGTAAGTGATCGTAGCTCCGCCGTAAAACCATACGGCCTCTACACGTTTCGCTCAATGCAGGGAAACTCTCTGTGTGGGACTCTAAAGACTCGACACTACGCTGGCAGTGGGTTTAACCACAGACCGCAAGCGGCACTAGCTGTACGTAACGGTCCCCAGGTAGATGTCGATAAGAAGGCCGATGAGGTAAACCCATCCGAACTCCTACTGAGCCTGTATGTGACAATCTCCATACAGTCCGGTCTGTTCGTCTGATACATCGTATGGCGGGACTAGGGGGTGGTGAACGTCAGTCCCCTAATAGCGGTACAAGTCGTGTCGGAGTGTAGCCCAGAACACCCCGAGACATCACTGGAAACCTACCAGTATGTCTCGCTTGCCCTGGCCAGGGACTACATGTGTAATGGCTCTCCTAGACACAGCACGATGCCAACCCCCAATACCGGGAGAGACGAATCCTATCTAACCGTCACTGCCTCCAACTGCTTCGGGACTGCATCCAACTACTACCTGTTTGCACGACTCAGTAGAGCCGTGGTAGGGTAGTAATCAAAGAACAGTGGGAACACACTCGAGGCGAAGTGACAGTGTCAAGTCAGCGGACTAAAGCTGTACTCATGTCACCTAGGAATTGACAACTGACGATAGGTATAATACCAACCATCAGTTCCCAACGAGTCCTGTCCAGTGTACTCATATCCTAACGAGCACCCGCATACTATCTCAAGTACGACATACTGACGGCTGTGGGACAGACCGTCTCCCGTGCTGGGATGAGAAGCGCATACGCTAGTCTACTCCGGAATATCGATGCCATGTCTCGATAATCCCACGACTAGGGACGTGTATAAGGATGTGCTTGTGGATTACCCAGCTCGCACGAGTGTGATCGCCATCACAATGCCGGTAATCAAGCAAAGATCCTAAGGGCTCTACTAATGCGTATAGGTGATAGAATAAAGAAACACACATGTACACATTAAAGCAGAGACAAACCAAGTAGCATACTACTATATTGAGCAAGATTGTCTATACAACTATGAATATCCCAAGTTTCCATCAAGTAATATACAAACTAGTATGATACAATAATGGCCTCTAGAGCATATACACTAACAATCTCTCACTTGCACTAAGGCCATGTACTGGCGTATCGAAGACCTATCATCTCGATCAGCCGCTCGAACTGAGTCTGGGGTAAGGCCTTCGTGAATGGATCCACCGTGTTGTCTTTTGTGTCCACTCTCCGCACCTCGATCTCCTGGCGATCAATGATCTCCCTGATCAGGTGATACCGCCTTAAGATGTGCCTGGATTTCTGATGGGACCTTGGTTCTTTCGCTAAAGCTATAGCCCCATTGTTATCACAATACAAAGGTATTGGGTCAACAATGGACGGAACCACCTGAAGTTCACTAATGAACTTCTTCATCCAGACCGCCTCTTTTGCGGCATCGCTTGCAGCAATGTATTCAGCCTCCATCGTCGAGTCTGCGACGGTATCCTGTTTGGAACTCCTCCAACATACCGCCCCTCCGTTGAGGGTAAACACAAAACCCGAGATAGACTTGCTGTCATCTTTGTCACTCTAGAAGCTTGAATCGGTAAAGGACTCGACCCTGATGTCTCCATTACCGTAAACCAGGAACATCTCTTTAGTCCTTCTCAGGTACTTGAGAATGTTCTTCACTGCTGTCCAGTGGTCCTCCCCTGGGTCTGACTGATACCGGCTTACTGCGCTCAGCGCGTAAGCTATATCTGGTCTTGTACATAGCATCGCATACATTATAGATCCTACCGCCGAAGCATAGGGTATAGTGCTCATGCGAACCCTCTCCTCGTCAGTCTTAGGAGACATCTTCTTGGAGAGGGTAATTCCGTGCAATGCGGGTATGCTACCGCGCTTGGAATCCTCCATACTAAATCTCTTTAGTACGGTCTCTATGTACCTGGACTGCGAAAGTCCCAGTAGTCTCTTGGATCTATCTCTATAGATCTTGATCCCCAGAATATACGAGGCATTAACCAGGTCCTTCATGGAGAACCTTTGTGACAAAAATAGCTTGAACGGTTGTAGCATAGGAATGTCATTTCTTATCAAAAGAATGTCGTCCACATACAAGACTAGGAATACGACAGTTCGTCCTACAATCTTCTTATAGACACAGGGTTCATCTTCGTTCTTGATGAAATCAAATTCCTTGATTTCCTCATCAAAACAGATGTTCCAGCTCCGCGATGCCTGCTTTAATTCATAAATGGATTTAAGCAACTTGCACACCTTCCTGCTGCTCCCACTATCTACGAAACCTTCTGGCTGATCCATGTAAACGCACTCTTCCAAACAACCGTTTAGGAAAACCGTTTTAACATCCATCTGCCAGATTTCATAGCCATGGAAGGCATCAATGGCAAGTAGGATCCGAATGGATTTGAGCATAGCCACCGGAGAAAAAGTTTCGTCATAGTCCAAACCAGGTCTTTGACGAAAACCTTTTGCAACGAGTCTAGCCTTATAGGTTTCCACCTGCCCATCTACACCAAGTTTCCTTTTGTAGATCCATTTGCATCCAACGGGTTTTACCCCAGGTGGAGCAATATCCAAGGTCCACACTTTATTGGCGTACATGGACTCCATTTCGGATTGCATTGCTTCCTGCCACTTATCAGAGTCCCTACTGATAATGGCCTGCCTGAAACTGGTAGGGTCATCTTCTTCCAAGATGCAATCCTCTCGATCCCCGTCTATGATAAAACCGTAGTATCTCTCGGGCGGACGAGAAATCCTACCAGATCTGCGGAGTGGCTGAGATTCGTTGGTTGTAACTGAATCTAGCGGTTCCACCAAATCTTTTGTTAAAGCTTGTGTTTCTGGAATTTCATCCAGTTCTACCGTGCTGCCACTAGTATTTTTGACAAGAAATTCTTTTTCTAAAAATGTGGCATTTCTTAAAACAATTATCTTCTGTTCCTCTGCATGGTAGAACAGATACCTACTTGAATCTTTTGGGTATCCCACAAACTTACACAAAACTGCCCGTACCTCAAGTTTGTCTGGGTTCTGCTTTTTGACATAAGCTGGGCATCCCCAAATCTTAATACGTTTAAGATACAAACTTTTACCACTCCATATTTCATACGGAGTCTTAGGCACGGATTTGGATGAAACTTGATTCAATAGATGTGCTGCAGTTTGAAGCGCATATCCCTAGAATGAAAGAGGCAACTCAGCACTACTCATCATGGAGCGAACCATATCCAATAGGGTACGATTCCTCCGCTCCGAAACACCGTTGTGCTGTGGTGTATAAGGAGGAGTGAGCTGAGAGAGAATGCCATTCTCTTTTAAGTAATCTAGGAATTTCGTGCTTAAGTACTCCCCTCCCCTATCAGACCGGAGGATCTTGATACTTTTGCCAGTCTGGTTCTCTACTTCGTTTCTGAATTCCTTGAATTTCTCAAAAGCTTCAGATTTGTGTTTCATCAGATACACATATCCGAACCTAGAGAGATCGTCAGTGAATGTGATGAAGTACGAGAACCTACCCCTTGCATGTATAAACATCGGACCACATACATCACTATGTACGAGTCCCAAGAGCTCTGCTGCTCTTTCTCCATGTCCGGTGAACGGAGATTTGGTCATCTTCCCTTTGAGACAAGACTGACAAGTTTCATAGGATGAAAACTCGAACGTATTCAAGAGTCCATCTTTATGCAACTTACTCAGTCTTTTCTCTCCGATATGACCAAGTCTACAATGCCACAAGTAGGATTCATTCGTATCTGAATTCTTCCTCTTGCGTGTGTTTTGTATATTGAGAACTGTATTCTGATTTAGAACGTAGATACCATTACACAGTGTACCCTCTGCAACCAGTACCTTATGAAGGTAAATGTTCATGATATTTCTATCAAGAACAAAGTTATATCCATCTTTATCGAGTAAAGAAACTGATATGATGTTGCAAACCATGGAAGGTATATAGCAGCAATCGTTCAAAATCATAGTCTTGCCATTTGGCAATACTAGGTGATATTCACCGACGGCTGCCGCATTAACTTGTGCTCCGTTCGCTACTCTGAGCGACATATCACCCGGTGCAACTTTCCTACTTTTTCTCAGTCCCTGTAATAAATTACAGATATGAGATCCTGATCCGGTATCAAGTACCCAGGAGGTAGGGCTGACCGTAAAACAGTTCTCAATTACAACAATACCTGAAGTAGATGCAAAACCATGCTTCTTCTTCAACTGGGTATCCTGGGAATCCATACAATCCCTTTTCCCTTGCTCATATTTATGACTGTTGTCACAAGTTAGAGCCGAACCAACGTTCCCCAGCCTCGAATAAGAATTCGGATCGGTCAAGCGATACATTTTATTATCTTGATTAGGGCGTGAAATGGTTGCTACCTGGAGAGAGAGAAAAGAAACACTTAGCGTGCGCTCTTGCAAGTTTAGATTGGTTTTTAATTTATCTAAACAGGATGGCTCCCACTGTCTCTCGAATCCCTCTTCAAACCATAAAGGAAGAATTAGTCGGGATCAATCTCACCGTACAATACTTGCTTAACCGTTCAGCCAGGCCAGTGTCGGTACTTCGAGGGAGGTTTTCCAACGCTTTCGCGAAGTTCCTTAATTAAGTAACCTCTTTTCCCTGTGGGCGTAGCCCCGCTAACACCTTTCTAGACACCTACTTGGTTTATAGCATTGATCGTTAAGCGAGAAAATTCCCGAGGAATAGTATATACTCACAGTAGGATCGGGATCCAAATATCATCGCGTGACAAAACTGAAGGAATCCTACCAGAATCATCACGCTCCAAATGGTATGCAACACCAGCAAGTTTCAGTACTTTTGAAACTCCCGATGTGGTTTTTGCCCCTAGGACCCAAGTGACCTTGACACAGTCAACAAATCAAAGGGTCCTACTCAAGTTCAACCCGTCATTATCTTGATTGCATTAAACCCACCCGCATAACCCTTGACACAGTCAACAAGGTTACACGACTGTCCTAACCAATCACATTGTATCCAGCAGATAAGCAATACTCAGCTACCGTTCACTGAGCCTTGACACAGTCAACAAACGCAGCACGAATACTAAGTATAACTTATAAGAAATGACGGAGGGTTACGGCTGGGTTTTGGCGAAAACCCGTTAACGTAATGAACTTGAAATCGTTGAAGGAACGTGATACAATTTTTGAAAATACAGTGGCGAAAAACTTTTGCTAAAGAGGTCACTCCCTGTGAAGGGATCTCGGCTCTTTCCTCGTCGAATGAGGTGCAGGATATTCCAAACTTAACACCTCGATGCAAAGCAAGAATTAATCGACTATAGCGAAGTTATTACTCTGACGCAAACTTTTGTCCAAGGGGTCACTCCCGATGAGGGGATCTCAGCCCTTGCCTCGTCGAATGAGGTGCTGGGCATTCATAACCGAATACCTCGATGCAAAACAAAAATGAACGTCCTTACAATAACAGCTTTTTTTGAAAAATTGTTCCAACAACGTCTTTTAGGTTTATTTTCTTGCATTAGTTCTTTTAATGCGTCCCATCATTTAAACCTACCATTGCAGAAAACAACCAAAATATGACGTACGCTTATGCCATTCGCATTCGCCACGGGGCCCCGTCATCACCCGTTAGGTTACTTAACTAACGACAGAGCGGGAGCTGGGCTAGCGCGGCTGAAAAACATAAGCAACGCCTAAATAGTTATTATATATAGATATATAGCAATGATAGCCAATCCAGATCACAGATGAACACTTTGGATATACTAGGAACCCGCGATTCGTTCGAGCCTGCAACGAAAAGCGGATTACACGGTCGCGATGAATAGCCAATACCCCACCCAAGACCCCTACGGGTGCGGCAAACTACCCGCCAAGTACCCGAAGCGAAGCAACCTCCCTCAACGCCGTGAGTAGGCCACTCGGCACTTCGAGATACCCCGTAGTTTGTGCACCCCCTCCATGGGTCTATCCTAGGAGCAAAAACAGTAAAAAGAATTATACAATGACGGCTACAACCCCGACCCGGTTGTGCGGCCATACAAATAATATTACATCAATTTACAAATTTATTACATGAATGAAAGAAAAAGAAACTGTCATCTCACATCCACCCCGGCTATTCATCCGCGACAATCCAACGAGTTCATATACACATACCATCAACAACACAGATCACAGATATGTATAACCCCCACTAATCGACGTATAGCGATTAGTAGACGTTCAATACATATATAACATTACAGATATAACCATTAGCCAATGTTTATAGAACATCGACCAAAAAAATACGGATTTTTGAGCCCCAAAAACAAATTTTGCTTTCTGGAAAATCTGGGCAGAAAAGTCATATACCAAAAATCCCAAAAACTCACCAGAAACAAACTGCGACAAAAATGATCCAAGGCCGAGTCAACTCGGCCGCGGTTCCGCTGCAGAAGCAAGCTTCTTCCGCGGAACCGCGGTGAGTTAGTCGACTTGTGCGATCAATTTTCTTGCCTGTTCTAAGAAAAGCCAGAGCCGATTTTTAGTGTATGATTTATTAATTTTTGAACAGAAAAAAAAACAGCAGAAACTTGAAATATCCGGGGTGTTTTGCGGTTTTGTGTCCGGTCGAAATTCTAAACACTTTGCTAACATGCTAGGGTGTGTTTAGTTAGGCTCTGATACCACTGTTAGGTCCACGTTACCTCTCCCGGTACTTTCGGGGTTACGGAAACGGTAAAACAAAAAAAAATTTCTGAACATGGTAACATGGACCGTAAAAGCCGGATCTTTACTAAACAATACACTAGCATCCTAACTAGAGATTTATCTACTCGGTTAGGGGTTATACCTCAACTTGTACTCCTTCTCTTCTTGTTGTTCTTCTCCTTGTTTGCTCCGAGACTTGATCCGGACTTTGGTCACCTCCGCGGCCTCCTTGAGTCGAAGACGATCCACCCGAGAGATGTACACCGAGCTCCACCTCGAGCTGAGGTAACTAGGGCAAAGAGATTGCTAATCTAGAAGCCCTAGGTTGTGTAGAGGAGATGTATGGATGTGTTTGTCTTTGTGGGATCTTTTTCTCTCAACACATGAGATTAAAAGATGAGATCAAGAGGAGGAAGAAGAAGGAGAAACTTAGCAACCATGGAGCTTTTCTTTTTCTTCTCACTTCAAGAGAGAGAATGAGAAGAGAATAATGAAAAGATTAAACTAAAAAAGAAATGAACCATGGTTCCAATAATACACAAAATCATCATTACTAATCCTATCATGATAGAAGTTGATGGCACATTGAATTGACCATTATCATAACACAAGAAATAAAAAGAAAATGAAAGAAGAGTGTGGATCTCTCTTGAAGGTCAATGGTCAACACGGTCAACGGGTTAACAAAGTCAAGAGAGATCCAAGTGGTCAAATGGTCAATACAATTAGCCATCACAAATCTATCACTAAAAAGATTAGTAAACAATGTCTCCGGCTCATAACGGTTTTGACCAAACGAACTGTCAAAACCCTAATGAGTGTGCCACATTACGGTTTTGGCTGAACCAACTGCCAAAACCCTAATGGGGCACCTCCTCCTTCATCGCTCCTCAAAACTGTGCATACACACCCGCATCCGCATTCCGTAGAACGCGAATGCACAGAAGATAAATCAAATCCATCTGTGCAATACTAGGATCTGGTTTAAACCAAAGCCCACTAGTGTTGCCTGCCCGAACAGCATATGCACACAAGTGCACGTAAGTGATTGTAGCTCCACCGTAAAACAATACGGCCTCTGTAAGTCCATATTGCGACCCCCGGTGCTTACGGGGAGGCGGAAACGGTATAAAAAACGAATTTTTATCGCAAGAGGCAACATGGACTAAACAAGGTCGGGATCGTTGTCTAAACTAAACTAGCAAATACGCTAAAGGGAGTTAGCTACTCGGATGAAGGTTATACCTAAACTTGAACTCCTTCTTCTTGAAATCTTGTAGAGGTTGATGGTTCTCTTTTCGTCGCCTTCTCCCGTCGAAGATGGATCCACCTCGAAGGTTCGACCTTTGGGCTCTTCCTCGATCTTTGAGTGAACTAGGGTTTCCGGCTTGCTAAACCTTCAACCTAGAATGAGTAGAGAGTGACTAGGGTTTGCTTTTCCTTTTAAAGAGAAGGATTCTCAACACATGAGAAGGTTTCTCTTTGCTAGAGGAAGAAGAAGAAGAAGTGAGGAGAGAGAGAGGTTATGATAGAATGAGCTATATTTTTCTTTCTTGCAACCATAATGCAAAAGAAAAGAATTATCTAAATGATAATAATTGAAAATAAGAATAGTTGATGGTTATTTTTGGAATGACCACTATCATGCTTCTTTAAATGAAGTGTAAGCATGAATCAAGGAGGATCTTTCAAAGCATGATGGTGGTCAATGGTCAACAAGTCAACCAAGGTCAATAAGTCAACAAAAATCAACCATAACATAATTCTCATTTAATTACTATTATTAATAGATAATTCATAAATCCATTAGGGTTTGGAAAATGATAACTGTCAACTGTGCATACGCACCCGTTCCAAAACCCTAATGAAAAACCTCATTCTCCGCCTCAAGCAACTGTGCATACACACCTGCATTCTCGTTCCGAGGAACAAGAATACCAAGATATAAAAGCAACCCTAAAACATATACCAGTATCTGGCTCAAACCAGAGCCTGCCAGTATAATCCGTCCGGACTCCAAACGTGCACAAGTGCGCGGATGAGAACGAACCCTGTCGCAAAACCATGCGACCTCTACTCTGTTTTGCCCAGAGGCGAATACCCTCTGTGTGGGACTCTAAAGACTCGACACTACGCTGGCAGTGGGTTTAACCACAGACCGCAAGCGGCACTAGCTGTGCGTAACGGTCCCCAGGTAGATGCCGACAAGAAGGCTGACGAGGTGAAACCCCATCTGAACTCCTACTGAGTCTGAATGTGACATTCTCCGTACAGTCCGGTCTGTTCGTCTGATACATCGCATGTCGGGCCTAGGGGCGGTAAAACGTCAGTCCCCCAATAGCGGTACAAGTCGTGTCGGAGTGAAGCCCAAAACACCCTGAGATAACACTGGAAACCTACCAGTATATCTCGCTTGCCCTGGCCAGGGACTACTCGTGTAATGGCTCTCCTAAACACAGCGCGATGTCAACCCCCAATACCGGGAGAGACGAATCATGTCTAACCGTCACTGCCTCCAAGTGCTTCGGGACTGCACCCAACCACCACCTGTTTGCACGACTCCTTTGAGCCGTGGTAGGGTAGTGATCAAAATGCAGTGGGAACACACTCGAGGCGAAGTGCCAGTGTCAAGTCAGCGGACTAAGCTGTACTCATGTCACCTGGGAACTGATAACTGACGATAGGTATAATACCAACCTTTCAGTTCCCGACGAGTCCTGTCCAGTGTACTCGTAACCTAACGAGCACCCGTATACTATCTCCAGTACGACGTACTGATGGCTGTGGGACAGACCATCTCCCACACTGGGATGAGAAGCGCATACGCTAGTCTACTCCGGAGTATCGATGCCCTGTCTCGATAGTCCTGCGACTAGGGACCTGTATAAGGATGTGCTTATAGATTACCCAGCCCCCACTAGTGTGACTGCCATCACAACGCTGGTAATCAAGCAAAGATCCTAAGGGCTCCACTAATGCGTATAAGTGATATACTGAAATAAACACAAGTACACATTGAAGTAGAAACAAACCAAGTAGCATACTACTATATTGAGCAAGATTGTTTATACAAGGTGAATATCCCAAGCTTCCATCAAGTAATATACAAACTAGTATGATACAGTAATGGCCTCTAGGGCATATACACTAACAGCCTCTACACGTTTCGCTCAATGCAGGGAAACTCTCTGTGCGGGACTCTAAAGACTCGACACTACGCTGGCAGTGGGTTTAACCACAGACCGCAAGCGGCACTAGCTGTACGTAACGGTCCCCAGGTAGATGTCGATAAGAAGGCCGATGAGGTAAACCCATCCGAACTCCTACTGAGCCTGTATGTGACAATCTCCGTATAGTTCGGTCTGTTCGTCTGATACATCGCATGGCGGGCCTAGGGGGGTGGTTAACGTCAGTCCCCTAATAGCGGTACAAGTCGTGTCAGAGTGTAGCCCAGAACACCCTGAGACATCACTGGAAACCTACCAGTATGTTTCGCTTGCCCTGGCCAGGGACTACATGTGTAATGGCTCTCCTAGACACAGCGCGATGTCAACCCCCAATACCGGGAGAGACAAATCCTGTCTAACCGTCGCTGCCTCCAAGTGCTTCGGGACTGCACCCAACTACTACCTGTTTGCACGACTCAGTAGAGCCGTGGTAGGGTAGTAATCAAAGAACAGTGGGAACACACTCGAGGCGAAGTGACAGTGTCAAGTCAGCGGACTAAAGCTGTACTCATGTCACCTGGAAACTGATAACTGACGATAGGTATAATACCAACCATCAGTTCCCAACGAGTCATGTCCAGTGTACTCGTATCCTAACGAGCACCCGCATACTATCTCAAGTACGATATACTGACGGCTGTGGGACAGACCGTCTCCCGTGCTAGGATGAGAAGCGCATACGCTAGTCTACTCCGGAGTATCGATGCCCTGTCTCGATAATCCCACGACTAGGGACGTGTATAAGGATGTGCTTGTGGATTACCCAGCTCCCACGAGTGTGATCGCCATCACAACGCCGGTAATCAAGCAAAGATCCTAAGGGCTCTACTAATGCGTATAGGTGATACAATAAAGAAACACACATGTACACATTAAAGCAGAGACAAACCAAGTAGCATACTACTATATTGAGCAAGATTGTCTATACAACTGTGAATATCCCAAGTTTTCATCAAGTAATATACAAACTAGTATGATACAGTAATGGCCTCTAGGGCATATACACTAACAGGCCTCCAGCAGTGGCCCAATCCTCTGGTGCTGATCTACACATCCGAGAAATCTCGTAAAAGCGATCTATTAAACGCTCATGGCGCGAAAACACAATAGGACGATACATCTATGCAATTATGTCCCTGAAATCATGACCTGGTCAGTCCTCGTCTGTGATGAGCTCATGCTGACGCAACTCTAGCCGTAGCTCTCTCTGCCCATGTAATTATGGTAGCAAAACCATAAACCAATATCGATGGGGATAGATCATAGGAATGAATATAATGCTATGCAAGGAAATGTACATCCTAAGTCTTCTTAAGCGGAGTAGTGTATCGTAAGTATGCCGTGGAACATACACACGGTACGTCACTCTCCTTAATTCACCTGCTCCATCAACCAAGGTCAACCTATGTGACGAAAGTTCGGGTCTAATACCCCCTCGACTAAGTCTAAGTTCCATAAGGTCAAGCCTAGGTTCCGAATATATATAAACGCCCTAGACTCCGCATAGTCAAACATAAACTCGAACCAAGGTTAAACCTAGCGCTCTGATACCAACTTTGTCACTCCCCAAAATGGCACGTGACTGGCACTTGAATCATATGAAATCTATAGGACCCGATCTAATTCAAGTAAGCCAAAAATCCCAGAAATCTAAACCATTTTTAAGGAAGAAGGAAAAATTTATTTTTAAAGCAAGTAGTTTAACAACCTAAGCCGAAGTATGCATTTTTAAAATATCAAGTCTTTTCTGAAAATTTCGGCAGAGTTTCCTTTATAAATACTGGTCCCAAAAGGGTATAACACATGAAATATACATAAAGGCGTCCCCAAGCGAGAGCTAGCTCTTCGCCAATAGGCGGTCACAACCACGCAAGCAATATAATATACAACGCCGAAGGGCGAGGATCAAAACTCAAAAGGAAACTCAAAATCATCAAGAAAACCATAATAATACAACGCGCGACTCTGAGGTCGAAAGAATACACAATTGGTCTTCTAAGATTATAAAATATACAAGTCTGGTTGATGGAGTTTACTAAATAAAACTGAATATAATTAAATGTACAATGGTGGTCACGATGCAAGTGAATTCACCTACCAAAGCAATCACCCGAAAGGAAGCAGTGTGCCAGCAAAGCCGCTAAGGAAACCTGTACGGCAAAACCTGCAAGAACTGTGGCACAACGGGAGTGAGTTGCCAACTCGTGAGTAGAAAATATCACTGAGCAGAAATCGTATGTATGACTCAATCCTAGGTCATACGATAGTAATATCCTCAAATAATAATATGGCCTGAAGCATATAATAATGGCAAGGGTAACATCTATGAATAAGTGTAATCCCATGTGCTCGTGTCAGTGCCTCAGTTAGCAATATATCATAAATATGATGTATGAATGTATGAAAACAGAATGCATCTAAATGTGGAAACTGTTTTCTTATCTCAGTGAGATTTCAGTATAAAATCGAGTATCATCAATGAAATCATGCAGAAAATCAGTGTCAATCATCGACACAAAATATAAATCTCAAATCTAGATATCTCAGGCTTCGGCTATTCGGACTGGCCTATATCATCAAATCTCAATATCTCAGGCTCCGGCTATCCGGACTGGCCTGTATCATCAAATATCAATATCTAGGGCTCCAGCTATCCAGACTGGCCCAAATCCTTAAATAAAAGACCACATCGGTATCCTCCGGATATCCGGCGCGTCACAATAAAATCACCGGTCAGTAGTGCTCCCATGTCTCAAGCTCAACGCCATCATCTGCGACCTTCTCGCCCCGGGGTACCGCACCGGGTCCACCATGCACCCACAGACAGTTCCTCCTCCTCCTCGAATCGGGTGTATGATATCGCTCAAGAGCCGAGAAAACTCATGGTGGACATATCTCAAATCATATCACGAGAAAACCGTAATTTTATATCTTTTTAAAATGATAATCAGTTCATAAAATCTTTGCAGTTTCTCCAAATCCAGAAATCTCATGGAAATCCGAAATCCCAATCTCAAGAGTAAATAACAGTAAATACTGGGCTCCGGCAATCCGGACTGGCCCTATAATATTGCATGACAAATGAATATATGAATGCATCTGATATCAAGCAAAGAATGCAATAATTGAACTAGAATATGAAAGCAATAACATATAGGAACTATCAGCTAATAAGCTATGTCAATGAAATAATATTCTCTAAAGTGTACGTGACATAGCAATTACCGATTAAGATGTGTGTGAGCTGGCAAGCAAGTGTACGTGGAGCATACGCATCATCGGTGATGGTGCTGGTGTCCTAACAACAACTTTCATCATTTCTCACGAAAATACATATAGGCATGCAATGCGATGCGAACAGCAGAATAAATGGCAAACGAATAGTAAATGAAGTATACATTCCTATATACGAGTCATACAGTTTTTGGATATTTGAAATCGCACGAATCGTGGCATTTAGAAAATAGGGCTACGGTGTTTTTATGAAAAAGTACATCCTTTGAAATATCCGTAGTATCTCTTGGCCTGTCTTTGAAATACTCACGATTCGTTAGTTTTGAAATAAGTATGACTCGAGCCCAGTCTAACATATACTAAGTAAACTACAGGACTAAACTAATAGACTAATCAAAAGGGTAAAGAAAACCACCTAAGTCTGAGTCGATATATATATATATATATATATATATATATATATATATAATAGTCGGTGATCCCGCCTCAATAGTATCACATACGATACAATATATATAATATGACATCCTCGAGTCAAGAGTGCGGATTAATCATCAATATTTATATCTCGTACGGCAAATCCATCGTACGGCATCCCAAATCTGGGTACGGGTCGAATATCATATTTATCTCATTATTCATCTGGTATCCTTATCATCATATATCATGAACTGGGGGTACTGATCTAAAGTCTAGTACATACTGATACCATCAACATATATATATGTGCGTGTGTATGAAAACACATCGCCTAAAGACCCGCTATAAAATCATGTCGTATCTCATAATACAAACTAAATCACATCACCGTTCTCATGGCAGCATGCCCAATCACATCGAGTCGTCTCGAAGTACCATATATTATCCTCATCATCCATATATATGTATACGTATAAACACACACACACACACACACATAGTCACATACCTATGTGTGTGTGTGTGTGTATATATATATATATATATATATACATATCCACATATACGCATAAGAAAATAAAATGTATGCGAGTGTGTGTGTGTGCGTGTATGCAAATCATTAATCTAGGGTTTCGCGACTAAGAAGCTAAACTAAGTTACTTCTAATTACACTAAACTACTCCATGAACACATAAACCTATCTTGATAATCATAGTCTCACAATACACACCTTTATATATATAATATAATATATTCGTATTTTACACTACGAAACTGCGGAGGTGCTATACACCATCCACCCGAGTTCCCCCGTAGATATATATCTACTCATCTGGATGCCTCGGCTAATCTGCTCCGATTTCAGCTCTGTCCTTTCCACGCCACACCCGACACCTCTGCACCCAATCCTAGCAACGTAAACAAGTAAAAGAGAGTAAATACTATTATTAGTCGCGGACACAACCAAAACAAGTCAATCACGCGCACTAACTAAGCGCGCGCACACTTGGTGCATGAGACGCGCCGCGACAACGCCACAAACTACGACTAGGGTCACTATACTTGAAAATCCCCAACCATAAAACCCAATCGCACTAATCGCGCATTCATAACCCACTAAATATTATATGAAATCGGTTATTTATCATCGAAACCACAACTTAATTAAAATTGATAAATTTCCAATAACCTAGTAAGCGGTCAATAACCGTTCTAATACAAATCTTGATATTTTAGCAAAACTAGTGACCACATTATTCACGTAATATCTTAATTAGGTCACAAAAAACTTTGCTAAAATTTTATCTCACCAAATTATATGAAATATAGAAACCTAATTTGCAAATTATGTAATTTGGAAAATTTTAAATGTAACAATTTAGCAATTTAGCAACTAGATTAGGTTTTCCAAATCTTAAAAGGTTCAATTACACATTGTAACCTTAAACAAGAGATAAAAACCCTAATTGAATTCAAACCCTATTCTTGAATTTTCCAAACTTGCAATTAAACATAAGCAAACACATAATTAAGTTGATCCAAAGCATTAAACCAACCATTAAACACTAGGGTTAGGATTTACCTCAACAAAACTTGAATCAAACATGCAACCTAGCCTCCCAAAGATGCCTCCTTGCTCCAAGATCCATACTAGTTTGGCTAATGAATAATGGGTAAGGCTTAAATGAGGATTTTGTGAGGTTTTATAAGGATTTTTGATGGATTTTTGAAGGGTTTTGAGGTGGAATGAGATGGGGGAAATGGGGAAGATGGGGCTCTAGATTTTCGGCCAAAGGAGGGGGGAAATGGGTGTGGGTGAGGGAAAAGTCCAAGTAAAGAACCATACATCAACTATAAAGACCCATACCTTAATGTTTAATATCATTTTCCTTTCGTTTTCCTTTCATTGACTTTTGAAGTGGGAATTATTTGGGGCAGCTAGGGCTGCTGGTTTGGCCAGCAAGGGTAAATGGGGTGTGTGAGTGTAAGTGAGTGAGTGAGTGAGTGAGTGAGTGAACCCACAAGAAGATAAACACCATACCTCAATTTCCATTTACATTCATTTCACTATTTAAGCCTTTTTCTTATATATTTTCTAAAACCATCTTGACAACTTCTTTTCATTTTAAAAACTACATGTTACACTTTGGTTTAATGTGTCATGATGTATAAAACTTGTATTAACCCATTCCAATTTGTAATTACCACTAATTAAATATATTAGTGAAGCCTTAAAATAATATTTAAAATAATTAATTTCGGAAAATATTTCTGTAAACTAGAAATTTACAAGTGACCCATTAAATATCAAATACTAGCAATTACATAGCTAGAATAGGTATATTTAAGTTTATATCGAAAAATAATTATATCTTGGTTTTTACGGAAAACGCCGGTTATTTTTCCGCTTATCCGAAATTTCACCTAAACGATTTTTAAAATGTTATAGCTCCGATGTGAGATCGGTAAGTTGACCAGCTTCGGATAGAAGGACCTCACCCAGATGCGTTGTGAGTTGATTGAGAATGGACGGATAAAATGTATTCCTCCGATAATTTGGACGAGTTCCCTAGGACGTGTTCGGCTAAATGTCTTCTACAGAGTGATGTAGATATCGAGTTTTTAATTTCAAGTTCGTGTGAGAGACTCCAGAATGACCGTAGCCGAGAATGAATTGCAATATGCAGACAGCAAGAGATGACGTCGAAATGGACGATAATAAAGATGAGTGGAACAAGAGGTTCGTGCGAGATGTTAACGAGCGGTTGTTACTCTCCATTGATGCCAGAAGATTGATATGTATGCTGAGGCATTAGATACAGCCAAATTTCCAGAGGGAAGCCGTGCTGAGGACACGGTTGTCCGTTATGAGAAAAGAGTTGAACAAGAGTGCCAACCTTCGTATAGTTCGGCATAGGTGAGATCGAAAGAAGCCGTGAGCAATTTCTTTCCACGACACCGCAGCGATAGAGACTTGCACCCAGGATCAGTTATAGCATGCGTATTCAGAGGGCCAGATGCCGCCATCAGTAATGTGCCGTTTGAGAGTGGTCATGTTGATTGGCCAAACAGCGATCAGAGGAGTTTCAGAGCATAACTATTCCGTTAGAACACTTGACCAGGTCGACGAGCCGAAGGATTGCAAAATTGGTAATCCAGAGAGGAACAGGAACCCAGAGATCGGAGATGCCAGACCGTGAGCAGAAGGCAGGTAGATGATCTTGCTCTGCCAGTTTGGGCGCACCGGCTTATTTTTCGACATTTTAGGAGGTGTACCTCGATGTTAGTTATTGCGATTTGTGTTTGTAATCCGAGTATCACACTTTTATCGCTTGGATTGGAGTTTTGATGATTAGGTTTCGTGATTTATGTGTTGGTGCACCTTGGTTGCACCTATTGGAGATTTATTTTGTGCACAGTTATTGCACTTGAGGTTGATTTTGTGCCTTGTTGCACGTACTTATGATTTTGGGTGGATTTAGAGATTGTTGATTTGATTTTTGTGCGTGAGGTACACACTCGATTTGATTTTTGCACTCGGTATAGCTTATATATGCTTGCAGTACATTGATATATGGTTTTGTGCACGTAGTTGCACACGTTTATGATCTTATACACCTTGGCATGCTCGGTGTTGTTTGGTGATCATTGAGATGTTGATGAGTTTTCGTGCATTGTTGCACCAGGTTGATATTTTCATGCATTGTTGCACCAGCTTGATATTTTTGTGCATGTGTTGCACTAGCTTGAGATTTTGTGCATTTGTTGCACCAGATTGGTATTTCGTGCATTGATTGCACCGGAATTGTATTTCGTGCGTTGTTGCACCAGATTAATGTTTTCGTGAGCGTCTGCACTTGATGTTCTTTATCGTGCATACTATTGCACTAGATGTTTTATACGGACCAGACGCACTTGATTTAGATTTTCGCGCATGTTGGGCACAGATATGAGATTTTGTGCACGCTGGATGCACTTGATTGGGATTTTTATTCGTGCATGTTGGATGCACTTGATGAGATTTTTATTCGTGCATGTTGGATGCATATGATTAAGATTTTATTCGCGCATGTTGGATGCACTTGATAGAGACTTCATTCGTGCATAGTTGTTGCGCTTGATTTGAGATTTTCATGCACTATAGATGCATTTGATGTTGTTGTCGTGCATATCTGTTGCACTAGATAGATGCTTTCATGCACACTCGTTGCACTTAGTTTTGCTTTTGAGCATATTGTAGCATTTGTGTTGGATTGGATTTCCGTGCGCACCAGACGCTTGTGATGTTGGATACGTCTTTTGAGGCTGATTTTATTATAAGTATTGCGTTTTGATGATGGATACTATATTATATAGTAGTCAAGCTGGGCTGGTCTGAGGACAGTGCCCGAGTACTTTTGCATGCATAAAAAGTTACTAAACATTTTCAAAAAGGGACTATAGTCTCGCTATTTCTTGCGTGTCCGTGGGTGATACGAAATTTATAAAGAGAACCTTCTGGGATATTTCAAAAAGACAGGACATGTAAATTGAGCAAAACATATATAAGTATATATTTATTGTAAGTCTACGGTAGCGCCCCGGCCGTCTGTCTGAGGCCAAAATGCGAAAAGGAAAACTTTTTCAAACCTTGAAACCGGTGCTATCGTATGCTTAAATCCGGATCGAACCATTAAGCTATAACTAGCAACTAGAGAAGGTTTGGAAAAGCTATACCGATCGATCTTTATCCTTCGGTCTTGGCCACCATCCCAAGCTCCTCGCGGCATCTCCGGTCTCGATCTCCTCGTCGGAAAGGGCACCACATCTTCGAGTCTTTTTACGAGCTCCCGCTTCACCCGAAGCAACTCGGGCACGAAGTTCGCTAGCCGACGTGTCTAAGGCGATGTAGAGAATGTGTGTGATAACTTTGTCTCAAGCATCCATTGATTCTCATCACATGAGAGTGTATGGATGGAGGTTAGAGATGATGACATTAATGGAGGTTGTGAGCTAGAGGAAGAAGAAGAAGAGCCATTTTCTTTCTTTTGTTATGCTATCAAAAATGAGAGTGAGTATGAAAAATGCAAGACCCAACTCAATACAATGGCTGCCCTTCTCTCTCTTCCTCTCATTTCAAATCACAAAACAATTACATAATGTGACATTAGCACAAGAAAAGAGACCATGAGTCACTAATGAAGTCTATGTCACATTAAATGCACAAAATGATGATTTCTAGTTCACAATTTCCATTTGTAAACATTAATCCAAATGTTTACAACAATAAAAGATACGGCAACATCTAAAGTAAACTCATGACGGATCACAAGGATGCCCCTCACCTGTATATACATACCTGCATCCGCATTCCGACTGAATGCGAATGCGATGAGACTAAAGTAATCCAACAAATCTAATACTAGGATCCGGCTTAAACCAAAGCCCACTAGTATGATCCGTCCGATCATGATCCGTGCACTACTGCACATATATGATCGGACCCTGCCATATATCATACGGCCTCTACAACGTTCCCCCAAAACTTGAGATACAGTCTGTGGGGGACTCTAAAGACTCGTCAATACTTTGGTTGTAGATTTAACCACTAGCACGTCAGTGGTACTAGCCGTACGTAACGGGCAACCAGGTATTGACTAAATAGGAGGTCGATGAGCGATCTCATCCTGACACCCTACTGAGCCTGTCAGTGACAATATCCGTACAGTCCGGTCCGTTCGTCTATGAGCATCGCATGGCGGGCCTAGAGGGTTGGTAAAAGTCAGACCCCCAAAAGTGGTACAAGTCGTGTCGGAGTGTAGCCCAGAACATGCTGAGATACTACTGGAATACCTACCAGTAAATCTCCTGCCATGGCCAAGGACTTCGTGTAATGGCTCTCCTAGACACAGCGCGATCTCACCCCCAATACCAGGAGAGACGAAACCCCTGCCGATCCGCTCACTGCCTCCATGTGGCTCGGGACTGTACCCAACTAAAACCTGTTTGCACGACTCCTTTGAGCCGTGGTAGGGTAGTAATCAAAGCACAGTGGGAACTCACACGAGACAAATGACGATATCAGGTCGATGAACTAACCTGTACACATGTCACCAGGGAACTGCTATTTGACGTCAGGTATAATACCAACTAGCATGTTCCCGGCGAGTCTTGTCCGGTGTACTCATAACCCAATGAGCACCTGTATACATCTTAGGTGAACCAACTGACACCAATGGCTTGTGAGACAGGCTACCGCCCCTCGTCGGGGTCTCGACTGTTTACACTAGTCTACTGCGGAGTATCAATGCCCTGTCTCGAAACTCCCACGACTAGGGACCTTTTAAGGATGTGCTTATAGACCCCAGCTCCTACGTATATGATCGCCATCATACTGCTGGCAGTCAAGCAAGAATCCTAAAGGCTCTATCAACGTGTAATAGCGACATATAAGGTCACCTAAATCAGTACACGATGATAAAGATAAACCATGGTGGCATACTATTCTCTATCAACGTGTAATAGTGAACTACAATGTCACCTAAAGCATGTACACGATGATAAAGAAAAACCAGATAGTATATAAAACTCTCGAGTAAGACTGTCCTACCGGTATAGGTCCTCCCTCAATCATTGTAATCACGCGCCTGTGATCCAATAATTGACTCTGAGGGCACTATATCCAACATTTACTACTTTACAAATGATCGTCCGCTACTTGTGCCGTGAGCTACGCATAGCACGGAGATTTAAGAAAGATTTGGCATGTGTTTCATTCAATTTTTAAAATGGTTTTACAAAGATGCATGCTATATACGTATTATGATTTGACTAGTGCATTTGGATTCCAGTGGTGGAATTCGAGATTCGTATTTCCATTTTAACTCCGATGATTGCGTGATGCTTGACGGAGTTTGATTTGAGTTTCGTACTCATTTTCAGGCGCACATGATGCGGTGTGGTTTTCTGTATCTTCCATGATTTCGGAGCCCCGTTGATTTAAACTGATTATTGAAATGTTTTAATATTTGGGGAGATAAATTTTTAATTCGGGGATCGAATTTATTTAAGAGGGAAGACTGTAACATTTCAGAAATATAAAAATATTATTTTTGGAAATTTAATATTAAAATAATATATTTCGCGAAAATTATTCGAATTTGCGAATAGGGATTTTCATAAAATGGTATAAGTATATACCAATATTTAGAAATTTATCGGAGATTAAAATGATTTATTTATTTTAATGATATTTATCGGATTTTTGGTTAAATCCGTATTTTTCTACATTGTCATGACTTGTGCACCATGTCAAGTGCATGTGTGCATGTGTTAAGTGTTGTGTTTTGTGAAGTTGTGAGAATGAGTAGAGAGAAAAGAAAAAGAAAAACAAAGAGAAGAGAAAGAAAGAGTTTAGTGTGAAATGGAGTTAATGAAAGAAAACAAAAATGGGATATTTGTGAGAGAGTGGGTGTAAGGAAAGATATTTATAAGGAGTGTGAGGCTAAGAGAGAGAGAGGGAGAGCCTTGGCTGCCCATTTTCCATTGTTTCTTCACAATATTTCCTCATCTCATTCACTTCCTCACTACTTCAATGCAACCTTTCAAATTCCATCTCAAAACCATATGCCATCTTCTTTAAAAACATGCACACACTCATTCTAAGCCCTTTAAACCATCCAACTTTGGATTTTGAATACTTGGGCAACTCAAGAACTTTCCTAGGCTGCAATTAAGGTAATCTTTCACTTTAATTTAGTGTATATGCTTAAATATCGTATTTTTAGTTAGAAATTGAGTTAATTAGGTTTTTGATTTTAGGAAATTGAAAGTTTCTGTCTAGTGGACAATTGAGGTGTGGTGAGTGTTTACAAGACATTAGAGATTGGTTTCATGGCCAGGAAATGAGTTTTAAAATCCAAAATTCAAAGTTAGAAATTTTCCGTGTCGATTTTGTGTGACCTTAAAGCCTACAGGGAATCTAGGATGACCTGGGAAGTTTCTGAGAAAAACTAACAACTCCAGTGACCTAGTTAGACCCATAGGAGACCCCCGTGAGGAGATGAACCCCAACAGAGCACACAGAGCTGAGCAGGCCGGTTTTGGAGGTGTTGTCGCCGGGTCATTTGTGGCCATTGGTGTTGGAATTGGTTCTGTAGCTTATATGCCATATATACAACTCCTTGTACTTGTTTGTTTAGTCCCAATTGATCTGAGTCAAAATCTGGGAGTGATTTCCTGAGTTGCTGGATTAGTGTAATGCAATTTCTGAAATCGAGGTTTTGGTTTTTATATTGAATTCGTGATTTTGGTATTTGAGATTCGGATTGCGTCGTTGGACGTTTGTACGTCAACGGACGAGGGTTGTTTGGTTGTTTTTGGCATGCTAAGCTATAGGTTCTAACCTATAGGCAATCCATGTGCCGTATCGGTTTTCGGATATTAATTGTGTTTGCATTGCGATTGTATTGATTGTAAGTACTTCGCGTGGACTTCCGAGACGACGAAGCACATCGACTTCGGCTAAGTGAGGAGAATTGCTGTGAGTAGATTTATATCTACGGGAGGTCGGGTGGATGGCGTATAGCACCCCCGCAAATCATAAATGAAAACCGATATATATATTAGGGTTGTAGAAAACCTATATAGGATTCATGGATAGGGTAGCTAATGATGATTGATATGATAAAGTGAATCATGATAAGTATAAATCGAAAGAGAACAAGTATGAGTTAATAATGATATGATACGAGATCGAGATCGATATGACTCGAGATTTATAAGATATGACGTATATGAACGATATCATTATGAGATTGATACAAACATGAATTGAGATATATGTGTATGATATATCCATATTGTGAGACGAATGAGTGATGTGACGTACGAGACTTTAGATCCGTCCCCTCTTTGTTATATAGGATGATAGATTCCCTATCCCGTTTGTTGTCACCGTACGATGGATTACCGTACGAGATATGTTGTATAGGATAATAGATTCCCTATTCTGTATGATGTCACCGTACGATGGATTGCCGTACGCGATGTGTTTTGCCGGATGATTGATCCATGCTGGTGACTTGAGAATGTTGATTAGAGGATTATTTTCACATCAGATGTTATGAGGCGTGATCGCCAATGTAGAGATAATACCTGAACCAGACCTATTTCCAAAGCTGACGAATCGTATGCATCTTTTAAATGGAAACCTCAAGGGACGTTACAGATTTTCAAATGATATTCCTTTCTTAAAACACCTTAGTCCCCACCTTCAAACTACGATTTGTATCTTTAAAGTGACCATATAATCCCTAAGTAGATAGATACACACATTGATTGTTCATGCTATGTAGGATATTACCCCTAGTAATGTATATACCATGTTCCAATAATTAATGCTATATGATATCATTGGTTAGTACACCTGCACCATTACCGTTGATGCGCATGTTACAATTACACAGATTTGCCAGCTCACACACTTTCTTCATCGGAAATTTCTATGTCACTTACACAGTAGAATTGTCATACCATGATATTATTCCTAAATGTAAAAGTATATTCGTTGTTCAATATCATCACTTGACATGCTTGCATGATATACCTGGTATGCTCATATTACTACTCTATGTTGCATACATCATACCTTATGGTTATATGGTTGCATGATATACCCGGTATGCTCATATTACTACTCTATGTTACATACATCATACCTTATGGTTATATGCTTGTATGATATACTCGATATGCTCATATTACTACTCTATGTTGTATACATCGTATTTATGGTTATATGCATTGAGATCCAGTTTCATGAGATTTCAGGATTTGAGAACCATGGTTATATTTCAAAGGAAATTATGTATTGTTTTAAAAACACGGTTTCTCATGATATGATATTTCGATGCATCCACCATGAGTTTTCTCGGATCTGGGATTGGTTTTCGAGACCCGATTCGAGGAGATGGATGATCCGTTTGCGGGTACATGGTGGACCGGTATGGTACTCCGAGGCAAGAAATGATTGACGTGGAGTAGCCGATGAGCCTGGCAGAGGGAACACTACTTACCGGTGATTGTATAGAACTCGGCGGATATCTGGAGGATACCGACCGGAGTTGTGAGATGGATATGAGGGCCGATCTGAGTATGCGGTGTAAGTGCACGGCGGCGCCCCGGCCATCAATCCGAGGCCAAAATGCGGAAACGATACTTTTCTTTAACTTTTGAACCGGCACCACCGCGCACTATAAACCCGGATCGGGCCATTAATCTACTCCTAGCAAACTAAAGAAGGGGTAGAGAGATATACCGAGCGATCCGTGTCCTTCAGTCTTCTCGTCGTCGTCCCGATCTCCCCGCAGAATCTCCGATCTTCATCTCCTCGTCGGAAGGGCACCACATCGCCGGGTTCTTTTACGGGCTCCCACCTCTGGACCGAGGCAACTCGAGCACGAAGTTGGCGAGTCGACGTGCCCAAGGATACTGTAGATGAAGTGTAGAAAGCTTTTGTCTCTAGGGGTTGTTTAAGTTGCCATTTTTGGTGGAGGAATGAGGTGAACTTTTGGAGATGGAGCTATGGGATTTTTGCAAAGCCAAAGAGATCAAAAATCCCACCCAACAATTTTGGACAGCCCCCAAAGAGAATGGCCGGCCAAAAATGGAGGAGGGAAATAATACCAAAGGGGTGAGCCAAAAAAATAATGCAAGGTTGAGTGTAAGGGAAAAAGCAAGTCTCACATCCATCATCATAACTCTCCATCATCATCAAGTCAAAAGTCAAGCAATGATGATCAAAAGAAAGACAAGAGATGTTGGAACCATCATGAAACCATCATGATGCATAAAAAGTCTTCTCCTTTGTTAAATGCACAATTGCAAATAACCCCCTCCACAAAATTTCAGCCAAAGAAAGGAAACAAAGGAAAATGGCCGAAACGGAAAGCAACTGGCAACTTCAGAAAACTGATCCCGTAATAAATTACAGGAAAACCCCGCTACTGTATATACATACCCGCATTTGTATTCCGACCGAATACAAATGCAATGAGACAAAATCTACACTGTACTATACTAGGATCCGGCTTAAACCAAAGCCCGCTAGTATTATCTGTCCGATCATGATCCGTGCAATACCACACGTATCTGATCGAACCCTGCCATATCTCCATATGGCCTTTACAGGGTTTCGCCCGAAACTTGAGAAAACGGTCTATGGAGGACTCTAAAGACTCGTCAATACTTTGGTTGTGGATTTAACCACTAGCACGTCAGAGGTATTAGCCATATGTAACGGGCTACCAGGTATTGACCAAAAGGGACGTCGATGAGTGAACTCATCCTGACACCCTTCTGAGCCTGTCAGTGACAATATCCATACAGTCCAGTCCGTTCGTCTATGAGTATCGCATGGCGGGCCTAGGGGGTTGGTAAAAGTCAGACCCCCAAAAGCGGTACAAGTCGTGTCGGAGTGTAGCCCAGAACACCCTGAGATACTACTGGAATACCTACCAGTAAATCTCCTGCCTTGGCCAAGGACTTCATCTAATGGCTCTCCTAGACACAGCGCGACCTCACCCCCAATACCGGGAGAGACGAACCCCTGCAGATCCGCTCACTGCCTCCATGTGGCTCGGGACTGTACCCAACTAAAACCTGTTTGCACGTATACTTTGAGCGTGGTAGGGTAGTAATCAAAGTACAGTGGGAACTCATATGAGACAAATGACGATCTCAGGTCGATGAACTAACCTGTACACATGTCACCAGGGAACTTCTATCTGACGTCAGGTATAAGACCAACTAGCATGTTCCCGGCGAGTCCTGTCCGGTGTACTCATAACCCAACGAGCACATGTATACATCTTAGGTGAACCAACTGACACCAGTGGCTTGTGAGACCGGCCACCGCCCCTCGTCGGGGTCTCGACTGTATACACTAGTCTACTCTGGAGTATCGATGCCCTGTCTCAAAAACTCCCACGACTAGGGACCTTTTTACGGATGTGCTTATAGACCCCAGATCCCACGTATATGATCGCCATCATACTGCTGGGCGTCAAGCAAGAATCCTAAGGGCTCTATCAACATGCAATAGTGACCTGTAAGGTCACCTGAAACAGTACACGATGATAAAGATAAACCGGATATCATACTATCATCTTGAGTAAGACTGTTCTAACGGTATAGGTCCTCTCTCAATCATTGCAATCACGTGCCTGTGATCCAATAATTGACTCTGAGGGAACTATCTCCAACAATCTCCTACTTGCACTCAAGACTAATTATTGTGATGTCGTATACTCACAGCCCGTGTGATACCGAACACCCAACTCCTCTACCAATCAGTCTCACAAACCCTTCTTGCGAAACTAATGCGTTTGAGGAATAGTCTCAGTGAGTGGATCCGCTCTAATGTTTCTTTCTATGTCTCTCTTTATCTCAAGTTCGCGGAGAAAAACCATCTCCCAAAATGAGTAATACCTGTCTCAGAATATGTCTGGATATCTGATGGGACCTAGCTCATAAATGAACTCCAAATCCAAACTTCTTGGACTGTATCGTCAACTGAACTTAATCAGTATACTGCGCCATGCCTCCCTCAGTATCCTCCTGGACCACCTGTCCAAAATACTGCCCCTCGTCAGAGGGAAAAACTATAACTCTGACAACCTTTCTGTCATCCAGGTCACCTTGGAAGCCTGGAATGATAACTATCTCCTGAAAGAGGATACTGTTATCATATCCCTAGAACATCCACTTATGTTCTAAAACTGCTTCCGATTGGTTTTCCAGGATTGGATTATTATCAACTTATTGTATCTACTGCAAAAACAATATCTGGTGTGGTACTTGACATCTCATGATTGACTCAAATGCCTAAGCAAGTGATCTGCCAATCATGCACATCCCTCTCCCCTTTAGTCTGTAAGACACCATTAGAGAGGGTGACTCCATCACCTGCAGGTATACTACCGTGCCAGGAGTTGTCCATTCTAAAACACCTTTAGAATGCTGTCTAAGTACCCAGATTGGGAAACTACCCAAATCTAGATCTAAAACCACAGATCTAGTAATCAGAATATCTGATATAATATCCAAGTCCTATGTGGAGAAACCATTGTGTGACGACCAAAGTATAACCGACCGTAGTATAGGAATTTCACTTCCTACTCTGTGTATGTCATCCAAGTACCAAGACATCACACCCTACTACCTTCTTAACAGATCCATCCCCTATTCTGATGAAGTCAAACCTATGACTGTCACATCAGAAATAGATGATCTATCTCCGCTATATCTGATTTAGTCTATAAATAGACATAAGCTACTTGTCCACTATACTTCCGCTGCTCCCACTGACCACGAAAACCCTCTGGCAGAGTCATATACACATACGCTTCTATAGCCAGTTCAGAACGACACTATACTCATCCTTCTGCCGGGTCTCATAGTCTGGAACAACAGCAATGGCAAGTCTGGATAAACAAGAACCTCCCTGCCACCGTCCTTGAGTCTACCAGAGTACCTCTCGGGTGCCTGAGGTTACCCACCATATCTGTGGAGTGGCCAATGGAATGTCAAACCAGATTGAATCCTTAGTTTCTTATCCAATTTTCAGTAATCGTTTGCGGTTCTGGAATCACTTCCAGTTCTACCATACTCCCACTACTGTTTTCTGAAAAAATCCATTTTTATTAAAACTGTGGCGAGTCAAGAACAATATCACTATTGATCTTCCAGATGGTAGAAAATCAACCCTCGTCATAGCCCGGGTCAACCCACAAATAGCCATTACAGAAACGTGCCTTGAGTTATCCGGAGTCTGGTTTTAAGCATAAGCCGGACAACTCCCTGTACCTTAACATCGTTAAGATATGAACTGTTCTATATCCAATATAGAAACAGAGGCACTAATTTAATTGAACCAGATTCAAATCATGCAGCTGTCTCCAGTGCATGTCAACTAAATGGAAAGAGGTCGATCAGCATTACTCAACTTAGGAGTGCTTCCAATTATGAGTAACTTGAAAGAGAAGCAAGTTCTCTTAATCATTACTATCAACTGAATACCATACACAAGTATCTACATCTTCGATTACCTTGAAGAATCCCGATACTTGCATTACCTGGTTCTCTACTTTATTCATATACCTACAACTTCTCAAAACTTGGACCCTGTGTTTCTACGAAACACCTGTCTAAAAACTAAAGAAGTCATAAGTAAACCGAATACAGTACGAGTACCAACCCCTCTGTCCTAATGGACACTGGACAATATACAATCCTCTGTATAAGTCCTCTAAGTCGAATAACTCAAACCCTGTGTGTCGTAGGTTGAAAACTGTACTTGTGGTTAAGAAGAATTACACCGCTGTTTAATGCTCCTTACCTAACCATCCACTGATATAGGTAAATGCCATAAACATAATTTCAAAAAGGTATATCTCACTCTATATAAAAATAGACGTACAGATATATCAATTTGAAATTGGTGCATAACAGCGGATATTCAAAACCAAATATTTGCCGTCCGGCAAACAACCCAGGTGACTTCCTCAAATATCACCAATTACAACGAATTCCGATATAATGAGGATGATCACCTAATTCTCAATAACTTACTCCCACTCATCATCTGTAAAACAATACAGATGTGAGAATCATACCTGGTAAATACATACCCTGGAGCAAGGGCTAATTGGGAAATCAGTTTTCTTTTAACAATACACAGTGAAACTAAAACATGTAAATGTTTCGTAGGGGTATCCGGGTATTCCTATTAATGCCTCTTCCATTATCCAGATTCACAACTGTAACCGTATATTTCTATGACATCTCTCCACATCCCTTCATATGTCTTAGTCATTACCTTCTGTACACCCTCTTAGGCTAAATGGTTTTCTTCCTTCCCTACCGTTCGGCACCAGCCTATGGTTTGGAAGAAGACTATCCAATAAGCGTAATGGGTGTACTGTCCTAATCCTAGGAGCACTCGCAACGCTAGAGAATGTGAAGATAAAAGACACCTAAATAAACCTTATTCCTATTTCTCCTGAACAAGAATCCATCCCCGAACTGGAACAAGTTCCTTTCGAGTTCGTATATAACCATACGATGGAGTATCCAATAAACTGTGGATCTTCGTAGTGATACGGAGTGTTCTGGAGAAATACAAAGGTGAAGTGGGAGTGGTAATGAAATACTTGGTTTGGTCATGAATAGCAGTCGCAATTTACTTTGCCCTCCTTCTAATCCCTTTATTTGTTTTTACATAATACCTTCTGTACACCATCGTTAGGCTAATTGGTTTTCTTCATTCCCTACCGGTCGGCACCTGCCTATGGTTTGGAAGAAGACTATCCAATTTGCGTAATAGGTGTACTATCCCCTAATCTAAGGGGCACTCGCAACCTGAGAGAAGGTAAAAGGAAAAGACAGCTGGATAGTCCTATCCGTTTTCTCCAGAACCGGAAACCATCCTCGAATAAATTCCTTCGAGTTCGTATATAACCATACGATGGTTTTATCCAATGGAAGTGGACGTTCGTAGTAATACGGGGTGTCCTGGAGAAAAGGGTAAAAGTAGGAGTGGCAATGAGGTATGCAACTCTGACAATCCAAAAGTCAGTGTTTTAAGAAGGTTCGGTTAACTTGGTCACTGAGACATGGTCTGGGGTCGGGCAATGGTCGCTACCAAAAAGAGAGAGAAAAGAAACACTCAGCGTGCACTCTAACCTAGATCAGAATGGTTACCAATTTATCTAATCTGGAAACCTCCCACTGTACCGTCAAATTCTCCTCCAAACCTGAAAGAAGAATTAGTCGGGATCACCCGAGGAGTAAACCAACTCATCAGTGGGAATCGGGATCCAACTATCATCGCATGCTAACATGATGGAATCCACTCACGCTATCATACTCCAGAAGGTATGCGCATACCTGGCAAGTTTCGGTTTCTTTAGAAACTCCCGATGTGATTTTTACCCCATACTCTTATGACCTTGACTTTGGCCAACAAATCATAAGTCACGTGTCAAGTTCTACCCGTCAATCTCCAGGTTAATTTGAACCCACCCGTACCTACCCTTGACTTTGGCCAACAAGGCAGTACGACAGTCCCAAACCAACGTATCTATCTATGCTGCATATGAATACCCAATAGCTACCAAACATTGTGCCTTGACTTTGGCCAACAAACACAGCTTGAATACTATTGACTATCCATATGAAATGACGGAGGGCTACGAATGGTTTTTGGCGAAAAACCATTAACGTAATGAACTTGAGATCGTTGAAGGAACCGGATAGCTTTATAAAAATATAGTGACGAAAACCTTTACTAAAGAGGTCACTCCCGGTGAAGGGATCTCGGCTCTTTCCCCGTAGAATGAGGTGCAGGATATTCCAACTGAATACCACGATGCAAAGCAAAAGTAATCGACTATAGTGAAGTTATTGCCCGGACGCAAACTTCTGTCCAAGGGGTCACTCCCGGTGAAGGGATCTCGGCCCTTGCCTCGTCGACTGAGGTGCTGAATATTCATAACCGAATACCACTGTGCAAAACAAAAGAGAACGTCCTTGCAATAACAGCTTTTTTTGAAAAATGTTCCAACAACATCAGAATAAGTTTGTTTAGCTTGCATTGATCCGAATCAACGCAGTCCCATCAATTGATCACACCAATAAAGAACGAAAATAATGATGTACGTATATGCCATCCGCATTCGCCACTGGGTCCCGTCATTACCCGTTAGGTTACTTAACTAACGACAGAGTGGGGACTGGACTAGCGTGGATGCAAAACATATACAACATCTACTAGTATATATATAAATATATAATATTCGCTCAAGGCGTGATAAAAATGCAACATCACAGAAATGTAACCAGCATCACAGAACAATACAAATATCTGGGATCCCCGGGTTTCATAGAGCCGCTACTGAAATCCGACGTTCCCCTGGTCGAGTAGATAACCTGTGCAATGAAATCCTAGACCCCTACGGGCGCGGCAAGTTACCCGCCAAAACCTGAAGCAAGGTAGCCCCCTTCAGCAACGTGAATGGACCACCCAGCACTTCACGGAATCCGGTAACTTGGGCACCTGATCAGTCGAAAATACTGCATTTCTAACACGGCAATTTCCCTACCTTTTGCATTAATGTATAGGTATCCGGTATTCATATCGCATATATTAGCAAAACACATGTAAAATACTGGATTACTTGTACTGTATACTAAAACCGGCACTTTTAGGGAAATTGTGTGTTTTTCATGGCATCGCATCATCCTTGTATTGCGCAACTCGTGTCTGAGGTCTAATGCGGGAAATTCCAGAAGCAAAAGCCCAAAATTGGGAAAAGATCCGATAAAAGAAACGCCAACCCAAAGGCCAGAGATCTGGCAGAGATCAGGGACACAATTGGAAAATCAACATATCATAGAAAATCCCAAATACTACAAGAAGAATTACCACAAAATATTATGCCCCAAGGCCACTAAAGGGCCGCTGATCCGCGGCCCAAACCCCCTTGGCGCCGCGGATCCGCGGCCTTATGAAGAGATCAAGAGCTCCAATTTTTTACACGTGTCCCCCCTAACGGCTAAAGCTTCCAGAAGACCCCAAAAGCTCCACGTGGCACATCTAGAAGGCTCGGCTTAACAAACTCTTGGAGGGAAATTCAAATTTTGGCTTAACAAACTCTTGGAGGGAGAATTCAAAATTCAATCCTAGATCTAGAATTTGGAGGTCTATAAAAAGGAGCCTAGATCTAGGGTGCAAATTGTTCAAGAATTCTTCATCTCTCCCTCGTCCCTCCACAAGTTTAGTGACAAAACTTGTGCCAAATCCCAATTCAACCTCAAGATCAAGATCCCGAGATCAATTCAAGCAAGAATTCCTTCAACCTTTAGAAGCGACGCCGGATTTTCAACGGAGCAAGAGATCCACGGCGATCCACGACTCAAGGAGCCGAGCGAAGCCGAAATCGACGATCTAGTTCCTACCTTTTGTAAATTCAAGAAAGTTGTAACGAAATTTGTCGATAAATAATGGTGAATTTTCTATATTCTTGCTTATCTTTTAATTCAAGCATAATGATTAGATCTCAATTTGTGATTGTGTTTGTGATCATGATGTTTGAGTAATCTCCGCTCGTGTAGGAGTTGTGACGATCTTTAGATGATGATGATTTAGATATTCTTACAATTCTTAAATCCTATAATGCTTTGAAATTCTAGTGAATCAAATGATTAATGACCTAGTTTCGAGATGATGCTTTCTAGATCGTGTTTACTCGAAACTAGGGAACAACTATTAACCATTTGATAAACTAGAAGCTAGAATTTGAATGCGATCTATCGAAAGGACAAAGGATGAGTTGCGGAATCCCTAATTTTCCCGCACGATCCTTAACCCTCGATGAATTTGCATCGATCTAGTATCAATTCGTTAATGGATAAGAATGAATAATCATTAGATCTCATCACATCTATAGATCCGATCTACTCCTACGAGCTATACCTATAATCTTGAGTGTTGATTGGAAATTATCTCTCATCTCAATTCTTGTTTTTAACGTTTCTTTTAGATCTAGATTTTTCTTACTCTTGATCTTCAATTACAAATCATGAATTGTTTTCTTTTCTTTGCCTTAAATTTTCAACTCATCTAATTCAAGAATTGAACGGATCTCACTTTCCCTATGGACGATCCGCACTTACTAACGTGCTACATCCGACACCGTTATTGATTGCGGTCAAATATTTTTGGCTGTGATTTATAAATACTATTTTCCAACAACCAACTACACATCAAGAATATCATATCAATCAAATGGCGCCGTTGCCGGGGATCGTGAGCTATTTGTTCATTTTTTGAAATTTGAGTTGAAAAGTTTATTCCATCCATATTTTTTAGATCAAAACTTGCGCAAACACTAATACGTGTTGTTGTGATTTGTGCGAGGAAATCTGGAGCTTGCTGTGAAATTGGAAAATTAATTGGATAATTCCATAGGACTATGGAAGTGATCAGGAGTGTTCTGTAAATTTTTTTGTTAAGAGATCCGACTAAGCCATCGCGGAAACGCGGTCTAAGCCATCATTTGCCGCGGAACCGTGGCATCCTTGAGGGTTCTCTGTGAAATTTTTAGCAGGTAATTTCTATCTTTCTTATCTCCTTCTTAAAATCAGCTCCAATTAACAATTTGTTGCAGGCTTCTTTGCAAAAATTGCAGCGCCACAAAAAGCAAAATAAATTGTGCTTGTTTTTGATTTTGTGGTTGTTTGCATAATTAATACGGACATTAAGGGGCTCGACCAAATTCAGATTAGGTGGGGAGTTCATTACCCTTCCTAGGCCCCAAAAATCACAAACCTGCATCCGCATTACCCTCATTAACTAAAAAATATCTAGAGATGACTCTAAGGACCGTGGCGCTCACTTAGGACAGAAGAAGGCCGTGGGTAATTCATTGCTTATCCGCGTTTCTTTTTGTGGTGTCTAAGGCAAGTGTGTCGAAGGCTAGTGGTTACTTAATTAGGCCCGCTACTTACGTAGTGGAGAACCTCCCACTTACCTGGCCACAGGAGAGACAAAGAGGCAGTGGAGGATTTTATCCTGCGACTTGTCTTTTGGAAGTTAGGAGCGGTCTAGAGCTCTGACCTAGGTGACCATAGATTTTAGGGTTGCTTGTTGCATATGTTGTGATCGCATCATATTTTCAAAATCCGTATCATTTTTCAAAACAAACACCGCATTCACTTCATTTCCCCTAATTATAAATCGCGCTGCCACTTGTACTAACCCTTTTTAGTGCAAGATAGGCTGGACACGGGATTCTAGTGCCCGACTTGTCCGCGTCCCCTCGATCGACTCCGAAGTCGGTATTTCTCCATTTACCTTTCTTTTACCCACCACCACACCCACACCGATGGATCCGTCTCCATCGAACCTCTTTACCGCTGCTCTGCCGCCGTCCGTTGGTGCGCAGAATCCTCCCCGCATCTCTCTCCAAGAGAGGTGCTACCCTTCGCGAGGTCCTCTCTCGACCTGCTTATCCATTCTGTTAGTTATATGTATGCCCTAGAGGCCATTACTGTACATTGGATGTATATTGTAGTGGATGCTGGGACATATATAGGGAGGACTTTCTTGCTCGACATGATAGTATGCTATCTGGTTGACCTTTACCTTAACGTGTACACTGATTTTCTCTCTGTTACATGTTGGTAAAGCCATTAGGATGTGTACTTGACTGCCTGGACTATGATGCGGATCATACTAGTGGGGACATGGTAGTCCACAAGTACATCCTTCAAAGTCCCTAGTCGTGGGTGTATCGAGACGGGGCATCGATATACCAGAGTAGACTAGCGTGTACCTTCTCGACCCATACAGATGGGCGATGGATGATCCCATATCCATTGGTGTTTGACATCAGAGATGATATACGGGTGCTCAGTAGAGACTGGGTACACTAGACGGACTCACCGAGAACTCCCAGATGGTATTATACCTCACGTCAGATGGCAGTTCTCTGGTGACGCTGGTACTGAGTAGTCTATTGACCCGAGATCGTCATAGAGTCTTGTGTGGTTCCCACTGTGCTTTGATTTCCATCTTACCACGTCCAAGAGGGCGTGCAAAACGGTGGTTTTTGGGTACAGTCCAGAGTTACATGGAGACAATGAGCGATAGGAGGGGATTCGTCTCTCTCGGTATAGGGAGTTGATGTTGCGCTGTGCTCGATTGGCTATAACAGAAAATCCCTGGCCAGGGTTGCTGAGATTTACTGGTAAGTGTTACCAGTAGTTTCTCGAAATGTTATAGACCTCATATCGACACGACTTATCGAGCTATTGGGGTCTGACGTTTACCACCCCTAGGCAAGATATGCGACATATCAGACGATCAGACCGGACTGTACGGTAGTGTTACTGGTTGGATTCACTGGAGTGTGAGCGGGCTTGCTCGTCGATCTTCAGATCGCTCAATACCCGGGTGGCCGTTACGTTTAGCAGACCGCTTGCGGCTTGTGGATGTTTGATATGATCATCATCCGCTGCCGGCGTATTGACGAGTCTTTAGAGTCCTACACAGAGGTTTCCTGGCTCAAGCGAAACGAAATAGGAGCGCATATGAGATATGTGCGGGACCGAGAATGATACCAGTATGTGATACTGTATTCGATTCTCGCGATTTATGACATTGATCGGTTATATGCGATATAGCCAGGTTATCGGATCAAGTGTTGATTCGATAAGTTGTTACTGTTGATATTAGTCGGTTATATGCGATATGACCGGATCATTAAATCAAGTGTTGATTTAATGATTTAATGCATAATTATATATTTGATATATTACTTTGCATTAACTAGTATCGGTTCACTTTAAATGGATTTTCTCACTTCGTTGTACAAGTTGTATATGTGATATACTTTTTGTACAAATGTTTGTATCATGTTTGATGATACATGCTTCTTTGGTTAAGTGTATAGAATTGAACCATGGTTACCTTAATGATTAGGGTTTTGCTTTTTCATTTTATTATTTGTTTATTCATTTTGGATATTAATAAAAGCATAAAAAGAAAAAGCAAAATGGTTTTCTTTCTTTTCTTTCATGAAGCTTTTTGAAGCTTCATGAAGCTTTGACCAAGTCACCATTTTGTCTTGTTCTTTTAACCCTAACCATTCACATAACCTTAGTTAGTTCTCTACACTTGACCATGGTTTATAATATGATAAGTATTATTTTCTTTTAACTTATCATATTATAACCTTCTTCTTCTTCATCTTCTTCCTTGAAGAAAACCTTACTTCATCAATGGTGGATTGATGAAACAAGTGAGAAATCCAATTCAAAAGTCTACCCACTTCCTATTTCTTCATCCTCTACCTCTTGCCAAGTAGTAGAGTGTGTTTTCTTCACAAGTTTCTTGACTTTGTGAAGTGAGAGCTTGATCTAGCGATGCCTCGACGTAGATCATCTTCGGCATGGACATCGACGACCTAGCTCGCCATTTCTCTGACGAAGCTGACGTTAGAGCCCGGGAATACATTTGGATAGCGAGGGGAATTCGTTGCGGAGCTATGGAGGTGGAGCACCGGATCTACAAAGGTTGTATTTCCGTATTCTCTTATTTAAGTGTTAACTTGTTATCGTTTCGCCTAGACATCTAGCTAACGATCCGTAGTCTAGGGTTTCTCGGCACCTTATTTCTTGATATTAGCATGGTTGATGCCTTGTGAGACCTCATTAGGGTGCCTAGGAACCTTTCACATTCCACCAGCCAACGGGGATAACTTTGAGATTAAGCCCCAGTACATCAACCTCTTACCCAAATTCCACGGTCTCGAGACTGAAGACGCGTACGTTTTTATCACCAAATTTGAAAACGTATGCGCAATGATGGGTACATCACAACTTTCTGTGGATGCCATGCGTCTACGACTTCTTCCATTTACCTTGTGCGATATAACCGAGAAGTGGCTGTATAACACCACCGCACATTCCATCACGAATTGGGAAGAATTCGTTGCGGTATTCCTTAAGAAATTCTACCCTATGCAAAAGACAGCTCGAATCCGTAGCGAACTCTATCAATTCTCCCAGCTTCCGGCTGAACCATTTTCAAAATACTTTGACCGATTCAAGGATCTTTTGGTTCAATGCCCACATCACGGCATCCCAAGATAGGAACTTTTCCGAATCATATATGAGGGCAGTAACCCTACCACTAAACAAAACCTTGAAAACATGTGTCAAGGCACCTTTATGACCAAGGATGATGGGGAAGCATGGAAATTCTTAGAAGAGTTTGCTGAAAAGTCACTACAGTGGGAGACTGGAACCCAGCCATCGAGTAGGGGTGGCATACACCAAATAGATGTGTCCATAGGTGTTCGAGCTGAGATGGCAGCAATGCAAAAGAAGCTCGATGCTATGGAACACAAATTCTTAGCAGCCTCCCTAAACCCAATGTCGCTCCCCAAAACTGTTTGTGGGTGCTGTTCTGATCCTTCTCACTTGACGGAAGAATGTCCATTAAACTCTCAGTTTCGGGGTCTCGAGCATACCAATGCCGCATTTCAAAGACCTGGAAACGACCCTTTTTCTTCCATATATAATCAGGGTTGGAGGAATCACCCGAATTTTGCTTGGAACCAATCCCAAAACACGGTTCCAAACCCTAATCAGTTCCAACGGGTCCCTCCACCACAACAGCAACCACTTCAACTCACCCAGCACCCCTACCAGTCACAAAATTTCCAAAACCAGGTCAACCCTCCTGCACCTTCTAATCCTATGCAGTCGACCTGTTCTGACGAGTTCTCTCAATTCGCTCAAACCATGAAATCACTCTTGTCAAATTTCACGGAAATGTCGGCCGAGGTTAGGTCTTCCGTTGGTGAGATAAAGAAAAACTCAGCGTCCGAAGCTGAGAGTATCAAAACGATAGAAGCTGAAATTACACGACTTAAAGCCGAAATGAGTGCAAGAGAGAAAGGGAAACTCCCAGCTCAACCTTTGCCCAATCCTGGCTATTCACATCATGTGAATGCAATCACCACATTGAGATCTGGGAGAGTGCTAGATAACCATGTTGGGGAAGAAGTTGATGATATTGATGATCCTATCAACACCCCCGGCTGAGACCTTCCCTCACACACACACTTCTACGTCTGATTCTTGTTCTCCTACCCTACCGCCTTCTCGCGAGCCTATTCTCCATTTCCTTCTAGGCTCGACACCTCAGCCCACCTCTTCTAGTCTACCACCGACGATCCCCACTTCTATTTTGGGATCAGGTCCACACACACTTCCTTTTCCGATGATGGACCCAGCGCTTATTGCTAAAGCACCTTATCCTAATCGGTTAAGGGCTAACACATCGAGTCCACATATGGAGAAGATTATGGACATGTTTAAGCAAGTTAACATCAACATCCCTCTCCTAGATGCGATTCAACAAGTCCACGCTTATGCGAAAATTCTTAAGGACTTGTGCACTAGGAAGAGGAAGACTCAAGTGCCAAAGAAGGTCTTCATGTCCAATAGCATTAGCACTGCTTTTATCCCTCCGCTACCTAAGAAACGTAAGGACCCAGGATGTCCTACGATATCGATTTCTATTGGGGATAAACACATCAATCGTGCTCTTTTAGACCTTGGCGCAAGTGTTAACCTGCTTCCTTTCTCAGTTTATGAGCAACTAGGGATCGGAGAGTTGAAACCAGCCCATTGCACTCTCCAGATGGCTGACCCATCAATCACCAAACCTAGGGGTGAACTGGAGGATGTGTTAATAAAAATCGGGGAATTCATATTCCCTGTGGATTTTATTGTACTTGATACACAGCCTGTAGCGAACCCACGGAATCAAATTCCGGTGATTTTAGGTCGCCCCTTTTTGGCAACTTCCAACGCTATCATCAACTGTCGTAATGGCTCTATGACCTTATCCATCGGGAATAGGTCAATAGAGCTGAACATTCACAAGTTGGGAAGTGTATCCTCCGAACCTACTGCTCATGTATGTTCTGTCGACTTAATGGATGTCGACAGCAGCGAATTTGATGATCCTCCTGATACCGATCTTGACTCTTTTCATACGTTATTGTTTGACCCAACTATGTATCATACACATACGGACTCTTCCACCGAGATGTCCGGGTCAACAATTAACATTGATTATGAACCGTTCTTAGAGTCTGAAGATCACCCCGCACTTTGTGATGACATTATTCTTCGGGGTATTGATGAAACTTTTGAGGAGATCTTCGCTGATGAACTTGCATTTCTAAATAACACGGGTGTTGAGATGAATCATCTCCCAATCAATGAAATTGAACCTCCACCCCTTCTTCTGAACTGTAAAAAGAATGCGAGCAATCCATCACATTCACTGCATCGTCTCTCCAAAATGAGACGCACACACACTCTCTTCCACCACTTAACCTTTCCCCACTTCTTCTTCCACCAACCAGAGCACTGCATTGATAAAATTTTCGAATGGTTGGTGTTGGCATTCGGTCTTTGCAAAGCTTGGCATCGACCAATGGTTCTTGACCCCCTCATGTGATTTTCAAAGATTAACATTGCTTAACTCAAGTTTGGGGGGGTATAATCGGGCACTTGAAAAGAAAATCTTTACAAAATTTTGAGCTGAAAAATAAATTTGGGGGAGGGTCTTCACTTATATATTTTTCCCCCACTAATAAATTCCTCCCAGGCTTATAGGTTTTGTAGATATAGTTGTTGGCAACAGTGAGGGCACTGTTGAAAACAAGTTTGGAGGAGGTTTGTGCTTAGTTTTGCATCATGTGCATATCATTTGCATAAGCACAAAACATTTCTTTAAAAAAACCATAAAAATTTAAAAATTTTCAAAACCCATAAAAATTCTCAAAACCCATAAAAATTCTGTGTACATATTTTTGGCCCATCATTTTTTCGTAAATAGTTTTTCAAAACCCATAAAAACCTATAAAAAATTTAAAAATTTTCAAAATCCATAAAAATTAAAAATTTTCAAAACTCATAAAAATTTTAAAAAAATTTCAAAATATTAAAATATTTAATATTTATGATAATAAAAGATTAGATAGTGAACAATTACATCCATGAGATTAGAAAAATTTAAGAAAACCAAGAAAATTAGTAGTTTTCTTATACGAACTAGTAATAAGTAGTTATGAGCCATTGTCGCAAGGGTTAGTAAGATGAAAGACGTCACTAATCTGAGGATAAAAATAAGTCTGAAAAATAGTTTCTATTCTGGAAAGCCAAGCATTTTGAGCATTGATACCCTGCTATTCGCACTTACACACGTCTTGAAGCCCGGGATAGTAGAGGATACCTTGAAATGCTCTTGTCTTAAAGCCAAAAGTATGAAGGAAATAAAAAAATGAATAAAATATAAAGTGGTGAGAAAAATGGACACTGGTTTTGTTATCACCGAGGGCAATAAAAAAACAATATATAGCGAGGGTGCCTCCTCACCTAGTGCCCTAAGGCCAACTGGTCTGGGAGTCACTGCTATGCCTAAGGTGGTGCAAGACGAGGAAAATACACCAAATAAGCAAAGCACATGAGTAATCGGTCGGTTAGTACCTCAAGAAGTATTAACGGTCGCATGAAAGTGTGTGAGCAAATCAAAATATTCATTAATTAAAATGTACTGAGGCTGATGGGCAAGAGTATGATAGCTTGAATTGAATTCTTTGGGTGTAGGGATGTTCTTTACACACACGCAGGGTGATATGATCGATGTTTGGAAGAAAGATATGAATGAAGAATAAGACGATGTTTTATTGAGGGAGGACGTGATTTCTGACATCTTTTCATGACCATTAAGATAGGGCTCATGACAACCGAAAAGCTAGCTTAGTTGGAAACCCTAATTTTCAAGGCTTTTCTTTTACAATTCTTGTCTTTAAATGTAATATTCATGATCTTCTTTTTATTATTGGATTTTGTGGGTGCAATCCGCTGAAAACCCTCAGGAGACAACACTCCTCCTACTAGGGACACCTAGAGCTTTAAAGGCTTGTTGCACGTGCTCAGTGCAATCGTGTTGCCTACGAAAGTGTGCTTTTCTTTTTCTTTATTTTCTCCTTCTCTTTTTAATAAAACAGTTCGATCGAGACGATCGAAAATAAGTTTGGGTGAATTTGATCAGTCGAAAATACTGCATTTCTAACACGGCAATTTCCCTACCTTTTGCATTAATGTATAGGTATCCGGTATTCATATCGCATATATTAGCAAAACACATGTAAAATACTGGATTACTTGTACTGTATACTAAAACCGGCACTTTTAGGGAAATTGTGTGTTTTTCATGGCATCGCATCATCCTTGTATTGCGCAACTCTTGTCTGAGGTCTAATGCAGGAAATTCCAGAAACAAAAGCCCAAAATTAGGAAAAGATCAGATAAAAGAAACGCCAACCCAAAGGCCAGAGATCTGGCAGAGATCAGGGACTCAATTGGAAAATCAACATATCATAGAAAAGCCCAAATACCACAAGAAGAATTACCTCAAAATATTAAGCCCCAAGGCCACTAAAGGGCCGCGGATCCGCGGCCCAAACCCCCTTGGCACCGCGGATCCGCGGCCTTATGAAGAGATCAAGAGCTCCAATTTTTTATACGTGTCCCCCCTAACGGCCAAAGCTTCCAGAAGACCCCAAAAGCTCCACGTGGCACATCTAGAAGGGTCGGCTTAACAAACTCTTGGAGGGAAATTCAAATTTTGGCTTAACAAACTCTTGGAGGGAGAATTCAAAATTCAATCCTAGATCTAGAATTTGGAGGTCTATAAAAAGGAGCCTAGATCTAGGGTGCAAATTGTTCAAGAATTCTTCATCTCTCCCTCTTCCCTCCACAAGTTTAGTGACAAAACTTGTGCCAAATCCCAATTCAACCTCAAGATCAAGATCCTGAGATCAATTCAAGCAAGAATTCGTTCAATCTTTAGAAGCGACATCGGATTTTCAACGGAGCAAAAGATCCACGCCGATCCGCGACTCAAGGAGCCGAGCGAAGCCGAAATCGACGATCAAGTTCCTACCTTTTGTAAATTCAAGAGAGTTGTAACGAAATTTGTCGATAAATAAAGGTGAATTTTCTATATTCTTGCTTATCTTTTAATTCAAGCATAATGATTAGATCTCAATTTGTGATTGTGTTTGTGATCATGATGTTTGAGTAATCTCCGCTCGTATAGGAGTTGTGACGATCTTTAGATGATGATGATTTAGATATTCTTACAATTCTTAAATCCTATAATGCTTTGAAATTCTAGTGAATCAAATGATTAATGACCTAGTTTCGAGATGATGCTTTCTAGATCGTGTTCACTCGAAACTAGGGAACAACTATTAACCATTTGATAAACTAGAAGCTAGAATTTGAATGCGATCTATCGAAAGGACAAAGGATGAGTTGCGGAATCCCTAATTTTCCCGCACGATCCTTAACCCTGGATGAATTTGCATCGATCTAGTATCAATTCGTTAATGGATAAGAATGAGTAATCATTAGATCTCATCACATCTATAGATCCGATCTACTCCTACGAGCTATACTTATAATCTTGAGTGTTGATTGGAAATTATCTCTCATCTCAATTCTTGTTTTTAACGTTTCTTTTAGATCTAGATTTTTCTTACTCTTGATCTTCAATTACAAATCATGAATTGTTTTCTTTTCTTTGCCTTAAATTTTCAACTCATCTAATTCAAGAATTGAACGGATCTCACTTTCCCTATGGACGATCCGCACTTACTAACGTACTACATCCGACACCGTTATTGATTGCGGTCAAATATTTTTGGCTGTGATTTCTAAATACTATTTTCCAACAACCAACTACACATCAAGAATATCATATCAATCAAATGGCGCCGTTGCCGGGGATCGTGAGCTATTTGTTCAGTTTTTGAAATTTGAGTTGAAAAGTTTATTCCATCCATATTTTTTAGATCAAAACTTGCGCAAACACTAATACGTGTTGTTGTGATTTGTGCGAGGAAATCTGGAGCTTGTTGTGAAATTGGAAAATTAATTGGATAATTCCAGAGGACTATGGAAGTGATCAGGAGTGTTCTGTAAATTTTTTTATTAAGAGATCCGACTAAGCCACCGCAGAAGCACGGTCTAAGCCATCATTTGCCGCGGAACCGCGGCATCCTTGAGGGTTCTCTGTGAAATTTTTAGCAGGTAATTTCTATCTTTCTTATTTCCTTCTTAAAATCTGCTCCAATTAACAATTTGTTGCAGGCTTCTTTGCAAAAATCGCAGCGCCGCAAAAAGAAAAATAAATTATGCTTGTTTTTTATTTTGTGGTTGTTTGCATAATTAATACGGACATTAAGGGCCACGACCAAATTCAGATTAGGTGGGGAGTTCATTACCCTTCCTAGGCCCCAAAAATCACAAACCTACATCCGCATTACCCTCATTAACTAAAAAATATCTAGAGATGACTCTAAGGACCGTGGCGCTCACTTAGGACAGAAGAAGGCCGTGGGTAATTCATTGCTTATCCGCGTTTCTTTTTGTGGTGTCTAAGGCAAATGTGTCGAAGGCTAGTGGTTACTTAATTAGGCCCGCTACTTACGTAGTGGAGAACCTCCCACTTACCTGGCACTTACCTGGCCACAGGAGAGACAAAGAGGCAGTGGAGGATTTTATCCTGCGACTTGTCTTTTGGAAGTTAGGAGCGGTCTAGAGCTTTGACCTAGGTGACCATAGATTTTTGGGCTGCTTGTTGCATTTGTTGTGATCGCATCATATTTTCAAAATCCGTATCATTTTTCAAAACAAATACCGCATTCACTTCATTTTCCCTAATTATAAATCACGCTGCCACTTGTACTAACCCTTTTTAGTGCAAGATAGGCTGGACACGGGATTCTAGGGCCCGACATGTCCGCGTCCCCTCGATCGACTCCGAAGTCGGTATTTCTCGATTTACCTTTCTTTTACCCACCACCACACCCACACCGATGGATCCGTCTCCATCGAACCACTTTACCGCTGCTCTGCCGCCGTCCGTTGGTGTGCAGAATCCTCCCCGCATATCTCTCCAAGAGAGGTGCTACCCTTTGCGAGGTCCTCTCTCTACCTGCTTATCCATTCCACCAGCCAACGGGGATAACTTTGAGATTAAGCCCCAGTACATCAACCTCTTACCCAAATTCCACGGTCTCGAGACTGAAGACGCGTACGTTTTTATCACCAAATTTGAAAACGTATACGCAATGATGGGTACATCACAACTTTCTGTGGATGCCATGCGTCTACGACTTCTTCCATTTACCTTGTGCGATATAGCCGAGAAGTGGCTGTATAACACCACCGCACATTCCATCACGAATTGGGAAGAATTCGTTACGGCATTCCTTAAGAAATTCTACCCTATGCAAAAGACAGCTCGAATCCGTAGCGAACTCTATCAATTCTCCCAGCTTCCGGCTGAACCATTTTCAAAATACTTTGACCGATTCAAGGATCTTTTGGTTCAATGCCCACATCACGGCATCCCAAGATGAGAACTTTGCCGAATCATATATGAGGGCAGTAACCCTACCACTAAACAAAACCTTGAAAACATGTGTCAAGGCACCTTTATGACCAAGGATGATGGGGAAGCAGGGAAATTTTTAGAAGAGTTCGCTGAAAAGTCACTACAGTGGGAGACTGGAACCCAGCCATCGAGTAGGGGTGGCGTACAGCAAATAGACGTGTCCATAGGTGTTCGAGCTGAGATGGCAGCAATGCAAAAGAAGCTCGATGCTATGGAACACAAATTCTTAGCAGCCTCCCTGAACCCAATGTCGCTCCCCAAAACTGTTTGTGGATGCCGTTCTGATCCTTCTCACTTGACGGAAGAATGTCCATTAAACTCTCAGTTTCGGGGTCTCGAGCATACCAATGCCGCATTTCAAAGGCCTGGAAACGACCCTTTTTCTTCCACATATAATCAGGGTTGGAGGAATCACCCGAATTTTCCTTGAAACCAATCCCAAAACACGGTTCCAAACCCTAATCAATTCCAACGGGTCCCTCCACCACAACAGCAACCACTTCAACTCACCCAGCACCCCTACCAGTCACAAAATTTCCAAAACCAGGTCAACCCTCCTACACCTTCTAATCATATGCAGTCGACCTGTTCTGACGAGTTCTCTCAATTCGCTTAAACCATGAAATCACTCTTGTCAAATTTCACGGAAATGTCGGCCGAGGTTAGGTCTTCCGTTGATGAGATAAAGAAAAACTCAGCGTCCGAAGCTGAGAGTATCAAAACGATGGAAGCTGAAATTGCACGACTTAAGGCCGAAATGAGTGCAAGAGAGAAAGGGAAACTCCCAGCTCAACCTTTGCCCAATCCTGGCTATTCACATCATGTGAATGCAATCACCACATTGAGATCTGGGAGAGTGCGGAATAACCATGTTGGGGAAGAAATTGATGATATTGATGATCCTATCAACACCCCGGCTGAGACCTTCCCTCACACACACACTTCTACGTCTGATTCTTTTTCTCTTACCTTACCGCCTTCTCGCGAGCCTATTCTCCATTTCCCTCTAGGCTCGACACCTCAGCCCACCTCTTCTAGTCTACCACCGACGATCCCCACTTCTATTTTGGGATCAGGTCCACACACTTCCTTCTCCTATGATGGACCCAACGCTTATTGCTAAAGCACCTTATCCTAATCGGTTAAGGGCTAACACATCGAGTCCACATATGGAGAAGATCATGGACATGTTTAAGCAAGTTAACATCAACATCCTTCTCCTAGATGCGATTCAACAAGTCCCCGCTTATGCGAAAATTTTTAAGGACTTGTGAACTAGGAAGAGGAAGACTCAAGTGCCAAAGAAGGTCTTCATGTCCAATAGCATTAGCACTGCTTTTATCCCTCCGCTACCAAAGAAACGTAAGGACCCAGGATGTCCTACGATATCGATTTCTATTGGGGATAAACACATCAATCGTGCTCTTTTAGACCTTGGCGCAAGTGTTAACCTGCTTCCTTTCTCAGTCTATGAGCAACTAGGGATCGGAGAGTTGAAACCATCCTATTGCACTCTCCAGATGGCTGACCGATCAATCACCAAACCTAGGGGTGAACTGGAGGATGTGTTAATAAAAATAGGGGAATTCGTATTCCCTGTGGATTTTATTGTACTTGATACACAGCCTGTAGCGAACCCACAGAATCAAATTCCGGGGATTTTAAGTCGCCCTTTTTTGGCCACTTCCAACGCTATCATCAACTGTCATAATGGCTCTATGACCCTATCCTTCGGGAATAGGTCAATAGAGCTGAACATTTACAAGTCGGGAAGTGTACCCTCCGAACCTACTGCTCATGTTTTTTCTGTCGACTTAATGGATGTCGACAGCAGCGAATTTGATGATCCTCCTGATACCGATCTTGACTCTTTTCATACGTTATTGTTTGACCCAACTATGTATCATACACATACGGACTCTTCCACCAAGATGTCCGGGTCAACAATTAACACTGATTATGAACCGTTCTTAGAGTCTGAAGATCACCCCGCACTTTGTGATGACATTATTCTTCGGCGTATTGATGAAACTTTTGAGGAGATCTTCGCTGATGAACTTGCATTTCTGAATAACACGGGTGTTGAGATGAATCATCTCCCAATCAATGAAATTGAACCTCCACCCCTTCTTCTGAACTGTAAAAAGAATGCGAGCAATCCATCACATTCACTGCATCGTCTCTCCAAAATGAGACGCACACACACTCTCTTCCACCACTTAACCTTTCCCCACTTCTTCTTCCACCAACCAGAGCACTGCATTGATAAAATTTTCGAATGGTTGGTGTTGACATTCGGTCTTTGCAAAGCTTGGCATCGACCAATGGTTCTTGACCCCCTCATGTGATTTTCAAAGATTAACATTGCTTAACTCAAGTTTGGGGGGGTATAATCGGGCACTTGAAAAGAAAATCTTTACAAAATTTTGAGCTGAAAAATAAGTTTGGGGGAGGGTCTTCACTTATATATTTTGTCCCCACTAATAAATTCCTCCCAGGCTTACAGGTTTTATAGATATAGTTGTTGGCAACAGTGAGGACACTGTTGAAAACAAGTTTGGGGGAGATTTGTGCTTAGTTTTGCATCATGTGCATATCATTTGCATAAGCATAAAACATTTCTTTAAAAAAACCATAAAAATTTAAAAATTTTCAAAACCCATAAAAATTCTGTGTACATATTTTTGGCCCATCATTTTTTTGTAAATAATTTTTCAAAACCCATAAAAACCTATAAAAAATTTAAAAATTTTCAAAATCCATAAAAATTCAAAATTTTCAAAACTCATAAAATTTTTTAAAAAATTTCAAAATATAAAAATATTTAATATTTATGATAATAAAAGATTAGATAGTGAATAATTACATCCATGAGATTAGAAAAATTTAAGAAAACCAAGAAAATTAGAAGTTTTCTTATACGAACTAGTAATAAGTAGTTATGAGCCGTTGTCCCAAGGGTTAGTAAGATGAAAGACGTCACTAATCTGAGGATAAAAATAAGTCTGAAAAATAGTTTCTATTCTGGAAAGCCAAGCATTTTGAACATTGATACCCTGCTATTCGCACTTACACACATCTTGAAGCCCGGGATAGTAGAGGATACCTTGAAATGCTCTTGTCTTAAAGCCAAAAGTATGAAGGAAATAAAAAAAATGAATAAAATATAAAGTGGTGAGAAAAATGGACACTGGTTTTGTTATCACTGAGGGCAATAAAAAAACAATATATAGCGAGGGTGCCTCTTCTCCGAGTGCCCCTAAGGCCAACTGGTCTGGGAGTCACTGCTATGCCTGAGGTGGTGCAAGACGAGGAAAATACACCAAATAAGCAAAGCACATGAGTAATCGGTCGGTTAGTACCTCAAGAAGTATTAACGGTCGCATGAAAGTGTGTGAGCAAATCAAAATATTCATTAATTAAAAAGTACTGAGGTTGATGGGCAAGAGTATGATAGCTTGAATTGAATTCTCCGGGTGTAGGGATGTTCTTTACACACACGCAGGGTGATATGATCGATGTTTAGAAGAAAGATATGAATGAAGAATAAGACGATGTTTTATTGAGGGAGGACGTGATTTCTGACATCTTTTCATGACCATTAAGATAGGGCTCATGACAACCGAAAAGCTAGCTTAGTTGGAAACCCTAATTTTCAAGGCTTTTCTTTTACAATTCTTGTCTTTAAATGTAATATTCATGATCTTCCTTTTATTATTGGATTTTGTGGGTGCAATCCGCTGAAAACCCTCAGGAGACAACACTCCTCCTACTAGGGACACCTAGAGGTTTAAAGGCTTGTTGCACGTGCTCAGTGCAATCGTGTTGCCTACGAAAGTGTGCATTTCTCTATCGTTATTTTCTCCTTCTCTTTTTAATAAAACAGTTCGATCAAGACGATCGAAAATAAGTTTGGGGGAATTTGATCAGTCGAAAATACAGCATTTCTAACACGGCAATTTCCCTACCTTTTGCATTAATGTATAGGTATCCGGTATTCATATCGCATATATTAGCAAAACACATGTAAAATACTGGATTACTTGTACTGTATACTAAAACCGGCACTTTTAGGGAAATTGTGTGTTTTTCATGGCATCGCATCTTTCTTGTATTGCGCAACTCTTGTCTGAGGTCTAATGCAGGAAATTCCAGAAGCAAAAGCCCAAAATTGGGAAAAGATCCGATAAAAGAAATGCCAACCCAAAGGCCAGAGATCTGGCAGAGATCAGGGACTCAATTGGAAAATCAACATATCATAGAAAAGCCCAAATACTACAAGAAGAATTACCACAAAATATTAAGCCCCAAGGCCACTAAAGGGCCGCGGATCCGCGGCCCAAACCCCCTTGGCGCCGCGGATCCCCGGCCTTATGAAGAGATCAAGATCTCTAATTTTTTACACGTGTCCCCCCTAACGGCCAAAGCTTCCAAAAGACCCCAGGAGCTCTACGTGGCACATCTAGAAGGCTCGGCTTAACAAACTCTTGGAGGGAAATTCAAATTTTGGCTTAACAAACTCTTGGAGGGAGAATTCAAAATTCAATCCTAGATCTAGAATTTGGAGGTCTATAAAAAGGAGCCTAGATCTACGGTGCAACTTGTTCAAGAATTCTTCATATTTCCCTCTTCCCTCCACAAGTTTAGTGACAAAACTTGTGCCAAATCCCAATTCAACCTCAAGATCAAGATCCCGAGATCAATTCAAGCAAGAATTCCTTCAACCTTTAGAAGCGACGCCGGATTTTCAACGGAGCAAGAGATCCACGGCGATCCGCGACTCAAGGAGCCGAGCGAAGCCGAAATCGACGATCTAGTTCCTACCTTTTGTAAATTCAAGAGAGTTGTAACGAAATTTGTCGATAAATAAAGGTGAATTTTCTATATTCTTGCTTATCTTTTAATTCAAGCATAATGATTAGATCTCAATTTGTGATTGTGTTTGTGATCATGATGTTTGAGTAATCTCCGCTCGTGTAGGAGTTGTGACGATCTTTAGATGATGATGATTTAGAAATTCTTACAATTCTTAAATCCTATAATGCTTTGAAATTCTAGTGAATCAAATGATTAAAGACCTAGTTTCGAGATGATGCTTTCTAGATCGTGTTCACTCGAAACTAGGGAACAACTATTAACCATTTGATAAACTAGAAGCTAGAATTTGAATGCGATCTATCGAAAGGACAAAGGATGAGTTGCGGAATCCCTAATTTTCCCGCACGATCCTTAACCCTGGATGAATTTGCATCGATCTAGTATCAATTCGTTAATGGATAAGAATGAGTAATCATTAGATCTCATCACATCTATAGATCCGATCTACTCCTACGAGCTATACCTATAATCTTGAGTGTTGATTGGAAATTATCTCTCATCTCAATTCTTGTTTTTAACGTTTCTTTTAGATCTAGATTTTTCTTACTCTTGATCTTCAATTACAAATCATGAATTGTTTTCTTTTCTTTGCCTTAAATTTTCAACTATTAAATTTTCAACTCATCTAATTCAAGAATTGAACGGGTCTCACTTTCCCTGTGGACGATCCGCACTTACTAACGTGCTACATCCGACACCGTTATTGATTGCGGTCAAATATTTTTGGCTGTGATTTCTAAATACTATTTTCCAACAACCAACTACACATCAAGAATATCATATCAATCAGCACCCCTCCTTGGTCAACCTGTACCTCCTACGAGTGCGGCGAATAGCCCGCCAATTCTAGAGTAAAGCCCCCTCTGTCTTAATGCCATGAGATGCGGGCCCGTTGCCCTCTAGAACCCGGCTATCCGTGCACCCCTCCGCAGGGTAATCCTAGTATAGAAATTAAAATATACATACAACGGGTACATCGACCTTAGCCCGGTCGTGCCCCAAAAGAATAATATACAAACAGGCAGTAACGGCAGTTCACATGTCGGACGCTCGTCCCGCAATATCAAATGTACATAATAAACCAAACTGTACTAACATTGCATCCAGGCTATCCCCCACGACCAATCCGCAGCATCACAGCACAACACAGAACATCAACGTGAATGTCACGTTCGCAAATCCGTCTAAAAGGGTTATAGCAGTTAGACAGGATTTACCGATCAAATGACATTCACGGTCGCAGATATAATGTAAATACTATGAACTAACATGTTTAAAATTTTCGATCGATCAAATTTACCGAAGTGGGCCCCAAGCACTACTGTTGCACTCAAAGAAAATCTGGGCCCATAAAGAATATTCCAAAAACCCCATTTTCAACTCAGAAGCCCACTGTAAAAATTTGATGCAATGAACAGTCAAAGTAGCGGCGGAACCGCGGCCAATGCGTAGGTTTGGCCGCGGTTCCGCAGTGGAAAAGTGACTTCAAGCGACCAAATTTTCACAGAATGCTTAGAATTCCCTGCACGTATTTCTGCAATGTACTAAAAAAATTTCGAGCCAAAAAAAATTCGACAGAAAACTGATGCATGAAAAACGCGGTTTTTGGAAAATCTGATCGATCGAACTTATAAACATGTTAGAGCAAGCTAGACTAGGTTAATGGCGTGGCTCTGATACCAGTGTAAGTGCATGGCGGCGCCCCGGCCGTCAATCCGAGGCCAAAATGCGGAAACGATACTTTTCTTTAACTTTTGAACCGTGTCACGCCCCGCTTCCCAAAATACGGGATACAAGGGGTAGACAAGGCCAGCCATGCTCCTACGGTCAAGGAAATGTCATGCCGTAGTCACACTTCGGCTTCTAGTTTTTCATGGTAAACAGTAAGTAATGCGCAGGTAATGAGAAATGCAGTAACAGGAACTAAACAGCAACATGAACTAACCTGATAGGAACAAAAGGTATAACCCTGGATAGCAAGTCGAGATGTCTGTGATATACGTTCAGTCCTGGTCAAGGCTAAATCTTCTCCTCACACTGAGCATGCATACTCAGGTCGTCAGAGCGACACAATAGCAATATAATATATAAAATCTTATGACAATTCTGACAATAATAATAGACATAAATAACAGTAGATCAATGGCAGTATGTAAATGGACATGCAGTAATCAATGCAGCGGAACAGTAAAAGCAGTAGAATGATATGCCACGTATGTCAACACAGCATGTAAGGTATATCAATGCCAGTATCCCTATCAGTCTCTAAGTCTCACTGTACAGGTCACTGAGCCTATCGTCAGTCCAAGCGTGAGAGTCAACCACTCGCGAGTGTCCTCCACCCAAGGATAGAACCCAAGGGCAAGGGACCACGGGCCCAACATGCATATCACGGTGATAATCACATACCCTGTAAATCTCCATATATCTCCCTAAATATATAAGCCGGCATGGGACTCCCGAGATTCTGTTGAACTCACACTCAAACTACCCCACACCCCGTGGTCTACATCAAACGCTAACCATAACCCTAAATACTAATCGATCCGTGACAAGTCTGCGCGAGAATTGGAGGCAGGACCTTCATCAAGCACGTCCCGACTAATACCTAAGATAAATGACAGTGTCTGGTGCCTTATCTGTGACACCCGTGCAAGAGCTTCCATAAGTGTCCCATACCACTTATAGTCACACGTACACGCATACCACAGACGTCAACAATGCAACATAATAATAGGGTCACTGATTGTGTACAAGTACGTATCACTTTCACTTATTCACTGATACACGAACACTGACGTACTTGCCACAATCATCACTAAAGCCTAACACTGGGTAAATGCACATTATCACTATGTTATCAATGCAACGACATGTGTATGATATGATGCATAAGCAGTATATAAAGCATGTTTAGGATGTCCTCAATCAATAACCTACCACTTGCACAAATTATCATAAATCGTACGGTTACAATTTAGTGAGACGATGAACAGGTAATAATTAGTATGTTCAGTTTTCTAACCATCGAATTTAGTTTCATGCCAATCGGGTTCCAGGATCATTAGTTATAGCCATTTCATTTTAAGCGTTCACGGCTGGGAATCCGGTTTCAGAATCGGAAGTCCGTTTCGTAACGCAATTTAATCCCAATTGGGATCAGGTTATAGCAATGCTACAGTTGGATGAATTCTAGGGTTTTTAGTAAAGTTTTCAACGCAACAGATGGATCCTCAATCGCGTCTGTACGTCAGGAGATACACACTGTTTAATATTAATATGTCAGTTCTGATTCTGTTGGGACTGTTATGCGTCCCGATCTTTTAAATTACAGATAAAATAGTAAATGATGACGAAACAGGGTGAAACCACCTGTATTATCTAGATAACAGATTCAACTATAATAAACAGCGGAGTTCCACAATCTATGAGTTAGGGAAATCTTGTGGTACCCATTACGGAACAGCAAGCAACAATTGGAGTCGCTCTGGACTGCAGTCCAGAGTCGCACTCCGATCCAAATATTAACACAGTTTGAGTACAGGAATATCTGGAAACTAGTCTAGGGTTAAAGTTCGTCGAGTTGTCTTCAATTTGAGCCCTCGAGCGCATCGTTCCATTGTGTATATAATTTATGGTAATTTAAACGGTTTCCAGGTACAATAAAATTCCAGTTTTACGGTTAAACTTGGGGGTAGTTGTTTTAGTCGTTAATGGTCATGTTTTCCAGCGAAACTTGCACAAGGTATTCATCACAGCAAGGGCCAATGTAAGTAATCCAGTTCCGTCAATTTAGAAAAGTATTTTCTTTAGGAACACGCGTCGAACAGATATGGCACATAGTTGGTTTAAACTTGTAACTTTATAATCTATGTATTTAGCGATTGTTACTTAAGTAAATAGCATGTAAGCAAGTAAAATACTTGCCTGGAAATGTCTCGGGGTTGTACGGTGACGGTAACGTCATGAACACTATATGATGACCACAAGCTTGGGCTCGGCTAGGAAGCAGTCGAGGCTCGTGGAAGTTGGGGCTCTCTGTGTGCTCAGGCGATGTTGTGGCTCCGTTGATGGTTGCAGCGGTGCTCAGGCGATGGCCGACGGCTGCAGTTGGGAGTGAGGTGGTTGCTTGATAGAATGGGGAGAAAGAAGGAGAGAGAGAGAAACCGAGATGTTGAGAGGGGGAGAGAGTTGTATTGAGAGTGTAAGATGTAGAGAAAGGGGGAAAACAGAGAGAGAAAGGGTTGTAGAGAGAGAGAGAGAAAGAGAGCACAGGGAGAGAGAGAGAGAAAGAGAGCACAGGGAGAGAGAGAGCAGAGAGAAGCAGGAAGAGAAAGAGAGAGCAGAGAGACAGGGAGAGAGAGCACAAAGGAAGAGAGAGGGGGAGATGGCGACAGCGATGATGATGACGGGGTCGACGAGATACGATGGGTCCGCCGGCGAGAGGGTGCAAGGAGGTTGGGTGTGCAGGGATTCTGTGGTGGGTTCAGGTGAGTTCGAGGAGAAAGGAGAACGAGGGAGCTCGGGTTAGATGGTGGTCGAAGGTGGAGGAGTGGGAGAGAGGAAGAGAGGTCATGGTCTTCGCCGTCGGGGCGTGCGACGTTGGGTGCTCGGTGACGGAGTCGCGCAGGTAAACTCGAGAGGTGCTGCGATTGGGTGAGGGAGTAGGAGTGATGAGAGTTGGAGAGATGGGGATGTGAATGCGATCGGGGAGGCGAGGGTTGTGCGTTGAGTGGACCGCGAGGGCGCGTCGTGGGGTAACGGCGCTCGAGCGCTGGCGTGGGCGACGGAGGTGGAACGGGTAACAGTGGAGCGGGAAATGGGGGATGTAGCCGTTAGAGGAAGAAAGGTTGGGTAGTGGGCCGGGTCGAGTAGGAGGCACGGACTGCAAGGGAGTGGGCTGGGAAAAATGAGAAAATATAAAGGAAATTGAAGAGAAGAGAGGGGTGGGCTGAGTGGATAAGTGGGCCGGCCAGCGCAGGGAAAAATGTGTTTAATGGGGAAAAAGGAAACGGACCGGGCTCTTTAAAATAGTAATGGATTTTAGTTTAATTAAAAGTGAATAGGGTTTGGAGCTTAAAGAAAAGGTTTTAAGAAATAAATAATTTTTATAAATAAAACACATAAAATTATAAATAAAAATAAATGGAATTCTAAAGTAACAAAATACGGACTTTGGTATAAAAGGGGCCGGGTGTTACAAACCGGCACCACCGCGCACTATAAACCCGGATCGGGCCATTAACCTACTCCTAGCAAACTAGAGAAGGGGTAGAGAGATATACCGAGCGATCCGTGTCCTTTGGTCTTCTCGTCGTCGTCCCGATCTCCCCGCGGAATCTCCGGTCTTCATCTCCTCGTCGGAAGGGCACCACATCGCCGGGTTCTTTTACGGGCTCCCACCTTTGGACCGAGGCAACTCGAGCATGAAGTTGGCGAGTCGACATGCCCAAGGATACTGTAGATGAAGTGTAGAAAGCTTTTGCCTCTAGGGGTTGTTTAAGTTGCCATTTTTGGTGGAGGAATGAGGTGAACTTTTGCAGATGGAGCTATGGGATTTTTGCAAAGCCAAAGAGATCAAAAATCCTACCCAACAATTTTGGACAGCCCCCAAAGAGAATGGCCGGCCAAAAATGGAGGAGGGAAATAATACCAAGGGGGTGAGCAAAAAAAATAATGGAAGGTTGAGTGTAAGGGAAAAAGCAAGTCTCACATCCATCATCATAACCCTCCATCATCATCAAGTCAAAAGTCAAGCAATGATGATCAAAAGAAAGTCAAGGGATAGTGGAACCATCATGAAACCATCATGATGCATAAAAAGACTTCTCCTTTGTTAAATGCACAATTACAAATAACCCCCTCCACCAAATTTCAGCCAAAGAAAGGAAACAAAGGAAAATGGCCGAAACGGAAAGCAAACTGGCAACTTCAGAAAACTGATCCCGTAATAAATTACAGGAAAACCCCGCAACTGTATATACATACCCGCATTTGTATTCCGACCGAATACAAATGCAATGAGACAAAATCTACACTGTACTATACTAGGATCCGGCTTAAACCAAAGCCCGCTAGTATTATCCGTCCGATCATGATCCGTGCAATGCCGCACATATCTGATCAAACCCTGCCATATCTCCATACGGCCTCTACAGAGTTTCGCCCGAAACTTGAGAAAACGGTCTGTGGGGGACTCTAAAGACTCGTCAATATTTTGGTTATGGATTTAACCACTAGCACGTGAGAGGTATTAGCCATACATAACGGTCTACCAGGTATTGACCAAAAGGGACGTCGATGAGCGAACTCATCCTGACACCCTACTGAGCCTGTCAGTGACAATATCCGTACAGTTCGGTCCGTTCATCTATGAGCATCGCATGGCGGGCCTAGGGGGTTGGTAAAAGTCAGACCCACAAAAGCGGTACAAGTCGTGTCGGAGTGTAGCCCAGAACACCCTGAGAAACTACTGGAATACCTACCAGTAAATCTCCTGCCTTGGCCAAGGACTTCGTGTAATGGCTCTCCTAGACACAGCGCGACCTCACCCCCAATCCCGGGAGAGACGAACCCCTGCAGATCCGCTCATTGTTTCCATATAGCTCGTGACTGTACCCAACTAAAACCCGTTTGCACGTCTCCTTTGAGCGTGGTAGGGTAGTAATCAAAGTACAGTGGAAACTCACACGAGACAAATGACGATCTCAGGTCGATGAACTAACCTGTACACATGTCACCAGGGAACTGCTATCTGACGTCAGGTATAAGACCAACTAGCATGTTCCCGGCGAGTCCTGTCCGGTGTACTCATGACCCAATGAGCACCTGTATACATCTTAGGTGAACCAACTGACACCAGTGGCTTGTGAGACCGGCCACCGCCCCTCGTCGGGGTCTCGACTGTATACACTAGTCTACTTTGGAGTATCGATGCCCTGTCTCGAAAACTCCCACGACTAGGGACCTTTTAAGGATGTGCTTATAGACCCCAGCTCCCACATATATGATCGCCATCATACTGTTGGGCGTCAAGCAAGAATCCTAAGGGCTCTATCAACGTGCAATAGTGACCTGTAAGGTCACCTGAAACAGTACACGATGATAAAGATAAACCAGATAGCATACTATCATATTGAGTAAGACTGTTCTAACGGTACAGGTCCTCTCTCAATCATTGCAATCACGTGCCTGTGATCCAATAATTGACTATGAGGGCACTATCTCCAACATGCGGCGCCTGAGATGAGATATATGAGGACCGATCTGTGTATGCGGTGCCTGAGGTATGAGGATTTACGTGTCGATGCTGGACACGGGTTTTCATGATATTTCGAGTGTCGGTGTTAGGCACTCAGGTTCCATGATTTTGATGTGTCGTTGATAGACACGGGTGGTTGATATCCTTATACATACATACATACATACAAATATACTATGTTTTCATGATGTTTCGAGTGTCGATTTTGGACACTCATGTTCCTTGATATTGAGTTGTGTCATTGATGGACACGTGGATATTATCCATATATATTACAGGCATATGATGCCGGATGTTTAATTATATATCCTATGGGAATTGACTGGATTGTTGACATATATGCATTTGTGGTCACCCTAGATATCATAGTATTACCTTCAGGATATAGTGATATCATAGTATTACTTTCAGGATATATTGACCAAGGAAATCGTTGTTTTATTTGATTTCTACTTGTTGATGTTTTCTACTCACGAGTTGGCAACTCACCCCCGTTGTGCCACGGTTCTTGCAGGTTTGACCGCTTGGGATCAGTTGCTGTATTGCTAGCGCACAGCTTCTTCCAAGGTGCTTTGCAGGTTTGACCGTGGACACATGTTGGATCATGCCCACTCTCGTACTTTTTTACTCTATTTTATCTAGATAAACTTCATCACATCACATCAGATCAGAAACTAGTATTGTGTATTGGTAGACTTAGAAAAACTTGGGTTTTGTGCGAGACTTATAGCAATGGGTTGTGTTCGCTTCTTGAGTTTGATGTCTTGCTTTATTGTTCTTTCTGGGTTGATCTTCGCCGTTGGGCGTCGTATATGTATTACTTGCGTGGTTGTGTTTCCGCCAGTTGGCGAAGAGCTAGCTCCCGCTTGGGGATGCCTATATATTGTTGTATATATGTTTTTGGATCAAAATATGCAAGGGAGGTGCTGCCCAAAAATAATTTAAAAAAAAACAGAACATGATTTATTATACCTTATTTCAAAACTGCACCCCAACTATTTTCCGCAAAAAAAATTAGTTTTTTTGGACTTCAGCTTACTTGATTTACGTCACGCCTTTAGACGTTGCCTAATTTAAGTGCTGGTCACGTATTAAATTACGGGTCATGACAACAACGGTGGCTACAACCTCATCCTAGATGTGCCCCGCAAAATAATATTACATCACTTATACAATTTACATCAAATGAAAGAATGAAAACCCTCATCTCACATCCCCGGCTATTCATCCACGACGATCCAACAAGTTCATATTCACAAACCAATAGAACATCAACATAGATATGTGCAACCCCGATTAATCGACGTATAGCAATTAGTCGACGTTTCCAAACACATATATCACAACTTAAAACTTTAAACGACATTAAAACTGCGACTTCGAAACACTCCATATTGTCACAGTAAAAAGATAACAGTATATCTAAAATTGGCAAAAACAAACAACACCTGAGACCTTAGATCCAAGTAACTAGAACACAGACCAAAATTCAAAGAATTCCACGAAAATAAAAAAGGTGAGGCTAGGAAAAATGAGGGTTTGGCCGGTCACATTTAGGTAGAATTGCTTCATTTTTTGTGTGTGTTCATATCACAACAAGTAGAGCACTCTGTAGTTGTTTTAAAAAAATTTAGAGACTCGGAAAAATTTGACAGAAACTTGGAGTTTAAATTTCGTGTTTCGGAGTTATTTCGGTTTCGTAGTTTTACATTTCGTCTAAACAGTTAGCTAAGATTTAGTTAGGCTCTGATACCATTGTAAGTCGATGTCGCGCACCCCACTATTCGCGGGGAGGCGGAATATATAAAAAACGATTTTTCAAAGCTCGCAACACCGACTTGAACTCCAGAATCGATACTAAACCCTAACTAGCTAACTTGCTATGAGGTTTAACACTCGGATACGAAGTTATACCTCATGATACATGTCCTTCGGGTCTTCATCGCTGTCCTCTACTATAACATTTTAAAAATAAATAAATAAATAGATAAATAAAATCATTTAGGTGAATTTTCTGATAATCGGTAAAATAAACCGTATTTTTCATAAAACTCAACTACTATTATTTTTCAATATAGACTTAAATATGCCTATTTTAACTATGTAATTGCTAGTAATTGATATTATTTAGTGACTTATAAATTATTAGTTTACTTAAATATTTTTCCTTAATTGATTATTTTAAATAATATTTTAAGCTTTCAATTATACATTAAATTAGCGTAAATTACAAATTTGAATGGGTTAATTATACACTAATGCACCATGACAACTTAAAAATCAAGTTTGCAATATATCCTCTCTTTTTGAATTCTCCTCATGGTTCTAGAGATTTCTAGAAAAAGGTTTAAATTAGAAAAATTAAATAATTAGGGGTTTAAGTGAAAAGAGGCATTAATTGAAGAGGTTTCTATACAATTCTGTTAGTTATATGTATGCCCTAGAGGCCATTACTGTACATTGGATGTATATTGTAGTGGATGCTGGGACATATATAGGAAGGACTTTCTTGCTCGACATGATAGTACGCTATCTGGTTGCACTTTATCTTAACATGTATACTTTCTGTCTCTCTGATTACATGTTGATAAAGCCCATAGGATATGTACTCGACTTCCAGGACTATGATGTAGATCATACTAATGGGGCCTGGGTAGTCCATGAGTGCATCCTTGAAATGTTCCTAGTCGAAGGAATATCGAGACGGGGCATCGATATTCCAGAGTAGACTAGCGCATATCTTCTCGACCCATGCGATGGGCGATGGATGATCCCATATCCATTGGTGTTTGACATCGAAAATGGTATGCGGGTGCTCAGTGGAGACTGGGTACACTGAACGGACTCGCCGAGAACTCCCAGATGGTATTATACCTCACGTCAGATGGCAGTTCTCTGGTGACACTGGTACAGCTTAGTCTGTTGACCCGAGATCGTCATAGAGTCTTGTGTGTCTCCCACTGTGCTTTGATTTCCACCCTACCACGGCTCTACTGAGTTGTGCAAACAGGTGGTTTTTGGGTACAGTCCCGATTCACATGGAGGCAATGAGCGATAGGAGGGGATTCGTCTCTCCCGGTATTGGGGGTTGATGTTGTGCTATGCTCGACTGGCCATAACAGAAAATCCCTGGCCAGGGTTGCAGTGATATACTGGTAAGAGTTATCAGTAGTTTCACGAATGTTATGGACCCTACGTCGGCATGACTTATCGAGCTATTGGGGTCTGACGTTTACCACCCCTAGGTGAGATATGCGACATATCAGACGAACAGACCGGACTATACGGTAGTGTTACTGGTTGGATTCGCAGGAGTCTGAGCGGGCTTGCTCGTCGATCTTCTGATCGCTCAATACCCGGGTGGCCGTTACGTTTGGCAGACCGCTTGCGGTTTGTGGGTGTTTGATATGATCATCATCTGCTGCCGGCGTATTGACGAGTCTTTAGAGTCCTACACAGAGGTTTCCTGGCTCAAGCGAAACGAAATAGGAGCGCATATGAGATATGTGCGGGACCGAGAATAATGCGTGTATGTGATACCGTATTCTATTCTCGCGAGGATTGTATCGAATGGTTGTATGCGATATAACCTAGGTATCGAATCAAGTATTGATTCGATAAGCCGATATATTGAATACTAGTCGGTCGTGTGCGACATGACCGGATCATTGAATCAAGTGTTGATTTAATGATTTAATGCATAATTATATATTTGATATATTACTTTGCACTAACTAGTATTGGTTCACTTTAAACGGATTTTCTTACTTGGTTTGTGCACATTGTATATGTGATATACTTTTGTACACTTGATTGTATCATGTTTGATGATACATGTTTTACTATAGTTAAGTGTAATGAATTAAGCCATGGTTAAACTAATGATTAGGGTTTTCTTTTTATTACTTATTTATTTATTTATTTATTTAGAAAAGATAAGAAAAGAATGGTTGCTAATTTTGGAGCTTAGTTGAAGCTTCATGAAGCTTTGACTTTGTAACCATTCTTGTCTTCATCTTTAACCCTAACCATTAATCTAACCTTAGTTAATTCTCTACACTTGACCATGGTTCTAATATGATAAGTATTCATTTTCTTTTTAAATTATAATTAACTTATCATATATTTCTTTCTTCTTCTTCTTCATGAGCAAGGAAGAAAAAGCTTTCTTCATCAATGGTGAATTGAGCAAATGAGTGAGAAATCCAATTCTAAAGTCTACCCACTTCCTATTTCTTCATCCTCTACCTCTTGCCAAGTAGTAGAGTGTGTTTCCTTCACAAGTCATCATGGTTTGGTGAAGGTGGAGCTTGATCTAGCGATGCCTCGACGTAGATCATCTTCGGCATGGACATCGACGACCTAGCTCGCTTATTCTTCGACGAAGCCGACGCTAGAGCCCGGGAGTTCACTTGGACAGCGGAGGCACTTCGTTGCGGAGCTATGGAGGTGGACAAATGGATCTACAAAGGTTGTATTTCCGTTATCTTATAGTTTAGTTGTAAACTAGCTTGCTTGTTTCGCCTAAATATCTAGCAAACGATCCGTAGTCGGGTTTGTAGGCACCCGTAAAATTTGATTTGTGCATATTTGATCACTTGTGAGACTTCACTTGAGTGCCTAGAAACCCTACAGTGGTATCAGAGCCTAGCTAGAGCCTTAGGCGATGCGTAGACGGAATTTGAAGTCCGATCGAACCGAAAACCTACATCCAACTTGCTCTCTGTACTTTTTTCAAATTTGTGGATTTTTGAAAATTAAAAATATGCAGAAAAATAAGCAGGGAAATCTAAGAATTACGGTGCAAAAATTACCTAATGATCCCTCAAAAGTGCGGCGGAACCGCGGTATTAGCGTGCTAATGCGGCCCTTCCGCCGCCGTTTTGTCTTATTAGGCACTCAATTTTACACAGTAACTCCTATTTTTCAGTGTTGGTTTTCCTGGAATATTGTTTTCTGAAATCAAGAGTTGAGTATTTTGGGTTGTATAGGGGGTTCGTACATTCGATCGGATTGTCAAATTTTGTCTATGTGTTTTTCCGGATAATTTTTGAATATGTTAAAAAGTTCGACCGGATATAAATACCCAATTTTTCCCCTGTCGGGAAATTTCCAAGTGTTGGATATTTCTGTAGTTTAATCACGTTCTAAGTAGTGCAAGTAACACGATGGTCCTTCTAGAAGACAACAAACCTTAACTCGATTATGTGACCGTCTTGAACTACCCTTTGAACCTTCGGGTTTGGGGCAGTACGGCGTGCCACATGTGAGGCGTTGGCTTGACCCTTCTACGGCTGGACCGTTGGTACTGAGGCACGAAATGAATGTTTTTAGACTTGTTTCATGTGTTGATCTGTATCGGGAAAACTTGGGTGTTCGATTGTTCGATCGAAAAGTTTAGCATTTTCTATTTATCCGGAATGTGATACAATAATTGGAATTCACAAGAAGTTATGAGATAACTGAATGAATGTTATAAACTTAGCAGTTTAGTCTCACTTGATCGGTTGCCACGGAATTTTGATGTGATCAAAAGTCCGTCGCAATCACGTAGCGTACGCGGATACTCGCCGGGTAAACTTAATAGACAGCCTCACTCCATAGCCCCGACCAAGTGACTGTAGGAGAACCCCGTCGCCGAAAGCATCCGTTCGGGTGCTCGCGGTAGCGGTGTTCCGCCTTGGTGCACTTCGTCGACGGTATCAGGGGTGCGGCCGTCTACTGAAGTTTGCGACGAGCATTCGATCAGAATGTCGGGAATCCTATTGAATTGCCCGACTTGATATTGAAAAGTGTTTTCGATAATGAGACTAAAATGCGGGGTTTATAATTTTTAGGCATGCGATGTCTAAGTAATTCATTTGGTCAGGCATGCGATGTCTGAGGTGATTGCGGATTCCAACTGTTGTAGTTTTACACTTTCTTTTCTATGACCGTAAGTGTAATATGTGATATCGCCGGTTTCGTTGCTATATGTCAACGACAATTGGGATGCGCATATTTACTTACGTTGATGACATCTGATGTTATGTGTTGCTGGATATGTTATATTGGATCGTCGTGTTTGAATAGCCGGGGGTTTTTTATGTGAGATGAGTGTTTTTCATTTTTATTCATGTAAAAACTTGTATGTAATATTCTTTTATTGGGACACTTCCAGGTTGCGGAAGTTGTCACCGTTTGTATATTATTTACTTTTCTGCACTAGGATAGACCCAAGGAGGGGAGCATAAGTAACCGGGTTCTGGGGTCCAGTGGGAGACCAACTCGAGGAGTCTAGTCCGGGTCTCCTAACCCTAGAATTGGTAGGGTTGCTTGCCGCTCTCGTAGGGGTCTAGGGGTGTGGGTTTGGCTATTCATCACGACCGTGGAATCCGTGTTTTATACTGGCTAGTATTGAAAACACGGACGTCCTAGTATATCCAATATTTCATATGTTTATTCTGCTGTGCTTTATCTGTGATGAGATCATGCGATGTTCTGTGGCAGATATTATATATAGTATATATGATATATTATATAGATGTTACTTATGTTTTACACCCGCGCTAGCCCTGCCCCGCTCTGCCGTTAGTTACCTAACCTAACGGTGCACGAGGGGACATCGAGGCGAATGCGGATGGCATAAGTGTACGTCATATCTATCTGTGATGTTTAGGTAATTTAAATGATGGGATATTCATTAATGAGATTAATGAAAGAAAATAAACCTAATTGATGTTGTGGAATCGAATTTCAAAATAAAACAGGTAGCTACAGTTCTTGCTTTGCATCGCGGTGTTCATTGTAGAACATCCTGCACCTTATTCGATAAGGAAAGGACCGAGATCCCTTCACCGGGAGTGACTCCTTTAGCAATAACTGGAAGATGCTACAACCCTCGGTTTGTCTTTTGATCGCTTCTATAGTTTCTGCTTTGCACAGCGATATATATAATATATCCCGCACCTCATTCGACGAGGAAAGGGCCGACGATCCCTTCACCGGGAGTGACCCCTTTAGCAAAACTAGAAAAGCCTCAAAAACATTCCATTTAAAAAACCATTTGATTCCGCAACGAGATCAAGTTCAAAGCGTTAAAGGTTTTCACAAAAACCAGCCGCAACCCTCCGTCATTTTAGGAAGTAGAGTACTTAGTATTCGTGCTGTGTTTGTTGACCATAGTCAAGGCACAGTGTACGGTAGCTAAGTGATGTCTTCCTACACCGCATATGATGCGATTAGTTAGGACAGTCGCGTGACTTTGTTGACCTTAGTTAAGGGTCATGTGGGTGGGTCTAATTAATCACGAAATGACGGGTAGAACTTGACTAGTACTTATGATTTGTTGACCATAGTTAAGGTCATAGGTGCTAGGGGTAAAAACCTTTATCGGGAGTTTCAAGTGTTGAAACTTGCAATGAGATTGCATACCTTCTATGTGATAGTTGGATCCCGATACCCACTGCGAGTAATTGTTACTCCTGGAAGAGTTTTGCACTTTACAATTAGCCGATCAAGTAGGTGTCTAGAAAGGTGTCAACGGGGTTACGCCTCTGGGAAAACGAGGTTTACTGTAATTAGGTCCGTGCGAAAGCACGGGGAACCTCCCTCAAAGTACCGACACTGGCCTGGCTGAAAGATTGGCGAACTTGTAGAGTGTAATTAATCCCGGCTAGTCTTTCCTTTTAAGGTTTGAAGGAAGATTTGATAAAAACAGTGGGAGACATCCTGATTAGATAAAATACATAACCAATCTAATCTTGCAAGAGCGCACGCAGAGTGTTTTCTTCTCTCTCTCTCCTGGCAGCGACCATATCACGCCTTAATCAAAATAATAATACGGAATTTTGACCGAACCCGCTTGTTATACTGAGCTGGGGAACGTTGGTCCCGCTCCAACTTATAATTGTTATAAGACAGAGCAGGAAATTGGGGAATACCAGAATTCCTATGCCGCCCAAACGAAGAAAGTGCATATGATGCATCTCCTTCGGGTGTATTCATTACAAAGAACTGTTTCTCAGTATCCTCTGCATCCTGGGTATATGATACCGATCAGGATCCCAGATATGTAAACTGTTACATAGGGCTACAAAAGGGTAGAAAAACTGAGAACGGGTGATAAGTTTCATGAGACAGAAAACGGGGCAAGTGTTGCAGCCAAGTCTGTTGGTCACTGTCACCCTGTATTACGAATACATTGATTCTGAACAAATGCTATTAGATACCGAACCTGATATACAAAATCATATCAGTCTCTTCACTAGTAAAGAAATGATATAATTTTGTATTGTTGGAAAATGTTTTGAACATTTCCTATATCAAAAGTTGATCGGTTCAGGCGCGTTATCTAAAAGCATTGACGTTCTAAATCGAACTACAGTTCTTTGTATACAGAACACACACAAGAGGAAGAGTTCAGAAATGAACGATTCATTCTTGAGGCATTGTAGACTAGGTCATATCAATGCGACCCGACTGGCTGAAGTTACATTTTAGATGCATGTTTAAATCAGTTTGAATTTACATCTTGTGAAACTTGCCAGTCATGTCACAAAGATATAATGACACTAGCTCTGTTTACTGGAAGCAGAGAAAGAGTTGGTAAACTCTTAGGACTGATACATGATGATGTATGTAAGGTCTCCGGTCTACACATGCCAGGACTGGTTCTTTATACTTCATTATATTCTATGATAATCTCTCAAGATTCAGTCATATATTCCTGTTGAAATATAAGTCCGAACCTTTTGAGGTATTCACAGAATATAAGTAGGAAGTAGAGAACCAAAATACGGGTATAAGTATTATGTCCTATGATGAGATCAGGGAGGAGAATACTTGTGCATAGCATTCCTGGACTATTCTAAAAGAAAATGAGTTTCTCTCTCAGCATTACTCCTCCGTATAAACCATAGCCTGATGGTATATCGGGGCGGAGCAATCACACCCTATATGATAAGGTGTGCTCTATGATGAGTACTACTGAGTTACCTATTTCCTTTTTTGGGGGTTATGCACTTGAGAAGCTGCATACCTATTGAATTAGGTTCGAATCAAATCAGTGCCTACCATTCCATATGAGATATGGTATGGGAAGAGCCTATCTCTTAAGTAAGTTAAGATTTGGGATTGTCCGGCCTATGTCAAAAGCAAAATCCGGACAAGATCGAGGCAAGATCAGTTCTGTAGAACTGGAAAGGTTCCAGCTGTACAAAACTGCTAATGATTTGACAGAACCAAAGGATTCAATAGTTTCCGACGAACCTCAGCCTCTCCGCCGATCTAGTAGGGTTCCTCATCCGCTGAGAGATACCTCGGTTTCTCGATGACAGTGGGAGCTAGGATTGCATCATGAGATGATGACCCAACTAGTTTCGAGCAGGCCGTCGAGAGTAGGGACTCTGTAAGAATGGCTGGATGCTTAGCGATCTGAGATGGAATCCATGTACACCAGTAAAGTATGGACTTTAGCTGCTATATCTGAAGGGTTAAATCCCCATCAGGAGCAAGTATATCTTGAGAAGATTACTTGGTTTAGATGGAAAAGTTGAGACTTTCAAAGCTAGACTTGTTAAAGGTTTTCGTCATCGACCAGGCGTGGATAATGATGAAACCTTTTTCCAGTAGCTATGCTTAAGTCTGTCCAGATCCTACTTACCACGGCTACATACCATGACTACGATATCTGGCGGTTGGGTGCCATGACTGCTTTTCTAAATACTGATTTAGAAGAGCACGTCTATAAGAACACAGCCAGAGGTTTTCGTAAACAGTGGGAGCAGCGGAAACGTGTGCAAGTTGCTTTACATAATGAAGCAGGCATCGCGGAGTTGGAACGTCTGTTTTGATGGATTAGTCAAAGAAGTTGACATCATCGAAATGGTAGATGAACCTTGTATAAACAAAAGGGTAGTAGGGAGTATAGTGACGATCCTCGTAGAATACGTGGATGACATACTCCTGTTAGGGAAGGAGTTTCCTATGCTACGATCGATCAATCTCCTATTATCACAATGATTCTCCAAATAGGATAAAGATAATACCTCCTAAATCCTGAGATTTGGACCTATGAGATAGATCTAAAGGGATATTAGGGTTCTCACTAAGTATAGTGAGATGGTATCAATCGATCCTGGGGAGAATCACTGGAAGTGTTCCAGGGTGATAAAGACGACTGAATGTCAGTCACAGGCACTGTCTTTACCCTCAGTAAAGGGACGGTATGTTGGAAGAGTTCCAAGCTAGATACCGTGGCAAACTAGACGATAAAGGCTGGTAACATCGCTATTAAAGATACTACCAAAGAGGCAGTTTGGGTGTATATTGGTTCATAGGATGAACTAGGTTCCTACCATTGTGTGACAATGGAACTGTGGCTTTGGCCCTGGAACCCTGGTCCCATCAGTGACCCATACATAATCTAAGGCAGCATCACCTGATCATGGAGATAGTTGATCTCCAGGGTGATCGAGGTTAGGAGAGTAGACTCAGAGGACAACACGGCGGATCCACTCACGAAGGCCCTTTTCCCAAAGAGAGATTTTTTGGGGATGGTTGAGTATGTGATACTGCAACCACTGCTACAGATGGCCCTAGTGCAAGTGGGAGATTGTTAGTTATATGTATGCCCTAGAGGCCATTACTGTACATTGGATGTATATTGTAGTGGATGCTGGGACATATATAGGAAGGACTTTCTTGCTCGACATGATAGTACGCTATCTGGTTGCACTTTATCTTAACATGTATACTTTCTGTCTCTCTGATTACATGTTGATAAAGCCCATAGGATATGTACTCGACTTCCAGGACTATGATGTAGATCATACTAATGGGGCCTGGGTAGTCCATGAGTGCATCCTTGAAATGTTCCTAGTCGAAGGAATATCGAGACGGGGCATCGATATTCCAGAGTAGACTAGCGCATATCTTCTCGACCCATGCGATGGGCGATGGATGATCCCATATCCATTGGTGTTTGACATCGAAAATGGTATGCGGGTGCTCAGTGGAGACTGGGTACACTGAACGGACTCGCCGAGAACTCCCAGATGGTATTATACCTCACGTCAGATGGCAGTTCTCTGGTGACACTGGTACAGCTTAGTCTGTTGACCCGAGATCGTCATAGAGTCTTGTGTGTCTCCCACTGTGCTTTGATTTCCACCCTACCACGGCTCTACTGAGTTGTGCAAACAGGTGGTTTTTGGGTACAGTCCCGATTCACATGGAGGCAATGAGCGATAGGAGGGGATTCGTCTCTCCCGGTATTGGGGGTTGATGTTGTGCTATGCTCGACTGGCCATAACAGAAAATCCCTGGCCAGGGTTGCAGTGATATACTGGTAAGAGTTATCAGTAGTTTCACGAATGTTATGGACCCTACGTCGGCATGACTTATCGAGCTATTGGGGTCTGACGTTTACCACCCCTAGGTGAGATATGCGACATATCAGACGAACAGACCGGACTATACGGTAGTGTTACTGGTTGGATTCGCAGGAGTCTGAGCGGGCTTGCTCGTCGATCTTCTGATCGCTCAATACCCGGGTGGCCGTTACGTTTGGCAGACCGCTTGCGGCTTGTGGGTGTTTGATATGATCATCATCTGCTGCCGGCGTATTGACGAGTCTTTAGAGTCCTACACAGAGGTTTCCTGGCTCAAGCGAAACGAAATAGGAGCGCATATGAGATATGTGCGGGACCGAGAATAATGCGTGTATGTGATACCGTATTCTATTCTCGCGAGGATTGTATCGAATGGTTGTATGCGATATAACCTAGGTATCGAATCAAGTATTGATTCGATAAGCCGATATATTGAATACTAGTCGGTCGTGTGCGACATGACCGGATCATTGAATCAAGTGTTGATTTAATGATTTAATGCATAATTATATATTTGATATATTACTTTGCACTAACTAGTATTGGTTCACTTTAAACGGATTTTCTTACTTGGTTTGTGCACATTGTATATGTGATATACTTTTGTACACTTGATTGTATCATGTTTGATGATACATGTTTTACTATAGTTAAGTGTAATGAATTAAGCCATGGTTAAACTAATGATTAGGGTTTTCTTTTTATTACTTATTTATTTATTTATTTATTTAGAAAAGATAAGAAAAGAATGGTTGCTAATTTTGGAGCTTAGTTGAAGCTTCATGAAGCTTTGACTTTGTAACCATTCTTGTCTTCATCTTTAACCCTAACCATTAATCTAACCTTAGTTAATTCTCTACACTTGACCATGGTTCTAATATGATAAGTATTCATTTTCTTTTTAAATTATAATTAACTTATCATATATTTCTTTCTTCTTCTTCTTCATGAGCAAGGAAGAAAAAGCTTTCTTCATCAATGGTGAATTGAGCAAATAAGTGAGAAATCCAATTCTAAAGTCTACCCACTTCCTATTTCTTCATCCTCTACCTCTTGCCAAGTAGTAGAGTGTGTTTCCTTCACAAGTCATCATGGTTTGGTGAAGGTGGAGCTTGATCTAGCGATGCCTCGACGTAGATCATCTTCGGCATGGACATCGACGACCTAGCTCGCTTATTCTTCGACGAAGCCGACGCTAGAGCCCGGGAGTTCACTTGGACAGCGGAGGCACTTCGTTGCGGAGCTATGGAGGTGGACAAACGGATCTACAAAGGTTGTATTTCCGTTATCTTATAGTTTAGTTGTAAACTAGCTTGCTTGTTTCGCCTAAATATCTAGCAAACGATCCGTAGTCGGGTTTGTAGGCACCCGTAAAATTTGATTTGTGCATATTTGATCACTTGTGAGACTTCACTTGAGTGCCTAGGAACCCTACAAATTCTACACTCATTTCTCTCTCTCTCCCCACTTCCCCTCACATGTGGCCGAGCCTACCCCATGGCTGTCCAAAATTTCTCCACCTCATTCTCCACAAAAATTTCTTCAAATTTCCATGAAAAATCAACACAAAAACTCCACTAATTCATATTCTTTAGCTAAATAGGCTTAGATCTCGGAGCAAAATTAGCATTTTAGAGGCTTGGGTGCATGTTTGATCTCATGTTTATTGAAGTATAATTCTAACCCTAGTGTTAATTGTAGGTTAATTACTTTAATTTAATGAATTTCAGTATTTTATTATGGTTCAAATTGCTAACTTGAAAATTCAAGATCAGGGTTTTTAAATCGAGTTAGGGTTTTTATAAGTTGTTTATGATTACATGGTGTAGTTTAACATGTTAAGACATGGAAAACTTAATCTAGTTGCTAATTTGTAAATTGTTGCATTTAAAATAACCAAATTAAGATTTTTAAGCAAACTAGGTTTTTAGAAATTTATTTAAAATGTGAGATTAAAATCTAGTAAGGGTTTTCATCACGTCATTAACATTATAAATTGTAGTTTAACACTTTAGATCATGCAAAACCTAGTTTAGTTGTTGTTTTGTGCATTGTTACTTCGAAATTGTTAAAATTAGATAATTTTGCAAACTAGAATTTTGGGTTTAATGAAAATTGATGAGATTAAATTATAGAAATGGTTTGTATGATCTATTTATGATATTTAGTGAATATTGTGGCCACTAGTTTTGTTTAAACATCAAGTTTTGTACTGAAACGGTTATTTGAGGCTTTCTAGGTTTTCGGAAATAAATCGATTTGAATTATTTTAAGGTTTTGATGATTTAAACCCTATTTCATATATAATTAGTGAGTTTTGAAACCACGATTGGTGCATTTGGGTTTTTTCTCGATTAATCGGCGTTTGTATGCCGATGTCGAGGGTTATTTGATTCTTTTGCATGAGTGGGTCATAGGTTTTAACATATGCGCGTTCCATGTGTCGTCTTGGTTTTATCCGCGATTTCGGTTTACGATATTATATATGTTTACATATAGGTACCTCTCACGTGGACTTCGGACGATGAAGAAGAGGATGGCGGCATCGACTTCGGCAGATAAGGACCAGGTGAGTAGATGTATATCTACGAGGGAAGTCGGGTGGATAGCGTATAACACCCCCGCAACTTCGTAGGATATGACGTGGTCTTGATATAGTAATATATATATATATGTTATTGCGAGATACGAATACGGAGCAAGAAAGGTTTTAGGAGACCACGGATTGTGTAAGTAGGATGATAGTGTTTTTAGTCTAGTTCTTAGTCGCGAGACCCTAGAGTATAGGTTGACAACACAACATACACTTGACTTGGTGTATGTATGTATGTGTGTATGAGTGTGTATAGGTTTCAATATATATATATATAGACACACACACACACAACATATACATGGGATATGAGGATGTTATATGATACTTGGAGATGAGTCGATATGATCGGGCATGATGCCGTGAGAAATTTGATATGTGACCGAGTTATGGTATTATAGCGGATCGTTGTACGATAAGAAAATATATAGTATACGATAAATGTGTGGTGACATTGGAATGTTTTGAGACTTAGATCAGTAATCAGATCATGATATTGTATGACGATGATACCTTGTGAATGATGATATATATACGATAGTGGACATATAATCGAGATATGATTTGAGATATGTTATTATATTTATAATGGATCGCTTGGGCAATGTGAATTCATATATGATAATATGTGTTGAAGACATCGGATTGCACGAGGCTTTAGATCAGTAACCAGATCATGATATTGTTTGATGATGATACCATATGATTGATGATATATATATGATAGTTGACCTGTACCCCGATTTTGGGATGTCGTATGATGGATTTTACCGTACGAGGTATAGATATGATGATTGATCCGTACTCTTGCCTTGAGGAAGTCGTACTTTGTACGTGACGCAATTGAGGCTGGATCGCCGACTACTAGAGATCTCGACTCGGACTTTGGGTGGATTTTTCTTACCTTTCGACCAGTTCTTTAGTTTAGTCCCTTAGCTGGTTAGGTAGATGTTAGTTTAGGCTCGAGTCATACATATTTTCAAAACTAACGAATCGTGCGCATTTTAATAACAGCCTGAGGGATACTACGGATTTTTCAAAGGTCATATCTTTTTTCCAAAAACACCGTAGCCCCTATTTTTTTCTAAAAACTACGATTCGTGTTATTTCAAACACCAAAACAGTATGACTCGTATAGTAGAAATGTATATTCTTCGGTATTGCGGTTAATACTCCTTCTCTGTTATATTCATGTTATTCTCATTATACTGCATGTTTATACATATGTTCTTTAACTGTTATGATTCCATCTGTTAGGACACCAGCACCATTACCGATGATGCGCATGTTCCACGTACACATATTTGCCGGCTCACACACATCATCATCGGTAATTGCCATGTCACGTACACTTTAGAAAATATTGTCTCATTGATATAATCAGCTAAAAGCTAGCTACCACATAATATTGTGTGATTGCTCTCATGTGTTAACTTAGAGATTGCATTCGTACATAGATACTTCATGCATTCATATATTCATTCATATACTATTCTGGGGTTTTATGCCGATATTCACTGTTTACTTACTCTTGATTCTTAGATTTCGGATTTCCATGAGATTTCTGGATTTGGGGGAAAACCGCAAGAATTTATAATAACTTCTCTCTTTCTCTCTCTTTCATTTTAAAATGCAAGTTGCGGTTTTCTCGTGTTGTATGGGTCATCCACCATGAGTTTTCATGTTTTATGTTGGATTTCGAGACCCGATTCGAGGAGTGGAGGAACCGTCTCGGGTACATGGTAGGCCCGGTATGTACCCCGGGGCAAGAAGATCGCAGAGGATGGCGTTGAGCCTGGCAGGGGCACGGCTATCTACCGGTGATGTCTGACGCGGCGGATATCCGGAGGATACCGATCGTAGATCGTGAGATTTGATGATATGGGCCGATCCGGACTGACGGAGCCCGAGATATTGAGACATTGAGATATTGAGATATTGAGACATTGAGATATTGTGTCGATGCTTGACACGGACTTTCTATCGATTTCACTGATGTCAATTTTATTATACAAGATTCATTGATGATTTTCTTATATCAGATTATTCAGATTTAGTGGTGGATTTTCTTATTCATGATGCATTCATACATTAGATATGTGACTCATTACTGTTCAGTGACACTGACACGAGCACTGAGTATTGCACTTATGCATAGATTATTACCCTGTCACTACTAGATGTCTGGTGCTATGTTAAGTATATTATTATGACCTAGGAGATCGTCGTGCATGCGATTTCTACCCGCGGATGTCTTCTACTCACGAGTTGGCAACTCACCCCCGTTGTGCCAAATTTTCTTACAGGTTCAGATGTACAGGTTTCCTTGGCGGCTTGCTTGTACACCATTTCTTTCAGGGTGATTGCTTTGGTAGGTCGGTTTACTTACATCGTGACCGCCGTTGTACTTTTATTTATTTCATTTGTATCTAGTAAGCTCCATCAACCAGACTTGTATTACTTGATAGATTTAAAAGACCAGTTGTTTATTCTTTCAACCTTAGAGTCGCGCTTGTATTATTATGGTTTTCTGATGGTTTTGATGGTTTTCTTTGAGTTTTGATCATCGCCCTTTGGCGTTGTATATTATTTTGCTAGCGTAGTTGTGACTGCCAATTGGCGAGGAGCTAGCTCCCGCTTGGGGATGCCTTTTATTATTGCTTGTATATATATTCTTGTTTGTACCCGTTTGGGGCCAGATTTTACAAAGGAGACCCTGCCGAAATTTTTGAGAAAATTTGGTGTTGCTTTTAAACTTATTTTCCTACACTTCATCTTTTAAATGGTTTAGATTTCCGGGCTTCGGCTTGCTTAGATTACGTTACGCCTTTAGACGTTTCGTAATTTAAGTGTCGGTCACGTTCCGTACCTTCGAGTCGTGACATCTACTCGTCGTCAGCTCCAAGGATTGAAAACAGATCGGGCAACCTCGACGGCCTCCTCGAGTTAAAGACGATCCACCCAAGAGTCTATAGTCTGAGCTCCTATCTCGAATCTGAGATAACTACGGCTTCTAGTTTTCTAAACTAGAAGTCCTAGATGGTGTAAAGAGTGAAGATAAGTTACTTTGTCTCTTGGAACCCTAGGATTCTCAACTCATGAGAGGTTTAGGGTTATGAGGAAGTAGAAGGTCACTTGAAGAAAATGAGAGAGGAGAAGAAGAACTTGGATGAAGAATGACTTCTCATTTGTGATGAATAATGAACCATGTGAATTATTGATGAGATAATATCTCACAAAAATATCTATGGTTCACAAATATCTATTTTGTCAAGTGATGAGTCATAGCCATCCAAGAAAATATCTCCGCCTCATTTCTCCACCTAAATTAGGTTTTATTTCATAAAGAAAATCAAAACCCTAATTTGGCATTTCCTTCTAGAAGCTTTCCCGAGAAATTACGAGAACGCCCCTCATCTATATATACATACACGTATCCGCATTCCGAAAAATACGAACATAAAGAGACGAAAATAATCCATCAATATAATGCTAGGATCCAGCTTAAACCAAAGCCCACTAGTATTATCCGCCCGATCATCATACGTGTACAAGTACACGCAAGTGATCGAAGCCCTGTCGTAAAACCATACGACCTCTACACCTTTTACCCGGTGCAGGGAAACCCTCTGTGTGGAACTCTAAAGACTCGACACTACACTGGTAATAGGTTTAACCATAAGCCGCAAGTGGTACTAGCTGCATGTAATGGCTACCCAGGTATGTGTCGATAAGAAGGCCGATGAGCTAACTCATCCGAACTCCTACTGAGCCTATCTGTGACAATCTCCATACAGTCCGATCTATTCATCTAAGAGTATCGCATATCAGGCCTAAGAGGCGGTAATCGTCAGACCCTTAATAGCGCAATAAGTCGTATCGGAGTATAGTCCAAAACAACCTGAGAAACTACTGGAATATCTACCAGTAAATATCGCTTGCCTTAGCCAAGGACTTTGTGTAATGGCCTTCCCAACACAGCGTGATATCAACCCCCAACACCGGGAGAGACAAATCCTATCTAACCGCCACTGTCTCCAAGTGCTTCGGGCCTACACCCAACTACTACATATTTGCATGACTCCTTTAAGCCGTGGTAGGGTAGTAATCAAAGTACAGTAGGAACACACTTGAGGCTAAGTAGCAGTGTCAAGTCGATGGACTAAGCTGTATTCATGTCACCTGGGAACTGCTACCCGACGATAGGTATAATACCCACCAACAGTTCCCGACGAGTCATGTCCAGTGTACTCATAACCTAATGAGCACCTACATACTATCTTCAGTACGACGTACTAATGGTTGTAGGACAGACCATCTCCCCTGCTGGGATGAGAAGCGTATACACTGCTCTACTGTCACGACCCGAAATTGGTACGTGACGGCCCTTAAACTACGCAACGTCTACAGGCGTAACGCAATCTAAGTAAGCCGAAAACCCAGAAATCTAAACCATCAAAAGTAGTAAGAAATAAGAACAATTTTTAAAACCTTTGAAATCTCAACCCAAATTCTTAAAAAGTCCAACTTTTCTTCCTTTAAAATTTTGGTAGCACCTCTTTTGTAAAAACCAGCCCCAAAAATGGGTACAACATAAATATAAGTAAAGCATCCCCAAACGGGAGCAAAAACACGCCCAAAAGCGGAAAACAACCACCACAACAGATATACGACGCCATAGCGAAGAAATAAAAGACGATATAAATAAAACTGCATAAAAGACCTCCAAGTCACAAAATAATATACAATATCATCCTCACATCAAGTCTCTAAGTCATACAAGATAATAGTAGATGGAGAGTACAGGATACAACGAATATACAATAAGAAACATGAACGGATAACCACAATACCCACCTAAGCAAAACTGCACACTATGAGCTGAAGCGGTATCCGCAGCAAAAGATGATAAGATAGATGAATAGCCTGCCTCGACTACTCTGGGGAACAACCTGCAAACACTGTGGCACAACGGGGGCGAGTTGCCAACTCGTGAATAGTAAATAATATATGCAGGTAATCGCAAGTATGCACTTACAGCGTGAATCTAACATATGCAACTAATAACAATAAAAGGTCATATGAATGCAGTAGTCATGGAAGGTACACTAGCAGGTACAACTAATACATGAAGCAATAATAATATGACAATCTGTATGCAACAATCATGTAAGGTACTATATCAGGTACAGCTAATACATGAACAATAAATGCAATAAGTATCCAACAATCATGTAAGGTACTATATCAGGTACAACTAATACATAAAGCAATGATATGACAATGTATATATGCAACAGTCATGAAAGGTACTCTATCAGGTACTACTAATACAAGAAGCAATGCATATAAAATAAAGTATGTAAATGCAACAGTCATGGAAGGTACTCTATCAGGTACTATTAATACATGAAGCAGTGAATAAACAATAAATGTGGAGTAAGGAATGAAACATGTCATTTCCACGGAATCCTATTATCGTGGTAGGATCAAAATCCATCAAGACAATCCAAATCCCAATTTCCTCAAATCAGCCCCCAAATTGGCTCTCATATCATGTAAGTCTCACAAATCCTGAATGTACAATATCAAGTAAAGCTCATATATCCTGAATGTACAAAATCAGCAATCTCATATATATCCTGTATCCAATCTCAAATGAATCTCCTATATCCCAAATACAGTATCAAGTGAATCTCTTATATCCTAAGTAAATTTGCATGAATAATTATGATGAAGTATATGAATTTATATGTATACATATATATTAGCGTCCCATTCCACTAATATATATATATATATATATATATATATATATATATAACAGCGTCTCATTCCACTGTTATATATACTTAGGAGTAAAAATATCAATGTGTCAAGCATCGACACAGAAATACTGATCTATCAGGTGCTGTCACCACTACTGGCACCCTGATAGGTACGAATCATACGCTATACCGAAAGCTCGAGTGCCTAACTCTGACCCTCGCCTCTCAACGTATCCATACGCACATGACTCCCGTCGGTATCCCTACGATAACCGTCGAGTCATAGGTAATGTCACCGGATGGTATGGTTCCTCTACCAGGCTCAATCGGCAAGGTCCTTCAATCGTCTTGCCCCGGGATACCTCCGGGCCCTACCATGTACCCTCATACGGCCCCCAACTCCTCCTCGCCTGGGGTATATATATCAGAACCGATAAATCTCATGGTGGATGCTGAAATATCATATCAAGAGAACCGGGTTTTTCAAATAATGCATAATTTCATGAAACTACCACGGTCCTCAAATCCAGAAAACATCATGAAAAATCCATATCTCAATGCGAAAATCCATGAATATAATATATGCAACATAAAACTGAAATGTAAGTATATAAAGGAAAAGCCGCTAATTAACTGCAACAAGTTAATATAAAATATCATGCGGTTCGTATTTTCTCCAATTCTAAATAACATCAAGTAAAGGTAAACCTGTAGCTATAACCAGATATGTGTATAAACATAAAAGTATAGCAAGATATATGTATCTACCTATCAGTAATGATGTAATATAGCCTCCGGGTATAAGTGAAGTATGTATGCAAGGTATACATGTAGCTGTGTCATTATGTGTGTATGTACCTATCGCTAATGGTACAATACCCTATAGGTATACAGGTAACTAGCATGTAAGCATGTCAAGGCATATGTATAAGCATATAGGTATATAGGTATGTTATATGTCATATGCATAAAAAAATATGAATCAATGTCTCAATGTCCCTAACCAAACAATATCATATCTATATGTGTATTGTGCATATCATGGCAATTATTGACGGTGTGTGTGGCATACAATCAGTGCTCGTGCAACATAAGCCGTCAATAATATATGCAGTGTCCTAAGGGTACTAGTCCAAGCACAACAATAACTAAGCAATAAGGTGTATGCGCAACTCTATATATGAAATAGAATATGCGACAATATTAACATCTCTAGCCCAGACGCATAACGCCATGCGGGCGATTCCCCTGTAGATGTTAAATATACTAATCAACGCTCCTGGCTAAGTGAAGCCTACAACCTGTTTCCCCTTCGTCGCAGCGTCCGAAGTCCCCACCTACGAACCTATAACATAAAACAATATAACAGATATATATTAGCAATAGTCCCAAGACACATACAAACTACACTGACCAATGCGACAACACAAACGTACTCTCAAGTGTTCGTATTGTAGCTAACGTGCATAGCGACACTACGAATCCAACTCAAGAGCAACAGAACACAGAACACGAACCGTATCGGATAACGTATCGCGTGAAACGAAACACAAGAATCCCAGATTTTGATATACTAACAATCTGTAAAAATTGCAAGTACCATGAGATCACAAACAACCCCAGAGACCCCTACACCAAAACCCAAACCCTAACTCCTTAGTGTGGCAGCAATTTGCGGCCAGAAGCAATAAAATTGTTTCGTATTTTGAGGGTGGGTTATAGGTCACTGTGATGGGAACTTTTGCAACAATTACCTGGTTTGATAGCAGATCATCCCAGACCCAAAAATACACTAAAAATATGATATTTACCGAAACGATATGATACGCGATCAAAACTGAAACTAACAAGCTAAGCTACACAATAAACACCTATTTAACAGAAAGAGATTATTACCTAACCAAAAGAACTCAAAGATCCAAGTTTTGCAAGCTCCAAGGCATCCAAGAGGCAAATCAAAGAAAAAGATGTGATTTTTGTGAGTTTTGTGAAGTTTTTGTGATGGATTGTGAAGGAAATGAAGAAGTGTTCAGTTGAGATGAGAGAGGAATGAGAGTATGAGAAGGAAATGAGTGTGAGGGAAAAGAAAATGAAAAGATAAAGGGAAAGAGAGAGGTGAGAGTAAGAGGTGCGAGGGTAAGTGCACCATAAGCATTAATTCACCATTAATGCTTTCACACACACCATTGCCACCTCTTCTCTCCAAAAGAAATATCTCTCCCTTCTCACCCAAAATATAAAGGAAATGGTTAAGGATAAGATTAAAGCAAAGATTAGATAAATGGTTAAGTGTCATGGTTGCTAAGAACAAGATTAACACAAAACAAACCCTCACATTAACGTGCACACGTGCGTGCATGTCCATAACAAATAATAATAAATTATTAATTAATTGTTATAAAATGTGAGGAACACGAATTGGAAAAATTTTTACAGTAAACCCACATTAACGTCTAAACTAACATTAACCGAAATCTAAGGCGTTACATCTACTATGGAGTATCGATGCCCCGTCTCGATAATCCTACAACTAGGGACATATATAGGATGTGCTTATAGACTACCCAGCCCCACTAGTGTGACTGCCATCACAACACTGGTAATCAAGCAAAGATCCTAAGGGCTCTACCAATATGTATAAGCGATATGCTAAAAGAAACACATGCACATATTGAGGTAGAAACAAACCAGGTAGCATACTACCATTTCGAGCAAGACTGTTACTATATCCGTATATATCCCAAGCTTCCATTAAGTAATATATAATCCAGTATGATACAATAATGGCCACTGGAGCATATATCACTAACAATACAGTAATATAATAATATAATAATACTGTGTGGTAACGCGGATGATCGTATATACATAAGTATGATAAACATATAAAGTCGAGTGGTAACGAGGGTGATAGTGTAAGCACAAGTATAATAATGGTAATGTAATCGTGCCCATGTCATAATATGGTACCATGTCATCTGTATCATATATATGTGTATATGTGTATCATCCAAGTGTGTCCATCAATGACCTATCAAATCTGTAACAACCCTAAATTTCCTATACATGTTTTTACAAAAAAAAATCAAAAATCTATAAAGGGGTATTTATTACCTGAGCACAAGACTTAAGTAATTAATTAGAAATTTAATCACAAGAAGGAGCTTTTAGCTCATTGGTAATACCTTGCATTGCTGAACCAAGCCACCAAAGTTCAAATCCCATGCCCCACATTATTTTTAATATTTAATTGTTTTAAAATTTTATAGAAGCCCAACAGTCCACACAAGATAACTCCCAATTTTTCCACTACACCCAAAAATGTAAATGCACCAGATCCTACACCTCGAGACCCCCCATCTCCCTGACCACCGACTCGGCCGAGTCGGCCGGCGGACCGACTGACTCGGGCCGGCGCCTCCGGCCGGACTCGGCCAGACGGCCGAGTCCCCAACTGGAAAGTTAGGGCTCTTCCTCTCCCCTACCCCCCTGCATACTTTATTTTTCCAGATCGGTTCCAGAGACCTTTGAAATCCCCATTTACTCCATATTTTAATGAATTTTAATATATTTTTACATTTTTTTTAATTTAAAACCATACATCTACCCTAACCCTAGCTTAAACCCTATAAATACACCTCTACCCTCTACCCTCTCATCCCAAAACTCTAAGCCAACTCTCTAAAATTCTCAAAAAATCTTGTGTACTTTGAAAACGAGCACGAAGCGAAGCTACGGCGAAATTCCCGGCGAACTTCCGGCGATCGTTCTAGAAACTCTCGGTGACAAATCGACGCACCAGCGATTCCTCTTCTTTCATCTCTTTCTCCTAGTTGTCCAAAACCCGTAAGTTCCCATTTTCTATCTCTCTTTTCTATTCTAAAAATACGGATTTACAAACCCGACGGAATCATAACAAATCCGATTTTCGATTCGGTTTTCTTATAAAACTTCACTTATCGTTAATACAATTATGCTTAAACTCTCTCATGTTGACTATTAAATACTAATCAACCAAATTGATCAAGTTTCATTTCATAAAATGATGGCTATTTCAATTTATCGTATTTTTCACTTAAATACCACATTATTTCAATTATACATTTAACTTCATTAAACTTGCTATACCTTTAAGTAGACCACGAGGTAATGACCTACCTCCTCACACACTCATATGCAACATAACACGATACCCTCGAGAACTTAGAATACGGGAAAACAAACATTTTCATTTAAATACCTTTTACTTAATAAAACCATTTCTAAAAGATTTAGTATTGATATATCTTTACAAATAAATAACCTTTGAGCTAATAATAAAAATATCTAGACTCAGCCAATTAAGGACTGTCGCACTCATTAGGACAGAGGAAGGTTGTGGGCTTTCAGTCATTTATCTAAACCTGACTTTGTGGTGCCTAGGCTAGACAAGTGAGAAGGGTAACTTTAAAAGGCCCGTCTCACGGTGATTCGTAAGCGGATCCCTCGTTTCTTCACTTGTACTTACCTGGCCATAATTGGCGGTGAAGAGACGATTTGAGGGATATCTCACAATTTGTCGCTTTGGACCAGTTAGGAGCAGTCTAGTTGACTTAGGAGACCCTAGAACATAGAATACGGGAAAAACGATATCTTTACAAATAAATACCATAATTAATAAAACCGTTTTTCTTTAATGATTAGTATTTATACAAATCTTTGCAAAGCGTCGCTACAACCCATTTGGGGAACCCGTTCGGGATGGTGCGGATTATCGCACATCCTCGGGCTTAGTAGTGCGAGATGCAGACCTCCGCAAGGAGCATTCGGTCTCGAAAGATTTAAAATACGGCATCTTAAGAAAACGAGATTTCTAGAATATTATATATATACTAAAATTATTTTCATATAAATATATGTATATGTAACCTAAAAATATCTATTTTGAATTATTACAAATATTCCACTTTTTCTAAAAATTCACAAGAATCAATTTTACACTAAATTACCATGAATTCCATACAAAACCAATATTACAAATAAATACCACTTATTATGAAAATAGGATATTTTCAATAGAAATATCACAATATAAAATCTACATTCATTACAACTCTAGAGACGATTAATGAATACTTGCGGTGTACTTTGAAAAGCATATAAAAGTATTTTTACATAAAACCCCTCAAGTTCTATAATTTACCCTAAGGACCCTAGTAAATATAGGTTTAAGCGGGACCAATCTCTTGAGCCTCAGGGAGATGGAGAAGTGGGTGCTTGCCTATTTAAGGTAGACAACTTAATAATGGTGTTATCAATACGGTAATCGTCTTTGAAAAAGACACAAATCCTGCCGTCCATATGCAGCGGTTACCGATAACATCAAAACAATCAGGACTTCAATTTACTTTTCTAATTGACTGACTCAGTTTGAGTCTCAGTATAATCTGACTTGAATATGATTCAAGTACAATCTACAATATACAATCTTCAATATTACAATTTAACATGAATCCAATTATCAATTTATACAACTTAACTGAACCGAACCATGGATATACATTCCATTTACATGATTATACAGTTACATCCATGATTCTACAGTTACATACATGATTCTCCAGTTACATCCATTTACTGATATCATGGTTTCGGTCAGTCATCCAATTACACAATCTATACAGTTTACAATACAAGACAATACAATACAACAATACAATCAAGATAACACTACGGGATTTAAGGGGTGGACTAGTACGGAATATGTTAAAGGTGGCATGAGGTGGTCACTTAAGACGTAATTACATCCATGCCGTTGTTCCGTGGTATTATCGACGGAGCCTTGTACTTCGGGTTACCAAAGTCCCCGGTATAAGTGGGACTCCTCTCGTATACACTGGCATCTTCTGTACCAAGCTACAAACAATAGTGTTAACACTAAATACAACATTATAACAATATAGTACCACTTTAAAAGCTACACTCTCTCTTACTCTCTGTCTATTCTACTTCTCCCTTATCTTTAGGACTTACCGAGCGATTTGTTCGCTGACGACATTCTCTTTCTTTCCTCTTTGAATGTCGTCAGGTGATCTGGACACATATTCCAGCGCTGAAGACTTGGACCAGTTCAGTGAAGACCCCGAGCTCTAGTACATTATACATTTTCCATTTCAGCACTCTTCTTTTTTGTTATGTCATTGTTTAGGCATTGCTTTTTATTTCAGTTGTATTTACTTTCTATGCATTGTACAAAAGAATGTTAATAAATAAAGTTGTTGTTCAGTTTATATCTCTTGTCTCTTGTGCTTACTTTTATATTGCTTAGATACGCTTAGCGTATTTACTTCACAGTAAATGCGTAGCGGCCTCGTCGCGTCCTCTGCCCGTATACTGGGAAGCGGGGCGTGACAAAATCATCATAAAAACCTGAGTGCCCAGTATCGACACTCGAAATCATCATAAAACCGGTGTCCAGCATTGACACGTAAATCATCATATCTCAGGCACCGTCTCATCAGATCGGTCCTTATTTCCATCTGTCTCATATCACTCCGGTCGGTATCCTTCGGATATCTGCCGAGTCCAACACTATCACCAGTAGGTAGTGTTCCCCTGCCGGGCTCAACGCCTTTCTATACGACCTTCTTGCCCTGGGGTACCGTACCGGGTCCACCATGTACCCGCAGACAGTGCCTCCTCACTCCTCGAATCAGGTAGTATCATAGCTCAAAATCGACAAATCTCATGGTGGACATTGAAATATCATATCAAGAGAAACCACGTTTTTAAAATAATCATAAGACTTTAAAAATGTATCTGCGGTTCTCAAATCCAGAAATCTCATGAAAACAGAATCGCATATGCATGTAACCACGATGGAACAGTAAGTACAAGCACAGAATAGTAATGTCAGGTATAACCAGTGTTTTCATATAAACATGTCGTGTAACTAGGTAAGGAAGTGCAATATCTAAACTAGCATGTGCGGTTAAGAGTACTAAACAAATAGCTGTAATTCTACAATTTAGGGAACAATACGGCGATACAGCGGTTTCTAATGTGTATGTGGCATGGCAATTACCGATGATGAGTGTGTGAACCAGCGATTATGTGTACGTGCAATATGCGCATCATCGGTAATGGTGCATGTGTCCTAGTAGACGAAGACATATAGAGATAAGTATAAGGAACGTAGACATATAGAGATATGTATGTCGCCAATGAAAAGTAATAAGAGCGCAACAGAAATAAGAAAAGCGTAAATGCGAACAGTATAAAATACATGACTACATACGAACCATACAATTATAACTTAAAATAGTACAAATCATTGTTTTTGAAAATGGGGACTACGGTATTTTTAAGGAAAAGATATCATTTGAAAATCCGTAGTATCCCTTGAGATTGTCATTTAAAAATGCATAACGATTCGTTAGTTTTGAAAATAGGTATGGCTCTAAATATATCCTAATATCTACTTAAATGATCTTAATCAATATTCCTCGAGTCAATATATATATATATATATATATATATATATATATATGTTGGCGATTCCTCTGTTGGTTATATGTATGCCCTAGAGGCCATTGCTGTACATGGGATGTATATTGTAGTAGATGCTTGGACATATGTAGGGAGGACTTTCTTGCTCGATATGATAGTATGCTATATGGTTTCTCTTTGTCTTAACATGTTGACTTATATAGGTAATATTGTCTTACTCTCACATGTTGACAAAGCCCTTGGTTGTGTAATTGACTATCAGGACTATGATGTAGATCATGCTAGTGGGGCCAAGGGTAGTCAATAAGTACACCCTATAATAGTTCCTAGTCGAGGGAGTATCGAGACAGGGCATCGATATTCCAGAGTGGACTAGCGTATGCGCTTCTCGACCCATATGATGGGAAATGGATGATCCCATATCCATTGGTATTTGACATTAGAGAAGGTATACGGGTGCTCAGTGGAGACTGGGTACACTGAACGGACTCGCCGAGAACTCCTAAATGGTATTATACCTATCATCGGATAGCAGTTCTCTGGTGACACTGGTACAGGTTAGTCTGTAAACCCGAGATCGTCATATAGTCGTGTGATTCCCACTGTGCTTTGATTTCCACCATACCACGGTCAAGAGATCGTGCAAAAAGGTGGTTTTTTGCGTACAGTCCCGAGTCACATGGAGGCAATGAGTGATAGGAGGGGTTTCATCTCTCCCAGTATTGGGAGTTGATGTTGCGCTATACTCGATTGGCCATAACAGGAAATCCCTGGTCAGGGTTGCTGAGATTTACTGGTAAATGTTATAAGTAGTTTCTCAAACCGTTATGAAACTTACATCGGCATGACTTATCAGGCTATTGGGGTTTGACATTATACCACCCCCCAGGCTGTTGATATGCGACATATCAGACGAAGAGACCGGACTGTACGGTAGTGTTACTGATTGGATTCGTAGAAGAATGAGCAGGCTTGCTTGTTGATCTTCTGATCGTTCAATACCCGGGTGGCCGTTACGCTTGGCAGACCGCTTGCGGTTTATGGGTGTTTGACGAGTCTTTAGAGTCCAACACAGAGCTTTCCTGGTTCATGCGAAACGGAGTAGGAGCACATATGTGATATGTGCGGGACCGAGATTAATACGAGTATGTGATACCTTATTCTATTCTCTCGATATGTGATATCGGTCGGATATATGTGATATAGCCGGGTTATCGGATCAAGTGTTGATTCGATAAGTTGATTCATTTGATATTAGTCGGTTATATGTATTATAGCCTTATTATTAAATCAAGAGTTCATTTAATAATTTAATATATAATTATATATTTGATATATTAAATTACATTAACTAATATTATCTCACTTAAGATTTCTTTTCTCACTTTATGATACATTGATATATGTGTGATATATGTTAAATGTATTGTTTTCTTTTTGCACAAAATATATATGTGATATATATTGTTGTGTCATGCTAGGTTACACATGCAACATGTATGTATGAGACTCACACCATGCTAGGGTTAAGTTAAGGTTTTATTTGTTTTAAGTAATTCAAATATTTGGATAATGAGTCATGGTTGAAGCTTGGAGAAGCTTGTGGAAATCTTTGACTTAGTCCACTTGTTTGTCTAGCTTAAGATATTTTTCAACCCCACCCTTAACTCATAGCTATGGTTAAGTCTCTACAATGGTTAGTGGATGACATACACAAACTATGGTTGCATTTCTAACCTCATGGATTCATTCATCTCTTCGTCACTTCTTCTTCCTCACTTGAAAAAGCTTGCTAGTTTTTTCTAAGTGATGATAACTTGTGAGAAAAATATATCTAAAGTGAGCCCACTTCCTACTTCATCATCCTCTACTATTAGCCATTTAGTTTAGGGTGTTTGATTCGCTAATCCTCACAATTAGTGAAGAGATAACATAAGCTAGTGTCTCCTCGACGTAGATCATCTTCGGCCTCGAAGACTTCGAAACAATCTTGTTCGTTTCTTCATGGGAGCCTTTCTAGAGTCCGGAAGTTCGTGATCGCAGCGAAGGGACTACTACACGGAGCTATTGATGTGAAGGACCGGTCTACAAAGGTTGTATTCCTTGTTCACTTAGATGTAAAGAGTTTACATATCATGTTTAACCATAATTCTCTAGTTAAGATCTTGGTTAGGGTTTGTTTAGCACCCTAAAATTTTAAATTAGAATGATTAATGCTTGTCTAAACCTTACTAAGGTGCTAAGCTAACTCTACAGTGGTATCAGAGCCAAGCTAGAGCATTAGATGTTGTCTAGACGAAGTTAGAATTGCGATCGAACCCCGAAAACCCATTTTGGACCCCCTCTCTCGAGATTTTTCAAAAAGTTGAAATTTTTCATGTTAAAAATGTTAGTGTATATGCCCTAGAGGCCATTACTGTATCATACTAGTTTGTATATTACTTAATGGAAGCTTGGGATATTCACCTTGTATAAACAGTCTTGCTCAATATAGTAGTATGCTACTTGGTTTGTTTCTACTTCAATGTGTACTTGTGTTTATTTCAGTATATCACTTATACGCATTAGTGGAGCCCTTAGGATCTTTGCTTGATTACCAGCGTTGTGATGGCAGTCACACTAGTGGGGGCTGGGTAATCTATAGGCACATCCTTATACAGGTCCCTAGTCGTAGGACTATCGAGACTGGGCATCGATACTCCGGAGTAGACTAGCGTATGCGCTTCTCATCCCAGTGTGGGAGATGGTCTGTCCCACAGCCATCAGTACGTCGTACTGGAGATAGTATACGGGTGCTCGTTGGGTTACGAGTACACTGGACAGGACTCGTCGGGAACTGACAGGTTGGTATTATACCTATCGTCAGTTATCAGTTCCCAGGTGACATGAGTACAGCTTAGTCCGCTGACTTGACACTGACACTTCGCCTCGAGTGTGTTCCCACTGCACTTTGATCACTACCCTACCACGGCTCAAAGGAGTCGTGCAAACAGGTGGTGGTTGGGTGCAGTCCCGAAGCACTTGGAGGCAGTGACGGTTAGACAGGATTCGTCTCTCCCGGTATTGGGGGTTGACATCGCGCTGTGTCTAGGAGAGCCATTACACGAGTAGTCCCTGGCCAGGGCAAGCGAGATATACTGGTAGGTTTCCAGTGTTATCTCAGGGTGTTTTGGGCTTCACTCCGACACGACTTGTACCGCTATTGGGGGACTGACGTTTTACCGCCCCCTAGGCCCGCCATGCGATGTATCAGACGAACAGACCGGACTGTACGGAGAATGTCACATTCAGACTCAGTAGGAGTTCAGATGGGGTTTCACCTCGTCAGCCTTCTTGTCGGCATCTACCTGGGGACCGTTACGCACAGCTAGTGCCGCTTGCGGTCTGTGGTTAAACCCACTGCCAGCGTAGTGTCGAGTCTTTAGAGTCCCACACAGAGGGTATTCGCCTCTGGGCAAAACAGAGTAGAGGTCGCATGGTTTTGCGACAGGGTTCGTTCTCATCCGCGCACTTGTGCCCGTTTGGAGTCCGGACGGATTTTACCAGCGGGCTCTGGTTTGAGCCGGATACTGGTATAGTATTTGGGGTTGCTTTTATCTCTCAGTATTCATGTTCCTCGGAACAAGAATGCAGGTGTGTATGCACAGTTCTTTTTGAGGAGGAGGAAGATGATTTTTCATTAGGGTTTCGGAACGGGTGCGTATGCACAGTTGACAGTTGTATTTTTCCAAACCCTAATGGATTTGTATTATATCATTTAATAATATATAATAAAATGAAATTGTGTCATGGTTAGTTTTTGTTGACTTGTTGACCATGGTTGACTTGTTGACCATGGTTGAACATTTGACTACCATCATTACAAATGCAAGATGCTTTTTCATTTTTGCTTTTTCATTTAATGTTTGTAATGATATTAGTCATTCCTAAACTTTCCATCAAACCTTTTTCATTTTGATTATTATTATTATTTGATTATCCTTTTTCTTTTGTTATGGTTGCAAAAGGAAAAGAGAAGCTCATTCTATCATTCTCACTCTCTCTCTTCACTTCATCTTCTTCTTCCTCTAGTCAAGAGAAACCTTCTCATGAGTTGAGAATCCTTCTCTTGAAAAACAAAAGTAACCCTTAGACACTCTCTACTCACTCTAGGATCAAGGGTCTAGCAAGCCGGCGGTTCTAGTTCACTCCAAGTACGAGAAAGAGCCCAAAGGTCGAGCCTTCGAGGTGGATCCATCTTCGACGGGAGAAGGCGACGTAAAGAGAACCATCAACCTCTACAAGCCTTGAAGAAGAAGGAGTTCAAGTTTAGGTATAACCATCTTCCATAGTAGCTAACTCTCTTTAGCTAGATTGCTAGTTTTAGTTTAGACAACGATCCCGACCAAGTTTAGTCCATGTTGCCTCTTGCGATAAAAATTCGTTTTTTATACCGTTTCCGCCTCCCCGTAAGCACCGGGGGTCGCAATATGGACTTACAGTGGTATCAGAGCCTAACTAAACTTAAACTAGCTTGGTAGTGAAGTGTAACGAAGTTCGGAACCGTAAAAAACCCAAAAACCGTATTTTTAAAAACCTGAGTTTCTGTTGAAATATTTTGGGCTCAAAATGAAAAAATTTATATTTGTAAATTCATCTCAGGGTTTTCTAAAAACACCCATGAAAAACGACACAGAGATTCATCCAAACCGCCGCGCTTCCGCCGCACGAGGTAGGCTCATGCCGCGGAAGCGCCGCGGTTTGATGTCCTCTCTGCATCGTTTTTCGTGCAGTGTCTTTCTGTGTTGATTTTGGGATTTTTAGGATATATATTATATGCCCAGATTTTCCAGAACTAAAATTTACTTTTGGGGGCCTATAATTCCGTATTTTTCCGAACTTCACTGCATTTTGACTATGATGGTTATATTTGTGATGCTTGCATGTATTGAACGTCGGCTAATCGCTATAAGACGATTAGTCGGGGTTATACATGATCTGTAATGTACTGGAATGTGTATATGAATGTGTTGGACTGTCGCGGGTGAATAGCCGGGGTGGATGTGAGATGAGCTTTTGTTTTTCTTTCATTCATTGTAAATGTAAATTGATGTAATAATATTATTTGTTTGGCCGCACAACCGGGTCGGGGTTGTAGCCGTCATTGTATAATTCTTTTTACTGTTTTTGCTCCTAGGATAGACCCATGGTGGGGTGCACAAACTACCGGGAACTTGGCGGGTAGTTTGCCGCACCCGTAGGGGTCTTGGGTGGGGTATTTGCTATTCACCGCGACCGTGTTATCCGCTTTTCGTTTCAGGCTCGAAAGAAATGCGGATTGCTAGTATATCCAATGTATTCATCTGTGATCTGTAATGTCTATCATTGCTTTCTATTTAGGCGTTGCTTATGTTTTACAGCCGCGCTAGCCCAGCCCCCGCTCTGTCGTTAGTTAAGTAACCTAACGAGTGATGACGGGACCCCGTGGCGAATGCGAATGGCATAAGCGTACGTCATATTTTGGTTGTTTTCTGCAATGGTAGGAATTAAATGATGGGACGCATTAAAAGAACTAATGCAAGAATATCACGCATTAAAAGAACTAATGCAAGATAATAAACCAAGTTTAAGTCGATGGAACACTTTCGAAAAACCACTCGGTTCTTTTCAAAACTAACTTTTAAATGCGGAGCTTGAGCCACTCCTTCTAAAAGCTATCTCGTTCCATCGATTATATCAAGTTCACTACGTTCACGGTTTCGCCAAAACCATTCGTAGCCCTCCGTCGTTTCACATAAATAGTCAATAGTATTCAAGCTGTGTTTGTTGGCCAAAGTCAAGGCATAGTGATTGGTAGCTATTGGATATTCATGTGCAGCATAGATAGATGCGTTGATTTGGAACAGTCGTACTGCCTTGTTGGCCAAAGTCAAGGGTATGTACGGGTGGATTCAAATTAACCTGGATAACGACGGGAAGAACTTGACATGTGACTTATGATTTGTTGGCCAAAGTCAAGGTCATAAGAGCATGGGGCAAAAATCCACATCGGGAGTTTCATAAGTACTGAAACTTGCTAGATTTGCATACCATTTGGAGTGTGATGATTATGGTAGGATTTCTTCATTTTCGTCACGCGATGATATTTGGATCCCGATCCTACTGTGAGTATATGCTACTCCTCGGGAAATTTCTCACTAAACGATCAATGCTATAAACCTAGTAGGTGCCTAGAAAGGTGTTAGCGGGGCTACGCCCCCAGGGAAAAGAGGTTCTTAAATTAAGGAACTTCGCGAAAGCGTTGGAAAACCTCCCTCGAAGTACCGACACTGGCCTGGCTGAACGGTTAAGCAAGTATTGTACGGTGGGATTGATCCCGGCTAATTCTTCCTTTGTGGTTTGAGGAGGGATTCGAGAGACAGTGGGAGCCATCCTGTTTAGACAAATTAAAAACCATTCTAAACTTGCAAGAGCATCGTGCTAAGTGTTTCTTCTCTCCCCCTGCAGCGACCAAATCGAAATGACTGGACTTAAGTTACTTCTAGATAAAAACATACTGACAGGGCCAAACTACAAAGATTGGCTCAGGAATGTCAAATTGGCAATCTCTTACGACAAGCTGGGGTATCTTCTTACCACCAAAGCTCCCCCCGTCCCAGGTCCCACCTCCAGCGTCGCGGATAAGGAAATCCGTAAGACTTGGGAGATTGACAGCGCGAAAGCCAGATGCCTCGTACTTGCCTCGATGGACAATGACCATCAGAGGAGGCACGAGAATATGGATTTGGAATCCATATTTCTTCATACAAAAGAACTGTATGGAGAGCAGTCTCGTATCGCAAGATACGAAGTGTCGAAGAAGTTATTTTCGACTAAGTTGGCCGTCGGATCATCGGTAGCGGACCACGTGCTTAAGATGATTGGCTACACTGAGGAGCTCGCGGAACTTGGGACCACGTTGGATAGTGAACTCTACACAGATATAATTCTCCAGTCCCTTCCATCCACTTACGCCCAGTTCATACTGAATTTCAACTTGCAAGAAAAGGAAGTTGAACTTTCAGAACTCCTCAACCTGCTGAGGAGCGCAGAGGGCACCCTACAGAAGGGTAGGGATACATCCACTTTGTTTGTAGGAGGATCTTCTTCTTCTAGGTCCAAGGCGAAAGCCAAGGGAAAGAAGAGGAAAGCCCCCGCCAAACCAAGGGGCGGTGTTAGTAAAGTGGGTGCGAAGGGAAAGGAAAAGGCAACAAAGATAGCGGGGAAGCTTGTTGGTAAAGAGGAATGCTTCTATTGTCACAAGAGTGGACACTGGAAGAAAGATTGCAGGGCTTGGAAAGCCAGGACACAGGAACTGAAGCAGGTTGCAGCTTCAGCTTCAGGTGTGTATGTTATTGAAAACTGTCTTTCTATAAACTCTACTTCCTGGGTATTGGATACCGGATCAGGATCTCATATCTGTAATTCTTTGCAGGCATTGAGAAACCGTAGGTTTTTGAAGGAAGGTGACATGACCCTCAGAGTTGCGAACGGAGCTAGCATGGATGCTAAAGCCGTGGGGGACTATCACCTAGGAATGTCAGATGGACATGTTTTGGTTTTGCGTAATTGCTTTTTTGTACCCAACGCAACTTGTAATATCATTTCTGTATCTTTGGTTTCTAAAGAAGGTTATGAATTTGCGTTTGTAAGTAATGTTGTTAACATTCACCTTAATCAAGTTCTGATTGGGTCAGGTACATTGAGCAATGGTATATACGTATTAAACCAACCACAGATTTTCAATGTCCAGAATACACACAAAAGAAAGTCACCAAATATTAATCAGACTTTCTTATGGCATTGTAGACTGGGTCACATCAATGAGAGAAGGTTGACTAAGTTACATACAGAAGGATATTTGGATCCGTTCGAATATCAATCATATGCCACTTGTCAATCCTGTCTCAAAGGAAAGATGACAAAGACTCCGTTCACTGGACACGGAGTAAGAGCGAGCGAGCTCTTGGGACTCGTACACAGCGACGTGTGCGGTCCAATGTCTACACATGCAAGAAGCGGTTATTCTTACTTCATTACTTTTACGGATGATTTTTCAAGATACGGTTATGTCTTCTTAATGAAACATAAGTCAGAATCTTTTGAAAAGTTCCAGGAATTTAAGAATGAAGTAGAAAAACAGACCGGCAAAAGTATCAAGATTCTAAGATCGGATCGAGGTGGAGAATACTTAAGTGCCGAGTTCCTGAATTACTTAAAAGAGAATGGGATTCTCTCTCAGCTTACTCCTCCATACACTCCGCAACATAACGGTGTATCGGAGAGACGGAACCGAACCCTATTGGATATGGTACGGTCCATGATGAGTAACGCTGAGTTACCGCGATCATTCTGGGGGTATGCACTAGAATCAGCTGCGTACCTTTTGAACCGAGTTCCTACTAAGACTGTGCCTACTACACCATATGAGATGTGGTGTGGGAAGAGACCCCATCTCAGTCACATCAAGACTTGGGGATGTCCAGCTTTTGTTAAAAAGCAGCATGCGGACAAGCTCGAGGCACGCTCAGTACAGTGTAAGTTCGTGGGATATCCAAAGAACTCCAAGGGATATTTCTTCTACTGTGAAGAGGAACAAAAAGTCCTTGTTTCTCGTCATGCCTACTTCTTGGAAACTGAGTTTTTGGAAAACCAGATAAGTGGGAGCACAGTAGAACTGGAAGAAATTCCAGAACCACGGACTATTACTGAAAGCTTAGTGGAACCAGAAGGTTCAAATGAACAGGACATTCCTACGCCGCTCCGCAGGAGTAGTAGGCAGTCTCATCCGCCCGAGAGATACTACGGTTTTCTCATAGACGGGGATCGAGAGGATTGCATCATAGATTATGATGAGCCTACTAGCTTCCAGCAGGCCGTTCAGAGCGTTGACTCGGTAAAATGGCTGGATGCAATGCGGACCGAAATGGAGTCCATGTACACCAACAAAGTATGGACGTTGGACATTGCTCCAGACGGGGTAAAACCCGTAGGATGCAAGTGGATCTTCAAAAGGAAGATTGGTGTAGATGGACAGGTTGAGACCTATAAAGCTAGACTTGTAGCAAAGGGTTTCCGTCAAAGACCTGGCTTGGACTACGACGAAACCTTTTCTCCAGTGGCTATGCTGAAATCCATTCGGATCCTTCTTGCCATTGCTGCCTTCCACGATTATGAGATTTGGCAGATGGACGTAAAAACCGCTTTTCTAAATGGAAATTTAGAGGAGTGTGTCTATATGGATCAGCCAGAAGGTTTCATTCAGAGTGGGAGCAGCGGAAAGGTGTGCAAGTTGCTTAAGTCCATCTATGGACTAAAGCAGGCATCGCGGAGTTGGAACATCTGTTTTGATGAGACGGTCAAGGAATTTGACTTTATCAAAAATCCAGATGAACCGTGCATCTATAGTAGATTTGTAGCGAGAACTGTAGCATTCCTTGTTTTATACGTGGATGACATTCTCTTAATAGGAAATGACATTCCTATGCTACAATCTGTCAAGAGTTTCTTGTCACACAGGTTCTCCATGAAAGACCTGGGTGATGCCTCTTACATCCTGGGGATCCGGATCCATCGTGATAGATCCAAGAGGATATTAGGACTTTCACAGTCCAGGTACATCGACACCGTACTGAAAAGATTCAGTATGGAAGATTCCAAGCGCGGTAACTTACCGGCTTGTCACGGGATCACCCTCTCTAAAGAGATGTCTCCCAAGACTGATTTGGAGAGGGATCGCATGTCTATTATACCCTACGCTTCTGCGGTAGGCTCTATAATGTATGCGATGTTGTGTACCAGACCGGATGTAGCTTATGCACTGAGTGTAGTAAGCCGGTATCAGTCAAACCCTGGGGAGAAACATTGGATAGCGGTAAAGAACATTCTCAAGTACCTGAGGAGGACTAAGGAGATGTTCTTGGTGTATGGCGGAAAAGACCTCCAGATTGAGGCCTTTGCTGACTCCAGCTTCCAGAGTGACAAGGATGATTCCAAGTCCATGTCGGGTTTTGTCTTTACCCTCAATGGAGGGGCGGTGTGTTGGAAGAGTTCCAAACAGGAAACCGTTGCAGACTCGACTATGGAAGCGGAATACATCGCTGCATCTGATGCCGCAAAAGAAGCTGTCTGGATAAGGAAGTTCTTAAAAGAACTTCAGGTGGTTCCGTCCATTGTTGACCCAGTACCTTTGTATTGCGACAACAACGGGGCTATAGCTTTAGCAAAGGAACCCAGGTCCCATCAGAGATCCAGGCACATCTTGAGGCGGTATCACCTGATCAGGGAGATCGTGGATCGCAAGGAGATCGAGGTTCGGAGGGTTGCTTCAGAAGAGAACACTGCAGATCCATTCACCAAGGCCCTACCCCAGACTCAGTTCGAGCGGCTGATCGAGATGATAGGTCTTCGATACGCCAGTACATGGCCTTAGTGCAAGTGGGAGATTGTTAGTGTATATGCCCTAGAGGCCATTACTGTATCATACTAGTTTGTATATTACTTAATGGAAGCTTGGGATATTCACCTTGTATAAACAGTCTTGCTCAATATAGTAGTATGCTACTTGGTTTGTTTCTACTTCAATGTGTACTTGTGTTTATTTCAGTATATCACTTATACGCATTAGTGGAGCCCTTAGGATCTTTGCTTGATTACCAGCGTTGTGATGGCAGTCACACTAGTGGGGGCTGGGTAATCTATAGGCACATCCTTATACAGGTCCCTAGTCGTAGGACTATCGAGACTGGGCATCGATACTCCGGAGTAGACTAGCGTATGCGCTTCTCATCCCAGTGTGGGAGATGGTCTGTCCCACAGCCATCAGTACGTCGTACTGGAGATAGTATACGGGTGCTCGTTGGGTTACGAGTACACTGGACAGGACTCGTCGGGAACTGACAGGTTGGTATTATACCTATCGTCAGTTATCAGTTCCCAGGTGACATGAGTACAGCTTAGTCCGCTGACTTGACACTGACACTTCGCCTCGAGTGTGTTCCCACTGCACTTTGATCACTACCCTACCACGGCTCAAAGGAGTCGTGCAAACAGGTGGTGGTTGGGTGCAGTCCCGAAGCACTTGGAGGCAGTGACGGTTAGACAGGATTCGTCTCTCCCGGTATTGGGGGTTGACATCGCGCTGTGTCTAGGAGAGCCATTACACGAGTAGTCCCTGGCCAGGGCAAGCGAGATATACTGGTAGGTTTCCAGTGTTATCTCAGGGTGTTTTGGGCTTCACTCCGACACGACTTGTACCGCTATTGGGGGACTGACGTTTTACCGCCCCCTAGGCCCGCCATGCGATGTATCAGACGAACAGACCGGACTGTACGGAGAATGTCACATTCAGACTCAGTAGGAGTTCAGATGGGGTTTCACCTCGTCAGCCTTCTTGTCGGCATCTACCTGGGGACCGTTACGCACAGCTAGTGCCGCTTGCGGTCTGTGGTTAAACCCACTGCCAGCGTAGTGTCGAGTCTTTAGAGTCCCACACAGAGGGTATTCGCCTCTGGGCAAAACAGAGTAGAGGTCGCATGGTTTTGCGACAGGGTTCGTTCTCATCCGCGCACTTGTGCCCGTTTGGAGTCCGGACGGATTTTACCAGCGGGCTCTGGTTTGAGCCGGATACTGGTATAGTATTTGGGGTTGCTTTTATCTCTCAGTATTCATGTTCCTCGGAACAAGAATGCAGGTGTGTATGCACAGTTCTTTTTGAGGAGGAGGAAGATGATTTTTCATTAGGGTTTCGGAACGGGTGCGTATGCACAGTTGACAGTTGTATTTTTCCAAACCCTAATGGATTTGTATTATATCATTTAATAATATATAATAAAATGAAATTGTGTCATGGTTAGTTTTTGTTGACTTGTTGACCATGGTTGACTTGTTGACCATGGTTGAACATTTGACTACCATCATTACAAATGCAAGATGCTTTTTCATTCTTGCTTTTTCATTTAATGTTTGTAATGATATTAGTCATTCCTAAACTTTCCATCAAACCTTTTTCATTTTGATTATTATTATTATTTGATTATCCTTTTTCTTTTGTTATGGTTGCAAAAGGAAAAGAGAAGCTCATTCTATCATTCTCACTCTCTCTCTTCACTTCATCTTCTTCTTCCTCTAGTCAAGAGAAACCTTCTCATGAGTTGAGAATCCTTCTCTTGAAAAACAAAAGTAACCCTTAGACACTCTCTACTCACTCTAGGATCAAGGGTCTAGCAAGCCGGCGGTTCTAGTTCACTCCAAGTACGAGAAAGAGCCCAAAGGTCGAGCCTTCGAGGTGGATCCATCTTCGACGGGAGAAGGCGACGTAAAGAGAACCATCAACCTCTACAAGCCTTGAAGAAGAAGGAGTTCAAGTTTAGGTATAACCATCTTCCATAGTAGCTAACTCTCTTTAGCTAGATTGCTAGTTTTAGTTTAGACAACGATCCCGACCAAGTTTAGTCCATGTTGCCTCTTGCGATAAAAATTCGTTTTTTATACCGTTTCCGCCTCCCCGTAAGCACCGGGGGTCGCAATATGGACTTACAAAAAATATTCAGAAAATCATGCAGGTAATTCTATGGACACACCTGAAGAACGAAACCCTAACTCATCTAAGTGACCGCGGATCCGCGGCCAAAACATGGTTTTGGCGGCGGATCCGCGGCGCCACTTGAGAGGCTTGGGTCGAGCCTTCAGCTGTAGGTCCGTAGGAACTGTGGTATGTCTCAGGTTAACTTTAACAGTGCTCAAGTGTTGAGCTTTCTGGGAAATTTGGGAATTCGTTGATTCGATCGAATTGTTTAAACTTCGCCTAGCTATCTGTGATTGTGATACAATATGTGGAATTCATATAGTTAGGCATGAAATCCGGAGTATGTGATATTTCGGGTTTATGATGTCTAAGGTGATTGTGGATTCCAAATATTATAGTTTGACATTTTCTTTTCTACTACTGTAAGTGTAATATGTAGTGTATCGCCGGTTTCGGTGCTATATGTCAACGAAAATTGGGATACGCATATTTACTTATATTAATGACATGTGATATTATGTGTTGCTGTGATATGTTATATTGGATCGTCGTGTTTTGAATAGCCGGGGGTTTTATGTGAGATGAGAGTTTTTTTATTTTCATTCATGTAAAATTCATTGTATGTAATATTCTTTTATTAGGGCACTTCCAGATTGAGGATGATGTCACCATTGTTGTATATTATTTACTTTTCCGCATTAGGATAAACCCAAGGCGGGGAGCACAAGTCACCGGGTTCTAGGGTTCGGTGGGAGACCATCTCGAGGAGTCGAGATCGGGTCTCCTAACTCTAGAATTGGCAGGGTTGCTTGCCGCTCTCGTAGGGGTCTAGGGATGTGGGTTTGGCTATTCATCACGACCGTGGAATCCGCGTTTTTACTGGCTTAAACAAAACACGGAATTCCTAGTATATCCAATATTTGATATGTTATCTTCTGCTGCTGATATTCTGTGATGTGATCATTTTATATGCGTGAGACGAATGCTTATACTACATATATATGATATATTAATATTATTGCTTTCGTTTCTTATGTGATTCTTGTGAAGCATAAATAATGGGACTTCATTAATGAGATTAATGAAATAAAAAGAAACCTAAAGATGTTGTAGAAACTTGTTTAAAAATGGTAGCTCTAGTTCTTGCTTTGCATAGAGGTATTCCTTGTAGAATATCCAGAACCTTATTCGATAAGGAAAGAGCTGAGATCTCTTCACCGAGAGTGACCTATTTAGCGAAACTAGCAGATGCTACAACCCACTCGGTTTGTCTTTTGATTGCTTCTATAGTTTTTTGCTTTGTATAGTGGTATTTGTGAAATATCTTGCACCTTATTCGATAAGGAAAGAGCCGAGATCCCTTCACCGGGAATGACCTGGTTTCCCCCAATCAGAGCAAAGCTCAGTTTCAAAATACAAAATTTAAATTGAAGCAACGCTTCAAATTCTGTGCGCTGCGTGCTGCGTGTCAAACGCAGACGCGCTAGCGCCAGTAGCGCTGCGCCCTAGGCGGCGCACCCCCAATCAGAGCAAAGCTCTGTTTTAAAATTCAAAATTTAAAAAAGTTGAAGCAACGCTTCAGATCCAGCGCTCTGCGCTGCGCGCCACGTGTCAAAAACGGGAGCGCTAGCGCAGTTGCGCTGCGCGCCACGTGTCAAACACGGGAGTGCTAGCGCTGTTGCACTGCGCTCTGCGCTGCGCAACACGTGTCAAATGTAGGTGCGCTAGTGCAAGGTGCGCCAGCGCTGGAATTAAAAATTCCCCACCGTTAGATCAAAAGATCTACTAATAATAAATTATTAATTAATCATAACTAAAATTCTGTTATGGAAAGATTTTTCAATCTTATTGAAACAAGAAGATTATCTTCTGTAAAACAGAAGCCTTAGGATCAAAGATCCAACGGTGGGAAATATTCCTAAATCAATCAGAGAAAGATCTCTTAAAACTGATTCAACAAATTATTTGGCCCTATATAAAGGCCCCTAGACTTCAAGTCTCATATATACAAATAGATACAAAAAAGGGAGAGAAAAACCTTCTGCAAACTTTGAGAAAAATAAGAGCAAGCTCTTAGAAAAAAAGAAGAGTTTTCTTCATTTTCAAGGTAAAGAACTATGTTCTTGAATAACAGAGATGAAGCCATCTCATAAAAAGAAGAACCATCTTCTAAAAAAGATCAAAGATCTACAAAAGACCAAGGTCTTTCATAAAAAAGATCAAAAGATCTCATCATAAAAATAAAAGAAGTATTTACTTCATTCACAGATCCTTGATCTACAAAGGCAGAGCCCTTTTTATAAATAAGAACTTTTGTTCTTGGAATCTTGAGGCAAAGCCTCCATTAAAAGAGCATAAAATTGTTCTCTGATCATAAATTTGATCAAGTGCGCTCTGCGCTATTGAAAAGTGCCTTGTACTCATGAACTGCGCTCTTGCGCTCCTTGGACCGGCGCTCAGCGCCAAAACCTGCCACGTGTCAACCAAACACACAATCTGCGCTTTGCGCTTCTGAAACAGCGTACTGCGCTCATGAGCTGGCGCTCAGCGCCAAGCGCGCCACGTATCACTCGCTGGCTCGCCAATAGACTAGCGCAACGCGCTCATAAATTAAAAAGCGCAATGCGCTAAATGAACTAGCACTTAGCGCTAAGCACGACACGTGTCCTCTTCGTGTGCGCTACCTGACAGAAGCGCAATGTGCTCTTTAACTGGCGCAAAGCGCCTGATGCGCCACGTGGCGCATTATCAGAACACACTTTGTTCTGATGAATGCTATGCATTCAATACAAGACAAAAATTGTCAGGACCTAATGCTCAGCATTACTAAAAGGGCCAAGCCCAAGTAAAGGCTCAATAGCCAGAACAATAAAATGTTAAGCATTTATTGGACTTAGCCTAAGATTGGCTGTAAGTCCTCAACTCATATCAACTGAGCCCATATGCTCATAAACCTTTTAACAGACTTTAGTCCCAAATTGGACTATAGATCTCCCAACCAAAATTGGTTCAAGGGTACATCTCTGAACTCCTCTGATATTTGTCGTTGTAATCCTTCAACGTCTTCAGAGAGGTGATGGGTCCCGACAACCAAACACTCTACGGACTGTGGGGTCCTTAAACTCACGGACTATGACGTCCTTAACCTTGACTGTGAGGTCTTTAAACTCACGGACTATGATGTCCTTAACCTTGACTGTGAGGTCTTTAAACTCACGGACTATGACGTCCTTAACCTTAACTGTGAGGTCTTTAAACTCACGGACTATGACGTCCTTAACCTTGACTGTGAGGTCCTTAACCTTGACTGTGAGGTCTTTAAACTCACGGACTATGACGTCCTTAACCTTGACTGTGATGTCCTTAACCTTGACTGTGAGGTCTTTAAACTCATGGACTATGACGTCCTTAACCTTGACTATGAGGTCTTTAAACTCACGGACTATGACGTCCTTAACCTTGACTGTGAGGTCTTTAAACTCATGGACCACTATGTCCTTAAACTGGTAATGGATCACTATGTCCTTAAACTGGTAATGGACCACCATGTCCTTAAACTGGTAATCGACCGCAATGTCCCTAAACTAAACAATTGAGTGTAAATACTCTCTTGTTGGATCTAAACGATCCCGTTAAGTTGATCTTAGTCTGAAATGAGACTAACGTATCCTTAACAAACGTTTAAGTTGATCTTAGTCTCAAATGAGGCTAACGTATCCTTAAACCCAAACCAAAATCCAAATCTAAGGAGATACGGATTTAGACTAATCCACGCCCTACGGGCGACAACATAAATTAGTCTCCGTAACAATCCATGGGCAACCAAAAACAAAACAAACACCCGCGACACGCAGTGACCATCTGGAGAAGGAGAAAGTTGTTACCGCGATGCGGTAGCATAATTAACTGCAGGGGCTTGCGCCTGCAGGGAAGAGCGTCCCCACAATCAAAATCCCTCAAAAGAGGGGGAATCTGACGAAGTCTGCTACATCGGCCGCATCCGTCTAAACCTTCGATACGTGGTGTCATAAATCAACTTGGCATCTTCGGAGAGGTGGACGGATAGCACCAAATAGCATCTGCCCCCAAATTCATGCAAGACGTTAGTCTTTCCCGGCTTCCGGCGGTAAACAGATTCTGGCATGCCCAGTGGGACCTTTTCCTCTTTCCACTCCACACTTCGTGTATCGTGTTCTCGAACGAATCGCGGTTTTCTATGGTTGCTTGTGGATTCGAGGTAGTAAGATTTGGTGTCTTGCTCCATGCAGAAAACAGAAGATCAATGGCTTCAAATTGCACTAACTGCAACTGCAATTCTCGCTCCGTCCCATCCGGAGGAGTGACTTACGGGCCCCAAGCGGCCTCCATCTTTGTTATGCCGGTGGAACAGGTGATTCAGGCCACCACTGGATTGTTCTTCGGGACCATGATCCCGCCAACAAGCTTCAACGCCCATGTACCATTGCAAGAATCTCCAAAGAAGTCGGTCTTTGATCGGCTTACAACTACCGCAGCCCCTCTCAACGGGTCGCCCAAGTCCAATGCCTCAGTTTTCAGCAAACTGGGCCAAAGCTCAAGCGGGCCCATGAAGAAGCCCGCGATACCTGAAGCGGACATCCCAAAGCGGATAGCCATTCCTGCTCTTGAGGTCACTAAAGAAGCTTCTCCCGTCAAAGGATCGGCCTTTACGATGTTGGCCACCCCGGCTCCCGTTCCTGCTCAAAGGTCTGTCTTTGACAAATTGGATACTACTGCTCGACGGACGTCGGTCTTCAAGAGGCTGGTACCAGCAGCGCCTCACCAGAACAGGGGACATGACGAGGTCACCCCTAAAGCTGAAACAACATCATCTGTGCGACATGCTCGCCGTCGTCACTGGCACCGAGTACGGAAGGCTGGGGGTAGCTCTCCGTCTGGATTTACTCCACCAGCTCCAACGGCGGAGATCGATGCTGTTGTTCCAACCGGGAACAGCTTTGAATTGATGAACAAGGTGCACAGGAACTCTCCTACCGCCGTACTGAAAAGATCTCCTCCACCCATGGAGAATGTTACAGAAACGAAGTCGGAGCCGTCCCCTCAGCGGCTGTCCTCCAAAATTTACAAGGTCTGGCGACAGGTTCAAGACTCAGTAATTGATCAAGATTACTCTCGCCAACCCAAAAATCTCAAAACTCGGCAAGAAAAGAGTCATCTTGAGGTACCGCAGAAAAGGCCATCCGTTTGGGTGCCCGCTGCAACGGCTCCCTTAACTTTGACCGCCTACAAGAGGAGAAGGCCGGAGAAAATTCCCGTGTCTGCGACAAATGTCAAGGGCACTAAGCCTAAACGCCCTAAGTCTGGGGGCATGGTGGTGCATACCGTCTATATGGCATCCGGAAAAGAGGATAGCCGTATCTCCACAGGTCATCGACCGCTTACGCGATCAGTGACTAAGGCTCAGGAGCAACAACAACAAAAGCTCCAAGCAATGCTAACAGCTATGGCCGCACTCACGGGACGAAAAGCAAGCCAGGAGACATTCTCGGAGTAGCGCCGTGAGCAGGAAACTGATGCTGAATTCCTTCGGAGAATGCTTGAGAAGAAGGACAAAGAGGCCGCGGAACAAGAAGCCAATATAACACAAATGGCCCTTCTATTCCAAGATATGGTGGGCATGATGATCCAGCCGGACCCTCCAGCTGAAGATCCTCCAATTATCCTCGAAGACGACCGAGCGGAGACGTCAAATCCCCCTCCGGCTTGTTCAGCAGCCAAAGAGGAGACCATCTCAAAAGCTGCGCTCGTTGATTATATAGCTCAGCAAATACGAGCTCACTAGGCGAACGAAGCGGCCGGTCAAGTTGTTAAAACCGGGAGACCATATCCAGGCTGGTATGACCAAATAAAGTACCCGCCAGGATACACGATCCCCAAATTCCATGTGTACTAGGGGACAGGCAATCCCCATCAACATGTCGCTCAGTTCAGGGCTCTATGCGGCAATACTGGAGGCGACGACAAACTGTTGCTTCGCCAATTCGTCGGCAGCCTAGCAAAAATGGCCTTCGAATGGTATTCGGAGCTGCCTAACGACTCTGTCAAAACATTTGCGGAGATGGAGCTGCTGTTTACATAAAGATTTGCAAGCGCCAGCGAGCGCACCCCGATCACCACATTGATTAACACCAGGGTAAGGCCGGGTGAAACATGGGTTCAATACGCAATACGATGGCAGAATCTGTGGTCGAAATGAGAGCAACGCATCGAGGAAGCGCCAGCGGTAGGCATGTTCGTGGACACTCTTGACCCTCAAGCGACCATCTCGCAATTCATGATGTTCTTCAAGCCCACTACTTTCCAGGCCTTGATTGACAAGTTGGCCCAAATGGACCAGATGGGTCATAGACCGTCTCCTCCAAAGCCGGATTTTCGAAATGAAAAAGGGAAAGGAAAAGCAACTTTCGTCGCCAATACTCAACAACAGCCGAGCAACTTAAAGTCGATTGTTCGCCAAAACAATATGGGTCCATGCCCATCCCTTGAGGAGAGACTAGGACGTTCGTACTCGTTTCCCCAAGATAAAACGAGGAGACTGTTCGAGCTGGCGGTGCACAACGGACTCATCAATCTGCCAGATCCAAAGCGTCCGTTGCAGCTAAACGACGTCAACGATCCCAATTACTGCCTCTACCACCGAGTATTGAGCCATCCGATCGAAGACTGCTACGTCTTCAAAAACTGGGTTGAAGACCAATACCAACAAGGCAAGTTCGCGTTATCGGAAAATTGGAAGGTGAAACCGCCACAACCTCATGGCCCTAAAAAGGTGGACACGCCGGGGGCATCATGCTCTTTTATAGAAGAAATTCCGTGGGAGGTCGCTCTTTCAGCCAAAACTAAAAGAATGCTGAAGGATCTCCAAACGTGCCCGGCAATCAGGTGGAAAAATCCACTGGAACCCGAAATCGTCGAGGGAATGCTAAAACCGCGCCTAACTCTAAAGATCGGTGGTGATAGCCAAAGCACACACACCCAGCCATCAAAATCTTTGAAAAAGAAGAAGAAGCTCGTGAAGCCTGATGACAAGCGCACGGACCTAAAAGTAGATTGACGCGCTGGATGAGTATAAACAGAAGGCGCAGACTCCAGTCACACTCCAAGAGTTTCTCAGCCACGTTCTTGAGAACGAAGATGATGGAGAAGACTTGTCGAGTGAATCTGAAGATTACATAGCAAGCTGCCATGTGATCTCTCACTCGTCAATAGACAATGAAGAAGCTCCTTGCACCGAGAAACTGGGGGCAGGACCGAAGCCAAAACCCTTGGAGCCGTCTGACGAGATGATCGACTTGCTGTTGAACGAAGCCTATCAGAAAAGCAAAACCAATCGAGAGCGTGAACTGGCTATATTCGAAAAAGCTAAACGCCGATGACTGGAGGAAAAGGTCGAAACACCCCAACTGGAGCAAAGCATCCCTACCGCCAGCAAAAGCAAGCTTAAAGTAAGGAAACGATTCGCTAGGGCCCTGGCAATAGGAATGAAGTTACCCTCTTTCAAAGGAAATTCCCCTGGCAATATACGTCTTGATGAAGCGGACATACATCCTAACTTCTGCCTATACCATCAGAGGATTGCACACCCTGCCGAGGAGTGCATAGCCTTTAAAAACTGGTGGCAGGGATGTGTTTCCCATCGACGACACGTTCAACGAGTGAAGCGCAAGGCTCATCGGGAACAGAAAAGCATGACAGATGAGCGAGAAAGAGCTGCTGGCAACTGTCACATAGCCGACACCAAGGGATCGCAAGTTATCACCTTTGGAAGCGACTCTGACGAAGAAATCGCCCTCAGCCCTCTCTTCAAGGAATCCACCTCCGACACAAAACATGAGAAGATTTGCGACAAAATCTAGCTGCGTAATCGCATGCAGGCTAATGACCGAAACGCCGTTAAACTACTACCAACCCGCGACATCCTCAGGCTGACGTGGAAAAAAAAACGGTATGTCCATAAGCAAAATGGGCACAGATGAAAACCCAAAAGGGCTCCGTGAGTAAAAACAGCAGGGCTACCGGCGAGTTTTGTGAAAACACGAAAGGGCGCAATCTCGTTAAAAGACACTTACAAGGTCCTCTCGACCTTGTGAGGAGAAACCACCTGCGTGAGATCCTTACGACTCACATAGGAGCAACACACTTAGGGATCCTCACGATTCCTGAAGAGAAATTACACTTGCGAGATTCTCACGACTCGTAAGGAGAACTCTCCTATGGGACCCTCACGGCTCATAAGATTCAAAAGTCTTAAGTTACAGAGATCTGAACCTATTCTTAAGCAGCCACCACAACTTTCGATACTGCTCTACAAGCGGCTCAATGCTGACCCTTGTATACAATTCATAGGCATTAATAAACATCTCCCTAACAAAGTCCCATCTGTAACTAGGGATATGTCTACACGGTGAACATCCCTTGCAAGTCCTCCCGACTTATAAGGAGAAATCACTCTTGTAAGATCCTTACGACTTATAAGAGACCATACACTTAGGGATCCTTACGATCCCTAAGGAGAAAACACACCTACGAGATCCTCACGACTTGTAGGGAGAAATACCTTTATGAGACCCTTACGGTTCATGAACTCAAAAGCTTTAGTCGATAGGACCCTAACCCTGTTCGCTAAGCCACCTTTGTTCGACATCGATAGAGGCAAATGATGATTCGCTCCTCGCAATATTCCAGTTGTAGCGGTGCTGATGCTGAAATCGATATCTAATCCCAGGTTTGCAGCAAGAAGCTAGTGAGCCACACATGCATACGAAATAGCTGAAATGATGGGGCAACTTGCAACAAAATCAGCAAGTAAAAATGTATGCATGCAAAATAGCCGAAATGATTGGGCAACTCGCAATAAAAAGCAGCGAGTAAAAATGAAATAAATAGCCGAAATGGTTGGGCAACTCGCAATAAAAAGCAGCGAGTAAAAATGAAATAAATAGCCGAAATGATTGGGCACCGCAAAAGATGGCCGAAATGATTGGGCAATCGCGACCTTCACGATATTAAAGCTGAAATGATATAGCATCGTGGAAAGAAATAAAAAAATGAAATTTATGCCCTACAGGTGATATCAAATCAATCCCTATATACAATCCAGGGGCGCAAACAAAGAGGGAATCATATCATCCCATCAGGCTTCATCAGAAAACGAAGCCAAAATCTCGACGGTTCAAGGATAGCCTAGAGATCATCAACAGCGTTCCTCACCATTCCAGCAGGATTCAGACGCTGCAATCAATCCTGGAGCCACGGCAAAATCCCTAGTTCCAAGTCTCGACGGCTACATCTATAGCCTGAAGACCCACAACGGCGTTCCTTCGCAGTCCAGCAGGATGCATACGCAACGTCAACAAAAGACCTCACGTCAAAACAAAGCGGAGTGATGGCAAAATCCCAGCTCCACCGCAGCATTTGTCTCGCTACATCAGACGCAATGCCAGCAAACGAAGCGAAGGCCAAATTCCTAGCTTTAGTGTCTGGACGGTAACTCATATAAAACCTGAAAGACCATCGGAGATCATTTCACACCAGCGCGGAGTGGTCACCACCTCGACGTCCGTCTCGATACAGCAGAAGAGATGTCACCACAGCGTTCTTCCTCCATCGGGATTCAGACACGACAATCAAACAACGGAGCCACGGCAAAATCCCTAGTTCCAAACCTCGACGGTTCACCGGCAACCTAGAGACAACCGCGACATTCGTCTCGATACATCAGACGCAATGCCAGCAAACGAAGCAAAGGCCAAATTCCTAGCTTCAGGGTCTTGACGGCAACTCATATAAAACCTGAAAGACCATCGGAGATCATTTCACACCATCGCAGAGTGGTCACCACCTCGACATTCGTCTCGATACAGCAGACGAAATGTCACTACAGCGTCCTTCCTCCAACAGGATTCGGACATGACAAAACAAACGAAGCAAAGGCCAAATTCCTAGTTTCAGGGTCTTGACGGCAACTCATATAAAGCCTGAAAGATAATAGGAGATCATCCTGCACCAGCACGAAGTGGTCACCACCCCGACGTTCATCTCGGTACAGCAGACGAGATGTTACCACAGCGTTCTCCTTCCAGCAGGATTCAGACATGACAATCAAACAACGGAACCACGGCAAAATCCCTAGTTCCAAACCTCGACGGTTCACCAACAACCTAGAGACAACCGTGACAATCGTCTCGATACAGCAGACGTAATGCCAACAAACGAAGCGAAGGCTAAATTCCTAGCTTCAGGGTCTTGACGGCAACTCATATAAAACCTAAAAGACAATCGGAGATCATCCCACGCCAGCGCGGAGTGGTTATGACTCATCGGGGCTCTCCAAAATGAGCCTAACCTCAAGTAAAAAGCGGCAAGGCAAAATTCCTAACGCTTGCTCTTCCGACGATCAAACTACCTAGGAGGATTGCTTGAAGACGTCTTGTCCAGCCCCCGAAGGGATCAGAGACACAACAATCACAAGGCTACTCGAACAGCAAGATTGCCTATCGAGGAATACATTAGCCAACGCGACGGTACGACGGACAAAACCCTAGTACCACAGACCCTAACGGACCTTTGTCGTAAAGAGCAGAGGTTAACTGTGACGTTAGGATATCCTTGCGAGAAATGCTCGATTCGTCTCGACTCGTAGGGAAAAGCCTTAGGCAATCAGGATAAGAACCGATTTCCTAAGCACTGGGGCCCTGCAAGTCGGTCCAAAATGAACTCTTGCATACTATTCACGGGTTACACTCTCCAAAGTCGAATCTCGACAAGGAGGGAAACAACCGCTTACGGGTCCTCTCGACTTGTAAGAGGGAAAATTCTCTTATAAGATCCTTACGACTTATAAGGGAAAACGCACTTAGGAATCCTCACGATTCTTAAGGAGAAATTACACCTACGGGATCCTCTCGACCGGTAGGGAGAAAATTCTTTATGAGACCCTCACGGCTCATGAAGTTGAAAAGTCTTATATGACAGATCCTAACCCTGTTTTTTAAGCCATCACCATCCTACAAAGAGCACAAGATTGACAGTTATATACTATCTACAGACCGCACTTGCTAAAATCACATGGCAGCAACACAGCAAGGAGAAGAAAGCAACAGTATAACAAAAGAAATGTATCTTTTATTCATGAATTCAATTGAGTACAAGCTACATCATCTGAAAGGATAAAGAAAAATGAATACATTTTATTCAAAATTTACAAATGGCGCAAAATGCAACTATTGGGAGGGAAGCATCTTCAGTAGGCCAATCAATTGCTCACGTACTTCCCTCAGCCCCTCTCCTTGATCAGCTGTCGCGGCTAACTCCGCTTCGACCTGGGCTCGCTGCTGCAAGTAAGACGAAAGTTATTTCTCGACGGCCCGCTGAGCTGCCCCACAATTCTGTGCATCCCGCTCGACGATGACGAGCTTCTGCCTCAGTGTTAGCCCGTCAGAAATGCATCGCAGAAGGCCTTCGAAGATAACTTTCAACTAGGCAGCATTCGCATCAACCTGAGCATGCAGTCGAGCAGATTCGCTCTTTACATTCCCTCCGCTTTAAAGCCACTTCCTGTTCAAGATGGCGGAAGTAAGAAGTACTCTGCTCGATCCATGCAGCCCGTTGAGTGCTCACAGCCAGAACCTCAGAAGCAGAACACCTAAACTCAAGCTCGTGTAGGCAAGCCTCAATTTCCCTGCAGCGATTAACCCAAGACTCGACGATGCTCTCACCATGAAAGTTCACGAGCGTCGCTAGCATAGGGTTAACCTCCGCGGCAAAATCCGCAGCAGATGTGGGAGTCTCCACGTCGAGCTCCTCAATATAGTCGCTCAGCATGCGCAGACTATTCGCAGCGCCTTTCGAAGACGGACGTCTGGAAAAGGGCCCTTCCGGCATAATAATATGAGACTCGAACGGGGCTGGAGTCGATGTGATCGCTGCAAAATAAATCATAGTCAGATGTCGGTTTAGGAAATAAAGAAGATACACGGAAACAGAGTCTACTATACCAGCCGCAACATGGGGCAGAGCTGAGAGTACTGGCAGCGCAACGATAACCTTGTCTCCGCCTTCGATTTGTAAGGCTACAAGCAATACGAAGAGGGATTAGCAATAATGTGACTGCCCGTTAAAGAAAGACATCATTTAGAAAAGATACTCACCGACACCACCAGGCGGACCAATCTCTGACAAGAAGGAGAAGTGTGGGTGCAGCACCTGATACAGGTGGTCAGAAAGGACTCTTACAAAAGACGCAATAATGCAATGTCGGTACATAAATTATACAGCCTAGAGATAAGAATGATGGGTCATAAATCCATACCTTCCAGTATCTGAGACGGTGCGAGAGAAGGTAGAAATGTGGTCACCGTCAGAGCGGTAACTGACGGCGCTGCCTCGGGAAGCGCGACATCAGCACTAGCCGCACCTGCATTAGAAACAAGATAAACCATGTCAGGAAAGATTGAAATAAAAAGAAGGGCGGTGACCTAAAATCTACCTGATGAGTCGCCAGCCAGAACTGTGACGAGGGCGTCACTTGATACAACAATGGCGTCCCCTCCTCCATCGGGGTGGTCTCACCTCCCGTCGCCTCATCCCCTGACTCCACAAGAGCCGTCGTCACGCTTGCGACGTGTTCAGTTGATAAAACCGCACATTTGTTATTACATTCTTCCTACTATTTCTATACTAAAAAAAGTCTTTATTATAATATATCAAACATATGAGGGTTTATCTGTAAAAATACTATTTTTCATGTATTGATATATTATAATTAACATTTGGTAGGAAAATGTATGCAAAGATACCATTGACCAAATCTTAATGGTAAAATTAATATCTCAATAAAACAAAACTCCACTAATATTATTTGTTGAGATTGTGCAGAATTTTTCAGGGATAAAAATCAAGGAAATCAAAGTTGTTAAGAGCAAACTTGCCTAATTAAGAAAGCAAACTAAGAAATCAAGTCTGGCAGAAGTAAAGAAAAGATTTCCAATTTCCAAAAGTTCCAGAGATCTCCACGTGTCACAAGAAGAAAAGCCCAAAGACAAAATCCAACGATCCTTATACAAGACCGCGGATCCGTGGTCAAACCTACCCGTTGACCGTGGATCCGCCGCGGGTCAGAGTTGTTGGGAGCTGCGATTTTTCTGGTGAAATCTTAACTCTTGGCTTCCAAATTTGGAAGCTAGGGTTCTGGCTTTTGGAGTATAAATAAGGACCGAGAGCCCCTTGGAAAAATTATCAAGTCAACGAGATCACGAAGTCCGAGACGGCTCACGCATCCAAGCTGATCATCAACAGTTCACTACCTCCTTAGAAGAGATCGAGAAGCAAACTAGTATTTGTAATCATTTTCTAAGGAAACAAAGTGTAATGAGTTTTGTTGATTAATAAAGGTAGTTCTTTTTCTTATTCTATTTTCTTTGTAGTTTCATTATGAATTCTCTCTCCATCTCTTTTTCTCCCAACATGCGTGAGTAATTCTCCGCTTGTTAGGGTTCATAGGATTATGGTAGGTTAATAGATGATGAAGATCCTTAAACCCTTTTTACGTCCTATAAAGCTTATAAACTTTATCAAAATAATCATTAACATCCTAATCGGGCGCGCTACCAATTTATTGTTAGTCTCGACCGCGATTAGAGATTAGATTAATGATTGTTTTGGTAAAGGCTAGATATGAACGGAGTTCCATGTCGAGATAGGGGTTAAGAGTGGGATTCCTTTTCCCTCCAGAAACCCTAATCTACATGCATCACTGTCGTTCTAGTTTTAAATCTATTAAAGGATAGAAAGAGTAATTTTTAATTAATTATCCATAACTACTAAATCCTAATGAACCCTACAAGCCCTCTACTTATATAAACTTACATCCGTAGTTAATCTAGATCTATATTTTGTATCAGTGTTTAACGTAGATCTAGATCCTACAACCATTCTACAATATTCTTTATCCTTCCTCTCTTTTTCAACACATTTAAAGTAAGAATAAAAGATTCAACGTTTCCCTGAGGACGACCCGTACTCACCTCGGTCTAGCAACGCGCGACACCGTTCTGATTGCGGTTATTCTACAAACACAATTTTTAAGACCAATCACGACGCCAGGAGACGGTAAAGAACCGTAGGCGGGAAGAGCGATGATCGGGGCGGTGCTCGACTCTTGAGAAAGAGCGGCCATCTCGAGCCCAGCAATTATACCCGTTTTGCTCGCCACTGTAAGTCTACGGTAGCGCCCCGGCCGTCTGTCCGAGGCTAAAATACGGAAACAAAAACTTTTTCAAACTAGAAACTGGCGCTACCGCGGACTATAAACCCGGATCGGACCATTAACCAACTACTAGCTAACTAGAGAAAGGGGTAGAGAGCTATACCGAGCGATCCGTGTCCTTCGGTCTTCGGCCACCATCCCGATCTTCTCGCGGCATCTCCGGTCTCGATCTCCTCATCGGAAGGGCACCACATCACCGAGTCTTTTTACGGGCTCCCACCTCTGAACCGAGGCAACTCGGACACGAAGTTGGCAAGTCGACGTGTCCAAGATTGCAGTAGTCTGAGTGTAGAAAACTTTGTCTCAAGGGGTTAATGAAGTTTCCATTTGTAGTGGAGAAGGAGATGAGCTTTGAAATAGAGCTATATCATTTTTGTGCAAGCAAATGAGATAAAATCCCAACTCCAAAAATTTTGAACAGCCCCTTTCACTTTGTGGCCGGCCATCATATGATGGAGAGAGGGAGGTGAGCACACACAAGGTGGGGTGAGCATAAGGAGAGAATAATGCAAAAGAGAAATGAGTGATCATCATGAAAAAAGTCACACCAATATCCTTTTCAATCACATCTCCAACAAGCAAGTAATGATGAACCAATGGACTCAACCTCAATCTAGAACCATCATGAAGCAACCACTTACAAAAAACACCCTCCACTTTGCTAATTTGCACATTTGCAAATAAGCCCCTCCCATCAAAGGAATTTCAGCCAAGAAGGAACAAAGGAAAAATGGCCGAAACGGAATGCAAACTGGCAACTTAAAAAAAAGCGATCCCGTAATAAATTACAGGAAAACCCCACGACTGTATATACATACCCGTATTTATATTCCGACCGAATACAAATGCAATGAGAAAAAATCTACACTGTATAATACTAGGATCCGGCTTAAACCAAAGCCCGCTAGTATTATCTGTCCGAACCATAACGCGTGCACAAATGCACGCGTACGTTCGAACCCTGCCATAAATCCATACGGCCTCTACAGCGTTTCGCCCGAAACTTTAGAAACTGTCTGTGGGGGACTCTAAAGACTCGTCAATATTTTGGCTGTGGATTTAACCACTAGCACGTCAGAGATATTAACCATACGTAACGGGCTACCAGGTATTGACCAAAAGGGAGGTCGATGAGCGAACTCATCCTGACACCCTACCGAGCCTGTCAGTGACAATATCCGTACAGTCCGGTCCGTTCATCTATGAGCAACGCATGGCGGGCCTAGGGGGTTGGTAAAAGTCAGACCCCTAAAAGCGGTACAAGTCGTGTCGGAGTGTAGCCCAGAACACCCTGAGATACTACTAGAATACCAACCAGTAAATCTCCTGCCTTGGCCAAGGACTTCGTGTAATGGCTCTCCTAGACACAGCGCGACCTCACCCCCAATATCGGGAGAGACGAACCCCTGCAGATCCGCTCACTGCCTCCATGTGGCTCGGGACTGTACCCAACTAAAACCTGTTTGCATGACTCCTTTGAGCCGTGGTAGGGTAGTAATCAAAGTACAGTGGGAACTCACACGAGACAAATGACGATCTCAGGTCGATGAACTAACCTGTACATATGTCACCAGGGAACTGCTATCTGACGTCAGGTATAAAACCATCTAGCATGTTCCAGGCGAGTCCTGTCCGGTGTACTCATAACCCAATGAGCACCTGTATACATCTTAGGTGAACCAACTGAAACCAGTGGCTTGTGAGACCGGCCACCGCCCCTCGTCGGGGTCTCGACTGTATACACTAGTCTACTCTGGAGTGTCGATGCCCTGTCTCGAAAACTCCCACGACTAGGAACCTTTTAAGGATGTGCTTATAGACCCCAGCTCCCATGTATATGATCTGTAGGGTTCCTAGGCACACTATAGAGGTCTCACAAGGCATCAACCATGCCAATTTCAAATTTTATTGGTGCCGAGAAACCCTAATACGGATCGTCGGCTAGAATTCTAGGCGAAAAACGAATCTAGTTAACACTTTAACTAAAGGAGAGAGGCTACAACCTTCGTAGATCCGGTTATCCACTTCCTTAGCTCCACGTAGACGTCCTCTCGCTGTCCTAGTCGGATCTCGGACTCTCGCATCGGCTTCATCAAAAGGAATGAGCGAAATAGGTCGTCGGCTTCGTGCCGAAGATGATCTACGTCGAGGTTGCACAAGTTCAAGCTCCAACTTCACCAAGTTGTGAAACTTGTGAAGAAAACATCCAAAACAACTTGGCAAGAGGTAGAGGGTGAAGAAATAGGAGGTGGGTTCACTTTAGAATTGGATTTCACTCACTTTTGCTCAAGTTGCCATTGATGGCATCAAGCTTTTCTTGAAGAAGAAGATGATGAAGAAGAAAGAATATGATAAGTTTCTTATTTGAAAAAGAAACTAATATGAATACTTATCATATCTTGACCATGGTCAAGTGTAGAGATTAAACTAAGGTTAGTAGGAATGGTTAGGGTTAAGGATGAGATAAGGATGGTGGACTTTGTCAAAGCTTCAAGAAACTTCTACAAGAGACAAAGAAAGCCACCATTCTCATCTAAACCTTTTCTAAATAAATAAACAAATAAATAAATAAAAAGGCAAAACCCTAATCATCTCTTAACCATGGTTTAATTTTTCACACTTAACCTAATGAGCAAGTATCATCAAACATGATACAAAGATGTGCACAAAAGTATATCACATATACAACATGTACATCAAGTGAGAAAATCCATTTAAAGTGAACCAATACCAGTTAATGCAAAGTAATATATCAAATATATAATTATACATTAAATCATTAAATCAACACTTGATTTAACGATCCGGTCATATCGCATATAACCGACCAGTATCCAATGTATCGTTTTATCGAATCAATGATTCGATAACTAGGTCATATCGCATACAACCAATCGAAACATTCATCGCGAGAATAAAATGCGGTATCACATATACGCATTATTCTCGGTCCCGCACATATCTCATATGCGCTCCTATTTCGTTTCGCTTGAGCCAGGAATCCTCTGTGTAGGACTCTAAAGACTCGTCAATACGCCGGTAGCAGATGATGATCATATCAAGCACCCACAAGCCGCAAGCGGTCTGCTAAACGTAACGGCCATCCGGGTATTGAGCGATCAGAAGATCGACGAGCTAGCCCGCTTACACTCCTGTGAATCCAACCAGTAACACTTACCGTACAGTCCGGTCTGTTCGTCTGATACGTCGCATATCAAGTCTAGGGGTGGTAAACGTCAGACCCCAATAACCGATAAGTCGTGCCGATGTAAGGCTCATAACGGGTCGAGAAACTACTGGTAACACTTACCAGCAAATCTCTGATCAGCCCTGGTCAGGGACTTCCCTGTTACGGCCAATCGAGCACAGCGCAACATCAACTCCTAATACCGGGAGAGACGAAACCCCTCCTATCGCTCATTGCCTCCATGTGACTCGGGACTGTACCCAAAGACCACCGTTTTGCATGCCCTCATGGACGTGGTAAGGTGGAGATCAAAGCACAGTGGGAATCACACAAGACTCTATGACGATCTCGGGTCTACAGACTAACCTGTACAAGTGTCACCTGAGAACTGCCATCTGACGTGAGGTATAATACCATCTTGGAGTTCTTGGCGAGTCCGTCCAGTGTACCCGGTCTCCACTGAGTACCCGTACATCATCTCTGATGTCAAACACCAATGGATATGGGATCATCCATCGCCCATCTCATGGGTCGAGAAGCGTATACGCTAGTCTACACTGGTATATCGATGCCCTGTCTCGATACACCCACGACTAGGGACTTGGAGGATGTACATATGGACTACCATGTCCCCACTAGTATGATCTGCATCATAGTCCAGGTAGTCAAGTACACATCCTAAGGGCTTTATCAACATGTAACTATAAGACAGTTTAAAGAGACAAGTGTACATGTTAAGATAAAGAGTAACCAGATAGCATACTATCATATCGAGCAAGAAAGTCATCTCTATATATGTCCAAGCATCCAATATAATATACATCATCTGTACAATACTGGCCTCTAGGGCATACATACAACTAACAATCTCCCACTTGCACTAGGGCCAGCTGCTGTAGTATCGCACACCGAGCATCCCGAAGAGTCTCTCAAACTGTATCTGGGGAATGGCCTTCGTGAGTGGATCCGCCGTATTGTTCTTCGTGTCAACCCTCCTGACCTCGATCTCCCGGCGATCAACTATCTCCCGAATCAGGTGATACCGCCTCAGAATATGCCTGGATCGCTGATGGGACCTGGGTTCCTTGGCCAAAGCCACCGCTCCATTGTTATCGCAATACAAAGGTATTGGATGCTCAATGGATGGAACCACTCCAAGTTCAGTAATGAACTTCTTGATCCAGACAGCTTCTTTAGCAGCATCGTTGGCAGCGATGTATTCAGCCTCCATCGTCGAGTCTGCCACGGTTTCCTGCTTGGAACTCTTCCAGCTAACCGCCCCTCTGTAAAGGGTAAATACAAATCCCGACTACGACTTAGAGTTGTCCTTATCACTCTGGAAGCTCAAATCGGTAAAGGACTCCACTTGGAGTTCTCCGTTACCATACACCAAGAGCATCTCTTTAGTCCTTCGCAAGTACTTGAGAATGCTCTTCACAGGTGTCCAGTGATTCTCTCCAGGATCAGCTTGATACCTGCTCACTACACTTAGTGAGTATGCTACATCGGGTCTGGTACATAGCATCGCATACATGATAGAGCCTACTGCCGAAGCATAGGGTATCCCTTGCATGCGAGCTCTCTCCAAATCAGTCTTGGGAGACATCTCTTTGGAGAGAGTGACTCCAGAGATCGTAGGCAAGTTCCCACGCTTGGAATCTTCCATACTAAACCTTTTTAGTATGGTGTCAATGTACCTGGATTGGGACAATCCCAATATCCGTTTGGATCTATCTCTATAGATCCTAATTCCCAATATGCAGGAGGCATCACCAAGATCTTTCATTGAGAATCTTTGTGATAAGAAGAGCTTGACCGATTGCAGCATAGGAATGTCATTTCCTATCAAGAGTATGTCGTCCACATACAATACGAGGAAGACAACCTTACTCTCTGCTACCTTCTGTACAAGGTTCATCTGGATTTTTGACGAAATCAAACTCTTTGATAACGACGTCAAAGCAGATGTTCCAACTCCGCGATGCTTGCTTTAATCCATAAATGGATTTAAGCAGCTTACACACCTTCCCGCTGCTCCCACTATCTACGAAGCCCTCTGGCTGAGTCATGTACACGCACTCTTCTAAATCACCATTTAGAAAGGAGGTCTTAACATCCATTTGCCAGATTTCGTAATCATGATATGCAGCGATGGCAAGCATGATCCGGATGGATTTAAGCATAGCCACTGGAGAAAAGGTTTCGTCATAGTCCATACCTGGTCTTTGACGAAAACCCCTTGCAACAAGTCTAGCTTTGAAAGTCTCCACTTTCCCATCTACACCAAGTTTCTTCTTGAAGATCCACTTGCTCCCAATGGGTTTTACCCCTTCAGGAGCAACTTCCAAAGTCCATACTTTGTTGGTGTACATGGATTCCATCTCGGACCGCATAGCATCCAGCCATTTCACTGAGTCCCCACTCGTGATGGCCTGCTCGAAGCTAGTTGGGTCATCATCCTCCATGATGCAATCCTCGCTTCCACCATCAATGAGAAAACCGTAGTATCTCTCAGGTGGACGAGAAACCCTACTAGATCGGCGGAGAGGCTGAGGTTCGTCGGGTACTACCGAATCTTCTGGTTCCACTAAATCATCAGTTATAGTTTGTGTTTCTGGAACTTCTTCCAGTTCTACCTCAGAGCCACTAATCTCTTTTGCAAGAAATTCCTTTTCTAAAAAGGTGGCATGTTGAGCAATAAACACTTTTTGTTGTTCACTGTGGTAGAAAAAATATCCATTTGAATGTTTAGGATATCCCACAAACTTACATAGAACTGACCGTGCCTCGAGTTTGTCTGGATTTTGCCTTTTGACATAGGCCAGACAACCCCATATCTTAACTCGTTTAAGACATGGTCTCTTCCCACTCCATATCTCATATGGTGTGGTAGGTACAGATTTAGTTTGAACTTGATTCAATAGGTATGCCGCTGTCTCAAGCGCATACCCCCAGAAGGAAATAGGTAACTCAGCTGTACTCATCATAGAGCGCACCATATCTAATAGGGTGCGATTCCTCCGCTTCGATACACCGTTGTGCTGTGGTGTATACGGAGGAGTAAGCTGAGAGAGAATCCCATTCTCTTTTAGGAAGTCCAGGAATTCATTACTCAAGTATTCACCTCCTCGATCAGATCGAAGGATTTTAATACTTTTTCCGGTTTGTTTCTCGACTTCTTGTTTATATTCTCTAAATTTCTCAAAAGCTTCAGACTTGTGTCTTATCAAGTACACATGTCCGTATCTTGAGAGATCGTCAGTGAATGTAATGAAGTACGAAGAACCATCTCTGGCATGTGTAGACATGGGACCGCATACATCACTATGTATTAGTCCCAAGAGTTCGGTAACTCTTTCTCCGTGTCCCGTAAACGGAGTTTTGGTCATCTTACCTTTGAGACATGACTGGAAAGTTGTAGGGTTCCTAGGCACTCTAGTGAAGTCTCACAAGTGATCAAACATGCACAAATCAAATTTTACGGGTGCCTACAAACCCGACTACGGATCGTTTACTAGATATTTAGGCGAAACAAGCAAACTAGTTAACATTTTAACTAAGGGAACGGATATACAACCTTTGTAGATCCGGTCCACCACCTCCACGGCTCCGCAATGAAGTCCCCTCGCTGTCCAAATCATGTCTTGGGCTCTAGCGTCGGCATCATCGAAGAATGGGCGGGCTTGATCGTCGGTTCGATGCCGAAGATGATCTACGTCGAGGCATCGCTAGAACAAGCTCCAACTTCACCAAGTCGGAAAAACTTGTGAAGGAAACACCCTATACTACTTGGCAAGAGGTAGAGGATGAAGAAATAGGAAGTGGGTAAACTTTAGTTTTGGATTTCTCACTAGATTTCATGACTTGCCATTGAAGTAGCAAGCTTTCTTCATTGAAGAAGAAGATGAAGAAAGAAGAAGATGATATGATAAGTCTTGATTAAAAATAAAAACAATATGATACTTATCATGTCAAGAACCATGGTTTAGTATAGAGATTTAACCAAGGTTATATAAGTGGTTAGGGTTAGAGAAAAGACAAGAATGGTGGACTTAGTCAAGGTTTCAAGAAGTTTCAACTAAAAACAAAATAAGTCCACCATTTATCTTTCTCTTTATCTTTTCTAAATGAAATAAAAAAAAAATAAAAAGATAAATGAATAAGCAAATGAAAAGATACCCTAACCACTAACTAACAATGGTTCAATACTTTACACAAAATCAAGGAAGAATGTATCATCAAACATGATACAATGATGTGCACAAAAATATATCACATATACAATGTGCAATTCAAGTGAGAAAATCCTTTTAAAGTGAACCAATACTAGTTAATGCAAAGTAATATATCAAATATATAATTATACATTAAATCATTAAATCAACACTTGATTCAATGATCCGGTCATTTCGCATATAACCGGCTAGTATCCAATGTATCGGCTTATCGAATCAATCCTTGATTCGATAACTAGGTTATATCGCATACAACCATTCGACACACATTCATCGCGAGAATGAAATACGGTATCACATACACGCATTATTCTCGGTCCCGCACATATCTCATATGCGCTCCTATTTCGTTTCGCTTGAGCCAGGAAACCTCTGTGTAGGACTCTAAAGACTCGTCAATACGCCGGCAGCGGATGATGATCATATCAAACACCCACAAGCCGCAAGCGGTCTGCTAAACGTAACGGCCACCCGGGTATTGAGCGATCAGAAGATCGACGAGCAAGCCCGCTCACACTCCTGCGAATCCAACCAGTAACACTTACCGTACAGTCCGGTCTGTTCGTCTGATATGTCGCATATCTCGCCTAGGGGTGGTAAACGTCAGACCCCAATAGCTCGATAAGTCATGCCGACGTAGGGTCCATAACATTCGTGAAACTACTGATAACTCTTACCAGTATATCACTGCAACCCTGGCCAGGGATTTCCTGTTATGGCCAGTCGAGCATAGCACAACATCAACCCCCAATACCGGGAGAGACGAATCCCCTCCTATCGCTCATTGCCTCCATGTGAATCGGGACTGTACCCAAAAACCACCTGTTTTCACAACTCAGTAGAGCCGTGGTAGGGTGGAAATCAAAGCACAGTGGGAGACACACAAGACTCTATGACGATCTCGGGTCAACAGACTAAGCTGTACCAGTGTCACCAGAGAACTGCCATCTGACGTGAGGTATAATACCATCTGGGAGTTCTCGGCGAGTCCGTTCAATGTACCCAGTCTCCACTGAGCACCCGCATTCCATCTCCGATGTCAAACACCAATGGATATGGGATCATCCATCGCCCATCGCATGGGTCGAGAAGATATACGCTAGTCTACTCTGGAATATCGATGCCCTGTCTTGATATTCTCTCGACTAGGAACATTTCAAGGATGTACTCATGGACTATCCAGGCCCCACTAGTATGATCTGCATCACAGTCCTGGAAGTCGAGTACACATCCTAAGGGCTTTATCAACATGTAATCAGAGAGACAGAAAGTATCATGTTAAGATAAAGAGCAACCAGATAGCGTACTATCATGTCGAGCAAGAAAGTCCTACCTATATATGTCCCAGCATCCACTACAATATACATCCAATGTACAGTAATGGCCTCTAGGGCATACATATAACTAACACAAGTGTCATAAGATGAAAATTCGAATGGTTTCAAATACCCATCCTTATGCAACTTAGCCAGTCGTGTCGCATTGATGTGACCCGGTCTACAATGCCACAAGAAGGATTCGTTCAGTTCAGAACTCTTCCTCTTGTGTGTGTTTGTTATACTCAGAACTGTTGATTGATTTAGAACATAAATTCCATTGCACAACGTGCCTGATCCAACCAACTTTTGGTTACGGAAAATGTTCATAACATTGTCCTGTAATACAAAATTATATCCCTCTTTACTCAACGAAGAAACCGATATAATGTTGCATATCAGGTTCGGCATGTAATAGCATTCATTCAGAACCAATGTATTACCAGTTGGTAATGCAAGGTGATATTCCCCGACAGTCTTAGCTGCAACAATTGCACCATTTCCAACTCTAATGTCTTTATCACCTTCTCCAAGTTCTCTAACTTTTCTAAGTCCATGTAACTGATTACATATATGGGATCCTGATCCGGTATCTAATACCCAGGACGTAGAGCAAATGGAGAAACAGTTCTCAGTAACGAACACACCCGAAGAAAATGCATCAACATGTACTTTCTTCAATCGGGTGGCATGGGAATCCTGGTATTCCACTATATCCTGTTCATTCCTATAACTCTTATAAGAATGAACGGAACCAACGTTCCCCAGCACGGTATAACATGCGGGTTCGGTCAATACATCCATATTATTATCTTTATTAGGGCATGAAATGGTCGCTACCTGGAGAGAGAGAGAAGAAAACACTTTAGCGTATGCTCGTGCAAGATCAGATTGGTTATTATCTTATCTAATCAGGATGGCTCCCACTGCTTTTTATCAAATCTTCCTTCAAACCCTAAAAGGAAAGACTAGCCGGGATTAATTACACACTACAGGTTCGCCAATCTTTCAGCCATGCCAGTGTCGGTACTTTGAGGGAGGTCCCCCGTGCTTTCGCACGAACCTAATTAATGTAAACCTCGTTTTCCCAGAGGCGTAACCTCGTTGACACCTTTCTAGACACCTACTTGATCGGCTAATTGCAATGTGCAAAACTCTCCCAGGAGTAACTCTTACTCGCAGTGGGTATCGGGATCCAACTATCTCATAGAAGGTATGCAATCTCATTGCAAATTTCAACACTTGAAATTCCCGATAATATTTTGCCCCTAGTGTGCCATGACCTTGACAGAGGTCAACAAATCATAGTGCACTAGTCAAGTTCAACCCGTCATTTCTTGATTGAATCAAACCCACCCGCACGACCCTTGACAGAGGTCAACAAGGTCGTACGACTACCCTAATCCAATCACATCACATGCTTTGCAGATAATTACTAGTTAGCTACCGCACACTACGCCTTGACAGAGGTCAACAAACGCAGCACGAATACTAAATAGTCTTTATCTGAAATGACGGAGGGCTACGTCAGGTTTTTCTGAAAACCTATTGCGTAATGAACTCGATATCGTTGTAGAATCAAATGAAGTTTTGAAATGGAGTGATTTTGAGGCTTTTCCAGTTTTGCTAAAGGGGTCACTCCCGGTAAAGGGATCGTCGACCCTTTCCTCGTCGAATGAGGTGCGGGATATATCATATATATCACTGTGCAAAGAAGAAACTATAAAAGAAATCAAAAACAAACCGAGTGTGTAGCATCTGCCAGTTATTGCTAAAGGAGTCACTCCCGGTGAAGGGATCTCGGTCCTTTCCTCATCGAATAAGGTGCGGGGTATATCATATATACCGCTATGCAAAGCAAGAACTGTAGCTACCTGTTTTATTTAAAATCTGATTCTACAACATCTTAGGTTTCTTTTCTTTCATTAATCACATTAATGAAGTCCCATCATTTAAATACCTAAACATCACAGATAAATACGACGTACACTTATGCCATCCGCATTCGCCTCGATGTCCCCTCGTGCACCGTTAGGTTAGGTAATTAACGGCAGAGCGGGGCAGGGCTAGTACGGGTGTAAAACATAAGTAACGTCTATATAATATATCATATATACTATATACTGTATCTATCACAGAACATCACATGATCACATCACAGATATCGCAGCAGAAGAAACATATGAAACATTGGATATACTAGGACGTCCGTGTTTTCTATACGAGCCAGTATAAAACACGGATTCCACGGTCGTGATGAATAGCCAATCCCACACCCCTAGACCCCTACGAGAGCGGCAAGCAACCCTGCCAATTCTGGGGTTAGGAGACCCGGACTCGACTCCTCGAGTTGGTCTCCCACTGGACCCCAGAACCCGGTTACTTGTGCTCCCCTCCTTGGGTCTATCCTAATGCGGAAAAGTAAATAATATACAAAAGATGACAACTTCCGCAACCTGGAAGTGCCCCAAATAAAAGAATATTACATACAAGTTTTTACATGAATGAAAATGAAAAACACTCATCTCACATAAAAACCCCCGGCTATTCGAACACGACGATCCAATATAACATATCCAGCAATACATAACATCACATGTCATCAACGTATGTAAGTATGCATACCCCAATTGTCGTTGACGTATAGCAATGAAATCGGCGATATGAACATACTACACTTACGGTCACAGAAAAGAAAGTGTAAAACTACAACATTTGGAATCCGCAACCTCTTTAGACATCGCATGCCTAATCAAATGAAATACTTAGACATCACATGCCTAACAGATATAAATCCCGCATTTTAGTCTCATTATCGAAAACTCTTTTCAATATCATGTGGGACTAAACTGCTAGATTTATAACATTCATTCAGTTATCTCATAACTGTTTGTGAATTCCAATTATTGTATCACATTCCAGATAAACAGAAAATGTTAAACTTTCCGATCGAACAGTCGAATACCCAAGTTTTCCCGATACAGCTCAACACATGAAATAAGTCTAACAACATTCAGTTCGTGCCTCAGTACCAACGGTCCAGCCGTAGAAGGGTCAAGCCAACGCCTCACATGTGGCACGCCGTACTGCCCCAAACCCGAAGGTTCAAAGGGCAGTTCAAGATGGTCACATAATCGAGTTAAGGTTTGTTGTCTTCTAGAGGGTCCATCGCGTTACTTGCACTACTTAGAACGTCGTTAAACTACGGAAAAATCCAACACTTGGAAATTTCCCGACAGGGGAAAAATTGGGTATTTATATCCGGTCGAGCTTTTTAACATATTCTAAAAATTATCCGGAAAAAAACAAAGACGAAATTTGATAATCCGATCGAAACATCGAAGCTCTAAAACACCCCAGAAAATTCAACTCTTGAATAAATTTTAAAAATTCCCAAAGAATCCAACACCAGAAGATATCAGTTACTGTGCAAAATTTATATAATAATTTAATAAAGTTGCCGCGGAACCGCCGCCTAAGAAGGCTTAGGCCGCGGTTCCGCCGCACTGTAGACTGTTCATCAAGAAATTTTTGCACCGTAATTCATATATTTCCCTGCTGAATTTTTTAGCAATTTTTAATCTGGAAAAATCCCAGAATTTAGAAAAAGTCCAGAGAGCACTTGGGTTTTAGGGTTTCGGGTTCGTTCGGGTTTCAAACGTCGTCTAGACTTCGCCTAAGGCTCTAGCTAGGCTCTGATACCACTGTAGGGTTCCTAGGCACACTATAGAGGTCTCACAAGGCATCAACCATGCCAATTTCAAATTTTACTGGTGCTGAGAAACCCTAATACGGATCGTCGGCTAGAATTCTAGGCGAAAAATGAATCTAGTTAACACTTTAACTAAAGGAGAGAGGCTACAACCTTCGTAGATCCGGTTATCCACTTCCTTGGCTCCACGTAGACGTCCTCTCGCTGTCCTAGTCGGATCTCGGACTCTCGCATCGGCTTCATCAAAAGGAATGAGCGAAATAGGTCGTCGGCTTCGTGCCGAAGATGATCTACGTCGAGGTTGCACAAGTTCAAGCTCCAACTTCACCAAGTTGTGAAACTTGTGAAGAAAACACCCAAAACAACTTGGCAAGAGGTAGAGGGTGAAGAAATAGGAGGTGGGTTCACTTTAGAATTGGATTTCACTCACTTTTGCTCAAGTTGCCATTGATGGCATCAAGCTTTTCTTGAAGAAGAAGATGATGAAGAAGAAAGAATATGATAAGTTTCTTATTTGAAAAATAAACTAATATGAATACTTATCAAATCTTGACCATGGTCAAGTGTAGAGATTAAACTAAGGTTAGTAGGAATGGTTAGGGTTAAGGATGAGATAAGGATGGTGGACTTTGTCAAAGCTTCAAGAAACTTCAACAAGAGACAAAGAAAGCCACCATTCTCATCTAAACCTTTTCTAAATAAATAAACAAATAAATAAATAAAAAGGCAAAACCCTAATCATCTCTTAACCATGGTTTAATTCTTCACACTTAACCTAATGAGCAAGTATCATCAAACATGATACAAAGATGTGCACAAAAGTATATCACATATACAACATGTACATCAAGTGAGAAAATCCATTTAAAGTGAACCAATACCAGTTAATGCAAAGTAATATATCAAATATATAATTATACATTAAATCATTAAATCAACACTTGATTTAACGATCCGGTCATATCGCATATAACCGACCAGTATCCAATGTATCGTTTTATCGAATCAATGATTCGATAACTAGGTCATATCGCATACAACCAATCGAAACATTCATCGCGAGAATAAAATGCGGTATCACATACACGCATTATTCTCGGTCCCGCACATATCTCATATGCGCTCCTATTTCGTTTCGCTTGAGCCAGGAAACCTCTGTGTAGGACTCTAAAGACTCGTCAATACGCCGGTAGCAGATGATGATCATATCAAGCACCCACAAGCCGCAAGCGGTCTGCTAAACGTAACGGCCATCCGGGTATTGAGCGATCAGAAGATCGACGAGCTAGCCCGCTTACACTCCTGTGAATCCAACCAGTAACACTTACCGTACAGTCCGGTCTGTTCGTCTGATACGTCGCATATCAAGTCTAGAGGTGGTAAACGTCAGACCCCAATAACCGATAAGTCGTGCCGATGTGAGGCTCATAACGGGTCGAGAAACTACTGGTAACACTTACCAGCAAATCTCTGATCAGCCCTGGCCAGGGACTTCCCTGTTACGGCCAATCGAGCACAGCGCAACATCAACTCCTAATACCGGGAGAGACGAAACCCCTCCTATCGCTCATTGCCTCCATGTGACTCGGGACTGTACCCAAAGACCACCGTTTTGCATGCCCTCATGGATGTGGTAAGGTGGAGATCAAAGCACAGTGGGAATCACACAAGACTCTATGACGATCTCGGGTCTACAGACTAACCTGTACAAGTGTCACCTGAGAACTGCCATCTGACGTGAGGTATAATACCATCTTGGAGTTCTCGGTGAGTCCGTCCAGTGTACCCAGTCTCCACTGAGTACCCGTACATCATCTCTGATGTCAAACACCAATGGATATGGGATCATCCATCGCCCATCTCATGGGTCGAGAAGCGTATACGCTAGTCTACACTGGTGTATCGATGCCCTGTCTCGATACACCCACGACTAGGGACTTGAAGGATGTACATATGGACTACCATGTCCCCACTAGTATGATCTGCATCATAGTCCAGGTAGTCAAGTACACATCCTAAGGGCTTTATCAACATGTAACTATAAGACAGTTTAAAGAGACAAGTGTACATGTTAAGATAAAGAGTAACCAGATAGCATACTATCATATCGAGCAAGAAAGTCATCTCTATATATGTCCAAGCATCCAATATAATATACATCATCTGTACAATACTGGCCTCTAGGGCATACATACAACTAACAATCTCCCACTTGCACTAGGGCCAGCTGCTGTAGTATCGCACACCGAGCATCCCGAAGAGTCTCTCAAACTGTATCTGGGGAATGGCCTTCGTGAGTGGATCCGCCGTATTGTTCTTCGTGTCAACCCTCCTGACCTCGATCTCCCGGTGATCAACTATCTCCCGAATCAGGTGATACCTCCTCAGAATATGCCTGGATCGCTGATGGGACCTGGGTTCCTTGGCCAAAGCCACAGCTCCATTGTTATCGCAATACAAAGGTATTGGATGCTCAATGGATGGAACCACTCCAAGTTCAGTAATAAACTTCTTGATCCAGACAGCTTCTTTAGCAGCATCGTTGGCAGCGATGTATTCAGCCTCCATCGTCGAGTCTGCCACGGTTTCCTGCTTGGAACTCTTCCAGCTAACCGCCCCTCCGTAAAGGGTAAATACAAATCCCGACTGCGACTTAGAGTCGTCCTTATCACTCTGGAAGCTCGAATCGGTAAAGGACTCCACTTGGAGTTCTCCGTTACCATACACCAAGAGCATCTCTTTAGTCCTTCGCAAGTACTTGAGAATGCTCTTCACAGCTGTCCAGTGATTCTCTCCAGGATCAGCTTGATACCTGCTCACTACACTTAGTGAGTATGCTACATCGGGTCTGGTACATAGCATCGCATACATGATAGAGCCTACAGCCGAAGCATAGGGTATCCCTTGCATGCGAGCTCTCTCCAAATCAGTCTTGGGAGACATCTCTTTGGAGAGAGTGACTCCAGAGATCGTAGGCAAGTTCCCACGCTTGGAATCTTCCATACTAAACCTTTTTAGTATGGTGTCAATGTACCTGGATTGGGACAATCCCAATATCCGTTTGGATCTATCTCTATAGATCCTAATTCCCAATATGCAGGAGGCATCACCAAGATCTTTCATTGAGAATCTTTGTGATAAGAAGAGCTTGACCGATTGCAGCATAGGAATGTCATTTCCTATCAAGAGTATGTCGTCCACGTACAATACGAGGAAGAAAACCTTACTCTCTGCTGCCTTCTGTACAAGGTTCATCTGGATTTTTGACGAAATCAAACTCTTTGATAACGACGTCAAAGCAGATGTTCCAACTCCGCGATGCTTGCTTTAATCCATAAATGGATTTAAGCAGCTTACACACCTTCCCGCTGCTCCCACTATCTACGAAGCCCTCTGGTTGAGGCATGTACACGCACTCTTCTAAATCTCCATTTAGAAAGGAGGTCTTAACATCCATTTGCCAGATTTCATAATCATGATATGCAGCGATGGCAAGCATGATCCGGATGGATTTAAGCATAGCCACTGGAGAAAAGGTTTCGTCATAGTCCACACCTGGTCTTTGACGAAAACCCTTTGCAACAAGTCTAGCTTTGAAAGTCTCCACTTTCCCATCTACACCAAGTTTCTTCTTGAAGATCCACTTGCTCCCAATGGGTTTTACCCCTTCAGGAGCAACTTCCAAAGTCCATACTTTGTTGGTGTACATGGATTCCATCTCGGACCGCATAGCATCCAGCCATTTCACTGAGTCCCCACTCGTGATGGCCTGCTCGAAACTAGTTGGGTCATCATCCTCCATGATGCAATCCTCGCTTCCACCATCAATGAGAAAACCGTAGTATCTCTCAGGTGGACGAGAAACCCTACTAGAACGGCGGAGAGGCTGAGGTTCGTCGGGTACTACCGAATCTTCTGGTTCCACTAAATCTTCAGTTATAGTTTGTGTTTCTGGAACTTCTTCCAGTTCTACCTCAGAGCCACTAATCTCTTTTGCAAGAAATTCCTTTTCTAAAAAGGTGGCATGTTGAGCAATAAACACTTTTTGTTGTTCACTGTGGTAGAAAAAATATCCATTTGAATGTTTAGGATATCCCACAAACTTACATAGAACTGACCGTGCCTCGAGTTTGTCTGGATTTTGCCTTTTGACATAGGCCAGACAACCCCATATCTTAACTCGTTTAAGACATGGTCTCTTCCCACTCCATATCTCATATGGTGTGGTAGGTACAGATTTAGTTTGAACTTGATTCAATAGGTATGCCGCTGTCTCAAGCGCATACCCCCAGAAGGAAATAGGTAACTCAGCTGTACTCATCATAGAGCGCACCATATCTAATAGGGTGCGATTCCTCCGTTTCGATACACCGTTGTGCTGTGGTGTATACGGAGGAGTAAGCTGAGAGAGAATCCCATTCTCTTTTAGGAAGTCCAGGAATTCATTGCTCAAGTATTCACCTCCTCGATCAGATCGAAGGATTTTAATACTTTTTCCGGTTTGTTTCTCGACTTCTTGTTTATATTCTCTAAATTTCTCAAAAGCTTCAGACTTGTGTCTTATCAAGTACACATGTCCGTATCTTGAGAGATCGTCAGTGAATGTAATGAAGTACGAAGAACCATCTCTGGCATGTGTAGACATGGGACCGTATACATCACTATGTATTAGTCACAAGAGTTCGGTAACTCTTTCTTCGTGTCCCGTAAACGGAGTTTTGGTCATCTTACCTTTGAGACATGACTGGCAAGTTGTAGGGTTCCTAGGCACTCTAGTGAAGTCTCACAAGTGATCAAACATGCACAAATCAAATTTTACGGGTGCCTACAAACCCGACTACGGATCGTTTACTAGATATTTAGGCGAAACAAGCAAACTAGTTAACATTTTAATTAAGGGAACGGATATACAACCTTTGTAGATCCGGTCCACCATCTCCACGGCTCCGCAATGAAGTCCCCTCGCTATCCAAATCATGTCTTGGGCTCTAGCGTCGGCATCATCGAAGAATGGGCGGGCTTGATCGTCGGTTCGATGCCGAAGATGATCTACGTCGAGGCATCGCTAGAACAAGCTCCAACTTCACCAAGTCGGAAAAACTTGTGAAGGAAACACCCTATACTACTTGGCAAGAGGTATAGGATGAAGAAATAGGAAGTGGGTAAACTTTAGTTTTGGATTTCTCACTAGATTTCAAGACTTGCCATTGAAGTAGCAAGCTTTCTTCATTGAAGAAGAAGATGAAGAAAGAAGAAGATGATATGATAAGTCTTGATTAAAAATAAAAACAATATGATACTTATCATGTCAAGAACCATGGTTTAGTGTAGAGATTTAACCAAGGTTATATAAGTGGTTAGGGTTAGAGAAAAGACAAGAATGGTGGACTTAGTCAAGGTTTCAAGAAGTTTCAACTAAAAACAAAATAAGTCCACCATTTATCTTTCTCTTTATCTTTTCTAAATGAAATAAAAAAAAATAAAAAGATAAATGAATAAGCAAATGAAAAGATACCCTAACCACTAACTAACCATGGTTCAATACTTTACACAAAATCAAGGAAGAATGTATCATCAAACATGATACAATGATGTGCACAAAAATATATCACATATACAATGTGCAATTCAAGTGAGAAAATCCTTTTAAAGTGAACCAATACTAGTTAATGCAAAGTAATATATCAAATATATAATTATACATTAAATCATTAAATCAACACTTGATTCAATGATCCGGTCATTTCGCATATAACCGGCTAGTATCCAATGTATCGGCTTATCGAATCAATCCTTGATTCGATAACTAGGTTATATCGCATACAACCATTCGACACACATTCATCGCGAGAATGAAATACGGTATCACATACACGCATTATTCTCGGTCCCGCACATATCTCATATGCGCTCCTATTTCGTTTCGCTTGAGCCAGGAAACCTCTGTGTAGGACTCTAAAGACTCGTCAATACGCCGGCAGCGGATGATGATCATATCAAACACCCACAAGCCGCAAGCGGTCTGCTAAACGTAACGGCCACCCGGGTATTGAGCGATCAGAAGATCGACGAGCAAGCCCGCTCACACTCCTGCGAATCCAACCAGTAACACTTACCGTACAGTCCGGTCTGTTCGTCTGATATGTCGCATATCTCGCCTAGGGGTGGTAAACGTCAGACCCCAATAGCTCGATAAGTCATGCCGACGTAGGGTCCATAACATTCGTGAAACTACTGATAACTCTTACCAGTATATCACTGCAACCCTGGCCAGGGATTTCCTGTTATGGCCAGTCGAGCATAGCACAACATCAACCCCCAATACCGGGAGAGACGAATCCCCTCCTATCGCTCATTGCCTCCATGTGAATCGGGACTGTACCCAAAAACCACCTGTTTTCACAACTCAGTAGAGCCGTGGTAGGGTGGAAATCAAAGCACAGTGGGAGACACACAAGACTCTATGACGATCTCGGGTCAACAGACTAAGCTGTACCAGTGTCACCAGAGAACTGCCATCTGACGTGAGGTATAATACCATCTGGGAGTTCTCGGCGAGTCCGTTCAGTGTACCCAGTCTCCACTGAGCACCCGCATTCCATCTCCGATGTCAAACACCAATGGATATGGGATCATCCATCGCCCATCGCATGGGTCGAGAAGATATACGCTAGTCTACTCTGGAATATCGATGCCCTGTCTTGATATTCTCTCGACTAGGAACATTTCAAGGATGTACTCATGGACTATCCAGGCCCCACTAGTATGATCTGCATCACAGTCCTGGAAGTCGAGTACACATCCTAAGGGCTTTATCAACATGTAATCAGAGAGACAGAAAGTATACATGTTAAGATAAAGAGCAACCAGATAGCGTACTATCATGTCGAGCAAGAAAGTCCTACCTATATATGTCCCAGCATCCACTACAATATACATCCAATGTACAGTAATGGCCTCTAGGGCATACATATAACTAACACAAGTGTCATAAGATGAAAATTCGAATGGTTTCAAATACCCATCCTTATGCAACTTAGCCAGTCGTGTCGCATTGATGTGACCCGGTCTACAATGCCACAAGAAGGATTCGTTCAGTTCAGAACTCTTCCTCTTGTGTGTGTTTGTTATACTCAGAACTGTTGATTGATTTAGAACATAAATTCCATTGCACAACGTGCCTGATCCAACCAACTTTTGGTTACGGAAAATGTTCATAACATTGTCCTGTAATACAAAATTATATCCCTCTTTACTCAACGAAGAAACCGATATAATGTTGCATATCAGGTTCGGCATGTAATAGCATTCATTCAGAACCAATGTATTACCAGTTGGTAATGCAAGGTGATATTCCCCGACAGTCTTAGCTGCAACTATTGCACCATTTCCAACTCTAATGTCTTTATCACCTTCTCCAAGTTCTCTACCTTTTCTAAGCCCATGTAACTGATTACATATATGGGATCCTGATCCGGTATCTAATACCCAGGACGTAGAGCAAACGGAGAAACAGTTCTCAGTAACGAACACACCCGAAGAAAATGCATCAACATGTACTTTCTTCAATCGGGTGGCATGGGAATCCTGGTATTCCACTATATCCTGTTCATTCCTATAACTCTTATAAGAATGAACGGAACCAACGTTCCCCAGCACGGTATAACATGCGGGTTCGGTCAATACATCCATATTATTATCTTTATTAGGGCATGAAATGGTCGCTACCTGGAGAGAGAGAGAAGAAAACACTTTAGCGTATGCTCGTGCAAGATCAGATTGGTTATTATCTTATCTAATCAGGATGGCTCCCACTGCTTTTTATCAAATCTTCCTTCAAACCCTAAAAGGAAAGACTAGCCGGGATTAATTACACACTACAGGTTCGCCAATCTTTCAGCCATGCCAGTGTCGGTACTTTGAGGGAGGTCCCCCGTGCTTTCGCACGAACCTAATTAATGTAAACCTCGTTTTCCCAGAGGCGTAACCTCGTTGACACCTTTCTAGACACCTACTTGATCGGCTAATTGCAATGTGCAAAACTCTCCCAGGAGTAACTCTTACTCGCAGTGGGTATCGGGATCCAACTATCTCATAGAAGGTATGCAATCTCATTGCAAATTTCAACACTTGAAATTCCCGATAATATTTTGCCCCTAGTGTGCCATGACCTTGACAGATGTCAACAAATCATAGTGCACTAGTCAAGTTCAACCCGTCATTTCTTGATTGAATCAAACCCACCCGCACGACCCTTGACAGAGGTCAACAAGGTCGTACGACTACCCTAATCCAATCACATCACATGCTTTGCAGATAATTACTAGTTAGATACCGCACACTACGCCTTGACAGAGGTCAACAAACGCAGCACGAATACTAAATAGTCTTTATCTGAAATGACGGAGGGCTACGTCAGGTTTTTCTGAAAACCTATTGCGTAATGAACTCGAGATCGTTGTAGAATCAAATGAAGTTTTGAAATGGAGTGATTTTGAGGCTTTTCCAGTTTTGCTAAAGGGGTCACTCCCGGTAAAGGGATCGTCGGCCCTTTCCTCGTCGAATGAGGTGCGGGATATATCATATATATCACTGTGCAAAGCAGAAACTATAAAAGAAATCAAAAACAAACCGAGTGTGTAGCATCTGCCGGTTATTGCTAAAGGAGTCACTCCCGGTGAAGGGATCTCGGTCCTTTCCTCATCGAATAAGGTGCGGGGTATATCATATATACCGCTATGCAAAGCAAGAACTGTAGCTACCTGTTTTATTTAAAATCTGATTCTACAACATCTTAGGTTTCTTTTCTTTCATTAATCACATTAATGAAGTCCCATCATTTAAATACCTAAACATCACAGATAAATACGACGTACACTTATGCCATCCGCATTCGCCTCGATGTCCCCTCGTGCACCGTTAGGTTAGGTAATTAACGACAGAGCGGGGCAGGGCTAGTACGGGTGTAAAACATAAGTAACGTCTATATAATATATCATATATACTATATACTGTATCTATCACTGAACATCACATGATCACATCACAGATATCGCAGCAGAAGAAACATATGAAACATTGGATATACTAGGACGTCCGTGTTTTCAATACGAGCCAGTATAAAACACGGATTCCACGGTCGTGATGAATAGCCAATCCCACACCCCTAGACCCCTACGAGAGCGGCAAGCAACCCTGCCAATTCTGGGGTTAGGAGACCCGGACTCGACTCCTCGAGTTGGTCTCCCACTGGACCCCAGAACCCGGTTACTTGTGCTCCCCTCCTTGGGTCTATCCTAATGCGGAAAAGTAAATAATATACAAAAGGTGACAACTTCCGCAACCTGGAAGTGCCCCAAATAAAAGAATATTACATACAAGTTTTTACATGAATGAAAATGAAAAACACTCATCTCACATAAAAACCCCCGGCTATTCGAACACGACGATCCAATATAACATATCCAGCAACACATAACATCACATGTCATCAACGTATGTAAGTATGCATACCCCAATTGTCGTTGAGGTATAGCAATGAAATCGGCGATATGAACATACTACACTTACGGTCACAGAAAAGAAAGTGTAAAACTACAACAGTTGGAATCCGCAACCTCTTTAGACATCGCATGCCTAATCAAATGAAATACTTAGACATCACATGCCTAACAGATATAAATCCCGCATTTTAGTCTCATTATCGAAAACTCTTTTCAATATCATGTGGGACTAAACTGCTAGATTTATAACATTCATTCAGTTATCTCATAACTGTTTGTGAATTCCAATTATTGTATCACATTCCAGATAAACAGAAAATGTTAAACTTTCCGATCGAACAGTCGAATACCCAAGTTTTCCCGATACAGCTCAACACATGAAATAAGTCTAACAACATTCAGTTCGTGCCTCAGTACCAACGGTCCAGCCGTAGAAGGGTCAAGCCAACGCCTCACATGTGGCACGCCGTACTGCCCCAAACCCGAAGGTTCAAAGGGCAGTTCAAGACGGTCACATAATCGAGTTAAGGTTTGTTGTCTTCTAGAGGGTCCATCGCGTTACTTGCACTACTTAGAACGTCGTTAAACTACGGAAAAATCCAACACTTGGAAATTTCCCGACAGGGGAAAAATTGGGTATTTATATCCGGTCGAGCTTTTTAACATATTCTAAAAATTATCCGGAAAAACACAAAGACGAAATTTGATAATCCGATCGAAACATCGAAACTCTAAAACACCCAAGAAAATTCAACTCTTGAATAAATTTTAAAAATTCCCAGAAAATCCAACACCAGAAGATATCAGTTACTGTGCAAAATTTATATAATAATTTAATAAAGTTGTCGCGGAACCGCCGCCTAAGAAGGCTTAGGCCGCGGTTCCGCCGCACTGTAGACTGTTCATCAAGAAATTTTTGCACCGTAATTCATATATTTCCCTGCTGAATTTTTTAACAATTTTTAATCTGGAAAAATCCCAGAATTTAGAAAAAGTCCAGAGAGCACTTGGGTTTTAGGGTTTCGGGTTCGTTCGGGTTTCAAACGTCGTCTAGACTTCGCCTAAGGCTCTAGCTAGGCTCTGATACCACTGTAGGGTTCCTAGGCACACTATAGAGGTCTCACAAGGCATCAACCATGCCAATTTCAAATTTTATTGGTGCCGAGAAACCCTAATACGGATCGTCGGCTAGAATTCTAGACGAAAAACGAATCTAGTTAACACTTTAACTAAAGGAGAGAGGCTACAACCTTCGTAGATCCGGTTATCCACTTCCTTAGCTCCACGTAGACGTCCTCTCGCTGTCCTAGTCGGATCTCGGACTCTCGCATCGGCTTCATCAAAAGGAATGAGCGAAATAGGTCGTCGGCTTCGTGCCGAAGATGATCTACGTCGAGGTTGCACAAGTTCAAGCTCCAACTTCACCAAGTTGTGAAACTTGTGAAGAAAACACCCAAAACAACTTGTCAAGAGGTAGAGGGTGAAGAAATAGGAGGTGGGTTCACTTTAGAATTGGATTTCACTCACTTTTGCTCAAGTTGCCATTGATGGCATCAAGCTTTTCTTGAAGAAGAAGATGATGAAGAAGAAAGAATATGATAAGTTTCTTATTTGAAAAAGAAACTAATTTGAATACTTATCATATCTTGACCATGGTCAAGTGTAGAGATTAAACTAAGGTTAGTAGGAATGGTTAGGGTTAAGGATGAGATAAGGATGGTGGACTTTGTCAAAGCTTCAAGAAACTTCAACAAGAGACAAAGAAAGCCACCATTCTCATCTAAACCTTTTCTAAATAAATAAACAAATAAATAAATAAAAAGGCAAAACCCTAATCATCTCTTAACCATGGTTTAATTTTTCACACTTAACCTAATGAGCAAGTATCATCAAACATGATACAAAGATGTGCACAAAAGTATATCACATATACAACATGTACATCAAGTGAGAAAATCCATTTAAAGTGAACCAATACCAGTTAATGCAAAGTAATATATCAAATATATAATTATACATTAAATCATTAAATCAACACTTGATTTAACGATCCGGTCATATCGCATATAACCGACCAGTATCCAATGTATCGTTTTATCGAATCAATGATTCGATAACTAGGTCATATCGCATACAACCAATCGAAACATTCATCGCGAGAATAAAATGCGGTATCACATACACGCATTATTCTCGGTCCCGCACATATCTCATATGCGCTCCTATTTCGTTTCGCTTGAGCCAGGAAACCTCTGTGTAGGACTCTAAAGACTCATCAATACGCCGGTAGCAGATGATGATCATATCAAGCACCCACAAGCCGCAAGCAGTCTGCTAAACGTAACGGCCATCCGGGTATTGAGCGATCAGAAGATCGACGAGCTAGCCCGCTTACACTCCTGTGAATCCAACCAGTAACACTTATCGTACAGTCCGGTCTGTTCGTCTGATACGTCGCATATCAAGTCTAGGGGTGGTAAACTTCAGACCCCAATAACCGATAAGTCGTGCCGATGTGAGGCTCATAACGGGTCGAGAAACTACTGGTAACACTTACCAGCAAATCTCTGATCAGCCCTGGCCAGGGACTTCCCTGTTACGGCCAATCGAGCACAACGCAACATCAACTCCCAATACCGGGAGAGACGAAACCCCTCCTATCGCTCATTGCCTCCATGTGACTCGGGACTATACCCAAAGACCACCGTTTTGCACGCCCTCATGGACGTGGTAAGGTGGAGATCAAAGCACAGTGGGAATCACACAAGACTCTATGACGATCTCGGGTCTATAGACTAACCTGTACAAGTGTCACCTGAGAACTGCCATCTGACGTGAGGTATAATACCATCTGGGAGTTCTCCGCGAGTCCGTCCAGTGTACCCAGTCTCCATTGAGCACCCGTACATCATCTCTGATGTCAAACACCAATGGATATGGGATCATCCATCGCCTATCTCATGGGTCGAGAAGCGTATACGCTAGTCTACACTGGTATATCGATGCCCTGTCTCGATACACCCACGACTAGGGACCTTGAAGGATGTACTTATGGACTACCATGTCCCCACTAGTATGATCTGCATCATAGTCCAGGTAGTCAAGTACACATCCTAAGGGCTTTATCAACATTTAACTATAAAACAGTTTAAAGAGACAAGTGTACATGTTAAGATAAAGAGTAACCAGATAGCATACTATCATATCGAGCAAGAAAGTCATCTTTATATATGTCCAAGCATCCAATATAATATACATCATCTGTACAATACTGGCCTCTAGGGCATACATACAACTAACATGATCGCCATCATACAGCTGGTCATCGAGCAAGAATCCTAGGAGCTCTATCAACGTGCAATAGTGACCTGGTCACCTAAAGCAGTACACAATGATAAAGATAAACCAGATAGCGTACTATCATCTTGAGTAAGATTGTTCTACCGGTATAGGTCCTCCTTCAATCATTGCAATCACGTGCCTGTAATCCAATAATTGACTCTGAAGGCACTATATCCAACAATCTCCCACTTGCACTCAAGGCTAATTATTGCGATGTCGCATACTCACAGCCCGTGTGATACCGAACACTCAACTCCTCTACTAATAAGTATCACAAAACCCGTTTGCGAAACTATTGTGTTCGAGGAATAGCCTTAGTGAGTGGATCCGCCCTAATGTTTCTTTCTATGTCTCTCTTTATCTCAAGTTCGCGGAGAAAGCCATCTCCCGAAATGAGCAATACTTGTCTCAGAATATGTCTGGATATCTGATGGGACCTAGCTCATAAATGAACTCCAAATCCAAACTTCTTAGACTGTATCGTCAACTGAACTTGATCAGTATCCTGCGTAATGCCTCCCTCGGTGTCCGCTTGGATCACCTGTCCAAACTATTGCCCCTCGTCAGAAGAAAAACTATAACTCTGTCAGTCACTCTGTTATCCAGGTCACCTTGGAAGCCTGGAATGATAACCGTCCCCTGAAAGAGGCTGGCATTATCATATCCTTAGAACATCCACTTATGTTCTACAACTGCTTCCGATCGTTTCTCCAGGATTGGATTAATATCAACATATTGCATCTAATGCAAAAAAACAACATCTGGTGTGGTACTTGACATCTCATGATCAACTCAATTGCCTAAGCAAGTGATCTGCCAATCATGTACTTCCCTCTCCCCTTTAGTCTGTAAGACACCTTTAGAGAGGGTGACTCCATCACCTGCAGGTACACCACCGTGCCAGGAGTCGTCCATTCTAAAACACCTGTAGAATGCTGTCTAAGTACCCAAATTGGGAAACTACCCAAATCTAGATCTAAAACCATAGATCTAGTAACCAGAATGTCAGATATTATATCTATGTCCTATGTGGAGAAACCACTGTGTGACAACCAAAGTATAACCGATCGTAGTATAGGAATATCACTTCCTACTCTGTGTATGTCATCCAAATACCATGACATCACACCCTACTACCTTCTTAACAGATCCATCCCCTATTCTGATGAAGTCAAACCTATGACTGTCACATCAGAAATAGATGATCTATCTCCGCTATATCTGCTTTAGTCTATAAATAGACATAAGCTACTTGTCCACTATGCTTCCGCTGCTCTCACTGACTACGACAACCCTCTGGCAGAGTCATATACTTGTGCACTTTTAAAACTAGTTTAGAACGACGCTATACTCATCCTCCTGCCGGGTCTCATAGCCTGGAACAACAGTAGTGTCAAATCTGGGCAAACAAGAACCTCCCTGTCACCGTCCTTGAGGCTACCGGAGTACCTCTCGGGTGCCTGAGGTTACCCACCATATCTGCGGAGTGGCTAATAGAATGTCAAATCAGATTGAATCTTTAAGTTCTTATCAAATTTTCAGTAATCGTTTGCGGTTCTGGAATCACTTCCAGTTCTACCATACTTCCACTACCGTTTTCTGAAAAAATCCATTTTTATTAAAACTGTGGCGAGTCTAGAACAATATCACTATTGATCTTCCGGATGGTAGAAAGTCAACCCTCGTCATAGCCCGGGTCAACCCACAAACAGCCATTATAGAAACGTGCCTTGAGTTATCCAGAGACTGGTTTTAAGCATAAGCCGGACAACTCCCCGTACCACTATTCTATATCCAATATAGAAAAAGAGGCACTGATTTAATTGGAACCAGATTCAAATCATGCAGCTGTCTCCAGTGCATGTCAACTAAATGGAAGGAGGTCGATCAGCATTACTCAACTTAGGAGTACTTCCAATTATGAGTAACCTGAAAGAGAAACAAGTTCTCTTAAAACCATTACTATCAACTGAATACCATACACAAGTATCTACATCTTCTATCACCTTGAAGAATCCCGATACTTGCAACACCTGGTTCTCTACTTTATTCATATACCTATAACTTCTCAAAACTTGGACCTTGTATTTGTACGAAACACATGTCTAAGAACTAGAGAAGTCACAAGTAAACAGAATATAGCACGAGGACCAACCCCTCTGTCCTCATGGACACTGGACAACATACAATACTCTGTATAAGTCCCCTGAGTCTAATAATTCATTCCCCGTATGTCGTAGGTTGAAAACTGTACTTATGGTTAAGACGAATTACACCGCTCTTTAATGCTCCTTACCTAACCATCCACTGATATAGGTAAATGTCAAGGACATAATTTCAAAAAGTTATATATCACTTTATAAAAATAAACGTACAGATATATCAATTTGAAATTGGTGCACAACAACGGATATTCAAAACCAAATATTTGCCGTCCGGCAAACAACCCAGATGATTTCCTCAAATATTACCAATTACAACGAATACCGATATAATGAGGATGATCACCTAATTCCCAATAACTTACTCTCACTCGTACAGATGTGAGAAACATACCTGGTAAATACATACCCTGGAGCAAGGGCTAATTGGGAAATCAGTTTTCTTTTAACTGTACACGGTGAAACTGAAACATTGAAATGTTTCGTAGGGGTATCCGGGTATTCCTAGTAATACCTCTTCCATTATCCAAATTCACAACTGTAGCCGTATATTTCTTTGCCATCTCTCCAAATCCCTTCATATGTCTTTAGTCGTTACCCTCTGTACACCCTCTTAGGCTAAATGGTTTTCTTCCTTCCCTACCTTTCGGCACCAGCCTATGGTTTGGAAGAAGACTATCCAATAAGCATAATGGATGTACTGTCCTAATCCTAGGAGCACTCGCAACCCGAGAGAAGGTAAAGATAAAATACGCCTGAATAAACCTTATTCCTATTTCTCCTGAACCAGAATCCATCCCCGAACTGGAACAAGTTCCTTTCGAGTTCGTATATAACCATACGATGGAGTATCCAAATAACTGTGGATTCTTCGTAGTGATACGGAGTGTCCTGGAGAAATACAAAGGTGAAGTAAGAGTGGCGATGAAATACTTGGTTTGGTCGTGAATAGCAGTCGCAATTTACTTTGCCCTTTTACTAATCCCTACCGTTCGGAACCTGCCTATGGTTTGGAAGAAGACTATCCAATTAGCGTAATAGGTGTACTGTCCTAATCCAAGGAGCACTCGCAACCTGAGAGAAGGTAAAAAGAAAAGACAACTGAATAGTCCTATTCGTTTTCTCCAGAACCGGAAACCATCCTCGAATCAGGAACAAGTTCCTTCGAGTTCGTATATAACCATACGATAGTTTTATCCAATGGAAGTGGACGTTCGTAGTAATACGGGGTGTTCTGGAGAAAAGGGTAAAAGTAGGAGTGGCAATGAGGTATGCAACTCTGACAATCCAAAAGCCAGTGTTTAAGAAGGTTCGGTTAATCTTGGTCACTTGAGTCATAGTCTAGGGTCAGGCCATGGTCGCTGCCAAAGAGAGAGAAAAAAGAAACACTCAGCGTGCACTCTAACCTAGATCAGAATGGTTACCAATTTATCTAATCAGGAAACCTCCCACTGTAACCTCAAATCCTCCTCCAAACCTGAAAGAAGAATTAGTCGGGATCACCCGAGGAGTAAACCAACTCATCAGTGGGAATCGGGATCCAACTATCATCGCATGATAACATGACGGAATCCACTCACGTTATCACACTCCAGAAGGTATGTGCATGCCTGGAAAGTTTCAGTTTCTTTAGAAACTCCCGATGTGTGTTTTTACCCCAAGCGGCTTATGACCTTGACTTGGTCAACAAACCATAAACCGCTAGTCAAGTTCAACCCGTCATTATTCTGGACTGCATTAAACCCACCCGTACGTGCCCTTGACTAGGTCAACAAGGCCGCACGACTGTCCTAACCAATCCCATTTATGCAACAGACAAGTACCACTTAGCTACCGAACACTACGTCTTGACTAGGTCAACAAACGCAGCACGAATACTAAATAATACCCGTAAGAAATGACGGAGGGTTACGGCTGGTTTTTGGTGAAAAAGCTTTAACGTAATGAACTTGATATTGTTGAAGGAACTGCATAGCTTTTTATAAAAATATAGTGACGAAAACCTTTGCTAAAGAGGTCACTCCCGGTGAAGGGATCTCGGCACTTTCCCCGTAGAATGAGGTGCAGGATATTCCAATTGAATACCACGATGCAAAGCAAAAGTAATCGGCTATAGTGAAGTTATTACCCTGACGCAAACTTCTGTCCAAGGGGTCACTCCCGGTGAAGGGATCTCGGCCCTTGCCTCGTCGACTGAGGTGCTGGATATTCATAACCGAATACCACTGTGCAAAACAAAAGAAAACGTCCTTGCAATAACAGCTTTTTGAAAAATTGTTCCAACAACATCAGAATAGGTTTGTTTAGCTTGCATTGATCCGAATCAACGCAATCCTATCAATTGATCACACCAATAAAGAACGAAAATAATGATGTACGTATATGCAATCCGCATTCGCCACTGGGTCCCGTCATCACCCGTTAGGTTACTTAACTAACGACGGAGCGGGGACTGGACTAGCGCGGATGCAAAACATATACAACATCTACTAGTATATATATCAATATATAAAATTCGCTCAAGGCGTGATAAAAGAAAAATCACAGAAATGTAATAAGCATCACAGAACAATACAGATATCTGGGATCCCCGGGTTTCATAGAGCCGCTACTGAAACCCGACGTTCCCCTGGTCGTGTGGATAGCCTGGGCAATGAAATCCTAGACCCCTACGGGCGCGGCAAGTTACCCGCCGAAACCTGAAGTGAGGCAGCCCTCCTCAGCAACGTGAATGGACCACCCAGCACTTCACGGAATCCGGCAACTTGGGCACCCCTCCTTGGGTCAACCTGTACCCTCTACGAGTGCGGCGAATAGCCCGCCAATTCTAGAGTGAAGCCTCCTCCGTCTCAACGCCATGAGATGCGGGCCCGTTGCCCTCTAGAACCCGGCTATCCGTGCACCCCTCCGTGGGGTAATCCTAGTACAGAAACTAAAATATACAACGGGTACATCGACCTCAGCCCGGTCGTGCCCCAAAAGAATAATATACAAACAGGCAGTGACGGCAGTCCACATGTCGAACACTCGCCCCGCAATAACAAACTTACATATACAACCAAACTGTACTACCATTTCATCCAGGCTATCCACCACGACAAATCCGCAACATCACAGCACAACACAGAACATCAACGTGAATGTCACGTTCGCAAATCCGTCTAAAATGGCTATAGCAGTTAGACAGGATTTACCGATCAAATGACATTCACGGTCCCAGATATAATGTAAATACTGTGAACTAACATATTTAAAATTTTCGATCGACTAAATTTCCCAAAGTGGACCCCAAGCACAACTGTAGCACTCAAAATAAATCTGGGCCCAAACAGAATAAACTAAAAACCCCAATTCCAACACAGAGACCTACTAAACAAATTTGGTGCACTGTGGCTACAGTACGGCGGATCCGCGGCCAAAACGTGGTTACGGACGCGGATCCGCCGCGCTACAGTGAAATCAGCAGACCAAATTTCTTCAATTCTCTTGAAAAAGCCTGGACATATTTCTGCAATACACCAAATATTTTTTTGACAACAAAAAAATTTCGACAGAAACTGATGCATTTGAAATCGCGGTTTTGGAATTTTTGTTCGATCGAAATTCTAAATACGTTAGAGCAAGCTAGAAAAGTTTAATGGCATGGCTCTGATACCATGTAAGTCTACGGTAGCGCCCTGGCCGTCTGTCCGAGACCAAAATGCGGAAACAAAAACTTTTTCAAAGTAGAAACCGGTGCTACCGTGGACTATAAACCCGGATCGGACCATTAACCAACTACTAGCTAACTAGAGAAAGGGGTAGAGAGCTATACCGAGCGATCCATGTCTTTCGGTCTTCGGCCACCATCCCGATCTCCTCGCGGCATCTCCGGTCTCGATCTCCTCATCGGAAGGGCACCACATCACCGAGTCTTTTTACGGGCTCCCACCTCTGAACCGAGGAAACTCGGACACGAAGTTGGCAAGCCGACGTGTCCAAGATTGCTGTAGTTTGAGTGTAGAAAACTTTGTCTCAAGGGGTTAATTAAGTTGCCATTTGTAGTGGAGAAAGAGATGAGCTTTGAAATGGAGCTATATCATTTTTGTGCAAGCAAATGAGATAAAATCCCAACTCCAAAAATTTTGGACAGCACCCTTCACTTTGTGGCTGGCCATCATATGATGGAGAGAGGGAGGTGAGCACACACAAGGTGGGGTGAGCATAAGGAGAGAATAATGCAAAAGAGAAATGAGTGATCATCATGAAAAAAAGTCACACCAATATCCTTTTCAATCCCATCTCCAACAAGCAAGTAATGATGAACCCTTCACTTTGTGGCTGGCCATCATATGATGGAGAGAGGGAGGTGAGCACACACAAGGTGGGGTGAGCATAAGGAGAGAATAATGCAAAAGAGAAATGAGTGATCATCATGAAAAAAAGTCACACCAATATCCTTTTCAATCCCATCTCCAACAAGCAAGTAATGATGAACCAATGGAGTCAACCTTAATCTAGAACCATCATGAAGCAACCACTTACAAAAAACACCCTCCACTTTGCTAATTTGCACATTTGCAAATAAGCCCCTCCCATCAAAGGAATTTCAGCCAAGAAGGAACAAAGGAAAAATGGCCGAAACGGAATGTAAACTGGCAACTTCAAAAGAAGCGATCCCGTAATAAATTACAGGAAAACCCCGCGACTGTATATACATACCCGCATTTGTCTTCCGACCGAATACAAATGCAATGAGACAAAATCTACACTGTATAATACTAGGATTCGGCTTAAACCAAAGCCCGCTAGTATTATCCGTCCGAACCATAACACGTGCACAAGTGCACCTGTACGTTCGAATCCTGCCATAAATCCATACGGCTTCTACAGCGTTTCGCCCGAAACTTGAGAAACTGTCTGTGGGGGACTCTAAAGACTCGTCAATACTTTGGCTGTGGATTTAACCACTAGCACGTCAGAGGTATTAGCTATACGTAACGGGCTACCAGGTATTGAACAAAAGGGAGGTCGATGAGCGAACTCATCCTGACACCCTACTCAGCCTGTCAGTGACAATATCCGTACAGTTCGGTCCATTCGTCTATGAGCATCGCATGGTGGGCCTAGGGGGTTGGTAAAAGTCAGACACCCAAAAGCGCTACAAGTCGTGTCGGAGTGTAGCCCAGAACACCCTGAGATACTACTGGAATACCAACCAGTAAATCTCCTGCCTTGGCCAAGGACTTCGTGTAATGGCTCTCCTAGACACAGCGCGACCTCACCCCCAATACCGAGAAAGACGAACCCCTGCAGATCCGCTCACTGCCTCCATATGGCTCGGAACTGTACCCAACTAAAACCTGTTTGCACGACTCCTTTGAGCCGTAGTAAGGTAGTAATCAAAGTACAGTGGGAACTCACACGAGACAAATGATAATCTCAGGTCGATGAACTAACCTATACACATGTCACCAGGGAACTGCTATCTGACGTCAGGTATAAAACCAACTAGCATGTTCTCGGCGAGTCTTGTCCGGTGTACTCATAACCCAATGAGCACCTGTATACATCGTAGGTGAACCAATTGACACCAGTGGCTTGCGAGACCGGCCACCGCCCCTCGTCGGGGTCTCGACTGTATACACTAGTCTACTCTGGAGTGTCGATGCCCTGTCTCGAAAACTCCCACGACTAGGGACCTTTTAAGGATGTGCTTATAGACCTCAACTCCCACGTATATGATCGCCATCATACTTCTGGCCGTCAAGCAAGAATCCTAAGGGCTCTATCAACACGCAATAGTGATATGTAAGGTCACCTAAAGCAGTACACGATGATAAAGATAAACCAGATAGCATACTATCATCTTGAGTAAGACTGTTCTACCGGCATAGGTCCTCCCTCAATCATTGCAATCATGTGCCTGTGATCCAATAATTTACTCTGAGGGCACTATATCCAACAGCCACCACCTCAGGCTCAGTGATTGTAGCCATCTCATCCACCTCTGTCTTAGGCTCGGCCGTGGTAGCTGTCTCACCCACCGCCACCTCGGGCTCGGCAGTGGTAGCTATCTCGGGTATAGCAATCGTGACTGTCTCGTCAGCCACTACCTTGGGCCCAGCAATTGCGGCCGCATCGCCTATTGCCGCCCCGGGTTCGGTAGTAACAGCTACCTCCTCCGCCGCTACCTCAGGCTCAGCGGTCGCCGCTGTTGGAGATAGTGCCCTCAGAGTCAATTATTGGATCACAGGCACATGATTGCAATGATTGAGGGAGGACCTGTACCGGTAGGACAGTCTTACTCAAGATGATAGTATGCTATCTAGTTTATCTTTATCATCGTGTACTACTTTAGGTGACCTTACAGGTCACTATTGCACGTAAATAGAGCCCCTAGGATTCTTGCTTGACTGCCAGCAGTATGAGGGCGATCATATACGTAGGAGCTGGGGTCTATAAGCACATCCTTAAAAGGTCCCTAGTCAAGGGAGTTTCGAGACAGGGCATCGATACTCCAGAGTAGACTAGTGTATACAGTCGAGATCCCGACGAGGGGCGGTGGCCGGTCTCACAAGCCACTGGTGTCAGTTGGTTCACCTAAGATGTATACAGGTGCTCATTGGGTCATGAGTACACCGGACAGGACTCGCCGGGAACATGCTAGTTGGTCTTATACCTGACGTCAGATAGCAGTTCCCTGGTGATATGTGTACAGGTTAGTTCATCGACCTGAGATCGTCATTTGTCTCGTGTGAGTTCCTACTGTACTTTGATTACTACCCTACCACGCTCAAAGGAGACATGCAAACAGGTTTTAGTTGGGTACAGTCCCGAGCCACATGTGTAAGTCGATGTACTACACCCCACGACTTGCGGGGAGGCGGAAATATGAAAAACGATCTTGTTCTTTGCAATAAACATCGACTAACCGAGAATCTTTGCTAAACTATAACTAACAAGTATCATAGAAGTTAACAACTACTATGAAAAGTGATTATACCTAATAAACCGTGTCCTTCGTCTTTTCGTTCTCCACGTCCTCTCCGGCCTTCTCTATGTAGTAGATGATCCACCCGAGTGCTTTACTTCAAGCTTCACCTCTAACTTGAGGTAACTAGGTTTCTTAAAGTGATAATCTAAGTAACCTAGGTGATATAGAGAAGGGTTATGGATTAAGTAGTCTAATCTAATTCTTGGTCTCAACACATGAGAGAGGAGGATTAGGGTTTGAAGAGAGAGAGCTTGAGGAGAGAGAAAGTGAGCAAGAGAATGGAATGAGATAATGATCTCTCATGATATATATGAAGCATTATCATTATCAAGATAAATGAAATAAAGGATTTAACAACCATGCTTCAAAAATACAAATGAGTGATTCATCTACATGAGTCATTAAGCATTTATGATGTATTAATGATAAGGATGAATCACACAAATGAGTCACTAATCTCATTTAATACTTATGCCACCTAAACCCCCAAGTCACCAACCTTCTAGAAGCTTCTCGCGAAATTATGAGAACGCCCCTCCTATCCGTGAAAACATGGAAAAACTTTAGACTGAATAAATCCAATAACCTGATACTAGAAACTGGCTTAAACCAAAGCCGGCTAGTAAAAACTGTCCGAAAGTCGTACGTGCGTAAACACACGTATGCGTCCGAACCCTTGTAGTAAAACCATACGACCTCTATATCGTTTCGCCTGGTGCAGGGAAACTCTCTGTGTGGGACTCTAATGACTCGACTACTACGCTGGCAGTGGGTTTAACCACAGACCGCAAGCAGCACTAGCTGTACGTAACGGTCCCCAGGTAGATGTCGATAAGAAGGCCGATGAGGAAACCCATCCGAACTCCTACTGAGTCTGATGTGACAATCTCCGTACAGTCCGGTCTGTTCGTCTAAGACTATCGCATATCGGTCCTAGGGGGCGGCAAGCGTCAGTCCCCTAATAGTGGTATAAGTCGTGTTGGAGTGAAGCCCATTACACCCTGAGAAACTACTGGAACCTACCAGCAAATCTCGCTTGCCCTAGGCAGGGACTTTGCATAATGGCTCTCTGACACAGCGCGATATCAACTCCCAATACCGGGAGAGACGAATCCTGTCTAACTGCCACTGCCTCCAAGTGCTCGGGATTGCACCCAACTGCTACCTGTTTGTACGACTCCTTTGAGCCGTGGTAGGGTAGAACAGTGGGACACACTTGAGGCGAAGTAGCAGTATCAAGTCTGCGGACTATGCTGTACTCATGTCACCTGGGAACTGTTAACTGACGACTGGTATCAAACCAACCTACAGTTCCCTGCGAGTCATGTCCGGTGTACCCGTAACCCAACGAGCACCTGTATACTATCTCCAGTACGACGTACTGACGGCTGTGGGATAGACCATCTCCCCAACTGGGATGAGAAGCGTACACACTAGTCTACTCTGGAGTATCGATGCCCTGTCTCGATAATCCTATAACTAGGGACTTGAATAAGGATGTGCTTGTAGACTACCCAGCCCCCACTAGTGTGACTGCCATCACAACGCTGGTAATCAAGCAAGATCCTAAGAGCTCTATCAATACGTATACTCACATATTAAGATAGAAAAACCAAGTAGCATACTACCATGTTTAGCAAGACTGTTATATACATGTGAATATCCTAAGCTTCCATTAAGTAATATACAAACCAGTATGATACAATAATGGCCCCTAGGGCATATACACTAACAACATGGAGGCAGTGAGCGGATCTTCAGGGGTTCGTCTCTCCCGGTATTGGGGGTAAGGTCGCGCTGTGTCTAAGAGAGCCATTACACGAAGTCCTTGGCCAAGGCAGGAGATTTACTGGTAGGTACTCCAGTAGTATCTCAGGGTGTTCTGGGCTACACTCCGACACGACTTGTACCGCTTTTGGGGGTCTGACTTTTACCAACCCCCTAGGCCCGCCATGCGATACTCATAGACGAACGGACCGGACTGTACGGATATTGTCACTGACAGGCTCAGTAGGGTGTCAGGATGAGTTCGCTCATCGACGTCCCTTTTGGTCAATACCTGGTAGCCCGTTACGTATAGGCTAATACCTCTGACGTGCTAGTGGTTAAATCCACATCCAAAGTATTGACGAGTCTTTAGAGTCCCCCACAGACCGTTTTCTTAAGTTTCGGGCGAAACGCTGTAGAGGCCGTATGGAGATATGGCAGGGTTCGATCAGATACGCGCGGTATTGCACGGATCATGATCGGACGGATTTTACTAGCGGGCTTTGGTTTAAGCCGGATCCTAGTATTGTACAGTGTAGATTTTGTCTCTTTGCATTTGTATTCAGTGGGAATACAAATGCGGGTATGTATATACAGTCGCGGGGTTTTCCTGTAATTTATTACGGGATCAGTTTTCTGAAGTTGCCAGTTTGCATTCCGTTTCGGCCAGTTTTCCTTTATTCCTTCACGGCCGGACTTTTATGATGAGAGGGGATAATTTGCAATTGTGCAAATTAGTATTTGTGGAGGGGGTCATTTGTAAAATGAGGCTTCATGATGGTTCTAGCATGATGAGATTCTTTTTAAATCTTTTCCTTTGCATTTATGAGATGAGAGTTGATTAGGATTTGGATTTGAAATGGTGTGACTTTTTTTTTCTTCTCATTATCACTCATTTCCCCCTTTGCATTATGATTGAGTTTTTTCCACCATTTGGAGAGAGGGGCCGGCCACTTTTGAGAGAGGGGGGGAGATTGATTTTGTGGTGGTGGGAAAAACATACATCTCATTCTTTGCTTGCCAAAAATTCCAAACCTCTCTCCATTGTTCATTCTCTACTCCACATCCATACAAGGCAACTTCACCCCATTGAGACAAAGTGATTTTACACTAGCGTACAGTATTTCTTGCGCACGTCGGCTCGCCAACTTCGTGCCCGAGTTGCCTCGGTCCAGAGGTGGGAGCCCGTAAAAGAACCCGGCGATGTGGTGCCCGTTCCGACGAGGAGCTGAAGACCGGAGGTTCCGCGAGGAGATCGGAGTGGAGGCCGAAGACCGAAGGACACGGATCGCTCGGTATAGCATTCTACCCTTTCTTGTATTTGCTAGAGTTAGGTTAATGGCCCGATCCGGGATTTTAGTGCGCGGTGGTGCCGGTTTCTAGATTTTAGAAAAGTTTTGTTTCCGCATTCCGGCGTCAGATTGACGGCCGGGGCGTCGCCGTGCACTTACACTGGTATCAGAGCCACGCCATTAACCTAGTCTAGCTTGCTCTAACATGTTTACAAGTTCGATCGAACGGATTTTCGGAAAACCCGATTTCTAATGCACAGTTTCTGTCGAAATTTTATAGTTGTCAAAAAAAATTTCAGTACATTGCAGAAATACGTGCAGGGAATTCTAAGCATGCTGTGAAAATTTGGTCGCATGAACTCACCATTGCACCGCGGAACCGCGTCCAAACCCACGCATTGGCCGCGGTTCCGCCGCTACCTTTACTGTTCAATGCACTAAATTTTCACAGAGAGCTTCTGAGTTGAAAATGGGGTTTTTGGGATGTTCTGTTTGGGCCCAGATTTTCTTTGAGTGCTACAGTAGTGCTTGGGGCCCACTTCGGTAAATTTGGTCGATCGAATATTTTAAACATGTTAGTTCACAGTATTTACATTATATCTGCGACCGTGAATGTCATTTGATCGGTAAATCCTGTCTAATTGCTATAACCCTTTTAGACGGATTTGCGAACGTGACATTCTCGTTGATGTTCTGTGTTGTGCTGTGTTGTTGCGGATTGTTCATGGGGGATAGCCTGGATGCAATGGTAGTACAGTTTGGTTATTTATGTACATTTGATATTGCGAGGCGAGCGTCCGACATGTGGACTGCCGTTACTGCCTGTTTGTCTATTATTCTTTTGGGGCACGACTGGGCTGAGGTCGATGTACCCGTTGTATGTATATTTTACTTTCTGTACTAGGATTGCCCCGCGGAGGGGTGCACGGATAGCCGAGTTCTAGAGGGCAACGGGCCCGCATCTCATGGCGTTGAGACGGAGGTGGCTTCACTCTAGAATTGGCGGGCTATTCGTCGCACTCGTAGGGGGTACAGGTTGACCCAAAGAGGGGTGCCCAAGTTACCGGATTCCGTGAAGTGCTGGGTGGTCCATTCACGTTGCTGAAAGGGGCTACCTCGCTTCAGGTTTTGGCGAGTAACTTGCCGCGCCCGTAGGGGTCTAGGATTTCATTGCACAGGCTATCCACACGACCAGGGGAACGTCGGGTTTCAGTAGCGGCTCTATGAAACCCGGGGATCCCAGATATCTGTATTGTTCTATGCTGCTTATTACATTTTTGTGATGTTACATTTTATCACGCCTTGAGCAAATATTATATATTGATATATATACTAGTAGATGTTGTATATGTTTTGCATCCGCGATAGTCCAGTCCCCGCTCTGTCGTTAGTTAAGTAACCTAACGGGTGATGACGGGACCCAGTGGCGAATGCGGATGGCATATATGTACATCATTATTTTCGTTCTTTTGTGGTGTGATCAATTGATGGGACTGCATTGATTCGGATCAATGCAAGCTAAACAAACCTATTCTGATGTTGTTGGAACATTTTTCAAAAAGCTGTTATTGTAAGAGCGTTCTCTTTTGTTTTGCACAGTGGTATTCGGTTATGAATATCCAGCACCTCAGTCGACGAGGCAAGGGCCGAGATCCCTTCACCGGGAGTGACCCCTTGGACAAAAGTTTGAGTCAGGACAATAACTTCACTATAGTCGATTACTTTTGCCTTATATCGTGGTATTCAGTTGGAATATCCTGCACCTCATTCCATGGGGAAAGAGCCGAGATCCCTTCACCGGGAGTGACCTCTTTAGCAAAAGTTTTCGCCACTATATTTTTATAAAGCTATCCTGTTCCTTCAACGATATCAAGTTCATTACGTTAAAGGTTTTCGCCAGAAACCATTCGTAGCCCTCCATCATTTCAGTTAAATATTCGGTAGTATTCAAGCTATGTATTTTGACCTCACGCCAAGGCATAGTGATTGGTAGCTGCCGGATATTTATCTGTTGCATAGATAGATGCGTTGGTTTGGGACAGTCGTACTACTATTTTGGCCTACGTCAAGGGTATGTATGGGTGGGTTTAAATTAACCTGGATAATGATGGGTAGAACTTGACATGTGACTTATGACATTTTGACCTCACGCCAAGGTCATAAGCGCATGAGGCAAAAATCACATCGGGAGTTTCTAAAGAAACTGAAACTTGCCAGATATGCGCATACCTTCTGGAGTGTGATAACGTGAGCGGATTCCGTCACGTTATCATGCGATGATAGTTGGATCCCGATTTCTACTGATGAGTTGGTTTACTCCTCGGGTGATCCCGACTAATTCTCCTTTCAGGTTTGGAGGAGAATTTGACGGTACAGTGGGAGGTTTCCTGATTAGATAAAGTGATAACCATTCTGATCTAGGTTAGAGTGCACGCTGAGTGTTTCTTTTTTCTCTCTCTTTAGCAGCGACCATGACCCGACCCTTGACTATGACTCAGTGACCAAAATTAACCGAACCTTCTTAAACACTGGCTTTTGGTTTGTCAGAATTGCAAACCTCATTGCCACTTCTACTTTTACACTTTTCTCCAGGACACCCCGTATTACTATGAACATCCACTTACATTGGATAAAACCATCGTATGGTTATATACGAACTCGAAGGAATTTATTTGAGGATGTTTTCCGGTTCTGGAGAAAACGAATAGGACTATTCAGTTGTCTTTTCCTTTTACCTTCTCTCAGGTTGCGAGTACTCCTTGGTTTAGGAGATAGTACACCTATTACGCAAATTGAACAGTCTTCTTCCAAACCATAGGCAGGTGCCGACCGGTAGGGAATAAAGAAAACCAATTAGCCTAACGATGGTGTACAGAAGGTATTAAGTAAAGACAAAGAAAGGGATTAGTAAGAGGGCAAAGTAAATTGTGACTGCTATTCACGACCAAACCAAGTATTTCATTACCACTCCCACTTCACCTTTGTATTTCTCCAGGACACTCCGCATCACTACGAAGATCCACAGTTTATTGGATATTCCATCATATGGTTATATACGAACTCGAAAGGAACTTGTTCCAGTTCGGGGATGGATTCTGGTTCAGGAGAAATAGGAATAAGGTTCATTCAGGTGTCTTTTATCTTTACCTTCTCTCGGGTTGCGAGTGCTCCTAGGATTAGGACAGTACACCCATTATGCTTACTGGATAGTCTTCTTCCAAACCATAGGCTGGTGCCGAACGGTAGGGAAGGAAGAAAACCAATTGGCCTAAAGGGGTGTGCAGAAGGTAACGACTAAAGACGTATAAAGGGATTTGGAGAGATGGCAAAGAATTATACGGTTACAGTTGTGAATCTGAATAATGGAAGAAGCATTACTAGGAATACCGGGATACCCCATCGAAACATTTCAATGTTTCAGTTTCACTGTGTACTGTTAAAAGAAAACTGATTTCCCAATTAGACACTTGCTCCAGGGTATGTATTTACCAGGTTTGATTCTCACATCTGTATGGTTTTACAGATGATGAGTGGGAGTAAGTTATTGGGAATTAGGTGATCATCCTCATTATATCGGGATTCGTTGTAATTGGTGATATTTGAGGAAGTCACCTGGGTTGTTTACCGGACGGCAAATATTTGGTTGTGAATATCCGCTGTTATGCACCAATTTCAAATTGATATATCTGTACGTCTATTTTTATAGAGTGAGATATACCTTTTTGAAATTATGTCTATGACATTTACCTATATCAGTGGATGGTTAGGTAAGGAGCATTAAACAGCGGTGTAATTCTTCATAACCATAATACAGTTTTCAACCTACGACACACAGCGAATGAGTTATTAGACTCAGGGGACTTATACAAAGTATTGTATATTGTCCAATGTCCATTAGGACAGAGGGGTTGGTCCTCGTACTATATTCGGTTTACTTATGACTTCTCTGGTTCTCAGACAAGTGCTTCGTAGAAACACAGGGTCCAAGTTTTGAGAAGTTATAGGTATATGAATAAAGTAGAGAACCAGGTATTGCAATTATCGGGATTCTTCAAGGTGATCGAAGATGTAGATACTTGTGTATGGTATTCAGTTAATAGTAATGATTAAGAGAACTTGCTTCTCTTTCAGGTTACTCATAATTGGAAGCATTCCTAAGTTGAGTAACGCTGACCGGCCTCCTTCCATTTAGTTGACATGCACTGGAGACAGTTGCATGATTTGAATCTGGTTCAATTAAATCAGTGCCTCTGTTTCTATATTGGATATAGAACAGTTCATATCTTGACATTGTTAAGGTACGGGGAGTTGTCCAGCTTATGCTTAAAACCAGACTCTGGATAACTCAAGGCACGTTTCTGTAATGGCTGTTTGTGGGTTGACCCAGGCTATGACGAGAGTTGACTTTCTACCATCTGGAAGATCAATAGTGATATTGTTCTTGACTCGCCATAGTTTTAACAAAAATGGATTTTTTCAGAAAACAGTAGTGGGAGTATGGTAGAACTGGAAGTGATTCCAGAACCGCAAACGATTACTGAAAGTTTGATAGCAACCTAAAGATTCAATCTGGCTTGACATTCCATTGGCCACTCCGCAGATATGGTGGGTAACCTCAGGCGCTCGAGAGGTACTTCGGTATGCTCAAGGACGGTGGCAGGGAGGTTCTTGTTTACCCAGACTTGACACTGCTGTTGTTCCAGACTATGAGACCCGGCAAGAGGATGAGTATAGCGTCGTTCTGAACTGGCTCCAGAAGTGTATGTATATATGACTCTGCCAGAGGGTTGTCGTAGTCAGTGGGAGCAGCGGAAGCATAGTGGATAAGTGTCTTATATCTATTTATAGACTAAAGCAGATATAGCGGAGATAGATCATCTATTTCTGATGTGACAGTCATAGGTTTGACTTCATCAGAATAGGGGATGGATATGTTAAGAAGGTAGTAGGGTGTGATGTCCTGGTATTTGAATGACATACACAGAGTAGGAAGTGAAATTCCTATACTACGGTCGGTTATACTTTGGTTGTCACACAGTGGTTTCTCCACATAGGAATTGGATATTATATCAGGCGTTCTGGTTACTGGATCTATGGTTTTAGATTTAGATTTGGGTGGTTTCCCAATCAGGGTACTTAGACAGCATTCTAAGGGTTTTTAGAATGGACGACTCCTGGCATGGTAGTATACCTGCAGGTGATGGAGTCACCCTCTCTAAAGGTGTCTTACAGACTAAAGGGGAGAGGAATGTGCATGATTGGCAGATCACTTGCTCAGGCAATTGAGTCAATCATGAGATGTCAAGTACCACACCAGATGTTGTTTTAGCAGTAGGTGCAATAAGTTGACATTAATCCAATCCTGGAGAAACGATCGGAAGCAGTTTTAGAACATAAGTTGATGTTCTAGGGAAATGATAACGGCAGCCTCCTTTGGGAGACAGTTATCATTCCAGGCTTCCAAGGTAACCTGGATGACAGAGTGACTTTCAGAGTTATAGTTCTCCCTCTGAAGAGGGGCAGTATTTTGGACAGGTGGTCCAGGCGGATACTGAGGGAGGCATGGCGCAGGATACTGATTAAGTTCAGTTGACGATACAGTCTAAGAAGTTTGGATTTGGAGTTCACTTATGAGCTAAGTCCCATCAGACATCCAATCATATTCTAAGACAGGTATTGCTCATTTCGGGAGATGGGTTTCTCCGCAAACTTGAGATAAAGAGAGACATAGAAAGAAACATCACAGCGGATCCACTCACTGAGGCTATTCCTCGAACGCAATAGTTTCGCAAACGAGCTTTGTGAGACTGGCTAGTAGAGGAGTTGGGTGTTCGGTATCACACGGGCTGTGAGTATGCGACATCGCAATAATTAGCCTTGAGTGCAAGTGGGAGATTGTTGGAGATAGTGCCCTCAGAGTCAATTATTGGATCACAGGCACGTAATTGCAATGATTGAGGGAGGACCTGTACCGGTAGGACAGTCTTACTCAAGATGATAGTATGCTATCTGGTTTATCTTTATCATCGTGTACTGCTTTAGGTGACCTTACAGGTCACTATTGCACGTTGATAGAGCCCCTAGGATTCTTGCTTGACTGCCAGCAGTATGAGGGCGATCATATACGTGGGAGCTGGGGTCTATAAGCACATCCTTAAAAGGTCCCTAGTCGAGGGAGTTTCGAGACAGGGCATCGATACTCCAGAGTAGACTAGTGTATACAGTCGAGACCCCGACGAGGGGCGGTGGCCGATCTCACAAGCTACTGGTGTCAGTTGGTTCACCTAAGATGTATACAAGTGCTCATTGGGTTATGAGTACACCGGACAGGACTAGCCGGGAACATGCTTGTTGGTCTTATACCTGACGTCAGATAGCAGTTCCCTGGTGACATGTGTACAGGTTAGTTAATCGACCTGAGATCGTCATTTGTCTCGTGTGAGTTCCCACTGTACTTTGATTACTACCCTACCACGCTCAAAGGAGATGTGCAAACAGGTTTTAGTTGAGTACAGTCCCGAGCCACATGGAGGCAGTGAGCGGATCTTCAGGGGTTCGTCTCTCCCGATATTGGGGGTGAGGTCGCGCTGTGTCTAGGAGAGCCATTACACGAACTCCTTGGCCAAGGCAGGAGATTTACTGGTACAGTAGTATCTCAGGGTGTTCTGGGCTACACTCCGACATGACTTGTACCGCTTTTAGGGGTCTGACTTTTACCAACCCCCTAGGCCCGCCATGTGATGCTCATAGACGAACGGACCGGACTGTACAGATATTGTCACTGACAGGCTCAGTAGGGTGTCAGGATAAGTTCGCTCATCGACGTCCCTTTTGGTCAATACCTGGTAGCCCGTTACGTATAGGCTAATACCTCTGACATGCTAGTGGTTAAATCAACAGCCAAAGTATTGACGAGTTTTTAGAGTCTCCCACAGACCGTTTTCTCAAGTTTCGGGCGAAACGCTGTAGAGGCCGTATGGAGATATGGCAGGGTTCGATCAGATACGCGCGGTATTGCACGGATCATGATCGGACGGATTTTACTAGTGGGCTTTGGTTTAAGCCGGATCCTATTATTTTACAGTATAGATTTTGTCTCTTTGCATTTGTATTCAGTGGGAATAGAAATGCGGGTATGTATATAAAGTCGCGGGGTTGTCCTGTAATTTATTACGGGATCAGTTTTCTGAAGTTGCCAGTTTGCATTCCGTTTCGGCCAGTTTTCCTTTATTCCTTCACGGCCGGACTTTTATGATGAGAGGGGATAATTTACAATTGTGCAAATTAGTATTTGTGGAGGGGGTCATTTGTAAAATGAGGCTTCATGATGGTTCTAGCATGATGAAATTCTTTTTACATCTTTTCCTTTGCATTTATGAGATGAGAGTTGATTAGGATTTGGATTTGAAATGGTTTGACTTTTTTTTTCTTCTCATTATCACACATTTCCCCCTTTGCATTATGATTGAGTTTTTTCCACCATTTGGAGAGAGGGGCCGGCCACTTTTGAGAGAGGGGGGAGATTGATTTTGTGGTGGTGGGAAAAACATACATCTCATTCTTTGCTTGCCAAAAATTCTAAACCTCTCTCCATTGTTCATTCTCTACTCCACATCCATACAAGGCAACTTCACCCCATTGAGACAAAGTGATTATACACTAGCGTACAGTATTTCTTGGGCACGTCGGCTCGCCAACTTCGTGCCCGAGTTGCCTCGGTCCAGAGGTGGGAGCCCGTAAAAGAACCCGGCGATGTGGTGCCCGTTCCGACGAGGAGCTGAAGACCGGAGGTTCCGCGAGGAGATCGGAGTGGAGGCCGAAGACCGAAGGACATGGATCGCTCGGTATAGCATTCTACCCTTTCTCGTATTTGCTTGAGTTAGGTTAATGGCCCGATCCGGGATTTTAGTGCGCGGTGGTGCCGGTTTCTAGATTTTAGAAAAGTTTTGTTTCCGCATTCCGGCGTCGGATTGACGGCCGGGGCGCCGCCGTGCACTTACGGCCGCCACTTCTTTGGTAAGGCTCGGCCCTACAAGATAGGATATATGAGAACTGATAATTCAAAATTTGACAACGAAACCTCAAGGCACATTACCTGGTGTTGATTTACCGTTTGCTTCCCGAGCCGCACGTGCCGCCCGTCTGTAAGCAGTAGACAAGGCGACTGGAGACTCCTCTGAAGGAGTAGCAGCAGGGCTCGCAGCGCTCAAACCCGCACCCATAGCTAAAGCAGCACTGCGCTCCGTTGCTGCGCGCCTCCGGCGCTTCCTTTCCTCCCGGGCCATCAAAGCAGGCCTTCTAGAAGCCTCCTTCAATAGAGCGTCATCATCCGCACCTAGGGTTACCTCTGGAGCCGTCAAGGCTTCCGTCATTGGTCGCTTGAGTAAGGCCTCTTTCGGCAATACTGAAGAGGCCGGGACTTCGGTGGCTGGCCCGGGAAGAGTCTTTGCGTTACCTTGCGGGACCGGCATTATGGTCCCTGCGATGAGATAAAGAAAGGGTTAGATTGTCCATAAAAAGGAGAATGAAGACTCAATGAACCGAGACATACCAATGCCCAATAAAGCGCGATTCCTCTCCTCCTCCTCGAAGGTCCTGAGGGAAACTGCCAGAGCCGCTTCAATAGTAAAGCCTGTTACAAAAGGAAGAATGTCGGTCAAGACATGATAATAAAAATAAAAATATAATGCAAAAACAAAGTGCGACTAATATTTACTTGATTGCACGAGAGCGGCTATTTCCGCTTGGTGGCTTGCGAGTCGTGCAGAAGCAGCAATAGCGGCATCGAGATTAGTGTCTTCTGGCGCTATGAAGAGACCCTCATTGGTTCCATATTCACTTAGGCCTTCGGTATAAGGAGCCTGAGGCTCTAGGCCGAGTATGGCATCAAGGGAGAGGACCGACTTCTTCTTCTTCTTCTTCTGTGCGCGAGCTCCGGTCGCAGCCAGCACCAGCTTGCGTTTAGTGGCCACTTTGGGACAGCGAGTCCCAATGTCCGAGCCCACGCCAGACTCAGGTGAAGCTACATTTACCGTCTCTACGGGAGCACGGGGCACCGATGGCACATCCACCGTCTCCACAGGAGCATGGGGCAATCCGTGGCAGGAGGTGGCACTTTTGCGATCTCTCTTAGTGGAGGGGGGACAGCGATTCATCACTTCAAAGGGACTTTACGATCACTGGCAGGAGGTGCACTTTTGCGATCAAGCAGCAACCGCCTTTCTTCCTTAATAACGGCGCCCGTCGAATGCTGGTACCATGCCGTATACACATTAAGGATCTGTGGGACACAACTCGGCTCGCTGATAAAGAAGTGAGAGCCCGTATTCAAACGCATGAAGTGATGCAGCGCACTCCGCATCCCCTCTTCAGTGGCAATGGGTTCCAGCAAGAAAGCCTCCAGCGGCACTCCTTGATTATAGCTCAATTGTTGGGCAAAACGATGCGGATTATATCTCATGAAAAGCGCCGCGTCATTTTGCCTAAACACCAGGAAGCCCGGTCTGATACAATATAAGTGGAGGATCTCCCGAGCTGTCAAAACTGAGGCTCCATCTTTGAAAATGTCCTGCAAGGGCCGCACCGTTGTAGCAGACTCTTTTCTGATGGTTAACACCTTGTCGGTAAAGGTCATCCCGTCTCCAACCGTGCGGGGACGAAGGAGCAAACGTCTAGCATCCCGCGGCGACGGATTTACAATTGAGGCGCCGACTAATCGCATAATCCGGGGGAAGCTGCACCGGTCATAAAATGAAGGCCTTTTGTGGATACCAAAAACGCCAAGTGCATGTAACTTGAGCCATGACATGAAGTAATGCATCGAGAAGTTCACATGTTGTACTCCGGGTTCAGTAGTATCCGCCACTTGACTAAGGCCGTAATACAGATGGGCTAAGCCGGCGACCCCGACAGCCACTTTCACCCCAATAGTCATCTGGTGAGCCGGGTAAAAGACAGATGGCCTCATACGGCGAAGGTGTATCGGGAGCGCGAACCAGCTCAACCATAGCCCAAGAAATCCCAAAAAGAATGCTTCCTCATCCATCCCAGGGACTGCAATCTCCGCAAAAGGAACAACTGGAGAGTTGGGAAGGAAGAAACTCCTCTGATTTACCTCCGTCGTTGGCAGGTTGTCCAAACCTAAGCCGAAAGGGTCGTCAAGCGTGGCGAATTTAACGGCCTCCTTCGAGAAAACTTTTGGGTGAAGGAAGCGAGCGATAAAATCCTCGAAACTAACCCCGCGGCTCCCAGATTCGAGAAAAAGGCCCTCGTAGATATCCAACACTTTGATCAAACTGGGAAACTGATGTTGAACATCATTCACCGGGGTAAGGCCCATTACCACCGGCTTGGCACCGAAAACATATTCGTCCGTAGGAAGCAGCTCCTCATAATGCTCCCCTATGACCGGTAAGCCAGAAACTTCTGCAAATTCCTCTAAAGAGATTGACACTTCTCGGTCCAGCGAGAGGAAGGTATGGGTGGGAATGTTCCACTGCTCTAGAAACGCCTTAACCCACCAGGTGGGAAGCGTAGGATATTGGAAGAGAGAAGCATAAACGGTGGTATATAACCCAAGCCTCATCAACTGCGACTTCTTTGCTGACAGAATGTAGTGGGCCCATTGCAGATAACCGGTCGGATGACGGGGAATCAGACCTATATTATATGGTTGCCCCCACGGCCGCTCTTCACCATGACAGATACGGCGACCCAAAGTATCTAAAACCATGGGAGGATAAACGGGAATCGAAGCTATAGCGGGTTGAAGAAGGCCTTCTGAAGTCTAATTAACTATCTCCACGGCGTAGTTCACCGGGGGTGAGCTGGCGTAATGGATCGCCATGATGGGCTCCGAGGGTACCGCGCACGAAAAGCTTTGTCGACCCCTGATAATCTGATTGTACCATCACCCCCAGAGGTGAAGATTCTTATGTTCCAGATCGTGGTCTCTGATCAAAGCTAGGACCTCCCGGTCTACAAGTGCTCCAGGAAATCCTCCCTCTGAACGGACGAACGGAAACGAAGCATCGAAAGACATGTTGCCTGCAAAAAGGGGGACAGAAATCGACTGTCAGTACTATAATTTAATTCTAAATTTCTGACACTCGGTACTTTAAAAGTTGTACTACACTGCAATGCAGTGGAAATGGGACCAAAGGGGGACCTACAAAATCCAGATGACAATGCATCAATTAGTAAAACAGCCTCATCATCGGATGAGACTGTCAATTAATGAGGAGATCCTCAAATAAATTCTCATTGAATGAGAATCCCTCGGGAAAAGGAGAAAATCTCCCTTTGAGAGCAAAGCTCTGTAACAGAGTGACACTTGTCAAACTCTGGTCATGAAGGAATAAAATTCCTTAAAGAGCCTGGCTCTGTAATGATGATGGAAAATCCATCAAAGATTAATTAAAATTAATTTTAACAATTAAAAATTCTAGGATCTTCAAGATCCACGAAAAAACTCTTAAGAGTTCTTCATCAAAGATCAAAAGATCTACATATCATCAAAAGAGCAGAGCTCTGATTTATGGGCTAAGAAACCCCAAGAAAAGATCCGTTTAGATCTATGGGTTCATGAGAGCAAGGCTCTGTTTATGAAACCCTAAAGGGGTTTTCTTTAGATCAAAGATCTATGAAGAGCAAGGCTCTGTTAATGGGTAAAAACCCTAATTTATTAAGATTAAAATTCTTTAATTTTACCTAAGAGTTCTGACTCTTGAAAGTTCTTAACAAAAGAGCTGCGCTCTGAATGAAAATTCTCAAGAAGAAGATGATGATAATCTGAAGGAACAAAGGTCCTATTTATAGGCACTGAACTGCCTCTTCAACTTCTGAGTTGATCTAAAGGATCAGATGTTGCCACCGCTGCACTCACGTGTGCGCCACGTGAGCGCAATGATGGGGGGGCATTTGTTTCCCCCAATCAGAGCAAAGCTCTGTTTTAAAATTCAAAATTTAAATTGAAGCAACGCTTCAGATTCTGCGCGCTGCGTGTCAAACGCAGACGCGCTAGCGCCAGGAGCGCTGCGCCCTAGGCGGCACACCCCCAATCAAAGAAAAGCTCTGTTTTAAAATTCAAAATTTAAAAAGTTGAAGCAACGCTTCAGATCCAGCGCTCTGCGCTGCGCGCCACATATCAAACACGGGTGCGCTAGCACAGTTGCGTTGCGCTCTGCACACCACACCACGTGTCAAACACGGGTGCGCTAGTGCAGTTGCGCTGCGCACCACGTGTCAAACACGAGAGCGCTAGCGCAGTTGCACTGCGCTGCGCGCCACGTGTCAAACGTAGGTGCGCTGGCGCAAGGTGCGCCAGCGCTGGAATTAAAAATTCCCCACTGTTAGATCAAAAGATCTACTAATAATAAATTATTAATTAATCAGAACTAAAATTCTGTTATAGAAAGATTTTTCAATTTTATTGAAACAAGAAGATTATCTTCTGTAAAACAGAAGCCTTAGGATCAAAGATCCAACGGTGGGAAATATTCCCAAATCAATCAGAGAAAGAACTCTTAAAACTGATTCAACAAATCATTTGGCCCTATATAAAGGCCTCTAGACTTTAAGTCTCACATATACAAATAGATACAAAAAAGAGAGAGAGAAACCCTCTGCAAACTTTGAGAAAAAGAAGAGCAAGCTCTTAGAAAAAAAAGAAGATTTTTCTTCATTTTCAAGGTAAAGAACTATGTTCTTAAATAACAGAGATGAAACCATCTCATAAAAAGAAGAACCATCTTCTAAAAAAGATCATAGATCTACAAAAGACCAAGGTCTTTCATAAAAGAGATCAAAAGATCTCATCATAAAAATAAAAGAAGTATTTACTTCATTCACAGATCCTTGATCTACAAAGGCAGAGCCCTTTTATAAATAAGAACTTTTGTTCTTGAAATCTTGAGGCAAAGCCTCTTTAAAAGAGCATAAACTTGTTCTCTGATCATAAATTTGATCAAGTGCGCTCTGCGCTATTGAAAAGTGCCTTGCACTCATGAACTGCGCTCTTGCGCTCCTTGGACCGGCGCTCAGGGCCAAAACCTACCACGTGTCAACCAAACACACAATCTGCGCTTTGCGCTTCTGAAACAGTGCACTGCGCTCATGAGCTGGCGTTCAGCGCCAAGCGCGCCACGTGTCACTCGCTAGTGCGCCAACAGACTAGCGCAACGCGCTCATAAATTAAAAAGCGCAATGCGCTAAATGAACTAGCGCTTAGCGCTAAGTGCGACACGTGTCCTCTTCGTGTGCGCTACCTGACAGAAGCGCAATGCGCTCTTTAACTGGCGCAAAGCGCCTGATGCGCCACGTGGCGCATTGTCAGAACACACTTTGTTCTGATGAATGCTATGCATTCAATACAAGACAAAAATTGTCAGGACCTAATGCTCAGCATTACTAAAAGGGCCAAGCCCAAGTAAAGGCTCAATAGCCAGAACAATAAAATGTTAAACATTTATTGGACTTAGCCCAAGATTGGCCGTGAGTCCTCAACTCATATCAACTGAGCCCATATGCTCATAACCCTTTTAACAGACTTTAGTCCCAAATTGGACTATAGATCTCCCAACCAAAATTGGTTCAAGGGTACATCTCTGAACTCCTCTGATATTTGTCGTTGTAATTCTTCAACGTCTTCAGAGAGGTGACGGGTCCCGACAACCAAACACTCTACGGACTGTGGGGTCCTTAAACTCATGGACTATGACGTCCTTAACCTTGACTGTGAAGTCTTTAAACTCACGGACTATGATGTCCTTAACCTTGACTGTGAGGTCTTTAAACTCACAGACTATGACGTCCTTAACCTTGACTGTGAGGTCTTTAAACTCACGGACTATGATGTCCTTAACCTTGACTGTGGGGTCTTTAAACTCTAAACTCACGGACTATGACTTCCTTAACCTTGACTGTGAGGTCTTTAAACTCACGGACTATGACGTCCTTAACCTTGACTGTGAGGTCTTTAAACTCATGGACCACTATGTCCTTAAACTGGTAATGGACCACTATATCCTTAAACTGGTAATGGACTACCATGTCCTTAAACTGGTAATCGACCGCAATGTCCCTAAACTAAACAATTGAGTCTAATGCTCTCTTGTTGGATCTAAATGATCCCGTTAAGTTGATCTTAGTCTGAAATGAGACTAACGTATCCTTAACAAACGTTTAAGTTGATCTTAGTCTCAAATGAGGCTAACATATCCTTAAACCCAAACCAAAATTCAAATCTAAGGAGATACGGATTTAGACTAATCGATGCCCTACGGGCGACAACATAAATTAGTCTCCGTCTACAATCCACGGGCAACCAAAAACAAAACAAACACCCGCGACACGAAGTGACCATCTGGAGAAGGAGAAAGTTGTTACCGCGATGTGGTAGCATAATTAACTGCAGGGGATTGCGCCAGCAGGGAAGAGCGTCCCCACAATCAAAAACCCCTCAAAAGAGGAGGAATCTGACGAAGTCTGCTACATCGGCCGCATCCGTCTAAACCTTCGATATGTGGTGTCATAAATCAACTTGGCATCTTCGGAGAAGTGGACGGATAGCACCAAATAGAATCTGCCCCCAGATTCAGGCAAGACGTCAGTCTTTCCGGGCTTCCGGCGGTAAACAGACCTCTTTAGCGAAACTAGTAAAAACCTCAAAAACGCTCCTTTTCAAAATCACTTGTTTCTACAATGATATCAAGTTCATTACGCAAAAGGTTTTCATAAAAACCTGTCGTAGCCCTCCGTCATTTCAGATAGAGAATAGTTAGTATTCGTGCTACGTTTGTTGGCATGCGTCAAGGCGTAGTGTACGGTAGCTGATTAGTACTTATCTGCAGCATACGATGCAATTGGATTAGGGTAGTCATGCGACTTTGTTGGCATGCGTCAAGGGTCGTACGGGTGGGTTTAATTCAATCAGGAAATGACGGGTTGAACTTGTCTAGCGGACTATGGTTTGTTGGCATGCGTTAAGGTCATAAGATGCTAGGGGTAAAAAGTATTATCAGGAATTTCAAGTGTTGAAATTTGCAATAAGATTGCATGCCTTCTATGAGATAGTTGGATCCCGATACCCACTACGAGTAAGAGTTACTCCTGGGAGAGTTTTACACATGACAATTAGCCGATCAAGTAGGTGTCTAGAAAGGTGTTAACGGGGTTATGCCTCTGGGAAAATTAGGTTTATTTTAATTAGGTTCATGCGAAAGCACGAAGAACCTCCCTCAAAGTACCGACACTGGCCTGGCCGAAAGATTGGCGAACTTGTAGGGTGTAATTAATCCCGGCTAGTATTACTTTTTAGGATTTGAAGGTAGATTTGACTAAAACAGTGGGAGCCATCCTGATTAGATAAAATATAACCAAATCTAATCTTGCAAGAGCGCACGCAGAGTGTTTTCTTCTCTCTCTCTCTCCTGGTAGCGACTATGTCACGCCTTAATCAAGATAATAATATGGATGCATTGACCGAACCTGCTCATTATACTGTGCAAGAGAACGTTAGTTCCGTTCTTTCTTATAATTGTTATAAGACTGAACAGGAAATAGGGGAATATCCGGATTCCCATCCAACCCTATCAAAGAAAGTACATGTTGATGCATCTTCTTCGGGTATGTTCATTACCGAGAGTTGTTTCTCAGTATCCTCTACATCCTGGATATGTGATACCGAATCAGGATCCCGCATATGTAATATGTTACATGGGGTACAGTGAGGTAGAGAACTGGGAACAGGTAATATGACTCTGAGTGTTAGAGAAATGGTGCAATTGTTGCAGCCAAGACAGTTGGCAGATATCACCTTATATTAATATATTGATTCTGAACAAATATTATTAGATACCGAACCTGATATACAACATTACGTCTATTTCTTTATTAAGTTAAAGAAATATATAATTCTGTATTAGAACATAATGTTGTGAACATTTTCCTGAATCAAAAGTTGATTGGATCGGGCACGTTATATAATTGCATATACGTTCCAAATCAAATCACAGTTCAAAGTATAGAACACACACAAGAGGAGTAGTTCAGAAATGAACGAATCCTTCTTGTGGCATTGTAGACTAGGTCATATCTATGCAACACGACCAGCTAAGTTACATAAGGATGAATATTTGAATCCATTCGAATTTTCATCTTATGATACTTGCTAGTCTTGTCTCAAAGGTAAAATGACCAATACTCCGTTTACTGGAAACAGAGAAAGAGTTACTGAACTTTTGGGACAGATACATGGTGATATATACGGTCCTATGTCTACATATGCCAAGGTTGGTTCTTGGTACTTCATTATATTCACTGATCATCTCTTAGGATTCAGACATATGTTCCTGTTGAAACATAAGTCTGAAACTTTTGAGAAATTCAAGGAATATAAGCTTGAAGTTTAAGAACCAGACGAGTAGAAGTATTAAAATCCTTCGATGTGATCGAGGAGGAGAATACTTGCGCATGGAGTTCCTAGACTTTCTAAAAGGAGAATGAGATTCTCTCTCAGCTTACTCCTTCGAGTACACCAGCACAACAGTGTATCGGGGCAGAGGTATCGCACCCTATGAGATATGATGCGCTCTATAATGAGTACTGCTGAGTTACCTGTTTTCTTTTGAGTGTTATGCACTTAAGAAGCTGCATACCTATTGAACGGGGTTCCATCCAAATCAGGGCCTACCACTATATATAAGATATGGAATGGGAAAAGGCCATGTCTTAAACGAGTTAAGATATGGGGTTGTCCGGCCTATGTTGAAAAACAAAATCCGGACAAGCTTGAGGCCAGGTCAGTTCTGTATAAGTTTGTTAGGATATCCCAAACATTTTTGCGAGGGAATATCTTCTACCAAACTGAGGGGCAAAAGGTGTTTTGTTTCTCAGCATGCCACCTTTTTAGAAAAGGAATTTCTTATGAAGAAATTTGTGGTCATGAGGTAGAACTGGAAGGAGTCCAGCTAGACAAACAAACACCTGATGATTTGGTGAAACCAAAGGATTCAATAGTCTCCAACGACCTCAGCCTCTATGTGAATCTGGTAGGGTTCCTCATCCACTTGAGAGATACTACGGTCTTCTCGGTGACAGTGGGAGCAAGGATTGCATCATGGTAGATGATGGCCCAATTAGGTTCAGGCAGGCCATCACAAGTGGGGACTCTGTGAAATAGCTGGATGATATGCGATCAAAGATGGAATCCATGTACACTAACAAAGTATGACTTTGAATATGACACCTGAAGGGGTAAAACCCATTGGGAGCAAATTGGATCTTGAGAAGATTCTTGGTGTAAATGGAAAAGTTGAGACTTTCAAAGCTATACTTAAGTCCATCAGGATCATTACAAGCATCGCGGAGCTGGAACATCTGTTTTGATGTGACAGTCAAAGAGTTTGACTTCAGCAAAAAAAAATAGATGAACCTTGTGCATACAAGAAGGTTGTAGAGAGTAAGGTTGTCTTACACGTATTGTACGTAGATGACATACTCTTGATAGGAAATATTTTCTTATGCTACACTCGGTCAAGCTCATCTTATCACGACGGTTCTCAATAGAAGATCTGCATGATACCTACTACATCTTGTGGATTATGATCTATGGTGATAGATCTAAGTGTAAGTCGACGTTAGACACCCCACATGATGCGGGAAGGCGGAATAGGTAAAACAATCATTTTGTTTAAACTAATATCGATTAACTTTACGGATCTTTGCTAAACCCTAACTAACAACTACATAGAAGTGATCAGCTACTATGAAAGATGATTATACCTAATGAATCAAGTCCTTCTTGTTCTCGTTGATCACCTCCTCGTCGGCCTCCTCGATGTGATAGAAGATCCACCCGAGAGATACTTCTCCAAGCTTTAACCTCTCACCTGAGGTAACTAGGTGGCTATGAGTGCTAATCAAAACAACCTAGAGGATATAGAAGAGAATTAGGGATCTATTAGTCTTGCTAACCCTTGGATCTCAACACATGAGAGGTTAGGGTTAGTTCTTGAAGAGAGAAAGCTTGAGGAGAGAGAAGGTGTGAGTGAGAATGATAATGAATTATAACTCATTTTAGAATATATATGAAGCATGATAATTATTAAAATGAATAACATAATAATAATAATATCAACCATGCTGCATTAACTCTCTTTGGGTGAATCATCTCATGGGTCATTAAGCAATAAATGCTTCATTAACTCATTTGATGAATCACACCATGAGTCTCTAATCCGTTTAATGCAAATTCCACCTAAGCCTCCAACTCATCAATCTTCTAGAAGCTTCTCGACTAATTACGAGAATGCCCCTCCCATCCGTGAAAACACGGAAATACTGAGACTGTATAAATCCAATAATCCAATACTAGAATCTGGCTTAAACCAAAGCCTGCTAGTATAAACTGTCCGAACATCGTACGTGCGTAAAAACACGTATGTGTCCGAACCCTGTCGTAAAACCATACGACCTCTATATCGTTTCGCCTGAAGCAGGGAAACTCTCTGTGTGAGACTCTAAAGACTCGACACTTACGCTGGCAGTGGGTTTAACCACAGGCCGCAAGCGGTACTAGCTGTACGTAACGGTCTCCAGGTAGATGTCGATGAGGAAACCCATCCGAACTCTTACTGAGCCTGATGTGACAATCTCCGTACAGTCCGGTCTGTTCGTCTACGACTATCGCATATCGGGCCTAAGGGGACGGCAAGCGTCAGTCCCCTAAAAGCGGTATAAGTCGTGTCAGAGCGTAGCCCATTACACCTTGAGAAGCTACTGAAAATCCTACCAGTAAATCTCGTTTGCCCTGGCCAGGAACTTTGCGTAATGGCTCTCCAAACACAGCGCGATATCAACTCCCAATACCGGGAGAGACGAATTGTAACGCCTTAGATTTCGGTTAGTGTTCGTTTAGACGTTAATGCGGGTTTACTGTAAAAAGTTTACCAATTCGGGTTCCTCACATTTTATAACATTTAATTATTATTTTAATATTATTTGTTATGGGCATGCACGCACGTGTGCACGTAAAAGTGAGGGTTTGTTTGTGCTAAACTAGTATTAGCAACCATGACACTTAACCCTAATCCAATCCTTTATTTTAAATCCACCATTTGCTTTAATCCTTGATATTTGTTTTGATGAGAAGAGAGATATTTAGCATGGTTTTGTTTGTGTGGGAGGTGGCAAGGTGACTTAGTGTAAAGGCATTAATGGTGTATTAATGCATTTGGTGCACTCACCTCTCACCTTCACCCTACACTCACCTCCCTCTCTCTTTTCCTTACACTCTCTCATTCTTTCTCACTTAATTCTTCATCTCTTTCTATTTCAACTGAACACTTAGCTTCTCTTCACCATTTCTACACAAATCCATCACTAAACATCACAAACTTCATCAAAATCACATCTTTTCTTGGTTTTTGCCTCTTGGTTGCATAGGAGATTGGATAGCTTGGATCTTTGTGTTCTTGAGGATAGGTATGATCTCTATTTGTTCATTATGTTGTGGTAGTGATGTGTAGCCTTTTTATTTCAGTTTAGATAGTGTAAAGTTAGGATTTGTGCGTAATATCGTATTTTTAGTGTCGGTTTGTGATATCTGTGACCTGCTGTGACCCCGAGATTTTTCTAGAAAACCAAACAATGTAGTTGTGTTGTACCTGTGACCATAGGACCTCACCTGAAGCACGAACCCATGGGGCTCGGACCCGGCCGGTGACTACTCGAAGGAATTCTGGCGACATCGGCCGTAGGTTTGAGTTGGGGTTTGGGTTTTTCAAGGTAGCTCTCTGCTTTGGTTTAGGTATGTTTGGTCTGTTTAGTTGTTGAGTTTTCTCTGTATGAAAAATCTGGGATCACTTAGGTAATTTATAGTGCGTGCGTGTTTTGGGTCTATTATTAATATATACTTGCTTTATTGTTTTGATGTGGTAGGTTCGCAGGCGGGGACTTCGGACACTGCTACCAGGGGAAAACGAGTGGTTGGCTTCACTTAGCCACGAGCGTTGGTGAGTAGATTTAACATCTACAGGGGAATCGCCCGCATGGCGTTATGTGTCTGGGCTAGAGATATTATTTCTGTCGGATATTCTATGTCATATTTAGAATTGCACATTCACCCTACTGCTTAGCTATTGTTGTGCTTGGACTAGTACCCTTAGGACACTGCACATATTATTGACGACTCATGTTGCACGAGCACTGATTGTATGCTACACACACCGTCAATAATTGCCATGTCACACACAACCCACTGATAAATATGATATTGCTTGGTTAGGAACATTGAGACATTGATTCATATTTCTTATCGCATATGACATTTAGATACCTATATACCTATAGAGTATTGTACCATTAGTGATAGGTACATACATACCTTATGACATAGCTACAGGTATACCTTGCTCACATACTTCACTTATACCCAGGGGGTATACTACATCATTACTTATAGGTAGATACATATACCTTGCTATACCTTTATGTTTACACATACATCTGATTATAGCTATATGTTTACTTTTACTTGATGTTATTTAGAATTGGAGAAATTAGGAATCGCATGATATTTATATTAACTTGTTGCAGTTAATTAGCGACTTTTCCTTTATATGCTTACATTTCAGCTTTATGTTGCATATATTATATTCATGGATTTTTGCATCGTGATATGGATTTTTCATGATGTTTTCTGGATTGGGGACCGTGGGAGTTCATGAAATTATGCATTATTTGAAAAACCCGGTTTCCCTTGATATGATATTTCAGCATCCACCATGAGATTTATCGGTTCTGATTATATACTCCATACGAGGGTCGGGTGCTGTATGAGAGTACATGGTGGGGCCCGGTACGGTTCCCCTCGGCAAGAATGATCGATGGTCCATGTCGATTGAGCCTGGAAGGTGGGCAAGTATCTACCGGTGACATTACCTATGAATCGGCGGTTATCATGGGGATACCGACGAGAGTCATATACGTATGGATACGTCGAAAGGCGAGGGTCAGAGCTAGCACTCGAGCTTTCGGATAGTGTATGATACGTACCTATCAGGGTGCCAGTCTTGGTGACAGCACATGATAGACCTGTATTTCTGTGTCGATGCTTGACACATGGGTTTCATGATATTTCTTTTTACTCCTTTATATATATAACAGTGGAATGGGACACTGTTATATATGCCTTTACACCAATATTAGTGGAATAGGACGCTAATATATGTATATTGATATCAATTTATATATATATCATCATATTTATTCATGAAAACACACAGGATACGAGATATACTTGATATTGTACATTCGGGATATACGAGATATACTTGATATTGTACATTCGGGATATATGAGATTTACTTGATGTTGTACATTAAGGATATGTGAGACTTACTTGATATGATAGCCAATTTGGGGGCTGATTTGAGGAAATTGGGATTTGGATTGTCTTGATGGATTTTGATCCTACCACGATGTCAGGATTCCATGGAAATGACATGTTTCATTCCTTACTCTACATTTACTGTTTATGCACTGCTTCATGCATTAGTGTACCTGTTAGAGTACCTTCCATGACTGTTGCATTTACATGCCTTTATTCATATCATTTCTTCATGTATTAGTAGTACCGATATAGTACCTTACGTGATTGCCGCATACAGATTGTCATAATATTATTGCTTCATGTATTAGTTGTACCAGTTAGCGTACCTTTCATGACTATTTCATTCATATGACATGTTACTGCTTTTAACCTGCTTATGTTAGATTCACGTTGTACGTGCATACCCGCGATTACCTGCATATGTTATTTACTATTCACTAGTTGGCAACTCATCCCCGTTGTGCCACAGTGTTTGCAGGTGTTCCTCAGGATAAACAGAGGCAGGGCTATTTTCATCCATCATATCATCTTTGTTGCGGATACCGCTTCGCCTGACAGTGTGCAGTTTTGCTTAGGTAGGCTTTGCGGTTATCCAATGTTGCTTGTGGTGTATTCGTTGTATTATGTACTCTCCATCTACCATTATCTTGTATGACTTAGAGACTTGATGTGAGGACGATATTGTATATTATTTTGTGACTTGGAGGTTTTTATGCAGTTTTATTTATATCTTCTCTTTCTTCGCTACGGCGTCGTATATCTGTTGTGGTGGTTGTTTTCTGTCTTTTTGGCGTGGATTTGCTCCCGGTGGGGTTGCTTTACTTTATATTTATGTTGTACCCATTTTGGGGGCTTGTTTTACAGAGGAGGTGCTGCCAAAACTTTAAAGGAAGTAAGTTGGACTTTTAAAGAATTTGGCTTGAGATTTCAAAGGGTTTGAAAATGCTATTATTTCTTATTACTTTTGATGGTTTAGATTTCTGGGTTTTGGCTTTCTTTTACTACGTTACGCCTGTAGACGTTGGGTAGTATTAGGGCCGTCACGTGCCAATTTCGGGTCGTGACAAAGTTGGTATCAGAGCGCTAGGTTTTTACCTTTCGGAGTGTAGGATGACCTTGGTATGATGGAGTAGGTAGCTTAAGCAGAGTAACGTAGTGTGTGTATGTCTGCAGCATAGTCACGTTGCAGTGCTCCGCCTAAAGTGACCTAAGTACAAATTGCTTGAAATTCCTTCCTTGATGATTTATATTCTTGTGATTCGTTTTCCGTGTTCTTATCGAATCTTATTTCCATTTATAGCCTTTGCCGCCGATGACTATGGGGACTCAGAGTGATGCAGCGAGGGCCGAGGTCAGAGTTGACTCGGGTAGGACGAGGACTGACCAGGATAGCACGCTCGTTGCACAAGAGCAGACGGATCCGCTTTTGACAGATAGTATCGCTAGGCTTGTGGCAGAGATGCAGGACATGCGCCAGACGATGAGTTCATTGGTTGAGACCATTCGAGCATAGCGACAGAAGGTTGTCACCCCTGTTACCCAGTTGTTCTTTGCGGTCAGTACACAGCATTCCGTCACCTACATAGCACCTATGGATGCAGCCCCAGTTGACGAGACACTTCTTCCTGAGACTCTGGGAGTTCCGGAACAGTGGAGGACTCGTTCAGAGGTACCAGCTCGGAGACAGAGGCCTAGTCGTCGAGACAGATGTCGTGACCGTCGCGGGAGTAGCAGAAGCTTTGGATGAGGACAGTCATCCAGCTCTCATCCCTAGGAGGGTCAGCAGTCACCGCGTGGATGTTTCTAATGCGGGAGCCTTCATCACCTCATCAGGAATTATTCCTTAGCACCGCGTCAGATGCGTACTCGGAGAGGTCATAGTCGCGAAGGGTTCGCTCAGAGGGGACAGGTTAGCAGGGGAGGATATCAGTCAGTTGCAGGTAGAGGGCAGACACGAGAGTTTGTTTCTACTCATCGGGACACGAGGGTGTCTAATGCAGAGTTTTCAGGTATTCTAAATTCATATGTTCTTAGATGTACTTATTTGTTTTACACACTTTGTGTCGTGGTTGGGACGAGGAGAGTCTTGTTAGCTAGATCAGCCGTTAATTATGTTAACTTCTGTCAGCGATCCTTTTATTACACAATACGTATTTCAGTCGTGTGCCAATCGGTTAGAAGATAAAGATTCGTCTGTCACTTGATCCTTCTAGAGATGTTGGATTTGACATTCTCCTGGGCACGGATTGGTTATCTACGTGATAGGCGTCTATGGACTGTCACGAGAAAACAGTCAGGTTTGTTTTCCCGGCAAGTCAGTTCTTGTTGTGCAGGGGAACAGTTGCGCCGCCTCTCACAGCTTGAATTCAGCCTTTTCGCTAGTCGGCTTTTGAGGAGATGTCGTGGATTCTTGGCGTTCATTCGTGATACCGTAACTATAATGGGTTTGTTGGACCAGTTTTCTTTCGTGTGAGAGTTTTCCGACGTTGTTCCAGGTGAGCCGGCGAAGCTTAAGGATGCTTAAGGATCAGCTGCAGAGTTGTTTTGTTGGGGGGTTTGTGCGTCTGATGTTTCGCATTAGGGAGCTCCTATGTCTGTTCGTCAAGGAGAAGGACGGCAGTTGAGGATGTGTATTGATTGATCGTAAATTGAACCGGCTTACGGTGCGGATAGGTATCCTTTACCTCGCATTGACAATTCCTTCGATCAGCTCCAGGGTGCGAGACATTTTTCTAAGTTTGTTTGGGGATCAGGTCATCATTATTGCTGGTTCGGAGTAATGACATTTCGAAGACTGCCTTGTACGTGCTATGGGCTTCGTGTGTTTTGGTGGTGTCATTGAACTCACCAATGCCCTAGCAGCATTCGTAGATATGATGAACCAGATTTCTTCAGGCCGTTCCTCGACCAGTTATTGTTGTATTATTGACGACATTCTGGTCTATTCAATTTGTCGTGAGGGACATGAGTAACACTTGAGGATTTGTTTTGCAGACATGGGGAGAGCCCCAACAGTTTGCTAGATTCCCGGAGTGTTCCATCAGGCTTGTTTGTGTTGACTCCTAAGTCTTGTAGTTACGGGAGACGGTTTTTCGTATGGTCCCGAGGAAGATCGAGACCGTACAGCTTTGGCCCGGACTTGTGTACGGACGGAGGTCCATTGATTTTTGGGGTTAGCAGGTTTTTTTTTACTACCATTTCATGCAGGATTGCTAGTGTAGTGCTGCACCGTTGACTGAACTGACCGGAAAGAAGGTTTCTTTTCTTTGGAATGAGGCTAGTGTGCGGAGTTTTCTACAGTTGGAGGTTTGGTTGACAACTGCACCAGTTCTTCTTTGCTTTCTGGTTCGGGCGACTTTGTTGTTTAACTGTGATGTTTCGCGAGTGGGGCTCGATTGTGTACTGAGGTGACACTATAGAGTTATCGCTTTTACTTCCCGACAGTTGGAAGAAGCATGAGCAGGATATCCCACTCATGATCTGGAGATGGCCGCGATGGACGTGCGTTGGAGATTGGAGACACTACTTGTTCGAGAGTCATGTCAGATTTCCACGGACCACCAGAGCTTAATGTACATCTTCCTGCAGAGGGTTTTGATTGTTGAGATAGTCTTCTGCAGATTTACAGTTCTTGTGCGATCGTTGAGTACAGCTTAGGTTTGCCTCTACCGAGGGGACAGCTTACTCATGTCCGCGCCCGACCACTTTTCCTTAATCGCTTTCGCAAGGCACTGCCCGCCGACGCTCGTTCGTCAGAGATTCTTGAGCATACTCGGCTGGGTAATGATTCGGAGTCCTTGAATTGTGACCAGATGTGCTACCTTTGGGGACGCGTTTGTGTACCTGTTGCTGATAGGCAGAGACGCGAAATCCTAGAACAGGTACATCAGTCAGCTTTCGGTGTTCATTCGAGTTCCGCCATTATGTAACGTGACTCGTGAGGTAGTTACGGGTGGGCAGGAATGTAAAAAGAAGTTTCGGATTTCATTTCAAGGTGTCTGTCTGGTTGTGTGTTTTGGGTGAGCATCTGAGACTGGCTGGAGAGTTGCAACCTTCAACCGTTCCGCAATGGGAATGGGAGCAGATCTCCACGAATATTCGTGGTGACGTCTACCCAGGTTTAGTAAGGGTGTGACTCCATTCAGGTGTTTGTTGTCCGGTTATACTCGGTTTGCTCAGTTGTCCTTTGTTAAGTTGGTACGTTTGCACGGAGTTCCTTCATGTGTTGTATCCAATAGAGGCACCCTGTTCGCTTGCCGTCTTGGGCTGAGGTTTCAGGAAGCCTTAGGTACTGGTTGAGCTTTAGCTCCGTCTTTCCATCCGCAGGATGATGGTTTTGTGAGAGCGGGCTATACCGACTCTGGAGGATATACTTGTGCGTACGTACTAATTGTTGTGGGCGGTTGGGATCGTCACTCGCCATTGTTAGGGTTCTCCTTCGATAGCTGTTATCAGGAGGCACTCCAATTGGCAACCTTTAGGTTTAGGGGTTAGGTTGTGTCGATCACCAGTCTGTTTTCCTGACTCTGCGTAAGTAGGATTTTTGGACCCCAGCTAGTCTAGAGACTTCGGAAATGATCCAGTTGGTTCAGCTCAGAATTATGGCAGCCCAGTGCAGACAGAGGTCTTATGCCGACCGTGATGGTCGCAGACCTGAGTTTGCAGTGGGAGATCATGTATACCTACGAACTTTTCAGATGAATGACATGTTGAGTTTTGGGAAGCTTATCCCAGAATTGTAGGTCCTTCTGAGATCCTTAAAGCGAGTTAGTTTCGTTGCCTTTAATTTGGCACTTCCGCCCAGATTATTGAGTATTCACCCCGTATTTCTTGTGTCGATACTTTGCAAATACCTTCATGACCTTTCTCACATGATTCAGCATTAGACCAATTAGCTTTGACGCGATCTTTTCGTTCACCGGCAGCCATTTGTGTCGGTGGCTCGACAGCTGGAGAAACTTCGGTCAAGGGTCTTGCCATCGGTGGAGAGTTTTCTTGAACGTAGCCGTATAGTGAGGTGATCACTTGGGAGGCTGCGAGCGAGATTTAGGAGTTTTGTACTCTTTTCTTTGAAGGTACGCTTAGTGAGAATTTTGAATTCGGGGACGAATTTTTATAAGGGGGGAGATAGTAACGCCTTAGATTTCGGTTAGTGTTCGTTTAGACGTTAATGTGGGTTTACTTTAAAAAGTTTACCAATTCGGGTTCCTCACATTTTATAACATTTAATTATTATTTTAATATTATTTGTTATGGGCATGCATGCATGTGTGCACGTAAAAGTGAGGGTTTGTTTGTGCTAAACTAGTATTAGCAACCATGACACTTAACCCTAATCCAATCCTTTATTTTAAATCCACCATTTGCTTTAATCCTTGATATTTGTTTTGGTGAGAAGAGAGATATTTAGCATGGTTTTGTTTGTGTGAGAGGTGGCAAGGTGACTTAGTGTGAAGGCATTAATGATGTATTAATTCATTTGGTGCACTCGCCTCTCACCTTCACCCTACACTCACCTCCCTCTCTCTTTTCCTTACACTCTCTCATTCTTTCTCACTTAATTCTTCATCTCTTTCTATTTCAACTGAACACTTAGCTTCTCTTCACCATTTCTACACAAATCCATCACTGAACATCACAAACTTCATCAAAATCACATCTTTTCTTGGTTTTTGCCTCTTGGTTGCATAGGAGATTGGATAGCTTGGATCTTTGTGTTCTTGAGGATAGGTATGATCTCTATTTGTTCATTATGTTGTGGTAGTGATGTGTAGCCTTTTTATTTCAGTTTAGATAGTGTAAAGTTAGAATTTGTGCGTAATATCATATTTTTAGTGTCGGTTTGTGATATCTGTGACCTGCTGTGACCCCGAGATTTTTCTAGAAAACCAAACAATGTAGTTGTGTTGTACCTATGACCATAGGACCTCACCTAGAGCACGAACCCATGGGACTCGGTCTCGGCCGGCGACTACTCGAAGGAATTCCGGCGACATCGGCCGTAGGTTTGAGTTGGGGTTTGGGTTTTTCAAGGTAGCTCTCTGCTTTGGTTTAGGTATGTTTGGTCTTGTTTAGTTGTTGATTTTCTCTGTATGAAAAATCTGGGATCACTTAGGTAGTTTGTAGTGTGTGCGTGTTTTGGGTTTATTATTAATATATACTTGCTTTATTGTTTTGATGTGGTAGGTTCTAAGGCGGGGACTTCGGACACTGCTACCAGGGGAAAACGAGTGGTTGGCTTCACTTAGCCCGGAGCGTTGGTGAGTAGATTTAACATCTACAGGGGAATCGCCCGCATGGCGTTATGCGTCTGGGATAGAGATGTTATTTCTGTCGCATATTCTATGTCATATTTAGAATTGCGCATTCACGCTACTGCTTAGCTATTGTTGTGCTTGAACTAGTACTCTTAGGACACTGCACATATTACTGACGACTCATGTTGCACGAGCACTGATTGTGTGCTACACACACCGTCAATAATTGCCATGTCACGCACAACCCACTGATAGATATGATATTGCTTGGTTAGGGACATTGAGACATTGATTCATATTTCTTATCGCATATGACATTTAAATACCTGTATACCTATAGAGTATTGTACCATTAGTGATAGGTACATACATACTTTATGACATAGCTATAGGTATACCTTGCTCACATACTTCACTTATACCCAGGGGGATATACTACATCATTACTTATAGGTAGATATATATACCTTGCTATACCTTTATGTTTACACATACATCTGGTTATAGCTACATGTTTACTTTTACTTGATGTTATTTAGAATTGGAGAAATTAGGAATCGCATGATATTTATATTAACTTGTTGCAGTTAATTAGCGACTTTTCCTTTATATGCTTACATTTCAGTTTTATGTTGCATATATTATATTCAATGATTTTCGCATCGTGATATGGATTTTTCATGATGTTTTCTGGATTGGGGACCGTGGGAGTTCATGAAATTATGCATTATTTGAAAAACCCGGTTTCCCTTGATATGATATTTCAGCATCCACCATGAGATTTATCGGTTCTGATTATATACTCCATACGAGAGTCGGGTGCTGTATGAGAGTACATGATGGGGCCCGGTACGGTTCCCCTCGGCAAGAATGATCGATGGTCCATGCCGATTGAGCCTGGAAGGTGGGCAAGTACCTACTGGTGACATTACCTATGAATCGGCGGTTATCATGGGGATACCGATGAGAGTCATGTACGTATGGATACGTCGAAAGGCGAGGGTCAGAGCTAGGCACTTGAGCTTTCAGATAGCGTGTGATACGTACCTATCAGGGTGCCAGTCTTGGTGACAGCACATGATAGACCTGTATTTCTGTGTCGATGCTTGACACATGGGTTTCATGATATTTCTTTTTACTCCTTTATATATATAACAGTGGAATGGGACGCTGTTATATATGCCTTTACACCAATATTAGTGGAATGGGACGCTAATATATGTGTATTGATATCAATTTATATATACATCATCATATTTATTCATGAAAACACACAGGATACGAGATATACTTGATATTGTACATTCGGGATATACGAGATATACTTGATATTGTACATTCGGGATATATGAGATTTACTTGATGTTGTACATTAAGGATATGTGAGACTTACTTGATATGATAGCCAATTTAGGGGCTGATTTGAGGAAATTGGGATTTGGATTGTCTTGATGGATTTTAATCCTACCACGATGTCAGGATTCCGTGGAAATGACATGTTTCATTCCTTACTCTACATTTACTGTTTATGCACTGCTTCATGCATTAGTGTACCTGTTAGAGTACCTTCCATGACTGTTGCATTTACATGCCTTTATTCATATCATTTCTTCATGTATTAGTAGTATCGATATAGTACCTTACATGATTGCCGCATACAGATTGTCATACTATTATTGCTTCATGTATTAGTTGTACCTGTTAGCGTATATTTCATGACTATTTCATTCATATGACATGTTACTGCTTTTAACCTGCTTATGTTAGATTCGCGTTGTACGTGCATACCCGCGATTACCTGCATATGTTATTTACTATTCAGAGTTGGCAACTCACCCCCGTTGTGCCACAGTGTTTGCAGATGTTTCTCAGGATAGTCAGAGGCAGGGCTATTTTCATCCATCGTATCATCTTTGCTGCGGATACCGCTTCGCCTGACAGTGTGCAATTTTGATTAGGTAGGCTTGTGGTGTATTCGTTGTATCATGTACTCTCCATCTACCATTATCTTGTATGACTTAGAGACTTGATGTGAGGACGATATTGTATATTATTTTGTGACTTGGAGGTTTTTATGCAGTTTTATTTATATCGTCTCTTTCTTCGCTACGGCGTCGTATATCTGTTGTGGTGGTTGTTTTCCGTCTTTTTGGCGTGGATTTGCTCCCGGTGGGGATGCTTTACTTTATATTTATGTTGTACCCATTTTGGGGTCTTGTTTTACAAAGGAGGTGCTGCCAAAATTTTAAAGGAAATAAGTTGGACTTTTAAAGAATTTGGCTTGAGATTTCAAAGGGTTTGAAAATGCTATTATTTCTTATTACTTTTGATGGTTTAGATTTCTGGGTTTTGGCTTTCTTTTACTACGTTACGCCTGTAGACGCTGCGTAGTATTAGGGCCGTCACGTGCCAATTTCGGGTCGTGACACAAATCCTATCTAACCGCCACTGCCTCCAAGTGCTTCGGGACTGCACCCAACTGCTACCTGTTTGCACGACTCCTTTGAGCCGTGGTAGGGTAGCAATCTAAGAACAGTGGGAACACACTCAAGATGAAGCAGCAGTGTCAAGTCTGCGGACTATGTGTTAGTTATATGTATGCCCTAGAGGCCATTACTGTACATTGGATGTATATTGTAGTGGATGCTGGGACATATATAGGGAGGACTTTCTTGCTCGACTTGATAGTATGCTATCTGGTTGATCTTTACCTTAACGTGTACACTAATTGTCTCTCTGTTACATGTTGGTAAAGCCCTTAGGATGTGTACTTGACTACCTGGACTATGATGCGGAACATACTAATGGGGACATGGTAGTCCATAAGTACATCCTTCAAAGTCCCTAATCGTGGGTGTATCGAGACAGGGCATCGATATACCAGAGTAGACTAGCGTATACCTTCTCGACCCATACAGATAGGCGATGGATGATCCCATATCCATTGGTGTTTGACATCAGAGATGATATACGGGTGCTCAGTGGAGACTGGGTACACTGGACGGACTCGCCGAGAACTCCCAGATGGTATTATACCTCACGTCAGATGGCAGTTCTCTGGTGACACTGGTACAGAGTAGTTTGTTGACCCGAGATCGTCATAGAGTCTTGTGTGGTTCCCACTGTGCTTTGATTTCCATCTTACCACGTCCAAGAGGGTGTGCAAAACGGTGGTTTTTGGGTACAGTCCCGAGTCACATGGAGGCAATGAGCGATAGGAGGGGATTCGTCTCTCCCGGTATAGGGAGTTGATGTTGCGCTGTGTTCGATTGGCTATAACAGGAAATCCCTGGCCAGGGTTGCTGAGATTTACTGGTAAGTGTTACCAGTAGTTTCTCGAAGTGTTATAGACCTCATATCGACACGACTTATCGAGCTATTGGGGTCTAACGTTTACCACCCCTAGGCGAGATATGCGACATATCAAACGATCAGACCGGACTGTACGGTAGTGTTACTGGTTGGATTCACAGGAGTGTGAGCGGGCTTGCTCGTCGATCTTCTGATCGCTCAATACCCGGGTGGCCGTTACGTTTAGCAGACCGCTTGCGGCTTGTGGATGCTTGATATGATCATCATCTGCTGCCGGCGTATTGACGAGTCTTTAGAGTCCTACACAGAGGTTTCCTGGCTCAAGCGAAACGAAATAGGAGCGCATATGAGATATGTGCGGGACCGAGAATAATGCGTGTATGTGATACCGTATTCCATTCTTGCGATGAATGTATCGAATGGCCGTATGCGATATAACCTAGTTATCGATTCAAGCGTTGATTCGATAAGCCGATACATTGTATACTAGTCGGTTGTGTGCGACATGACCGGATCATTGAATCAAGTGTTGATTTAATGATTTAATGTATAATTATATATTTGATATATTACTTTGCATTAACTAGTAATGGTTCACTTTAAATGGATTTTCTCACTTGGATTGTGCAAGTTGTATATATGATATACTTTTATGCACATGTTTGTATCATGTTTGATGATGCATATTAACTTGGTTAAGTGTAAAGATTAAACCATGGTTTACTTAATGATTAGGGTTTTGATTATATTATTCATTTATTTATATATTCATTTTGGAAATTATTTAAGGATGGTGGCTTATTTTGTTTTTTGTTGAAGTTTCTTGAAGCTTTGATCAAGTCAACCATTCTTATCTTATCCTTAACCCTAACCATTCCAACTAACCTTGGTTTAATCTCTACACTTGACCATGGTTTAGATTATGATAAGTTTTGATTTTTCTTTTCATTTTTAATAACTTATCATAACAATACTCTTCTTCTTCTTCCTTTCTTCACTTGAAGAAAGCAAGCTCCATCAATGGTGATTGATGGAAATGAGTGAGAAATCCAATTCTAAAGTCTACCCACTTCCTATTTCTTCATCCTCTACCTCTTGCCAAGTAGTAGAGTGTGTTTTCTTCACAAGTTTCTTGACTTGGTGAAGTCGGAGCTTGATCTAGCGATGCCTCGACGTAGATCATCTTCGGCATGGACATCGATGACCTAGCCCGTCCAATCTCCAATGAAGCCGACGCTAGAGCCCGGGACTTGTTATGGACAGCGAGGAGACTTCATTGCGGAGCTATGGAGGTGGAGAACCGGATCTACAAAGGTTGTATTTCCGTATCTCTTAGTTAAGTGTTAACTAGTTTACTTTTCGCCTAGATTTCTAGCCAACGATCCGTAGTTTAGGGTTTCTCGGCACGTTAGAATTTGAAATTGGCATGGTTGATGCCTTGTGAGATCTCTTGGGAGTGCCTAGGAACCCTACAGTGGTATCAGAGCCTAGCTAGAGCCTTAGGCGAAGTCTAGACGCGATTTGAAGTCCGAACGAACCCGAAACCCGATCACAAACATGCTCTCTGTCCTTTTTTCAAAAACGTGGATTTTTCCAAATTAAAAATATGCAGAAAACTCAGCAGGGAATTCTAAGAATTACGGCGCAAAATTTATTGGATGAACAGTGAAATAGGCGGCGGAACCGCGGCATAAGCCTAGCTTATGCGGCGGTTCCGCGGCTAAAATATGACGTCAGCCTTTAAAAGTTGCACAGTAATTCATTGTTTTCAGTGCTGAGTTCTCTGGGTATTTTTTAATTTTATTCAAGAGTTAAATTTTCTGCAGTTGTTTTGGGGATTCGGTATTTCGATCGGATTATCAAATTTCATCTTTTGTGTATTTCCGGATAATTTTCAGAATATGTTAAAAAGTTCGACCGGATATAAATACCCAATTTTTCCCCTGTCGGGAAATTTCCAAGTGTTGGATTTTTCCGTAGTTTAACGACGTTCTAAGTAGTGCAAGTAACGCGATGGACCCTCTAGAAGACAACAAACCTTAACTCGATTATGTGACCGTCTTGAACTGCCCTTTGAACCTTTGGGTTTGGGGCAGTACGGCGTGCCACATGTGAGGCGTTGGCTTGACCCTTCTACGGCTGGACCGTCGGTACTGAGGCACGAACTGAATGTTGTTAGACTTATTTCATGTGTTGAGCTGTATCGGAAAACTTGGGTATTCGGATGTTCGATCGGAAAGTTTAACATTTTCTGTTTATCTGGAATGTGATACAATAATTGGAATTCACATACAGTTATGAGATAACTGAATGAATGTTATAAACACAGCAGTTTAGTCTCACTTGATCGGTTGCCACAGAATTTTGATGTGATCAAAAGTCCGTCGCAATCACGTAGCGTACGCGGATACTCGCCGGGTAAACTTAATAGACAGCCTCGCTCCATAGCCCCGACCAAGTGACTGTAGGAGAACCCCGTCACCGAAAGCATCCATACGGGTGCTCGCGGCAGCGGTGTTCCGCCTTGGTGCACTTCGTCGACGGTATCGGGGGTGCAGCCGTCTACTGAAGTTTGCGACGAGCATTCGATCAGGATGTCGGGAATCTTGTTGAATTGCCCGACTTGATATTGAAAAGTGTTTTCGATTTTGAGACTAAAATGCGGGGTTTATAATTGTTAGGCATGCGATATCTAAGTAATTCATTTGGTCAGGCATGCGATGTCTGAGGTGGTTGCGGATTCCAACTGTTGTAGTTTTACACTTTTTTTTCTGTGACCGTAAGTGTAATATGTGATATCGCCGGTTTCGTTGCTATATGTAAACGACAATTGGGATGGACATATTTACTTACGTTGATGACATGTGATGTTATGTGTTGCTGGATATGTTATATTGGATCGTCGTATTTGAATAGCCGGGGGGTTTTTATGTGAGATGAGTGTTTTTCATTTTCATTCATGTAAAAACTTGTATGTAATATTCTTTTATTGGGGCACTTCCAGGTTGCGGAAGTTGTCACCCTTTGTATATTATTTACTTTTCCGCACTAGGATAGATCCAAGGAAGGGAGCACAAGTAACCGGGTTCTGGAGTCCAGTGGGAGACCAACTCGAGGAGTCGGATCCGGGTCTCCTAACTCCAGAATTGGTAGGGCTGCTTGCCGCTCTCGTAGGGGTCTAGGGGTGTGGGTTTGGCTATTCATCACGACCGTGGAATCCGTGTTTTATACTGGCTCGTATTGAAAACACGGATGTCCTAGTATATCCAATATTTCATATGATTCTTCTGCTGCGATATCTGTGATGTGATCATGTGATGTTCTGTGATAGATACAGTATATAGTATATATGATATATTATATAGGCGTTACTTATGTTTTACATCCGCGCTAGCCCTGCCCCGCTCTGCCGTTAGTTACCTAACCTAACGGTGCACGAGGGGACATCGAGGCGAATGCGGATGGCATAAGTGTACGTCGTATTTATCTGTGATGTTTAGGTACTTAAATGATGGGACTTCATTAATGTGATTAATGAAATAAAAGAAACCTAAGATGTTGTAGAATCGAATTTCAAAATAAAACAGGTAGCTACAGTTCTTGTTTTGCATAGCGGTATATGTGATATATCCTGCACCTTATTCGATGAGGAAAGGACCGAGATCCCTTCACCGGGAGTAACTCCTTTAGCAATAACTGGCAGATGCTACACACTCGGTTTGTCTTTTGATTGCTTTTAAGTGTTTTTGCTTTGCACAGTGATATATATGATATATCCCGCACCTCATTCGACGAGGAAAGGACCGACGATCCCTTCACCTGGAGTGACTCCTTTTGCAAAACTAGAAAAGCCTCAAAAGCACTCCATTTTAAAATCATTTGATTCTACAACGATATCAAGTTCATTACGCAATAGGTTTTCAGAAAAACCTGTCGTAGCCCTCCATCATTTTAGATAAGTAGTAGTTAGTATTCATGCTGCGTTTGTTGGCCTTTGTCAAGGCGCAGTGTGCGGTAGCTAACTGGTGCTTATCTGCTTATGCATATGATGCAGATTGGATTAGGGTAGTCATGCGACCTTGTTGGCCTTTGTCAAGGGCCGTGCGGGTGGGTTTAATTCAATCAGGAAATGATGGGTTGAACTTGACTAGCATCCTATGGTTTGTTGGCCTTTGTCAAGGTCATAGGAGGTTAGGGGCAAAATATTATCGGGAATTTCAAGTGTTGAAATTTGCAATGAGATTGCATACCTTCTATGAGATAGTTGGATCCCGATACCCGCTGCGAGTAAGAGTTACTCCTGGGAGAGTTTTATACATTACAATTAGCCGATCAAGTAGGTGTCTAGAAAGGTGTCAACGGGGTTACGCCTCTGGGAAAACGAAGTTTACAGTAATTAGGTTCGTGCGAAAGCACGGGGGACCTCCCTCAAAGTACCGACACTGGCCTGGCTGAAAGATTGGCGAACTTGTAGTGTGTAATTAATCCCGGCTAGTCTTTCCTTTTAGGGTTTGAAGGAAGATTTGATAAAAAGCAGTGGGAGCCATCCTGATTAGATAAAATAATAACCAATCTATTCTTGCAAGTGCGCACGCTGAGTGTTTTCTTCTCTCTCTCTCCTGGTAGCGACCATATCACGCCTTAATCAAGATAATAAAACGGATTATTGACCGAACCCGCTTGTTATACTGAGTGGGGAACGTTGGTCCCGCTCCAACTTATAATTGTTATAGGACAGAGCAGGAAATTGGGGAATACCAGATTTCCCGTGCCGCCCAAACGAAGAGAGTGCATGCTGATGCATCATCTTCGGGTGTGTTCATTATACAGAACTGTTTCTCAGTATCCTCCACATCCTGAGTATATGATACCAAATCAGGATCCCAGATATGTAATCTGTTACATAGGGCTACAGAAAGGTAGAGAACTGAGAACGGGTGATAAGTTTCATGAGGCAGAAAACGGGGCAAGTGTTGCAGCCAAGTCTGTTGGTCACTGTCACCCTGTATTACCAATACATTGATTCTGAACGAATGTTATTAGATACCGAACCTGATATACAAAATCATATCAGTCTCTTTATTAGTAAAGAAAGGATATAATTTTGTATTGCTGGATAATGTTTTGAACATTTCCTATATCAAAAGTTGATCGTATCAGGCATGTTATCTAAAAGCGTTGATGTTCTAAATCAAACTACAGTTCTTAGTATATGGAACACACACAAGAGGAAGAGTTCAGAAATGAACGAATCCTTCTTGAGGCATTGTAGACTAGGTCATATCAATGTGACCCGACTAGCTAGAGTTACATGAAGATGCATATTTAAATCAGTTTGAATTTACATCTTGTGAAACTCGCCAGTCATGTCACAAAGATAAGATGACCATAGCTCCGTTTACTGGAAACAGAGAAAGAGTTAGTGAACTCTTGGGATTGATACATGTTGATGTATGTAAGGTCCCCTGTCTACACATACCAGGACTGGTTCTTTGTACTTCATTACATTCTCTGATGGTCTTTCGAGATTCAGACCTATGTTCCTGTTGAAACACAAGTGCGAACCTTTTGAGATATTCACAGAATATAAGTTAGAAGTAGAGAACCAAAATACGGGTAAAAGTTTATGTCCTTTGATGCGATCAAGGAGGAGAATACTTGTGCACGGAATTCCTGGACTGTTCTAAAGGAGAATGAGATTCTCTCTCAGCATTACTCCTCCGAATACACCATAGCACGATGGTATATCGGGGCGGAGCAATCATACCCTATATGATATGGTGTGCTCTATGATGAGTATTACTGAGTTACCTATTTCCTTTTAGGGGTTATGCACTTGAGAAGCTGCATACCTATTGAATAGGTTCGAATCAAATCAGTTGCCTACCACTCCATATGAGATATGGAAAGGGAAGAGCCCATGTCTTAAGCTAGTTAAGATTTGGGGTTGTCCGGCCTATGTCTAAAAGCAAAATCCGGACAAGCTCGAGGCAAGGTCTGTTATGTAGAACTGGAAATGTTCCAGCTATACAAACTGCAGCAGATGATTTGATAGAGCCAAAGGATTCAGTAGATTCCAACGAACCTCAGCCTCTCCGCCGATCTAGTAGGGTTCCTCACCCACCTGAGAGAAACTTCGGTTTCTCTATGACAGTGGGAGCGAGGATTGCATCATGAGATGATGACCCAACTAGTTTCGAGCTGGCCATCAAGAGTGAGACTCTGTAAGAATGGCTGGATGTTTATCGATCTGAGATGGAATCCTTATACACCAACAAAGTATGGACTTTAGTTGCTATATCTGAAGGGTTAAATCCCCATCAGGAGCAAGTATATCTTGAGAAGATTACTTGGTGTACATGGAAGAGTTGAGACTTTCAAAGCTAGACTTGTTAAAGGTCTACATCATTGACCAGGTATGGGATGATGATGAAACCTTTTCTAAGTGGCTATGCTTAAGTCCATCCAGATCCTACTTTCCACGGCTACATACCATGACTACGATATCTGGTGGTTGGGTATCATGACAGCTTTTCTAAATGATGTTTAGAAGAGAGCGTCTATAAGTACACAGCCAGAGGGCTTCGTAGACAGTGGGAGCAGCGGAAACGTGTGCAAGATGCTTTGTAGGATAAAGCAGGCATCGCGGAGTTGGAACATCTGTTTTGATGAAGCGGTCAAAGAAGTTGACATCATCAAAATGGTAAATGAACCTTGTATAAACAATAAGGTAGTAGGGAGTATGGTGACGATCCTCGTAGAGTACGTGGATGACATACTCTTGATAGGGAAGGAGTTTCCTATGCTACGCTCGATCAATCTCCGCTTATCACAATGATTCTCCATATAGGATCAAAGTGATACCTCCTAAATCCTGGGTTTTTAGATCTATGAGATAGATCTAATTGGATGTTAGGACTCTCACTAGTTGTAGTGAGACGGTATCAACCGATCCTGGGGAGAATCACTGGAAGGGTTCCAGGGTGATAAAGACGACTGAATGTCAGTCACAGGCATTGTCTTTACCCTCAGTGGAGGGACGGTATGTTGGAAGAGTTCCAAGCTAGATACCGTGGCATACTAGACGATAAAGGCAGGATACGTCGCTACTTAAGATGCTACCAAAGAGGCTGTTTGGGTGTATATTGGTTCATGAGATGAACTATGTTCCTCCCATTGTGTGACAATGGAGTTGTGGCTTATGCCAAGGAACGCCGGTCCCATCAGTGATCCAGACATATTCTAAGGCAGTATCACTTGATCATGAAGATGGTTGATCTCTAGGGAGATCGAGGTTAGGAGAGTAGACTCAGAGGACAACACAGCGGATCCACTCATAAAGGCCTGTTCCCAGAGAGAGACTTTTATGGGATGGTTGAGTATGAGATACTACAACCACTGCTACAGATGGCCCTAGTGCAAGTGGGAGATTGTTAGTTATATGTATGCCCTAGAGGCAATTACTGTACATTGGATGTATATTGTAGTGGATGCTGGGACATATATAGGGAGGACTTTCTTGCTCGACTTGATAGTATGCTATCTGGTTGATCTTTACCTTAATGTGTACACTAATTGTCTCTCTGTTACATGTTGGTAAAGCCCTTAGGATGTGTACTTGACTACCTGGACTATGATGCGGATCATACTAGTGGGGACATGGTAGTCCATAAGTACATCCTTCAAGTCCCTAGTCGTGGGTGTATCGAGACAGGGCATCGATATACCAGAGTAGACTAGCGTATACCTTCTCGACCCATACAGATGGGCGATGGATGATCCCATATCCATTGGTGTTTAACATCAGAGATGATATACAGGTGCTCAGTGGAGACTGGGTACACTGGACGGACTCGCCGAGAACTCCCAGATGGTATTATACCTCACGTCAGATGGCAGTTCTCTGGTGATACTGGTACAGAGTAGTCTGTTGACCCGAGATCGTCATAGAGTCTTGTGTGGTTCCTACTGTGCTTTGATTTCCATATTACCACGTCCAAGAGGGCGTGCAAAACGGTGGTTTTTGGGTACAGTCCCGAGTCACATGGAGGCAATGAGCGATAGGAGGGGATTCGTCTCTCCCGGTATAGGGAGTTGATGTTGCGCTGTGTTCGATTGGCTATAACAGGAAATCCCTGGCCAGGGTTGCTGAGATTTACTGGTAAGTGTTACCAGTAGTTTCTCGAAGTGTTATAGACCTCATATCGACACGACTTATCGAGCTATTGGGGTCTGACGTTTACCACCCCTAGGCGAGATATGCGACATATCAGACAATCAGACCGGACTGTACGGTAGTGTTACTGGTTGGATTCACAGGAGTGTGAGCGGGCTTGCTCGTCGATCTTCTGATCGCTCAATACCCGGGTGGCCGTTACGTTTAGCAGACCGCTTGCGGCTTGTGGATGCTTGATATGATCATCATCTGCTGCCGGCGTATTGACGAGTCTTTAGAGTCCTACACAGAGGTTTCCTGGCTCAAGCGAAACGAAATATGAGCGCATATGAGATATGTGTGGGACCGAGAATAATGCGTGTATGTGATACCGTATTCCATTCTTGCGATGAACGTATCGAATGATCGTATGCGATATAACCTAGTTATCGATTCAAGCGTTGATTCGATAAGCCGATACATTGTATACTAGTCGGTTGTGTGCGACATGACCGGATCATTGAATCAAGTATTGATTTAATGATTTAATGTATAATTATATATTTGATATATTACTTTGCATTAACTAGTAATGGTTCACTTTAAATGGATTTTCTCACTTGGATTGTGCAAGTTGTATATATGATATACTTTTATGCACATGTTTGTATCATGTTTGATGATGCATATTAACTTGGTTAAGTGTAAAGATTAAACCATGGTTTACTTAATGATTAGGGTTTTGATTATCTTATTCATTTATTTATATATTCATTTTGGAAATTATTTAAGGATGGTGGCTTATTTTGTTTTTTGTTGAAGTTTCTTGAAGCTTTGATCAAGTCAACCATTCTTATCTTATCCTTAACCCTAACCATTCCAACTAACCTTGGTTTAATCTCTACACTTGACCATGGTTTAGATTATGATAAGTTTTGATTTTTCTTTTCATTTTTAATAACTTATTATAACAATACTCTTCTTCTTCTTCCTTTCTTCACTTGAAGAAAGCAAGCTCCATCAATGGTGATTGATGGAAATGAGTGAGAAATCCAATTCTAAAGTCTACCCACTTCCTATTTCTTCATCCTCTACCTCTTGCCAAGTAGTAGAGTGTGTTTTCTTCACAAGTTTCTTGACTTGGTGAAGTCGGAGCTTGATCTAGCGATGCCTCGACGTAGATCATCTTCGGCATGGACATCGATGACCTAGCCTGTCCATTCTCCGATGAAGCCGATGCTAGAGCCCGGGACTTGTTATGGACAGCGAGGAGACTTCATTGCGGAGCTATGGAGGTGGAGAACCGGATCTACAAAGGTTGTATTTCCGTATCTCTTAGTTAAGTGTTAACTAGTTTACTTTTCGCCTAGATTTCTAGCCAACGATCCGTAGTTTAGGGTTTCTCGGCACGTTAGAATTTGAAATTGGCATGGTTGATGCCTTGTGAGACCTCTTGGGAGTGCCTAGGAACCCTACACTATGCTGTACTCATGTCACTTGGGAACTGTTAACTGATGACTGTAAGTCTACGGTAGCGCCCCGGCCGTCTGTCCGAGGCCAAAATGCGGAAACGAAAACTTTTTCTAAACTAGAAACCGGCGCTATCGCAGACTTTAAATCCGGATCGAACCATTAACCTACAACTAGCTAACAAGAGAAGGGTTGGAAAAGCTATACCGATCGATCCGTGTCCTTCGGTCTTGGCCACCATCCCAAGCTCCTCGCGGCATCTCCGGTCTCGATCTCCTCGTCGGAAAGGGAACCACATCTTCGAGTCTTTTTACGGGCTCCCGCTTCATCCGAAGCAACTCGGGCACGAAGTTCGCTAGCCGACGTGTCCAAGGTGAAGTAGAGAATGTCTGTGACAACTTTGTCTCTTGCATCCATTGTATGGATGGAGGTTGAAGATGAAGCCATCAATGGAGGTTGTGAGCTAGAGGAAGAAGAAGAAGCCTTTTTCTTTTTGTGTTGTATATGTGTTCAAATGAGAGAGTGAGAGAGAGTAAAAAAAACACAAGAGCTAGCTCTCAAACATGGCTGCCCTTCTCTCTCCTCCTCTCATTTCAACCCACAAATCAATCATATAATGTGACATTAGCACAAGAAAAGAGACCATGAGTCACTAATGAAGTCTATATCATATTAAATGCACAAAATGATGGTTTCTAGCTCACAATTTCCATTTGTAAACATTAATCCAAATGTTTACAACAATAAAAAAATACGGCAACATCTAAAGTAAACTCGTGACGGATCACAAGGATACCCCTCACCTGTATATACATACCTGCATCCGCATTCCGACCGAATGCGAATGCGATGAGACTAAAATAATCCAACAAATCTAATACTAGGATCCGGCTTAAACCAAAGCCCACTAGTATGATCCGCCCGATTATGATCTGTGCACTACTGCACGTATATGATTGAACCCTGCCATATATCATACGGCCTCTACAACGTTTCGCCCGCAACTTGAAAACTGTCTGTGGGGGACTCTAAAGACTCGTCAATATTTTGGCTGTGGATTTAACCACTAGTACGTCAATGGTACTAGCTGTACGTAACGGGCTACCAAGTATTGACCAAAAAGGAGGTCGATGAGCGAACTCATCCTGACACCCTACTGAGCCTGTCAGTGACAATATCCGTACAGTCTGGTCCATTCGTCTATGAGCATCACATGGCGGGCCTAGGGGTTGGTAAAAGTCAGACCCCCAAAAGCGGTACAAGTCGTGTCAGGGTGTAGCCCAGAACACCCTGAGATACTTAATGGAATACCTACCAGTAATCTCCTGCCTTAGCTAAGGACTTCGTGTAATGGCTCTCCTAGACATAGCGTGATCTCACCCCCAATACCGGGAGAGATGAAACCCCTGCCGATCCGCTCACTGCCTCCATGTGGCTCGGGACTGTACCCAACTAAAACCTGTTTGCACGACTCCTTTGAGCCGTGGTAGGGTAGTAATCAAAGCACGGTGGGAACTCACACGAGACAAATGACGATCTCAGGTCGATGAACTAACCTGTACACATGTCACCAGGGAACTGCTATCTGACGCCAGGTATAATACCAACTAGCATGTTCCCGGCGAGTCCTGTCCAGTGTACTCATAACCCAATGAGCACCTGTATACATCTTAGGTGAACCAACTGACACCAATGGTTTGTGAGACCAGCCACCGCCCCTCGTCGGGGTCTCGACTGTATACACTAGTCTACTAATGGAGTATCGATGCCCAGTCTCGAAACTCCCACGACTAGGGACCACTTTAAGGATGTGCTTATAGACTACCCAACTCTCACGTATATGATCGCCATCATACTGCTGGTAGTCAAGCAAGAATCCTAAGGGCTCTATCAACGTGTAATAGCAACCTATAAGGTCATCTAAAGCAGTACATGATGATAAAGACAAACCATGGTAGCATACTATTCTCTATCAACGTGTAATAGTGAACTACAATGTCACCTAAAGCATGTACACGATGATAAAGACAAACCAGATAGTATACAAAACTCTCGAGTAAGACTGTCCTACCGGTATAGGTCCTCCCTCAATCATTGCAATCACGTGCCTGTGATCCAATAATCCTAAGGGCTCTATCCAACAACGACGGGTATAGTACCAACCAACAGTTCCCTGCGAGTCCTGTTCGGTGTACCCGTAACCCAACGAGCACCTGTATACTATCTCCAGTACAACGTACTAATGGCTGTGGGACAGACCATTTCCCCTGCTGGGATGAGAAGCGTACACACTAGTCTACTCCGGAGTATCGATGCCCTGTCTCGATAATCCTACGACTAGGGACCTGAAAAAGGATGTGCTTGTAGACTACCCAGCCCCCACTAGTGTGACTGCACAACGCTGGTAGTCAAGCAAGATCCTAAAGGCTCTATCAATATGTATTCTCGATATGCTAACATATACACACATTAAGATAGATACAAACCAAGTAGCGTACTACCATGTTTAGCAAGACTGTTAATATAACTGTGAATATCCCAAGCTTCCATTAAGTAATATACAAGCTAGTATGATACAATAATGGCCCCTAGGGCATATACACTAACAATCTCCCACTTGCACTAGGGTCATGTACTGGCGTATCGAAGACCTATCATCTCTGATAGTCTTTCGAACTGCGTCTGAGGTAAGGCCTTTGTAAATAGATCTGCAGTGTTCTCCTCTGTAGCAACTCTCCGGACCTCGATCTCCCGGCGATCTATGATCACCCTGATCAGGTGATACCGCCTTAAGATGTGTCTGGACTTCTGATGGGACCTGGGTTCCTTTGCTAAAGCTATAGCCCTGTTGTTGTCACAATACAAAGATATTGGATCAACAATGGATGGAACCACCTGAAGTTCTGTGAGGAACTTCTTCATCCAGACCGCTTCTTTTGCGGCATCGCAAGCAGCGATATACTCCGCTTCCATCGTCGAGTCAGTAACGGTGTCCTTCTTGGAACTCTTCCAGCACACCGCCCCTCCATTGAGGGTAAAGACAAAACCTGACATGGACTTGGAGTCATCCTTATCACTCTGGAAGCTGGAATCAGCAAAGGCCTCGATCTTGAGGTCTTTTCCGCCGTAAACCAAGAACATCTCCTTAGTCCTTCTCAGGTACTTGAGAATGTTCTTTACTACTATCCAGTGCTTCTCCCCTGGGTCTGACTGATACCTGCTTACCACGCTCAGTGCGTAAGCTACATCTGGTCTGGTGCACAACATCGCATACATTATAAAGCCTACCGCAGAAGCGTAGGGTATAATAGACATGCGATCCCTTTCCAAATCAGTCTTGGAAGACATCTCTTTGGAGAGGGTGATTCCGTGACAAGCCGGTAAACTACCGGGCTTAGAATCTTCTACACTGAATCTTTTCAGTATAGTGTTGATATACCTGGACTGTGAAAGTCCCAACATCCTCTTGGATCTATCACGATAGATCCGGATCCCCAGAATGTAAGAGGCATCACCCAGGTCTTTCATGGAGAACATGTGTGACAAGAATCATTTGACAGATTGTAGCATAGGAATGTCATTTCCTATCAAGAGAATGTCATCCACGTACAAGATGAGGAATACGACAGTTCGTGCTACAATTTTACTATATATACATGGTTCATCTGGATTTTTGATAAAGTCATTCTTTGACCGTTTCATCAAAACAGATGTTCCAACTCCACGATGCCTGCTTCAGTCCATAAATGGACTTAAGCAACTTGCACACTGTCCTGCTGCTCCCACTCTGATTGAAACCTTCTGGCTGATCCATATAGATGCACTCTTCTAAATTACCATTTAGAAAAGCCGTCTTTACGTCCACCTGCCAGATCTCATAATTATGGAAGGCAGCAATGGCAAGAAGGATCCGAATGGATTTGAGCATAGCCACTGAAGAAAAAGTTTCGTCATAGTCCAAACCAGGTCTTTGATGAAAACCCTTTGCAACAAGTCTAGCCTTATAGGTTTCTACCTATCCATCTACACCAATCTTTTTCTTGAAGATCCATTTGCTTCCTATGGGTTTTACCCCATCTGGAGCAAAGTCTAAAGTCCATACTTTGTTGGTGTACATGGACTCTATCTCGGTCCCCATTGCATCCAGCCATCTTACTGAGTCGCCGCTCTGGATGGCCTGCTGGAAGCTAGTAGGTTCATCATTATCAATGATGCAATCTTCTCTATCCCCATCTATGAGAAAACCATAGTATCTCTCAGGTGGATGAGACGGCCTACTACTCCTGCGGAGGGGTGCGGGAATGTCCTGTTCTTCTTGAACTTCTGGTTCTACCAAACTTTCAGTAGTAGTTTGTGGTTCTGGAATTTCTTCCAGTTCTATTCGCTCCCACTTGTTTCCTTTTCTAAAAACTGTTGTTCTAGAAAATGGGCACTACGAGAAACAAAAACCTTTTGTTCCTCTGCGTAATAGAAATAATACCCCTTGGAGTTCTTTGGATATCCCACAAACTTACATTGTACTGATCGTGCCTCGAGTTTGTCCATATGCTGCTTTTTAACAAAAGCTGGACATCCCCATATCTTCAGATACTGAAGATAGGGTTTCTTCCCACTCCACATCTGATATGGTGTGGTAGGCACAGTCTTGGTAGGAACCCTGTTCAAAAGATATGCTGCTGATTCTAGCGCATAACCCCAGAAAGATCGCGGTAACTCAGCATTACTCATCATGGAACGTACCATATCCAATAGGGTTTAGTTCCGTCTTTCCGATACACCGTTATCCTGTGGAGTGTATGGAGGAGTAAGCTGAGAAAGAATTCCTTTCTCTTTTAGGTAACCGAGGAACTCGGCACTTAAGTATTCACCACCTCGATCAGATCTAAGTGTCTTGATACTTTTGCCGGTTTGGTTTTCTACTTCATTCTTATATTCTTGGAATTTCTCAAAGGCCTCGGATTTATGTTTCATTAAGAAAATGAATCCATACCTAGAGAAATCATCCGTAAAAGTAATGAAATATGAAAAACCACCTCTTGCATGTGTAGACATTGGACCACATACATCGCTGTGTATGAGTCCTAAGAGCTCGCTCGCTCTTACTCCATGTCCAGTGAATGGAGTCTTTGTCATCTTTCCTTTGAGACATGATTGACAAGTGGCATAAGATTGATATTCGAACGGATCCAAATATCCTTCTCTATGTAACTTAGTTAACCGTGTCTCATTGATGTGACCTAATTTACAATGCCATAAGAAAGCCTGATTTATATCTGGAGACTTTCTTTTTAGTGTGTTCTGGACATTGAAAATCTGTAATTGGTTTAACACATATATACCGTTATCTAGTGTACCGGACCCAATCAAACCATGATTAAGGTGGATGTTAACAATATCGCTTACAAACGTGAAATCATAACCTTCTTTTGATAACAACAATACTGATATGATATTACACGTTAAACTGGGCACACAAAAACAGTTATGCAAAACCAAAATATGTCCACTCGTCAATCCAAGGTGATAATCCCCTACGGACACAGCACCCACGCTAGCTCCGTTAGCAACCTGGAGGGTCATATCACCAATTTTCAGCACTCTACGGTTTCTCAGTGCCTGCAATGAATTGCATATATGAGATCCTGATCCGGTATCCAATACCCAGGAAGTAGAGTTGATTGACAGACAATTTTCAATTACAAACACACCTGAAGACGAAGCCACAGCTTGCTTCGGTTCCTGGTTCTTGGCAATCCAAGCTTTGCAATCTTACTTCCAGTGGCCTTTCCTACGACAGTGGAAGCACTCGTCCTTTGCCACTACTAGCACCGCAACCTTTGCATTTCCCTTAGCTCCCACCTTACCAACACCACCTCTTGGTTTGGTAGCGGCCTTCTTCTTCCTTCCTTTGGCCCTAGCCTTAGACCCGGAAGAGGAAGCACCGCGAACAAACATAGTGGGTGTTTCCCTTGCTTTCTGCAAGGTGCCTTATGCACTCCTCAACATGTTAAGGAGTTCTGGAAGTTCAACTTCTTTTCCTTGAATGTTGAAATTCAGAATAAACTGGGCGTAGGTGGAAGGAAGGGACTGAAGAACCAAGTCTGTACAGCTCGTTCTCTAAAGTCGTCCTGAGGTCCGCGAGCTCTTCTATATAGCCAATCATCTTTAGGACATGTTCTCCTACAGATGATCCGACGGCCATCCTCGACTGAAACAAGTTCTTCGAGGTCTCGTATCTTGCTATACGAGATTGCTCTCCATACAGTTCCTTGGTGTGGAGAAATATGGATTCTAGATCCATATTCTCGTGCCTCCTCTGATGTTCATTATTCATAGAGGCAAGCACGATGCATTTGGCCTTCGCGCAGTCAATCTCCCAGGTCTTGCGGATTTCCTTATCCGCGACACTGGATTCTGGACCAGGGACAGCAGGTGCCTTAGTAGTAAGGACATACCCCAATTTGTCATAAGTTATTTCCATCTTGACATTCCGGAACCAGTCTTTATAGTTTAACCCTGTCAAAATATTTTTATCTAATAGTAACTTAAGGCCTGTCATGTTCTGGGTCGCTGCAATTGAGAGAGAGAGGGAACATTTTAGCATGATGCTCTTGCAAGTTTAGAGTGGTTTTTAGTTTATCTAAATAGCATGGCTCCCACTGTTTCTCGAATCCCTCCTCAAACCAAAAAGGAAGAACTAGTCAGGACTATTCTCACCGTACAATACTTGCTTAACCGTTCAGCCAGGTCGGTGTCAGTACTTCGAGGGAGGTTTTACGAAGCTTTCGCGAAGTTCCTTAATTAAATAACCTCTTTTCTCTGGGGGCGTAGCCCCGCTGACACCTTTCTCGACACCTACTTGGTTTATAGCATTGATCGTTAAGTGACGAATCTCCTGATGAGTAGCGGATACTCACAGTAGGATCGGGATCCAAATATCATCGTGTGATAAAGCTGAAGGAATCCTACCAAAATTATCACACTCCAAATGGTATGCAACTCTTTGCAAATTTCAGTTTCTTTAGAAATTCCCGATATAAATTTCTGCCCCATACTCTTATGATCTTGGCATTGGTCAAAATGTTATAAGTCACATGTCAAGTTCTACCTATCATTATCTTGTTAATTTGAACCCACCCGTACATACCCCTGACGTTGGCCAAATGGTAATACGACTGTCCCAAACCAACTCATCTATCTATGCAACAAATGAATACCCAGCAGTTACCAAACACTATGCCTTGGCGTTGGTCAAAATATATAGCTTGAATACTACTGAATACCCAAATGAAATGACGGAGGGCTACGAATGGTTTTGGCGAAACCGTGAACGTAGTGAACTTGATATGATCGAAGGAACCTGATAGCTTTTAAAAGGAGTGCTTAAGCTCCGCAATTAAAAATATCTTATGTTTTAAAAATAACCGAGTGGTTTCGTTTAAACTGTTCCAACGATTCAACTTTGGTTTATTTTCTTTGCATTAATATAATGCGTCCCATCAATTAACCTATCATTGCAGAAAACAACGAAAATACAACGTCCTCTTATGCCATCCGCATTCGCCACTAGGCCCCGTCAATCACCCGTTAGGTTACTTAACTAACGACAGAGCGGGGGCTGGGCTAGCGCGGGTGCAAAACATAAGTGACGTCTAATAGCTATCATATATAGATATTGTACATTCGTCAGACACAATAATAGGCATTCTAGATCACAGATGAACATATTGGATTTTCTACAAATCCGCGTTCCTTTTGAGCCTTCAAAGAAAGACGGATTACACAATCGCGATGAATAGCCAAAAACCCCACCCTAGACCCCTACGGGTACGGCAAACTACCCGCCAAGTACCCGAAGTGAAGCGGTCTCCCTCAACAACGTGAGTAGGCCACTAAACACTTCAAAGTGCCCGGTAGTTTGTGCACCCCACCTTGGGTCTATCCTAGGAGCAGAAAATAGTAAATGAAATAATACAACGGTGGCTACAACCTCAACCCGGATGTGCCCCGCAAAAGAATATTACAACAATTTACAAATTACATTTGAATGAAAGAAACACTCGTCTCACATCCTCGGCTATCCATTCACGACAATCCAACAAGTCCACAATCACAAACCAGTAAAAACCATTACAGAAATGTGCAACCCCCTGCTAACCAACATACTAACAGTTATGGGAGGTTTAAGAACACATTAAACACATCACAGATATAATCAAGTTAGCCAAACATCTTAGAATTTCGATCAAGCAAACACAAATGATTCTACTCCAAACACTTCTCTGTGCACATCAAACCTGAGCAGAAACAAATCATCCCAGAAAACACAACATCAACACAGAAGAATAACTGAGCAAATTAGGGTTGACTCGGAGTCAACTCGGCCGGGGATCCGCGGAGGATCGCTTGGATCGACGGCGGTTCCGTGGCGCTATGGTCGAGTCACAGTCCCAAATTTCTTCATAATTCTTAAAATTCCCTGCTTGTATTTTTAAGGGTCCCTGAAAAATTTTTAGACCCCGTTTTAAAATCGGCAGAAACATGGTGAAAATGATGTTTTTTCGGGTTCGTTTTGCGATCAAATTTCTAACGACTTTGCTAACTGTTAGTTATATGTATGCCCTAGAGGCCATTACTGTACATACGATGTATATTGTAGTGGATGCTAGGACATATATAGGGAGGACTTTCTTGCTCGACATGATAGTATGCTATCTGGTTGTACTTTATCTTAACATGTACTCTGATTGTCTCTATGTTACATGTTGATAAAGCCCTTAGGATATGTACTCGACTACTGGGAATATGATGAGATCATACTAGTGGGGCCACGGTAGTCGACGAGTACATCCTATAACTGTTCCTAGTCGAGGGTGTATCGAGAAAGGGCATCGATACACCAGAGTAGACTAGCGTATACGCATCTTGACCCATATGATGGGCGATGGATGATCCCATATCCATCGGTGTTTGACATCAAGGATGGTGTACGGGTGCTCAGTAGAGACTAGGTACACTGGACGGACTCGTCGAGAACTCCCAGATGGTATTATACCATACGTCAGATGGTAGTTCTCCGGTGACACTGGTACAGAGTAGTCTGTTGACCCGAGATCATCATAGAGTCTTGTGTGGTTCCCACTGTGCTTTGATTTCCATCATACCACGTCCAAGAGGGCATGCAAAAAGGTGGCTTTTGGGTATAGTCCCGAATCACATGGAGGCAATGAGCGATAGGAGGGGATTCGTCTCTCCCGGTATAGGGAGTTGATGTTGTGCTGTGTTCGATTGGCTATAACCGGAAATCCCTGGCCAGGGTTGCTGAGATTTACTGGTAAGTGTTATCAGTAGTTTCTCAAACCGTTATAGACCTCAAATCGACACGACTTATCAAGCTACTGGGGTCTGACGTTTACCACCCCTAGGCGAGATATGCAACATATCAGACGACGAGACCGGACTGTACGGGAGTGTTACTGTTTGGATTCGCAGGAGAATGTACAGGCTTGCTTGTTGATCTTCTGAGTGCTCAATACCTGGGTAGCTGTTACGTTTAGCTGACCGCTTGCAGCTTGTGGGTGATTGATATGATCATCACCTACTGCCGGCGTATTGACGATTCTTTAGAGTCCTACACAGAGGTTTCTTGACTCAGGCAAAACGGAGTAGGAGCACATATGTGATATGTGCGGGACCGAGGATAATGCGATATGTGATATCGTATTATATTCTCACGATATTTGATATCAGCCGGGTCATCGGATCAAGTGTTGATTCGATGAATCGGTATGGATAAATATTAGCCGGTTATATGAGATATAGCCGAATTGTCGGATCAAGTGTTGATTCGATAATTTAATGTATAATAATATATATGATATATTAAATTGCATTAACTAATATTTGCTCACTAAAAGATTTTTTTCTCACTCGGGTAATACATTGATATATATGCGATATATGTTAAATGTATTATTTTATTTTGTTACAATAAATATTATATATATGATATATAATATTGTAACATGATATGATAACTAATGCAACATGTTTAGTGGAGTTTAAACATGATTAGGGTTTGGATTAGGGTTAAGCTTTCTAGATGTTTCTAGAAGCTTTTCTTTTTGTCATGATAAAGATATTTGTAAGTGACTCATTCTTTAACCCAACCCAAACCCTAACCCTTGTCAATTCTCTACAATGGTTAAGTCAACCATGGTTGCATTATTCTTCATATCATTTCATTTTCTATTCATCACAAAGAGAATTCTAATATTGTTCATCATCTTCTTCCTTCTTCTTCTTTGCTTGAAATGGTTTCTTGCTTTGATTTTTGTGATGGATAAATATGAGAAAAAGATAAATAAAGAGAGCAAAAATCCTACTTCATCATCCTCATCTTCCCTTGCCATTTAGATGAGGGTGTTCATATCATTTCATGAGTGTTAGCTTGTGTTAAAGAAACTTCAAGGTAGATCATCTTAGTATCGAAAATCGGAAGCAAAGGTTGCGTCTTTCTCTTCGTGGAACCTCTCGAGAGTCCGGATCCCGATGATCGCAACGAAGGGACCACAACACGGAGCATATGAAGTGAAGGACCGGATCTACAAAGGTTGTAATCCCTCTCACTTAGTGTTAAAATGTTTAGCATGTTAGTTTTCGCCTAATCTCTAATTTAAAGTTCCGTATTCGGGTTGTTCGGCATGGCTAAATTTTAAATCGGGCATGGTTGATGCCTCGTAGACCCTTGTGCACGTGCCTAGCAACCCTACAGTGGTATCAGAGACAAGCTAGAGCTTTAGGCGAAGTCTAGACGAAGTTTAAAGTCCGATCGAAACCCGAAACCCCGATAAAACCCGCTCTCTGGACTTTTTCTAAAAACTGGGATTTTTCCACATTAAAAAATTCTTAAAAAATTCAGCAGGGAATTCTAAGAATTACGGTGCAAATTTTTTCCCATGAACAGTAAAAAGTGCGGCGGAACCGCGGCAGAAGCATGCCTTCTGCGGCGGTTCCGCGGCAAATTTGTGACGTCATCATCTCCTGTTTGCACAGTAACTTCTATTTTATTATGCTGGATTTTCTGGGAATTTTTAATATTTATTCAAGAATTGAATTTTCTGGGGTTGTTTTGGGGATTCGGTGTTTCGATCGGAGTATCAGATTTTGTCTATGTGGTTTTCCGGATAAATTTTAGAAACTGTTAAAAAGTTCGAACGGATATCAATAACTCACTTTTTCCCCTGTCAGAAAATTTTTCAAAAGTTGGATTTTTTCTCGTGTTTAAGAACGTTCTAAGTCGTGCAAGTAACGCGGTGGACCCTCTAGAAGACAACAAACCTTAACTCGATTATGTGACCGTCTTGAACTGCCTTTTGAACCTTAGGGTTTAGGGCAGTACGGCGTGCCACATGTGAGGCGTTGGCTTGACCCTTCTACGGCTGGACCATTGGTACTGTGGCATGTAATGGATGTTTTTAAACTGATTTCAAGTGTTGAGATATATTGGGGAAATCTTGGGTGCTTGATGATTCGATCGGAAAGTTTAATTTTTTCTATTTATCTGGAATGTGATACAATAATTGGAATCCACAGGTAGTTATGAGATAACTAATTTGAATATTATAAACATAGCAGTTTAGTCTCAAATGATTGGTTGCCACGGAATTTTGATGCGATCAAAAGTCCGTCGCAATCACGTAGCGTACGCGGATACTCGCCGGGTAAACTTAATAGACAGCCTCACTCCATAGCCCCGACCAAGTGACTATAGGAGAACCCCGTCGCCGAAAGCATCCGTTCGGGTGCTCCCGGTAGCGGTGTTCCGCCTTGGTGCACTTCGTCGACGGTATCAGGGGTGCGGCCATCTACTAAAGTTTGCGACGGGCATTCGATCAGGACGTCGGGAATCTTGTTGAATTGCTCGACTTGATATTGAAAAGAGTTTTCGATAATGAGACTAAAATGCGGGGTTTATAATTGTTAGGCATGCGATGTCTAAAGGTATTCATTTGGTTAGGCATGCGATGTCTAAGGAGGTTGCGGATTCCAACTGTTGTAGTTTTACACTTTCTTTTCTGTGACCGTAAGCGTAGTATGTGGTGTATCGCCGGCTTCGTTGCTATACATCAACGACAATCGGGATACGCATACTTGTTTACGTTGATGATATGAGATATTATGTGTTGCTGTGATATGTTGTATTGGATCGTCGTGTTTGAATAGCCGGGGGTTTTATGTGAGATGAGAGTTTTTCTTTTTCATTCATGTAAAATTCATTTGTAGGTAATATTCTTTTATTGGGGCACTTCCAGGTAGCGGAAGATGTCACCGTTGTATATTATTTACTTTTCCGCATTAGGTAAACCCAAGGAGGGGAGCACAAGTAACCGGGTTTTAGGGTCCAGTGGGAGACCATCTCGAGGAGTCGAGACCGGGTCTTCTAACCCTAGAATTGGCAGTGTTACTTGCCGCTCTCGTAGGGGTCTAGGGATGTGGGTTTGGCTATTCATCGCGACCGTGGAATCCGTGTTTTATACAGGCTCGTATTGAAAACACGGACATCCTAGTATATCCAATATTTCATATATGTTCTTCTGCTGCAATGTTCTGTGATGAGATTATATTACTGCCTGAGACGAATGTTTATATTATATATATGAGATATATGTTATATTGCAGATTTCGTTTCAAAAGAGATGCTTGTGAAGCATAATAAAATGGGACTTCATTAATGAGATTAATGAACTAAAGGAAACCTAAAGATGTTGTAAAAACTTGTTTAAAAAAAACTGGTAGCTCTAGTTCTTGCTTTGCATAGCGGTGTTCCTTGTAGAACATCCAGCACCTTATTCGATAAGGAAAGGACCGAGATCCCTTCACCGGGAGTGACTCCTTTAGCAATAACTGGCAGATGCTACAAACTCGGTTTGTCTTTTGATTGCTTCTATAGTTCTTGCTTTGCATAGTGGTATTTGTGAAATATCCTGCACCTTATTCGATGAGGAAAGGGCCGACGATCCCTTCACCGGGAGTGACCCCTTTAGCAAAACTAGAAGAGCCTCAAAAACACTCTATTTAAAATCACTCGATTCTACAACGATATAAAGTTCATTACGTAATAGGTTTTCTTAAAAACCTGTCGTAGCCCTCCGACATTTCAGATAAGTTGTATATAGTATTCGTGCTACATTTGTTGGCTTTCGTCAAGGTGTAGTGTGCGGTAGCTATATGCTGCTTATCTGCTGCATACGATGTGATTGGATTAGGGTAGTCGTGCGGCTTTGTTGGCTTTCGTCAAGGGTCGTGCGAGTGGGTTTAATTCAATCAAGAAATGTACGGGTTGAACTTGACTAGCGGGCTATGGTTTGTTGGCTTTCGTCAAGGTCATAGCACGTTAGGGGCAAAATTATCGGGAATTTCAAGTGTTGAAATTTGCAATGAGATTGCATACCTTCTATGAGATAGTTGGATCCCGATACCCGCTGCGAGTAAGAGTTACTCCTGGGAGAGTTTTACACATTACAATTAGCCGATCAAGTAGGTGTCTAGAAAGGTGTTAACGGGGTTACGGCTCTGGAAAAACGAGGTTTACTTTAATTAGGTTCGTGCGAAAGCACGGGGGGACCTCCCTCAAAGTACCGACACTGGCCTGGCCGAAAGATTGGCAAACTTGTAGCGTGTAATTAATCCCGGCTAGTCTTTCCTTTTAGGGTTTGAAGGATGATTTGATTAAAACAGTGGGAGACATCCTGATTAGATATATTAGATAACCAATCTAATCTTGCAAGAGCATACGCTGAGTGTTTTCTTCTCTATCTCTCCAGGTAGCGACCATTTCACGCCTTAATCAAGATAATAAAACGGATATATTGACCGAACCCGCTTGTTATACTGAGCTGGGGAACGTTGGTCCCGCTCCAACTTATAATTGTTATAAGACAGAGCAGGAAATTGGGGATTACCAGAATTCCCGTGCCGCCCAAACGAAGAAAGTGCATGTTGATGCATCATCTTCGGGTGTGTTCATTACACAGAACTGTTTCTCAGTATCCTTTATGTCCTGGGTATGTGATACCGGATCAGAATCCCGTATATGTAATCTGTTACATGGACTACTGATAGGTAGAGAACTGAGAACGGGTGATAAGTTTCATGAGGCAGAAAACGGTGCAAGTGTTGCAGCCAAGTCTGTTGGTCACTGTCACCCTGTATTACCAGAATACATTGATTCTGAACAAATGTTATTAGATACCGAACCTGATATACAAAATCATATCAGTCTCTTTATTAGTAAAGAAAGGATATAATTTTGTATTGTTGGATAATGTTTTGAACATTTCCTATATCAAGAGTTGATCGGTTCGGTCACGTTATCTAAAAGCATTGACGTTCTAAATCAAACTACAGTTCTTAGTATACAGAACACACACAAGAGGAAGAGTTCAGAAATGAACGAATCCTTCTTGAGGTATTGTAGACTAGGTCATATCAATGCGACCCGACCGGCTGAAGTTACATTTAGATGCATATTTAAATTAGTTTGAATTTACATCTTGTGAAACTTACCGGTCATGTCACAAAGATAAGATGACCACAGCTGTGTTTATTGGAAACAGAGAAAGAGTTAGTGAACTCTTGGGATTGATACATGCTGATGTATGAAAGTCCCCTGTCTACACATGCCAAGACCGGTTCTTTGTACTTCATTACATTCTCTGATGATCTCTCAAGATTCAGACATATGTTTCTGTTGAAACACAAGTCCGAAACTTTTGAGATATTCGCAGAATATAAGTTAGAAGTGGAGAATCAACTACGGGTATAAGTATTATGTCCTTTGATGAGATCAAGGAAGAGAATACTTGAGCACGGAATTCCTGGATTATTCTAAAGGAGAATGAGATTCTCTCTCGGCATTACTCCTCCGTATACACCACAGCACGTTGGTGTATCGGGGCGGAGCAATAGCACCCTATGTGATATGGTGTGCTCAATGATGAGTATTACTGAGTTTCCTATTTCCTTTTGGGAGTTATGCACTTGAGAAGATACATACCTATTGAATGGGGTTCAAATCAAATCAGTTGCCTACCACTTCATATGTGATATGGAAAGGGAAGAGCCCATATCTTAAGCTTGTTAAGATTTGGGGTTGTCCGGCCTATGTCTAAAAGTAAAATCCGTACAAGCTCGAGGCAAGGTGTGTTATGTAGAACTGGAAAGGTTCCAGCTATACAAACTGCAGCTGATGATTTGGTAGAACCAAAGGATTCAATAGTTTCCAACGAACCTCAGCCTCTCCGCCGATCTAGTAGGGTTCCTCACCCACCTGAGAGGTACTTCGGTTTCTCTATGACAGTGGGAGCGAGGATTGCATCATGAGATGATGACCCAACTAGTTTCGAGCTGGCCATCAGGAGTGGGACTCTGTAAGAATGGCTGGGTGCTTATCGATCTGAGATGGAATCCTTATACACCGACAAAGTATGGACTTTGGTTGCTCTATCTGAAGGGTTAAATCCCCATCAGGAGCAAGTATATCTTGAGAAGATTACTAGGTGTACATGGAAAAGTTGAGACTTTCAAAGCTATGCTTAAGTCCATCCAGATCCTACTTGCCATGGCTACATACCATGACTACGATATCTGGTGGTTGGGTGTCATGACTGCTTTTCTAAATGATGTTTTAGAAAAGAGCGTCTATAAGTACACAGCCAGAGGGCTTCGTAGACAGTGGGAGCAGCGGAAACGTGTGCAAGATGTTTTATATGATAAAACAGGTATCGCGGAGTTGGAACATCTGTTTTGATGTGGTAGTCAAAGAGTTTGACTTCATCAAAATGGTAGATGAACCTTGTATATACGAAAAGGTAGTAGAGAGTATGGTGGTGATCCTCGTAGAGTACGTGGATGAAATACTCTTGATAGGGAAGGAGTTTCCTATGCTACGCTCGGTCAATCTCCGCTTATCACAAGGATTCTCCATATAGGATAAAAGTGATACCTCCTAAATCCTGGGTTTTGGATCTTTGAGATAGATCTAATTGGATGTTAGGATACTCACTAGTTGTAGTGAGATGGTATCAATCGATCCTAGGGAGAATCACTGGAAAGGTTCCAGGGTGATAAGGACGACTGAATGTCAGTCGCGGGCATTATCTTTACCCTCAGTGGAGGGACGGTATGTTGGAAGAGTTCCAAGCTAGATACCGTGACATACTAGACGATTAAAGGCAAGATACATCGTTACCAAGGATACTACCAAAGAGGCAGTCTGGATATATATATAAGTTCATAAGATGAACTTCGTTCCTACCATTGTGTGACAATGGAGTTGTGGCTTATGCCAAGGAACTACCGTCCCATCAGAAATCCAGATATAATTCTTAGGCAGTATCACCTGATCATGGAGATGGTTGATCTCCAGGAAGATCGAGGTTAGGAGAGTAGACACAGAGGACAACAGCGCGGATCCACTCACGAAGGCCTTTTTCCCAGTAGAGACTTTTATGGGATGGTTGAGTATGAGATACTTCAACTGCAGCTAATTGTTGGGTATGCGATACCATAACAGATGGCCCTAGTGCAAGTGGGAGATTGTTAGTTATATGTATGCCCTAGAGGCCATTACTGTACATACGATGTATATTGTAGTGGATGCTAGGACATATATAGGGAGGACTTTCTTGCTCGACATGATAGTATGCTATCTGGCTGTACTTTATCTTAACATGTACTCTGATTGTCTCTATGTTACATGTTGATAAAGCCCTTAGGATATGTACTCGACTACTGGGACTATGATGAGATCATACTAGTGGGGCCACGGTAGTCGACGAGTACATCCTATAACTGTTCCTAGTCGAGGGTGTATCGAGACAGGGCATCGATACACCAGAGTAGACTAGCGTATACGCATCTTAACCCATATGATGGGCGATGGATGATCCCATATCCATCGGTGTTTGACATCAAGGATGGTGTACGGGTGCTCAGTAGAGACTGGGTATACTGGACGGACTCGCCGAGAACTCCCAGATGGTATTATACCATACGTCAGATGGCAGTTCTCCGGTGACACTGGTACAGAGTAGTCTGTTGACCCGAGATCGTCATAGAGTCTTGTGTGGTTCCCACTGTGCTTTGATTTCCATCATACCACGTCCAAGAGGGCGTGCAAAAAGGTGGCTTTTGGGTATAGTCCCGAATCACATGGAGGCAATGAGCGATAGGAGGGGATTCGTCTCTCCCGGTATAGGGAGTTGATGTTGTGCTGTGTTCGATTGGCTATAACCGGAAATCCCTGGCCAGGGTTGCTGAGATTTACTGGTAAGTGTTATCAGTAGTTTCTCAAACCATTATAAACCTCAAATCGACACGACTTATCAAGCTACTGGGGTCTGACGTTTACCACCCCTAGGCGAGATATGCAACATATCAGACGACGAGACCGGACTGTACGGGAGTGTTACTGTTTGGATTCGCAGGAGAATGTACAGGCTTGCTTGTTGATCTTCTGAGCGCTCAATACCTGGGTAGCTGTTACGTTTAGCTGACCGCTTGCAGCTTGTGGGTGATTGATATGATCATCACCTACTGCCGGCGTATTGACGATTCTTTAGAGTCCTACACAGAGGTTTCTTGACTCAGGCAAAACGGAGTAGGAGCACATATGTGATATGTGCGGGACCGAGGATAATGCGATATGTGATATCGTATTATATTCTCGCGATATTTGATATCAGCCGGGTCATCGGATCAAGTGTTGATTCGATGAATCGGTACGAATAAATATTAGCCGGTTATATGCGATATAGCCGGATTGTCGGATCAAGTGTTGATTCGATAATTTAATGTATAATAATATATATGATATATTAAATTGCATTAACTAATATTTGCTCACTAAAAGATTCTTTTTCTCACTCGGGTAATACATTGATATATATGCGATATATGTTAAATGTATTATTTTATTTTGTTACAATAAATATTATATATATGATATATAATATTATAACATGATATGATAACTAATGCAACATGTTTAGTGGAGTTTAAACATGATTAGGGTTTGGATTAGGGTTAAGCTTTCTAGATGTTTCTAGAAGCTTTTCTTTTTGTCATGATAAAGATATTTGTAAGTGACTCATGCTTTAACCCAACCCAAACCCTAACCCTAGTCAATTCTCTACAATGGTTAAGTCAACCATGGTTGCATTATTCTTCATATCATTTCATTTTCTATTCATCACAAAGAGAATTCTAATATTGTTCATCATCTTCTTCCTTCTTCTTCTTTGCTTGAAATGGTTTCTTGCTTTGATTTTTGTGATGGATAAATATGAGAAAAAGATAAATAAAGAGAGCAAAAATCCTACTTCATCATCCTCATCTTCCCTTACCATTTAGATGAGGGTGTTCACATCATTTCATGAGTGTTAGCTTGTGTTAAAGAAACTTCAAGGTAGATCATCTTAGTATCGAAGATCGGAAGCAAAGGTTGCGTCTTTCTCTTCGTGGAACCTCTCGAGAGTCCGGATCCCGATGATCGCAGCGAAGGGACCACAACACGGAGCATATGAAGTGAAGGACCGGATCTACAAAGGTTGTAATCCCTCTCACTTAGTGTTAAAATGTTTAGCATGTTAGTTTTCGCCTAATCTCTAGTTTAAAGTTCCGTATTCGGGTTGTTCGGCACGGCTAAATTTTAAATCGGGCATGGTTGATGCCTCGTAGACCCTTGTGCGCGTGCCTAGCAACCCTACACTAACAAGTTAGTTATGGTTTAGCGAGGCTCTAATACCACTGTAAGTCGACGTTAAACACCCAACATGATGCGGGGGCGAAATAGGTAAAACAATCATTTTGTTTAAACTAATATCGACTAACTTTGCGGATCTTTGCTAACCCCTAACTAACAACTACATAGAAGTAATTAGCTACTATGAAAGATAATTATACCTAATGAATCAAGTCCTTCTTGTTCTCGTTGATCACCTCCTCGTCGGCCTCCTCGATGTGATAGAAGATCCACCCGAGAGCTACTTCTCCAAGTTTTAACCTCAGGTAACTAGGTGGCTATGAGTGCTAATCAAAGCAACCTAGAGAATATAGAAGAGAATTAGGGATCTATTAGTCTTGCTAACCCTTGGATCTCAACACATGAGAGGTTAGGGTTAGTTCTTGAAGAGAGAGAGCTTGAGGAGAGAGAAGGTGTGAGTGAGAATGATAATGAATTATAACTCATTTTAGAATATATATGAAGCATGATAATTATTAAAATGAATAACATAATAATAATAATATCAACCATGCTTCATTAACTTTCTTTGGGTGAATCATCTCATGAGTCATTAAGCAATAAATGCTTCATTAACTCATTTGATGAATCACACCATGAGTCTCTAATCCATTTAATGCAAATTCCGCCTAAGCCTCCAACTCATCAATCTTCTAGAAGCTTCTCGACTAATTACGAGAATGCCCCTCCCATCCGTGAAAACACGGAAATACTGAGGCTGTATAAATCCAATAATCCAATACTAGAATCTGGCTTAAACTAAAGCCTGCTAGTATAAACTGTCCGAACATCGTACGTGCGTAAAAACACGTATGTGTCCGAACCCTGTCGTAAAACCATACGACCTCTATATCGTTTCTCCTGAAGCAGGGAAACTCTCTGTGTGGGACTCTAAAGACTCGACACTTACGCTGGCAGTGGGTTTAACCACAGGCCGCAAGTGGTACTAGCTGTACGTAACGGTCCCCAGGTAGATGTCGATAAGAAGGCCGATGAGGAAACCCATCCGAACTCCTACTAAGCCTGATATGACAATCTCCATACAGTCCGGTCTGTTCGTCTACGACTATCGCATATCGGGCCTAAGGGCGGCAAGCGTCATTCCCCTAAAAGCGGTATAAGTCGTGTCGGAGCGAAGCCCATTACACCTTGAGAAGCTACTGGAAATCCTACCAGTAAATCTCGTTTGCCCTAGACAGGGACTTTGCGTAATGGGTCTCCAAACACAGTGCGATATCAACTCCCAATACCGGGAGAGACGAATCCTATCTAACCGCCACTGCCTCCAAGTGCTTCGTGTTGGATGTATATGCCCTAGAGGCCAGTATTGTATATGTATATATATGGATACTAGGGATATGTATGTACAGAACAATCTTGTTCAATTTTATAGTATATTATTTGACTTGTCTTTATCTGGATATGTGTATTTATTGTTATCTAGTTTGCACATATTGATAAAGACTCGATACGGTAGTATACTATTGTGGTATGTCTTTATCTTAACATGGCATATGTCATACTCGTTATTACATATTGCGGTTACATGTTGATAAAGCCCCTAGGATCTTGCTTGACTACCTGTGTTGTGATGGCGATCATACTTGTGGGAGCAGGGTAGTCCATAAGCACATCCTTAAATGGTCCCTAGTCGCGTGAGTATCGAGACTGGGCACTGATACTCCAGAGTAGACTGGTGTGTACGTTTCTAACCCCGTCGGGGGATGGTTGGTCCCGCAGCCATTGGTCTGATGCACCTAAGATCGTATGCAGGTGCTCACTGGGTGTGAGTACACTAGACGGACTCGCCGAGAACTTCCATATGGTACTATACCTATCGTCAGATGGAAGTTCTCAGGTGACATGTGTACAGGTTAGTCTTTGGACTCAAGATCGGCATTTGTCTCATGTGAGTTCCTACTGAATTTTGATCACTACCCTACCACGGCTCTACTGAGTCGTGCAAACAGGTTTTGGTTGGGTTCAGTCCCGAGCCACATAGAGGCAATAAGCGATTGTCGGGGATTCGTCTCTCCCGGTATAGGGAGTTGATATCGCACCGTGATTCGATTGGTCAGGACCATAAGACCTTGGCCAAAGCACTTGGGATTTACTGATAGGTTGATCAGTAGTTTCCCGGATTGGTCCTGAGCCACATCGGCACGACTTATCAGGTTGTTAGGGTCTGATGTTCACCATTCCCTGGACCCGGTATGCGATACTCTTTGATGAAGAGACCGGACTGTACGGATATTGTCACGGATAGGCTCAGTAGGAGATCCGGATGAGTTTGCTCGTCGGCCTTCCTTTTCGACAGGTACCTGGGCAGCCGTTACGTACAGCTAGTGCCGCTGACGTGGTTGTAGTTAAACCCACTGCCAGAGTACTGTCGAGTCTTTAGAGTCCCTCACAGAGGCTTTCCCTGATCCAGGCAAAACGATGTAGTAGCCGTATTAGATACGTGCAGGGTTCGATCGATTGATGTACTTGGTACTCGGATTTTCGATCGGACAGTTTGTAATACTAGCCGGCTCGGGTTTGAGCCGGATTATTAAATCAGGTATTGATTTAATAATTTACATATATGTATTCTGATATATATATATATATATATATATATATATATATTCTAGTATTACGTTCTTCGTGTTATTCTATCTCTTTTGGGCGTTCGGATTTTTATCTGATTGCCGGTATATTTGTACAGTAGTTGGAAATCCGTATTTACTACAGTTTTCCTTCTAGAAGGTGGCCACCTAATTTTGTATTTTCCATTTATTTCATAAATGGAAATGAGGTGTAAAGTAAGAGTATGGGAGGAAAAGAGGTGACCATGCTTCAATAGTATTCAAATGAATTTATAATTCATTTTGGGTCTACTATTGAAGCATGGTTGCTAATTGTTTAATGAAAGAATTGATATACAAAACCATTGTGTATATTTTCATTTTTTTCTTTGAGCTCTCTTTTGCTCTCATCTCCTCCCTCCTCTTACTTTGATCCACCTTCATCTTCTTCCTCTTCACTAACATTCTCATGAGTTGAGAAACAAGTGAAGAGGTTAGAAAAGAGATAGAAAATACTTAGACACCCTCACTACATCCTAGACTACTTGGTTTAGCAAACCAAGTTTTCTAGTTGCTCCTTTTGTTACATAGTCAGGAGCTAGAGCCATGGATCATACTCCCCGGGTGGATCATCAAGGACCAAGGAAGACCGGAGAACAAGCTCGATCCCGGAGAACCGACGGAGCAAAGAAAGAAGATCAAGCAAGTTCAAGATGGCTAGTAGGAGCTAATGATGAAGAACGAAGACCGAAGCACTCGATTCTTTTGGTATACCACCTTTCATAGTAGTTAGCTTCTTCTTTTGCTATGTAGGTTTTATGGAAAGATCCGGTTAGGGTTTAGTCTAGTGCCAAGTTTTTGTTCGTTTTGAATTTTTTGTTCCGCATTTGGTCACGAAAGATGGCCGGGACACTAAGGTAACCCTTCATGGTATCAGAGCCACCCATAAAACCTATACTAGCTTGTTAAATCATGTTTAGAATAACGATCGACTGGATTTTTCAAAAACTGCATTTCCTCACATGATGTTTCTGTCGATTTTTAATGTGCTCGAAAAATCAATATTTTGCTCTCAGAAAATCATGCAGGCTTTTTTAAGACAACAGAACAAAATTTGGCACGTGAGCCCTCTAAACCGCCACGGAACCGCCTCGCAAACACCCTATTGGCGGTGGATCAGCGGCCATTTTGGGGCCCCACGAGATCAAATTTTTTCTGGGCCTCATTTGTTGGAAATTGTGGTTTCTGGAATAATTACTTTTTAGGCCCAGATTTGTTACAGTGTTGGTTTAATACTTGGGGCCCACTTGGAAAGTTTAGTCGATTGTAATTTTAAAATACGTATTTTTATTATCAGTACATTCACTTTTATCTGCGACCGGGAATGTCACTCGATCGGTAAAACTCGTCTGATTGCTATATGTTCTTTTAGACGGGTTTTGCGAACGTGACATTCGCGTTGATGTTGTGTGCTTGTACTGTGATTGTGGTTGGATTGTCGTGGTGGATAGCATGTGGTGCAATGTTAGAATACAGTTTATAATTCATCTGTACATTTGTTATTGCGGGGCGAGCGTCCGACATGTGGACTGCCGTCTTTGCCGTTTGTATATTATTTTGGGGCATGACCGGGCTGAGGTCGATATCACCGGTTGTATGTATTTTTTAAATATTCTGTACTAGGCTTACCCCACGGCGGAGTGCACGGATAGCCGGGTTCTAGAAGGCAACAAGCCCGCATCTCATGGCATCGAGACGGAGGAGGCTTCATTCTCATGACGCTGAGACGGAGGGGGCTTCATTCTAGAACTGGCGGGCTATTCGCCGCACTCGTAGGGGGTACAGGTTTTCATTGCACATGCTATCCATACGACCGGAACGTCAGGTTTTATTTGCGGCTCAAATGAAACCCGGGGCTCCAAGATTATCCACCATTCTGTAATGTTATCTGTGATGTTGTTTATTATCATGCCCGGGACGAATGTTATATATACTTATATATATGCTAGTAGATGTTGTATATGTTTTGCACCCGCGCTAGTCCAGCCCCCGCTCTGTCCTTAGTTAAGTAACCTAACGGGTGATGATGGGGCCCCGTGGCGAATGCGGATGGCATATACATACATTTTATTTTCGTTCTTTTCTGGTGTGATAGGTTACAAATTGATGGGACCGCATTAATTTTAATTAATGTAAGATAATAAACCTAAAAGATGTTGTTGGAACCAAGCTTTAAAAACTGACATTACAGACGTTCTCTTTTGCTTTGCATAGTGGTATTCAGTTTGGAATATCCTGCACCTCATTCGATGAGGCAAGGGCCGAGATCCCTTCACCGGGAGTGACCCCTTGAGTAAAAGTTTGCGTCAGGGTAATAACTTTAATATAGTCGACTATTTTTGCTTTGCATCGAGGTATTCAGTTTGGAATATCCCGCACCTCATTCGACGAGGAAAGAGCCGAGATCCCTTCACAGGGAGTGACCTCTTTAGCAAAAGTTTTCGCCACTACATATTTACAAAACTACTCAGGTTCCTTCGACGATATCAAGTTCATTACGTTAACGGGTTTTTCGCCAAAAATCCAGCCGTAGCCCTCCATCATTTTAGAATAGTAATATTTAGTATTCGTGCTGCGTTTGTTGACCTAGTCAAGGTGTAGCGTACGGTAGCTAAGTAGTATTTTTCTGTGCATTGTAAATGCGATTGGTTAGGACAGTCGTGCGGCCTTGTTGACCTAGTCAAGGGCTCGTACGGGTGGGTTTAATGCAATCAAGAAAATGACAGGTAGAACTTGACTAGTGGTTTATGATTTGTTGACCTAGTCAAGGTCATAAATCGTTAGGGGTAAAAACCACATCGGGAGTTTCAAACATACAGGAAACTTACAGATTTAGCATACCTTCTGGAGTGTGGTGACTAGAGTGGATTCCATCTAGTGCATCACACAATGATAGTTGGATCGCGATCCCACTGATGAGTAGGATTACTCTCGGGAGATTATCACACTTAACAATCAATGCTATAAACCAAGTAGGTGTCTAGAACGGTGTTAGCGGGGCTACGCCTCCAGGGAAAAAAGGTTATATAATTAAGGAACTTCGCGAAAGCATTGGAAAACCTCCCTCGAAGAACCAACACCAGCCTGGCTGAAAGGTTAAGCAAGTATTGTGACGTGCGATTAATCCTGACTAGTTCTTCTTTTAGGGTTTGAAGAAGAATTTGAGGAAACAGTGGGAGCCATCCTGGTTAGATAAAATAAACCAATCTAATCTTGCAAGAGTGCACGCTGAGTGTTTTCCCTCGCTCTCTCTAGGTAGCAACCATTTCACGCCCTAATCAAGATAATAAAATGTATCGCTTGACCGATCCGAATTCTTATTCGGGGCTGGGGAACGTCGGTTCGGCTCTAACTTACGACAACTATCATAAGTATGAGCAAGGGAAAGAGGAAGGTTTTAATTCCTTGATAACCCCATCGAAGAAGAAACATACTGTTGCATCTTCTTCAGGTGTTCTTGTTATTGAGAACTGTTTTTCGGTCAGTCCTACCTCCTGGGTACTCGATACCGGATCAGGATCTCATATCTGTAGTTTATTACAGGAACTGAGAAAAAGTAGGATAGTTGCACCTGGTTATATGTCTCTCAGAGTAGGGAACGGAGCACAAGTTAATGCTGCAGCCGTCGGTGAATATCACCTAGTGTTGCCAAATGGCAATACTATGATTTTGAACAATTGCTACTATGTACCTTCCATGCTTTGCAACATCATATCAGTTTCTTTACTTGATAAAGATGGATATAACTTTGTTCTTGATAGAAATATCATGAACATTTACCTTGATAAGGTACTGGTTGCAGAAGGTACACTATGTAATGGTATCTATATTCTAAATCAGAATACAGTGCTCAATATACAAAACACACGCAAGAGGAAGAGTTCAGACACGAACGAATCCTACTTGTGGCATTGTAGACTTGGTCATATCGGAGAGAAAAGACTGAGTAAGTTACATAAAGATGGACTCTTGAATACATTCGAATTTTCATCTTATGAAACTTGTCAGTCTTGTCTCAAAGGAAAGATGACCAAATCTCCGTTCACCGGACATGGAGAAAGAGCAAAAGAGCTCTTGGGACTCATACACAGTGATGTGTGTGGTCCAATGTCTATACATGCAAGGGGTGGATTCTCGTACTTCATCACATTCACTAACGATCTCTCTAGATTCGGGTATGTGTATCTTATGAAACACAAATCTGAAGCTTTTGAGAAATTCAAAGAATTCAGGAACGAAGTAGAGAACCAGATTGGCAAAAGTATTAAGATCCTCCGATCTGATAGAGGAGGGGAGTACTTAAGCACGGAATTCCTAAAATACTTAAAAGAGAATGGAATTCTCTCTCAGCTTACTCCCCCTTATACACCACAGCACAACGGTGTATCGGAGCGGAGGAATCGTACCCTATTGGATATGGTTCGCTCCATGATGAGTAATGCCGAGTTGCCTCTTTCATTTTCTTTCATTTTGGGGACATGTGCTTTTAACAGCGGCATATCTGTTGAATGATGTTCCATCCAAATCTGTGCCTAAGACACCATTCGAAATGTGGAATGGAAAAAGGCCGTATCTTAAAAGATTTAAGATATGGGGTTATCCGGCTTATGTTAAAAAGCACAATCCGGATAAACTGGAGGCACGGTCAGTTTTGTATAAGTTTGTGGGATATCCTAAGAATGGTTATGGATATCAGTTCTACCACACCGAGGAACAGAAGGTGTTTATTGCTCAACATGCTGTTTTCTTGGAAACAGAGTTTCCTGCAAAAGAAATTTGCGGGAGCACAGTAGAACTGGAAGAAATTCCAGAGGAACAAACTGTAACTGAAGATTTGGTGGAATCTCAGGATTCAATACCCCCGGACGAACCTCAGTCAATCCGCAGATCTAGTAGGATTTCTCATCCGCCCGAAAGATACTACGGTTTTCTCATAGATGGGGATCGAGAGGATTGCATCTTGGAAGAAGATGATCCTACTAGTTTCAGACAGGCCATTATCAGTAGGGACTCTGATAAGTGGCTGGATGCTATGCAATCTGAAATGGAGTCCACGTACACCAATAAAGTGTGGACCCTGGAAGTTGCTCCACCTGGGGTAAAACCCGTTGGATGCAAATGGATCTACAAGAAGAAACTTGGTGTAAATGGGCAGGTGGAAACCTATAAGGCTAGACTCATTGCAAAAGGTTTTCGTCAAAGATCAGGAGTGGACTATGATGAAACCTTTTCTCCAGTGGCTATGCTCAAATCTATTAGGATCCTGCTTGCCATTGCTGCCTTCCATGACTATGAGATCTGGCAGATGGACGTAAAAACGGCTTTTCTAAACGGAAGCTTAGAAGAGTGCGGTTACATGGATCGGCCAGAAGGTTTTGTAGACAGTGGGAGCAGCGGGAAGGTGTGCAAGCTGCTCAAATCCATTTATGGATTGAAGCAAGCATCACAGAGCTGGAACATCTGTTTTGATGAGACAGTCAAGGACTTTGACTTCATCAAGAACGAAGATGAGCCTTGTATTTATAAGAAGATTGTAGGACGAACTGTCGTGTTCCTAGTCTTGTACGTGGACGACATTCATTTGATAGGAAATGACATTCCTATGCTACAATCGGTCAAGCTATTCTTATCATAAAGGTTCTCTATGAAAGACCTAGGTGATGCCTCGTACATTCTAGGGATCAAGATCTACAGAGATAGATCCAAGAGACTACTGGGACTTTCACAGTCCAGGTACATAGAGACCGTACTAAAGAGATTTAGTATAGAAGATTCCAAGAACGGTAACATACCCGCATTGCACGGAATCACCCTCTCCAAGGAGATGTCTCCCAAGACTGACGAGGAGAGGGTTCGCATGAGCACTATACCCTACGCTTCGGCGATAGGATCTATAATGTATGCGATGCTATGTACAAGACCAGATGTAGCTTACGCGCTAAGCATGGTGAGCCGGTATCAGTCGGACCCAGGTGAAGACCACTGGACAGCAGTAAAGAACATTCTCAAGTACTTGAGAAGGACTAAGGAGATGTTCCTGATTTACGGTAATGGAGACCTCAGGATCGAGTCCTTTACCAACTCAAGCTTCCAGAGTGACAAGGATGACAGCAAGTCTGTCTCGGGTTTTGTATTTACCCTCAACGGAGGGGCGGTATGTTGGAAGAGCTCCAAACAGGATACCATTGCAGACTCGACGATGGAGGCTGAATACATTGCTGCAAGCGATGCCGCAAAAGAAGCGGTCTGGATGAAGAAGTTCATAGCTGAACTTCAGGTAGTTCTGTCCATTGTTGAACCAATACATGTGTATTGCGATAACAATGGGGCTATAGCTTTAGCGAAGGAACCACGGTCCCATCAGAAATCCAGGCACATCTTAAGGCTGTATCACCTAATCAGGGAGATCGTAGATCGCCAGGAGATCGAGGTCCGGAGAGTGGATACGAAGGACAACACGGCGGATCCATTTACAAAGGCCCTCCCTCAAGCACAGTTCGAGCGATTTTTTGGGATGCTGGGTATGCGGTACGCCAGCAGCTGGCCTTAGTGCAGACGTTGGGTATTCGATACGCCAATTACTGGCCTTTAGTGCAAGTGGGAGATTGTTGGATGTATATGCCCTAGAGGCCAGTATTGTATATGTATATATATGGATACTAGGGATATGTATGTACAGAACAATCTTGCTCAGTTTTATAGTATATTATTTGACTTGTCTTTATCGGGATATGTGTATTTATCGTTATCTGGTTTGCACATATTGATAAAGACTCGATACGGTAGTATACTATTATGGTTTGTCTTTATCTTAACATGGCATATGTCATACTCGTTATTACATATTGCGGTTACATGTTGATAAAGCCCCTAGGATCTTGCTTGACTACCTGCGTTGTGATGGCGATCATACTTGTGGGAGCAGGGTAGTCCTTAAGCACATCCTTAAATGGTTCCTAGTCGCGTGAGTATCAAGACTGGGCACTGATACTCTAGAGTAGACTGGTGTGTACGTTTCTAAACCCATCGGGGGATGGTTGGTCCCGCAGCCATTGGTCTGATGCACCTAAGATCGTATGCAGGTGCTCACTGGGTGTGAGTACACTGGACGGACTCACCGAGAACTTCCATATGGTACTATACCTATCGTCAGATGGAAGTTCTCAGGTGACATGTGTACAGGTTAGTCTTTGGACTCGAGATCGGCATTTGTCTCGTGTGAGTTCCCACTGAACTTTGATCACTACCCTACCACGGCTCTACTGAGTCATGCAAACAGGTTTTGGTTGGGTTCAGTCCCGAGCCACATGGAGGCAGTGAGCGATTGTCGGGGATTCGTCTCTCCCGGTATAGGGAGTTGATATCGCACCGTGATTCGATTGGTCAAGACCATAAGACCTTGGCCAAGGCACTTAGGATTTACTGATAGGTTGATCAGTAGTTTCCCGGATTGGTCCTGAGCCATATCGGCACGACTTATCAGGTTGTTAGGGCCTGACGTTCAAAATCCCCTGGACCCGGTATGCGATACTCTTTGACGAAGAGACCGAACTGTACGGATATTGTCACGGATAGGCTTAGTAGGAGATCCGGATGAGTTTGCTCGTCGGCTTTCCTTTTCGACAGGTACCTGGGCAGCCGTTACGTACAGCTAGTGCCGCTGACGTGCTTGTGGTTAAACCCACTGCCAGAGTACTGTCGAGTCTTTAGAGTCCCACACAGAAGGTTTCCCTGATCCAGGCAAAACGATGTAGTAGCCGTATTGGATACGTGCAGGGTTCGATCGATTGATGTACTTGGTACTCGAATTTTCGATCGGACAGATTGTAATACTAGCCGGCTCGGGTTTGAACCGGATTATTAAATCAGGTATTGATTTAATAATTTACATATATGTATTCCGATATATATATATATTCTAGTATTACGTTCTTCGTGTTATTCTATCTCTTTTGGGCGTTCGGATTTTTATCTGATTGCCGGTATATTTGTACAGTAGTTGGAAATCCGTATTTACTACAGTTTTCCTTTTAGAAGGTAGCCACCTCATTTTGTATTTTCCATTTATTTCATAAATGGAAATGAGGTGTAAAGTAAGAGTATGGGAGGAAAAGAAGTGACCATGCTTCAATAGTATTCAAATGAATTTATAATTCATTTTGGGTCTACTATTGAAGCATGGTTGCTAATTGTTTAATGAAAGAATTGATATACAAAACCATTGTGTATATTTTCTCTTTCATGGTTGATTCATTTTTTTCTTTGAGCTCTCTTTTGCTCTCATCTCCTCCCCCCTCTTGCTTTGATCCACCTTCATCTTCTTGCTCTTCACTAACATTCTCATGAGTTGAGAAACAAGTGAAGAGGTTAGAAAAGAGATAGAAAATACTTAGACACCTCACTACATCCTAGACTACTTGGTTTAGCAAACCAAGTTTTCTAGTTGCTCCTTTTGTTACATAGTTAGGATCTAGAGCCATGGATCATACTCCCCGGGTGGATCATCAAGGACCAAGGAAGACCGGAGAACAAGCTCGATCCCGGAGAACCGACGGAGCAAAGAAAGAAGATCAAGCAAGTTCAAGGTGGCTAGTAGGAGCTAAGGTTGAAGAACGAAGACCGAAGGACTCGATTCTTTTGGTATACCATCTTTCATAGTAGTTAGCTTCTTCTTTTGCTATGTAGGTTTTATGGAAAGATCCGGTTAGGGTTTAGTCTAGTGCCAAGTTTTTGTTCGTTTTGAATTTTTTGTTCCGCATTTGGCCACGAAAGATGGCCGGGGCACTAGGGTAACCCTTCACTTCGGGACTGCACCCAACTGCTACCTGTTTGCACGACTCCTTTGAGCCGTGGTAGGGTAGCAATCTAAGAACAGTGGAAACACACTCGAGATGAAGCAGCAGTGTCAAGTCTGCGGACTATGCTGTACTCATGTCACTTGGGAACTGTTAACTGACGACGGGTATAGTACCAACCAACAGTTACCTGCGAGTCCTGTCCGGTGTACCCGTAACCCAACGAGCACCTGTATACTATCTCCAGTACAACGTACTAATGGCTGTGGGACAGACCATTTCTCCTGCTGGGATGAGAAGCGTACACACTAGTCTACTCCGGAGTATCGATGCCCTGTCTCGATAATCCTACGACTAGGGACCTGAAAAAGGATGTGCTTGTAGACTACCCAGCCTCCACTAGTGTGACTGCCATCACAACGCTGGTAGTCAAGCAAGATCCTAAGGGCTCTATCAATATGTATTCTCGATATGCTAACATATACACACATTAAGATAGATACAAACCAAGTAGCGTACTACCATGTTTAGCAAGACTGTTAATATAACTGTGAATATCCCAAGATTCCATTAAGTAATATACAAGATAGTATGATACAATAATGGCCCCTAAGGCATATACACTAACACTAAGTGGATATTGGGAGTGTCCCAAATCTAGGTACATTAACACCATACTAAAGGTGTTTAGTATGGAGGATTCTAAGCATGGTGGTTCGCCCACTATCTCTGGAATCACTCTCTCCAAAAGGATGTCTTCCGAGATTGATTTGGAGAGAGCTCGCATGCAAGGGATACCCTATGCTTCGGCAGTAGGCTCTATCAGAGTATGCGATGTTATGTACCAGAACAAATATAGCTAACTCACTAGGTGTAGTGATTAGGAATCAATCGGATCTTGGGAGAATCACTGGAAGCTGTGGAGGACATTCTTAAAGTACTTGAGAAGCACTAAAAGAAAGTTCTTGGTTACAGCTTCCAGAGTGATAAGTTCGACTGAGAGTCAGTCACAGGCATTGTCTTTACCCTCATTGGAGGGACGGTATGTTGGAAGAGTTCCAAGCTAGATACCGAGACATACTAGACAAAAAAGGCTGAATACATTGCAACCAATGATTCTGCCAAAGTGTTTGTCTGAACATTTCTTGTTCATGAGATGAACATGGTTCCTACCATTGAGCGTCCAATAAGTGTTATTGAGACAACAATGGAGATGTGGCTTTGGCCTAGGAACACCGGTCCCATCAGCGTTCCAGACATATTCTGAAGCAAGTATCACCTGATCAGGGAGATAGTTGATCTCTAAGGGATCGAGGTAAGGAGAGTGGATTTTGAGGTTAACACGGCAGATCCACTCACCAAGGCCTGCTTCCCTAAATACTATGTGAAAGATTTTTAGGATGGTTGAGTATGGGATACTACAACTACTGCTATATTATTGGGTATTGGATACTACAACAGATGGCCTTAGTGCAAGTGGAAGATTGTTAGTTATATGTATGCCCTAGAGGCCATTGTTGTACATGGGATGTACATTGTAGTGGATACTTGGACATATATAGGGAGGACTTTCTTGCTCGATATGATAGTATACTATCTAGTTGCTCTGTGTCTTAACATGTTGACTTGTATAGGTAATATTGTCTTACTCTCACATGTTGACAAAGCCCTTAGGTTATGTACTTGACTACCAGGACTATGATGCAGATCATACTAGTGGGGCCAAGGGTAGTCTATAAGTACACCCTATAATAGTTCCTAGTCGAGAGAGTATCGAGACAGGGCATCGATAGCGTATGCGCTTCTCGATCCATATGATGGGCGATGGATGATCCCATATCCATTGGTATTTGACATCAAAGAAGGTATACGGGTGCTCAGTAGAGACTGGGTACACTAAACGGACTCGCCGAGAACTCCTAAATGGTATTATACCTATCGTCGGATAGTAGTTCTCTGGTGACACTGGTACAGGTTAGTCTGTAGACCCGAGATCATCATAGAGTCTTGTGTCATTCCCACTGTGCTTTGATTTCCACCATACCACGGTCAAGAGATCGTGCAAAAAGGTGGTTTTTTAGGTACAGTCCCGAGTCACATGGAGGCAATGAGCGATAGGAGGGGTTTCGTCTCTCCCGGTATTGGGAGTTGATGTTGCACTATGCTCGATTGGCCATAACAGGAAATCCCTGGTCAGGGTTGCTGAGATTTAATGGTAAGTGTTATCAGTAGTTTCTCAAACCGTTATGGACCTTGCATCGGCATGACTTATCAGGCTATTGGGGTCTGACGTTATACCACCCCCAGACTGTTGATATGCAACATATCAGACGAAGAGACCGGATTGTACGATAGTGTTACTGATTGGATTCGTAGGAGAATGAGTGCTTGTTGATCTTCTGACCGCTCAATACCCGGGTGGCCGTTACGTTTGGCAGACCGCTTGCGGCTTATGGGTGTTTGATATGATCATCATCTACTGTCAGCGTATTGACGAGTCTTTAGAGTCCTACACAGAGGTTTCCTGGTTCATGCGAAACGGAGTAGGAGCACATATGTGATATGTGCAAGACCGAGATTAATACGAGTATGTGATACAGTATTCTATTCTCGCGATATGTGATATCGGTCGGGTATATGTGATATAGCCGGGTTATCGGATCAAGTGTTGATTCGATAAGTTAATTCATTTGATATTAGTCGGTTATATGTATTATAGCCGGATTATTAAAGCAAGAGTTGATTAAATAATTTAATGTATAATTATATATTTGATATATTAAATTACATTAACTAATATTAGCTCACTTAAGATTTCTTTTCTCACTTTATGATACATTAATATATATGTGATATATGTTAAATGTATTGTTTTCTTTTGGCACAAAATATATATGTGATATATATTGTTGTGTCATGCTAGGTTACACATGCAACATGTATGTATGAGACTCACACTATGTTAGGGTTAAGTTAGGGTTTTATTTGTTTTAAGTAATTCAAACATTTAGATAATGAGTCATGGTTGAAGCTTGGAGAAGCTTGTGGAAAACTTTGACTTAGTCCACTTGTTTGTCTAGCTTAAGCTATTTTTCAACCCAACCCTTTATAGGGTTACTAGGCACGCTCACAAGGTTCTACAAGGAATCAACCATGCCCGATTTAAAATTTAGACGTGCCGAACAACCCTAACCAAGATTTTTAAATTAGAGATTAGGCGAAACAAAGCATGTTAAACACTTTAACATCTAAGAGTTTGGGATTACAACCTTTGTAGTCCGGTCCTTCGCTTCATAAGCTCCGTGTTGAGGTCCCTTCGCTGCGATCATCATGTTCCCGGACTCTAGAGAGGCTCCACGAAGAGAAAGATGCATGCTTGCTTCCGATCTTCGATAACAAAGATGATCTACCTTGAAATTTCATTAACACAAGCTCTCACTCACAAATGAAGTGAACACCCTAATCTAAATGGCAAGAATAGATTAGGATGATGAAGTAGGAATTTAGCTCTCATTTATTTTCTTTAACTCACTCATTTTCATCACTTCATAAAAAGCTAGAAAGCTTTTTCATGAAAGAAGAAAGAAGAAGAAGAACCGTTCTCTTTGTGATGAATAATGAATCCATATGAGGTTAGAAATGCAACCATGGGTTAAGTATGATAACTTAACCCATGTAGAGAATGAACCATGGTTAAGGGTTGGGTTGGGTTAACAAATATCATAACAAAATATCTTTGCAAAAACAAAAACAAAAGCTTCTAGAAAAATTAACCCAAATCAAACCTTAATCATGTTTAATCTCCACTAATCATGCTGCATTAATAACCATAACATGTTACAATATTATATATCGCATATATAATATTTATTGTAACAAAATAAAATAATACAATTAACATATATCGTATATATATCAATGTATTACCCGAGTGAGAAAAAGAATCTTTTAGTGAGCTTATATTAGTTAATGTAATTTAATATATCATATATATTATTATACATTAAATTATCGAATCATCACTTGATCCGAAAATCCGGCTATTTCACAAATAACCGACTAATATAATCTGTATCAGTTCATCGAATCAACACTTGATCCGATGACCCGGCTATATCACATATACCCGGCCGATATCTCATATCGCGAGAATCTAATACAGTATCACATATACGTTTTGTTCTCGGTCTCACACATATCATATATGTGCTCCTACTCTGTTTTGCCTGAGCCAAGAAACCTCTGTGTAGGACTCTAAAGAATCGTCAATACGCCGGCAGTAGGTGATGATCATGTCAAAGACCCACAAGCTGCAAGCGGTCAGCTAAACGTAACAGCCACCCAGGTATTGAGCGATCAGAAGATCAACAAGCAAGCCTGTACATTCTCCTGCGAATCCAGTTAGTAACACTCCCGTACAGTCCGGTCTCTTCGTCTGATATGTCGCATATCTCGCCTAGGGGTGGTAAACGTCAGACCCCAGTAGCTTGATAAGTTGTGTCGATATGAGGTCCATAACAGTTCGAGAAACTACTGATAACACTTACCAGTAAATTTCAGCGACCCTGGCCAGGGATTTCCAGTTATAGCCAATCGAACACAGCGCAACATCAACTCCCTATACCGGGAGAGACGAATCCCCTCCTATCGCTCATTGCCTCCATGTGATTCGGGACTATACCCAAAAGCCACCTTTTTGCACGCCCTCTTGGATGTGGTATAATGGAAATCAAAGCACAGTGGGAATCACATAAGACTCTATGACGATCTCGGGTCTACAGACTACTCTGTACCAGTGTCACCAGAGAACTGCCATCTGACATGAGGTATAATACCATCAGGGAGTTCTCGGCGAGTCCGTCCAGTGTACCCAGTCTCCACTGAGCACCCGTATACCTTCTCTAATGTCAAACACCAATGGATATGGGATCATCCATCGCCCATTGATTGAATGATTCTTTGTGTGTCGTGTTTTTAAAATGTGTAAAGATCATAATCAAAGAAATTTGTAAACCGCAATCAATAACGGTGTCGTATGTAGCGCGTTAGCGAGTGCGGATCGTCCGCAGGGAAAGTGAGATCCGTTCGAGTTTGAATTAGATGAATTGAAAATTAAAGAAAAGAGAAAAGACAATTCAAGTCAAGATTTATAAAATTGACATTCAAGAATTATCTAGATCTAAATCTAAAATCAAGAAAACATTTAAAAATCAAGAATTAAGAATTGATGATATCCAATCAAATTAGGTTTCAAGAATTGAAGTGAGACTCGTAGGAATCGATCGAATATATAGACGTGATGAAAACTATTGATTACGTTTTCTTATCCATTAATGATTTGATACTAGATCGATGACAATTAATCGAGGTTTAAGGATCTTTCGAAGAAACTAGGGTTTCTTCATCTCATCCTTTATCCTTTCGATGAATCTCATTCAAAAACTAGCCTCTAGTAAATTCAAGAATCGATCATGGATCACTAATTAAGAGCGAACACAATCAAGAAAGTATCGCTCGAAACTAGGTTGCCGATTCTTCAATTTACTAAAGTTTACAAAACTTATAAGAATTAAGAATCGTTTCAAGATTTGTAACATCATCATCTATTGATTCTCTCAACTCCTTCACGAGCGGAGTTTTACTCAAACATCATATCAAAGAACACAATCAAGAATCGAGATCTAATCATGATGCAAGAATGTAAAGAAAGAAGATATAGAAATTTCACCTTTATTTATCAACAATTTTGTTACAATTCTCTCAAGATCTACAATGAGGAAAGAACTTGATCGTCGATTTCGGCTTCACTCGTCTCCTTGAGTCGCGGATCTCCTTGGATCACTTGCTCCGATGAAGTCCAGCGTCACTTTCTAAAGGATTGAAGGCTTCTTGCTTGATTTGGTACTCGGTGTTCTTGATTTTGGCTTTGGATTTGATTGGAATAGGGTTAGGGTTTGAATGCACAAGTTGTGTCACTCAACTTGTGTGTGTAATGGTTAATGAACAACCCAAAAACCTAGATCTAGGTTTCCTTTTATAACCATCTCAATCCTAGATCTAGAATTCAAATTTCAAATTTCCCTTCTAAAAGTTTGTTAGAGAGAGGCTTCTAGAAGAAGTTTGTTGGAGGGAATATTCTTGGGTGAGTTTGTTAGGCCGAGCCTTCTGGATGAAGCCACGTGGTGTTTCTGGAATCTTCTGGAAGCTAAGGCCGTTACAGGAAGCACATGGGTGAAATCTGTCATGCTGAAGTCATCAATGCGCCGCGGATCCGCGACAGGAATGGGCCTTTGGCCGCGGATCCGCGGCGCTATTAAGTCCTTGGGGCATGGAATTCCCTGGTATTTCTTGGGCTGACATTGTGGCCTTTGTCAAATGTGTGGAATCTTATAATTCTCTTTAGTGCACTGCCAGATCACAAGTCTTGGACTTGGCGTATTTTTCTCAGCACTTTTGACAATTTCGGCTCTTTTCCTGCAATTTCCTACACAGATTCTCGAGACAAGTGTTGCGCTACACAAAGATTATGCGATGCAATGATAAACACTCAATTTCCCTCAAAATGTCGGTTTTAAAGTATAACACAGGTAATTTGGTATTTTACGGCTGTTTTGCTAATATGTGCTATATTAATACCGAACATCTCTAGATGAGTGCAAATGGTAGGGAAATTGATGTGTTAAAAATGCAATATTTTCTACTGATCACCCATCATATGGGTCAATAAGCACATACGCTAGTCTACTCTGGTATATCGATGCCGTATCTCGATACACCTACGACTAGGAATATTTGAAAGATGTACTTGGCGACTACTCTGTCCCCACTAGTATGATCTGCATCATAGTCCTGGTAGTCAAGTACTCATCCTAAGGGCTTTATCAACATTTAACATAGAGACAATCAGAGTACATGTTAAGATAAAGAGCAACCAGATAGCGTACTATCATGTCGAGCAAGAAAGTCCTCCCTATATATGTCCAAGCATCTACTACAATATACATTGTATGTACAGTAATGGCCTCTACGGCATGCATATAACTAACAATCTCCCACTTGCACTAGGGCCATCTGTTATGGTATCGCATACCCAACAATCAGCTGTGGTTGAAGTATCTCATACTCAACCATCCCATAAAAGTCTCTACTGGAAAATAGGCCTTTGTGAGTGGATCCGCGCTGTTGTCCTCTGAGTCTACTCTCCTAACCTTGATCTACCTGGAGATCAAACATCTCCATGATCAGGTGATACTGCCTAAGAATTATATCTGGATTTCTAATAGGACGGGGGTTCCTTGGCTAAAGCCATAACTCCATTGTCACACAATGGTTGGAACGAAGTTCATCTCATGAACTTATATATATCCAGACTGCCTCTTTGGTAGCATCCTTGGTAACGATGTATCTTGCCTTTAATCGTCTAGTAAGTCACGGTATCTAGCTTGGAACTCTTCCAACATACCGTCCCTCCACTAAGGGTAAAGACAATGCCTGCGACTGACATTCAGTCATCCTTATCACCCTGGAACTTTTCCAGTGATTCTCCCCAGGATCGATTGATACCATCTCACTACAACTAGTGAGAATCCTAACATCCATTTAGATCTATCTCATAGATATAAAACCTAGGATTTAGGAGGTATCACCTTGATCCTATATGGAGAATCCTTGTGATAAGCGGAGATTGACCGAGCGTAGCATAGGAAACTCCTTTCCTATCAAGAGTATGTCATCCACATACTCTACGAGGATCACCACCATACTCCCTACTACCTTTTTGTTTATACAAGGTTCATCTACCATTTTGACAAAGTCAAACTCTTAGACCACCACATCAAAACAGACGTTCCAACTCCGCGATGCCTGCTTTATCGCATAAAACATCTTGCACACATTTCCGCTGCTCCCACTGTCCATGAAGCCCTCTGGCTGTGTACTTATAGACGCTCTCTTCCAAAACATCATTTAGAAAAGCAGTCATGACACCCAACCGCCAGATATCGTAGTCATGGTATGTAGCCGTGGCAAGTAGGATCTGGATGGACTTAAGCATAGCTTTGAAAGTCTCAACTTTTCCATGTACACCAAGTAATCTTCTCAAGATATATTTGCTCCTGATGGGGATTTAACCCTTCAGATAAAGCAACCAAAGTCCATACTTTGTTGGTGTATAAGGATTCCATCTCAGATCGCTAAGCATCCAGCCATTCTTACTGAGTCCCACTCTTGATGGCCTGCTCGAAACTAGTTAGGTCATCATCTCATGATGCAATCCTCGCTCCCACTGTCATAGAGAATACCGAAGTATCTCTCAGGTGGATGAGGAACCCTACTAGATCGGCGGAGAGGTTGAGGTTCGTTAGAAACTATTGAATCCTCCGGGTTTACCAAATCATCAGCTGCAGTTTGTATAGCTGGAACTCCTTCCAGTTCTACCTCATAACCACTAATTTCTTCACAAGAAATTCCCTTTCACAAAGGTGGCATGCTGAGAAACAAAACATCTTTTGTTCCTCAGTTTGGTAGAAGATATTCCCTTGCGAATGCTTAAGATATCCAACAAACTTCCACAGAACTGAACTTGCCTCGAGCTTGTCTGGATTATGCTTTTAGACATAGGCCGGACAACCCCAAATCTTAACTTACTTAAGATATGGGCTCTTTCCATACCATATCACATATGGAGTGGTAGGCAACTGATTTGATTGGAACCCTATTCAATAGGTATGTAGCATCACAAGTGCATAACTCCCAAAAGGAAAATAGGAAACTCAGGAGTACTCATCATAGAGCGCACCATATCAAATAGGGTGTGATTGCTCCGCCCCGATACACCGAGGTACTGTGGTGTATACGGAGGAGTAATGCTGAGAGAGAATCGCATTCTCTTTTAGAATAGTCCAGGAATTCCAGTTAGTGTATATGCCCTAGAGGCCATTACTGTATCATACTAGTTTGTATATTACTTGATGGAAGCTTGGGATATTCACAGTTGTATATACAATCTTGCTCGAAATGGTAGTATGCTACTTGGTTTGTCTCTGCTTTAATATGTGCATGTGTTTCTTTTAGCATATCGCTGATATACATATTAGTAGAGCCCTTAGGATCTTTGCTTGATTACCAGCGTTGTGATGGCGCTCACACTCGTGGGAGCTGGGTGATCTATAAGCACATCCTTATACAGGTCCCTAGTCGTTGGACTATCGAGACAGGGCATCGATACTCCGGAGTAGACTAGCGTATGCGCTTCTCATCCCAGTGTGGGAGACGGTCTGTCCCACAGCCGTCAGTACGTCGTACTTGAGATAGTATGCGGGTGCTCGTTAGGTTACGAGTACACTGGACAGGACTCGTCGGGAACTGTTAGTTGGTATTATACCTATCGTCAGTTATCAGTTCCCAGGTGACATGAGTACAGCTTAGTCCGCTGACTTGACACTGTCACTTCGCCTCGAGTGTGTTCCCACTGCACTTTGATTACTACCCTACCACGGCTCAAAGGAGTCATGCAAACAGGTAGTTTTTGGGTGCAGTCCCGAAGCACTTGGAGGCAGTGACGGTTAGACAGGATTCGTCTCTCCCGGTATTGGGGGTTGACATCGCGCTGTGTCCAGGAGAGCCATTACACGAGTAGTCCCTGGCCAGGGCAAGCGAGATATACTGGTAGGTTTCCAGTGTTATCTCAGGGTGTTCTAGGCTACACTCCGACACGACTTGTACCGCTATTAGGGGACTGACGTTCACCGCCCCCCTAGGCCCGCCATGCGATGTATCAAACGAACAGACCGGACTGTACGGAGATTGTCACATACAGGCTCAGTAGGAGTTCAGATGGGGTTCATCTCGTCAGTCTTCTTGTCGACATCTACCTGGGGACCGTTACGTACAGCTAGTGCCGCTTGCGGTCTATGGTTAAACCCACTGCCAGCGTAGTGTCGAGTCTTTAGAGTCCCACACAGAGAGCTATTCGCCTTTAGGCAAAATGAGTAGAGGTCACATCGTTTTGCGACAGGGTTCGTTCACATCCGCGCACTTGTGCACGTTTGCTGTCCGGACAGCTTATACTAGCGGGCTTTGGTTTAAGCCGGATCCTAGTATATGATTTGGGATTGGCTTTTTCTCATTGTATTCGTATTCCTCGGATCACGAATGCGGGTGCGTATGCACAGTTGCTTGAGACAGAGGGAGAGGACTTTGATTAGGATTAATGACTATTGTTATTTTATTAACCCTAATGCTTATGTGTGTATTATTGTTAATTGATATTAGTTTAATAATTGTGCATGGTTATGGTTGTTGACCATTTGACCCATCTTGACTTGTTGACCTTGTTGACACTTTGACCATCATCATTTCATTTGGAAGATGCTCTTTGATCCTTGCAATTTGCATTAATAATGAAATGATAATGGTCATATCTTGATTAAGCGATGACAATTATCTCACTAATTTTCTAATTACAATAATTCACATATATGAGAAAATGCTTCATATTATTCTCTCATTCTATTATTCACATTCTCTCTCTTGTTCTTCCTCTCCCTCAAGCTCTCCCCTCTCATGTGTTGAGAAACACTTGAGCTTGAGAAAAACCCTCTCTTGATAATCTCTACTCTCATCTAGGGTTCAAGTATTAGCACTTCTTGCACCCTAGTTACTTCTAGTTTGGAGTTGAAGCCAAAGGTCGAGGCTTTCGGGTGGATCTTTCTTCGACGTGAGAAGACGACTAAGGTGACCTCCTTCCACCACTCCAAGGAGCAAGGAGAGAAGGACATAAAGCCCAAGGTATAACCTTTCTAGCACTTAGCTAGTTTCTAGTTAGCTTTAGCTTGTTTTTGTTTAGCAAAGATCCTTCATAGTCTAGTCCATGTTGCCTAAGCTCATAAAAATCCGATTTTTATTCCGTTTCCGCCTCCCCGCAAGTACCGGGATGGGCAACGTGGACTTACAGTGGTATCAGAGCCTAACTAAACATAAACTAGCTAGGTAGTAGAGTGTATCGAAGTTCGAATCGGAAAAATCGAAAAAAACGAGTTTTCAAAACCCTAAGTTTCTGTTAATTTTTTTCTGTTCAAAATAAAATTTGTTGTACTCCAAAAATCATCTTAGGGTTTTGTGAAGAAAGCCACCAAAAACGATCCAAAGATTCGACCAAAGAGCCGCGGTTCCGCGGCAATAGTAAGCTATTTCCCGCAACCACGGCCGTCTTGGCTCTTCTCTGGGTCGAGTTTGGTGCAGTGTATTTCTGGCTTGATTTTAGGATTTTTAAGATGGTTTATATGTGCCCAGATTTTTCAGAATAGAAATTTGTTTTTGGGGGCCTATAAATCCGTATTTTTTTCGAACTTCAATACACTTTGACTAAAAGGTTATATCTGTGATGTTTATATGTATTGAACGTTGGCTAATCGCTATATGTCGATTAGTCGGGGTTATACATATCTGTGATCTGTGATTGATGATGGTATGTGTATATGAATGGGTTGGATTGTCGCGGATGAATAGCCGGGGTGGATGTGAGATGAGTGTTGCTTTTTCTTTCATTCATTGTAATATGTAAATTAATGTAATATTATTATTTGTTTGGCCGCACAACCGGGTCGGGGTTGTTGCCGTCATTGTATAATTCTTTTTACTGTTTTTGCTCCTAGGATAGACCCATGGAGGGGGTGCACAAACTACCGGGTATCTCGAAGTTCCGAGTGGCCTACTCACGGTAGTGAGGGAGGTTGCTTCGCTTCGGGTACTCGGCGGGTAGTTTGCCGCACCCGTAGGGGTCTTGGGTGGGGTATTGGCTATTCACCGCGACCGTGTAATCCGCTTTTTGTTGCAGGCTCGAACGGATTGCGGATTCCTGGTATATCCAATGTATTCATCTGCGATCTGTAATGTCTATCATTGCTATATATTTATATATGATAACTATTTAGGCGTTGCTTATGTTTTACAGCCGCGCTAGCCCAGCCCCCGCTCTGTCGTTAGTTAAGTAACCTAACGGGTGATGACGGGGCCCCGTGGCGAATGCGAATGGCATAAGCGTACGTCATATTTTGGTTGTTTTCTGCAATGGTAGGATTAATTGATGGGACGCATTAAAAGAACTAATGCAAGAAAATAAACCAAGTAAAAGTCGATTGGAACACTTTGAAAACCACTCGGTTCTTTTCAAAACTAAACTTTTAAACGCGGAGCTTGAACCACTCCTTTTAAAAGCTATCTCGTTCCTTCGATTATATCAAGTTCACTACGTTCACGGTTTCGCCAAAACCATTCGTAGCCCTCCGTCATTCCACATGAATGGTCAAAAAGTATTCAAGCTATGTATTTTGGCAAAAGTCAAGGCATAGTGATTAGTAGCTATTGGGTATTCATATGCAGCATAGATAGATGCGTTGGTTTGGGACAGTCGTGCTGCCATTTTGGCCAAAGTCAAGGGTAGGTACGGGTGGGTCCAAATTAACCAGGAGAATGACGGGTAGAACTTGACATGTGATTTATGATATTTTGGCCAAAGTCAAGGTCATAAGAGCATGGGGCAAAAATCCACATCGGGAGTTTCATAAGTACTGAAACTTGCTAGCGCTGCATACCATTTGGAGTATGATAATTCTGGTAGGATTCCTTCGGTTTTATCACACAATGATATTTGGATCCCGATCCTACTGTGAGTATATGCTACTCCTCGGGAAAACTCTCACTTAACGATCAATGCTATAAACCTAGTAGGTGTCTAGAAAGGTGTTAGCGGGGCTACGCCCACAGGGAAAAGAGGTTACTTAATTAAGGAACTTCGCGAAAGCGTTGGAAAACCTCCCTCGAAGTACCGACACTGGCCTGGCTGAACGGTTAAGCAAGTTTGTACGGTGAGATTGATCCTGACTAATCCTTTCTTTACGGTTTGAGAAGGGATTCGAGAGACAGTGGGAGCCATCCAGTTTAGACAAACTAAAAACCACTCTAAACTTGCAAGAGCATCATGCTAAAGTGTTTCTTTTCTCTCTCCTAATTGCAGCAACCATTCAACATGACCGGACTTAAGTTATTACTAGATAAAAATATATTGACAGGGCCAAACTACAAAGATTGGCTCAGGAATGTCAAGATGGCAATCACTTACGACAAGTTGGGGTATGTCCTTACCACCAAAGCTCCCCCTATCCCAGGTCCCAAAACCAGTGTCGTAGATAGGGAAATCTACAAGACCTTGGAAATAGATTGCGCGAAGGCCAGATGCCTCGTACTAGCCTCGATGGACAACGAACATCAGAGGACGCACGAGAATATGGACCTAGAGTCTATATTTCTTCATACAAAAGAACTGTATGGAGAGCAGTCTCGTATCGCAAGATACGAAGTGTCGAAGAAGTTGTTTTCGGCAAGGTTGGCCGTCGGATCATCGGTAGCGGAACACGTGCTTAAGATGATTGGCTACATGGAGGAGCTCACGGACCTTGCGACCACGTTGGAGAATGAACTCTATACTGATTTGATTCTCCAGTCCCTTACTTCCACTTACGCCCAGTTTATTCTTAACTTCAACATGCAAGGAAAGGAGGTTGAACTTTCTGAACTTCTGAAAATGTTGAGGAGTGCTGAGGGCACCCTACAGAAGGGTAGGGAGACATCCACTTTGTTTGTAGGAGGATCTTCCTCTTCTAGGTCCAGGGCGAAAGCCAAGGGCAAGAAGAAGAAAGCCCCCGCCAAACCAAGAGGCGGTATCAGTAAAGTGGATACGAAGGGAAAAGGAAAAGTAACAAAGGTAGCGGGAAAGCTGGTGGGGAAGGAAGAATGCTTCTATTGTCACAAAAGTGGTCACTGGAAACAGGATTGCAAGGCTTGGAAGGCCAGAACACAGGATTTGAAGCGAGTTGCGGCTTCAGCTTCAAGTGTGTATGTTATTGAAAACTGTCTATCAATAAACTCTACATCCTGGATATTGGATACCGGATCAGGATCTCATATCTGTAATTCTTTGCAGGCATTGAGAAAGCGTAGAGTTTTGAAGGCAGGTGACATGACCCTCAGAGTTGCAAACGGTGCTAGCATGGATGCTGAAGCCGTGGGGGACTATCACCTGGGATTGTCTGATGGACACTTTTTGGTTTTACGTAGTTCTTATTATGTACCAAATGCAACCTGTAATATCATTTATGTATCTTTATTATCTAAAGAAGGTTATGAATTTGCATTTGTAAGTAATGTAGTGAACATTCACCTTAATCAAGTTTTGATTAGGTCAGGTACATTGAACAACGGTATATACGTATTAAACCAGCCACAGATTTTCAATGTCCAGAATACACACAAAAGAAAGTCTCCAGAAATCGATAAAACTTTCTTATGGCATTGTAGACTGGATCACATCAATGAGAGAAGGTTGACTAAGTTACATGCAGAAGGATATTTGGATTCGTTCGAATGTCAATCGTATGCAACTTGTCAATCCTATCTCAAAGGAAAGATGACAAAGACTCCGTTCACTGGACACGGAGTAAGAGCGAGCGAGCTCTTGGGACTCGTACACAGCGACGTGTGCGATCCAATGTCTACACATGCACGAAGCGGTTATTCTTACTTCATTACTTTTACGGATGACTTTTCAAGGTACGGTTATGTCTTCTTAATGAAACATAAATCCGAGGCCTTTGAAAAATTCCAGGAATATAAGAATGAAGTAGAAAAACAAGCAGGCAAAAGTATCAAGGCACTGAGATCTAATCGAGGTGGTGAATACTTGAGTGCCGAGTTCCTGGGTTACTTAAAAGAGAATGGAATTCTCTCTCAGCTTACTCCTCTATACACTCCGCAACATAACGGTGTATCGGAGAGACGGAACCGAACCCTATTAGATATGGTACGGTCCATGATGAGTAACGCTGAGTTGCCGCGATCGTTCTGGGGATATGCACTAGAATCAGCTGCATACCTTTTTGAACCGAGTTTCAACTAAGACTGTGCCTACTACACCATATCAGATGTGGTGTGGGAAGAGACCCTATCTTAATCACATTAAGACATGGGGATGTCCAGCTTTTGTAAAAAAGCAGCATGCAGACAAGCTCGAGGCACGCTCAGTACAGTGCAAGTTTATGGGATATCCAAAGAACTCCAAGGGATATCTCTTCTATTGCGAAGAGGAACAAAAGGTGTTTGTTTCTCGCCATGCCCACTTTCTAGAACACCAGTTCATAGAAAAAGAATTAAGTGGGAGCGCAATAGAACTGAAAGAAATTCCAGAACCACGAGCTATTACTGAAAGCTTAGTAGAACCAGAGGGTTCGAAAGATCAGGACATTCCCACGCCACTCCGCAGGAGTAGTAGGCAGTCTCATCCGCCCGAGAGATACTACGGTTTTCTCATTGACAGGGATAGAGAGGATTGCATCATAGACTTTGATGAGCCTACTAGCTTCCAGCAAGCCATTCAGAGCGTCGACTCGGTAAAATGGCTGGATGCAATGCGGACCGAAATGGAGTCCATGTACACCAACAAAGTATGGACGTTGGACATTGCTCCAGATGGGGTAAAACCCGTAGGATGCAAGTGGATCTTCAAAAGGAAGATTGGTGTAGATGGACAGGTTGAGACCTATAAAGCTCCTTTTCTCCAGTAGCTATGCTGAAATCCATTCGGATCCTTCTTGCCATTGCTGCCTTCCACGATTATGAGATTTGGCAGATGGACGTAAAGACAGCTTTTCTAAATGGACATTTAGATAAGTGTGTCTATATGGATCAGCCAGAGGGTTTCATTCAGAGTGGGAGCAGCGGAAAGGTGTGCAAGTTGCTTAAGTCCATTTATGGACTAAAGCAGGCATCGCGGAGTTGGAACATCTGTTTTGATGAGACAGTCAAGGAATTTGGCTTTATCAAAAATACAGATGAACCATGCATCTATTGTAGATTTGTAGCGAAAACTGTAGTATTCCTCGTTTTATACGTGGATGACATTCTCTTAATAGGAAACGACATTCCTATGCTACAATCTGTCAAGGGGTTCTTGTCACACAGGTTCTCCATGAAAGACCTGGGTGATGCCTCATACATTCTGTAAGTCGATGTACAACACCCCACGACTTGCGGGGAGGCGGAAATATGAAAAACAATCTTGTTCTTTGCTTAAACATCGACTAACCACACGAATCGAAGCTAAACGATAACTAACATGAAACATAGAAGTTCTATACTACTATGTTTAGGGATTATACCTAACGAATCGTGTCCTTCGTCTTTGCGAACTCCTCCTCCTCCTCGGCCTTCTCGAAGTAGTAGAAGATCCACCCGAGAGCTTTACTCCAAGCTTAGCCTCTAAACTTGAGGCAACTAACCTTCTTTAAGTGCTAATCAAAGAAGCTAGGTGATATAGAGTGAGGGTTATGGTTTAATTAGTCTAACTAATCCTTGTACTCAACACATGAGAGGGGAGGATTAGGGTTTGAAGAGGGAGAGCTTGAGGAGAGAGAAGGTGAAGATAATAATGAAGTGAGAATAATGAGTTATCATAATATATATCAAGCATTTCTTTTTATCAAGAAAAGAAAAGAAATGAATTTAACAACCATGCTTGATAATATCTAGTGATGATTCACATCCATGAGTCATTAAGCATTTATGATGCATTAATGACATGGATGAATCATCCATATGACTCACTAATCACATTCATTGTATATGCCACCTAAACCTCCTTAGTCACCATCTTCTAGAAGCTTCTCGCGCAATTACGAGAACGCCCCTCCTTTCCGCAAAAATACGGAAAAACTTTAGACTGTATAAATCCAATAACCGGATACCAGTAACTGGCTTAAACCAAAGCCGACTGGTAAAAACTGTCCGAAAGTCGTACGTGCGTAAACACACGTATGCGTCCGAACCCTTGTCGTAAAACCATACGACCTCTATATCGTTTCGCCTGGAGTAGGGAAACTCTGTGTGTGGGACTCTAGAGACTCGACTACTACGCTGGCAGTGGGTTTAACTACAGACCGCAAGCGGCACTAGCTGTACGTAACGGTCCCCAGGTAGATGTCGATAAGAAGGCCGATGAGGAAACCCATCCGAACTCCTACTGAGCCTGCTGTGACAATCTCCATACAGTCCGGTCCGTTCGTCTTAGACTATCGCATATCGGGCCTAGGGGCGGTCCCCTAATAGCGGTATAAGTCATGTCAGAGGGAAGCCCATTACACCCTGAGAAACTACTGGAACCTACCAGCAAATCTCGCTTGCCCTGGCCAGGGACTTTGCGTAATGGCTCTCTGACACAGCGCGATATCAACCCCCAATACCGGGAGAGACGAATCCTGTCTAACCGCCACTGCCTCCAAGTGCTCGGGACTGCACCCAACTGCTACCTATTTGCACGACTCCTTTAAGCCGTGGTAGGGTAGCAATCTAAGAACAATGGGACACACTCGAGGCGAAGTAGCAGTGTCAAGTCTGCGGACTATGCTGTACTCATGTCACCTGGGAACTGTTCACTGACGACTGGTATAAAACCAACCAACAGTTCCCTATGAGTCCTGTCCGGTGTACCTGTTAGTGTATATGCCCTAGAGGCCATTACTGTATCATACTAGTATGTATATTACTTGATGGAAGCTTGGGATATTCACAGTTGTACAGACAATCTTGCTCAATATAGTAGTATGCTACTTGGTTTGTCTCTGCTTTAATGTGTACTTGAGCGTTTATTTATTATATCACCTATACGCATTAGTAGAGCCCTTTGGATCTTTGATTGATTACCGGCGTTGTGATGGCGATCACACTCGTGGGGGCTGGGTAATCTACAAGCACATCCTTATACACATCCCTAGTCGTGGGAGTATCGAGATAGGGCATCGATACTCCGGAGTAGACTAGCGTATGCGCTTCTCATCCCAGCACGGGAGGCGGTCTGTCCCACAGCCGTCGGTACGCCGTACTTGAGATAGTATGCGGGTGCTCGTTAGGTTACGAGTACACTGGACAGGACTCGTCGGGAACTGATGGTTGGTATTATACCTATCGTCAGTTATCAGTTCCCAGGTGACATGAGTACAGCTTAGTCCGCTGACTTGACACTGTCACTCCGCCTCGAGTGTGTTCCCACTGTTCTTTGATTACTACCCTACCACGGCTCTACTGAGTCGTGCAAACAGGTAGTAGTTGGGAGCAGTCCCGAAGCACTTGGAGGCAGTGACGATTAGACAGGATTCGTCTCTCCCGGTATTGGGGGTTGACATCGCGCTGTGTCTAGGAGAGCCATTACACAAGTAGTCCCTGGCCAGGGCAAGCGAGATATACTGGTAGGTTCCAGTGTTATCTCAGGGTGTTCTGGGCTTCACTCCGACACGACTTGTACCGCTATTAGGGGTCTGACGCTTGCCGCCCCCTAGGCCCGACATGCGATGTATCAGACGAACAGACCGAACTGTACGGAGATTGTCACATACAGGATCAGTAGGAGTTCGGATGGGTTTACCTCATCGGCCTTCTTATCGACATCTACCTGGGGACCGTTACGTACAGCTAGTGCCGCTTGCGGTCTGTGGTTAAACCCACTGCCAGCGTAGTGTCGAGTCTTTAGAGTCCCACACGGAGAGTTTCCCTGCACTGAGCGAAATGTGTAGAAGCCGTATGGTTTTACGGCAGGGCTGCGATCACTTACGTACACTTGTGTGCGTATGGTGTTCGGGCAGGCAGTACTAGCAGGCTTTGGTTTAAGCCGGATCCTAGTATTGCACGGATGGATTTGTTTTGTCTTCTGTGCATCCGCATTCTACGGAATACGGATGCAGGTTTGTATGCACAGTTTTTCGGAGTGATGAAGGAGGAGGTGCCTCATTAGGGGTTTTGGCAGTTGGTTCGGCCAAAACCGTTATGTGACAGGCTTATTAGGGTTTTGACAGTCGATTCGGTCAAAACCATTTTGAGGCGGACTCATTAGGGTTTTGACAGTTCGTTTGGTCAAAACCATTATGAGCCGCGAACATCATTTACTAATCCTATTAGTGATAATCTTATGATGGCTAATTGCATTGACCATTTGACCTCGTTGACCTCTCTTGACTTTGTTGACCGGTTGACCGGGTTGACCATTGACTTTCAAGAGGGTTCCACACTCTTCTTTTCTTTTCCTTTTTCTTTTGGATTATGATAATGGTCATTTCAAAGTAGCCATCAACTTTATCTTGATGGGATTAGTAATGATGTTGTTTTGCATTATTTGCAACCATGGTTGTTTTTCTTTTGTATGATAATTTTATTCTCATTCTCTCTCTTGAAATGAGAAGCTCCATGGTTGCTAGCAAGCTCCTTCTTCTTCCTCCTCTTGATTTCTCCTTTGATCTCATATGTTGAGAGAAAAAGGATTCCACTTGACAAAAACATCCATACATCTCCTCTACACATCCTAGGGCTTCTAGATTAGCAATCTCCTTGCCCCAGTTACCTCGGCTTGAGGTGGAGCTCGGTGTACATCTCTCGGGTGGATCGTCTTCGACTCAAGGAGGCCGCGGAGGTGACCAAAGTCCGGATCAACCTTTGAGCAAGCAAAGAGAAGAACAACAAGAAGAGAAGAACAACAAGAAGTGAAGAACAACAAGAAGAAAAGGAGTTCAAGTTAAGGTATAACCCCTAACCGAGTAGATAACATCTCAAGTTAGGATGCTAGTGTATTGTTTAGCAAAGATCCGGCTTTTACGGTCCATGTTACAAAGTTTAGAAAATTTTTGTTTTACCATTTCCGCAATCCCGAAAGTACCGGGAGAGGTAACGTGGACCTAACAGTGGTATCAGAGATTAACTAAACATAAACTAGCTTAGTAGTGAAGTGTATCGAAATTCGAAACGGAAAAATCGAAAAAAAAACGAGTTACAAAAATCTGAGTTTCTGTTAAAATTTTTTCTGGTCAAAACAAAATTTGTCATACACCAAAAATCATCTCAGGGTTTTTAGAAGAAAGCCACCAAAAACGAGCCAGCAACTCGACCAAAGAGCCGCGTTTCCGCGGCAATAGCAAGCTATTGCCGCGGAACCGCGGCCATATTGGTGAGTCACTGGGTCGATTTTGGTGCAGTGTGTTTCTGACTTGGTTTTAGGATTTTTGAGATGGTTTATATGTGCCCAGATTTTTCAGAATAGAAATTTGTTTTTGGGGGCCTATAAATCCGTATTTTTCCGAACTTCAATATACTTTGACTACAAAGGTTATATCTGTGATGTTCATATGTATTGAACGTCGGATAATCGCTATATGTCGATTAGTCGGGGTTATACATATCTGTGATCTGTGTTGTTGATGGTTTGTGTATATGAACTCGTTGGATTGTCGCGGATGAATAGCCGGGGTGGATGTGAGATGAGAGTTTCTTTTTCTTTCATTCATGTAATAATTTGTAAATTGATGTAATATTATTTGTTTGGCCGCACAACCGGGTCGGGGTTGTAGCCGTCATTGTATAATTCTTTTTACTGTTTTTGCTCCTAGGATAGACCCATGGAGGAGGTGCACAAACTACCGGGTATCTCGAAGTGCCGAGTGGCCTACTCATGGCGTTGAGGGAGGTTGCTTCGCTTCGGGTACTTGGCGGGTAGTTTGCCGCACCCGTAGGGGTCTTGGGTGGGGTTTTGGCTATTCATCGCGACTGTGTAATCCGTTTTTCGTTGCAGGCTTGAACGAATCGCGGGTTCCTAGTATATCCAAAGTGTTCATCTGTGATCTGGATTGGCTATCATTGCAGTATATCTATATATAATAACTATTTAGGCGTTGCTTATGTTTTACAGCCGCGCTAGCCCAGCCCCCGCTCTGTCGTTAGTTAAGTAACCTAACGGGTGATAACGGGGCCCAGTGGCGAATGCGAATGGCATAAGCGTACGTCATATTTTGGTTGTTTTCTGCAATGGTAGGATTTAAATGATGGGACGCATTAAAAGAACTAATGCAAGAAAATAAACCTAAAAGACGTTGTTGGAACAATTTTTCAAAAAGCTGTTATTGCAAGGACATTCATTTTTGTTTTGCATCGCGGTATTCGGTTGTGAATGCCCAGCACCTCAGTCGACGAGGCAAGGGCCGAGATCCCTTCATCGGGAGTGACCCCTTGGACAAAAGTTTGCGTCAGGGTAATAACTTCACTATAGTCGATTATTCTTGCTTTGCATCGAGGTATTCAGTTTGGAATATCCTGCACCTCATTCGACGAGGAAAGAGCCGAGATCCCTTCACAGGGAGTGACCTCTTTAGCAAAAGTTTTCACCACTATATTTTTTCAAAAGGTCTATCATGTTCCTCCAACCACATCAAGTTCATTACGTTAACGGGTTTTTCGCCAAAAACTCAGCCGTAGCCCTCCGTCGTTTCAGAAAATTAATACTTAGTATTCGTGCTGTGTTTGTTGATTATTCGTCAAGACACAGTGAACGGTAGCTGAGTAATAACTCTCTGTTGCACTGATAGATGCGATTGGTTAGAACGGTCACATGATTTTGTTGATTATTCATCAAGGATCATGCGGACGGGTCTAATGCAATCCTGGATAACGACGGGTTGAACTTGACTAGGACCTTTTGATTTGTTGATTATTCGTCAAGGTCACTTGGGTCCTAGGGGCAAAAAACACATCGGGAGTTTCAAAAGAACTGAAACTTGCAGATTTAGCATACTTTCTGGAGTGTAGTGACTAGAGTGGATTCCATCTAGGTCATCACACAATGATAGTTGGATCCTGATCCCACTGATGAGTTGGTTTACTCTCGGGAGATTATTTTCACTTAACAATCAATGCTATAAACCTAGTAGGTGTCTAGAAAGGTGTTAGCGGGGCTTCGCCCCCAGGGAAAAGAGGTTCTTGAATTAAGGAACTTCGCGAAAGCGTTGGAAAACCTCCCTCGAAGTACCGACACTAGCCTGGCTGAAAGGTTAAGCTAGTATTGTGACGTGAATTAAATCCCGGCTAGTTCTTCTTTTAAAAAGGTTTTAAGAAGAATTTGAGGAAACAGTGGGAGACATTCTGGTTAGATAAATTAATAAACCAATCTAATCTCGCAAGAGCATACGCTAAGTGTTTCTTTTCTCTCTCTCCAGGCAGCAACCTTTTCACGCCCTAATCAAGATAATAAAATGTATCGCTTGACCGATCCGAATTCTTATTCGGGACTGGGGAAAGTTGGTTCAGCTCTAACTTGTGACAACAGTCATGAGTATGAGAATGGGAAAGGGGATTGTATGGATTTCCAGGATACCCAGTTGAAGAAGAAACATGGTTTTGCATCTACTTCAGGTGTTCTTGTAATTGAGAACTGTTTTACGGTCAGCCCTACCTCCTGGGTACTTGATACCGGATCAGGATCTCATATCTGTAATTTATTGCAAAGACTGAGAAAAAGTAGGAAAGTTGCACCGGGTGATATGTCGCTCAGAGTAGCGAACGGAGCACAAGTTAATGCGGCAGCCGTCGGTGAATATCACCTAGTATTGCCAAATGGCAAGACTATGATTTTGAACGATTGCTACTATGTACCCTCCATGGTTTGCAACATCATATCAGTTTCTTTACTCGATAAAGATGGATATAACTCTGTTCTTGAAAAGAATATCATGAACATTTACCTTCATAAGGTACTGGTTGCAGAGGGTACACTGTGTAATGGTATCTACGTTCTAAATCAGAATGCAGTTCTCAATATACAAAACACACGCAAGAGGAAGAATTCAGATACGAATGAATCCTACTTGTGGCATTGTAGACTTGGTCATATCGGAGAGAAAAGACTGAGTAAGTTGCATAAAGATGGACTCTTGAATGCGTTCGAGTTTTCATCTTATGAAACTTGTCAGTCTTGTCTCAAAGGAAAGATGACCAAATCTCCGTTCACCGGACATGGAGAAAGAGCAAGAGAGCTCTTGGGACTCATACACAGTGATGTGTGTGGTCCGATGTCTATACATGTAAGGGGCGGGTTCTCCTACTTCATCACATTCACTGACGATCTCTAGGTTCGGATATGTGTATCTGATGAAACACAAATCTGAAGCTTTTGAGAAATTCAAGGAATTCAGAAAGGAAGTAGAGAACCAGATTGGCAAAAGTATCAAGATCCTCCGGTCTGATAGAGGAGGGGAGTACTTAAGCACAGAATTCCTAGATTACTTAAAAGAGAATGGTATTCTCTCTCAGCTTACTCCTCCTTATACACCACAGCACAACGGTGTTTCGGAGCGGAGGAATCGTACCCTATTGGATATGGTTCGCTCCAGATGAGTAGTGCTGAGTTGCCTCTTTCATTCTGGGGACATGCGCTTCAGACAGCGGCATACCTTTTGAATCAAGTTCCGTCCAAATCAGTGCCTAAAACTCCATATGAAATATGGAGCAGTAAGAAACCATGTCTTAAGTTTATTAAGATATGGGGTTGTCCGGCCTATGTGAAAACGCAGAAACCGGACAAGCTAGAGGCACGACCAGTTCTGTGTAAATTTGTGGGATATCCTAAAGACTCACTAGGATATCTGTTCTACCACACTGAGGAACAGAAGGTGTTTGTATCTCGCCACGCCACCTTCTTAGAAAGGGAGTTTCTTGCAAAAGAAGCTAGTGGGAATTCGGTAGAACTGGAAGAAATTCAGCGACCACAAAATGTAACTGAAAATTTGGAGGAACCGCTAGATTCAATAACCCCAGACAAACCTCAGCCACTCCACAGATCTGGTAGGATTTCTCATCCGCCCGAGAGATACTACGGTTTTCTCATAGACGGGGATCGAGAGGATTGCATCTTGGAAGAAGATGACCCTACCAGTTTCAGGCAGGCCATTATCAGTAGGGACTCTGATAAGTGGCAGAAAGCAATGCAATCCGAAATGGAGTCCATGTACGCCAATAAAGTGTGGACCTTGGATATTGCTCCACCTAGGGTAAAACCCGTTGAATGCAAATGGATCTACAAAAGGAAACTTGGTGTAGATAGGCAGGTGGAAACCTATAAAGCTAGACTCGTTGCAAAAGGTTTTCGTCAAAGACCTGGTTTGGACTATGATGAAACTTTTTCTCCGGTGGCTATGCTCAAATCCATTCGAATCCTACTTGCCATTGCTGCCTTCCATGACTATGAAATCTGGCAGATGGATGTTAAAACGGCTTTCCTGAACGGTTGTTTGGAAGAGTGCATTTACATGGATCAACCAGAAGGTTTCGTAGACAGTGGGAGCAGCGGAAAGGTGTGCAAGTTGCTTAAATCCATTTATGGATTAAAGCAGGCATCGCGGAGCTGGAACATCTGTTTTGATGAGGCAATCAAGGAATTTGATTTCATCAAGAACGAAGATGAACCCTGCGTATATAAGAAGATTGTAGGACGAACTGTCGTATTCCTAGTCTTGTACGTGGACGACATTCTTTTGATAGGAAATGATATTCCTATGCTACAATCGGTCAAGCTATTTTTGTCACAAAGGTTCTCCATGAAGGACCTGGGTGATGCCTCGTACATTCTGGGGATCAAGATCTATAGAGATAGATCCAAGAAACTATTGGGACTTTCACTGTCACGACCCGAAAGTACGGAACATGACCGGCACTTAAACTACGAACGTCTCGAGGTGTACGTAATCTAAGTAAACCGAAAACCCAGAAATCCAAACCAAGAAAAGTAGTAGAGAGCAGGAAAAACCAACTTAAAGCAAGTAGTTTCAATAGCATAAGCCGAATTATGCGGTTTTTAAAAACATCAAAAATTTACTGAAAATTTCGGCAGAGTCTCCTTTGTAAATACTGGCTCCCAAACGGGATACAACATGAATAGTATACGAAATCAAGAAAAAGGCATCCCCAAGCGGGAGCTAGCTCTTCGTCAATCGACGGTCACAACCACACAAGCAATATAATATACAACGCCAACGGCGAGGATCAAAACTCAAAAGGAAACTCAAAACCACCAGAAACATAACGAGCGACTCTAAGGTCGAAAGAATAAACAACACTGGTCTCTATCTCAAAAAAAATACATGTTTGGTTGATGGAACTTCTAGATACAACAGAATAATGATATACAAGATATATAATGGGGGTATGATACAAGTAAACCCACCTACTAGCAAATCACCCGAATGAACCTATGCCCGCAAAGCTGTAAAGAACCTGTACGGCAACCTGCAAGAAACTGGGGCACAACGGGGGTGAGTTGCCAACTCGTGAATAGAAAAACATCTACGCACAGAAATCGCATAAATAACGCAACCTAGGTCAATGATCATAATATATCCTCAAAAATGTATATAACATGCAGCCTAACAATGGCTAGGGTAAATATCTAACCCGAGTGTAAACCCATGTGCCCATGTCAGTGCCTCAGGTAGCAATATATCATATGAATGAGATATGAATGCATGAAAACAGAATACATGTAAATGAAGAAACTGTTTTCGTAAATTAGTGAGATTTCCTTCGTATTTTTAAGATGAGGTATCATAATGAAATCAGTATCAACAGTGTCTAGCATCGACACAAAACATAAATCTCACTGTCTCGAAATATCAATGTCTCAATCTCAATATCTAGGGCGCCGTCAGTCCAGACCGGCCCCTACCATCCATCTCAAGACCACGACGGTATCCTCCGGATATCCGACGCGTCGGGTAATATCACCGGTAGGTAGTGCTCCCCAGCCAGGCTCAACGTCAACACCACATTCCTCTTGCCCCGGGGTACCATACCGAGCCCACCATGTACCCGTGACGGTTCCTCCACTCCTCGACACGGATCTCGAAAACCACAGCAAACTCATGGTGGACGACACTTACATCACTAGAAAACCGCAATTTACATATTTTAAAAATATAATAAGTTTAGAAATTTTGCGGCTTTCCCCCGAAATCCAGAAATATCATAAATCTCAAGAAGTCATCACAAGTGCATATGTCAATGATAATGAATGTATATGGTATCAGTAACCAAGTTGCAATGTATGATTAATAAACTAGGCATGAACAAGGGAATAACAGTATGCATAAAGTGACAAGTAATAACTACAATGTCTAACTGGCATATAAGGCAGGTACACTAATATCATATCAAACTACTAACTAACAAGCTAAGTCAAGCAATAGTATTTTCTAAGTGTACGTGACATGGCAATTACCGATGAAGATGTGTGTGAGCCGGCAAGTAAGTGTATGTGGTACATACGCATCATCGGTAATGGTGCTGGTGTCCTAACAGCATGATATCAATAATGGAGTATGCAGCAAAATAAGTATGCGGGGCAGCGCGAATAGCAATAATGTGCGGGAACAGAATACTAGACATAACGATAACTAATCAGTATTAATCTAATATAAGTCCTACAAATGGTGCCTTTTGAAATAACACGAATCATGGGGTTTTGAAAATAGGGCTACGGTGTTTTTATGAAAAGATACGTCGTTTTTGAAATATCCGTAGATTCCCTTGACCTGTCTTTTAAAATACCCACGACCCGCTAGTTTGAAATAGGTAGGAGTCTAATCTAATCTAACAACTACACTAAACTATACGGCTGAACTAACAAGCTGAACTACAGGTAAGGAAACCGCCTAACATCTGAGTCGATACATATACCTACCTGTATATGTATAGTCGGTGATCCCGCCTCAATAATATCATAGCCGATACCATATGTATAATCAGGCATCCCAAGTCAAGAGTGCGGATCAATCATCAATATAGCTCGTACGTAAATTCGTCGTACGGCATCCCAAATCTGGGTACGGGTCAATATCACATTCATCATACTATTCACCTGGTATCCTCTTTATAAATTATCATGATCGGGGTACTGATCTATGTCTAGTACCATACTGATACCGCCTAAGTATGCATGGACGTGTGTGAAACACTACGTCAAGGACCCGCTACAACGTCATGTCGTATCTCAAATACGAACCCTGCTATATCACCGATCTCACGGCCTCAAATCAAGTCTCATCGACTCAGCTCAATCCCAAGTATCATCCTCAATCCGCATGTGAACACATAGTCCCATACCCATGTGAACACATAACTATAAAGAATCCCATGAGCACATATCAATAGGAATGTATGCAAGTATGTATGTGTGTATGTGTGTGTGTATGTGTAGTGCAACACTACCCTAGGGTTCGCAACGCTAAAATAATCCAACACACCAATATCCATCCTAAGCATCGTTATTATTCCCAAATACATATAATAATTGTTGGTGTGTATACGCATCCGTATACACCACCACAGACTGCGGGGGTGCTATACGCCATCCACCCGACTTCTCCCCGTAGATATAAATCTACTCACCTGGTCCTCGCTAGCCGGTGCCGACGTCGCCACGCGCTTGCTTGTCGTCTCGAAGTCCACATGGGGTACCTACATATCATAACGTACCATATCGCATTAAAACTAAATTCGAAATCGAAACGGCATACGAAAATCAAATCGGCACGCGTATCACGCATAGGTCCAAACCTATCGCCCACGCATGCAAGAATAGTCAAACCAACCCTCGATGTCGATGTACGAACGTCAAACCATCGAGAAAATCCAATCACACTCATTTGCACATTCACGAACACTAATTTTAATATAAACTAGGTTAAAACTCACAAAAACCCCAATTTCACTTAAAAGGTCATTTTTCCGAAAATCTAGCAAGCACATTTCGCCGTTTTTGTACAAAACATGATATTTAAATGAATGTAGCGGCCAATATATATTAAATATCTTAAATAAGTCATATAAATAATTTCCGGAATTTAATCTCATTAAATTCCAAAAATCCTAATATTCTTGTTTACAAAAATACCCTTTTTAACAATTTCAAAGCAAAAATGCACAAACTACAATCTAGCTTAGATTTGCATGATCTAAAGCATTAAACCACACTTAATAAAGTTAATGAAGCCATGAAAAACCTAATTAGATTTTTAGTCTAACATTTGCAATAATTTCCAAAAACCTAGTTTAGAAAAAAAAAAGCTTAATTTGGACATTTCCATGCAACAATATGAAATTTAACTACTAGTTTACTTTCTACAAATTCTAAGATGGTAAGCTACCCATCACAACCATACACCAATTCACAATACCCTAACTTGCATTCAAACCCTTTTCTTGAATTCCAAAAGTTGCAATTCAACTCACATATCCAAGTTAACACTTAATTAAATTAGCTTAAAAAATTAGTAACAATTAAGCAACAAAAATGTTTAGAATTATACCCAAAACATATGAAAATTCACAAGCATCCATGGCCTCCCAAAATGCAATTTTGATCCCTAGATCCGTGCTAAAATGGCTATGAGAAATGGGTAGGAGTTGGATTTTGATTTTGATTTTTGCTTGATTTTTAGTGGATTTTTCTTTGGATTTTCTTAGATGGAACAAAGAGAAGAGAAGAGGAAAAGTGGGCTGTTGAGGGGTTGCTGGTTTCGGCCAGAATTTTGGGGGGTTGGGTGAGGGAGGAGAGAGAGTGAGGTGGAGAAAGTTAGTCCAAGTCAAAGTCAACTCAATTTATATCATTTCTACTCTTTTCTTTTCTTTTCTTTTCTTTTCCTTCTCTTTCCTTTGCAAACCAAGTGGGGACAAGAGAGGGGGATGCTGAATTCAGCCATGGGGAGGAGTAAGTGGGGGTGTGTGGGTGTGGGTACGGGTGTGGGGTGATGAAAAATGATAAATACAATACCCCAAACATCCATTTACGCTAAAAAAAAGCCTTTTTTCTTCAATAATTTCTAAACCGTTTTGGCAAATGATTTCGTTCCAAAAACTACATGATAAAATTTTATTTAATATTTTATGATGCATAAAATTTATTTCAACTCATTCCAATTTGTAATTTTCCCTAATTAAATGTATTAGTGACGGCTTAAAATAATAATAAAATAATATTTTTTTCAGAAAATTTGAAATTTCACCAGCTGCTCAATAAACACCAAATAATAGCAATTACATAGCTAGAATATGTATATTTAATTTTTACAATAAGATATTTGTATTTTGACTTTTTACAGAAAACCCCCTTATTTTACCGATTTTTTTCGAAATTTCACCGAAACGATTTTCAAAACGTTACAAATTTCCCCCCTTAAAGAAATTCGGTCCCCGAATTTAAATTCAAACTCCCCCAAATACTAAAACCTCTAAGAAAAACCATCAAGTCGTCGGGACTCCGAAATTGTAAATACATACAACAAATCGTAGCGCAGCGCAGGCGCTTGAAAAATGAGTATATAACTCAAATCAAAACTCCGTCAAGCATCCCGCAATCATCGGAGTCGAGGAGAAGACATCAATGCCAAATCCAAATCAAAACCAATATGATATAACGCGAAACTATACATGTAAATATCGAATCTATATCTGTAAGTATCTGAAGGAAATGCATGCCAAATCTCTTTAAGTCGCTGTGCAACGCGTATAACACTGCACAGTGGCGGACGTCTATCATAAGAAAATAACTATATACATATATACCTTTGTTTGAAATGTACGTTCCGCCGTTTTGGAAACAATTTAGAAGGGTCTCCTTGTTTTAAACATTTCGTGTCATATCAGACACGTAGGTAAAGACTGAGGCTATAGCTCGCTTTTTGGAAATCCCTTCAATAACTATCAATGCATGCAAAATGTATTCAGGTACTGTCCTCTGACTAGTCCTGCTCAGTACGAAAACACATAGCAATATCATAAAAACGTACTGCTCTATAAGAAATCAATCCCAAAATATGCACATGAATACTACGTGCGTCTGGTGCGCACGGAAATCAAAATCCATGAATGTGCCATACATGCGCACAGAAACAACATCTAAGTGCATCAGGTGTGCACGAAATATCTGTCGTAGGCAACATGTGTGCCTGACAGCAAAATCAGGTGCATCTGACATGCACGAAAAAATCTCGATTTAGTGCCTCTGGTGTGCACCAAAATCACCCTTCAAAACATGCGCCCAACATGCGCGAAAATCCAAATCAGGTGCATCTATCGTGCATGAAATCATGAAATCCAATATCAAGTGCCGAACGTGCGCAAAATCAATCAGGTGCACAAGATGCACAAAACAAATATCGAGTATCACAATCGAAATCGAAGTCCAGTGCATCTAAGTGCACAAAAGGCGTATCACTGCACTGCAAGCATATATAAACTATACCGATTGCAGGAACGAAATCGTGTGCATGCATACGCACAAAACCAACTCAACTGTTTAAAACCGTAATATCACAAACATGTGAAACTAAAGCACGAAAACGATATCAAGTGCAACACTGTGCAAAGATCGTAAATCCTCAATCATCAAAATCAAATCATACGAATAAATCACCCAAAACATCGTAATCAATAATGGCGGAATAGTACTGCTCAAGCGCATCCTCTAAGAATCTCGGGCCAACTGTCGCGGTCACTAGTGGGACGTCTCATCGATGATCATGAACTCTGTCCTGCTGGTGTGCGTAACCATGACCACTCCTGGGTCAAGGTCTTCACTGTGAATTACCAATCCTTCGGTCCATCGGCTCATCGGCCCTGTCAGGTGTGCTAACGGGGACGATTCCGTTCTGGCACTTCTCTGGTCATCTCTTAGTCAATCATCGCGACCACTCGTAAGACAGCATATCACTGGCGTCGGCCTCTGGCTCTCTGAATGTACGTGACACATCTGACCCTGGGTGCAAGTATCATTGCAGCAATGTCCTGGAAGGAATCCTGCTCACGGTCTCTTCCATGTCTCGTCTCTGCCAACTGTCCGGAAGTCATCGTCCTTTTCTATATCTGCATCTTGCTCTGGAACGGCTGCATACCCATCGTGACTCCTTCTGGAAGGTAAGTCCCAGTACCATGCCTCGGCATGCGCATCGCATCTCTAATGTCGGCGGAGTGGAACGTCATCTCATCTAGATCTGGTGCGAACCTCTTACTCCACTTTTCTCTAATGTCGTCTGCTTTGGACTCGTCTCGTCGCGGCTGCATGGACTGAGCTCCAACGACTATCCTCGTATCTGGAGTCTCCCAAGAATGCATCTCACCACCTAGCATCCGATTGAAGTCGAACCATTCGATCGATTCGTCAAAACCTCAAAATCCCCCAAGAGCTCAACCTCTTGGTACAGTTTAATAGTATCGAATATATATACCACAGTATCGGTGGTCCAGCCGTAGAAGGGCAAACCCAAGCCTCACTAATGGCGCCGCAGAACTGCCGCAAACCCAAAGGTTCAAAGGCTTTCACACGGTCATTATGTCGAGTTAGGGTTTCATTCTTCTAGAGGGACTATAGAATTGCCTGCATGTCTTTTCGAATACTTTAAACTTGGAATAATAGGTTTCCGACACTCGATCGTCTCTGTCGACCCTCACGTCTCTGTGTGAAGTCGTCTCTAGCTGGAAGCAATCTATCTGATGACCTCGCATCGGGGTAAGCGAACGAACCACCTGTCCTAGTCATTCATCATCGGGTGACTAGCGTCCTTCTATCATCTATTCGTACAACTCGCCCTGCAATAGCTCCAACATATGGGGCGATATCTCGTCGCTCGCAGCAACTACTAGCTCGCTCGTCTGCACGCTGAACAGTGCCTCAATCATCAAGAGTAAGCAACACACCAACGGTCATCAAAATCTGGCTGGCCTCTATCATTGGCTCAATTCTCTAGTGTCGATCAGCGCCTCCGAGTAACCTCATAAAGGCGATCCGCCAAACGCTCGTGGCGCGGAAACACAGTAAAAAGATACATCTCTGCAATAGTGTGTCGCCGGAATTTCGCCCTGGTCAGTCCTCGTTCGTGACGAGCTTGTGCTGACCGCAACTCTAGCCGTAGCTCTCCCTGCCCGTAACCGTAGCAGCAAAACCAAACTGGTACCGATGAGGCTAGATCAGGAAGGAATATAATACTGAACAAAGAAATGTACATCCTAAGGCTTCTTAAGTGGAGTGGCGTGTCGTAAATATGCCGCGGAACATACCAACGGTACGTTACTCTACTTTAGTCACCTATTCCATCAACCAAGGGTCATCCTATGCTCCGAAGGTAAAACCTAACGCTCTGATACCAACTTTGTCACGACCCGAAAGTACGGAACATGACCGGCACTTAAACTACGAACGTCTCGAGGTGTACGTAATCTAAGTAAACCGAAAAGCCAGAAATCCAAACCAAGAAAAGTAGTAGAGAGCAGGAAAAACCAACTTAAAGCAAGTAGTTTCAATAGCATAAGCCGAATTATGCGGTTTTTAAAAACATCAAAAATTTACTGAAAATTTCGGCAGAGTCTCCTTTGTAAATACTGGCTCCCAAACGGGATACAACATGAATAGTATACGAAATCAAGAAAAAGGCATCCCCAAGCGGGAGCTAGCTCTTCGTCAATCGACGGTCACAACCACACAAGCAATATAATATACAACGCCAACGGCGAGGATCAAAACTCAAAAGGAAACTCAAAACCACCAGAAACATAACGAGCGACTCTAAGGTCGAAAGAATAAACAACACTGGTCTCTATCTCAAAAAAAATACATGTTTGGTTGATGGAACTTCTAGATACAACAGAATAATGATATACAAGATATATAATGGGGGTATGATACAAGTAAACCCACCTACTAGCAAATCACCCAAATGAAACTATGCCCGCAAAGCTGTAAAGAACCTGTACGGCAACCTGCAAGAAACTGGGGCACAACGGGGGTGAGTTGCCAACTCGTGAATAGAAAAACATCTACGCACAGAAATCGCATAAATAACGCAACCTAGGTCAATGATCATAATATATCCTCAAAAATGTATATAACATGCAGCCTAACAATGGCTAGGGTAAATATCTAACCCGAGTGTAAACTCATGTGCCCGTGTCAGTGCCTCAGGTAGCAATATATCATATGAATGAGATATGAATGCATGAAAACAGAATACATGTAAATGAAGAAACTGTTTTCGTAAATTAGTGAGATTTCCTTCGTATTTTTAAGATGAGGTATCATAATGAAATCAGTATCAACAGTGTCTAGCATCGACACAAAACATAAATCTCACTGTCTCGAAATATCAATGTCTCAATCTCAATATCTAGGGCGCCGTCAGTCCAGACCGGCCCCTACCATCCATCTCAAGACCATGACGGTATCCTCCGGATATCCGACGCGTCGGGTAATATCACCGGTAGGTAGTGCTCCCCAGCCAGGCTCAACGTCAACACCACATTCCTCTTGCCCCGGGGTACCATACCGGGCCCACCATGTACCCGTGACGGTTCCTCCACTCCTCGACACGGATCTCGAAAACCACAGCAAACTCATGGTGAACGACACTTACATCACTAGAAAACCGCAATTTACATATTTTAAAAATATAATAAGTTTAGAAATTTTGCGGCTTTCCCCCGAAATCCAGAAATATCATAAATCTCAAGAAGTCATCACAAGTGCATATGTCAATGATAATGAATGTATATGGTATCAGTAACCAAGTTGCAATGTATGATTAATAAACTAGGCATGAACAAGGGAATAACAGTATGCATAAAGTGACAAGTAATAACTACAATGTCTAACTGGCATATAAGGCAGGTACACTAATATCATATCAAACTACTAACTAACAAGCTAAGTCAAGCAATAGTATTTTCTAAGTGTACGTGACATGGCAATTACCGATGAAGATGTGTGTGAGCCGGCAAGTAAGTGTATGTGGTACATACGCATCATCGGTAATGGTGCTGGTGTCCTAACAGCATGATATCAATAATGGAGTATGCAGCAAAATAAGTATGCGGGGCAGCGCGAATAGCAATAATGTGCGGGAACAGAATACTAGACATAACGATAACTAATCAGTATTAATCTAATATAAGTCCTACAAATGGTGCCTTTTGAAATAACACGAATCATGGGGTTTTGAAAATAGGGCTACGGTGTTTTTATGAAAAGATACGTCGTTTTTGAAATATCCGTAGATTCCCTTGACCTGTCTTTTAAAATACCCACGACCCTCTAGTTTGAAATAGGTAGGAGTCTAATCTAATCTAACAACTACACTAAACTATACGGCTGAACTAACAAGCTGAACTACAGGTAAGGAAACCGCCTAACATCTGAGTCGATACATATACCTACCTGTATATGTATAGTCGGTGATCCCGCCTCAATAATATCATAGCCGATACCATATGTATAATCAGGCATCCCAAGTCAAGAGTGCGGATCAATCATCAATATAGCTCGTACGTAAATTCGTCGTACGGCATCCCAAATCTGGGTACGGGTCAATATCACATTCATCATACTATTCACCTGGTATCCTCTTTATAAATTATCATGATCGGGGTACTGATCTATGTCTAGTACCATACTGATACCGCCTAAGTATGCATGGACGTGTGTGAAACACTACGTCAAGGACCCGCTACAACGTCATGTCGTATCTCAAATACGAACCCTGCTATATCACCGATCTCACGGCCTCAAATCAAGTCTCATCGACTCAGCTCAATCCCAAGTATCATCCTCAATCCGTATGTGAACACATAGTCCCATACCCATGTGAACACATAACTATAAAGAATCCCATGAGCACATATCAATAGGAATGTATGCAAGTATGTATGTGTGTATGTGTGTGTGTATGTGTAGTGCAACACTACCCTAGGGTTCGCAACGCTAAAATAATCCAACACACCAATATCCATCCTAAGCATCGTTATTATTCCCAAATACATATAATAATTGTTGGTGTGTATACGCATCCGTATACACCACCACAGACTGCGGGGGTGCTATACGCCATCCACCCGACTTCTCCCCGTAGATATAAATCTACTCACCTGGTCCTCGCTAGCCGGTGCCGACGTCGCCACGCGCTTGCTTGTCGTCTCGAAGTCCACATGGGGGTACCTACATATCATAACGTACCATATCGTATTAAAACTAAATTCGAAATCGAAATGGCATACGAAAATCAAATCGGCACGCGTATCACGCATAGGTCCAAACCTATCGCCCACGCATGCAAGAATAGTCAAACCAACCCTCGATGTCGATGTACGAACGTCAAACCATCGAGAAAATCCAATCACACTCATTTGCACATTCACGAACACTAATTTTAATATAAACTAGGTTAAAACTCACAAAAACCCCAATTTCACTTAAAAGGTCATTTTTCCGAAAATCTAGCAAGCACATTTCGCCGTTTTTGTACAAAACATGATATTTAAATGAATGTAGCGGCCAATATATATATTAAATATCTTAAATAAGTCATATAAACAATTTCCGGAATTTAATCTCATTAAATTCCAAAAATCCTAATATTCTAGTTTACAAAAATACTCTTTTAACAATTTCAAAGCAAAAATGCACAAACTACAATCTAGCTTAGATTTGCATGATCTAAAGCATTAAACCACACTTAATAAAGTTAATGAAGCCATGAAAAACCTAATTAGATTTTTAGTCTAACATTTGCAATAATTTCCAAAAACCTAGTTTAGAAAAAAAAAAGCTTAATTTGGACATTTCCATGCAACAATATGAAATTTAACTACTAGTTTACTTTCTACAAATTCTAAGATGGTAAGCTACCCATCACAACCATACACCAATTCACAATACCCTAACTTGCATTCAAACCCTTTTCTTGAATTCCAAAACTTACAATTAAACTCACATATCCAAGTTAACACTTAATTAAATTAGCTTAAGAAATTAGTAACAATTAAGCAACAAAAATGTTTAGAGTTATACCTAAAACATATGAAGATTCACAAGCATCCATGGCCTCCCAAAATGCAATTTTGATCCCTAGATCCGTGCTAAAATGGCTAATGAGAAATGGGTAGGAGTTGGATTTTGATTTGGATTTTTGCTTGATTTTTAGTGGATTTTTCTTTGGATTTTCTTTGATGGAACAAAGAGAAGAGAAGAGGAAAAGTGGGCTGTTGAGGGGTTGCTGGTTTCGGCCAGAATTTTGGGGGGTTGGGTGAGGGAGGAGAGAGAGTGAGGTGGAGAAAGTTAGTCCAAGTCAAAGTCAACTCAATTTATATCATTTCTACTCTTTTCTTTTCTTTTCTTTTCCTTCTCTTTCCTTTGCAAACCAAGTGGGGACAAGAGAGGGGGCTGCTGAATTCAGCCATGGAGAGGAGTAAGTGGGGGTGTGTGGGTGTGGGTACGGGTGTGGGGTGATGAAAAATGATAAATACAATACCCCAAACATCCATTTACGCTAAAAAAAGCCTTTTTTCTTCAATAATTTCTAAACCGTTTTGGCAAATGATTTCGTTCCAAAAACCACATGATAAAATTTTGTTTAATATTTTATGATGCATAAAATTTGTTTCAACTCATTCCAATTTGTAATTTTCCCTAATTAAATGTATTAGTGACGGCTTAAAATAATAATAAAATAATATTTTTTCAGAAAATTTGAAATTTCACCAGCGGCTCAATAAACACCAAATAATAGCAATTACATAGCTAGAATATGTATATTTAATTTTTATAATAAGATATTTGTATTTTGACTTTTTACAGAAAACCCCCTTATTTTGCCGATTTTTTTCGAAATTTCACCGAAACGATTTTCAAAACGTTACATTCACAGTCCAGGTACATAGAGACCGTACTAAAGAGATTTAGTATGGAGGGTTCCAAGCGCGGTAACATACCCGCATTGCACGGAATTACCCTCTCGAAGAAGATGTCTCCTAAGACTGACGAGGAGAGGGTTCGCATGAGCACTATACCCTACGCTTCAGCGGTAGGATCTATAATGTATGCGATGCTATGTACAAGACCAGATGTAGCTTACGCGTTGAGCGCGGTAAGCCGGTATCAGTCAGACCCAGGGGAGGACCACTGGACAGCAGTGAAGAACATTCTCAAGTACCTGAGAAGGACTAAGGAAATGTTCCTGGTTTACGGTAATGGAGACCTCAGGGTCGAGTCCTTTACCGATTCAAGCTTCCAGAGTGACAAAGATGACAGCAAGTCTGTCTCGGGCTTTGTGTTTACCCTCAACGGAGGGGCGGTATGTTGGAGGAGTTCCAAGCAGGATACCGTCGCAGACTCGACGATGGAGGCTGAATACATTGCTGCAAGCGATGCCGCAAAAGAGGCGGTCTGGATAAAGAAGTTTATTAGTGAACTTCAGGTGGTTCCGTCCATTGTTGACCCAGTACCTTTGTATTGCGATAACAATGGGGCTATAGCTTTAGCGAAGGAACCAAGGTCCCATCAGAAATCCAGGCACATCTTAAGGCGGTATCACCTGATCAGGGAGATCATTGATCGCCAGGAGATCGAGGTGCGGAGAGTGGACACAAAGGACAACACTGCAGACCCATTCACGAAGGCTTTACCCCAGACTCAGTTCGAGCGGCTGATCGAGATGATAGGTCTTCGATACGCCAGTACATGGCCTTAGTGCAAGTGGGAGATTGTTAGTGTATATGCCCTAGAGGCCATTACTGTATCATACTAGTATGTATATTACTTGATGGAAGCTTGGGATATTCACAGTTGTACAGACAATCTTGCTCAATATAGTAGTATGCTACTTGGTTTGTCTCTGCTTTAATGTGTACTTGAGTGTTTATTTATTATATCACATATACGCATTAGTAGAGCCCTTTGGATCTTTGCTTGATTACCGGCATTGTGATGGCGATCACACTCGTGGGGGCTGGGTAATCTACAAGCACATCCTTATACACATCTCTAGTCATGGGAGTGTCGAGATAGGGCATCGATACTCCGGAGTAGACTAGCGTATGCGCTTCTCATCCCAGCACGGGAGGCGGTCTGTCCCACAGCCGTCGGTACGTCGTACTTGAGATAGTATGCGGGTGCTCGTTAGGTTACGAGTACACTGGACAGGACTCGTCGGGAACTGATGGTTGGTATTATACCTATCGTCAGTTATCAGTTCTCAGGTGACATGAGTACAGCTTAGTCCGCTGACTTGACACTGTCACTCCGCCTCGAGTGTGTTCCCACTGTTCTTTGATTACTACCCTACCACGGCTTAACTGAGTCGTGCAAACAGGTAGTAGTTGGGAGCAGTCCGGAAGCACTTGGAGGCAGTGACGATTAGACAGGATTCGTCTCTCCCGGTATTGGGGGTTGACATCGCGCTGTGTCTAGGAGAGCCATTACACAAGTAGTCCCTGGCCAGGGCAAGCGAGATATACTGGTAGGTTCCAGTGTTATCTCAGGGTGTTCTAGGCTTCACTCCGACACGACTTGTACCGCTATTAGGGGTCTGACGCTTGCCGCCCCCTAGGCCCGACATGCGATGTATCAGACGAACAGACCAGACTGTACGGAGATTGTCACATACAGGCTCAGTAGGAGTTCGGATGGGTTTACCTCATCGGCCTTCTTATCGACATCTACCTGGGGACCGTTACGTACAGCTAGTGCCGCTTGTGGTCTGTGGTTAAACCCACTGCCAGCGTAGTGTCGAGTCTTTAGAGTCCCACACAGAGAGTTTCCCTGCACTGAGCGAAACGTGTAGAAGCCGTATGGTTTTACGGCAGGGCTGCGATCACTTACGTACACTTGTGTGCGTATGGTGTTCGGGCAGGCAGTACTAGCAGGCTTTGGTTTAAGCCGGATCCTAGTATTGCACGGATGGATTTGTTTTGTCTTCTGTGCATCCGCATTCTACGGAATACGGATGCAGGTGTGTATGCACAGTTTTTCGGAGTGATGAAGGAGGAGGTGCCTCATTAAGGGTTTTGGCAGTTGGTTCGGCCAAAACCGTTATGTGGCAGGCTCATTAGGGTTTTGACAGTCGATTCGGTCAAAACCATTTTGAGGCGGACTCATTAGGGTTTTGACAGTTCGTTTGGTCAAAACCATTATGAGCCGCGAACATCATTTACTAATCCTATTAGTGATAATCTTATGATGGCTAATTGCATTGACCATTTGACCCCGTTGACCTCTCTTGACTTTGTTGACCGGTTGACCGGGTTGACCATTGACTTTCAAGAGGGTTCCACACTCTTCTTTTCTTTTCCTTTTTCTTTTGGATTATGATAATGGTCATTTCAAAGTAGCCATCAACTTTATCTTGATGGGATTAGTAATGATGTTGTTTTGCATTATTTGCAACCATGGTTGTTTTTCTTTTGTATGATAATTTTATTCTCATTCTCTCTCTTGAAATGAGAAGCTCCATGGTTGCTAGCAAGCTCCTTCTTCTTCCTCCTCTTGATTTCTCCTTTGATCTCATGTGTTGAAAGAAAAAGGATTCCACTTGACAAACACATCCATACATCTCCTCTACACATCCTAGGGCTTCTAGATTTGCAATCTCGTTGCCCCAGTTACCTCGGCTTGAAGTGGAGCTCGGTGTACATCTCTGGGTGGATCGTCTTCGACTCAAGGAGGCCGCGGAGGTGACCAAAGTCCGGATCAATCTTTGAGCAAGTAAAGAGAAGAACAACAAGAAGAGAAGAACAACAAGAAGTGAAGAACAACAAGAAGAGAAGGAGTTCAAGTTGAGGTATAACCCCTAACCGAGTAGATAACATCTCAAGTTAGGATGCTAGTGTATTGTTTAGCAAAGATCCGGCTTTTACGGTCCATGTTACAAAGTTTAGAAAATTTTTGTTTTACCGTTTTCGCAACCCCGAAAGTACCGGGAGAGGTAACGTGGACCTAACAGTACCCGTAACCTAACGAGCACCTGCATACTATCTCCAGTACGACGTACTGACGGCTGTGGGACAGACCATCTCCCCAACTGGGATGAGAAGCGTACACACTAGTCTACTCCGGAGTATCGATGCTCTGTCTCGATAATCCAACGACAAGGGACCTGAATAAGGATGTTCTTGTAGACTACCCAGCCCCCACTAGTGTGACTGCCATCACAACGCTGGTAGTCAAGCAAGATCCTAAGAGCTCTATCAATACGTATACTCACATATTAAGATAGAAAAACCAAGTAGCATACTACCATGTTTAGCAAGACTGTTATATACATGTGAATATCCCAAGCTTCCATTAAGTAATATACAAACTAGTATGATACAGTAATGGCCTTCTAGGGCATAAACACTAACAATCTCCCACTTGCACTAGGGCCATGTACTGGCGTATCGAAGACCGATGATCTCGAGTAGCCTCTCGAACTGAATCTGAGGTAGGGCCTTCGTGAATAGATCAGCAATGTTCTCTTCAGAAGCAACTCTCCGAACCTCGATCTCCTGACGATCAATGATCTCCCTGATCAGGTGATACCGCCTTAAGATGTGTCTGGACTTCTGATGGGACCTTGGTTCCTTTGCTAAAGCTATAGCTCCGTTGTTGTCGCAATACAGAGGTATTGGATAAACTATGGTAGGAACCACCTGAAGTTCTGTTAGGAACTTCTTCATCCAGACTGCTTCTTTTGCGGCATCGCAAGCAGCTATATACTCCGCTTCCATCGTTGAGTCAGCAACGGTGTCCTGCTTGGAGCTCTTCCAGCACACCGCCCCTCCATTGAGGGTAAAGACATAACCCGATATGGACTTGGAATCGTCCTTATCACTCTGGAAGCCGGAATCAGCAAAGGCCTCCAACCTGAGGTCTTTTCTGCCGTAAACCAAGAACATCTCCTTAGTCCTTCTCAGGTACTTGAGAATGTTCTTTACTGCTATCCAGTGCTTCTCCCCTGGGTCTGACTGATACCGGCTTACCACGCTCAGTGCGTAAGCTACATCTGGTCTGGTGCACAACATCGCATACATTATAGAGCCTACCGCAGAAGCGTAGGGTATAATAGACATGCGTTCCCTTTCCAAATCAGTCTTGGGAGACATCTCTTTGGAAAGGGTGATTCCGTGACAAGCCGGTAGATTACCGCGCTTAGAATCTTCTATACTGAATCTTTTCAGTACATTGTCGATATACCTCGACTGCGAAAGTCCTAACATCCTCTTGGATCTATCACGATAGATCCGGATCCCCAGAATGTAAGAGGCATCACCCAGGTCTTTCATGGAGAACCTGTGTGACAAGAATCCTTTGACAGATTGTAACATAGGAATGTCATTTCCTATCAATAGAATATCATCCACGTACAAGACGAGGAATACGACACTTCTGGCTACAACTTTACTATATATGCACGGTTCATCTGGATTTTTGATAAAGTCATATTCTTTGACTGTTTCATCAAAACAGATGTTCCAACTCCGCGATGCCTGCTTTAGTCCATAAATGGACTTAAGCAGCTTGCATACTTTCCCGCTGCTCCCACTCTAATTGAAACCCTCTGGCTGATCCATATAGACGCACTCTTCTAAATTTCCATTTAGAAAAGCCGTCTTTACGTCCATCTGCCAGATTTCATAATCATGGAAGGCAGCAATAGCAAGAAGGACCCGAATGGATTTGAGCATAGCCACTGGAGAAAAAGTTTCGTCATAGTCCAAACCAGGTCTTTGACGAAAACCCTTTGCAACAAGTCTAGCCTTATAGGTTTCTACCTGTCCATCTACACCAATCTTTTTCTTGAAGATCCATTTGCAGCCTATGGGTTTTACCCCATCTGGAGCAAAGTCCAAAGTCCATACTTTGTTGGTGTACATGGACTCCATTTCGGTCCGCATTGCATCTAGCCATCGTACCGAGTCGCCGCTCTGGATGGCCTGCTGGAAGTCAGTAGGTTCATCATCATCTATGATGCAATCCTCTCTATCCCCATCTATGAGAAAACCGTAGTATCTCTCAGGCGGATGAGACGGCCTACTACTCCTGCGGAGGGGTGCGGGAATGTCCTGTTCTTCTTGAACTATCGGTTCTACCAAACTTTCAGTAGCAGTTTGTGGTTCTGGAATTTCTTCCAGTTCTATTTCGCTCCCACTTATTTCCTTTTCTAAAAACTGATATTCTAGAAAATGGGCATTACGAGAAACAAACACCTTTTGTTCCTCTGTGTAATAGAATAGATACCCCTTGGAGTTCTTTGGATATCCCACAAACTGACACTTTACTGATCGTGCCTCGAGCTTGTCCACATGCTGCTTTTTAACAAAAGCTGGACATCCCCATATTTTCAGATACTGAAGATAGGGTTTCTTCCTACTCCACATCTGATATGGCGTGGTAGGCACAGTCTTGGTAGGAACCATGTTCAAAAGATATGCCGCTGATTCTAGCGCATAACCCCAGAAAGATCGCGGTAACTCAGCATTACTCATCATGGATCGTACCATATCCAATAGGGTTCGATTCCGTCTCTCCGATACACCATTATGCTGTGGAGTGTATGGAGGAGTAAGCTGAGAGAGAATTCCTTTCTCTTTTAGGTAACCTAGGAACTCGGCACTCAAGTATTCACCACCTCGATCAGATCTAAGTGTCTTGATTCTTTTGCCGGTTTGGTTTTCTACTTCATTCTTATACTCTTGGAATTTCTCAAAAGCCTCGGATTTATGTTTCATCAGATAAATGAATCCGTACCTTGAGTAATCATCCGTGAAAGTAATGAAATAGGAAAAACCACCTCTTGCATGTGTAGACATTGGACCGCATACATCGCTGTGTATAAGTCCTAAGAGCTCACTCGCTCTTACTCCTTGTCCAGTAAATGGAGTCTTTGTCATCTTTCCTTTGAGACAAGATTGACAAGTGTCATAAGTTTGATATTCGAACGAGTCCAAATATCCTTCTCTATGCAACTTAGTCAACCTTCTCTCATTGATGTGACCCAGTCTACAATGCCATAAGAAAGCTTTATTTAAATCTGGAGACTTTCTTTTAAGTGTGTTCTGGACATTGAAAATTTGGAGTTGGTTTAAAACATATATACCGTTATTTAGTGTACCGGACCCAATCAAACCATGATTAAGGTGGATGTTAACAACATCTCTTACAAACGTGAAATCATAACCTTTATTTGATAACAAGGAAACTAATATGATATTACACGTTAAGCTTGGTACAAAAAAACAGTTATGTAAAACCAAAATGTGTCCACTCGTCAATCCTAGGTGATAATCCCCGACGGACGCAGCTCCCACGCTAGCTCCGTTAGCAACCTTTAGGGTCATATCACCTTCCTTCAGCACTCTACGGTTTCTCAGTGCCTGCAATGAATTGCAAATATGAGATCCTGATCCGGTATCCAATACCCAGGAAGTAGAGTTGATCGACAGACAATTCTCAATTACAAACACAGCTGAAGTCGAAGCCACAGCTTGCTTCGGTTCCTGGTTCTTGGCGTTCCATGCCTTGCAATCCTTCTTCCAGTGCCCTTTCCTGTGACAATGGAAGCACTCATCCTGGCCAACTACCGGTACCGCAAACTTTTTCTTTCCCTTCCCTCCCACCTTACTAACACCTCCTCTAGGTTTGGTGGCGGCCTTCTTCTTCCTTCCTTTGGCCCTAGCCTTGGACCCGGAAGAAGATGCACCGCTAACAAACATAGCGGGTGTTTCCCTTGCTTTCTGCAAGGTGCCCTCTGCACTCCTTAACATGTTCAGGAGTTCCGGAAGCTCAACTTCTTTTCTTTGAAGGTTGAAGTTCAGGATAAACTGGGCGTAGGTGGGAGGAAGGGACTGGAGAATAAGGTCTGTATAGAGCTCATTGTCCAAAGTCGTCCCAAGGTCTGCGAGCTCTTCAATATAGCCGATCATCTTTAGGACATGTTCTCCTACCGATGACCCGACAACCAACCTCGCTCGAAACAAGTTCTTAGAGGTCCCGTATCTTGCTATACGAGATTGCTCTCCATAAAGTTCCTTTGTATGGAGAAATATGCCATCTAGGTTCATATCCTCGTGCCTCCTCTGATGTTCATTGTTCATTGAGGCAAGCACGATGCACTTGGCTTTCGCGCAATCTAAATCCCAGGTTTTGCGGATTTCCTTATCCGCATTGCTGGATTTGGGACCAGGGATAGCAGGTGCCGTAGCGGTGAGAACGTACCTCAGTTTATCATAGGTCAAAGCCATTTTGACATTCCACAGCCAATCTTTATAGTTTGGCCCTGTCAGTATATTTTTCTCTAAAAGTAACTTAAGTCCAGTCATTTTCAGGGTCGCTGCAATTAGGAGAGAGAGAAGAAAACTCTTTAGCATGATGCTCTTGCAAGTTTAGAGTGGTTTTTAGTTTATCTAAACTGGATGGCTCCCACTATTTCTCGAATCCTTCCTCAAACCATAAAAGAAGAATTAGCCAGGACTATTCTCACCGTACAATACTTGCTTAACCATTCAGCCAGGCCAGTGTCGATACTTCGAGGGAGGTTTTCCAACGCTTTTGCGAAGTTCCTTAATTAAATAACATCTTTTCTCTGGGGGCGTAACCCCGCTGACACCTTTCTTGACACCTACTTGGTTTATAGCATTGATCGTTAAGTGACGAATCTCCTGATAAGTAGCATATACTCACAGTAGGATCGGGATCCAAATATCATCGTATGATAATGTTGAAGGAATCCTACCAACATTCATCAAACTCCAAATGGTATGCATCTCTTTGCAAATTTCAGTTTCTTTAGAAATTCCCGATATATATTTTTGCCCCATACTCTTATGACCTTGGCGTTGGTCAAACTATCATAAGTCACATGTCAAGTTCTACCCATCATTATTTTGTTAATTTGAACCCATTCGTACATATCCTTGACGTTGGCCAAAATGATCATACGACTGTCCCAAACTAACTCATCTATCTATGCAACAAATGAATACCCAGCAGCTACCAAACACTATGCCTTGGCGTTGGTCAAAATACATAGCTTGAATACTACTGAATACCCAGATGAAATGACGGAGGGCTACGAATGGTTTTGGCGAAACCGTGAACGTAGTGAACTTGATATAACCGAAGGAACCTGATAGCTTTTAAAAGGAGTGGTTAAAGCTCCGCATTTAAAAATATCTGTTTTTAAAATTAACCGAGTGGTTTCTTTTAAATTGTTCCAACGATTAAACTTTTGGTTTATTTTCTTTGCATTATAAATAATGCGTCCCATCATTAACCTATCATTGCAGAAAACAACGAAAATACAACGTCCTCTTATGCCATCCGCATTCGCCACGGGGTCCCGTCATCACCCGTTAGGTTACTTAACTAACGACAGAGCGGGGGATGGGCTAGCGCGGGTGTAAAACATAAGTGACGTCTAAATAGCTATCATATATAGATATTGTACATTCGTCAGACGTAATAATAGGCATTCCAGATCACAGATGAACTTTATTGGATTTGCAAGTAATCCGTGTTTGTTTTGAGCCTGCAACAAAAGACGGATTACACAGTTGTGATGAATAGCCATTACCCCACCCAAGACCCCAACGGGTACGGCAAACTACCCGCCCGGCAGTTTGTGCACCCCACCTTGGGTCTGTCCTAGGAGCAAAAACAGTAAAATGAAATAATACAACGGTGGCTACAACCGCAACCTGGATGTGCCCCGCAAAATAATATTACAACAAATTACATTTACATCAAATGAATTAAATAATAACCCATCACATAACCCCGGCTATACATCACAACAGTCCAACACAGTTCATATCCACAAACAGTAAAAATCCATTACAGAAATGTGCAACCCCCTGCCAACCGACATACTAGCAGTTAGGGGAGGTTTACGAACACATTATACAAACACAGATATAATCCAACAAGCAAATACTGTATAATTTCGATCGATTAAACACTTTTAACTTTGCTCCAATACTTCTCTGTAAATCTGAAAGCTGAGCAAAAATAAAAACTTCCAGAAAATACCAAATATCACAGAGAAGCAACACAGGAAATTTGGGTTGCTGAATCGCCAACTCGGCGGCGGAAGCGCGGCGGATCGGTGCAATCCGCCGCGGTTCCACGGCGCTTTAGGCGATTCAGGGGCCCAAATTTCTTGGGTGTTCTTCTACTGTCTTTTTAAGCTTTCTGAACCTCCCTGAAAAATTTTTGGACTTCATTTAAAAATTGACAGAAACTTGTGATTTCGGGTTTTTCCGGTTTCGTTTTTTTCGTTCGAAATTCATACAAATTTGCAAGTAAGTTATTTATTGTTTAGCGAGGCTCTGATACCACTGTAAGTCGATGTACAACACCCCATGACTTGCGGGGAGGCGGAAATATGAAAAACAATCTTGTTCTTTGCTTAAACATCGACTAACCGCACGAATCGAAGCTAAACGATAACTAACATGAAACATAGAAGTTCTATACTACTATGTTTAGGGATTATACCTAACGAATCGTGTCCTTCGTCTTTGCGAACTCCTCCTCCTCCTCGACCTTCTCGAAGTAGTAGAAGATCCACCCGAGAGCTTTACTCCATGCTTAGCCTCTAAACTTGAGGCAACTAACCTTCTTTAAGTGCTAATCAAAGAAGCTAGGTGATATAGAGTGAGGGTTATGGTTTAATTAGTCTAACTAATCCTTGTACTCAACACATGAGAGGGGAGGATTAGGGTTTGAAGAGGGAGAGCTTGAGGAGAGAGAAGGTGAAGATAATAATGAAGTGAGAATAATGAATTATCATAATATATATCAAGCATTTCTTTTTATCAAGAAAAGAAAAGAAATGAATTTAACAACCATGCTTGATAATATCTAGTGATGATTCACATCCATGAGTCATTAAGCATTTATGATGCATTAATGACATGGATGAATCATCCATATGACTCACTAATCACATTCATTGTATATGCCACCTAAACCTCCTTAGTCACCATCTTCTAGAAGCTTCTCGCGCAATTACGAGAACGCCCCTCCTTTCCGCAAAAATACGGAAAAACTTTAGACTGTATAAATCCAATAACCGGATACCAGTAACTAGCTTAAACCAAAGCCGACTGGTAAAAACTGTTCGAAAGTCGTACGTGCGTAAACACACGTATGCGTCCGAACCCTTGTCGTAAAACCATTCGACCTCTATATCGTTTCGCCTGGAGTATGGAAACTCTCTGTGTGGGACTCTAGAGACTCGACTACTACGCTGGCAGTGGGTTTAACCACAGACCGCAAGCGGCACTAGCTGTACGTAACGGTCCCCAGGTAGATGTCGATAAGAAGGCCGATGAGGAAACCCATCCGAACTCCTACTGAGCCTGCTGTGACAATCTCCATACAGTCCGGTCCGTTCGTCTTAGACTATCGCATATCGGACCTAGGGGGCGGCAAGCGTCAGTCCCCTAATAGCGGTATAAGTCATGTCGGAGGGAAGCCCATTACACCCTGAGAAACTACTGGAACCTACCAGCAAATCTCGCTTGCCCTGACCAGGGACTTTGCGTAATGGCTCTCTGACACAGCGCGATATCAACCCCCAATACCGGGAGAGACGAATCCTGTCTAACCGCCACTGCCTCCAAGTGCTCGGGACTGCACCCAACTGCTACCTGTTTGCACGACTCCTTTGAGCCGTGGTAGGGTAGCAATCTAAGAACAGTGGGACACACTCGAGGCGAAGTAGCAGTGTCAAGTCTGCAGACTATGCTGTACTCATGTCACCTGGGAACTGTTCACTGACGACTGGTATAAAACCAACCAACAGTTCCCTATAAGCCAGAGGGTAAAGACATAACCCGACATGGACTTGGAATCATCCTTGTCACTCTGGAAGCTGGAGTCAACAAAGGCCTCGATCTGGAGGTCTTTTCCGCCATACACCAAGAACATCTCCTTAGTCCTTCTCAGGTACTTGAGAATGTTCTTTACCGCTATCCAGTGTTTCTCCCCAGGGTTTGACTGATACCGGCTTACCACACTCAGTGCATAAGCTACATCTGGTCTGGTACACAACATCGCATACATTATAGAGCCTACCGCAGAAGTGTAGGGTATAATAGATATGCGATCCCTTTCCAAATCAGTCTTGAGAGACATCTCTTTGGAGAGGGTGATCCCGTGACAAGCCGGTAGATTACCGCGCTTGGAATCTTCCATACTGAATCTTTTCAGTATGGTGTCGATGTACCTGGACTGTGACAGTCCTAGTATCCTCTTAGATCTGTCACGATAGATCCGGATCCCAGAATGTATGAGGCATCACCCAGGTCTTTCATGGAGAACCTGTGTGACAAGAACCCATTGACAGATTGTAGCATAGGAATGTCATTTCCTATCAAGAGAATGTCATCCACGTATAATACGAGGAATACAACAGTTCTTGCTACAAATCTACTATAGATGCATGGTTCATCTGGATTTTTGATAAAGCCAAATTCTTTGACTGTCTCATCAAAACAGATGTTCCAACTCCACGATGCCTGCTTTAGTCCATAGATGGACTTAAGCAACTTGCACACCTTTCCGCTGCTCCCACTCTGAATGAAACCCTCTGGCTGGTCCATATAGACACACTCCTCTAAATTTCCATTTAGAAAAGCGGTCTTTACGTCTATCTGCCAGATCTCATAATCGTGGAAGGCAGCAATGGCAAGAAGGATCCGAATGGATTTCAGCATAGCCACTGGAGAAAAGGTTTCGTCATAGTCCAAGCCAGGCCTTTGACGGAAACCCTTTGCAACAAGTCTAGCTTTATAGGTCTCAACCTGTCCATCTACACCAATCTTCCTTTTGAAGATCCACTTGCATCCTACGGGTTTTACCCCATCTGGAGCAATGTCCAACGTCCATACTTTGTTGGTGTACATGGACTCCATTTCGGTCCGCATTGCATCCAGCCATTTTACCGAGTCAATGCTCTGAATGGCCTGCTAGAAGCTAGTCGGCTCATTACTATCAATGATGCAATCCTCTCTATCCCCGTCTATGAGAAAACCGTAGTATCTCTCGGGCGGATGAGACTGCCTACTACTTCTGCGGAGCGGCGTAGGAATGTCCTGATCTTTCGAACCCTCTGGTTCTACTAAACTTTCAGTAATAGCTCGTAGTTCTGGAATTTCTTCCACTTCTACTGCGCTCCCACTTATCTGATTTTCCAAAAACTCAGTTTCCAAGAAGTGGGCATGACGAGAAACAAAAACCTTTTGTTCCTCTTCGCAATAGAAGAAATATCCCTTGGAGTTCTTTGGATATCCCACAAACTTGCACTGTACTGAGCGTGCCTCGAGCTTGTCCGCATGCTGCTTTTTGACAAAAGCTGGACATCCCCATGTCTTAATATGATTAAGATAGGGTCTCTTCCCACACCACATCTGATATGGTGTAGTAGGCACAGTCTTAGTTGGAACTCGGTTCAAAAGGTATGCAGCTGATTCTAGTGCATATCCCCAGAATGATCGCGGTAACTCAGCGTTACTCATCATGGACCGTACCATATCCAATAGGGTTCGGTTCCGTCTCTCCGATACACCATTATGTTGCGGAGTGTATGGAGGAGTAAGCTGAGAGAGAATTCCATTCTCTTTTAAGTAATCCAGGAACTTGGCACTCAAGTATTCACCATCTCGATCAGATCTCAGTGTCTTGATACTTTTGCCTGTTTGTTTCTCTACTTCATTCTTATATTCCTGGAATTTTCCAAAGGCTTCGGATTTATGTTTCATCAAGAAGACATACCCGTACCTTGAAAAGTCATCCGTAAAAGTAATGAAGTAAGAATAACTGCTTCGTGCATGTGTAGACATTGGACCACACACGTCGCTGTGTACGAGTCCCAAGAGCTCGCTCGCTCTTACTCCGTGTCCAGTGAAAGGAGTCTTTGTCATCTTTCCTTTAAACAGGATTGATAAGTTGCATATGATTGATATTCGAACGGATCCAAGTATCCTTCTGTATGTAACTTCGTCAACCTTCTCTCATTAATGTGACCCAGTCTACAATGCCATAAGAAAGTCTGATTTGTTTCCGGAGACTTTCTTTTGTGTGTATTCTGGACATTGAAAATCTGTGGTTGGTTTAATACGTATATACCATTGCTTAATGTACCTGACCCAATCAAAACTTGATTAAGGTGAATGTTTACAACATTACTTACAAACGCAAATTCATAACTTTCTTTAGAAATCAAAGATACAGAAATGATATTACAAGTTGCGTTGGGTACAAAAAAGCAATTACGTAAAACCAAAACATGTCCATCTGACATTCCCAGATGATAGTCCCCCACGGCCTTAGCATCCATGCTAGCTCCGTTTACAACTTTGAGAGTCATGTCACCCGCCTTCAAAAACCTACGCTTTCTTAACGCCTGCAAAGAATTACAGATATGAGATCCTGATCCGGTATCCAATACCCAGGACGTAGAGTTTATTGATAGACAGTTTTCAATAACATACACACCTGAAGCTGAAGCCGCAACTTGCTTCAGATCCTGTGTTCTGGCCTTCCAAGCCCTGCAATCTTTCTTCCAGTGTCCACTCTTGTGACAGTAAAAGCATTCTTCCTTATCCACAAGCTTCCCCGCTACCTTTGTTGCTTTTGCCTTTCCCTTCGTATCCACTTTACTAACACCGCCCCTTGGTTTGGCGGGGGTTTTCTTCTTCTTTCCCTTGGGTTTCGCCTTGGACCTAGAAGAGGAAGATCCTCCTACAAACAAAGTGGATGTTTCCCTACCTTTCTGTAGGGTGCCCTCTGCACTCCTCAGCATATTGAGGAGTTCTGAAAGTTCAACTTTCTTTTCTTGCAAGTTGAAATTCAGGATGAACTGGGCGTAAGTGGAAGGAAGGGACTGAAGAATCAAATCCGTATAGAGCTCATTCTCCAACGTGGTCCCAAGGTCCGCGAGCTCCTCTATGTAGCCCATCACCTTAAGCACGTGTTCCGCTACCGATGATCCGACGGCCAATCTTGCCGGAAACAACTTCTTCGACACTACGTATCCGGCGATACGAGATTGCTCTCCATACAGTTCTTTTGTATAGAGAAATATGGATTCGAGGTCCATATTCTCGTGCCTCCTCTGATGTTCATTGTCCATAGAGGCAAGCACGAGGCACTTGGCCTTCGCACAGTCGATTTCCCAGGTCTTACGGATTTCCCTATCCGCGACGCTGGTTTTGGGACCTGGGACAAGGGGAGATTTGGTAGTAAGAAGATACCCCAACTTGTCATAAGTGATTGCCATTTTGACATTCCTGAGCCAATCTTTGTAGTTTGGCCCTGTCAGTATGTTTTTATCTAATAGTAACTTAAGTCCAGTCATGATAAATTGGTCACTGCAATTAGGAGAGAGAGAAGAAACACTTTAGCATGATGCTCTTGCAAGTTTAGAGTGGTTTTTAATTTGTCTAAACAGGATGGCTCCCACTGTCTCTCGAATCCCTCCTCAAACCATAAAGGAAGAATTAGTCGGGATCAATCTCACCGTAAAATACTTGCTTAACCGTTCAGCCAGGCCAGTGTCGGTACTTTGAGGGAGGTTTTCCAACACTTTCGCGAAGTTCCTTAATTAAGTAACCTCTTTTCCCTGTGGGCGTAGCCCCGCTAACACCTTTCTAGATACCTACTTGGTTTATAGCATTGATCGTTAAGTGAGAAAGTTCCGGAGGAGTAGCATATACTCACAGTAGGATCGGGATCCAAATATCATCGCGTGAAAAAACTGAAGGAATCCTACCAGAATCATCACACTCCAAATGGTATGCAGCGCTAGCAAGTTTCAGTTCTTTTGAAACTCCCGATATGGATTTTTGCCCCATGCTCTTATGATCTTGAGTTTGGCCAACAAATCATAAGTCACATGTCAAGTTCTACCCGTCATTCTCCAGGTTAATTTGAGCCCACCCGCACATACCCTTGACTTTGGCCAACAAGGTAGAACGACTGCCTCAAACCAACACATCTATCTATGCTGCACATGAATACCCAATAGCTACCAATCACTATGCCTTGACTTTGGCCAACAAACATAGCTTGAATACTTATTGACCAATCATGTGAAACGACGGAGGGCTACGAATGGTTTTGGCGAAACCGTGAACGTAGTGAACTTGATATAATCGATGGAACGAGATAGCTTTCAAAAGGAGTGGTTCAAGCTCCGCATTTAAAAGTTGGTTTTGAAAAGAACCGAGTGGTTTTCAAAGTGTTCCAACGACTTTTACTTGGTTTATTTTTTTCTTGCATTAATTCCAATGCGTCCCATCAATTAATCCTACCATTGCAGAAAACAACGAAAATATGACGTACGCTTATGCCATCCGCATTCGCCACGGGGTCCCGTCATCACCCGTTAGGTTACTTAACTAACGACAAAGCAGAGGCTGGACTAGAGCGGATGCAAAACATAAGCAACGCCTAAATAGATATCATATATAGATATATAGCAATGATAGCCATTCCAGATCACAGATGAATACATTGGATATACTAGGAATCCGCATTCCGTTCGAGCCTGTAAGGAAAAGCGGATTACACGGTCGCGATGAATAGCCAAATCCCACCCTAGACCCCTACGGGTGCGACAAACTACCCGCCAAGTACCCGAAGCGAAGCAACCTCCCTTAACTCGTGGGTAGGCCACTCGGCACTTCGAGATACCCGGTAGTTTGTGCATCCCACCTTGGGTCTATCCTAGGAGCAAAAACAGTAAAAAAAATTATACAATGACGGCTACAACCCCGACCCGGTTGTGCGGCCATACAAATAATATTACATCAATTTACATATTACATGAATTGAAAGATAAAAGGAAAAACTCTCATCTCACAACCCCCCGGCTATTCATCCGCGACAATCCAATGAATTCGTATACACAAACCATCAACATTACAGATCATAGATATGTATAACCCCCACTAATCGACGTATAGCGATTAGCAGACGTTCAATACATATATAACATTACAGATACAACCCATTAGCCAAAGTCTACAGAAAATCGACCAAAATACGGATTTGTAACCACCCTAAAAACAAATTTGTTCTCTGGAAATTCTGGGCAGAAACAAACCATCTCAAAAATCATAAAACACTACCAGAAACAAACTGCAGGAGAAACGATCCACGACCGAGTCAACTCGGTCCGCGGAACCGTGGTGAGTTGGTCGGTTCGTTGGATCGTTTTTCTTGTCTGTTCATAAAAAAGCCTGAGCCAATTTTTAAGACATGATTTATTATTTTTAAAGCAGAAATAAAAATCGGCAGAAACTTGGATTTTCTGGGGTGTTTCGCGGTTTTTTTTTGTCCGGTCGAAATTCTAGATACTTTGCTAACATGCTAGGGTGTGTTTAATTAGGCTCTGATACCACTGTAAGTCCACGTTACCTCTCCCGGTCCTTACGGGCTTGCGGAAACGATGAAAAACGATTTTTAGGGTTTAGGCAACATGGACTATAAAATACGGATCATGGCTAAACAACACACTAGCAACTAACAAGAGAGTTATCTACTCAGTAAGGGATTATACCTCAACTTGAACTTCTTCTTCTTGGACTCTTTGTAGTGGTCGGATGGTGCTTTCCTCATTGCCTTCTCTTGTCGAAGATGGATCCACCTGAGGGTTTCTACCTTGAGCTCCTTTCTCGATCTTGAGAGAACTAAAGTGTCCGGCTTGCTAGACCTTCAACCTTAGGATGAGTAGAGAGTGGCTTTGGGTGTTTTATCTCCAAGGAAAAGTTTCTCAACTCATGAGAATGATTCTCCTTGAACTAGAGGAGGAGGAAGATGAAAAGAAGAGAGAGAATGGTTATGATAGAATGAGAATAGTTTTTTACAACCATAACAATATATGTGAATTATTTAATTAATAATATTAATCCAAAATGAAAAAGGTGATGGTTGGTTTGATGAGACCATTATCATATCACATTAAATGTTTTTTGCAAAGATCAAAGAGCATCTTGAAAAATAATGATGATGGCCAATGTTTCAAACATGGTCAACTAGTCAACCTTGGTCAACAAGTCAACAACACTAACCATGACACAATTTCATTTAATTAATATTATTAATTGATATTTCACATATCCATTAGGGTTTGGAAAAAGACAACTGTCAACTGTGCATACACACCCATTCCGAAACCCTAATGAAAATCCTCTTCCTCCGCCTCAATCAACTGTGCATACACACCCTGTTAGTGTATATGCCCTAGAGGCCATTACTGTATCATACTAGTTTGTATATTACTTGATGGAAGCTTGGGATATTCACCTTGTATAAATAATCTTGCTCAATATAGTAGTATGCTACTTGGTTTGTTTCTACTTCAATGTGTACTTGTGTTTATTTCAGTATATCACTTATACGCATTAGTGGAGCCCTTAGGATCTTTGCTTGATTACCAGCGTTGTGATGGCAGTCACACTAGTGGGGGCTGGGTAATCTATAGGCACATCCTTATACAGGTCCCTAGTCGTAGGACTATCGAGACAGGGCATCGATACTCCGGAGTAGACTAGCGTATGCGCTTCTCATCCCAGTGTGGGAGATGGTCTGTCCCACAGCCATCAGTACGTCGTACTGGAGATAGTATACGGGTGCTCGTTGGGTTACGAGTACACTGGACAGGACTCGTCGGGAACTGACAGGTTGGTATTATACCTATCGTCAGTTATCAGTTCCCAGGTGACATGAGTACAGCTTAGTCCGCTGACTTGACACTGACACTTCGCCTCGAGTGTGTTCCCACTGCACTTTGATCACTACCCTACCACGGCTTAAAGGAGTCGTGCAAACAGGTGGTGGTTGGGTGCAGTCCCGAAGCACTTGGAGGCAGTGACGGTTAGACAGGATTCGTCTCTCCCGGTATTGGGGGTTGACATCGCGCTGTGTCTAGGAGAGCCATTACACGAGTAGTCCCTGGCCAGGGCAAGCGAGATATACTGGTAGGTTTCCAGTGTTATCTCAGGGTGTTTTGGGCTTCACTCCGACACGACTTGTACCGTTATTGGGGGACTGACGTTTTACCGCCCCCTAGGCCCGCCATGCGATGTATCAGACGAACAGACCGGACTGTACGGAGAATGTCACATTCAGACTCAGTAGGAGTTCAGATGGGGTTTCACCTCGTCAGCCTTCTTGTCGGCATCTACCTGGGGACCGTTATGCACAGCTAGTGCCGCTTGCGGTCTGTGGTTAAACCCACTGCCAGCGTAGTGTCGAGTCTTTAGAGTCCCACACAGAGGGTATTCGCCTCTGGGCAAAACAGAGTAGAGGCCGCATGGTTTTGCGACAGGGTTCGTTCTCATCCGCGCACTTGTGCACGTTTGGAGTCCGGACGGATTATACTGGCAGGCTCTGGTTTGAGCCAGATACTGGTATATGTTTTGGGGGTTGCTTTTATATCTTGGTATTCTTGTTCCTCGGAACGAGAATGCAGGTGTGTATGCACAGTTGCTTGAGGCGGAGAATGAGGTTTTTCATTAGGGTTTCGGATCGGGTGCGTATGCACAGTTGACAGTTATCATTTTCCAAACCCTAATGGATTTATATATTATCTATTAATAATAGTAATTAAATGAGAATTATGTTATGGTTGATTTTTGTTGACTTATTGACCTTGGTTGACTTGTTGACCATTGACCACCATCATGCCTTGAAAGTCTTCCTTGATTCATGCTTACACTTCATTTAAAGAAGCATGATAGTGGTCATTCCAAAATTACCATCAACTATTCTTATTTCAATTATTATCATTTAGATAATATTTTTCTTTTGCATTATGGTTGCAAGAAAGAGAAAAGATTGCTCATTCTATCATAACCTCTCTCTCTCCTCATTTCATCTTCTTCTTCCTCTAGCAAAGAGAAACCTTCTCATGTGTTGAGAATCCTTCTCTTTGAAAAGAAAAGCAAACCCTAGTCACTCTCTACTCATTCTAGGATGAAGGTTTAGCAAGCCGGAAACCCTAGTTCACTCAAAGATCGAGGAAGAGCCCAAAGGTCGAACCTTCGAGGTGGATCCATCTTCGACGGGAGAAGGCGACGAAAAGAGAACCATCAACCTCTACAAGGTTTGAAGAAGAAGGAGTTCAAGTTTAGGTATAACCATCTTCCATAGTAGCTAACTCTCTTTAGCAAGAATACTAGTTTTAGTTTAGACAACGATCCCGACCTTGTTTAGTCCATGTTGCCTCTTGCGATAAAAATTCGTTTTTTATACCGTTTCCGCCTCCCCGTAAGCACCGGGGGTCGCAATATGGACTTACAGTGGTATCAGAGCCTAACTAAACTTAAACTAGCTTGGTAGTGAAGTGTAACGAAGTTCGGAACCGAAAAATCGCAAAACCGGAAAATCAAAACCCTAAGTTTCTGTTGAAATTTTTTCTGCTCAAAATGAAAAACTTTATACTTGTAAAATCGTCTCAGGGTTTTCTAAGAACACACACCAAAAACGACAGCATGATTCCTCCAAACCGCCGCCCTTCCGCGGCCTCACCTCTTCATCTGGCCGCGGAACCGCCGCAGTTTGGTGTCCTCTCTGCATCGTTTTTTGTGCAGTGTTCTTCTGTGTTGGTTTTGGGATTTTTCAGATATATTATATGTGCCCAGATTTTCCAGAACAGAAATTCACTTTTGGGGTCCTATAATTCCGTATTTTTTTCCGAACTTCACTGCACTTTGACTATGATGGTTATATCTGTGATGTTTGCATGTATTGAACGTCGGCTAATCGCTATAAGTCGATTAGTCGGGGTTATACATGATCTGTGTTTGATATTGGATTGTGTATATGAATCTGTTGGACTGTCGCGGGTGAATAGCCGGGGTGGATGTGAGATGAGCTTTTGTTTTTCTTTCATTCATTGTAAATGTAAATTGATGTAATAATATTATTTGTTTGGCCGCACAACCGGGTCGGGGTTGTAGCCGTCATTGTATAATTCTTTTTACTGTTTATGCTCCTAGGATAGACCCATGGAGGGGTGCACAAACTGCCGAGTACTTGGCGGGTAGTTTGCCGCACCCGTAGGGGTCTTGGGTGGGGTATTTGGCTATTCACCGCGACCGTGTTATCCGCTTTTCGTTTCAGGCTCGAAAGGATTGCGGATTGCTAGTATATCCAATGTATTCATCTGTGATCTGTAATGTCTATCATTGCTTTCTATTTAGGCGTTGCTTATGTTTTACAGCCGCGCTAGCCCAGCCCCCGCTCTGTCGTTAGTTAAGTAACCTAACGAGTGATGACGGGACCCCGTGGCGAATGCGAATGGCATAAGCGTACGTCATATTTTGGTTGTTTTCTGCAATTGTAGGATTAAATGATGGGACGCATTAAAAGAACTAATGCAAGAATATCACGCATTAAAAGAACTAATGCAAGATAATAAACCAAGTTTAAGTCGATGGAACACTTTCGAAAAACCACTCGGTTCTTTTCAAAACTAACTTTTAAATGCGGAGCTTGAGCCACTCCTTCTAAAAGCTATCTCGTTCCATCGATTATATCAAGTTCACTACGTTCACGGTTTCGCCAAAACCATTCGTAGCCCTCCATCATTTCAGTTAAATATACGGTAGTATTCAAGCTATGTATTTTGACCTCACGCCAAGGCATAGTGATTGGTAGCTGCCGGATATTTATCTGTTGCATAGATAGAATGCGTTGTTTTGAGACAGTCGTACCACCATTTTGGCCTACGTCAAGGGTAGGTACGGGTGGATTCAAATCAACCGGGATAATGATGGGAAGAACTTGACATGTGACTTATGACATTTTGACCTCACGCCAAGGTCATAAGAGCATGGGGCAAAAATCCACATCGGGAGTTTCATAAGTACTGAAACTTGCTAGATTTGCATACCATTTGGAGTGTGATGATTATGGTAGGATTCCTTCATTTTCGTCACGCGATGATATTTGGATCCCGATCCTACTGTGAGTATATGCTACTCCTCGGGAAATTTCTCACTAAACGATCAATGCTATAAACCTAGTAGGTGCCTAGAAAGGTGTTAGCGGGGCTACGCCCCCAGGGAAAAGAGGTTCTTAAATTAAGGAACTTCGCGAAAGCGTTGGAAAACCTCCCTCGAAGTACCGACACTGGCCTGGCTGAACGGTTAAGCAAGTATTGTACGGTGGGATTGATCCCGGCTAATTCTTCCTTTGTGGTTTGAGGAGGGATTCGAGAGACAGTGGGAGCCATCCTGTTTAGACAAATTAAAAACCATTCTAAACTTGCAAGAGCATCGTGCTAAGTGTTTCTTCTCTCCCCCTGCAGCGACCAAATCGAAATGACTGGACTTAAGTTACTTCTAGATAAAAACATATTGACAGGGCCAAACTACAAAGATTGGCTCAGGAATGTCAAATTGGCAATCTCTTACAACAAGCTGGGGTATCTTCTTACCACCAAAGCTCCCCCCGTCCCAGGTCCCACCTCCAGCGTCGCGGATAAGGAAATCCGTAAGACTTGGGAGATTGACAGCGCGAAGGCCAGATGCCTCGTACTTGCCTCGATGGACAATGACCATCAGAGGAGGCACGAGAATATGGATTTGGAATCCATATTTCTTCATACAAAAGAACTGTATGGAGAGCAGTCTCGTATCGCAAGATACGAAGTGTCGAAGAAGTTATTTTCGACTAAGTTGGCCGTCGGATCATCGGTAGCGGACCACGTGCTTAAGATGATTGGCTACACTGAGGAGCTTGCGGAACTTGGGACCACGTTGGACAGTGAACTCTACACGGATATAATTCTCCAGTCCCTTCCATCCACTTACGCCCAGTTCATACTGAATTTCAACTTGCAAGAAAAGGAAGTTGAACTTTCAGAACTCCTCAACCTGCTGAGGAGCGCAGAGGGCACCCTACAGAAGGGTAGGGATACATCCACTTTGTTTGTAGGAGGATCTTCTTCTTCTAGGTCCAAGGCGAAAGCCAAGGGAAAGAAGAAGAAAGCCCCCGCCAAACCAAGAGGCGGTGTTAGTAAAGTGGGTGCGAAGGGAAAGGAAAAGGCAACAAAGATAGCGGGGAAGCTTGTTGGTAAAGAGGAATGCTTCTATTGTCACAAGAGTGGACACTGGAAGAAAGATTGCAGGGCTTGGAAAGCCAGGACACAGGAACTGAAGCAGGTTGCGGCTTCAGCTTCAGGTGTGTATGTTATTGAAAACTGTCTTTCTATAAACTCTACTTCCTGGGTATTGGATACCGGATCAGGATCTCATATCTGTAATTCTTTGCAGGCGTTGAGAAACCGTAGGGTTTTGAAGGCAGGTGACATGACCCTCAGAGTTGCGAACGGAGCTAGCATGGATGCTAAAGCCGTGGGGGACTATCACCTGGGAATGTCAGATGGGCATGTTTTGGTTTTGCGTAATTGCTTTTTTGTACCCAACGCAACTTGTAATATCATTTCTGTATCTTTGGTTTCTAAAGAAGGTTATGAATTTGCGTTTGTAAGTAATGTTGTTAACATTCACCTTAATCAAGTTCTGATTGGGTCAGGTACATTGAGCAATGGTATATATACGTATTAAACCAACCACAGATTTTCAATGTCCAGAATACACACAAAAGAAAGTCTCCAGATATCAATCAGACTTTCTTATGGCATTGTAGACTGGGTCACATCAATGAGAGAAGGTTGACTAAGTTACATACAGAAGGATATTTGGATCCGTTCGAATATCAATCGTATGCCACTTGTCAATCCTGTCTCAAAGGAAAGATGACAAAGACTCCGTTCACTGGACACGGAGTAAGAGCGAGCGAGCTCTTGGGACTCGTACACAGCGACGTGTGCGGTCCAATGTCTACACATGCGCGAAGCGGTTATTCTTACTTCATTACTTTTACGGATGATTTTTCAAGATACGGTTATGTCTTCTTAATGAAACATAAGTCAGAATCTTTTGAAAAATTCCAGGAATTTAAGAATGAAGTAGAAAAACAAACCGGCAAAAGTATCAAGATTCTAAGATCGGATCGAGGTGGAGAATACTTAAGTGCCGAGTTCCTGAATTACTTAAAAGAGAATGGGATTCTCTCTCAGCTTACTCCTCCATACACCCCGCAACATAACGGTGTATCGGAGAGACGGAATCGGACCCTATTGGATATGGTACGGTCTATGATGAGTAACGCTGAGTTACCGCGATCATTCTGGGGGTATGCGCTAGAAACAGCTGCATACCTATTGAACCGAGTTCCTACTAAGACTGTGCCTACCACACCATATGAGTTATGGAGTGGGAAGAAACCCTATCTTCAGTACCTGAAGATTTGGGGATGTCCAGCTTATGTCAAAAAGCAGCATACGGACAAGCTCGAGGCGCGCTCAGTACTGTGCAAGTTTGTGGGATACCCAAAGAACTCCAGGGGGTATCTTTTCTATTACGCAGAGGAGCAAAAAGTCCTTGTTTCTCGTAATGCCCATTTTCTGGAACATCAGTTCTTAGAAAAAGAAGTAAGTGGGAGCGCAATAGAACTGGAAGAAATTCCAGAACCACAGACTATTACTGAAAGCTTAATGGAACCAGAGGGTTCAAATGAACAGGACATTCCTACGCCGCTCCGCAGAAGTAGTAGGCAGTCTCATCCGCCCGAGAGATACTACGGTTTTCTCATAGACGGGGATAGAGAGGATTGCATCATAGACTATGATGAGCCTACTAGCTTCCAGCAGGCCGTTCAGAGCGTTGACTCGGTAAAATGGCTGGATGCAATGCGGACCGAAATGGAGTCCATGTACACCAACAAAGTATGGACGTTGGACATTGCTCCAGACGGGGTAAAACCCGTAGGATGCAAGTGGATCTTCAAAAGGAAGATTGGTGTAGATGGACAGGTTGAGACCTATAAAGCTAGACTTGTAGCAAAGGGTTTCCGTCAAAGACCTGGCTTGGACTATGACGAAACCTTTTCTCCAGTGGCTATGCTGAAATCCATTCGGATCCTTCTTGCCATTGCTGCCTTCCACGATTATGAGATTTGGCAGATGGACGTAAAGACCGCTTTTCTAAATGGAAATTTAGAGGAGTGTGTCTATATGGATCAGCCAGAGGGTTTCATTCAGAGTGGGAGCAGCGGAAAGGTGTGCAAGTTGCTTAAGTCCATCTATGGACTAAAGCAGGCATCGCGGAGTTGGAACATCTGTTTTGATGAGACGGTCAAGGAATTTGACTTTATCAAAAATCCAGATGAACCATGCATCTATAGTAGATTTGTAGCGAGAACTGTAGTATTCCTTGTTTTATACGTGGATGACATTCTCTTAATAGGAAATGACATTCCTATGCTACAATCTGTCAAGGGTTTCTTGTCACAAAGGTTCTCCATGAAAGACCTGGGTGATGCCTCTTACATCCTGGGGATCCGGATCCATCGTGATAGATCCAAGAGGATATTAGGACTTTCACAGTCCAGGTACATCGACACCGTACTGAAAAGATTCAGTATGGAAGATTCCAAGCGCGGTAACTTACCGGCTTGTCACGGGATCACCCTCTCTAAAGAGATGTCTCCCAAGACTGATTTGGAGAGGGATCGCATGTCTATTATACCCTACGCTTCTGCGGTAGGCTCTATAATGTATGCGATGTTGTGTACCAGACCGGATGTAGCTTATGCACTGAGTGTAGTAAGCCGGTATCAGTCAAACCCTGGGGAGAAATATTGGATAGCGGTAAAGAATATTCTCAAGTACCTGAGGAGGACTAAGGAGATGTTCTTGGTGTATGGCGGAAAAGACCTCCAGATTGAGGCCTTTGCTGACTCCAGCTTCCAGAGTGACAAGGATGATTCCAAGTCCATGTCGGGTTTTGTCTTTACCCTCAATGGAGGGGCGGTGTGTTGGAAGAGTTCCAAATAGGAAACCGTTGCAGACTCGACTATGGAAGCGGAATACATCGCTGCATCTGATGCCGCAAAAGAAGCTGTCTGGATAAGGAAGTTCTTAAAAGAACTTCAGGTGGTTCCGTCCATTGTTGACCCAGTACCTCTGTATTGCGACAACAACGGGGCTATAGCTTTAGCAAAGGAACCCAGGTCCCATCAGAGATCCAGGCACATCTTGAGGCGGTATCACCTGATCAGGGAGATCGTGGATCGCAAGGAGATCGAGGTTCGGAGGGTTGCTTCAGAAGAGAACACTGCAGATCCATTCACCAAGGCCCTACCCCAGACTCAGTTCGAGCGGCTGATCGAGATGATAGGTCTTCGATACGCCAGTACATGGCCTTAGTGCAAGTGGGAGATTGTTAGTGTATATGCCCTAGAGGCCATTACTGTATCATACTAGTTTGTATATTACTTGATGGAAGCTTGGGATATTCACCTTGTATAAACAATCTTGCTCAATATAGTAGTATGCTACTTGGTTTGTTTCTACTTCAATGTGTACTTGTGTTTATTTCAGTATATCACTTATACGCATTAGTGGAGCCCTTAGGATCTTTGCTTGATTACCAGCGTTGTGATGGCAGTCACACTAGTGGGGGCTGGGTAATCTATAGGCACATCCTTATACAGGTCCCTAGTCGTAGGACTATCGAGACAGGGCATCGATACTCCGGAGTAGACTAGCGTATGCGCTTCTCATCCCAGTGTGGGAGATGGTCTGTCCCATAGCCATCAGTACGTCGTACTGGAGATAGTATACGGGTGCTCGTTGGGTTACGAGTACACTGGACAGGACTCGTCGGGAACTGACAGGTTGGTATTATACCTATCGTCAGTTATCAGTTCCCAGGTGACATGAGTACAGCTTAGTCCGCTGACTTGACACTGACACTTCGCCTCGAGTGTGTTCCCACTGCACTTTGATCACTACCCTACCACGGCTTAAAGGAGTCGTGCAAACAGGTGGTGGTTGGGTGCAGTCCCGAAGCACTTGGAGGCAGTGACGGTTAGACAGGATTCGTCTCTCCCGGTATTGGGGGTTGACATCGCGCTGTGTCTAGGAGAGCCATTACACGAGTAGTCCCTGGCCAGGGCAAGCGAGATATACTGGTAGGTTTCCAGTGTTATCTCAGGGTGTTTTGGGCTTCACTCCGACACGACTTGTACCGCTATTGGGGGACTGACGTTTTACCGCCCCCTAGGCCCGCCATGCGATGTATCAGACGAACAGACTGGACTGTACGGAGAATGTCACATTCAGACTCAGTAGGAGTTCAGATGGGGTTTCACCTCGTCAGCCTTCTTGTCGGCATCTACCTGGGGACCGTTATGCACAGCTAGTGCCGCTTGCGGTCTGTGGTTAAACCCACTGCCAGCGTAGTGTCGAGTCTTTAGAGTCCCACACAGAGGGTATTCGCCTCTGGGCAAAACAGAGTAGAGGCCGCATGGTTTTGCGACAGGGTTCGTTCTCATCCGCGCACTTGTGCACGTTTGGAGTCCGGACGGATTATACTGGCAGGCTCTGGTTTGAGCCAGATACTGGTATATGTTTTGGGGGTTGCTTTTATATCTTGGTATTCTTGTTCCTCGGAACGAGAATGCAGGTGTGTATGCACAGTTGCTTGAGGCGGAGAATGAGGTTTTTCATTAGGGTTTCGGATCGGGTGCGTATGCACAGTTGACAGTTATCATTTTCCAAACCCTAATGGATTTATATATTATCTATTAATAATAGTAATTAAATGAGAATTATGTTATGGTTGATTTTTGTTGACTTATTGACCTTGGTTGACTTGTTGACCATTGACCACCATCATGCCTTGAAAGTCTTCCTTGATTCATGCTTACACTTCATTTAAAGAAGCATGATAGTGGTCATTCCAAAATTACCATCAACTATTCTTATTTCAATTATTATCATTTAGATAATATTTTTCTTTTGCATTATGGTTGCAAGAAAGAGAAAAGATTGCTCATTCTATCATAACCTCTCTCTCTCCTCATTTCATCTTCTTCTTCCTCTAGCAAAGAGAAACCTTCTCATGTGTTGAGAATCCTTCTCTTTGAAAAGAAAAGCAAACCCTAGTCACTCTCTACTCATTCTAGGATGAAGGTTTAGCAAGCCGGAAACCCTAGTTCACTCAAAGATCGAGGAAGAGCCCAAAGGTCGAACCTTCGAGGTGGATCCATCTTCGACGGGAGAAGGCGACGAAAAGAGAACCATCAACCTCTACAAGGTTTGAAGAAGAAGGAGTTCAAGTTTAGGTATAACCATCTTCCATAGTAGCTAACTCTCTTTAGCAAGAATATTAGTTTTAGTTTAGACAACGATCCCGACCTTGTTTAGTCCATGTTGCCTCTTGCGATAAAAATTCGTTTTTTATACCGTTTCCGCCTCCCCGTAAGCACCGGGGGTCGCAATATGGACTTACACACCCGCATTCGTGTTCCGAGGAACATGAATACAATGAGATAAAACTAACCCCAAAACATATACTAGGATCCGGCTCAAACCAGAGCCCGCTAGTAATGACTGTCCGGACACCAAACGTGCACAAGTGCGTGGATGTGAACGAACCCTGTCGCAAAACCATGCGACCTCTACTCTATTTTGCCCAAAGGAGAATAACCCTCTGTGTGGGACTCTAAAGACTCGACACTACGCTGGCAGTGGGTTTAACCACAGCCCGCAAGCGGCACTAGCTGGGTGTAGCGGTCCCCAGGTAGATGCCGATAAGAAGACTGACGAGGTAAACCTATCTGAACTCCTACTGAGCCTGAATGTGACAGTCTCCGTACAGTCCGGTCTGTTCGCCTAAGAACATCGCATAGCGGGCCTAGGGGGCGGTAAACGTCAGTCCCCTAATAGCGGTACAAGTCGTGCCGGAGTGTAGCCCAGAACACCCTGAGATAACACTGGAAACCTACCAGTCTATCTCGCTTGCCCTGGCCAGGGACTTTGTGTAATGGCTCTCCTAGACACAACGCGATATCAACCCCCAATACCGGGAGAGACGAATCCTGTCTAACCGTCACTGCCTCCAAGTGCTTCGGGACTGCACCCAAAAACTACCTGTTTGCACGACTCCTTTGAACCGTGGTAGGGTAGTAATCAAAGTACAGTGGGAACACACTCGGGGCGAAATGACAGTGTCAAGTCAACGGACTAAGCTGTACTCATGTCACCTGGGAACTGATAACTAACGATAGGTATAATACCAACCAACAGTTCCCGACGAGTCCTGTCCAGTGTACTCGTAACCTAACGAGCACCCGCATACTATCCCAAGTACGACGTACTGACGGCTGTGGGACAGGCCGTCTCCTAAGCTGGGATGAGAAGCGCATACGCTAGTCTACTCCGGAGTATCGATGCCCTGTCTCGATAGTCCTACAACTAGGGACCTGCATAAGGATGTGCTTGTAGATTACCCAGCCCCCACGAGTGTGACTGCCATCACAACGCTGGTAATCAAGCAAAGATCCTAAGGGCTCCACTAATGTGTAAAGGCGATATGCTAAAAGAAACACATGCACACATTAAAGCAGAAACAAACCAAGTAGTATACTACTATTTTGAGCAAGATTATCAATACAAGGTGAATATCCCAAGCTTCCATCAAGTAATATACATACTAGTATGATACAGTAATGGCCTCTAGGGCATATATACTAACAAAGCCGTCAGCGGTACTAGCTGAACGTAACGGCTACCCGGGTATTGAGCGATCAAAAGATCAGCAAGCAAGCCCACTCCAACTCCTGTAAAAGCCTAACGGTAACACTTGCCGTACAGTCCGGTCTCCTCGTCTGATATGTCGCATATCAAATCTAGGGGTGGTAAACGTCAGACCCCAATAACCGATAAGTCGTGCCGATGTGAGGAACATAACGGGTCGAGAAACTACTGGTAACACTTACCAGTAACACTTACCAGTAAATCTCTAAATCAGCCCTGGCCAGGGACTTCCCTGCTATGGCCAATCGAGCACAGCGCAACATCAACCCCCAATACCGGTAGAGACGAAACCCCTCCTATCGCTCATTGCCTCCATGTGACTCGGGACTGTACCCAAAACCCACCGTTTTGCACGCCCTCTTGGACGTGGTAAGGTGGAAATCAAAGCACAGTGGGAATCACACAAGACTCTATGACGATCTCGGGTCTACAGACTAACCTGCATAAGTATCACCAGAGAACTGCCATCTGACGTGAGGTATAATACCATCTGGGAGTTCTCGGCGAGTCCGTCCAGTGTACCCAGTCTCCACTGAGCACCCGAATACCATCTCTGATGTCAAACACCAATGGATATGGGATCATCCATCGCCCACCTCATGGGTCGAGAAGCGTATACGCTAGTCTACTCTGGTATATCGATGCCCCATCTCGATATACCCACGACTAGGGATCTTAAAGGATGTACTTATAGACTACCATGGCCCCACTAGTATGATCTGCATCATAGTCCTGGTAGTCAAGTACACATCCTAAGGGCTTTACCAACATGTAACTTTAAGACAGTATCAAGAGACAAGTATATCATATCGAGCAAGAAAGTCCTCTCTATATATGTCCAAGCATCCAATATAATATACATCATCTGTACAATACTGGCCTCTAGGGCATACATACAACTAACATATATATATATCGTCTCGCATCCTCATATAAAACATATCGACCCGTGTCATTTTATTTCATCATATCCTCATCTCATCATATCATCTCGTAATTATCCTCATGGTTTTTTATATGCATATGTACCTATGACTCATGAACTACGAAAATTAGAACCAGGGATATACCTTCCTACACGTACACACTACTATGATTTATAGTATCCCAGAACCCTATCAGCTGGGTATACACATCTAAAACACACACACACACACACACACACACACACACACACACACATATTGTATTTCTAATATCCTAGTACTATGGTTACGGAGGTGCTATACGCCATCCACTTGACTTCCCCTGTAGATATATATCTACTCACCTACTATCCTCGCTCTAACCGAAGTCGATGAACAATTTGCTCTTCTTCGTCGCCCTGGAAGTCCATGTGAATATACCTACAAATCAATGCATATCGTAACGAAATCAAGATAAAAACTGATACGGTACGCGAAGCACACATAGGTTAGAACCTATGGTCCACTCATGCAAGAACAACCAAACAACTCCTGGCGTTGGCGTACGGATGTCAAACGACCGAGTCAAAACTCAAATATCAAAATCTAAGTTTCAAATATCATAAAATATCACCAGAAATCATGTAAAACGACTCTAGATTTTTATTAATGTAAAATTAGACTTTTTTGCATACAGGGTAGATCTAATTATCTAAAGAGTGAGATACAGACCAAGTTTCAGACCCTAACTTCAAAATTGGGCCTCAAATTGCGGCCAAATCGAATAAAACGGCAGCCAAAAAATGAAGGCTTAGGCTTGGGTTTTTAGGTAGCTTCCTAGTGGTCTGTACATTTCACTGTATCTGCAATTTAATTTTCAGACTCCCTGATTCGTCCCAGATTCTAATTAATCATCACATATCGTCAAAAATCCAATATCGGAAAATTCTAAGTTCGTGTTTGGGATTTCAAAGCTCATTTTAGACAGGGCTACCCTCACTACCAGGCCAAGGGACACTCACTACAGCTCCACTAACCTCTACTGCAAGTTTCATCCACTAACTCTCATTCTAGAATTTTCCAAGATCACAAAGCTAAACCTTTTTAACTTTAAACTAAAATTGAAATTAAGAACTCAAGAATTTAACAAAAGATTAAGAGTTATACCTTGTAGAAGCAACCCAAGAAAATTCCTAAATGATCAAAGTGCTCAAAACTTCTATTTGATCATGCTATGATGTTTGTAATGAGCTTGAGAATAATTTTTATGAAGGTAGTGTAAGATTTGGAGATAGTTTTGAGGGTGTTTGTGGGGTGATAGTGGAGGTAGAGGAGGTCGAGGATGAAGAGAATGAGGGAGATGAAGAAATAAGATGAAGGAGGAAGGGACAAGTAGCCATGAGATCTCTCTCTCTCCTCTTCTCTCTCTTCATAAATACTAGTCAAATTTATCTCTCCCCCTCATATCATTTCCCATTTTTCTTTTCTCCTCTTTTCTCTTTTTAAAAACAAAAGAAATACAAAACCATGCATGAAACATAATATAATATGTCATGTTACATTAAACATGGTTAATAAAAATGGATTTGGTTTAATGCGAAATTAGTAATATTCTAATCAAGTTTAACATAAACTTGTATGTAAATAATTGTATAATAATTTATAAAATCCCAAATCGAATAAATACTTCCATAAATAATAATTTATATTAATTTTCAAATATTTACTAAAATATAGGTATATAATTATATCATTCTACGAAAACTCAAATCCATACTCGTGTAGTTTTCGTGAAATTTATTATTTTATTATTTAAATTCCAAAAATATTATTTTATATTTTCTAAAATGTCACAGTAGATAAGGCTTTGATGAAGTTGGAAGGCGGAGTAGAACTGCCCCCACCTTTATTGTGGAGGATAGGATGGCTTGTGCTGGGATTTTTGTTGCGATGATCGCTGCGATGATCTCTAGCCACCAAATCGAAAGCGGAAGCGGAAGATCAACTTTTTTAGGTGGAAAAGCGTTCCCACAGACAACGTCAACTGATAGAGGTCGGGATCTCCTTCAGATGTTATCTTCCGTCGATCTTATGGCCAGCGGGGCTGAACGACTGAGATTTATTGTGGAAGATTGAGCGTGTGAATCTCAATGGGTTATTGTTGACACCGAGCTATCTGCAAAGGAAATCTCGGGGTGGGAAACCTCCATAGGACCCTCCGACGATCAAGTAAGTACCAAGGAATAGATGGGCATAGCAGCGGCATATTGGATTCAATACCTGAGTCGTCTGGAAGAGGGGTTTATATAGCGGTCGCATGAAACGAGCCGATGCAAGATTCTTGCCGTCCGTTACGCCCCTGCATCATGTTCATGTTAATGGCAGGATACGCCCATTAATGGAGAGATATGCTAGCGTGAGATACGGGTCGTGAAGCGGTAGAGATCTCGTCGTGGCGAGATACACGGAGTCGTTACGGGGACGCTCGGGCTCCGTGCTCCCGGCCAAACAGGAACACCGAGGAATCTCAGATATAGGATAGCTCGAAAACGAGCAAGCGAGCTGAGGAGTCTCAACTATACAATAGCTCGGAGACGAGGTATTAGCTGACGATCAGCCGAAGGGGAAACGTACTCCGGAAAGGTCTTCTAAAAGGTCGTGTGCAATCTCGGAGGCGAAACACCGAGGAATGTCGTCAATGCATCATACTTATTCTAGCTCCGCAGCCCCCAGGAATTTAGCGGGCTTACGTGAATGACACATCATCCGCTACGTGTCGTATTCTGGGGAATTTCCACTTATGAGCATCATCATTTTGTCTTTTTGTGTAGATGTACATGTCATCTATTTTGTGAGAAATTTATATATAGAAAGACAAATCCTCTTTAATTCTGCTTCATCCGTGGCCATAAGCATCATCATCCATTTAAATTTTGAAATGGTAATTTGCCTCTCTCCAAATTAATTCTATCCTTCCTACCAAAATAAAAACTCCAACTCCATACTCCTTTTCCAAAAAGGGAAAATCTATCTTTCAAAATTTATTAGAAGATGATTTAAAATTTAAAAGTCGATTGCATACCAATTTAATAAATATCAAAAAATTTGTTATTTTGTTAAGCTTATTATAATAATATTTTCTTTCCATAGATGTATCTGGTGACGATATGAAATGCAATAGAAATCGGAAATCATAAGTTAAACATGATTTTCATTTTAGGCCGGCTTGCTTCTTCCCCTTCTATGAAGTAGCACTCTATTGTCCACTTCGATAGTTTTCAATGTCTCTTTCATGCATCGTTTTCCGACCCTCTCTTTTTGGCAGGCCTTCTTTCCTCTTCTTCCTTATGCTTCTGAGTTCGCTAGCCATTTGCCATTAACCGATTCACCAAGCGGAACATTGGAACAAGCGAGGAAGACCGTTTTTTCCATAGCATGTATCTGTATAAGGTAAGGGGTAGAGTCTTTATAATGAATGATACTAAAATCTGACTTTTGTACACATGTATGATATAAATTTTTCATTGTATATGCAATGCAAGCCTTTTCTATTTCAGCTAAAAAATCATGCCAAACCTGTCCGTTATATAGAGACAGACAGGTTTTGGACATGATTTTTACCTGCAAAATGCGGACGGGTGCGGTGGGGTTTCAGATCCAAACCGGTCCGGTGCATACTAGCTGTAGCGACCGCCATAGTTCGGTAGATTGTGTAATTTTACCCAATTTTTTTTGCCGACCTCTAGTATTCTACATATTTCTCCGAAAACGCTAAGAAGCGAAGCCCCCTTCGCGTCCTCTTAAAACCCTAGCCCTAACTCGCAGATCTTGGCATGGACGATTCGCTTTACGACGAGTTCGGCAACTACATCGGCCCCGACATCGCCTCCGATGCCGACTCCGAGTCCGAGCCGGACTCTCCCGCCCAATCCGACCACTCCCCCGCCGCCGACTCCGATGACGTCGCCACCGCTGGCCCCACCACCAACGGCCTCATCTCCGCCGCCGGAGACGACGACGGCATGGACCTCGACCCCACCTCATCTCAGATCGTCCTCGCCGAGGACAAGAAGTACTACCCTACAGCTGAAGAAGTCTACGGCGATGGCGTCGAAACCCTAGTCATGGACGAAGACGAGCAGCCCCTCGAGATGCCCATCATCAATCCGGTTCGCACCGTTCGGTACGAGGTGACGCCGTCGAAGGATTCGTCGTCTACCTACGTGTCGACCGATTTCTTGCTGGGGCTCGCCTCGAACCCCTCTCTTGTCCGCAATGTGGCCCTTGTAGGGCACTTGCAGCATGGGAAGACCGTGTTCATGGACAGTCTGGTGGAACAGACTCATCAGATCGAGACGTTCGATGTGGAGAGGGAGAGGCATGTGAGGTTCACAGACACGAGGATCGATGAGCAGGAGAGGAGGATTTCCATCAAGACCGTGCCGATGAGCCTGGTGCTGGAGGATGAGAATGGGAAGAGCTACTTGTGCAATATCATGGATACTCCCGGGCACGTGAATTTCTCGGATGAGATGACGGCCGCGCTGAGGTTGGCCGATGGGGCCGTGTTGGTTGTTGATGCGGCCGAAGGCGTTATGGTGAGAGTTTTTGATTTTGTTTTGTTCTTTTGATATCATGCTTGTTAACTCTTGCATTTTCTTCTTAAGGGTTGAGTACATATACATCTTTGATCCATATCTCATCCAACAATCATATCCATCTGAAATGGAATTTTTGCCACCCTACATGTCTTGATTAGGTTGGAGTTAATGTCAAATTTGATATTCCAAACGATCCATTCGAATCTTAAGGGTGTTGAATGGTTATAAACCACTTGAAGTCTTATAAGTACAAGAGGAGGTAAAGATGATAGCATACAAGATGAGGTATATGTGAAGGGTTATATGCAATCAATCCCTCATCAAATTATAGTAAAGATTTCAAGTAATTAGATGTTTTTTTTATTCTTACTACTTTTCTGGGACTTGCAACATAAATTGCAATGGACTTTCGATATACAAATGTACATATCCTGTATGTTTAAGGGATTACATTCAAAAAACGAATAAATTGATACGTCTAAAGATAGTTATGGTGCACTACTTTTACTTTAAATATATTTATAGCATGGCTAATGTGTAACTTCCACATGTGCTCATTTGTCATCCATGAGTGGAATACTCATCTCTGCAAAACCCCATGTTGATTTGCCGTAGAGAGAGAATCACTTAATGTCTGAAAACATATTGTTTTCAATGAAGTTTAGTCCATGTTGAAACGATAGAAATTTGAAAATTTCTTTCAATGGTCTTGGTAGTATCTTACTGCATTTTGAATAACTAGATTCAGCCATCTGTCAATGGATTTGTTTGTATATAGGTAGGTGGTAATGGTCGAGTTTACATGAAGCTTTTAGGCAATGTCTTTCCCTATCTTCATTTATTAGAGGGTAGGACTTCAATGTTAAAGGTGTGAGTTACGTTATAGATGGAATTAGGTTATTATGTGAAGCTGTCTGGACCACTTATGTTGTACTGTATCTGTTATTATATTTGGAAGAAGGATGCCAAAGTATGAGAAGAGGGTTTGATTATGGGGGTGAGAGGGTTAAGGAGTGGTTTGTTTATTAATTAATCTTCAGTTAAGGACTTTCTGTACTATTCGGCAACTTTCCACCTATCATTTCTTACTGCAAGTTATTTGAAATATGCAAATAGCGGACTAATACAAATTTACTGGTTATATGCATTCTTCAAATCTTATGTTTTTGAAATGAAGTGGGCAGTGGACTGATTGCAAATTAATATGTTATATCTATGCTTCAAATTAAATGTTTTTGTTTATGGACGTCCATCTACATCAACTCTTCAATCAATATGATAGTACCAATCACCGCCCTAAAGTTTTGGATAAAAGCTTGCTGTTGTATCATGGAAAGGTTAATCAATTTTTATTCACTAAAAAACAACTGGTCCTGCATATTACTACTACATTTCTTTAAAACCCATCGATAGTCCATGTTGGAATGGTAGAAATTTGGCAATTCTTTCGATGGTAGTTGTATCATAAATAATAGTGACCTTCCTATCATTGGACTTGTTTGCTTAAGGCAATCGTTTACATGGAGCTTTTAGACATCATCATGTCCTTATATACATCATATATTGGTTTAGGAAGAGAAGACTTCCAATCAGTGGGTTATTGTACATGGAAACAGGTTGTTACATACAATAGCCTAGACCACCTATCTTATACTTCCTGGTTTCTGCTGGTTAGGAACAAGAATGCAACATGATAAACCTTGATCAGGAGAGTGGGGTTGGGAGCATTCGCTCGTTAGTTTATTCTTAGAGGTGGAGATTGTTTAGTTCTATTCAGCAAGTTCCTTTCCATATCTTCTACATCAAGGTATTTGAAATATGTTGATAGTTGACGGCCCAATATAACAGGTCACTTGCATCCCTCCATAATTCTGTCAATGCATTGAAGTGTATAGTAAATTAAACTTACGTATAACTAATGCAAAATTAAGGTATATGTATGCGGGCATATGTATGCTTTAAAATTTATATTTTGGGTTTTGGATACATTCTGCCCTTGCTCATAGTTTGTCTGCACTGCCTTATCAATTCAAGGTAATTATTTTGAAACTTTTACATAGGTTGGATCAATCATTTTTATCAATTAAGAGACAACTGATCCTGTCCTGCCTATCATGTAGTAGTAGCTACATGCATAACTATATATTATCTATAATCTATATGTAATAAAGTGCATTCCAGCTGTTTTCTGATGGTTCTTAATTATAACCTTATTTATATGGACATTTAACCCTTGGGGTCTACAACAACAACTGAGCCTTTTATCCCAAGCATATGAGGTAGGCTACATGAACCAACATGAGAATCACGCCGGGTCCAGCATATGAATCCTCCGCCTCCACTCACTCATATCGAACAATATACTTTCATTGAGGCCTTTGGCAACCATATCGTTTCGTATCACCTCCATCCATGTTTTCTTCGGTATCCCTTTTGCCCTTTTGACATTCCCCATATCGAGAGTATCTATTCGTCGAACCGGTATTTCCATAGGTCTGTATCGCACATGACCAAACCATCTTAGCCGATTTTCCCACATCTTCTCCTCCACAGGTGCTACACCAACTTTTGCACGAATATTCTCATTTCGCATCTTATCTTTTCTAGTGTTACCGCACATCCAACGAAGCATGCGTATCTCGGCTACGTGCATCTTCTGTGTATGATGTTTCTTAGGAGCCCAGCATTCTGTACCATATAATAAGGCAGGCCGAATAGTGCTCCGATAAAACTTCCTTTTCAATTTTAACGGAAAGTTACGATCACACAAAATCCTTGTTGCACTCCTCCATTTCAACCAACCAGTTTGGATCTTTTGATTAACATCACTATCGATCTCCCCATCCTTTTGGATGATGGAACCTAGATATCTAAACTGATCGCTCGGTGATATCTCTTGCCCTTCCAATGTTATACCAATATGGTTTTGACTTCTCTCTTTACTAAATTTGCAATGCATATATGCTGTCTTGGACTTGCTTAATCCGAACCCTCGAGATTCCAACGTTTGCCTCCATAATTCCAATTTGGCATTAACCCCTGCTTTCGTCTCATTTACTAGAACAATATCATCGGTGAATAGCATACACCAAGGTACCTCATTTTGGATAGTTCTAGTAAGCTCATCCATCACGATGGTAACCCTTGGGGTCTAAAAAACTAAAAATACCCATATTTGTTTGACTACCAAAATTGAAATTACAAGCGTCTGGATTGTTGAACTACCGTACTGGAAGGTATAGGACTAAATTTGTTATTGAAGTTATAAGTTATTCAAGGTCAATCTTTCAACATAACAAAATTTAGTGATAACAGTTTCAAATAAATTTGAAGCCTGCCATAGGAAATGGAAGGTTGAACTGTAATTAAGTGGGATTTAGACATCCACAGAACACCCAAGTGTAGCACTGTTTGTTTCAGGACTAGTAATCAACACAAAAGAACAGGGGTTAAAATCTATTAAAATAAATAAATAGTCATTCTTCATACAGGCAAGAACAGTCCAGTGTGGCAGCCTAACTGATAGATACATCTCAGCTATGTCTGTAATAGCGGGTTTACTTGTGTAATCCTTTTTAAATTTCATTTTCTTCTTTTTTCTGTTTTATGCATTTTATGTTAACAGGGTAATAGGTTGCTTGTTCCTTCCTGTATTTCTACAATTTTGACCTTTTATACATGTTTTTCGTTTACTTTCTTTTTGATACAATTTATGAACAAGCTGATTCGTTAATGGTGATGCTAGAAGTATGTTACTCTAGAATGGCAGAACTTTCCAGAGACAACCATGCATACTTGATAGGTGCAACTGATGAGCTATCACAGCATATGAATCTATGAGAGGAGAAAACATCTTATATAAGTTTGATTTGGAGTCAATTTTAAGTATTTAGTTTATTTGCATTACTAATTTTCTAGTATATTAATTAGCGGGTTTTGTAACTGGGGCATCTGGCCTTTATTGTGTTTTATCCAACAATAGAACTTTATTATTGGTTAAATTTGCCCCTAACATTTCATATAAACTCATGAAGCTGACCCTATTTTCTATGTTATCTGCAGCTGAACCTATTATGTATGCTATCAATACAATTAATATAAGATTATTTCTCAAGAAGTTTCCCTGAAATGTTGTGGTCATGTGATGCAGATGGATGTGGTTCTTGTATAATGGTCGTATCATGCAGATTGATGTAAATTTTAGATAATAAGGTGTGATCTCATAGCCGTTTTTTTAATTTCTTTTTTCCACGCCCTAAATACCTAACCATATATCCAACTTTCCTAATCTGTCCACTACTAAAACCAGTCCAGAAGCAACCTCTTTTTTGAGCCCTACAGTCCTTCGGAAATCCTAAACTTTCCGAAAGTTGCAAACAATGTCCATTCAGTAACCCCTTATCTTCTTCCATTAAAATCCTTTTTCCAGATCTGATACAATCTGTCTGCATCTGAATAACCCTACTTTAAAGGTCATAACCCTACTTTTTGACCTTTAAAGTTTAAACCCTTATCCTTGATCGAAAATTATAGAACCTTTCCATCCGAAGCATGGGCACCCTGGCGAGTTTTTGTTATAGGAGATCTGGACTGGAATCTGCAAAGAAGATGCAGGGCATTAATGGAGGGTTGTGTGATTATTTGACTTCCTTGATTAATTCATCTCACTATCCTTTTTTATGTTTTTCCGGGTTATCTGTGTATATCATGCTATTAGATCGATAATATTGCTTGTTGTATTGTTATTTTGATCTTGAATCCTCGTCATGCTCATTTTTCATATAGATTATAGGTTGCAATGCACCGGCCTTATACATTTGTATTGCAGTTATAGATTTTCTCTTTGGGCATGTGTTTGTTAGGTAGGCTTGATTATGTGCATCAAGTGATTGTTTACGCACACATTATATCATGTCCTTATCAGTCTCCTGCTTCATTTTGTGTCGATAACATTATGTCAAAGGGTTACTTTATGTTTCATGACTACGTTTTACAGGAGCCTTAAACAATCACGTGGAGTTCTTTGATATTCAATATCTGTTGGAATTTGACGACCTTATAGAACCACAGCCCTTCTTTTGATTTTAGCCTCCTAATCTTGTGGATTTATCACGGCTTCTCATATGACCGTCACATTGATCCAATGGTGCCAATATTGAAGGTCTGGCGAGTTCAATTGATAAGCTTTTTTTAAAAAAATAGTTTTTTTTCTCTTCAATTTTGAGGGCCATCTTTGAATCTCTGATTAACAAAATTGCTATTTTGTTATTACTTACTAGGTGGTGCATTCATTAACCTACAACTGATACGAGCACTTTTTTGGATGAACTGTCATGTTCTGCGCTTATTTTATATGGTTTTTGTGCTTTTCAGTGTTCTTATGGTGCATCATTTTGCATAAAATGTATGTTTTGTGTAATGATTTATCTGTTCTCATATCACAGGTAAACACTGAGAGGGCGATACGCCATGCAATACAAGAAAGGTTGCCCATTGTTGTCGTAATAAATAAGGTAACACTTAAACTTCTTTACCTGTAACCATCTTCCATTATCTTGTTTCATCTCCTGCCTTCTGATCTCAGTCAAGGGCTGACTTTTCTTTACACACTATTTCCTAGGTTGATAGGCTGATAACAGAACTTAAGCTGCCACCACTAGATGCGTACTTTAAGTTGCGACATACTCTTGAATGCATAAACGATTTAATCTCCTCTGCATCCACCAGCGCTGGAGGCATCCAAACTGTTGATCCTGCAGCTGGAAATGTTTGTTTTGCCAGTGGAAGTGCAGGGTGGTCATTCACACTGCAGTCCTTTGCTAAACTATACGTAAAACTCCATGGTATCCCATTTGATTCTAACAAGTTTGCAGCGCGTCTATGGGGAGACCTTTACTATCATCCTGAGACTAGGACCTTCCGGAAGAAACCCCCAATGGGTGGAGGCGAGAGATCGTTTGTTCAGTTCATCCTTGAACCGTTGTATAAAATTTACAGCCAAGTGATTGGAGAGCATAAAAAGAGTGTCGAGGCCACTCTTTCAGAACTTGGTGTTACATTGAGCAATGCTGCCTACAAGTTGAATGTCAGGCCTCTACTCAGATTGGCTTGCAGCTCAGTCTTTGGTTCTGCAACTGGCTTCACTGACATGCTTGTTCAGCATATTCCCTCTGCCAAAGCCGCTGCAGCGAGGAAGATAGAGCACATATACACTGGGCCTCAGGATTCATACATTGCTGAGGCTATGAAGGACTGTGATCCTACTGGGCCCCTGATGGTTAATGTCACAAAATTGTATCCAAAACCAGATTGCAGCGTCTTTGACGCTTTTGGGCGAGTTTACAGTGGTACGATCCGGACTGGTCAGACCTTGCAAGTGCTGGGAGAAGGATACTCACCAGATGATGAAGAGGACAAGACAATTAAAGAAGTCACCAAGTTGTGGGTTTACCAGGCTCGCTACCGGATTCCCATTAGTCAAGCGTCTGCTGGATCTTGGGTACTTATCGAGGGCGTTGATGCTTCGATTATGAAAACCGCAACATTATGCCCCTTGGATGTGGATGAAGATGTTTATATCTTTAGGCCGCTTAAGTTCAATACTCTTCCAGTTGTGAAGACTGCAACCGAGCCTTTGAATCCTAGTGAGTTGCCCAAGATGGTTGAGGGTCTTCGTAAAATTAGCAAGAGCTATCCCCTTGCTATTACTAAGGTTGAGGAATCTGGAGAGCACACTGTACTAGGAACAGGTGAGATATATCTGGACTCTATTATGAAGGATCTTAGAGAGCTCTACTCTGAAGTTGAGGTTAAGGTACAGACTTATTTCCTATATAAGTGCTGGTTGTTGGCATTTTTTTGGCACTTTGCTGCTCGCATCTCATTTCTTACTTTCTATGTGTGTAGGTGGCAGATCCTGTAGTCACGTTCTGCGAAACTGTGGTGGAGTCTTCCTCAATGAAATGTTTTGCTGAAACACCCAACAAGAAGAATAAGATCACTATGGTATGTTTTGAAACACTTCTCAGGCTCTTTAATTTTTGTTAGGTAGATTGTAGAACTCATATGCTGTGTCTTGTGTTGATTTTTTTTTCCACATTCAGATTGCAGAGCCTCTTGAGAAGGGGTTGGCAGATGACATTGAGAATGGTGTTATAAGTATTGACTGGAGCCAGAAAAAGATTGGTGACTTCATGCAAAGTCGTTACGGCTGGGATTTGCTTTCAGCTAGGTCCATATGGGCTTTTGGGCCAGATAAACAGGTGATCATTAGATATTATTTACCGTAATTGGTTTTGTATTTATACAAAGTATCTGGTTGTTATACTAGGTTTTTTGTGTGTGATACACCGAGTGATCAGTTGACTAAGGTTATAGCTTTAGTTGACATAAAATTTTAGTTCCTTAGAGAATGCACACACAAGTAAATAATTTATAAGATATGTGCAAAAGTAGGGTTTGAAGTAAGTGATGTGCAGATAATACTGAAGTTTATAGCGGGATACTGTGTGGAACAAAAATATATCAAATGATAAGGGTGTTTTCTGGTCAACTCAAGCAGGTTGTTTGGACCTTGTGTAGTTGAAAATACAATTTTGGTGGATTTTCGAAAGGAGTAAACCGACACATTAGAATTTGAGTCGAGTTACTCGCTGTTGGGTGAGTTTGTTTAGCTTTAAAATTGATCGAAGTCATAAAAGAACAATGTTGGTTTAATTATGGTGCTAAATTAAATTTTAAATCCTTCGAGATTCGAACTCAACTCATACATTATAACTTTATTTAACTAAATTATTGCTTAGCCATTGTATTCCAGTTCCAAATACAGTGTCTGTAGGTTTCATTACAACAGTAAAACAGTTTGTAAAATTATGAAAATACAAATTGGCCATTAATTTAGTATGGATTGAATGGATTTGAAAGAGAATCAAGATCTATCCATTCAGATTTAATCAAGTTTTCATTCTTAATCTTCAGATACACGTACATTTTGGTTTGGATTCGCAGAGAGAGCAAGGTTCGAGAACAACTTGGTCTAGATAAAAATGAACCTTCCTTTTAACGAAAACTAACTAATATATCTTTTGTGAGAAGCCGCCCCATGGGGATGGGGTGGGGAGAATGGGCGTTTATATCCTATTGTCATCTCTTGTAGTGCTGAGCAAACACTTCTATTGAGCCTTCTAAGAGAAGTCCATAGCTGACAATGCCTTGCTGAAATAAGTCTTGTATCATAAGCAAAATTCAAATGTAATTTCAATTCCTTTACATATAGTTACTCGATATATACATGGTTGAATTTGTTTAGAATTGTAGATATACTGCTAATCAAAGCATGCCCAGTACTTTCCTTGAAAGCCAAAGCTGCTGCTGCAGTCGCAAAATACTTGAGATGTTGAGAGAATTAACTACCGGTCGAGTAGTTGTGGGTGTAGGTGAAGTAAAAAAATTATGCAATATGGTCCTATGTTAGCCAGTGAGTAGATTTGCATTCGTTTTGGAGTAAGTATTTGCGTTCTACATGCTTTAAAGCAAAGCGGATTGCAATAGAGCATGGGTTAATGTTCAGGACAAGCTACATTAAATAGGTTTAAGATGGGTGAAGAAATGTAATGGGTCTAAGCACTAAATAGGTTTAAGATGGGTGAAGAAATGTAATGGGTCTAAGCACCAAACTATCCATTGCATTGTTCAAACTTGCGATAGGTGGAAGCACCATACTATGTATTGTGCGCGTGCACACACAAAATGCAATAAGTGGAGTTGTTGGCGATCTTGATGGCTAAAATGGTTAATTTGGATATGTGTTTGTGTGTAGAGAGGGGGGGGGGGTTGTGGGCGTTCTTGATGGTTAATTGGATATGTGAGTGTGTAGAGAGAGAATAATGAAGAAAAGAGGCCCTAGGAGGGTTTTTCGTCAGGTGGCAGCAAATAAATCCACTTTCCAACATTTTATTCAACGATCGGCACCCATCATCATCATCTGTATCATTTAAGATGTGGACACCAAATTTTCATTTGATTCTACCATTTTTTCACCGTTGGATTAGCAATGTAAAAAGTTCTATTGTCGGTAAACCGTTAATTTTGCATCCACTTAATCAACGGTGAATAAGTGATAGAATCACATGAAATTTGGTATGGGCACATTTCCACCATTATATATATATATATATATATATATATATATATATATATATATATATATATATATATATATAGGGGAGCGATCTATTGCAAAGCGGTCCATGTTTTTTAAAAACGGGAACTCTCAATCTACGACATATTTTAATGATCCGATTCGTTCAAGATACATACCCTCAAATGTCATGTGTGTGTGTGTGTGTGTGTACTCAAAATGTCATCAATAATTTAGAAATAGAGTAACCATTATACTCTTAAAAGTTAATTGCAACAGTTATGGATTCCAAAAAGCTTGCAAATATTGAAACCCAATCAATCATGATCTTAAACTTTTATTCCTAGAAATTAGGATTTTCAAATCTTAGGCTGATATGCTCTTGCATCTGCGTGGGCAAAAAATCACAAGCTCTTGTGTGAACGTGCACTGACACATATACACACACATCAACTTAAAAATTTCCCCTTTGGCAATTTTGATAGACCAAAGACGATTAACAAGCACCTTTTTTTATAAATTATAAGCAGGCACAACCATTTGGAGTACAAATTCTTTTTCAATAATGCATCCTTTTTGTATATATACTTCATAGCATGTACTGTGTAGTTCCTATGTTTGCCTCTTATAGGGATAAATAATTTCACACATATTGAAGATCTTGACATTGGCAGACTTCTTTTACCTTACCATATGTAATTTGTGCAGGGTCCAAACATCTTATTAGATGACACTCTACCCAGTGAAGTCGACAAAAGCCTGCTGAATGCTGTGAAAGATTCCATAGTGCAGGGGTAAGAACTCTTGTTAACTTGTTATGTCTATCAGCTCCTTATCCTACTTGATATCCAATTAAAATTTCCTTCTGCAGATTCCAGTGGGGAGCCCGTGAAGGCCCTCTTTGTGATGAACCTATCAGAAATGTAAAGTTCAAAATCTTGGATGCTGCTATTGCGTCCGAGCCTCTGCATCGAGGTGGTGGCCAAATTATTCCCACTGCAAGACGTGTAGCCTACTCTGCTTTTCTAATGGCAACACCTCGGCTTATGGAACCTGTTTACTATGTAGAGGTAATGAATGAAATTATGAGTTTATACCTAATTCATTGTCTTTGGTTAAGTTCCGATTCATTCTTATATTTCTTTTATCTGGTGTTTCCATTTCAGATCCAAACACCAATTGATTGTGTTTCTGCAATATATACTGTGTTGTCGCGGAGGCGTGGACATGTCACCGCTGATGTTCCTAAGCCTGGGACCCCTGCTTATATTGTTAAGGTTACAACTCTTTTTCCTTTTACTGCTGTAACTTCTTGTTTGGTACTCTGTTTGTTTTTCCTTGACAAGTTATTGTTCCGTATAAAACTTTTTCAGGCATTTCTGCCCGTGATCGAATCATTTGGGTTTGAGACCGACTTGAGATACCATACCCAAGGCCAGGCCTTTTGCGTATCAGCATTCGACCATTGGGCTATAGTCCCTGGTGACCCACTTGACAAGAGTATAGTCCTTCGGCCTTTGGAGCCAGCTCCAATTCAACATCTAGCTCGCGAGTTCATGGTGAAAACAAGACGTAGAAAGGTGTGTTTACAAATTTTACTTGCCTTAAAATAAAAATTGATTTAAACCAAGTACCCTGGACTGCAATATGCTGTGTACCAAAAGGGTGGACTTATAAGAGACAGCACTCATACTCTATGGATATACTAAACCCCTTGGTATCACTTCAATCCTCCATCGTAATATTTTAACCTGGTCTCGTTATTTTGTCTACATGTGAACCAATCAGCCTTATAATTTTTTCTAACCGTGCTCTATTTTGGTCATCGTTGGAACTCTCTGTTTCTTTACCCGCTGTTTATGATTAATTATTTTCTTTATTGTATGTATGAAGTTATTTTTCTAAAAAAAAACGTTAATTAATGAGTAATACCTTTGGTTTTGATTTCTTGCAGGGTATGAGCGAGGATGTTAGCATCAATAAATTCTTTGATGAGGCCATGGTTGTCGAGCTTGCGCAACAGGCTGCCGAACTTCACTTGCAGATGACTTGATCTTACTCGATTAACTGGTGCCAATGACTTGCTTCAGTGTTCCTAGGATATTCGCCTCGGAAATTGTTCAGACACCATTTTCATGTTGTACAATGTTAAGTGTCAAAGTCCCATGGTAACATGATTTGCACGGAACCATGGCCTTTTATTAGATTGACTGTGATGTGAAAACAGGTACCACTTGTATGGTTGCCTTTTTTCGGTGGCGTTTTAAAACTGTTTTGTAGTTTAACCTTAAAGAATGTTTTCTAGTTTAGCATTTTAGGTGTAAATTTTCCTATGTTTTATTGTGCACTCAAGTTAAGTGATGAGAGCTCATTATGCAAGCTGCTTCCGAAGCATTTCTTAGACTTTGCATTGTTCATCTCTCTGCCTGCTTGTCTTATAACGCAGACCTTGACCTTCTTACGGAACAAATTTTACTTGGTCATATGTCTATATCTAAGGATAAGTATAGCGTCTTAGATGTGGAATTATCTTGCGACCTTTATCCGTATCTTCTTTATTTTTATGTGCATGCATTTTGGAATATGTTCCATATCGTTCTTGACTATATTTAGGCCATGGAGCTAAACATAATTCCATATATTAAACATATCATTTTTCTGAAGATTTATCCATGGATCATGAGAATTTGGAATTTGGGGTCCGTTAACTAGTCATAAGATGATGACGACGACGAAGAAAGCAACAGGGGTTACATTTTGTGGGTTTTTACAATTTTATTTAAATTGATGTCAAGCATGCAAAATCTTCAGAAAGGAGTATAATTCCACTTGTTCATTTGGTGCACTTTGAAAACTAAATATGCAATTTCCATTTTTAAGCATCCTCCGTGTACACATACTGATTTAACTCAGAAAGGATTTTCCTACTAATTGGAAATATGGAGTTCAAGCATATACAACCTTCAGAGAGGAGAGATTATTCTACTTGTTATTCTACTTGTCATTTTGTTCACTTTGAAAGTTAAATATGTAATTTTCTTTTTATCTTCAAGCATCCTACCTGTTCACTTGGTTCACTTTGAGAATTAAATATGCAATTGGAAATATGTGATTGAAGCATCCATTGTGTATACATTTTGATAAATATGTGAATGTTATGTTTCAGCCTCACATCTTCATGTGGAAAAATTGTATACATAAATATTTGCGTAGCTAGAAGGCAATCAATCCATAATAAACATATATTTATTTCATTCAATAAAATAAAGGTAAATTTTATTGAACGGGCATGAACTTTCATCAATTTTCAGATAGATACCATGGATCTTTTAAATTACATTTAAAATCCATGAACTATCATGAGTGCGGTTGCAAGAAAATGCCATGCATTGCTTTTGGTTGTCTACTGGATACTACCATCTCGATGAAAAGTTAAAAGTCATTTGACTATATACCTGTCACTATCTTCATCCTTTCAGAAACACATTTCAGCCTGTTTTTTCTTCTAGCTACTAGTTCTTCTCTTTCCACTTACAAATTGATTGATTGTTTTAAGTTATATAATTATGCAACCCCTGCTTGAAAAAATAAGGTGCGAAATGAGAATATTCATGTAAATGTTGGTGTAGCGTTTGCGGAGGAAAAGATGCGAGAAAACCGTCTAAGATAGTTTGGTCATGTGCGACTGATGGAGGTCCTTTTCAGGTCTTCGTCAGATGTTGTCTTCCGTTGATCTCCCGGTGGATTTTGGTGGTGATTTTCTGTTGCGTGTGGATCTCAATGGGTTTTGGTGAGATTGGTGGTTTGAGGAGTTTAGCGCCGAGTACCTGCAAAGAAGTCCCGGGATGGTTTGGTACCACTGAGGACCCTCCGACGATCAAGTTAGTGCAAGATCCGAGCAGAGTAACGGCTAAATGGAATAAAAAATGGCTTCCTTGACCCCTCGGTGATGGGGGTTTATGTAGCGGCGGCAGCACGCAGCGGTAAGCACGAGAGTCTTGCCGGCCGTTATGCTCCCGACGTCACGCCCGCGTGAAGAGCGGATCACCCATTAATAGGGATCATGATGGCGCGGAACGTGGGACGTTGCTAGCGGAGAATTTGCGCGTGGCGAGATTTGCGGAGCGGCGGTTACGCCTGCGAGTGGTGGAGTTGGTCGGTCGAAGGGGCTGAGGAAGATGGCCTCGGCTGGGAAGCATGGAACCGAGCAAGAGGGTTGAGGAGTCTTGGTCCCGTGACAGCCCGAGGCGAGCTGAGGGGCCGAGGAGGCAAATTTGCGGGGGGCCCCGAGAAGGGCCAGCTTGTGCTTGCAAGTTGGGACAAGGGTGGCCTGGTCGGCCTCTGTGGGCCCTTCCTTCCGGGTCTTGGGGCATGTCATCCGCCACGTGTCTGTAGGGTTCCTAGGCACTCTTGTGAAGGTTCATAAGGCATCAAACATGCCCGGATAAATATTTAGACGTGCCGAACAACCCAAAGCTGGGATCTTTGCTAGATTATTAGGGTTAAACATGCAGGATGATAACTTTTATCTAAGTGTGAGGGATTACAACCTTTGTAGTCCGCTCCTTCGCTTCATAAGCTCCGAGTAGAAGTCCCTTTGCCGCGATCCACGATCTCCCGGACTCATGAGAGGCTCCACGACTCGAACGATCCATGCTAGCTTGAAGTGTTCCAAATCTCCGATGATCTACGTCGAAGTTGCAAAGACTCAAGCTTTCTCACTCTAAAGAGATGAACACACTAATCTCATGGGCTAGATGAGATGAGGATGAGAGAGTAGTATTTATGCTTTCTTTTTAAATCATTTTCTCATATTTATTCATCACATAAAGAATTTCTAGTGACCTTTTTCAAGAGAGAAGAAGATGATAATGGAAAAGATAATGATAAAACCTTTTGTGATGAATAGAAATAAAAGTATATGATTGATATATAAACCATGGTCAAGGATGAGTGGCTAAGAATGTGTAGAGAATAAACTAGAGTTAGGGTTTGGTTGGGTTAGAAATGTGTCATCAAAAAATATCTTAACCATGACAAAAGAAATAGCTTCTAGAAGGTGCAAGAAGCAACTAACCCTAATCAAACCCTAACCTCATTTAATCATCCTTAAACATGTTTAACAATTATTCATATCATGTCACAATAATATATATCACATATATATTATATATATTTGCAACAAAAGAAAATAATACAATTAACATATATCGCATATATATCAATGTATCATCCAGTGAGAAAATGAAATAATAAAGCGAGCCAATATTAGATAATGTAATACAATATATCATATATATTATTATACATTAAATCATCGAATCAACACTTGATCCGACGATCCGGCTATATCGAATATTACCGACTAATATATCATGTACCGATTCATCGAATCAACACTTGATCCGATGACCCGGTTCATATCTAAATATCGCGAGAATATAATACGGTATCTCATATCGCATTATTCTCGGTCCTGCACATATCACATATGTGCCTCTACTCCGTTTCGCCTGAGCCAAGAAACCTCTGTGTAGGACTCTAAAGAATCGTCAATACGCCGGTAGCAGGTGATGATCATACCAAACACCCACAAGCTGCAAGCGGTCAGCTAAACGTAACAGCCACCCAGGTATTGAGCGATCAGAAGATCAACAAGCTAGCCTATGCGTTCTCCTGTGAATCCAATCAGTAACACTCCCGTACAGTCCGGTCTGTTCGTCTGATATGTCGCATATTAAGTCTAGGGGTGGTATACGTCAGACCCCAGTAACCGATAAGTCGTGTCGACGTGTGGCTCATAACGGGTCGAGAAACTACTAGTAACACTTACCAGTAAATCTCTATATCAGCCCTGGCCAGGGACTTCCAGTTATAGCCAATCGAACACAGCACAACATCAACTCCCTATACCGGGAGAGACGAATCCCCTCCTATCGCTCATTGCCTCCATGTGATTCGGGACTGTACCCAAAAGCCACCGTTTTGCACGCCCTCTTGGATGTGATAAGGTGGAAATCAAAGCACAGTGGGAATCACACAAGACTCTATGACGATCTCGGGTCTACAGACTACCCTGTACCAGTGTCACCGGAGAACTGCCATCTGACGTGTGGTATATCACTATCTGGGAGTTCTCGGCGAGTCCGTCCAGTGTACCCAGTCTCCACTGAGCACCCGCACACCATCTCTGATGTCAAACACCGATGGATGTGGGATCATCCATCGCCCATCATATGGGTCAAGATGCGTATACGCTAGTCTACTCTGGTGTATCGATGCCCTGTCTCGATATACCCTCGACTAGGAACAGTTATATGATGTACCCATCGACTACCAAGGCCCCACTAGTATGATCTCATCATAGTCCCAGTAGTCGAGTACATATCCTAAGGGCTTTATCAACATGTGAGAGAAAAACAGTAAACCAATACAAGTCAACATGTTAAGATAAAGTGAAACCAAATAGCATACTATCATGACGAGCAAGAAAGTCATCTCTATATATATCCAAGCATCCATTATAATATACATCATATGTACAACAATGGCCTCTAGGGCATATACATAACTAACAATCTCCCACTTGCACTAAGGCCAGCTGCTGTAGTATCTCATACCTAGCATCCCGAATAATCTCTCAAACGTATCTGGGGAATAGCCTTCGTGAATGGATCCGCAGTGTTGTCCTTCGTATCTACTCTCCTGACCTCGATCTCCCGGCGATCAACTATCTCCCTGATCAGGTGATACCGTCTCAGAATATGTCTGGACTTTTGATGGGATCTGGGTTCCTTGGCCAATGCCACAGCTCCATTGTTATCGCAATACAGAGGTATTGGATGCTCAATGGATGGAACCACTCCAAGTTCAGTAATGAACTTCTTAATCCAGACAGCCTCTTTGGCAGCATCGTTGGCAGCGATGTATTCAGCCTCCATCGTCGAGTCTGCAACGGTATCCTGTTTGGAACTCTTCCAACATACCGCCCCTCCATTGAGGGTAAAGACAAATCCCGAATGCGACTTAGAGTCGTCCTTATCACTTTGGAAGCTGGAATCGGTAAAGGACTCCACCTGGAGTTCTCCATTACCATACACCAAGAACATTTCCTTAGTCCTTCGTAAGTACTTGAGAATGTTCTTCACAGCTGTCCAATGACTCTCTCAAGGATCTGCTTGATACCGACTCACTACACTTAGTGAGTATGCTACATCGGGTCTGGTACATAGCATCGCATACATGATAGAGCCTACTGCCGAAGCATAGGGTATCCCTTGCATGCGAGCTCTCTCCAAATCAGTCTTGGGAGACATATCTTTGGAGAGAGTGAGTCCAGAGATCGTGGGTTGGTTCCCACGCTTGGATTCTTCCATACTAAACCTCTTTAGTATGGTGTCAATGTACCTGAATTGGGACAATCCCAGTATCCTTTTAGATCTATCTCTATAGATCATGATTCCCAATATGCAGGAGGCATCACCTAGATCTTTCATTGAGAATCTCTGTGATAAGAAGAGCTTGACTGATTGCAGCATAGGAATATCATTTCCTATCAAGAGTATGTCATCCACGTACAATACGAGGAAGACAACTTTACCCTCTGCTATCTTCTTATAGATACAAGGTTCATCTATATTTTTGATGAAGTCAAACTCTTTAACTACAACATCAAAACAGATGTTCCAACTCCGCGATGCTTGCTTTAACCCATAAATGGATTTAAGCAGCTTGCACACCTTTCCGCTGCTCCCACTATCTACGAAGCCCTCTGGCTGAGTCATATACACGCTCTCTTCTAAATCACCGTTTAGAAAGGCGGTCTTAACATCCATTTGCCAGATTTCGTAGTCATGGTATGCAGCAATGGCAAGTAAGATCCGGATGGACTTAAGCATAGCCACTGGAGAAAAGGTTTCGTCATAATCCACACCTGGTCGTTGACGAAAACCCTTTGCTACAAGTCTAGCTTTGAAAGTCTCAACTTTTCCATCTACACCAAATTTCTTTTTAAAAATCCACTTGCTCCCAATGGGTTTTACCCCTTCAGGAGCATTTTCCAAAATCCATACTTTATTGGTGTACATGGATTCCATCTCAGATCGCATTGCATCCAGCCATTTCACAGAGTCACCACTCGTGATGGCCTGCTCGAAACTAGTCGGTTCATCATCATCCATGATGCAATCCTCGCTTCCACCATCAATGAGAAAACCGTAGTATCTCTCAGGTGGACGAGAAACCCTACTAGATCGGCGGAGAGGCTGGGGTTCGTTGGGTACTATTGAATCCTCCGGTTCTACCAAATCTTCAGTTTCAGTTTGAGTTTGTGTAGCTGGAATTTCTTCCAGTTCTACCTCTTCGCCACTAATTTCTTTTGCAAGAAATTCCTTTTCTAAAAAGGTGGCATGTCGAGAAACAAAACACCTTTTGTTCCTCGCGATGGTAGAAAAGATATCCATGTGAATGTTTGGGATATCCCACAAACTTGCATAGAACTGACCGTGCCTCGAGTTTGTCTGGATTTTGCCTTTTGACATAGGCCAGACAACCCCATATCTTAACTCGTTTAAGACATGGTCTCTTCCCACTCCATATCTCATATGGTGTGGTAGGTACAGATTTAGTTGGAACTTGATTCAATAGGTATGCTGCTGTCTCCAGTGCATACCCCCAGAAGGAAATAGGTAACTCAGCTGTACTCATCATCGAGCGCACCATATCTAATAAGGTGCGATTCCTCCGCTCAGATACACCGTTGTGCTGTGGTGTATAAGGAGGAGTAAGCTGAGAGAGAATCCCAATCTCTTTTAGATAATCTAGGAACTCACTGCTTAAGTATTCACCTCCTCGATCAGATCGAAGAATCTTAATACTTTTGCCCGTTTGATTCTCTACTTCGTGCTTATATTCTCTGAATTTCTCAAAAGCTTCAGACTTGTGTTTCATCAGGAACACATATCCGAATCTTGAGAGATCGTCAGTGAATGTAATGAAGTAGGAAGAACCGTTCCTGGCATGCGTAGACATGGGACCGCATACATCACTATGTATCAGTCCTAAGAGTTCGGTAACTCTTTCTCCGTGTCCACTAAACGGAGCTTTGGTCATTTTTCCTTTGAGACATGAATGGCAAGTATCATAAGATGATAATTCGAACGGATTCAAATAACCATCCTTATGTAACTTAGCCAGTCGTGTCGCATTGATATGACCAAGTCTACAATGCCACAAGTAGGATTCGTTCATATCTGAACTTTTCCTCTTGTGTGTGTTTTGTATATTCAGGACTGTATTCTGATTTAGAATGAATATGCCATTATGTAACGAGCCTGATGCAATCAACTTTTGATCTAGGAATATGTTCATAACATTATCCTTTACTACAAAATTATATCCTTCTTTACTTAATAAAGAAACTGATATAATATTGCACATCATGTTCGGTATATAATAGCATTCATTTAGAATCAGTGTATTACGACTTGGTAATACAAGGTGATATTCGCCAACTGCTTTGGCCACAATACTTGCACCGTTCCCTACTTGAACGGAATGATCACCTTTTCCTAGTTCTCTACCTTTTCGTAGCCCATGTAACAATTTACATATGTGGGATCCTGATCCAGTATCTAATACCCAGGACGTAGGGTGAACTGAGAAACAGTTCTCAATAACTAACACACCCGAAGAAGATGCATCAACATGCATGTTCTTTTGGGCGGCTTGAGAATCCAGATATTCTCCTGTTTCCTGTTCAGTCTTATAACTCTTATAAGAAAGAACGGGTCCAACGTTCCCTTGCTCAGTACAATAATTGGGTTCAGTCAATACATCCATATTATTATCTTGATTATGGCCTGACATGGTTGCTACCTGGAGAGAGAGAGAAGAAAACACTTTAGCGTATGCTCTTGCAAGATTAGATTGGTTATTATCTTATCTAATCAGGATGTCTCCCACTGTTTTTATCAAATCTACCTTAAAACCCTAAAAGGTAAGATTAGCCGGGATTAATTACACCCTACAATTTCGTCAATCTTTCAGCCAGATCAGTGTCGGTACTTTGAGCGAGGTTCCCCGTGCTTTCGCACGGACCTAATTAAAGTAAACCTCGTTTTCCCAGAGGCGTAACCCCGTTAACACTTTTCTAGACACCTACTTGATCGGCTAATTGTCCTGTGTAAAACTCTCCCAGGAGTAACACTTACTCGCAGTGGCTATCGGGATCCAACTATCTCATAGGAGGTATGCAATCTCATTGCAAATTTCAACTTTTGAAATTCCCGATAAAGCTTTTGCCCCTAACCCCTATGACCTTGACAAAGGCCAACAAACCATAGGAAGCTAGTCAAGTTCAACCCGTCATTTCTTGATTGAAATTAAACCCACCCGCACGACCCTTGACAAAGGCCAACAAGGTCGTACGAATACCCTAATCCAATCACATCATATATTTAAACAGATAAGTACCAGTTAGCTACCGCACACTATGCCTTGACAAAGGCCAACAAACGCAGCACGAATACTAAATAGTCTTTATCTGAAATGACGGAGGGCTACGCAGGTTTTTCAGAAAACCCTGAGCGTAATGAACTTGATATCGTCGTAGATTCGAGTGTTTTTAAAAAGGAGTGTTTTTGAGGCTTTTTCTTAGTTTCGCTAAAGGGGTCACTCCCGGTGAAGGGATCGTCGGCCCTTTCCTCATCGAATAAGGTGCAGGATATATCATATATACCGCTGTGCAAAGCAAAACACTAAAAGCATTCAAAAGACAAACCGCGTTTTGTAGTATCTGCCAGTTTCGCTAAAGAGGTCATTCCCGGTGAAGGGATCTCGGCTCTTTTCCCATCGAATAAGGTGCGGGATATATCATATATATCACTGTGCAAAGCAAAACTGTAGCTACCCCTTTTATAAAGTTTTGATTCTATAACATCTTTAGGTTTCTTTTCTTTTTATTAATCTCATTAATAAAATCCCATCAGCTTATACTTCCTAAGCATCACAGAAGAAACGAAAGCAGTAATATTTATATATCAACATATATATATAGTATAAGCATTCGTCTCAGGCAGTAATATGATCTCATCACAGAACATTGCAGCAGAAGAATATATATGAAATATTGGATATACTAGGACGTCCGTGTTTTTAATACGAGCCTGCATAAAACACGGATTCCACGGTCGCGACGAATAGCCAAACCCACATCCCAAGACCCCTACGAGAGCGGCAAGTAACACTGCCAATTCTAGGGTTAGGAGACCCGGTCTCGACTCCTCGAGATGGCCTCCCACTGGACCCTAGAACCCGGTTACTTGTGCTCCCCTCCTTGGGTCTACCTAATGCGGAAAAGTAAATAATATACAACAGTGACATCATTCGCAACCTGGAAGTGCCCCAATAAAAGAATATTACATTACAAATGAATTTTACATGAATGAAAATAAAAAACCCTCATCTCACATAAAACCCCCGGCTATTCAGAACACGACGATCCAATATAACATATCACAGCAACACATAATATCACATATCATCAACGTAAGTAAATATGCGCATCCCAATTGTCGTTGACATATAGCAACGAAACCGGCGATATCACATATTACACTTACGGTCACAGAAAAGAAAGTGTAAAACTACAACATTTGGAATACACAATCACTTTAGACATCGTAAATCCGAAATATCACATACTTCGCATTTCATGCCTAACTCTATGAATTCCACATATTGTATCACATTCCAGATAAACAGACAGTATTAAACTTTTCGAACAGATAATCAAATACCCAAAATTTCCCAAAGTGCTCAACTCTTGAGCGGAGTTCAAATAATCCCAGAATATGTCACAGTACCAGTGATCCAGTCGTAGAAGGGTCAAGCCAACGCCTCACATGTGGCACGCCGTACTCCCCCAAACCCGAAGGTTCAAAAGGCAGTTCAAGACGGTCACATAATCGAGTTAAGGTTTGTTGTCTTCTAGAGGGTCCACCGCTTAACTTGTACAATTTTTTCGAAAGATTTAAACCCGATAAAAATTCAACACTTGAAAGTTTGCCGTGCCAGGAAACAGTGAGTTAATGATATCCGTTCAAATAGTTTAACAGTTTCTAAATATCCGGAAAGAAATACGAATTTAAATATTCCGATCGAATCTACTATTACAAAACAAACCCCAGAAGTCTTAACACTTAAAACAGTTTAAAAATACCAAGAAGCATCAACAAGCAACTACAGATAATACCATGAAGCCACGTGTCACAATTCCACAAAACGGCCGCGTAACCGCCGCGGAAAGCATGTTTCCGCCGCGGTTCCGCCGCGTTTTGGTGGAGTTGTGGGCCCGTATTTCATGGTAATTCTTAGAATTCTCTGCTGATTTTTTTACATATTTTTAATTCAGAAAAATCCCAAATTTTGAAAAATTTCCAGAGAGGGGTTAAATTTTGTCGGTTCGGATTCGATCGGAGTTTTAACTTCGTAAACACGTCGCCTAATGCTCTAGCTCGGCTCTGATACCATTGTAGGGTTCCTAGGCACTCTTGTGAAGGTTCATAAGGCATCAAACATGCCCGGATAAAAATTTAGACGTGCCGAACAACCAAAGCCGGGATCTTTGCTAGATTATTAGGGTTAAACATGCAAGATGATAACTTTTATCTAAGTGTGAGGGATTACAACCTTTGTAGTCCGCTCCTTCGCTTCACAAGCTCCGAGTAGAAGTCCCTTTGCCGTGATCCACGATCTCCCGGACTCATGAGAGGCTCCACGACTCGAACGATCCATGCTAGCTTGAAGTGTTCCAAATCTCCGATGATCTACGTCGAAGTTGCAAAGACTCAAGCTTTCTCATTCTAAAGAGATGAACACACTAATCTCATGGGCTAGATGAGATGAGGATGAGAGAGTAGTATTTATGCTTTCTTTTTAAATCATTTTCTCATATTTATTCATCACATAAAGAATTTCTAGTGACCTTTTTCAAGAGAGAAGAAGATGATAATGGAAAAGATAATGATAAAACCTTTTGTGATGAATAGAAATAAAAGTATATGATTGATATATAAACCATGGTCAAGGATGAGTGGCTAAGAATGTGTAGAGAATAAACTAGAGTTAGGGTTTGGTTGGGTTAGAAATGTGTCATCAAAAAATATCTTAACCATGACAAAAGAAATAGCTTCTAGAAGGTGCAAGAAGCAACTAACCCTAATCAAACCCTAACCTCATTTAATCATCCTTAAACATGTTTAACAATTAATCATATCATGTCACAATAATATATATCACATATATATTATATATATTTGCAACAAAAGAAAATAATACAATTAACATATATCGCATATATATCAATGTATCATCCAGTGAGAAAATGAAATAATAAAGCGAGCCAATATTAGATAATGTAATACAATATATCATATATATTATTATACATTAAATCATCGAATCAACACTTGATCCGACGATCCGGCTATATCGAATATTACCGACTAATATATCATGTACCGATTCATCGAATCAACACTTGATCCGATGACCCGGTTCATATCTAAATATCGCGAGAATATAATACGGTATCTCATATCGCATTATTCTCGGTCCTGCACATATCACATATGTGCCTCTACTCCGTTTCGCCTGAGCCAAGAAACCTCTGTGTAGGACTCTAAAGAATCGTCAATACGCCGGTAGCAGGTGATGATCATATCAAACACCTACAAGCTGCAAGCGGTCAGCTAAACATAACAGCCACCCAGGTATTGAGCGATCAGAAGATCAACAAGCTAGCCTATGCGTTCTCCTGTGAATCCAATCAGTAACACTCCCGTACAGTCCGGTCTGTTCGTCTGATATGTCGCATATCAAGTCTAGGGGTGGTATACGTCAGACCCCAGTAACCGATAAGTCATGTCGATGTGTGGCTTATAACGGGTCGAGAAACTACTAGTAACACTTACCAGTAAATCTTTATATCAGCCCTGGCCAGGGACTTCCAGTTATAGCCAATCGAACACAGCACAATATCAACTCCCTATACCGGGAGAGACGAATCCCCTCCTATCGCTCATTGCCTCCATGTGATTCGGGACTGTACCCAAAAGCCACCGTTTTGCACGCCCTCTTGGACGTGGTAAGGTGGAAATCAAAGCACAATGGGAATCACACAAGACTCTATGACGATCTCGGGTCTACAGACTACCCTGTACCAGTGTCACCGGAGAACTGCCATCTGACGTGTGGTATATCACCATCTGGGAGTTCTCGGCGAGTCCGTCCAGTGTACCCAGTCTCCACTGAGCACCCGTACACCATCTCTGATGTCAAACATCGATGGATGTGGGATCATCCATCGCCCATCATATGGGTCAAGATACGTATACGCTAGTCTACTCTGGTGTATCGATGCCCTGTCTCGATATACCCTCGACTAGGAACAGTTATAGGATGTACTCATCGACTACCAAGGCCCCACTAGTATGATCTCATCATAGTCCCAGTAGTCGAGTACATATCCTAAGGGCTTTATCAACATGTGAGAGAAAAACAGTAAACCAATACAAGTCAACATGTTAAGATAAAGTGAAACCAAATAGCATACTATCATGACGAGCAAGAAAGTCATCTCTATATATATCCAAGCATCCATTATAATATACATCATATGTACAACAATGGCCTTTAGGGCATATACATAACTAACAGTGTCCTGATCTCGTATCGCCAATTATTGAGCCTCATCATTAGCCCCCCACTCTTGTCCTGACCAGCTAGCGGGTCGGGTCAGGAGTGGACTGCCAGGCCTCCCGAGGTGAGCTCCTTCCTAAGGCTTTGTCGGGACGAGTCCTCGGACTGTCAGTTGTCTTTTCCGCTAGCGAATCAGGGCGAGATCTCTGCATTTAAAGAAGGTGCGCCGGTTCGTGCACTCTGCCACTGAAACGACGGTCCACGCGTCAAGCGTCGATTGGCTGACGCGACGTATGCAGGCCTGCGGCGTCTGATGGGACGCGGTCCAGCGCAGGATCGACATGTGGAGCGATCAGAGCCACTGGATGCAAGGAGTTGTTTCGGCGGGAGATGACGGGCGTTGTTGGATGAGGCCGCTTGCAGCAATAAACAGGGGTGGGGTCCGCCCTTGGGCCCCTACTCCTTCAAATTTCCCTCTCTTAAGTCCTAGTTGCTCGGCGCTCGTCTCCTTTCTCCCGCTTTTGGCCCCTGAAGATTCCCTTTTTCAAGGTTAGATGTCTTCCTTTGTAGAGTCAGTAGATGTTGTAGGAGTAGGTTGTAGGGACCCTTTAGTTGTGTCTGAGTCCCCCCGGAGAGCAGGGGTCGGATCCTTTCCCCGGGATCGTGAGGCAGGGGCAGCCTCCAGGGAGGAGGCGGCAGGTGCGGCCCCCGGCTCCTCATGTTGGGTGAGGTATGAGGACGAGCTCGCTAATGCTCGGGCTCGCTTCCACATCCCCTCGGGTTACACGCTCCGACTGGCCAAGAAGGGAGAGAGGGCGGATCAAGTATGGGGCAGGGAAATCGCCCTGTATTTGGAAGCTTTTTGGGGCGGAATGCACCTGCCCTTCTCTTCCAAGGTCGTCGCCGCGCTGAATTTTTTCGGTCTGGCCCCCGGCCAGTTAGTGCCGAACTCATAGAGGATCCTTCTCGGGTTCTTGATCTGCCTGAAGTTACAGGCGGTTCCCTTCAGCCTCTCCCTTCTCGGATCTTCTCTCGTCTTCAAAAGTCACGCTGGTGGTCGAGCGGGCGACCCGAGATGGGTCTATCTCTCTTTCAAAAAGCGGCCAGGGGGCGCAGCCGGGACCGGGGTCGTGGCCTTGCCCTCTTCTATTCATGATTGGAAGAAGAAATTTTTCTTCATTTCCGCTCCCGAGGGCGAGGACTGGCCCGTGCCTACCAAGTGGTCGAGGGAGAAATATTTGCCGAGGAACCAGTCTAATGACCCCGCCGCGGTAAGAGTGGCGTCGTGGGAGCCCATCCCCCGACCTGACGTGCTGCTGTCTGAAAGGGTTCTGAGCTGGGCCGGGCTCAGCCCCGTTGAGTTCATCGGTAAGTTAGGCTAGCCTTTTGGCTTGTGTTTCGCTCATGTTGCTGACTTGTTGGGTATTTGCTTTGTGCAGGATCCATGGACTTCGACTCGCTTAAAGCCTCCATGCGCCAGTTGAGGACGGTTATGAAGGCTGGGGGCGCCAGCTCTTCTCGCGCGAAGCCTGCCCCGGCTCCTACCGCTCCGGTGGTGGCGTCCCGTGAGCGTTCGGGGGAAGATCCCGTCCCGGGTCCCAGCAAAGTGTCGGGCCGGAAGCGGGCCCTGGTTCTGGAGGACCAGGGCTCGGAGGAGGAGATCGGCTCTCCCTCGGAGCCGCTCAAGAGGAGCTCCCAGAGATCTTCCCGGGGCCGGTCCTCGCCGATTGTAGTGGAGGAAGAGGGCCTCCGGTTCACGGTGCCATCGGGCTATCCGTTGCGGATAGCCTTCTGCATGAGATAGAGGCCTCGGCCGGGGGTAGAGTTCCCGGGGGGACCTTCAGGGCTCAGCTGGCGTCCATCGCCCAGGAGTCCGTGCATGTAAGTGTTTGGTTCATTGTGAGATTCGGGGCCTCCTTCATCTTTCTGATCTCTTTCGTATCTCCCAGATTCTCCAACACATTGCTCTCGCCTTGCGTATGGAAGCCGAGGTGGTAGCCCCGGCGCTGGAGGCTGCGGGCCAGCTCGCCTCGCTGGAAGAGAGCTCCAGGCGAGAGCTGGAGGCGGTGACAGCGAGGGTTGCCGCCTTGGAAGGCGACGTGGAGGCCGGGAAACGGGAGGTTGCCCGGCACCGCGAGGCCGCCGTGATTGCCGAGGTCAAGCTTGAGGATGCCCAGATGCTTGCCGGCAACCTTAAGAGGACGGTGAAGACCTCCGGAAGGAGCTTAGGGCGGCGGCCGAGGCGGCCGAACTGAAGGCGGTGGAGAGCTATAAGAAGTCGAAGGACTTCTATGATGACTTGGCCATGGCTACGACCCGCGTCTGGCATGACGCCCTCGATGCCGTTAAGGCCCGGATGCCGGTGTTTGCTGACGGAGATCTCCGGGCCGAGTTCCCCCTCGCGGACGCTGACGAGCAGGGGGAAGAGGTTCCTAGCGAGGAAACCGTTGAGGACCCCGCGCATCATGTGGTGGATGTCGAGGACCTCGAGGTCGCACCTGTCCCCGAGGTCTAGAGCCCATGTCTTCCTCTTTTTATTTCTTTGTTTTTGGAATTTTGTAAGGCTGGGGAGCCCCAAAAAATACCCTTTGTAAAGCTTTTGTCTTTGGTAGTAATAAAATTTTCTTTGGTTTCATCGAATCGTGCTCTACCATCTGTTTGTGAAGAATGCTCGTAAGATATCTCTGCTTGCACCGTTGTGTTTTCATGTCGGGTTGGACATCTGTCTAGCGATCGTCCGTCGAGTTGGTTTCGATCACTTGCCGACGAGCATTCCAAGCGCTGCCGAGGAGGTATCCCCAGGGGCCCCGAAGTCGAGGGGAGATCGTTTAGACCTGGATAGGCTTGGTGCCCCTCACTGGGGTCTCGGATCCTCTGCGGGTGACGGGCAGAGCGTTGTTCGCCGTATTTGTGCTGAGCGTGAGTGGGAGGCTGCCCAGTGGCCCCATGGGGGGTGCCATCTTTTGACTTCTGGCAATGCGAGCATTGACCACCAGCCGGGGATGACCGAGCAGGGTAGCTGCTCGGTTGCCTCTTGCGAGGGCTTTGATCCTTCAGGACGGGAATCGAGCGGGGTTACCGCCCGGCGCCTCTTGGCGAAGACTTAGGTCCTTAGCGTGGGAGGGGCTGTAGGAAGCCTGCCAAGGACCCTTGGCCGGGCAGGTTTTCTGCCCGGTGCCTCTTGGCGAGGGCTTTTGTCCTGGCGGATAGCCGAGCGAGGGATCCTCAGGCTCGACTGCCTCTGGGAGGGATTTCTGATCTCTGGCGTTGTGGTAGGGAAGCTACACGCCAGGGATGACCGAGCAGGGTAGCTGCTCGGTTGCCTCTTGCGAGGGCTTTGATCCTTAGCGTTGGAGGGGCTGTAAGAAGAGCCCACTAAGGATGACCGGGCAGTGAAGCTGTGCGGTTGCCTCTTGGCGAGGGCTTTGACCTCTGGCGTCGTGGGTAGGCAACTACCAGCCAGGGATGAACGAGCGGGGAAGCCGCTCGGCTGCCTCTTGTGAGGGATTTGATTCCTGGCGTCGTGGGTAGGGAGCTACCAGCCGGAGTTAACCGAGCAGGGCAGCTGCTCGGTTGCCTCTTGCGAGGGCTTTGATCCTTCAGGACTGGGACTGAGCGGGGTTACCGCCCAGTGCCTCTTGGCGAGGACTTTGATCCCTGTCGGTTGTGGTAGGAAGCTGCCAGTCGGGGATAGCCGAGCAAAGACCCGACTGCCTTTGGGAGGACTTTGGTCCTTGGCACGGAAGGGGTTGTAAGAAGCCTACCAAGGACCCTTGGCCGGGCAGGGTTACTGTCCGGTGCCTCTTGGCGAGGGCTTTTGTCTTGAAGGATAGCCGAGCGAGGGATCCTCGGGCTCGACTGCCTCTGGGAGGGCTTTCTGATCCCTGACGTTGCAGTAGGGAAGCTACTCGCCAGGGATAGCCGAGCAGGGAAGCTGCTGAGCTACCTATAAGGAGGACTTTCTGGCCCTGGCGTTGCGGTAGGGGAGATACTCGCAATGCCAGGGATAGCCGAGCAGGGCAGCTGCTCGGCTGATTCTTCATGAGGTTTCGCCCGACCATGCAGTCGCAGGTATGGGGAACAGGAACGGTCGCGGCGATCGCGCGCACAGCATGCACATTGAATGCGGGGTGGAGGCGAAGTGCCAGGGTCGCGTCGTTTTAATTCCGCCAGGGAAGGCTCGTTGATCGCCGCGTGGCAGCGAATTTTTGGGGCGTAGGCGGGCGACTGTTGAGTTCTGTTGGAGCGCAGCGGGCTATATAAGGCTGAAGGAGCACCGGTCCTTCTTTTCTTCATAAACAGATCGTTGAGGATGCAAGACTTCCCCTTTACTATCCCCGATATCATCCATTTCGAAGACGTATACCTCTGTGACCAGAACTGCACCGAGGACACGGTGCAGTTAGTATACGGGAGCATCGAAGACCACTTCGGCCGGCTGCTCCCCCGATGCTCCTCCCTGCTGCAACTGCTAATGTACTCCATCTGGAGGACGTCGCCGGGGCTTTACAACCCCTGTCCGAGCAGCTCTATGACGAGGCCGTGGGCAAGCTGCGGTCTCTGAGGCGCTTCGGCCTGATCTCCGCGAACCGGCTGGTTCGCTCAGAGGCACTCGTCCGCGAGTGCTACGAGCTGAGGCTCGGGATCAACGCACGTGGGGGGAACCGGGAATAGAGGTTGGACCTCGCGAGGCCCCGGCTGGCGAAGATCTTTACCGAGTATCACGAGCAGTGCTCCCTGCACCCCCTTCCCCCACTGTTGTAATTTTCCTTTTCCTTTTTGCGTGTATGGCTGAGGAGCCCATAATACCTTTTGAATAAACAAGGTTTTTCCTTCTTTTTCGCAATGTTCCATTGATCTTTATTAAATTAACAACAGACCTTAGGAAGAGTTTACATTACCCTAAAAGAAAAGTACAGGCTAGTAGACGATTTTATTAGCTTGGCCCGATCTCCCTGGAGGACTGTTGGCCTCCGCACTTGGCACAGGGTACGGGGCTCCCTGAGTTCCGTGCTGGCTGTCCGCCGAATCGAGCATGATTTGACTGATGGTCAGGTCAGCGGGATGGCGATGCTGCTCCTGCTCGCGGTCGTCCTGTCGTTTATCCCTCAAGTATACAGCGAGGTATACCGATCGGATGAGCTCTTCGATGTAGTCCCTGAGTTGCTTGCAATCCTCCGTGGCATGGCCCAGTGTTCGGTGGAAGGCGCAGTAAGGGCCCCGGGTTCGCTTCACGGCCTGACGCGGGATCGAAGGGAACTTGAAGAACCCCTCGTTCTGGGCCTCCTCTAGCAATACTGCGAGGGAGACGTTGAGGGGTTTGAGGGGGGTATACTCCTGGAACTTCTGGTGACAGGGATGCTGACGCTCTGGCCTCTCCTCCCGAGCCCTCTTCTTCTGGTCGGATCGTTCTGCTCGGGGGAGGTTCGCGTTCACCTCGGATTCCAGCTGAACCTCGCGCTCGGTCCACGTCTTGACCTCGGCCATGGTCTTAGGTTGCGCCAACGCAAAGGAGCGTAACCACTCCTTGTGCCTCAGACCAGATCTGAGCGCTGTGATGACAGTCTCGTCCCGGTGCTCGGGGACCTCGAGAAGGGCATTGTAGAAGCGGGTGATGTAGGCCTTGAACGTCTCCTTGTCCCCGCTCTTAACCGTAAAGAGGTAGTCGACCGTGCGCTTCTGTCGACGGTTCCCAACGAAATGGCCGAGGAACCGAGTAGCCAGCTCATCGAAGGTCGAGATTGAGCAAGGCTCGAGCCCCCGGAACCAGTCCCGACCTGCGCGGATGAGGATGGCCGGGAAGGCCCTGCACTGGGCGTCGTCGGAGTGGTCCTGGAAGCTCATCCCCGCGATGAAAGCATCTAAATGGTCCTTTGGGTCGGTTTTCCCATCGAACAGAGAGACCTTTGAGGGCTTGTTGCGCGAGGAGACATGGAGGGCGAGCAATTCCTTGGTGAACGGCTTTATGAGCGAATTGGAGGCATATTTAGCCCCGTCGCTAGAGAGGTGGGCCTCTCGGCACATGCCCTCGATCTTCTTCTCGAGGGCATCGAGTCGACCGTAGTATCCCGAGAAATCGGCGCCTTGGGATCCCTGGCCTCCGCTGCGGGTGACCTGCGTCTAGGAGCGGCCCCGGTTCCTCTCGATGAGGTGCCTAAGATCCCGGGGCGAGGTGGCTCTCGAGCCGCCGATGTGAACCCTTTCTGTGCGGCCCCGCCGAGGGGGGTGGTGTCGACCATGCCTGTGGACAGGTGAGGTGACTGACATCTCCTCAGGGGGATAAGGGTCGTGAGGAGGCTCGAGACGAGGCGTTCTGGCGGCGGACCTTAGTGTAGAGCCATGGGGTGCCCAGCGGGCCTCGGGGAGTGCCGGCATGAGAGATCTGTGGCTAGGAGTCGTAGCTTGCTGGTGGTCAGCCGTCCCGACGGGGGGCAGAGCCTTCTGGAGGCGGTGGAGCAGCGACCTGGTGCCTAGGCCCGGCCGCTTGGATGCGGACGAGTGCCTCCACGAGGGACTGTAGCCGATCTATCCGGCTGGCGAGGGCGTTGATGATGGTCGCTGGAGGAGGCTCGCTGGAGGAGGCTCATCCACGCCTTCGGTGAGTGGAAAGCGACGGCTGGTATCGGGATCTTCAGGATGGTTGCTTGCCATGCGGACGGAGACCGGAAGGCCAACTTTGTTTTTATGGAGTTTGCGTTTCCCACAGACGGCGCCAACTGATGGAGGTCCTTTTCAGGTCTTCGTCAGATGTTGTCTTCCGTTGATCTCCCGGTGGATTTTGGTGGTGATCTTCTATTGCGTGTGGATCTCAATGGGTTTTGGTGAGATTGGTGGTTTGAGGAGTTTAGCGCCGAGTACCTGCAAAGAAGTCCCGGGGTGGTTTGGTACCACCGAGGACCCTCCGACGATCAAGTTAGTGCTAGATCTGAGCAGAGTAACGGCTAAGTGGAATAAAAAATGGCTTCTTTGACCCCTCTGTGATGGGGGTTTATATAGCGGCGGCAGCACGCAGCGGTAGGCGCGAGAGTCTCGCCGGCTGTTACGCTCCCGACGTCACGCCCGCGTGAAGAGCGGATCGCCCATTAATGGGGATCGTGATGGCGTGGAACGTGGGACGTTGCTGGCGTAGAATCTGCGCGTGGCGAGATTTGCGGAGCGGCAGTTACGCCTGCGAGTGGTGGAGTTGGTCAGTCGGAGGGGCCGAGGAAGACGGCCTCGGCTAGGGAGAACGGAACCGAGCAAGAGGGTTGAGGAGTCTTGGTCCCGTGATAGCCCGGGGCGAGCTGAGGGGCCGAGGAGGCAAATTTGCGGGGGGCCCCGAGGAGGGCCAGCTTGTGCTTGCAGGTCGGGACAAGGGTGGCCTGGTCGGCCTCTGTGGGCCCTTCCTTCCGGGTCTTAGGGCATGTCATCCACCACGTGTCCTGATCTCGTATCGCCAATTATTGAGCATCATCAGCGACGTAAACCTACAGAAGCACCGGTTCGATAAATGGATATTCTCGATTTTGGCCAAGTCAAAAGAGCTAAAGGGAGACCAAAGAAACATTGGATGGAGGCGATACGAAAAAATATGGATGCCAAATGCCTTAATGAAAGTATATTGTTCGACAGGAGCATAGGCGGCTCCACATAGGAAGGAGGGGTTTCAATTGACCCCACTGGAATTTGGCGACTAAGGGTTTTTCAGTTTTGAATAAGGCTTTTAGCATAGGAGAATTAGGCTTTTCAGCTTTGAATACAGAGATTTGACCCCGCTGAACCATGTCCAATATAGCCTAATGTATTTTTGACTCCACCGAACCATAATCCTGCATCCTCCACTGGATAGGAGTGAGTAGAGACGAAGAATTCATGTGCTCAACCCGCGCGATTCTCATGTTGGTTCATGTAGCCTACCCCATATGCTAGGATAAAAGGCTCAGTTGCTGCTGCTGCTGTAATTATGCAGCAGCAACGACAAGCCTCCGTCTCAAAATTTTTGGATCGGCTATTTGAGTTATTTCTTCTATTTTGCTCTGTTAATGACCATCACCTCTTAAATTAACAATTGATTTATCATTTTTAATTGCATTTATTCATGTTAGTTTATATCTGCTCCTATCCCTTAGTTGTGCCATTTAACTACAATTTCTCTTATCTTATCTTATATGTGGGCTACTCAAAGTTTTCAAATCGTGATATGTATATTTCTTATATCGTATCGTATATCGTAAGATATGTTATTCACTTGTGCAATAGCCCAACAATTAAGCATACACATATTTCTTAAAAATTGATTAATTAGCAATATGAAACAATAAGAAAACATAATGTTAGTAAACCGCCCGCGACCCAACTGATACAATAAACCCACGCGAACTCGAGATACTTGAATCTACAAAAGTTATGTAAAGAATCATAATAAATGCCTCAATAGTATTCAAGAATGAACCACAACAATCCAAAGACGATGACCAGGTAAGATTTTGAGATGAACATATGTAATCTTTTGGTAAAAATAAAGTGGTTGTATTTGTATCTTGATAAATTCTTTTTAAACCGGTCAAGGGCAACGGAAAGAAATTGGGGAGCTCTCCGTGATGGAGTTCAAATAGAAGGCAAAATATCTCATGGAGGAGCTCCTTGGAGGAGTATTTGTGGAAGGCAATAGATATCGTGGAGGAGCTCTCGTGGGAAGGGAAGGCATCAAAGAGATTCCCTTATGAGAGAGGGCGTCGAATAGGAAATCTCACATGGGAGGCAAAGAAGGACAAAACGAGGGTTTTCAAAAAGAAATCTTGTTTATCCTTTATTAGTACTCTATATTAGGCTTTAAAGTCCAACCCGATAAAGTACAGACCCGGTCCAATCCTGAATCGCAAATCGTATTTTTCACATCGTATATTTCGAATCATAAATCGTAGGATACACTCAAATAATCCTCCGATATGTATCAAAATCTCTCAATATCATATTGAATGGTATGATTTAAATTGTACATCATAGAATATTAACAACTATGGAACTGCCTCTAAGCTATTACTGATAACACTCATTTCATATCCTCTCCTCTATCCTCTAAGGTAAATAATTATGCATATAATGATAAAAAATACTTGAAGACGGAAAGAAGTGGGACCAATTCTTAAATAAGTTATAAGGCTAAAACGACGTTACACTGTGTAGAGTTACGGCAGCGCCCCGGCCATCAATCCGTGGCCAAACGCGGAACAAAAACTTTAAAAAACCGGCGCTAATGGAAGCCTAACTGGCGGATCGTACCATTAACCATATACTAGTTCTATGAAAAGAGTTTAGAGAGGTTATATCGATCGATCTATGTCCTTCGGTCTTCAACCTCTGTCCCAAACTTCTCGCGGCTTCCTCGATCAAGTTCAATCTCCGGTCTCCCTCGTCGAAGACGATCCACGTCGAGGATTAGTAATACGGGCTTCCACCTAAAAAACGAAGCAAGTCGGGTATCTAGTTTGCTAACCTAGATAGCCAAGATGAAGTAGAGAGAGTATGTGATTACTTTGTCTCAAAACACCCAAGGATTCTCAACTCATGAAAGGGTATGGGTGGAGGTTGAAGAAGAAGCCATGAGGTGAAAGTGTGAAGCAAAAGGAAAAAAAAGAAGTGAAGAAAAAAGTGTCTGCTTATTTTTCTTGTGTGAGTTGTGTTTTATTTTGTGAGCAATTGGCAACTAAAGAAAACTCCACACTCTTGAAAAGATCTGCCTTTGCTCACCCAAAAATATCTCACAACCCACACCACAAATATCTTAAGCCATCATAACACAAAACCATGAGTCACCAAGTGCATGCACCATGCCAAAACACACACTCACACTTTTCACCTCATAAACATTTAAACTAAATGTTTATCACAAAAAGAAAATGGCAACTTCAAAAGTGAACTTGTAACGAATTACAAGAATACCCCTCATCCGTATATGCATACCCGCATCCGTATTCCGACTGAATATGAATACTGCGAGACGAAAATAATCCAACAATATAATACTAGGATCCGGCTTAAACCCAAGCCTACTAGTATTATCCGTCCGATCATGATCCATATACAAGTGCACGTATATGATCGAACCCTGCCATAAAACCATACGGCCTCTACAACGTTTTGCCCGAACCAGGGAAACCCTCTGTGTGGGACTCTAAAGACTCATCAATACGCTGGCAGTGGATTTAACCACAAGCACGTCAGTGGTATTAGCTGTACGTAACGGCTACCCAGGTATTGAGCGAAAGGGATGCCGACGAGCAAACTCATCCTGAAACCCTACTGAGCCTGACAGTGAAAATATCCATACAGTCCGGTCCGTTCGTCTCTGAGTATCGCATATCGAGTCCAGGGGGTGGATAAAGTCAGACCCCTAATAACTTGACATTTAGTGTCGGCATGAAATCTATCACCAACTGAGAAACTACCGATCCTAGATCGGTAATTCTCGTCTACCCCGGCCGAGGATTTCTGGTGATGGACATTCATGCACAATGCGACATCAACCCCCAATACCGGGAGAGATGGATCCCCTGACGATCCGCTCACTGCCTCCATGTGGCTCGGGACTGTACCCAACTAAAACCTGTTTGCACGACTCCTTTGAGCCATGGTAGGGTAGTAATCAAAGTACAATGGGAACTCACACGAGACAAATGATGATCTCAGGTCGATAAACTAACCTGTACACATGTCACCAGGGAACCGCTATCTGACAATAGGTATAATACCAACTAGTATGTTCCCGGCGAGTCCCCGTCTGGTGTACTCATAACCCAATGAGCACCTGTATACATCTTAGGTGAACCAACTAACACCAATGGCTTGTGAGACCGGCCACCGCCCCTCATCGGGGTCTCGATCCGTATACACTAGTCTACTCTTAGAGTATTGATGCCCAGTCTCGAAACTCCTATGACTAGGGACACTTTAAGGATGTGCTTATAGACCACCCAACTCCCACGTATATGATCGCCATCATACTGCTGGTAGTCAAGCATGAATCATAAGGGCTCTATCAACATGTAATAGTGATATGTATTGTCACCTGAAGCATGTACACGATGATAAATACAAACCAGATAGCATACTGTTGTTAGTTATGTATATGCCCTAGAGGCCATTATTGTACATATGATGTATATTATAGTGGATGCTTGGATATATATAGAGATTCTTGCTCGATATGACAGTATACTATCTGGTTACACTTTGTCTTCACATGTTGACTTGTATTAGTTTATTATCTTACTCTCACATGTTGATAAAACCCTTAGGATATGTACTTGACTACTAGGACTGTGATGAGATCATACTAGTGGGGCCAGGGTAGTCAACGAGTATATCCTATAACTGTTCCTAATCGAGGGTGTATCGAGACAGGGCATCGATGCACCAGAGTAGACTAGCGTATACGCATCTTGACCCATATGATGGGCGATGGATGATCCCATATCCATCGGTGTTTAACATCAAAGATGGTGTACGGGTGCTCAGTGGAGACTGGGTACACTGAACGGACTCGCTGAGAACTCCTAGATGGTATTATACCTATCGTCAGATAGCAGTTCTCCGGTAACACTGGTACAGGTTAGTCTGTAGACCCGAGATCGTCATAGAGTCTTGTGTGATTCCCACTGTGCTTTGATTTCCACCTTACCACGTCCAAGAGGGTGTGCAAAACGGTGGCTTTTGGGTACAGTCCCGAATCACATGGAGGCAATGAGCGATAGGAGGGGTTTCGTCTCTCCCGGTATAGGGAGTTGATGTTGTGCTGTGTTCGATTGGCTATAACTGGAAGTTCCTGGCCAGGGCTGATATGGAGTGCTACTGGTAAGTGTTATCAGTAGTTTCTCGACCTGTTATGAGCCTCACATCAACATGACTTATCGGTTACTGGGGTCTGACGTTTACCACCTCTAGACTGGATATGCGACATATCAGACGAAGAGACCGGACTGTACGGTAGTGTTACTGATTGGATTTACAGGAGAATGTATATGCTTGCTTGTTGATCTTTTGACCGTTCAATACCTGGGTGGCTGTTACGTTTAGCTGACCGCTTGCAGCTTGTGGGTGTTTGATGATCATCACCTACTGCCGGCGTATTGACGATTCTTTAGAGTCCTACACAGAGGTTTCCTGGCTCAGGCAAAACGGAGTAGGAGCACATATGTGATATGTGCGGGACCGAGAATAATACGATATGAGATAACGTATTCGATTCTCGCGATATGTGATATCGGCCGGGTATATGCGATATAGCCGGGTCATCGGATCAAGTATTGATTCGATGAACTAATACAGATTATATTAGTCGGTTATTTGTGATATAGCCGGATTGTCGGATCAAGTGTTGATTCGATAATTTAATGTATAATTATATATGTGATATATTACATTATATTAACTAATATAAGCTCGCTTTATTGATTCATTTTCTCACCGGATAATACATTGATATATATGCGATATATGTTAATTGTATTATTTTCTATTTGTTACAAAAATATATTATATATGTGATATATAATATTGTAATATGTTAGGGTTACAAATGCAACATGGTTGTTAAGTTTAAACCAAGTTAGGGTTTGGATTTGGTTTAGCTTTTGGGTTAGCTTTTTCATGAAGCTTTGTCTTTTGTCATTTAGCTTGATATTTTGTGTAGATATTTGTTAACCCAACCCAAACCCTTTACCTATGGTTTATTCTCTACATGAGTTAAGCCCTTCATTCTTAACTCATGGTGCAATTGTAACCACAACAATAATTCATTATTCATCACAAAAGCTTTTGCTTCTTCTTCTTCTTCTTGCTTTTGAAAAAAGCTTGCTAGCTTTTGTGTTTGTGATGATAAATGGTGAGAACTTGAAAAAAAAAGAGTGTAAAATTCCTACTTCATCATCCTCATCTATTCTATCCACTTAGATTAGGGTGTGCACTTCTCTAATAAGTTGTTTAGTGAAGTGTAAGCTTGGGTTAGAGATTCTTCAAGGTAGATCATTTTGGATCATGAAGACTACAATCAAGGTGTCTCATTTACCTCATGGAGCCACTCGAGAGTCGGAGTTCATGTTGATCGCAGCGAAGGGACCTCAACACGGAGCTTATGAAGCAAAGGAACAGACTACAAAGGTTGTAATCCCTATCTCTTTACTTCTTTGTATGTGATACAATATATGTTACCCTAGAAATTCTAGCAAGATTCAAGGTTAGTTAGCTTTGCACCTCCCTAATTTTAAATTGGCATAGGTGATGCTATCAAACCCTAGACTAGGTGCAAGGGTAACCCAACAACTATCATCTCGAGTAAGACTGTTCTACCGGTATAGATTCTCCCTCAATCATTGCAATCACGTGCCTGCGATCCAATAATTGACTTGAGGGCACTATAGCCAACAATCCCCCACTTGCACTTAAGGCCAATTATTGCGGTGTCGCATATTCATAGCCCGTGTGATACCGAACACCTAACTTCTCTACTAATCAATTTCACAAAGCTTGTTTGTAAAACTATTGCGTTCGAGAAATAGCCTCAGTGAGTGGATCCGCTCCAATAATTCTTTCTATGTCTCTCTTTATCTCAAGTTCGCGGAGAAAGCCATCTTCCGAAATGAGCAATACCTGTCTTAGAATATGTCTGGATATCTGATGGGACCCAATTCATAAATGAACTCCAAATCCAGTAAACTTCTTAGACTGTATCGTCCACTGAATTTAATCAGTATCCTGCGCCATGCCTCCCTTAGTATCTGCTTGGACCACCTGTCCAAACAACCGCCCCTCGTCAAGAGGGAAAACTATAATTCTGACAGTCACTCTGTCATCCAGGTCACCTTGGAAGCCTGGAATGATAACCGTCCCCCGAAAGAGGCTGCCGTTACTATATCCCTAGAACATCCACTTATGTTCATAAACTGCTTCTGAACGTTTCTCCAGGATTAGATTAATATATCAACTTATTGCATCTAGTGTAAAAACAACATCTGGTGTGGTACTTGACATCTCATGATTGACTCAATTGCCTAAGCAAGTGATATATCAATCATGCACATTCCTCTCCCCTTTAGTCTGTAAGACACCTTTAGAGAGGGTGACTCCATCATCTACAGGTACACCACCATGCCAGTAGTCGTCCATTCTAAAACACCTTTAGAATACTGTCTAAGTACCCAGATTGGGAAACTACCCAAATGTAGATCTAAAACCATAGATCTAGTAACCAGAATGACAGATATAATATCCATATCCTATGTGGAGAAACCACTGTGTGACAACCACAGTATAACCGATCGTAGTATAGGAATTTCACTTCCTACAAAGTGTATGTTATCCAAATACCAGGACATACCACCCTACTATCTTCTTAACAGATCCATCTCCTATTCTGATGAAGTCAAAACTTATGACTGTCACATCAAAAATAGATGATCTATCTCCGCTATACCTGCTTTAGTCTATAAATAAACATAAGCAACTTGTCCACTATGCTTCCGCTGCTCCCACTGACTACAACAACCATCTGGCATAGTCATATACACGTGCACTTCTAAAGCTAGTTTAGAACGACGCTATGCTTATCCTTATGCCGGGTCTCATAGTCTAGAACAACAGTAATGGCAAGTCCGGGTAAACAAGAACCTCCTGGTCACCGTCTTTGAGGATACCGAAGTACCTCTCGAGCTCCTAAGGTTACCCACCATATCTACAGAGTGGCTAATAGAATGTCAAACCCGATTGAATTTTTAGGTTCTATTAAATTTTCAGTAATCGTTTGTGGTTCTGGAATCACTTCCAGTTCTACCATACTCCCACTACTGTTTTCTGAAAAAGCCCACTTTACTACAACTGTGGCGAGTCAAGAACAATATCACTATTGATCTTCCAGATGGTAGAAAGTTAACCCTCGTCATAGCCTGGGATAACCCACAAACTGCCATTACAGAAACGTGCCTTGAGTTATCCAGAGTCTGGTTTTAAGCATAAACCGGACAACTCTATATACCTTAACATCGTTAAGATATGAACCATTCTATATACAATATAGAAACAGAGACATTAATTTAATTGGAACAAGATTCAAATGATGCGTTTGTCTCCAGTATATGTCAACTAAATAGAGAGAGGCCGATCAGCATTACTCAACTTAGGAGTGCATCCAGATATGAGTAACCTGAAAGAGAAGCAAATTCTCAAAACCATTACCATTAACTGAATACCAAACACAAGTATCCACATCTTCGATCACCTTGAAGAATCCCGATACTTGCAACACACGGTTCTCCACTTTATTCTTATACCTATAACTTCTCAAAACTTGGACCTTGTATTTCTACGAAATACTTGTCTAAAACTGGAGAAGTCACAAGTAAACAGAATATAGTACGAGCACTAACCCCTTTATCCTAATGGACACTGGACAACATACAATACTTTGTATAAGTCCCCTGACTTGAATAACTCAAACCCTGTGCGTCGTAGGTTGAAAGCTGTACTATGGTTAAGAAAAATTACACCGCTGTTTAATGATCCTTACCCAATCATCAACTGATATAGGTAAATATCATGGACATAATTTCAAAAAGTTATATATCACTTTATAAAATAAACGTACAGATATATCAGTTTGAAATTGGCGCATAACAACGGATATTCAAAACCAAATATTTGCCGTCAGGCAAAAACCCTAGGGGATTTCCTCAAATATCACTAATTACAACGAATTTCGATATAATGAGAATATAATCACCTAATTCCCAATAACTTACTCTCACTCATTATCTGTAAAATCATACAGATGTGAGAATCAAACCTGGTAAATCCATACCCTGGAGTAAGGATCTAATTGGGAAATCAGTTTTCAATTAATAACGCATAGTGAAACTGAAACATGAAAATGCGTCGAAGGGGTAGCCGGGTATTCCTAGTAATGTCTCTTCCATTATCCATATTCTTGACTGTAACCGTATATTTCTTTGCCATCTCTCTAAATCCCTTTATTTGTCTTTACTCATTACCTTCTGTACACCACCCTTAAGCTAAATGGTTTTCTTTCTTCCCTACAGTTCGACACCAGGCTATGGTTTGGAAGAAGACTATCCAATAAGTATAATAGGTGTACTCTCCTAATCCTAGGAGTACTCGCAACCTGAGACAAGGTAAAGATAAAAGACAACTGAATAATCCTTATTCTATTTCTCCTGAACCAGAATCATTTCTCGAACTGGAACAAGTTCCTTCGAGTTCGTATATAACTATACGATGGATTATCCAATAAATGTGGATCTTCATAGTAATACGGGGTGTTCTGGAGAAATGCAAAGGTGAAGTAGGAGTGGCGATGAAATACGCGGTTTGGTCATAAATGATAGCAGTTGCATTTTACTTTGTCCTTTTTCTAATCCCTTTATTTGTCTTTACTTATTACCTTCTGTACATCACATTTAGGCTAATTGGTTTTCTTCATTCCCTACCTTTTGGCACCTGCGTATGGTTTGGAAGAAGACTATCCAATAAGTGCAACAGGTGTACCCTCTCCTAATCCCAGGAGCCCTCACAACCTGAGAGAAGGTAAAAGGAAAAGACAACTGAATAGTCCTATTCATTTTCTCCAGAACCGGAAATCTTTCTTGAATCTGAAACAAGTTTCTTCGAGTTCGTATGTAATTATACGACGGTCATATCCAATAAATGTGGATCTTCGTAGTGATACAGAATGTTCCGGAGAAAAAGAAAAGGGTAAAAGTAGGAGTGGCAATGAAGTATGCAACTCTGACAATCCCAAAGTCAATGTGTTTTAAGAAGGTCTGGTTAACTTAGTTACTGAGTTATAGTCTAGGGCCGGGCCATGGTCACTGCCAAAGAGAGAGAGAGAAAAGAAACACTCAGCATGCACTCTAATCTAAATCAGAATGGTCAATCACTTTATCTAATCAGGATGTCTCCCACTGTATCCTCAAATTCTCCTCCAAATCTGAAAGAAGAATTAGTCAGGATCATCAAAAATCACCCGAGGAGTAAACCAACTCATCAGTAGGAATCGTGATCCAACTATCATCGCATGATAACTTGATGGAATCCACTCAAGTTATCACACTCCAGAAGGTATGCGCATGTTTGGCAAGTTTCCTGTATGTTTGAAACTCCCGATATGATTTCTACCCCATGCTCTTATGACTTTGATAAATGCCAACATATCATAAGTCACATGTCAAGTTCTATCCGTCATTGTCCAGGTTAATTTGAACCCATCCATACATACCCTTGACGAAGGCCAAAATAGTAGTATGACTGTCCCAAACTAACGCATCTATCTATGCAACAGAAAAGTAACAAATAGCTACCATAGACTATACCATGACGAAGGCCAACAAACATAGCATGAATACTAAGTGCTACCCATCTGAAATGACGGAGGGCTACGAATGGTTTTGGCGAAAAACCTTTAACGTAATGAATTTGATATCGTTGAAGGAACCAGATAGCTTTTTACAAATATATAGTAGCGAAAACTTTTGCTAAAGAGGTCATTCTCGGTGAAAGGATCTCGGCTCTTTCCTCATCGAATGAGGTGCAGGGTATTCCCACTGAATGCCACGATGCAAAGCAAAAAGTAATCAACTATAGTGAAGTTATTACCCTAATGCAAACTTCTGCCCAAGAGGTCACTCCTGGTGAGGGGATCTCGGCTCTTGCCTCGTCGAATGAGGTGCTGGATATTCATAACCGAATACCGTTGTGCAAAACAAAAGAAAACGTCCTTGTAATAACAGCTTTTGAAAATTTGTTCCAACAATATCGAATAGGTCTGTTTTCCTTGCATTGATCTGAATCAACACAGTCCCATCAATTAATCACACCACAAAAGAACGAAAATTTGATCTATGTATATGCCATCTGCATTCGCCACTGGACCCCGTCATCACCCGTTAGGTTACTTAACTAACGACAGAGTGGGGGCTGGACTAGCGCAGATGTAAAACATATACAATATCTACTAGTATATATATAGCAATATATAATAATCGCTTCAGGCATGATAAATACAACATCACAGATAATTGATAAGCATCACAGAACAATACAGATAATCTGGGAGCCACGGGTTTCCTTTGAGACGCAAGTGAAACCCAACGTTCCCTGGTCGTGTGGATAGCCTGTGCAATGAAAACCTAGACCCCTATGAGCGTGGCAAGTTACCCGCCAAAACCAGAAGCGAGGCAGCCCCCTTCATCAAAGTGAATGGGCCACCCAGCACTTCACGGAATCCGGTAACTTGAGCACCCCTCCTTGGGTCAACCTATACCCCCTACGAGTGCGGCGAATAGCTCGCCAATTCTTGAGTGAGGCCCCCTCCTTCTCAACGCCATGAGATGCGGACCCGTTGCCCTCCAGGACCCGGTTATCCGTGCACTTCATCGTGGGGTAATCCTAGTATAGAAAAGAAAAATATGTACAACGGTGACATTGACCTCAACCCGGTCGTACCTCAAACAAATAATATACAAACAGACAGTGACGGCTGTCCACATGTCGGACGGTCGCCCCGCGATATCAAATGTACAAATAAAACTAAACCGTACTAATATTGCACCCAAACTATCCACCACGATGATTCCGCAACAACACAACACAACACAAAATATCAACGTGAATGTCACGTTCGCAAACCTGTCTAAAAGAACTATAGCAATTAGACAAGTTGTACCGCTCTAATGACATTCACGTTCCCAGATAGTAATGCATGTACTGTAAACTTTAAATAGTGTTAGAAATATCGACTTCGAAATAACCCCGAATAGCCCCAAACTACTAGATAAAACTATATCTAAACTGGGCTAAACAAGCAATACCACTAAACCAATATTCCAGAGACTGGACTACACCCAAAATATGAAGTCCAAACACCATCAAAAAATCGGCCACCTCGGATTTTAGGGTGATCCGGCCAGTCCTAACATGCTGGATTGGGCTCGTATTTGGGGAGTGTTTTAGTGGTCGCCTAGGTAGTCTTCTGCAGTTGATTAAACAATTTTAGAAGACCATTTAAAATTCGACAGAGAATGGAATATGTGTTGGTATTGATTTGGAGTTGTTTCGGTTTCGATACTTTAATATCGTCTAAACAAACTAGTATGTGGTAATTGGGTTGGCTCTGATACCATGTAGGGTTACGGCAGTGCCCCGACCATCAATCCGTGGCCAAACGCGGAACAAAAACTTTAAAAAACCAGCGCTAACGGAACCCTAACCGATGGATCGTACCATTAACCCTATACTAGTTCTATGAAAAGAGTTTAGAGAGGTTATACCGATCAATCTGTGTCCTTCGGTCTTCAACCTCTGTCCCAAACTTCTCGCGGCTTCCTCGATCAAGTTCAATTTCCGGTCTCCCTAGTCGAAGACAATCCACGTCGAGGATTAGTAATACGGGCTCCCGCCTCAAAACCGAAGCAACTAGGGTATCTAGTTTGCTAACCTAGATAGCCAAGATGAAATAGAGAGAGTGTGTGATTACTTTGTCTCAAAACACCCGAGGATTCTCAACTCATGAAAGGGTATGGATGGGGGTTGAAGAAGAAGCCATGAGATGAAAGTGTGAAGCAAAAGGAAAAAAAACAAGTGAAGAAAAAAGTTTCTGCTTATTTTTCTTGTGTGAGTTGTGTTTTATTTTGTGAGCAATTAGAAACTAAAGAAAACCCCACACTCTTGAAAAGATCTGCCTTTGCTCACCCAAAAATATCTCACAACCCACACCACAAATATCTTAAGCCATCATGATACAAAACCATGAGTCACCAAGTGCATGCACCATGCCAAAACACACACTCACACTTTCCACCTCACATTTAAGCTAAATGTTTATCACAAAAAGAAAATGGCAACTTCAAAAGTGAACTTGTAACGAATTACAAGAATATCCCTCATCCGTATATACATACCCGCATCCGTATTCCGACTGAATATGAATACTACGAGACGAAAATAATCCAACAATATAATACTAGGATCCGGTTTAAACCAAAGCCCACTAGTATTATCCGTCCGATCATGATCCGTGCACAAGTGCACGTATATAATCGAACCCTGCCATAAACCATACGGCCTCTACAACGTTTCGCCCGAACCAGGGAAACCCTCTGTGTGGGACTCTAAAGACTCGTCAATACGCTGGCAGTGGGTTTAACCACAAGCACGTCAGTGGCACTAGCTGTACGTAACGGCTACCCAGGTATTGAGCGAAAGGGAGACCGACGAGCAAACTCATCCTGAAACCCTACTGAGCCTGACACTGACAATATCCGTACAGTCCGGTCCGTTCGTCTATGAGTATCGCATATCCAGTCTAGGGGTGGATAAAGTCAGACCCCTGATAACTTGATATTACTGTCGGCATGAAACCTATCACCAACTAAGAAACTACCGATCCTAGATCGGTAATTCTTGTCTACCCCGGCCGAGGATTTCTGGTGATGGCCATCCGTGTACAACGCGACATCAACCCCCAATACCGGGAGAGACGAATCCCCTGATGATTCGCTCACTGCCTCCATATGGCTCGGGACTGTACCCAACTAAAACCTGTTTGCACAACTCATTTGAGCTGTGCTAGGATAGTAATCAAAGTACAGTAGGAACTCACATGAGATAAATAACGATCTTAGGTTGATAGACTAACCTGTACACATGTCACCAGGAACTATTATCGGACAATAGGTATAATACCAACTAGCATATTCTCGGCGAGTCCGTCCGGTGTACTCATAACCCAATGAACACCTGTATACATCTTAGGTGAACCAACTAACACCAATGGCTTATGAGACCGGCCACCTGTTAGTTATATGTTTGCCCTAAAGGCCATTATTGTACATGTGATGTATATTATAGTGGATGCTTGGACATACATAGGGAGGACTTTCTTGCTCGACATGATAGTATGCTATCTGGTTATTCTTTATCTTAACATGTACACTGATTGTCTCTCTGTTACATATTGGTAAAGCCCTTAGGATGTGTACTTGACTACCTGGATTATGATGCGGATCATACTAGTGGGACAAAGGTAGTCGGTAAGTACATCCTTTAATGTCACTAGTCGTGGGTGTATCAAGATGGGGCATCGATATACCAGAGTAGACTAGCGTATACCTTCTCGACCTATACAGATGAGCGATAGATGATCCCATATCCATTGGTGTTTGACATTAGAGATGATATACGGGTGCTCAGTGGAGACTGGGTACACTCGACGGACTCGCCGATGTTAGTGTATATGCCCTAGAGGCCATTACTGTATTATACTAGTTTATATATTACTTGATGGAAGATTGGGATATTCACAGTTGTATAGACAATCTTGCTTAAAATAGTAGTATGCTACTTGGTTTGTTTCTACTTTAATGTGTGCATGCGTTTCTTATAGCATATCGCCTTTACACATTAGTGGAGCCCTTAGGATCTTTGCTTGATTACCAGCGTTGTGATGGCAGTCACACTCGTGGGGGCTGGGTAATCCACAAGCACATCCTTATGTAGGTCCCTAGTCGTAGAACTATCGAGACAGGGCATCGATACTCCGGAGTAGACTAGCGTATGAGCTTCTCATCCCAGCTTGGGAAACGGTCTGTCCCACAGCCGTCAGTACGTCGTACTTGAGATTGTATGCGGGTGCTCGTTAGGTTACGAGTACACTGGATAGGACTCGTCGGGAACTGTTGGTTGGTATTATACCTATCGTCAGTTATCAGTTCTCAGGTGACATGAGTACAGCTTAGTCTGTTGACTTGATACTGTCACTTCGCCTCGAGTGTGTTCCCACTGTTCTTAGATTGCTACCCTACTACGGCTCAAAGGAGTCGTGCAAACAGGTAGCAGTTGGGTGCAGTCCCGAAGCACTTGGAGGCAGTGACGGTTAGACAGGATTCGTCTCTCCTGGTATTGGGGGTAGATATCGCGCAGTGTCTAGGAGAGCCATTATACAAAGTCCCTGGCCAGGGCAAGCGAGATATACTGGTAGGTTTCCAGTGTTATCTCAGAGTGTTCTGGGCTACACTCCGACATGACTTGTACCGCTATTAGGGGACTGACGTTTACTGCCCCCTAGGCCCGCCATGCGATATTCTTAGATGAACAGACCGGACTGTACGGAGACTGTCAAATTCAGGCTCAGTAGGAGTTCAGATAGGTTTACCTCGTCAGTCTTCTTATCGGCATCTACCAGGGGACCATTACGTACAGCTAGTGCCGCTTGCGGTCTGTGGTTAAACCCACTGCCAGCGTAGTGTTGAGTCTTTAGAGTTCCACACAGAGGGTTATTCGCCTTTAGGCAAAATGAGTAGAGGTCGCATGGTTTTGCGACGGGGTTCGTTCACATCTGCGCACTTGTGCACGTTTGGTGTCTGGACAGCTTATACTAGCGGGCTTTGGTTTAAGCCAGATTGTAGTATATGTTTTGGTATTGGTTTTATCTCATTGTATTCGTGTTCCTCGGAACACGGATACGGGTGTGTATGCACAGTTGACTGAGGCAGAGGCAGAGGACTTTCATTAGGGTTGATGACCGTTGTCTTTTTCTTAACCCTAATGTTTATATGTGAAATATGATTATTAATATTGATTAATTATAATTGTGTTATGGTTAGGGTTGTTGACCATTTGACTATGGTTGACATGTTGACCTATGTTGACAAATTGACCATCATCATTTCATATGAAAGATGCTCTCTGATTCTTACAAAATTCATTAATGTGAAATGATAATGGTCATTTCAAGTTAACCATCACAATTATCTTTTGATTAATTATTTAATTATCATAATTCACATATATGTGAGAAGGTTGATATTATCTTCTCGTTCTCTCATTCTCATTCTCTCTCATCCTCTTCCTCTCTCTCAAAGCTCTCCCTCTCATGAGTTGAGAACCATTAAGCTTTGAGATAAAACCTTCAAAATTACTCTCTACTCAATCTAAGGTTCTAGGTTTAGCACACCAAGCACCTTAGTTACTTCTAGTTTGAGGTTGGAGCCAAAGGTAGAGGCCCTCGGGTGGATCTTTCTTCGGCAAGAGAAGGCGACGAGGACGACCCGTTCATCCCACTCCAAGGAGCAAGAAGAGAAGGACTTCAAGACTTAGGTATAACACTTTTACCGAGTAGCTAAATCTCTTAGCTTGGTTGTTAGTTTATGTTTAGCAAAGATCCTCCTTTAGATAGTCCATGTTGCCTAGTGTTGTAAAAAATCGATTTTTTATACCGTTTTCGCCTCCTCGTAAACACCGGGGTGGGCAACGTGGACTCACAGCCGAGAACTCCTAGATGATATTATACCTCACGTCAGATAGCAGTTCTCTGGTGATACTGGTACAGCTTAGTCTGTAAACCCAAGATCGTCATAGAGTCTCGTGTGATTCCCACTGTGCTTTGATTTCCACCTTACCACGTTCAAGAGGACGTGAAAAACGGTGGTTTTTGGGTACAGTCCCGAGTCACATGGAGGCAATGAGCGATAGGAGGGGATTTCGTATCTCCCGGTATTGGGGGTAGATGTCGTGCTATGCTCGATTAGCTATAACTGGAAGTCCCTGGCCAGGGCTGATTTAGAGATTTACTGGTAAGTGTTATCAGTAGTTTCTCGACCCGTTATGAGCCTCGTATCGGCATGACTTATCGAGTTATTGGGGTCTGACGTTTACCACCCCTGGACTTGGTATGCGACATCTTAGACGAAGAGACCGGATTGTACGGTAGTGTTACTGTAACGTTTTAGAAATCGTTATGTGAATTTTCCGTTAATAGGTAAAATAAACTGTGTTTTCCGTAAAAACCTAGAAGTGATCATTTTCAGTATAGACTTAACTGCACCTAGTTTAACTAGGAAATTGCTAGTTTGCGGTTTTTAGTTGTCACTTGAAAATTTTAGTTCACTTAAATAATTTTCCTTAATTAAAATATTATTATATGCTTTTAATTATACACTTAATTAGTGGTAACTACAAATTTGATTGGGATAATTATGCTAAAGTGAATCTATGCTAACTTAATCACAAGATTAAGCACTTTGACTTCTTTGAAAAATATCCTTGAAAATATCTAGATATTTGTTGGAATTAAAGAAAATTTTAATTTAAAGATTAAAATGTGGCATGATGGGAGAGGCTTTAATTGAACATTAATTGTGAACTTAGGCTAGAAATTTCCACACAATTTCCACAACCTCCTCCTTTTTCCCCCTTGGCTGAGCCCCCCTGCTGCCCCATCATTTCCCTCACCCCATTTTCATTTCTAAAAGCTTAAATAAATCATCAAAAACCATCAAATAATCCCACAAACTCAAATACAAATCCATACGCATTATTCTTTAACCCTAACCAAGCTTGGATCTTCATGAAAGTTAGCATTTTGGAGGTTAATTTGGAAGTTTAGTTGCAAGTTTGTGAATCTAAGTGAGGTATAAAATACTAACCCTAAGGTTTAGTGTTGTTTAAATACCTTAATCTAGTTATTAGATGTTTAAATATAACTTTAATTAGCATGTTTAGAAATTCATGAAAGAGTTGTGAAGATCAAGTTAGGGTTTTGATGAGTTGAAATGGTTAATGGAGAAGTGTAGACTTGGAAAACTTAACCTAGTTGTGATAATGTTATTTGTTATTTTCCTAATTGTGTAATTAAGCTTAATAGCAAACTAACTTTTACTAAATCTTATATGGGTGAGATTAAAATTGTAGTAAAGGTTTGTGTGACTTAGTTAAGCTACTTTGCGATGATCGTGATCGCTAGAATTGTTTAAACTTCTAGACTTGAGCTAAAATGATTAAAAGTTGCTTACTAGGTTTTCGGTTAAATTAGGCGTGGGTTTCAATTGATGTTGCGATGTTATATATATTATCTTCCACGATATATATTGTGTTGTGAATGTACGATCGGTACGATCGGGGTCTAGGCTTGGTGGTTATGTAGTTTAGCGATCCTAGCTAGGGTTGTGCCGATGTCGTACGCGTTTTGTGCACTAAGTGCACAGTGTGTTTATCTTGTGGACGTTATCCTTGCGTTTCGTTATCATTGTGTCGGCGCAGGATATTTAGCCTTATGTGTTGTGTTTGTGAAATTTTAGGATCGCAAGTGGGGACTTCGGATGCTGCGAAGAAAGGGAAGCTAGTGGTCGGATTTTCTTAGCTCGAGATCATCGGTGAGTAGATTTAACATCTACGGGGAAATCGCCCGTATGGCGTTATGCGTTAGGGCTGGATATGATATTATAGCTGCATGTTTATATGCATATGAGTTGATTGCGCATGAGCGTCATTGCATATTATTACATGTTATGCCTTGACTTAGTACCTATTGGACACAACATCATTACTGATGGTTCATGTTACACGAGCACAAATTATATGCTACACACACACCGTCGGTAATTGCCATGACACGCACTACATATATACATATGTGATATTGTATCGGTTATTGTCATTGAGACAGTGATTCTTATTCCATTGCGTATATGAAATGTAGTATACATACTCTACCTACATGCTTACACATATCTTGCTATAGCTACATATACATCATGCATACATACTTACATATACATCATGCATACATACTTACATGTACACCCACATATCTTGCTATAGCTACATATACCCCTAAGTGGTATTGTATTGTCATCTGACATTGAGACGTTCATTATTGTGCTATCGCACTTATGAAATGCATCATACATACCTGCTTAGATGTAGATACGCATATCTTGCTATACTTACATGTACACCTCATATGATGCTGCACTTGATTTCAGAGGAATTGGGAACCGCATGATATATTTTAAAACTGGATTCATTTAAAAAAGCGGTTTTCCCTTAATATGCTCATATTGCTGTTATATGTTGCATACATTAGTTTTCATGAATTTACGCATTGAGATATTGATTTCCTGTGATTTATGGATTTGAGAACCGTGGGGGTATTTCAAGAAATTTATGTATTGTTTGAAAACCCGCTTTCTCTTGATATGATATTTCAGTGCGTCCACCATGAGTTTTCTCGGTTCTGAGACTTGTGTTAGAAACCCGATTCAAGGAGCGGTAGGCACCGTCTGTAGGTACATGGTGGACCCGGTATGGTTCCCCGGGCCAAAAGGAGATTTTTGTGGTATATACGATGAGCCTGGCAGGAGGGCTATTACCTACCGGTGATAGTATTTGGACTCGGCGGTTATCTGGGGGATACCGACCGGAGTTATGTACAGACATAAGGGCCAGTCCTGATGACGGAGCCTGAGATATGAGGATTTACGTGTCGATACTGTACACGGGTTTCATAATGTTTCGAGTGTCAATGTTGGACACTCAGGTTCCATGATTTAGATGTGTCGTTGAGGGACAAACACACACACACACACACATATATATACAGGCATATGTTTTCATGATATTTCGAGTGTCGATATTGGGCACTCAGGTTCCATGAGATTTACAGATTGAGGGCCGATCAGAGTGACGGCGCTTGAGGTATTGGGATTTGGGGTGTAGTTGATAGGCACCAATATTTTCCACGATGATGATTCATTGATGATGTTATGTTGTATCCCATACCCAGTATTTATTTGATATGCATTTTCATTCATTTAGATGTAGTACCCTGATGGTGTACCTTGATCATGATTGTTGCATATCTATATTGCCATACTTATACTATCAGATTACATGTGATAGATTATCGCTGTTCGTGCATACTTATGATTACAGTATGATGTTATTTACTATTCACGAGTTGGCAACTCACCCCCGTTGTGCCACAGTGTTTTGCAGGATTTACCTTCAGAGTAGTCGTGGTAGGGCTTCTTATTATCTCTACTTTTGCGGATACCGCTACGGTTGGCTGTAAGGCCTTTTGCTATAGGTGGGTTTGCGGTTATTCGATGATGTTCATTATTTATCTTTTGTATCTAGTACTCTATATCTACCACTTCATGTATTTGACTTAAAGACGAGTTGTGAGGATCGATACTGTATTATTTTGTGACTCTGGGTGCCGTTCTCGTGGGAGCCGGACCTGTTATGAAGTTTTACCTCCTTATGCTGTTTTCATTTATATTTCTTCGCTACGGCGTCGTATATATGCTTGTGGTGGTTGTTTCCGCCGTTGGGCGTGATTTGCTCCCGTTTGGGATGTTTTATTTATATTCTATGTTGTACCCGTTTTCGGGGCTAGTTTTTACAAAGGAGGTGCTGCCGAAATTTTTAAAAAAGTAAACTTAAGTTTAAAGATTTTTACTTGAGATTTCCGATGGTTTTTAACTATATTTTCTCCACTTATCCCTTTTTGGGGTGGTTTAGATTTCTGGGTTTCGGCTTAAATTGCATACACTTGTTGACGTCACGTGGTTTAAGTGCCGGCCACGTGCCTAAATTTAGATTGTGACAAAGTTGGTATCAGAGCGCTAGGTTTTACATTTCGGATTGTAGAATGACCTTGGTATGATGGAGTAGGTAGCTTAAGCAGAGCGTGTGTATGTTCCGCGGTATACTTACAACACGGTACTCCGCCTATGTGACCTTAGGACTTATTGCTTGAAAATTCCTTCCGTGATTATATACATCCTTGCGATTCGATTTCTATGTTCTTATCGAATCCTATTTCCATTTATAGCCATTATGTCGCCGAAAACTACGAGGGCACAGAGAGCGGCCACGAGGGCCGAGGTCAGAGTTGACTCATCTGAGATGAGGACTGACCAGGGTGGTACGCCTGTTGTACCGGAGTAGATTGATCCACTGTCGATGGACCGTATTCCTAGACTTGAGGCCGGTATGCAGGATATGCACCAGATGATGGGGTCATTGGTTGAGGCCAGTCGGGCGCAGAGACAGGATGTTGTTCCACCTATTGCGGGGACCGTAATGGTGCCTACTGTTTAGGCAGTTGTACCTGTAGCTACAGAGGTGATCACTGTATCGTTATCTGAGTTCATGAGGCTGAAGCCTCCGATTTTCACAGGCACTGATGCAGCTGAGGATCCGCAGTCATTTATCGATCGGATGGCCAGGATATATCGTTTGCTGAGATGCTCCGACGCGAGTTGGGTAGAGTTCGCGAGTTTTCGTCTAGAGGGTCTAGCCCAGAAGTTGTGCGAGTAGTTAGAGAAGGGCAGAGCCGCAGGTCTTGCTCCTATGACTTGGGCTGAGTTCGTGACGGTGTTTCTCGCCCGTTTTCTTCCGCAGAGCATCAGGGATGCTCAAGCGCATAGTTTCGAGTTGTTACGCTAGACTCCGGGTATGACAATGGCTGAGTACGATGTGTAGTTTACCGAGCTGTCTGTGTATGCTCCGTATTTGGTAGCTACTGAGGAGATGCGGATCAAGAGGTTTGTTCGAGGTCTGCTTACCCAGTTGTTCCTCGCTATCAGCGTACAACATTGTGACATGTATGCAGAAGTGGTGGACGCAGCCCTATTGGTTGAGGAGCGTCTTTCTGAGTTGTCGGTTGTTCTGGAACTGAAGAGGGTTCGTACTGGTATATCAGCCCGGAAACAGATGTTTAGACGCCACGGCAGCGTTCGTTCAGGCATGGGGAGTAGCAGAGACGTGGGACGAGGCCAGTTATTCAGCACTTATCCCAGGAGGGTCAGCAATCGACACGTGGGTGCTTTGGGTGTGGCAGTCTACTTCACCTCGTTAAGGATTGTACCGCGATACGCCAGAGAGAGGCAGTCATACCACATGTTACCTTATCGCTTTCTCCACCTCAGAGAGCGTTGCCTCTTGCACCTGTTGTTGCTCCGCGTTAGACTTATGCTCAGAGAGGTCGTGGTCGTGGAGGGTTTGTTCAGAGAGGACGGGGTGGCAGAGGCAGAGGACAACCAGTTGCTGGTAGAGGGCAGGCTCGAGTGTTTGCCTTGACTCATCAGGACGTGCAGGCGTCCAATGCAGTGGTTTCAGGTACTCTTTCTGTATGTTCTTTTGATGCACACGTTTTATTTGATTTGGGATCTACGCATTCGTATGTTTCTACGCACTTCATGCCGAGGTTAGGCCAAGCGTCGTGTTTGCTATGTCAGCCGCTTGTCGTGATTACTCCTGTTGGCGAGTCGTTTGTTACGCGACACGTGTTTCGGTCGTGTGTTGTTCGTATAGGAGATAGAGATTTATCCGTCGACTTGATCCTTCTTGAGATGTTGGACTTCGACATTCTCTTGGGCATGGACTGGTTAGCTACTTGCTACGCATCCGTGGACTTCCGTGAGAAGACAGTTAGGTTTTGTTTTCCCGGCGAGTCAGTTCTTGTTGTGCAGGGGGACCGTGGTGCCGCCCCTCACAGTTTGATTTTAGCCCTTTGTACTAGTCGGCTTTTGAGGAGGGGATGTCGGGGATTCTTGGCTTTCATTCATGATACTGGAGACACAGTAAAGTTGTTGGACCGGTTTCCTATCGTGCAAGAGTTTTCCGATGTTTTTCCAGATGAGTTACCTGGTTTGCCGCCAAAGCGCGATATTGAGTTTTGCATTGATCTGATTCTCGGCACGGGGCCTATTTCTATACTGCCTTACCGGATGGCCCCGGTGGAGCTTAGAGAGCTTAAAGATCAATTGCAAGAGTTGCTTGATATGGGACTTGTGCATCTGAGTGTTTCGCCTTGGGGAGCTCCTGTTCTGTTCGTCAAGAAGAAGGATGGCAGATTGAGGTTATGTATGGATTATCGTCAGTTGAACCGAGTTACGGTGCGGAATAGGTATCCTTTACCTCGCATTGACGATTTGTTTAATCAGCTCCAGGGTGCGAAACATTTTTCTAAGATTGATTTACGATTAGGTTATCATCAGTTACGGGTTCGGAATGATGACATTCCGAAGACTGCTTTTCGTACGCGCTACGGGCATTATGAGTTTTCGGTGATGTCGTTCGGACTCACCAATGCGCCAGTAGCATTCATGGTCTGATGAACCGGATTTTCAGGCCGTTCCTCGACCAGTTTATTATTGTGTTTATTGATGACATTCTGGTCTACTCTAGGAGTCGAGAGGAGCATGAGCAACACTTGAGGATTGCTTTGCAGACATGGAGAGAGCGCCAGCTGTATGCTAAATTCTCAAAGTGCGCGTTTTGGCTTGATAGAGTTGACTTCCTGGGTCATGTGGTGACGGGAGACGGTATTCTTATGGATCTGAGGAAGATCGAGGCTATACAGTTTTGGCCCAGACCTGTATCTGTGACAGAAGTCCGCAGCTTTTTGGGTTTAGCCGGTTATTACCGCCGTTTCGTGCAGGATTTCTCGAGTATCGCTGCACCGCTGATCGGACTGACCAGGAAGGGAATTCATTTTCTTTGGACTGAGGCATGCGAGCAGAGTTTTCAGCAGTTGAAGACTCGGTTGATGACTGCACCAGTTTTATACTTGCCTTCTGGATCGGACGGCTATGTTGTTTACTGTGATGCTTCTCGAGTGGGGCTCGGTTGTGTATTTGTAACACCTTAGAATGCGATTAGTGGCTAATTATGTTTTAATATAGGGTTTTTAGTAAAAAGTTTACCAAAACGGTTTTCAAATATTTTATGAGAATTTATGAATATTTTATTAGAATTTAATTGGGCTTGCACACGCATGTGCATGTAAACTAGGGCTAAGTTTGGGGTTAAACCATGTTTAGGTAGCCATGGTGGACTAACCCATTTCATTAGGTTAATATGAAGTTAATTAAGTGTATTAGTTTTTTTTTAGTATAATTTGTTGTTTTGGGGGTTGACTTGTGAATTGGAGAGAGAGAGAGAGGGCATGATGAGTGAAGCTCTCTTGGTAATGATGAGAGAGGGGGGGAAAGGGGGTTGACTCTCATCTCTCATTTCTTTTTTTTCAAACCACTCATTTCCCACACTCATCACATATCTCTCCCTCTCAACTTCCCTACACACACACACTCCCAGCAGCAGCAGCAGCAGCACAACAGCAGCAGCAGCACATATACCCCCTTTTCTTCTTCTCTTCTTCTTCTTCTTCTTCTCTTCTTTTTCTTCTTCTTGTATCCAAGCTCCAACCTTCTTCAAAAGTCCATTTTTCTTCACAAATCTCTTGCAAAACACCTCCTTGCTGGTTCTTGAAGCACGGTCAACATGTTTGAACCCTCCTAGGACCAACTTTAGGTATAATGTTAAACTCAACTTCCATTTTTGCTAGACTTATAGTTATTTAGCATAATTTAGTGTTTAAGTTGAGTTTAGTGCTAGTTTTGTGGTTTAAGTGGGGATTAGGCTAAGTTTAAGTTTTTATGGCTTGATTAGCTTAACTAAGTGTTATTAGTGTCACTTAATCCTAGTAATTGCTTCAGATTGCACTCAAATACCTTATTGTTTTAAAATTAGTGTAAAGTAAACGTTTTAGTTAAGATTTTGGGTGGTTTTGTGATCTGCTTTTGACCCGGGTGCTTCAGGCAAAAGTTGCATTTACTGGAGCTTAGTGACTGAGCTAGGGACACACACACAGCACGAGACCTCCATTCCCATTCTTGGCCCAAATAAAAGGGTTCTGGCTGCAAATTGCGGCCAGATGGTGGATCTGTGCGTCGGGGTTTGGTGGGTAGGTGTCTGCTATATAATGTAGGTCTTAGGTGTATGCAACTTTTCCTAATTCAACTCGAGTCAAAATCTGGAATTAAATACCTTGTTTTCAACACTTTTAGACTTGCGCGATACATACGTTTTGAGTTTGGGTCTGGTGGTTTCTGTGTATCACAGCGTGTCAGGGTGGTTCTAGGTGCTGGCACACGCATTTTGGTGTCACGTTTACATACGCGTTAGCTCGCGATGCAAGTTTTTCGAATAATCTTGATATCGTGTTTTTAGCAGGATTTTAGCCTTATGTGTATTGCTTTGTGTAATTCTAGGATCGATCGCGGAGACATCGGATGCGGCACGGAAGGGAAAAGCGGTGATTGGATCCTGCTAGCTGAGATATTCCGGTGAGTAGATGTACACATCTATGGGGGAAATCGTATGGATGGCGTGAGGCGCCCGATAGTTTTAAAACTTCTAGTAGTACAGCCATTTTGTGTATAGTTCCTAGTTATCTATTTTGCTGCATTGCATGACTTTTTATATCCATATATGTGTTAGTTCATCATATAGAACCATTGAACCCTTAATATGAGACATGCGACACGAGTACTATATGACTTGCTTAGTTCATCATGTAGAACCATTGAACCATTAAAAATGAGTATGCGGCATAAGTATTAATTAACTTGTTAAATTGAGAATCTAGAATCATATTGCACCATTATCATAAGTTATGCGGCACAAGTACTATTTAACTTGCTAAATTGAGAATGTGAAACTATTACACCATTATCATGAGTTATGCAGCACAAGTACTATTTAACTTGCTAAATTGAGAATGTGAAACTATTACACCATTATCATGAGTTATGCGGCACAAGTACTATTTAACTTGCTAAATTGGGAATGTGATACTATTGCACCATTGTCATGAATATGCGGCACGAGTACAAATCAACTTGCTAAATTTAGAAATTGGAACAATTGCACCATATATGACTTGTAAACTTGAGCGGGTATATTCCATTCATCAGGGTATATATGGAGAATTGTGAGTATTTTAAATACCAAATTGTATGACTCGTATATTGGGTAGGTTTATTCTTCAGTGTTGCTGTTACTATAGCACTTTCTGTATATTCATGATATCTCATCGCATTCCATGCTTATACATAGGTTATCAGTAATTATTATGAAACCTTGTTGTCAGGACACCAGCACCATTACTGATGATGCGTATATTCCACGTACACCTGCTTGCCGGCTCACACACATCATCATCGGTAATTGCCATGTCACGTACACTTTAGTGAATACTATTTCATTGACATAGCTTGCTAGTTGATAGATGCAATATGTTATCGCTTTCATATGCTAGTTTAACTATTGCATTCATTGCATGATATCAGATGCATTCATATATTCATTAGTCATGCAGTATTATGGAGATTTATGCCGGTATTCATTGTTTATTGATATCGTGATTTTGATGATTTCGGACCCTTCTTGAGATTTTCTGGATTTGGAAACCGCATGTGACATTTTATAAACTGATGAATTATTTTAAAGAGAAAGATGCGGTTTTCCTTGATATGATGCGTATTGTCCACCATGATGTTTTCTCGGTTCTGAGTTGGTTTTCGAGACCCGATTCGAGGAGTAGGATGAACCGTCTCGGGTACATGGTGTGCCTGGTAAGGTACCCCGGGGCAATAAGCTCGAGTTGTAGACGATGAGCCTAGCAGGGGAAGACTACCTACAGGTGATTGTTGGCGTGGCGGATATCCGGAGGATACCGACCGTGGTCATGAGATATTGATACTTTGAGATGGGCCAGTCCGGATCGCCGGAGCCCGAGGTTTTTGAGATATCTATACTTTGGGACACTGAGACATTCATTTGAGGTGTCGATGCTTGACACGGATTTCTGTTGATTTCATTAATATTTCCTCAGATATTTCACAGGAGTTTTTCTAAGATGAAATTAATGACTTTCTCATATCAAACATACTCTGATCACGTGTTAAATTGCATTCATGTTGCATACATGCTAGTACAGCATGCCATATCAGTATTGTAGAGTTGTGACACTTTTGCGTAGATGCTTACGATAGCTTTTATAGATGTTACATATTACTCACGAGTTGGCAACTCACCCCCATTGTGCCACAGCCTTTTTGCAGGTCCGATCCATCAGCACTGTAGCGGCGGACGCACTTCATCCTTTTACTGTTTTTGCTTGGATCTGAGGTTTTGCTCGTAGATGGGTTGTGAGATTATTTTGTTTCCACCTTGTATATTTTTTGTATCTAGTGTACTCCATCTACTGTATCTGCTATTTGTATTGATGTATCATGACCTAGAGACGAGACAGTGAGATTTGTGGACATTTATGTTGTTTCCCTGGGTCGAGCTCACTTGAGCCGACGTGATGCTTATTACTTGTGCCTTTATATGCTTATTTTTGCACAGTGATGATATTTATTGCGTGTGATGTTGAGACCGCTTTTGGCGAAGAGCTAGCTCCCGCTTGGGGATACCTTATTTCATGTTATCTGTATATCCCTGTTTTGTACCCGTTTGGGGCTAGTTTTTACAAAGGAGACTCCGCCAAAATTTTCGGAAAAATAGATGTTGCTTTTATAAAGCTTGATGTGACTCATTTGATTAAAATCGCTTTCAATAAATCGGTTTTCCTTCACTCTACTGCTTATTTGGTGATTTTTGGGTTTTGGCTTACTTAGATTACGTACGCCTCGAGACGTTTCGTAATTTAAGTGCCAGTCATGTTTCGGATCTTTCGGGTCGTGACAAAGTTGGTATCAGAGCGATAGGTTTTACCTTTCTAAGTGTAGGATGACCTTTGGTAGATGGAGTAATTGACTTAAGCAGGGTAACGTAGCGTGTGTATGTCCGCGGCATACTTACGATACGGTACTCCGCCTAAGTGACTTAGGATATACTTGCTTGAAATTCCTTCTTCGATTCCGTGTATCCTATGATTCTATTGTACTGTTCTTATTATCCTATTTCCTATACCAGCTACTATACCGCCGCAGGCTACGAGGGCCCGGTGGGGTGCCGCCAGAGACGAGATCAGGGCAGGTCCGACCGAGACAGGGACCGACCAGGACGGTACATCCATCTTTCAGGAGAAGGTTGATTCGCTTTCTACAGACCCTATCGCTAGGCTGGAGGCCAGTTTACAAGACTTACGCCAGATGATCGGATCCTTGATAGAGATCAATCGAGCGCAGAGATCGGATATTGCTCCCTCTACGGTTGTTTCGAGACCAAGTCGGATTCGTACTGATATGTTAGCACCTAAGAGGGTTCGCAGAGGACGTGGTGGATTCTTTAGAAGCCAGTTGTATCGCTTTCACCCACATGGTCAGCAGCCATGGTTTGGATGTTTTCGGTGTGGTAGCCTGCATCATCGTGTTAGAGACTGTATGGTGAGACGACAGGGCACGGCGACAGTTCCGCACGTGATTTTACCACCTTCACCACCTCCTCAGAGAGCTCCACTTCCTACCCCCGGTGGTGCTACACATCAGTTAGATGCCCCCAGAGGCCGTGGACACGGCGGTCCTGTTCAGAGAGGACGAGGAGGCAGAGGCAGAGGCAGAGGATAGCCAGCTATTGGTGGGGGACATGCCCGAGTATTCTCTTTAACTCTGCAGGATGCGCAGGCATCCAATGCCGTTGTGACAGGTACCTTGCCAGTATGTTCTTTCGACGCGCGAGTATTATTCGACCCAGGTTCCACACATTCGTATGTATCTAAACACTTTGCACCGATGTTGGGCCGTGAGTCATCGTCGTTAGATCAGCCGCTAGTTGTTATTACTCCGGTAGGCGAGTCGTTTGTCGCTCGTTTTATGTTTCGATTGTGTTCCATTTGTATCGGGGAGAGGGATTCATCAGTTGATTTGATTGTCCTCGATATATTGGACTTTGATGTTCTTCTGGGCATAGACTGGCTAGCCACTTGTTATGCATCTATGGACTGCCGTGAGAAGGCAGTCAGATTTAGCTTTCTGGGAGAGCCAGTCCTTGTTATTCAGGGAGACCGCAGCGTCACCCTTCCCAGCTTGATTTCGTCTCTTCGCGCTGGTCAGCTCTTGCGGAAGGGATGTCGGGGATTCCTAGCTTATGTTTATGATACTAGAGCTGCAGAGGTCCCGTTAGACCAGGTCCCATTGGACCAGGTCCCGATTGTGTGTGAGTTTCCTGATGTCTTCCTTGACGAGCTGCCTGGGCTACCGCCTGAGCGCGATGCTGAGTTCTGCATCGATTTGATCCCCGACACGGGCCTATTTCCATACCGCCTTATCGGATGGCCCCGGCGGAGCTTAGAGAGCTGAAGGGTCAGTTGCAATATTTGTTAGATAAATGGCTTGTTCGACCGAGTGTGTCTCCTTGGGGTGCTCCTTTCCTATTCGTCAAGAAGAAAGACGGCAGTTTGTGCTTGTGTATTGATTACCGCCAGCTGAACCGGGTTACTTTGCGGAACAGATATCCCTTGCCTCGTATCGATGATTTGTTCGACCAGCTTCTGGGTGCGGGACACTTTTCGAGGATTGACTTGCGATCAGGCTACCATCAGTTGCGGGTTCGGCAGGAGGATATTCCTAGGACGGCTTTTCGCACGTGTTATGGGCACTACGAGTTTTTGGTGATGTCATTCGGACTCACCAACGCCCCAGCAGCATTTATGGACTTGATGAACCGCATTTTCAGGCCGTATCTTGATCAGTTCGTCATTGTTTTTATTGACGACATTTTGGTGTATTCCCGGAGCCGAGAGGAGCACGAGCAGCACCTGTGGATCACATTGCAGACTTTGAGGGAGCACCAGATGTTCGCGAAATTTTCCAAGTGCGCGTTTTGGTTTGACAGCGTTGATTTCTTGGATCACGTGATTACGAGAGATGGCATATGTGTGGACCCGAAGAAGATCGAGGCCCTTCAGTATTGGCCCAGACCAGCATCAGTTACAGAGATCCGCAGCTTCTTACGCCTGGCTGGCTACTACCGACGATTTGTTCAGGACTTCTCCCATATCGCTGCACCGTTGACCGGGTTGATCCGGAAGGGAGTTTCTTTTGATTGGACCGAGGCGTGCGAGCATAGCTTCCAGCAGTTGAAGACTCGTCTGACTACTGCACCAGTGTTGTCATTGCCTTCAGGATCAGGCGGATTCGTGGTTTATTGCGACGCTTCTCGAGTGGGACTAGAGTGCGTGTTAATGCAACATGATAGGGTTATCGCGTATGCTTCTCGGCAGCTGAAGACACATGAACAGAACTATCCTACGCATGATTTAGAGATGGCTGCAGTGGTGTTTGCACACAAGATCTGGAGACATTACCTATACGGAGAGTCGTGCCAGATATTCACGGACCACAAGAGCTTGAAGTATATATTTCAGCAGCAAGACCTGAATCTGAGACAACGCCGTTGGATGGAGCTGGTGAAAGACTATGATTGCGAAATCCTTTATCATCCGGGCAAGGCGAACATGGTGGCAGATGCTTTGAGTCGGAGGCCCGGAGGTAGTCTATCTTGTTTGAGAGCCGTGCAGAGGCAGCCGTCAGCAGATTGGCAGATTCTATGCGATAGCCGAGTGCAGTTCGAGTTCACTCCGACCGGGGGACAGCTTGCGCATATTTGTGCACGTCCGCAGTTGCTTGATCGTATCCGCAAAGCGCAGTCCAGTGATGACCGTCTTTCAGAGATCATGGAGTAGGTTAGGCAGGGCAGAGATTCCGAGTTCATGGTCGATGATCGGGGGTACTGCGCTTTGGGACTCGATTATGCATACCAGATTTGGAGGGACTACGGTGTGAGATTTTTGAGGAGGCGCGCGCATAGATCGATATATAGCGTTCATCCAGGTTCCACCAAGATGTACCACGATCTGAGAGATGTTTATTGGTGGGACGGAATGAAGAGGGACGTCACAAACTTCATGTCGAGATGCCTGACTTGTCAGCAAGTCAAGGCCAAGCAGCAGAGGCCCGCTGGAGAGTTGTAGCCCTTGCCCATTCCGGAGTGGAAATGGGAGCAGATTTCTATGGACTTCATTGTGGGTCTACCCAGGACCAGTCGAGGGTATAACTCCATTTGGGTGATCGTGGATCGATTGACAAAAGCGTCTCCCTTCCTGCCAGTGAAGACCACTTTCGGTTTTGCTCAGTATGCCCAGATTTATATCGACGAGATCGTATGGTTGCATAGCTTCCCGACTTGTATCGTGTCAGACTGAGGCACCCAGTTTACCAGCCGACTATGGCAGAGACTTCAGGAGGCGTTGGGCACCCGTTTGAGTTTCAGCACAGCATTTCATCCGCAGACCGACGGCCAGTCAGAGCGGACTATTCAGACTCTTGAGGACATGCTCCGAGCGTGCGTTTTAGATTTCGAAGGTAGCTGGGATCACCAATTGCCCTTAATAGAGTTCTCCTACAACAACAGTTTCCAGGAGACCATTCAGATGGCACCATTCGAGGCTCTATATGGAAGGAGATGCAGATCGCTCGTCTGTTGGACAGAGCTCAGCGATAGCAGTATTTTGGGGCTGCAGATTGTTAAGGAGACGACCGTGAAGATACAGTTGATTCGAGATAGGATGAGAGTAGCTCAGAGCATGCAGAAATTGTATGCGGACAGACGCCATCGCAGACTCGAGTTCGCCGTTGGCGATCATGTTTTTCTGAAGGTCTCTCCGATGAAGGGCGTGATGAGATTTGGGTGAAAAAGAAAGATTAGTCCTGGGTCCCTTCGAGATCCTCGAGCGTGTTGGCACAGTTGCATATCATTTGGCTCTTCCACCCAGCTTTCCGGATGTTCACCCCGTATTCCACGTGTCGATACTTCGCAGATATCTTCATGACCCTTCTCACATGATTCAGCATCAGACCGTTCAGTTTTAGCGCGATCTTTTGTTCACCGAGCAGCCAATAGTGATATTGGATCGGCAGGTGAAGAAACTTCGATCAAAGGTCTTGCCATCTGTGAAGGTTCTTTGGCGTAGCCCAAATGGTAAAAAGATCACTTAGGAGGCCGAGGGCGAGATGCGGAAGAATTTCCCTCATCTCTTTGAAGGTACGCGTAGCTATATTTTTAAATTCGGGGACGAATTTCTTTAAGGGGGAAGATTGTAACACCTTAGAATGTGATTAGTGGCTAATTATGTTTTAATGCGGGGTTTTTAGTAAAAAGTTTACCAAAACGGTTTTCAAATATTTTATAAGAATTTATGAATATTTTATTAGAATTTAATCGGGCTTGCACACGCATGTGCATGTAAACTAGGGCTAAGTTTGGGGTTAAACCATGTTTAGATAGCCATGGTGGACTAACCCATTTCATTAGGTTAATATGAAGTTAATTAAGTGTATTAGTTTTTTTTAGTATAATTTATTGTTTTGGGGGTTGACTTGTGAATTGGAGAGAGAGGGCATGATGAGTGAAGCATGCTTGGTAATGATGAGAGAGAGGGGGAGAGGGGATTGACTCTTATCTCTCATTTCTTTTTTTTCAAACCACTCATTTCTCACACTCATCACATATCTCTCCCTCTCAATTTCCTACACACACACACACCCAGCAGCAGCAGCAGCACAAATACCCCCCTTCTCTTCTTCTTCTTCTCTTCTTCTTCTTCTCCTCTTCTTTTTCTTCTTCTTGCATCCAAGCTCCAACCTTTTTCAAAAGTCCATTTTTCTTCACAAATATCTTGCAAAACGCCTCCTTGCTGTTTCTTGAAGCAAGGTCAACATGTTTGAACCCTCCTAGAACCAACTTGAGGTATAATTTTAAACTCAACTTCCATTTTTGCTAGACTTGTAGTTATTTAGCATAATTTAGTGTTTAAGATGAGTTTAGCGCTAGTTTTGTGGTTTAAGTGGGGATTAGGCCAAGTTTAAGTTTTTATGGCTTGATTAGCTTAACTAAATGTTATTAGTGTCACTTAATCCTAGTAATTGCTTCAGATTACACTAAAATACATTATTGTTTTAAAATTAGTGTAAAGTAAACATTTTAGTTAAGATTTTGGGTGGTTTTGTGATCTGCTTTTGACCCGAGTGCTTCAGGAAAAAGTTGCATTTACTGGAGCTTAGTGACTGAGCTAGGGACACACACACATAGCACGAGACCCCCATTCCCATTCCTGGCCGCAAATAAAAGGGTTCTGGCCGCAAATTGTGGCCAGATGGTGGATCTGTGTGTCGGGGTTTGGTGGGTAGGTGTCTGCTATATAATGTAGGTCTTTGGTGTATGCAACTTTTCCTAATTCAACTCGAGTCAAAACCTGGGATCAAATACCTTGTTTTCAACACTTTTAGACTTGTGCGATACGCACGTTTTGAGTTTGGGCCTGGTGGTTTCTGTGTATCGCAGCATGTCAGGGTGGTTCTAGGCGCTGGCACACGCGTTTTGGTGTCACGTTTACACACGCGTTAGCTCACGACGCAAGTTTTTCGAATAATCTTGATATCGTGTTTTTAGCAGGATTTTAGCCTTATGTGTATTTCTTTGTGTAATTCTAGGATCGATCGCGGAGATATCGGACGCGGCGCCGAAGGGAAAAGCGGTGATTGGATCTGGCTAGCTGAGACATTCCGGTGAGTAGATGTACACATCTACGGAGGAAATCGTATGGATGGCGCGAGGCGCCCGATGGTTTTAAAACTTCTAGTAGTACAGGCATTTTGCGTATAGTTCCTAGTTATCTATTTTGCTGCATTGCATGACTTTTTATATCCATATATGTGTTAGTTCATCATATAGAACCATTGAATCCTTAATATGAGACATGCGACACGAGTACTATATGACTTGCTTAGTTTATAATGTAGAACCATTGAACCATTAAAAATGAGTATACGGCACAAGTATTAATTATCTTGTTAAATTGAGAATCTAGAATCATATTGCACCATATCATGAGTTATGCGGCACAAGTACTATTTAACTTGCTAAATTGAGAATGTGAAACTATTACACCATTATCATGAGTTATGCGGTACAAGTACTACTTAACTTGCTAACTTGAGAATGTGAAACTATTACACCATTATCATGAGTTATGCGCCACAGGTACTATTTAACTTGCTAAATTGAGAATGTGAAACTATTACACCATTATCATGAGTTATGCGGCACAAGTACTATTTAACTTGCTAAATTGAGAATATGAAACTATTGCACCATTATCATGAGTATGAGGCACGAGTACAAATCAACTTGCTAAATTCAAAAATTGGAACAATTGCACCATATATGACCTGTAAACTTGAGTGGGTATATTCCATTCATCAGGGTATATATGGAGAATTGTGAGTATTTTAAATACCAAATTGTATGACTCGTATATTGGGTAGGTTTATTCTTCAGTGTTGCTGTTACTATAACACTTTCTGTATATTCATGATGTTTCATAGCATTCTATACTTATACATATGTTATCAGTAATTATTATGAAACCCTGCTGTCAGGACACCAGCACCATTATCGATGATGTGTATGTTCCACGTACACCTGCTTGCCGGCTCACACACATCATCATCGGTAATTGCCATGTTACGTACACTTTAGAAAATACTATTTCATTGACATAGCTTGCTAGCTGATAGATGCAATATGTTATCGCTTTCATATGCTAGTTTAACTATTGCATTCATTACATGATATCTGATGCATTCATATATTCATTAGTCATGCAGTATTATGGAGATTTATGCCGGTATTCATTGTTTATTGATATCGTGATTTTGATGATTTCGGACCCTTCTTGAGATTTTCTGGATTTGGAAACCGCATGTGACATTTTATAAACTGATGAATTATTTTAAAGAGAAAAATGCAGAGTATTGTCCACCATGATATTTTCTCGGTTCTGAATTGGTTTTCGAGACCCGATTCGAGGAGTAGGATGAACCGTCTCGGGTACATGGTGTGCCCGGTAAGGTACCCCGGGACAATAAGCTCGAGTTGTAGACGATGAGCCTGGCAGGGGAAGACTACCTACCGGTGATTGTTGGCGCGGCGGATATCCGGAGGATACCGACCGTGGTCATGAGATATTGAGATATTGATACTTTGAGATGGGCCAGTCCGGATCGCCGGAGCCTGAGGTTTTTGAGATATCTATACTTTGGGACACTGAGATATTCATTTGAGGTGTCGATGCTTGACATGGATTTCTGTTGATTTCATTGGTATTTCCTTGGATTTTTCACAGGAGTTTTTCTAAGATGAAATTAATGACTTTCTCATATCAAACATACTCTGATCACGTGTTAAATTGCATTCATGTTGCATACATGCTAGTACATCATGCCTATCAGTATTGTAGAATTATGACACTTTTGCGTACATGCTTACGATAGCCTTTATAGATGTTACATATTAGTCATGAGTTGGCAACTCACCCCCGTTGTGCCACAGCCTTTTTGCAGGTCCGATCCGTTAGCACTGTAGCGGCGGACGTACTTCATCCTTTTGCTCCTTTTGCTTAGATCTGAGGTTTTGCTCGTAGGTGGGTTGTGAGATTATTTTGTTTCCATCTTATATATTTTTTTGTATCTAGTGTACTCTATCTACTGTATCTGCTACTTGTATTAATGTATCATGACCTAGAGACGAGACAGTGAGATTTGTGGACATTTATATTATTTCCCTGGGTCGAGCTCACTTGAGCCGACGTGATGCTTATTACTTGTGCTTTTATATGCTTATTTTTGCACAGTGATGATATTTATTGCGTGTGATGTTGAGATCGATTTTGGCGAAGAGCTAGCTCCCGTTTGGGGATGCCTTATTTCATGTTATCTATATATTCCTGTTCTGTACCCGTTTAAGGCTAGTTTTTACAAAGGAGACTCTGCCAAAATTTTCGGAAAAATAGATGTTGCTTTTAAAAAGCTTGATGTGACTCATTTGATTAAAATCGCTTTCAATAAATCGGTTTTCCTACACTCTACTACTTATTTGGTTTTTATTTATGTGTTTTGGCTTACTTAGATTACGTACGCCTCGAGACGTTTCGTAATTTAAGTGCCGATCATGTTCCGGATCTTTCGGGTTGTGACAGTATTGATGCAGCATGATAGAGTTATCGTTTACGCTTCTCGGCAACTGAAAAAGCACGAGCAGAATTATCCCACTCACGATCTTGAGATGGCCACGGCGGTCTTTGCGTTGAAGATTTGGAGACACTACTTGTACAGGGAGTCATGTCAGATTTTCACGGACCACAAGAGCTTGAAGTACATCTTCCAGCAGCGGGATCTGAATTTGAGACAGCGCCGTTGGATGGGGCTCGTGAAGGATTATGATTGTGAGATCCTTTATCACCCGGGGAAGGCGATTGTAGTAGCTGATGCTTTGAGTCGTAGGCCTGGGGGTAGCTTGTCCCAGTTGAGCGCAATTCAGCGACAGTCTTCTGCAGATTGGTAGATCTTGTGCGACGGTAGAGTATAGTTTGAGTTCACTTCCACTGGGGGACAGCTTGCTTACGTCCGCGCCCGTCCTCTTCTACTTGATCGTATCCACGAGGTGCAACCCAGTGATGCCCGTTTGTCTGAGATTCTTGAGCTTGTTCGGCAGGGTACAGATTCGGAGTTCATGATTGATGACCAGGGTGTGGTACGTTACGGGACTCGCTTGTGTGTACCAAATGTTAGGTCCGTGTTGCCCACCCCGGTGCTTACGGGGAGGCGGAAAACATAATAAAAATTGGATTTTTATGGACTTAGGCAACATGGACCAAGCTTGTGAGGATCTTTGCTAAACATAAACTTGCTAACCCTAACTACAAAGTAGCTAAGTGATGGAAAGGTTATACCTTTGGTCTTTAGTCCTTCTCTCCTTGCCCCTAGGAATGGTAGAAAGAGGTCACCTTGCTTGTCTTCTCCCGTCAAAGAAGGATCCACCCGAAAGCCTCGACCTTTGGCTTCAACTCCAAGCTAGGAGTAACTAGAGTGCAAGAAATGCTAAGACTTGAACCCTAGAAGAGAGTAGAGAAGATCAAGTGAAGGTTTTTCTCAAGCTTTTTGTTTCTCAACACATGAGAGGGAGAGAGCTTGAGGGAGAGGATGAACAAGAGAGAGAAATGATATGAGAGAATGAGAAAATAATAGAGCCATTCTCACTAATATGTGTGAATTAATTTAATTGAATAATTAGCTAGATAATTATCATGGTAAATCATGACATGACCATTATCATTTCAATTTGCAAAGATCAAAAAGCATCTTCCAAAAGAAATGATGATGGTCAAAGTGTCAACCTAGGTCAACAAGTCAAAGAAGTCAAATGGTCAACAACCATAACCATGGATAATTATTAAACTAATTACTAATTAACAATAACACACACATAAATATTAGGGTTAATAAAATGACAATAGCCATTAACCCTAATCAAGGTCCTCTCCCTCAATCTCAAGCAACTGTGCATACGCACCCGCATTCGTGATCCGAGGAACACGAACACAATGAGAAAAACCAATCTCAAATCATATACTAGGATCCGGCTTAAACCAAAGCCCGCTAGTATAAGCTGTCCGGACAGCAAACGTGCACAAGTGCGCGAATGTGAACGAACCCTGTCGCAAAACCATGCGACCTCTACTCATTTAGCCTAAAGGCGAATAGCTCTCTGTGTGGGACTCTAAAGACTCGACACTACGCTGGCAGTGGGTTTAACCACAGACCGCAAGCGGCACTAGCTGTACGTAACGGTCCCCAGGTAGATGTCGATAAGAAGACTGACGAGGTGAACCCCATCTGCACTCCTACTGAGCCTGTATGTGACAGTCTCCGTACAGTCCGGTCTGTTCGTCTGATACATCGCATGGCGGGCCTAGGGGGCGGTAAACGTCAGTCCCCTAATAGCGGTACAAGTCGTGCCGGAGTGAAGCCCAGAACACCCTGAGATAACACTGGAAACCTACCAGTATATCTCGCTTGCCCTGGCCAGGGACTACTCGTGTAATGGCTCTCCTAGACACAGCGCGATGTCAACCCCCAATACCGGGAGAGACGAATCCTGTCTAACCGTCACTGCCTCCAAGTGCTTCGGGACTGCTCCCAACTACTACCTGTTTGCACGACTCAGTAGAGCCGTGGTAGGGTAGCAATCAAAGAACAGTGGGAACACACTCGAGGCGAAGTGACAGTGTCAAGTCAGCGGACTAAGCTGTACTCATGTCACCTGGGAACTGATAACTGACGATAGGTATAATACCAACCATCAGTTCCCGACGAGTCCTGTCCAGTGTACTCGTAACCTAACGAGCACCCGCATACTATCTCAAGTACGACGTACTGACGGCTGTGGGACAGACCGTCTCCCGTGCTGGGATGAGAAGCGCACACGCTAGTCTACTCTGGAGTATCGATGCCCTATCTCGGTACTCCCACGACTAGGGACGTGTATAAGGATGTGCTTGTAGATTACCCAGCCCCCACGAGTGTGATCGCCATCACAACGCCGGTAATCAAGCAAAGATCCTAAGGGCTCTACTAATGCGTATAGGTGATATAATAAATAAACACACATGTACACATTAAAGCAGAGACAAACCAAGTAGCATACTACTATATTGAGCAAGATTGTCTGTACAACTGTGAATATCCCAAGCTTCCATCAAGTAATATACATACTAGTATGATACAGTAATGGCCTCTAGGGCATATACACCAACAATCTCCCACTTGCACTAAGGCCATGTACTGGCGTATCGAAGACCTATCATCTCGATCAGCCGCTCGAACTGAGTCTGGGGTAAAGCCTTCGTGAATGGGTCCGCAGTGTTGTCCTTTGTGTCCACTCTCCGCACCTCGATCTCCTGTCGATCAATGATCTCCCTGATCAGGTGATACCGCCTTAAGATGTGCCTGGATTTCTGATGGGACCTTGGTTCCTTCGCTAAAGCTATAGCCCCATTGTTATCGCAATACAAAGGTATTGGGTCAACAATGGACGGAACCACCTGAAGTTCACTAATGAACTTCTTAATCCAGACCGCCTCTTTTGCGGCATCGCTTGCAGCAATGTATTCAGCCTCCATCGTCGAGTCTGCGACGGTATCCTGCTTGGAACTCCTCCAACATACCGCCCCTCCGTTGAGGGTAAACACAAAACCCGAGACGGACTTGCTATCATCTTTGTCACTCTGGAAGCTTGAATCGGTAAAGGACTCGACCCTAAGGTCTCCATTACCGTAAACCAGGAACATCTCCTTAGTCCTTCTCAGGTACTTGAGAATGTTCTTCACTGCTGTCCAGTGGTCCTCCCCTGGGTCCGACTGATACCGGCTTACCGTGCTCAACGCGTAAGCTACATCTGGTCTTGTACATAGCATCGCATACATTATAGATCCTACCGCCGAAGCGTAGGGTATAGTGCTCATGCGAACCCTCTCCTCGTCAGTCTTAGGAGACATCTTCTTGGAGAGGGTAATTCCGTGCAATGCGGGTATGTTACCGCGCTTGGAATCCTCCATACTAAATCTCTTTAGTACGGTCTCTATGTACCTGGACTGCGAAAGTCCCAATAGTTTCTTGGATCTATCTCTATAGATCTTGATCCCCAGAATGTACGAGGCATCACCCAGGTCCTTCATGGAGAACCTTTGTGACAAAAACAGCTTGACCGATTGTAGCATAGGAATGTCATTTCCTATCAGAAGAATGTCGTCCACGTACAAGACTAGGAATACGACAGTTCGTCCTACAATCTTCTTATAAACACAGGGTTCATCTTCGTTCTTGATGAAATCAAATTCTTTGATTGCCTCATCAAAACAGATGTTCCAGCTCCGCGATGCCTGCTTTAATCCATAAATGGATTTAAGCAACTTGCACACCTTTCCGCTGCTCCCACTGTCTACGAAACCTTCTGGTTGATCCATGTAAACGCACTCTTCCAAACAACCGTTTAGGAAAGCCGTTTTAACATCCATCTGCCAGATCTCATAGTCATGGAAGGCAGCAATGGCAAGTAGGATCCGAATGGATTTGAGCATAGCCACCGGAGAAAAAGTTTCGTCATAGTCCAAACCAGGTCTTTGACGGAAACCTTTTGCAACGAGTCTAGCTTTATAGGTTTCCACCTGCCCATCTACACCAAGTTTCCTTTTGTAGATCCATTTGCATCCAACGGGTTTTACCCCAGATGGAGCAATATCCAAGGTCCACACTTTATTGGCGTACATGGACTCCATTTCGGATTGCATTGCTTCCTGCCACTTATCAGAGTCCCTACTGATAATGGCCTGCCTGAAACTGGTAGGGTCATCTTCTTCCAAGATGCAATCCTCTCGATCCCCGTCTATGAGAAAACCATAGTATCTCTCGGGCGGATGAGAAATCCTACAAGATCTGCGGAGTGGCTGAGGTTCGTTTGGGGTTATTGAATCTAGCGGTTCCTCCAAATTTTCTGTTAAAGCTTGTGTTTCTGGAATTTCATCCAGTTCTACCGTGCTGCCACTAATGTTTTTAACAAGAAATTCTTTTTCTAAAAATGTGGCATTTCTTGAAACAATTATCTTCTGTTCCTCTGCATGGTAGAATAGATACCCACTTGAATCTTTTGGGTATCCCACAAACTTACACAAAACTGCCCGTGCCTCAAGTTTGTCTGGGTTCTGCTTTTTGACATAAGCTGGGCAACCCCAAATCTTAATACGTTTAAGATACAAACTTTTACCACTCCATATTTCATACGGAGTTTTAGGCACGGATTTGGATGGAACTTGATTCAATAGATGTGCTGCAGTTTGAAGTGCATATCCCCAGAATGAAAGAGGTAACTCAGCACTACTCATCATGGAGCGAACCATATCCAGTAGGGTACGATTCCTCCGCTCCGATACACCGTTGTGCTGTGGTGTATAAGGAGGAGTAAGCTGAGAGAGAATACCATTCTCTTTTAAGTAATCTAGGAATTCCGTGCTTAAGTACTCCCCTCCTCTATCAGACCGGAGGATCTTGATACTTTTGCCAATCTGGTTCTCTACTTCCTTTCTGAATTCCTTGAATTTCTCAAAAGCTTCAGATTTGTGTTTCATCAGATACACATATCCGAACCTAGAGAGATCGTCAGTGAATGTGATGAAGTACGAGAACCCACCCCTTGCATGTATAGACATCGGACCACACACATCACTGTGTATGAGTCCCAAGAGCTCTCTTGCTCTTTCTCCATGTCCGGTGAACGGAGATTTGGTCATCTTCCCTTTGAGACAAGACTGACAAGTTTCATAAGATGAAAACTCGAACGTATTCAAGAGTCCATCTTTATGCAACTTACTCAGTCTTTTCTCTCCGATATGACCAAGCCTACAATGCCACAAGTAGGATTCATTCGTGTCTGAATTCTTCCTCTTGCGTGTGTTTTGTATATTGAGAACTGTATTCTGATTTAGAACGTAGATACCATTACACAGTGTACCCTCTGCAACCAGTACCTTATGAAGGTAAATGTTCATGATATTCTTTTCAAGAACAAAGTCATATCCATCTTTATCGAGTAAAGAAACTGATATGATGTTGCAAACCATGGAGGGTACATAGTAGCAATCGTTCAAAATCATAGTCTTGCCATTAGGCAATACTAGGTGATATTCACCGACGGCTGCCGCATTAACTTGTGCTCCGTTCGCTACTCTGAGCGACATATCACCCGGTGCAACTTTCCTACTTTTTCTCAGTCCCTGCAATAAATTACAGATATGAGATCCTGATCCGGTATCAAGTACCCAGGAGGTAGGGCTGACCGTAAAACAGTTCTCAATTACAAGAACACCTGAAGTAGATGCAAAACCATGCTTCTTCTTCAACTGGGTATCCTGGAAATCCATACTTTCCTCTTTCCCATTTTCATACTCATGACTGTTGTCACAAGTTAGAGCTGAACCAACTTTCCCCAGTCCCGAATAAGAATTCGGATCGGTCAAGCGATACATTTTATTATCTTGATTAGGGCGTGAAAAGGTTGCTGCCTGGAGAGAGAGAAAAGAAACACTCAGCGTATGCTCTTGCAAGATTAGATTGGTTTATTAATTTATCTAACCAGGATGTCTCCCACTGTTTACTCAAATTCTTCTTAAAACCTTTTAAAAGAAGAACTAGCCGGGTTTTAATTCACGTCACAATACTTGCTTAACCTTTCAGCCAGGCTAGTGTCGGTACTTCGAGGGAGGTTTTCCAACGCTTTCGCGAAGTTCCTTAATTAAATAACCTCTTTTCCCTGGGGGCGTAACCCCGCTAACACCTTTCTAGACACCTACTAGGTTTATAGCATTGATCGTTAAGTGAAATAATCTCCCGAGAGTAGACCAACTCATCAGTGGGATCGGGATCCAACTGTCATTGTGTGATAACCTAGATGGAATCCACTCTAGTCACCACACTCCAGAAGGTATGCTAAATCTGCAAGTTTCAGTTCTTTTGAAACTCCCGATGTGGTTTTTGCCCCTAGGACCCAAGTGATCTTGACACAGTCAACAAATCAAAAGGTCCTAGTCAAGTTCATCCCGTCATTATCTTGATTGCATTAAACCCACCTGCATAACCCTTGACACAGTCAACAAGGTTCTACAAATGTCCTAACCAATCACATTGTATCCAGCAAATAAGCTACACTTAGCTACCGTTCACTGCGCCTTGACACAGTCAACAAACGCAGCACGAATACTAAGTATAACTTATAAGAAACGACGGAGGGCTACGGCTGGGTTTTTGGCGAAAAACCCGTTAACGTAATGAACTTGATATCGTTGAAGGAACGTGATACATCCTTTTGAAAAACATAGTGGCGAAAACTTTTGCTAAAGAGGTCACTCCCTGTGAAGGGATCTCGGCTCTTTCCTCGTCGAGTGAGGTGCTGGGCATTCGTAAGATGAATACCTCGATGCAAAGCAAGAATAATCGACTATGGTGAAGTTATTACCCTGACGCAAACCTTTTGTCCAAGGGGTCACTCCCGATGAAGGGATCTCGGCCCTTGCCTCGTCGACTGAGGTGCTGGGCATTCATAACCGAATACCGCGATGCAAAACAAAAAGATGAACGTCCTTGTAATAACAGCTTTTTGAAAAACTTGTTCCAACAACGTTTTTTAGGTTTATTTTCTTGCATTAGTTCTTTTAATGCGTCCCATCATTTAAATCCTACCATTGCAGAAAACAACCAAAATATGACGTACGCTTATGCCATTCGCATTCGCCACGGGGCCCGTCATCACCCGTTAGGTTACTTAACTAACGACAGAGCGGGGGCTGGGCTAGCGCGGCTGTAAAACATAAACAACGCCTAAATAGTTATTATATATAGCAATATAGCAATGATAGCCAATCCAGATCACAGATGAACACTTTGGATATACTAGGAACCCGCAATTCGTTCGAGCCTGCAACGAAAAACGGATTACACGGTCGCGATGAATAGCCAAAACCCCACCCAAGACCCCTACGGGTGCGGCAAACTACCCGCCAAGTACCCGAAGCGAAGCAACCTCCCTCAATGCCATGAGTAGGCCACTCGGCACTTCGAGCTACCCGGTAGTTTGTGCACCCCTCCATGGGTCTATCCTAGGAGCAAAAACAGTAAAAAGAATTATACAATGACGGCTACAACCCCGACCCGGTTGTGCGGCCAAACAAATAATATTACATCAATTTACAATTTTATTACATGAATGAAAGAAAAAGAAACTCTCATCTCACATCCACCCGGCTATTCATCCGCGACAATCCAACGAGTTCATATACACAAACCATCAACAACAATCACAGATCACAGATATGTATAACCCCGACTAATCGACATATAGCGATTAGCCGACGTTCAATACATAAGAACATCACAGATATAACCTTTATAGTCAAAGTATATTGAAGTTCGAAAAAAATACGGAATTATAGGCCCCCAAAAACAAATTTGTGTTCTGGAAAATCTGGGCACATATAATATATCTGAAAAATCCTAAAACCATGTCAGAAACATACTGCACCAAAAACGAGACAGCAACTCTACCAGAGTGCGGCGCTTCCGCGGCAATAGAAAGCTATTGCCGCGGAAGCGCGGCCGATCTGGTGAGTTACTGTGTCGTTTTTGGTGGGTTTCTTCTAAAAAGCCTGAGATGATTTTTGGGATATAACAAATTTTGTTTTGACCAGAAAAAGTTTTAACAGAAACTCAGATTTTTTATAACTTGGTTTTTTCGATTTTTCCGTTTCGAACTTCGATACACTTTACTACCAAGCTAGTTTATGTTTAGTTAGGCTCTGATACCACTGTTAGGTCCGTGTTGCCCACCCCGGTGCTTACGGGGAGGCGGAAAACATAATAAAAATTGGATTTTTATGGACTTAGGCAACATGGACCAAGCTTGTGAGGATCTTTGCTAAACATAAACTTGCTAACCCTAACTACAAAGTAGCTAAGTGATGGAAAGGTTATACCTTTGGTCTTTAGTCCTTCTCTCCTTGCCCCTAGGAATGGTAGAAAGAGGTCACCTTGCTTGTCTTCTCCCGTCAAAGAAGGATCCACCCGAAAGCCTCGACCTTTGGCTTCAACTCCAAGCTAGGAGTAACTAGAGTGCAAGAAATGCTAAGACTTGAACCCTAGAAGAGAGTAGAGAAGATCAAGTGAAGGTTTTTCTCAAGCTTTTTGTTTCTCAACACATGAGAGGGAGAGAGCTTGAGGGAGAGGATGAACAAGAGAGAGAAATGATATGAGAGAATGAGAAAATAATAGAGCCATTCTCACTAATATGTGTGAATTAATTTAATTGAATAATTAGCTAGATAATTATCATGGTAAATCATGACATGACCATTATCATTTCAATTTGCAAAGATCAAAAAGCATCTTCCAAAAGAAATGATGATGGTCAAAGTGTCAACCTAGGTCAACAAGTCAAAGAAGTCAAATGGTCAACAACCATAACCATGGATAATTATTAAACTAATTACTAATTAACAATAACACACACATAAATATTAGGGTTAATAAAATGACAATAGCCATTAACCCTAATCAAGGTCCTCTCCCTCAATCTCAAGCAACTGTGCATACGCACCCGCATTCGTGATCCGAGGAACACGAACACAATGAGAAAAACCAATCTCAAATCATATACTAGGATCCGGCTTAAACCAAAGCCCGCTAGTATAAGCTGTCCGGACAGCAAACGTGCACAAGTGCGCGAATGTGAACGAACCCTGTCGCAAAACCATGCGACCTCTACTCATTTAGCCTAAAGGCGAATAGCTCTCTGTGTGGGACTCTAAAGACTCGACACTACGCTGGCAGTGGGTTTAACCACAGACCGCAAGCGGCACTAGCTGTACGTAACGGTCCCCAGGTAGATGTCGATAAGAAGACTGACGAGGTGAACCCCATCTGCACTCCTACTGAGCCTGTATGTGACAGTCTCCGTACAGTCCGGTCTGTTCGTCTGATACATCGCATGGCGGGCCTAGGGGGCGGTAAACGTCAGTCCCCTAATAGCGGTACAAGTCGTGCCGGAGTGAAGCCCAGAACACCCTGAGATAACACTGGAAACCTACCAGTATATCTCGCTTGCCCTGGCCAGGGACTACTCGTGTAATGGCTCTCCTAGACACAGCGCGATGTCAACCCCCAATACCGGGAGAGACGAATCCTGTCTAACCGTCACTGCCTCCAAGTGCTTCGGGACTGCTCCCAACTACTACCTGTTTGCACGACTCAGTAGAGCCGTGGTAGGGTAGCAATCAAAGAACAGTGGGAACACACTCGAGGCGAAGTGACAGTGTCAAGTCAGCGGACTAAGCTGTACTCATGTCACCTGGGAACTGATAACTGACGATAGGTATAATACCAACCATCAGTTCCCGACGAGTCCTGTCCAGTGTACTCGTAACCTAACGAGCACCCGCATACTATCTCAAGTACGACGTACTGACGGCTGTGGGACAGACCGTCTCCCGTGCTGGGATGAGAAGCGCACACGCTAGTCTACTCTGGAGTATCGATGCCCTATCTCGGTACTCCCACGACTAGGGACGTGTATAAGGATGTGCTTGTAGATTACCCAGCCCCCACGAGTGTGATCGCCATCACAACGCCGGTAATCAAGCAAAGATCCTAAGGGCTCTACTAATGCGTATAGGTGATATAATAAATAAACACACATGTACACATTAAAGCAGAGACAAACCAAGTAGCATACTACTATATTGAGCAAGATTGTCTGTACAACTGTGAATATCCCAAGCTTCCATCAAGTAATATACATACTAGTATGATACAGTAATGGCCTCTAGGGCATATACACCAACACCAAATACCGATGGTTTGAGATGCGAGATCCTAGAGCAGGCACATCAGTCAGCCTTTAGCGTTCATCCAGGTTCCACCAAGATGTACCGTGACTTGAGAGACATTTTCTTGTGGGCAGGGATGAAGAGTGATGTTTCGGACTTTATTTCGAGGTGTCTGACTTGTCAGCAAGTCAAGGCTGAGCATCAGAGGCCGGCAGGAGAGTTGCAGCCTTTACCCGTTCTGGAGTGGAAATGGGAGCAGATTTCCATGGACTTCATTGTGGGTCTTCCCAGAGCCAGTCGTGGGTATGAATCCATTTGGGTGATTGTTGACCGGTTGACGAAAGTAGCTCACTTCCTTCCAGTGAAGACCACTTTCGGTTATGCTCAGTATACTCAGTTGTACATAGATGAGATTATGCGTTTGCACGGCGTCCCCACATGCATCGTATCTGACAGGGGCACCCAGTTTACTAGCCGTCTTTGGCAGAAGCTTCAGGAAGTTTTGGGTACCCGGTTGAGTTTCAGCACCGCTTTTCATCCACAGACCGATGGTCAGTCGGAGCGGACTATACAGCCTTTGGAGGATATGCTTCGTGCGTGCGTGCTTGATTTTGGGGGCAGTTGGGATCGTCACTTGCCGTTGATTGAATTCTCCTACAATAACAGTTATCAGGAAACGATTCAGATGGCACCTTTTGAGGCTTTGTATGGTAGAAAGTGTCGATCGCCAGTCTGCTGGACCGAACTCAGCGAGAGTAGGGTGTTGAGACCCTAGCTAGTTCAGGAGACTACGGAGAAGATCCAGCTGATTCAGGACAGGATGAGAGCAGCCCAGTGCAGACAAAAGTCTTATGCCGACCGTCGTCGTCGCAGACTTGAGTTCGCAGTGGGGGATCATGTATTCCTGCGGATTTCTCCGATGAAGGGAGTGATGAGATTTGGGAAGAAGGGGAACTCAGTCCTAGATTTGTGGGTCCTTTCGAGATCCTTGAGCGAGTTGGTGCCGTTGTCTATCGTTTGGCACTTCCGCCCAGTTTTCCGGATGTTCACCCCGTATTCATGTGTCGATGCTTCATAGATACCTTCATGATCCTTCTCACATGATTCAGCACCAGACCGTTCATCTTGAGCTCGATTTTTCGTTCGCCGAGCAGCCGGTAGTTCTATTGGATCGGCAGGTGAAGAAATTTCGGTCAAAAGTCTTGCCATCTATGAACGTTCTTTGGCGTGGCCCTACTAGTGAAGAGATCACTTGGGAGGCCGAGAGTGAGATGCGGAAGAAATTCCCTCTTCTTTTCGAAGGTACGCGTAGTTAAAATTTTAATTCGGGGACCAAATTTCTTTAAGAGGGGGATTGTAACGTTTTAGAAATCGTTATGCGAATTTTCCATTAATAGGTAAAATAAACTGTGTTTTCCGTAAAAACCTAAAAGTGATCATTTTCAGTATAGACTTAACTGCACCTAGTTTAACTAGGAAATTGCTAGTTTGCGGTTTTTAGCTGTCACCTGAAAATTTTAGTTCACTTAAATATTTTTCCTTAATTAAAATATTATTATATGCTTTTAATTATACACTTAATTAGTGGTAATTACAAATTTGATTGGGCTAATTATGCTAAAGTGAATCTATGCTAACTTAATCACAAGATTAAGCACTTTGACTTCTTTGAAAAATATCCTTGAAAATATCTAGATATTTGTTGGAATTAAAGAAAATTTTAGTTTAAAGATTAAAAGGTGGCATGATGGGAGAGGCTTTAATTGAGCATTAATTATGAACTTAGGCTAGAAATTTCCACACAATTTCCATAACATCCTCCTTTTTCCCCCTTGGCCGAGCCCCCCTGCTGCCCCATCATTTCCCCACCCCATTTTCACTTCTAAAAGCTCAAATAAACCATCAAAAATCATCAAATAATCCCACAAACTCAAATACAAATCCATACCCATTATTCTTTAACCCTAACCAAGTTTGGATCTTCATGAAAGATAGCATTTTGGAGGCTAAGTTGCAAGTTTGTGAATCTAAGTGAGATATAAAATCATAACCCTAATTTTTAGTGTTGTTTAAATACCATAATTTAGTTATTAGATGTTTAAATATAGCTTTAATTAGCATGTTTAGAAATTCATGAAAGAGTTGTGAAGATCAAGTTAGGGTTTTGATGGGTTGAAATAGTTAATGGAGAAGTGTAGAGTTGGAAAACTTAACCTAGTTGTGAGAATGTTATTTGTTATTTTCCTAATTGTCTAATTAAGTTTATTAGCAAACTAACTTTAACTAAATCTTATATGGGTGAGATTAAAATTGTAGTAAAGGTTTGTGTGACTTAGTTAAGCTACTTTGCGATGATTGTGATCGCTAGAATTGTGTAAACTTCTAGACTTGAGCTAAAATAATTAAAAGTTGCTTACTAGGTTTTCGGTTAAATTAGGCGTGGGTTTCAATTGACGTTGCGATGTTGTATATATTATCTTCCACGATATATATTGTGTTGTGAATGCGCGATCGGTACGATCGGGGTCTGGGCTTAATGGTTGCGTAGTTTAGCGATCCTAGCTAGGGTTGTGCCGATGTCGTACGTGTTTTGTGCACTAGGTGCACAGTGTGTTTATCTTGTGGACGTTATTCTTGCGTTTCGTTATCTTTGTGTCAGCGCAGGATATTTAGCCTTATGTGTTGTGTTTGTGAAGAAAGGGAAGCAGGTGGTCGGATTTTCTTAGCTCGAGATCATCAGTGAGTAGATTTAACATCTACGGGAAAATCGCCCGTATGGCGTTATGCGTCAGGGCTGGATATGATATTATAGTTGCATATTTATACGCATATGAGTTGATTGCGCATGAGCGTCATTGCATATTATTACCTGTTGTGTCTTGACTTAGTACCTATTGGACACAACACCATTACTGACGGTTCATGTTGCACGAGCACAAATTGTATGCTACACACACACCATCGGTAATTGCCATGACACGCACTACATATATACATATGTGATATTGTATCGGTTATTGTCATTGAAACAGTGATTCTTATTCCGTTGCGTATATGAAATGTAGTATACATGCTATACCTACATGCTTACACATATCTTGCTATATCTACATGTATATCATGCATACATACTTACATGTACATCATGCATACATACTTACATGTACACCCGCATACCTTGCTATAACTACATATACCCCTAAGTGGTATTGTATTGTCATCTGACATTGAGACATTGATTATTGTACTATTGCGCTTATGAAATGCATCATACATACCTGCTTACATGTAGATACACATATCTTGCTATAGTTACATGTACACCTCATATGATACTGCACTTAATTTCGGAGGAATTGGGAACCACATGATATATTTTAAAACTGGATTCATTTAAAAGAGCGGTTTTCCCTTAATATGCTCATATTGCTGTTATATGTTGCATACATATGTTTTCATGGATTTACGCATTGAGATATGGATTTTCTGTGATTTATGGATTTGAGAACGGTGGGGGTATTTCAAGAAATTTATGTTGTTTGAAAACCCAGTTTCTCTTGATATGATATTTCAGTGCGTCTACCATGAGTTTTCTCGGTTCTGAGACTTGTGTTAGAAACCCGATTCGAGGAGCGGTAGGCATCGTATGCGGGTACATGGTGGACCCGGTATGGTTCCCCGGGGCAAGATGTGATTTTCGTGGTATAGACGATGAGCCTGGAAGGAGGGCTAGTACCTACCGGTGATAGTTTTTGGACTCGGCGGTTATCTAGGGGATACCGACCGGAGTTATGTACGGACATGAGGGCCGGTCCTGGTGACGGCGCCTGAGATATGAGGATTTACATGTCGATGCTGGACACGGATTTCATGATATTTTGAGTGTCGATGTTGGATACTCAGGTTCCATGATTTTGATGTGTCGTTGAGAGACACACACACACACACACACACACACACACACACACACACATATATATATATATACATGCATATGTTTTCATGATGTTTCGAGTGTCGATGTTGGGCACTCAGGTTTCATGAGATTTACAGATTGAGGGCCGATCAGAGTGACGGCGCCTGAGGTATTGGGATTTGGGGTGTAGTTGATAGACACCAGTATTTTCCACGATGATGATTCATTGATGATGTTATGTTGTATCCCATACCCAGCATTTATTTGATATGCATTTTTATTCATGTAGATGTAGTACCCTGATGGTGTACCTTGATCATGATTGTTGCATATCTATATTGCCATACTTATGCTATCAGATTACATATGATAGATTATCGCTATTCGTGCATACTTGCGATTACAGTATGATGTTATTTACTATTCACGAGTTGGCAACTCACCCCCGTTGTGCCACAGTGTTTTGCAAGATTTACCCTCAGAGTAATCACGGCAGGACTTCTTATTATCTCTACTTTTGCGGATACCGGTACGGTTGGTTGTGAGGCCTTTTGCTATAGGTGAGTTTGCGGTTATCCGATGATGTTCATTATCTATCTTTTGTATCTAGTACTCTCCATCTACCACTTCATGTATTTGACTTAGAGACGAGTTGTGAGGATCGATATTGTATTATTTTGTGACTCTGGGTGCCGTGCTCATGGGAGCCAGCCCTATTATGAAGTTTTACCTCCTTATGCTGTTTTCATTTATATTTCTTCGCTACGGCGTCGTATATATGCTTGTGGTGGTTGTTTCCGCCGTTGGGCATGATTTGCTCCCGTTTGGGATACTTTATTTATATTCTATGTTGTACCCGTTTTCAGGGTTAGTTTTTACAAAGGAGGTGCTGCCGAAATTTTTAAGAAAGTAAACTTAAATTTAAAGATTTTTACTTGAGATTTCCGATGGTTTTTAACTATATTTTCTCCACTTATCCCTTTTTGGGGTGGTTTAGATTTCTGGGTTTCGGCTTACTTAAATTGCGTACGCCTGTTGATGTCACGTGGTTTAAGTGCCGGTCACGTGCCTAAATTTGGGTCGTGACAGTTACTGACAGGTTTTACAGGAGTTAGAGCGGGCTTGCTTGTTGATCTTCTGATCGCTCAATACCCGGGTAGCCGTTACGTCCAGCTAGTACCACTGACGGCTTTGTTCTGTAACGTTTTGAAAATCGTTTCGGTGAAATTTCGAAAAAACGGTAAAATAAGGGGGTTTTCTGTAAAAAGTCAAAATGCAAATATCTTTATTATAAAATTAAATATACATATTCTTGCTATGAAATTGCTAGTATTTGGTGTTTATTGAGCCACTGGTGAAATTTCAAATTTTCTGAAAATTTTTCCGAAATTAATTATTTTAATATTATTTTAAGCCGTCACTAATACATTTAATTAGGGAAAATTACAAATTGGAATGAGTTGAAATAAATTTTGTGCATTATAAAACATTAAATAAAATTTTATCATGTGATTTCTAAAATGAAATAAAATTTGTAAGATGGTTTTAGAAAATATAAACTAAAAAGGCTTAGTTTGTGGAATTTAATTAATGTAAATGAAGTTTAGGCTTGTTGACTTGAGAGAGGGGGGTTATTTTGACTTGGGAACTTGTACACAACCCACACACACCCCCATATCCCTCACCAACTGACCCCAATCAGCAGCCCCCCCAAATGCCACCCCATTTTATGTGTAGAAATTGAAAGTAAAAGGGAATTAGCAAAAGTCAAAGAAGTGATGCTTAGACATTTGAGGAGTGGGTCTTTTTTCTTTCTTTCTTTGACTTTCCAAACCCACCCATACCTCTCTCCCTTCCCCCTTGCTGTTCTGGCCGAGCCCTCCCCCTTGTGCAGCCCCACAAAATCCCATCTCATTTTCCCCTCAAAATTCATCAAATTTCACTTAAAAATCAATGCAAAAATCCCTCAAAATCAAAATCTAATCCCTACCCATTTTTCCTTGGCTATTCAAGCATGGATCTTGGAGAAAAGAGAGCATTTTGGGGGTCTAGATTTCATGGGAGATCTCAAAAATTGTGAGGTATAATTTTAACCATATGCTTATATTATTGTTTAATTACTTCAATATTAACAATTTAGATGTTTAATTGGGTTTTATTGCAACTTTAGGAAATTCAAGACTAGGGTTTGAATTTGATTAGGGTTTTTATCATTAGTTTATGGTTGTAATGAGGAGATTAACATGTAATTGTATGCAAAATCTAAGTTGATTGCTACTTGCTAATTTGTTAAATTAAAATGGTGATAATTTTGCTAAATTGCTAACTAGGTTTTAAAAAAATTGTTTAAATATTAGGTTTAAAAATGTGATTTGGTTTTTCATGACTTCATTAACATTATAAAATATAGTTTAATACTTTAGTTCATGAAAATCCAAGCTAAATTGTTGTTTGTGCATTTTTTTTGCTATAAATTGTTAAATTTAGGTATATTGTAAACTAGAATTTTGGAATTTATGGAAATTGATGAGAATAAATTATAGGAATGGTTTACATGACTTTGTTATGATATTTAGTGAATATTGTGGCCGCTAGATTCGTTTATACATCGAGTTTTGTACTAAAACGGTGAATTGTGCTTGCTAGATTTTCGGAAAAATGACCTTTTAAGTGAAATTGGGGTTTTTGTGAGTTTTAACCTATTTTATATTAAAATTAGTGTTCGTGAATGTGCAAATGAGTGTATTTGGGTTTTTCTCGATGGGTTGGCGTTTGTACGCCGACGTCGAGGGTTTTTAGGTTGATTTGTGAAAGCAACCATAGGTTTTGACCTATGTGGGATTCGTGAGTCGTTTTGGTCATGAGTCGGATTTTAATACGACACGGTGCGTTATGATATGTAGGTACCCCATGTGGACTTTGAGACGACAAGCAAGCGCGTGGCGATGTCGGCACCGGCGAGCGAGGACCAGGTGAGTAGATTTATATCTACGGGGAGAAGTCGGGTGGATGGCGTATAGCACCCCCGCAGTCCGTAGTGTAGCTCATATATATATGTTTATATAGGTGTTTTATGATACGAGAATATTTATTCATGTTATGATTATGTGTTCATGGATTAGCTTTGGGTTAGTTGCGAAACCCTAGAGTAGTTGTTATACCCACATACGCACACACGGACTTGCATACTTTACTTTCTTGTGCGCAGATTGGGATGTGTATACATGTATATATGCATGGGTATGGGACTATGCATATGTACATTCATATACGCATGCATGGATAATGATGATAGTACTTGGGATTTATGATGAGTCGATGAGATTTGATTTGAGGCCGTGAGATCGGTGATATAGCAGGGTTCGTATTTGAGATACGACATGACGTTGTAGCGGGTCCTTGACGTAGTGTTTCACACATGTGCATGCATACTTAGGCGGTATCAGTATTGTACTAGACGTAGATCAGTACCCCGATTATGATATTTGATAAAGAGGATACCAGGTGAATAGTATGATGAATGTGATATTAACCCGTACCCAGATTTGGGGATGCCGTACGACGGATTTACGTACGAGCTATATTTTGATGATTGATCCGCACTCTTGACTTGGGATTCCTGCTTATAGATATGGTATCGGATATGATATTATTGAGGCGGGATCACCGACTAATATATACAGGTATGTATATGTATCGACTCAGATATTAGGCGGTTTCCTTACCTGTAGTCCAGCTTGTTAGCTTAGCCCTTTAGTTTAGTTTAGTTGTTAGATTAGATTCGATTCTTACCTATTTCAAAAACTAACGAATCGTGGGTATTTTAAAAGACAGCCCAAAGGATCCTACGGATATTTCAAAAGACGTATCTTTTCATAAAAACACCGTAGCCCCTATTTTCAAAACCCCATGATTCGTGTTATTTCAAAAGGCACCATTTGTAGGACTTATATTAGGATAATGCAGATTAGTTATAGTTGCGTCTAGTATTCAGCTCCCGCTCATTATTGTGGTTCGCTTCGCATCGCATGCTTATATTATGTTTCATACTCCATTATTGATATCATGCTGTTAGGACACCAGCACCATTACCGATGATGCGTATGTACCACGTACATTTACTTGCCGGCTCACACACATCTTCATCGGTATTTGCCATGTCACGTACACCTTAGAAAATATTATTGCTTGACATAGCCTGTTAGCTAATAGTTTAGACATTGTAGTTATTACATGCTGATTTCATTTATCGTACCTCACTTTTAAAATACAGAAATCTCACTGATTGATGAAAGTAGCTTTATTCAGCACATGCATTCTGTTTCATGCATTCATACATCATCCATATGATATATCGCTACCTGAGGCACTGGCACGGGCACATGGGATTACACTCGGGTTAGATATTTACCCTAATCATTGTTAGGCTGCATGTTATATATATTTGAGGATATATTATGATCGTTGACCTAGGATGGCGTTGTTCATGCGGTTTCTTTCTGTAGATGTTTTTCTATTCACGAGTTGGCAACTCACCCCCGTTGTGCCACAGTTTCTTGCAGGTTTTGCCGTACAGGTTCCATTACGGCTTTGCTGGCACTGCTTCTTTCGGGTGACTTGCTAGTAGGTGGGTTTATTTGTATCGCACCCATCATTATACTTTGTATATTATTATTCAGTTGTATCTAGTAAATTCCATCAACCAAACATGTATTTATTTTGAGATAGAGACCAGTGATGTTATTTCTTCGACCTTAGAGTCGCGCGTTGTATTTCTGTGGTTTTCTTGTGGGTTTGGGTTCCCTTTTGAGTTTTGATCCTCGCCCTTGGCGTTGTATATTATATTGCTTGTGTGGTTGTGACCGTCGATTGACGAAGAGCTAGCTCCCGATTGGGGATGCCTTTTTATTGATTTCGTATACTATTCATGTTGTATCCCGTTTGGGAGCCAGTATTTACAAAGGAGACTCTGCCGAAATTTTCAGGAAATATTTGATGTTTTTTTTAAACCGCATAATTCGGCTTATGCTATTAAAACTACTTAATTTTAAATTGGTTTTCCTTCACTCTACTACTTTTCTTGGTTTGGATTCTAGGCTTTCGGCTAACTTAGATTACGTACGCCTCGAGACGTTTCGTAGTTTAAGTGCCGGTCCTATTCCGTACTTTCGGACGTGACATGTTCATACCATAATTTTGCATTATTATATTCCCCATTCTTATTCATTTTACAAATAAACAGGTGCTTTTGACCCATGTCTGCTATATAGTTGCAGGTTACAGGTTCTCGGAACAAAAACAGTGAAATTGACGAAAAGACGATGCAAAAGTGAGACTACGACCGATAGATGGAAGAATCTTGATCAAGCCTACAGTTTGCAGACTAAACGAAAATCAATGGACAATTTCACAAAGAACAATGGCAGCATAAGGTTCAAGACTTCGACACGAAGCAAGCGGTAAAAGTCCACGACTTTATTCACTGTAGAAATCTGGAAGAAATCTACAAGACAAACTGAGAAACCAACAGAAGAAATAAGAAGAAAAAAATATCCAGAAGTATCCCAGAGAAGCAGAACTCAAGACCCTTCTTGTTGGCCGCGGAACCGCGGACAAACATGGGTTTTGGCCGCAGTTTCGCGGCTATATGGTGCCCGTGTCGGTGCTAAAAGTGTCGGTGCGTCGGTGTTTGACTATTCTTCTTAGGGGCATATTTGTAAATGAAGATGTGACGCGATTGTAACCCTAGGATTTCCATGTTCTATAAATAGAAAGCCTAAAACCTGTTTTAGGACATGCCTCTTCTTGTGCCTCATTTCATCTATCTAAATTCAGATCTGTAAATTTCTGTAAAGAAGGAAGAGAGCATCAAATAAAAATTAGGAGTAAGTTTTCTTTTCATTACCCTACTTAAATTTTATTTCCATGCCCTAGGTAATTTCTTTCTTGCCCTAGTTTAGATTTCATTAATTGCCCTGGTTAATTAGTTTAGAACTTGTATTTCAATCCCCTAATGAGTGAGTAGTCTCCTCGCTTGTTAGGATTAGATTTGGGGAAGATTTGAGAGATGAAGATCTCTCACCCCTTTCTTGTCCATCACACGTTTTTATATGACTTCATGCATATATGCACACACCACTCCCTACGGCACCCTATCCCACGAGGTAGCGGTGATACCATAGTATAAAGGACCAGTTGTGCGTGTTTCCATAGAGGTTTGGGTAAGGATTAAGAAAGGAAGGACAAGAACCTAGAAGAAGAAACATCGTTTCTTCCTGATGGTACTAATCCACTTTATTAATTGTTACTATAACACCTCATAGATCTTAAACAGGGCATAGAAAGCGGTGAGGAATATTGACTTTCCAAACTTAACCTAAACCTAACCCTAGCAAGATTCTAATCCTAGTGTAGATCAACTTAGTTTTTAGATTTAATCAATCCAACACCAATCGGAATTAACTCGTTAGAACAATTAGAGAATACACAAAATCCCTGTGGACCGACCCGTACTCACCGGCTAGCTACCAAGCGACGCCGTTCTTGATTGCGGTTATAAAATATTCTTTGACAAAAATCAAATGGCGCCGTTGCCGGGGATGGCGTGTTATTTTCTTTTTGCAATTTCGAGTTAATATAAAATTAAAAAAATCATAAAAACTGAAAAATAAAAAAATATAAAAATTTATCATCTTGTTATTTTGTAAAGGGTATTTTCATGTGAATTTTGCAGGATCGACGAACGAATTCAGAACTGGAAAAAATCAAGAGAGCAAAACAGAAAACAGCAAATCTGAACAACCGAGGAGTACCATAACAGAGTAACCGAAAAGATTTGGAGATCCGAACCTTCTAGAAGGCCGCGGAACCGCCGCAGGACCCCTACTTCGGCCGCGGAAGCGCGGTGTGGTAGTGACATTAGCTGTCCTGTTTTCTTCTGTGAGCTTTCTTTTCTCCTACTCTGTACCCCTAATATCTCCTCTGTAAATTTGCCTGCAGGATTTTTTACGCTAAAAAAATCTCTCCCCTTCCAATAATTGATCTTGTGCAGGATTCTTTACGCCGCGCTAAAAAAAAGAAATTGTTTGCAAGTGATTGTGTTTACTGCTTTGTATATTTAAATTGACTTTAAGGGGATTTTACACCAATCAGATTGGGTGGGGATTTCATTACCCTTCCCAGGACCCCAGAAATCACATAAGGTATATTGCATTGACCATCATTTAATTAAAAAAGATTAGACTCAGCCCTAAGGACTTCGCGCTCAATAGGACAAAAGAATAGTTGTAGGCATCGACCGTTGATCCTAACCTGACTTTGTGGTGCCTAAGCTAGATAGGTAGTGAAAGGTAACTTTAAAAGGCCCGTCTCACGGTGATTCGTGAGTGGATCTCTCCTTTCTCTACCTGTGCTTACCTGGCCACAATTTGAGATGAAAAGGCGGTTTGAGGTCCTACTTCTTGCCCTTTGGAACAGTTAGGAGCTGTCTAGCTGACCTAGGTGACCCTAAATCTAGGCCTGATTGTGCATTTGTGATTGATTGAACGAGTGTCTAAGCCTTTTATCGAAAATCTTTTTGCAAAAAGCTCCATAAAAAAACACAAAAAGGAATTTTTTTTACAAAAACTTGCAACTTGTCGCGAAGAAATCCGTGCACCCCACATTCTTTTTCTTCTCCTTCTTACATCATGGGTACCCCACCTCCCAAAACTCTTGCCGAACTTTGGTACCCTCATCTAAACATTGCTTCATACGCGAATTGTTTTGGTCGAATTACGGACGACCCCTCCATGCCCAAAATTTCTTTGAAAGATCGAATAGAAGCGTCTAGGAAAAACAGTTCGACTCCACTATCCACTTTGTATCAACCATTTCAACCTTCACCGCCTTCTTTCGTTGATACCCCTTTTTCGAGTCCTGTTGTAACTCTGAAACCCATGTCTATAGCTGAACATATTGAACAATCTCGTAACCGATCTTTCACTCCTTTCAACACTTTCAGTTCTCGGGATCAACAAGTCCATTCACCTTTTTATCCAAATATTGATCCTACTCCGGTCCAACCATTCAATTCCTACCAGTCCTACCCGACTTTCACACCTTCCCTAGACATTGATTCTACACAGCCATTTGGGAGTTTCCAAAATCTAAACAATTTTGAATCTTTTACTGAAACCCCTTCACAACCCATGTCTAGTCTAGAACAGTCGTTGGAAGCATACATTGCAGCAACAAACCGACAGATGAGGAATTTGGATGCGTCCATTGCTGCCCTTATGCAACCTAGTGACCCGGTAGCTAGTTTCCAATTAGCTCCAAAAATTCCAATGTATGATGCGGCGGTTGAACAAAGTGAGAATTTGAGTGGTGAGAGTGAGTTCTACACACTTCCAAATCAAACCTACTCATACCCAATTGAATCCCACAACTCCAGTTTTCAAACAAGTGTCCCAAATGATTCACCAGTTAAAAATAAAACGTGTAATGAGTTGTGCGACTATGCAGTGTTTAATTTACCTGATTGTTAAGATCCCTTTTCAAGTGAACCCAAACCTAATCCTTTCGACCTCTACACCTCCAATCTAGAACCCGAATTGATAAATATCCATGCTTTTGATGAGGTGTCCGAAAAAATTGATTTTCACTTGATTGAGGATATTGACTCCGGGAATATTTTGGACGATGAACCCGTACATTTGACTGAAATTTTATCTCCAATTCATCATCCCGAGTCATTAAATGTTTCTCCCGAACTTCATATGCGTCTTGATTTTGATGATAATTGCATGGATGAGATAACTTTTGAGGAGAATTATGAGGATAGTATTGAGGAGAGTATTGATGATAGTATTGAGGATGAACCATTTTTGTTTGATGTGTCGGATTTTCCAATTCATCCTTCTGAACCTTTAACTGTTATACTTCCTAAATCACCCTCCCTCCTTTCTATCGTCCCGACCACATAAAAGATCATGCAGGAGGACTGTGAGCTTGAAAAATTTCTGTTCGATCACAACAGTTTGGACACCACCAGTGCGTTCCTCTTTGAATCTGACATAGTTCTCACAGCTAATAACGATTACGAGTGTTTCACTTTTTCGGACGATTTTGAAGACTCACCGCCCGAGTTTGAGTCCTTTGAATTTTCAGATGAGTTAGTTGAACAATCAGACTCGGTTGCTTACAGTCATTTCGAACCATTGATGGAATCCTTCAAGTTCGAGACAGATTACTTAGGTGAGAATAAGACTATCCCTAAATCACTCCCTTTCGTCCTTCCTATCGTTTCGACCGCGCAAGAATCCGTCGCGTTTCCATTTTCAATGGATGGTTTACTAAGTTCAACGTACTCATGTTTTCTCGCGAATCTTGAGGGATTTAACCCTATTTCTCGACGGGTTGATAAATTAGCACAATCGCTTTTAACACATCGGTCATCATAAATTGTGCTAATTTATTCACTCAATTTACACCCTCAAGTTCGTGCTACACTTCTTTCTCTCTTCCACCATTCTTCTCCGAATACACCGAGACCGTATACCGCTTCTATCTCCACACGGTCTCGTATGTTTCTCAACTCCTTTCTCTACACTCCATTCTTTCACCAACCCTACCATTATCACGATAGAATTTTTGAATGGTTGGTACTAACCTTTGGTCTGTGTAAGGCCTTGTATAGTTTGATTTTTCTCCTCCCTAACTCTGAACTTTAATGCTTAAAACAGTGGAAACAATGTTCCACTTAAGTTTGTGGGGGACCTTTTTGTATATATTTTTTGTTTTTCTTTTAACAATAAAATAAAAAAAAATTGGAAATAAATAAACAGGGGAATACCGGCCATTTTGACCCTCTTGGTGTAGCATGACAGTGAGGACACTGTCAAGTTTAAGTTTGGGGGTGTGCTCGGCAAGCTTTCTTCCTTCGCATTCATATGTACATTCTTGCATTTGCATACTTATTTTAAAATCCATAAAAATTGAAAATTTTGAAAAATTATAAAAATTGAAAAGTTCAATTTTGGCTTAATTGACTTGAGTTTGCCAAATAGGTTAACTAGTTAGGAACAACTAGATCTTAGACTTAGTAAATTAAAAACCCTAAAAATAACCTTGTTCCCCTCCGAAAGACGCGACGAAGATGCGGTGTACGTCTTGCCTGAAATTCGGGGCAGATGCTAATTGGTGCTATCCGTCCACCTCTCCGAAGATACCAAGTTGATTTATAGCACCATGTATCGAAGGTTTAAACGGATGCGGCCGATATAGCAGACTTCGTCAGATTCCCCTCGTTTGAGGGGTTTTTGATTGCGGGGACGCTCTTCCTTGCAGGCGCAAGCCCCTGCAGTTAATTACGCTACCGGATCGCGGTAACAACTTTCTCCTTCTCCATATGGTTACCTCGTGTCGTAGGTGTTTGTCCTGTGTTTGGTTGCCCGTGGATTGTATACGGAGACTAATTTGTGTAGTCTCCCGTAGAACATGGATTAGTTCAAATCTGTATCTTCTTAGATTTGGGTTTGGGGTTGGGTTTAAAGATACGTTAGTCTCATTTGAGACTAAGATCAACTTAAACGTTTGTTAAGGATACGTTAACCTAATTTTTAGACTAAGATCAATTTAACAGGATCGTTTAGATCCGACAAGAGAGCAATTGGGCTCTATTGTTTAGTTTAATGACATTGCGGTCGATTACCAGTTCAAGGGCCCGGAGGTCCCATGTTAGTTTTAAGACATCGCGGTCGAGGTTAAGGACATCGTAGTCCATGGATTTAAGGACTCCACAGTCCATTATTAGTTTTAAGACATCATGGTCAAGGTTAAGGACGTCATAGTCCGTGGATTTAAGGACCCCACAGTCCAATGTTAGTTTAAAGACATCACGGTCGAGATTAAGGACGTCATAGTCCATGGAATTAAGGACTCCACGGTCCAATGTTTATTTAAAAACATCATGGTCGAGGTTAAGGACGTCATAGTCCATGGAATGATTGGTTATTGGGACCTGTCACCTCTCTGAAGACGTTGAAGGATTACAATGACAAATATCAGAGGAGTTCAGAGATGTACCCTTGGACCAAAGTTGATTGGGAGATCTGTAGTCCAATTTGGAACTAAGACCAATTAATTAGATTATGAGCATATTGGCCCAATTAAATCTGAATTGAGGACTTATGGCCTTCTTGGGCTAAGTCCAATCAAGTTTGGAATATTGGTCCTCTGTTGGTCCATTGAAGGGGGGCTTTGCCTCTAGAAGATTAACCAATTGGGCTGAAGCTAGTGTTCAACACTAAAGAACAACAGTGTTAAACACTGGTAATGAGATTATCAAAATAATGTTTAAACACTAGAAATGTGATTCTCAAATTAGTGTCAAACACTAACAGATAACAATATTAAACACTGGCAACAAAGTTATCAGATTAGTGTTAAACACTAGAAGAGGGAGGGATCACGTGGGGGCACGTGATAGTGTCAAAAGGTGGGGCCAAATTCCCTCATTTTGTTCTCAGGATATTCAGATAAGTGTTAAACACTTTTCTTTTATTTTTGAGCATCACGTGCTGATACGTGATGGTGATTCAAGCGCTGACTGTTAAAGCTTTACTGAGGGGTCATGTGGTAACACGTGAGAGCGCCCAAAGCCTCCATTTCCTTTGCTTTTCCTTTCTGTGTTTTTGTATGTCACGTGGGAGCACGTGAGGCATTGCCTCAGGATTAATCCCTTCCTATTTTGGAGGATCTTTTCAGGGGTCACGTGGGGACACGTGACCCAAGTTCTTTGCATGCACAGAGATCTCTTTAGTCTCTTTATTTTATTTCGAGAATTAAATTCTCTGCAAGGTTAAACCCTGATTATAATTTTGGAGGAATTAAATTCCATTAATCTGAGAGAATTAAATTCTCCATTAGGGTTAAACCCTAGTTTTGCCCATTTTGAAGGAATTAAATTCCTATAGTTTTAAGAGAATTAAATTCTCAGATAGGGTTTAAGTCCTGATTTCATCCTGAAGTAATTAAATTCCTGTGAGTTTGGGAGAATTGAATTCTCATATGGGGTTAAACCCTAATTTTGTTTTGGGAGAATTAAATTCTCTAAACTCAATTCCCCCTCTAAGTTCTGGATCTGCATGGCAGGATCTCAACCCGATGAGAATTAAATTCTCAACTTATGGGGAGATGTGCTCTGTGCAGATCTTCAACAAGAGGAAGAACTAAGTTCTTTTGCAGAAGAGTTAAACTCTTAGATTTTGAGAATTAAATTCTCTGTTTGAAGTTTTGATTCCCTTTATTTTCTCACCTAGGATTTTTCTTTGTAGAGAATTAAATTCTCCTTTCTTTTCTTTCTGAAATTTCAAGATTCCAAGGCTCTCTCTCTCCAAAGTTCTATATCCCCTCTTCTCTTCTCTTGGCTCCTATTTATAGGAGAAAGAAAAGAATCAATTTGTTTAACAAATCTTTCATTGAAAGATTTTTGTTGTTTTATAATTAATATGAGCATTTAGATCATTAAGTGAATTTTATTCACCGTTGGATTTTCAATCTAAAGATATTCTGTTGGTTATTTCTGGTGAGATTTATGGAAATCTTTCCTTGTTTTAGATTTTTCCATAAATTGGTGATATTTAATCACCCCTGGATTTTTAATCCAACGGTTTTCCTTAATCCTTTCCCATTTGGAAAGATTTTGGAGAAATTTAGAATTTTAATTTTATTGATTTATGAAGCTTTCAAAGCCTATCACGTGTTGGCACGTGACCGCTCCTCCTTCAGAGTTTTAATTATGTACTTTAATTGGGCTGAAGGGTCATCATGTGTCAACACGTGACCTCTGGTCATGTGTGAGCACGTGACCCCCCTTTGGGGTCTTTCTTCAGCCACTTGTTTTACTTAGGATTTTTACTTCTGTAAATAGATCACGTGTCAACACGTGACCCTTGGTCACGTGTGAACACGTGATGCCTCGTTGAGGCCTTTATAACTTGATAGAATTAAACTCTGCATTTCAACTGGGCTAAAGATCATCACGTGTTAGCACGTGACCTTTGGTCACGTATGAGCACGTGACGCCCCTTTGGGGTCTTTCCTCAGCCGCCTACTTCTGCTTTGCTTAAACTTTAACTGTGTAAATGGATCACGTGTCAACACGTGACCCTAGGTCACGTGTGAACACGTGACCCTTGGTCACGTGTGAACACGTGATGCCTCATTGAGGAAATTCCTGATTTTTAATCGGGGAACAAATTCCCCCACAGCGTCGCTCTCACGTGTCTGCACGTGAGTGCAACGCTGTCACTTTTGTGACCGTTGGATCTGTCTAGGGAATAGGGTAGATGAAACATTTTCCATCATATCCTATAAATGCAGGGGTCTCTTTAGAAGCGCCTCCACTCTTTCATCTTCTTCCTTGCGACTTTTTCCTTTTTGAGAATTTAATTCTCGTTTCCAGAGCTTAGTTCTCTTCCTCGAATATTTTCAGAGTTTAACTCTGTCTAAGAAAGACCTATCTCTTAAGGTAATGTCTTTGGATGATCGAAGAACTTTCATGCCTAAAACTCTCTGGATTTTAAATTCATACCAAGGGTTTTCCCTTTAACAAGAACCCATTTTTTTTGAAGCTCTTTAAGAAAAAATAGAAAACTATTTAATCTTCAAATAATAGATCTTTTAGGGTTTCTTTGATCTTTAGGGATCGGTGGTGGTGCTTGTCTTTTCCATGGAATTTAATTCCATCTCAAAAGTTTTGGTTCTGAAAAATGTCTCTGGGAATTTAATTCCCCCCTTTTTTAATAAGGAATTTAATTCCTATGAAAAACTCAGTTCTTCCCACAGAACTCCTTAGGTTTTCTTGCCCCGAGTTGTCTTCTTCACAACCAAGAAGAAGAAGTTTATAATGTTGCCTTCTAGGAATTTAATTCCCTTGATTCTGTTTGATTTGTCACAGAGTCCAAGATGGATTTCTTTATAGGGGAATGTGTAGGGTCATTTGAAATCCGCTGTCTATTTAATGAGAATCTTCTTTTTGTCTTATTATAATTACTTTGCCTCATCATTAGCTAGCCGCCATCTTGATTTTGTAGGACCCATGTGTTTTGTAACCAATGGTCCCATAAAATGAGTCCTCTGTCACTGTTTTCCACTGTCCTTTCATATGTATATATTTATAATCATATATGTATATACATTGTTGGCTTTGCTTTTAATAGTTTCACCCTATTTCATTTCAGGTACGATGACATCTATTCCGTATTTCCCTTTCACTCGCTCAGAAGCCGCTTTCCCCCAATCGCCATCTGATGAGGAAGTGATGGCAATGATCAGGGCTCACGACCCGAACTGCACCAACTTACTTCTGTGGGGAACCTAGTACAGCCATATCATCCGAGGGCGCCGGAGTTTCCTTTGCGAAGTATCGACAGAGCCCACCTTTCCGTTTCTGCCGATGGATCCTCCCAGGACAGTCTTTGCCGTGGAGATGCCGAATTGGACTCCGATGGGGCGGCTCGAGCCTTCGACAACTGGTATCCCGAACCATCCGATCCCAGCTATAGATATTCTGGGATGACGCAATTGTCAGGGTGAGGCCAACCATGGGGACAAATCTATAAGATAGGGCTCACCCCTCGACACCCTACGGGCTACCTCCTCTAGGCTCGCTACATCCTTTCTGCCCATCGCGCGCAGCTGCAGAAGGTTGGGCTTTACCAGGCGATGTATGCGTCGCTCTTCCACTACCAATCCCCACACGTCTGGTGGGTTAAGGCGTTCTTAAACCAGTGGAATCTCCCTAACAACACTTTTCTCCTAGGGGACCGTGAAGTTTCGATCTCCTTGGAAGAATTTCATGAGATCTCGGGGCTGCCAATCAGGGGGACACTTTATGAAGAGTTCCTGCCTCCCGACGAGTACGTCTTTAAGCCTGAGCCCGCAATGCTTGATGGCTTGTCTACTGAGAATGCCACCCACCACAAGCATCCAAGTATAATCAAGGCGCTGGGTATCTTTGATCGGTTATTCACAGAATCTGTGGAGCAAGGCGTTACTTTTAAGAGCTTTATTGCTTGCTTCCTTCGCGAAGATGTCCTGTCGAAGTCGGCTCCGAAGTTCGCAAATATCAATGACCCCTTTGGGTTTGGGCCGAAGAAATTGCCGACTAAGGAATCGGATTTACCGCAGTATTATATCACTATTATGTCGCATGTGTCTTTTGAATCCATTGCAGCTCCCGGCATGGATGAGGAGACATTCTTCGTGGGCTTCGTCAGTGTCTGGCTCAGCTGGTTCTTCATCCCCATGCATCGCCGCTTCATGAGAGTCTCGGTTATCTATCCGGCTCATCGTATTGCTGAGGGGACACGGCTGGCTGTCGGCATCCCGGCATTGGCGCATCTTTATCACGGGTTGGGCGCTGCGGCTAATACTTCTACTCCTGGCATGAATGTAGTAAAATTTTCTCTCCATTATTTCACGTCTTGGATCGAAATGCACGTGTTGGGTGCTTTTGCTATGCATCGAAGACCCGCATTTTACGACGCCTACACCTTCCCGCGACTTATGCAATTGGTGGATGCTTCTGCCCGTGACCCGACTCAATTTGGGGCCATTCGGGCGTTGATTGCTCCTTACGCTACTGCTGGCAGATTGGTATTTACCGATCGGGTTTTATCTTCTCCTTCGGGTCCAGCTCAGCAACTCTGGGACCAGTCAACAGACAATGTGTCTTCTTTGAGGCCCAGGGAAGCCACACACTTGTATACAATCAGACCAGGCTATCTAGTATTTCGTCAGGATAGTGCGGCCTTTTTCATGCGGTACAACCCGCATCGCTTCGTCCCGCAGCTTGGATATGACCAGGGCGTCCCTTTCAAGGCTTTCATAGTCACGCCGGTCCCTTCACCTGAAGCTGTTCATGATGCCGCTCATCATTTCATGAGGCTGAATACTGGTTCCCACTTCATGATCCCCGAAGCTGACCATATTCCCCGATGCGAGGGGTCGTTTACAGGCTGGTACCTTCATCGGGTCAACCTGATTATTGTTGAGGAAAGAAGGGTACTCCTTGGATATGGCACTCCTGCTCAGGTTCCAGCCACGAGAGTTACGCTGCGACCGCGCGCACCAGTACGCTTTCCCTTGAGGGATACCGGTGTTGTGCTTATTCTGGGAGAGTCGGGGGTGGACCTCACCCCCACAGTTGGTATGCCATTGGGTACCCGGCCGCGGGCTAATCGGGCTCCGGTAGCAGCACCACCACCCGTGGCGTCGACAATGGCAGTGTCATCCTCAGTTGTGGCGCCAAGCGAGGGTAGTAGGGACGAGGGTGTTGAAGGTGAGGTAGGTCGGCGTCGTGCCAAGGCTCCAGGGGGGAGGAAGTGGTCGTCCTCGGCAGCCGGTTCTGGGTCCAAACGGCAGAGGAAAGTGGCTACTAACTTGCTCAACTCTTTAGTAGAGTCTGAGCCCAGTCTTCCGGACGAGCCCTTGGCCTTGCAAGAGTCGGATGTTGGCCTGCTTTTTCCAAGTTCAACTGCCGAGGAAGCCGCACAATTGGCTGAGGCTATAAGACGTTCTAAAGATGAGACTCAGAACGTAAGGGTTCCGAAGAAGCCTTATCCTGCCGTAATCTTTTATGAAGACCCTTCATGGATCCGGCGGTGGTTCATCGGCCCTTTGGAGGAATGGGGCGAAAGGGCCCTTAAGCAGGCTGCTTCGGAGGATGCTGTGGACGCGCTTTCGTGTGGACTGGCGGCCACGAGTCCACCCTTGAACCTCAGCGAGCACACCTCCTCGAGAAGGAGCATTGGCTTGAAGAAGCCATATTGAAAGCTTCCTTACGCATTGGTATGTTCCTGTATTTCTTCGTAATATTTTATATTGCCTGCACTTGCATATATGTATTCTTATTCTTATGTGAATTGTACAGAGACTTTGGTGATGGGGGAGGTTCCTACGGGCTTACTGACGGTAGAGCCTGTTGCCACCCCTAATGAAACATTTCTTGATGTGGGGGGTTGACGACACTGTCCCTCTCACGATAGAGCCTCCTGCGGTGGTTCTTGCTCCCGAAGCACTCGCTCCTTCGGGAGAGGCATCCTTGGTGGTCGCAGTCCCCACGGATCTTCCTGAGGGCAGCCCAGAGGCTGGGATAGAGGTAGTCGGGACCACCCTCCCTTTGTTGGAGCCCGAGGTCGCGGCGGAGGCCGTCGAAGCTGCTATCCCTCCTATTCAGAATGGGAGAGGCATGGAAGGTAACTTTCTACATTTTGAATTATTATTCTTTCCATTATCTGAACTTTTCTGTCTTTTTAGAGTTGCGCGGACTGGCGGCCTCTATTGCCGATCTGTCTCCCCGGCAATCCTTTGAGCGTCTGCTGGAGATGGCCGCTCTGCAGGCGATATCTCCTCAACACATCGCCCTCTCGTCAGGGCAAGGTTAGTGTCATTCACCATTTCATGGCATTGTTGTTATTTTGCGAAATGACATTGATGTCTTTTACAGTTCTGGAGGCCGATGACGAGGTTGAGGTCCTCGAAGGGCCAGAGGAACCTTCAGCTCCTTCTTGCATGACTGTGGGTGAGTGAAGTCTTAATATGGTCCCACTTGTTCCTTTGCCTAAAAGTTTCACTGAGTGTTTACACATCTGAATAGCCCTTCCAGTTCTTACCGCACTGGAGTCGTGCATCAATATGCCACCTGGCCCCTATGCTTTGCGAGCCTCAGAACGTTTGGCCAAGCTAAGCCTTGTCTCATTGTCATCTTTGATCGAGGAGCTTCGCGCTGGCAGCGCAATCACAGCTAAAGCATTTGCTGCCGAAGCTAACGGTTCTCTTCCTTTTCTTGCCACCTATCATAGCGAAGCGGTGGTGCGAGTCTGGGTTGAGTTCTGTCGGCAGGTGGAGGCTTGCTTGCATGTACCAGAGTGTTCCCGCCTTTCTTTGGAGGCTGTGGCTGCAAAGGCGGGCTTGCGGGGTCTGATAGAGGGGTGCGCGGCGAACATGGTGTCGTGCGAGAAAAGGCTCGGCCGCAAATTCTCGGAGAGGGAGCTGGCCTCTAAGGCGTTGAACGAGCTCCAAGCCAACCTTACAGCCAAAGCCAACAAAGCGTATGAACTCTGGTGAGTACTTCAAGAGTTTATCAAAGAGGTGGTGGCTATCGACAAGGCCGCCGTGTTCACTCGCGAAAGGGTTGAGGCTCACAAAGCTATCGAGAAAGAGCTCGAAAGTCGGCTTGCCTCATATCAGGCCCAGCAGGCTCAGGCGGAGGCCCATCTTCTGGCGATACTGAATCACGAAGGTGTGGCCCAGCGAAAGAGGGATGAGCTGACCAAGCTACTAAATCACCCGCCGTCTTGAAGACTTGTATATCTTTTTTTTCTTTTGTACATACTCCTGAATGAGAGTATATGTTTTTCGTTCTTTCACAAATTGTGCTTTGTATCCATTTTGGTTCATGGATAAAAGACATATTTTTCTTCTCAATGGCGTGTTCCTTTTTATTGAATGTATTCTGCGGATAGTCGATCTTGATCTCTTTGCAGGACAACGATGGCTTAGGATTCAGGGTTAAGATCTGCCTCCTAAGACTTTTCAACTTTATGAGCCGTGAGGGTCTCATAAGGAGTTTTTCTCCCTACAGGTCGAAGGGATCCCGTAGGTGTAATTTCTCCTTAAGAATCATGAGGATTCCTAAGTGTCTGTTTTCTCTTGAAAGTCGTAAGGATCTCACAAGAGAATTTACTCCCTTACGAGTCGTGAGGACCCGCAAGTGATGGGTGAAGTTGCGCTTATCCGCATTTCACGGCATTAGGGGTTGCTCTGGATGCTTCCCACGGGTTCACTACCGTGTTCAGCGAGGACCAGGCACCGCTTTGGATGTTCTCTGGGGTATCGTAGTTTAAAGATATCGCGGTCGAGATTAAGGACATCATAGTCCGTGGATTTAAGGACTCCACCATCCGTTGCTAGTTTTAAGACATTACGGTCAAGGTTAAGGACATCATAGTCCGTGGATTTAAGGACTCCACAGTCCAATGTTAGTTTTAAGACGTCACGGTCGAGGTTAAGGACATTATAGTCCGTGGATTTAAGGACTCTGCAGTCCAATGTTAGTTTTAAGACATCACGGTCGAGATTAAGGACATCGTAGTCCGTGGATTTAAGGACTCCATAGTCCAATGTTAGTTTTAAGACATTACGGTCGAGGTTAAGGACATCATAGTCCGTGAGTTTAAGGACTCCATAGTCCAATGTTAGTTTTAAGATATCATGGTTGAGGTTAAGGACATCATAGTCCGTGAGTTTAAGGACTTCACATTCCATGAAATGTGTGGTTGCTGGGACCCGTCACCTCTCTGAAGACGTTGAGGAATTACAACGACAAATATCAAAGGGACGACGAGATGTACCCTTGGACCAAGGTGAAATTGGTTTAAAATCATTACGGTTGATTGTTAGTTTTAAGACATCACGGTCGAGGTTAGGGAAATCATAGTCCGTGGATTTAAGGACTCCACAGTCCGATGTTAGTTTTAAGACATCACGGTTGAGGTTAAGGACATCATAGTCCATGAGTTTAAGGACCTCACAGTCCGATGTTTGCTCTAGATGCTTCACACGGGTTCACTGTGTAGGGTTCCTAGGCACTCTTGTGAGGGTTCATAAGGCATCAACCATGCCCGAATAAAATTTTAGACGTGCCGAACAACCCAAAGCCGGGATCTTTGCTAGATTATTAGGGTTTAACATGCAAGTAAACATCTTTACAACTAAGTGTGAGGGATTACAACCTTTGTAGTCCGCTCCTTCGCTTCATAAGCTCCGAGTAGAAGTCCCTTTGCCGCGATCCACGATCTCCCGGACTCAAGAGAGGCTCCACGACTCGAACGATCCATGCTAGCTTGTAGTGTTCCTTTTCTCCGATGATCTACGTCGAAGTTGCTATAACTCAAGCTCTCTCACTCTAATGAGGTGAACACCCTAATCTAATGGGCTAGATTAGATGAGGATGATGGAGTAGTATTTATGCTATCTTTTTATATCAAATTCTCACATGAAAATATCACAAAAGGAAAAACTAGTAAGCTTTCTCAAAGCTCAAGAGAGAAGAAGATAATGAAAAATGAGTTAATCCTTTTGTGATGAATAATGAAATGAATATATGAATTAATAATGCAACCATGGTTTAGGATGACAAGGATAACCCTTGTAGAGAATTAACTAGGGCTAGGGTTTGGTTGGGTTAAAGAATGAGTCATAACAAAATATCAACATAGTATCTTAACCATGACAAAAGAAAATCCTTCTAGAAGCATCAAGAAGGAACTAACCCAAATCAAACCCTAATCTAGTTTAATCTCCACTAAACATGTTTCATTATTAATCATATCATGTTACAATAATATATATCACATATATGTTATATATTTGTAACAAAAGAAAATGATACAATTAATATATATCGCATATATATCAATGTATTATCCGGTGAGAAAATGAAATAATAAAGCGAGCCAATATTAGATAATGTAATACAATATATCATATATATTATTATACATTAAATCATCGAATCAACACTTGATCCGACAATCCGGCTATATCGAATATAACCGACTAATATATCATGTACCGATTCATCGAATCAACACTTGATCCGATGATCCGGTTCATATCTAAATATCGCGAGAATATAATACGGTATCACATATCGCATTATCCTCAGTCGTGCACATATCATATATGTGCCCCTACTCCGTTTTGCCTGAGTCAAGAAACCTCTGTGTAGGACTCTAAAGAATCGTCAATACGCCGGTAGCAGGTGATGATCATATCAAACACCCACAAGCTGCAAGCGATCAGCTAAACGTAACAGCCACCCAGGTATTGAGTGATTAGAAGATCAACAAGCTAGCCTGTGCATTCTCCTGTGAATCCAATCAGTAACACTCCCGTACAGTCCGGTCTCTTCGTCTGATATGTCGCATATCAAGTCTAAGGGTGGTATACGTCAGACCCCAGTAACCGATAAGTCGTGTCGATATGAGGCTCATAACGGGTCGAGAAACTACTGGTAACACTTACCAGTAAATCTCTATATCAGCCCTGGCCAGGGACTTCCAGGTATATCCAATTAAACACAGCACAACATCAACTCCCTATACCGGGAGAGAAGAATCCCCTCCTATCGCTCATTGCCTCCATGTGATTCAGGACTGCACCCAAAAGCCACCGTTTTGCACGCGCTCTTGGACGTGGTAAGGTGGAAATCAAAGCACAGTGGGAATCACTCAAGACTCTATGACGATCTCGGGTCTACAGACTACCCTGTACCAGTGTCACTGGAGAACTGCCATCTGACGTGTGGTATATCACCATCTGGGAGTTCTCGTTGAGTCCGTCCAGTGTACCCAGTCTCCACTGAGTACCCGTACACCATCCTTGATGTCAAACACCGATAGATATGGGATCATCCATCGCCCATCATAGGGGTCAATATGCGTATACGCTGGTCTACTCTGGTGTATCGATGCCCTGTCTCGACACACCCTCGACTAGGAAAAGTTATAGGATGTACTCATTGACTACCGTGGCCCCACTAGTATGATCTCATCATAGTCCCAGTAGTCGAGTACAGATCCTAAGGGCTTTATCAACATGTGAGAGTAAGACAGTAAACCAATACAAGTCAACATGTTAAGATAAAGTGAAACCAAATAGCATACTATCATGACGAGCAAGAAATTCCTCTCTATATATATCCAAGCATCCATTATAATATACATCATATGTACAACAATGGCCTCTAGGGCATATACATAACTAATACACTGCCGTGCTTTGCGAGGACCAGGCTCCGCTCTGGATGCTTCACACGGGTTCACTGCCGTGCTCTGCGAGGACCAGGATCTGCTCTGGACGTTTTCCACAGGGTCAGAAGTGACGTTATCCGCGTTCTACGTAGCCAAGAATTTTGCTCTAGATGCTTCCCACGGGTTCACTGCCGTGTTCGGCGAGGACTAGGCTCTGCTCTGGATGCTCCACACGGGTTCACTGCAATGCTCTGTAAGGACCAGGATCCGCTCTGGACATTTTCCACGGGGTCAGAAGTGACGTTATCCGCGTTCCACGTAGTCAGGAATTTTGCTCTAGATGCTTCCCATGGGTTCACTGCCGTGTTCGGTGAGGACTAGGCTCCGCTCTGGATGCTTCACACGGGTTCACTGCCGTGCTCTGCGAGGACCAAGATCCGCTCTGGACGTTTTCCACGGGGTTAAAAGTGACGTTATCCACGTTCTACTTAGCCTGGAATTTTTCCCTAGATGCTTCCCACGGGTTCACTACCGTGTTCGGTAAGGACTAGGCTCCGCTCTGGAAGCTTCACACGGGTTCACTGCCGTGCTCTGCGAGGACCAGGATCCGCTCTGGTCATTTTCCACGGGGTCAGAAGTGACGTTATCCGCATTCCACGTAGCCAGGAATTTTTCTCTAGATGCTTCCCACGGGTTCACTGCCGTGTTCGGCGAGGACTAGGCTCCGCTCTGGATGCTTCACACGGGTTCACTGCCATGCTCTGCGAGGACCAGGATCCGCTCTGGACGTTTTCCACGGAGTCAGAAGTGACGTTATCCGCGTTCCACGTGACCAGGAATTTTGCACTAGATGCTTCCTACGGGTTCACTGCCGTGTTCGGCGAGGACTAGGCTCCGCTCTGGATGCTTCACATGGGTTCACTGCCGTGCTCTGCGAGGACCATGATCCGCTCTGGACGTTTTCCACGGGGTCAGAAGTGACGTTATCTGCGTTCCACGTGACCAAGAATTTTGCACTATATGCTTCCCACGGGTTCACTGCCGTGTTCGGCGAGGACTAGGCTCCGCTCTGCACGTTTTCCACGGGGTCAGAAGTGACGTTATCCGTGTTCCACGTAACCAGGAATTTTGTTGATTACATCCGCATTTCACGGAGTTGGGATTTGACTCTCGGTCATCTATACACCGACGAGCCATGGAACTAGGAGTTGCCGCTGTTCCGCTTTGCCTGATGTTGTGTTTATTGTAATGAGACGAATGTTGAGATGCTCTCCAGGCTATCTGAAAACCGTCGAGATTTGGTTTCTCCTTCTGATGAAAACCTGGGGAGGAAAGGTGTGATTCCCTCTTTATTTGCGCCCATGGATTGTATACAGGGATTAATGTAATATCACCTGTAGGGCATAAATTTCATTCATTTTTTTAATTTCTTTTCGCGATGCTCTATCATTTCAGCTTTTTATATCGCGAAGGTCGCGATTGCCCAATCATTTCGGCTATTTTTCGCGGTACCCAATCATTTTGGCTATTTGTTTTATTTTTACTCGCTGCTTTTTATTGCGAGTTGCCCCATCATTTCGGCTATTTCGCATGCATCCATTTTTACTTGCTGATTTTTATTTGCAAGTTGCCCCATCATTTCGGCTATTTCGTATGCATGTGTGGCTTGCTGTCTTTTTGCTGCAAGCTTTGAATTAGACACCGATTTCGGCATCAGCATCGCTACAACTGGGATATTGCCAGGAGCGAATCATCATTTGCCTCTGTCGATATCGAACAAAGGTGGCTTAGTAGACAGGGTTATGATCCTGTCGACTAAGGCTTTTGACTTCATGAGCCGTAAGGGTCTCATAAAGGTATTTCTTTCTTCGAGTCGTGAGGATCTCGTAGGTGTGTTTTCTCCTTAGGAGTCGTGAGGATTCCCAAGTGTATGATCTCTTGTAAGTCGTAAGGATCTTACCAGAGTGTTTTCTCCTTATAAGTCGAGAGGACTTACAAGGGTTGTTCACCATGCGAACATATCCCCAGTCACGGATGGGACTTGGTTAGGGAAATGTTTATTCGCGCCCATGGATTGTATACAAGGGTCAGCTTTGAGCCGCTTGTAGGGCAGTATCGGAGGTTGTGGGTGTTGCTTAAGAACAGGTTCAGGTCTCTGTAGCTTAAGACTTTCAAATCTTATGAGCCGTGAGGGTCCCATAAAAGAGTTCTCCTTGCGAGTCGTGAGGATCTCGCAAGTGTAATTTCTCCCTAGGAATCATGAGGATCCCTAAGTATGTTGCTCCCTTGTGAGTCGTAAGGATCTCACGCGGGTGATTTCTCCTTACAAGGTCGAAAGGACCTTGCAAGTGTCTTTTAACGAGGTTGAGCCCTTTCAGGTTTTCACAAGACCCGCCGGTAGCCCTGCTGTTTTTACTCACGGAGCCCTTTCGGGTTTTCATCTGTGCCCATTTTGCTTATGGACATACCGTTTTCTTTTTTTTTATTCTTTTCTAATGAGGTTGCGCCCTTTCGAGTTTTCACAAGACTCGCCGGTAGCCCTGCTGTTTTTACTCACGGAACCCTTTCGGGTTTTCATCCGTGCCCATTTTGCTTATGGACATACCGTTTTCTTTTTTTTTATTCTCCTTTTTTTCTCAGCTTTGGGATGCTGCAATCCACCATAGTTTCTCGACATCTCGGTCAACAGCTAGTTTTAGGACATAGTGGTCCGTTTCTAGTTTAAGGACGTTTCGGTCCGTTGTTAGTTTAAGGACGTTTCGTTCCGCTGTTAGTTTTAAGGACGTTTCGGTCCGCTGTTAGTTTAAGGACGTTTCGGTCCACTGTAAAGTAAGCCGGTTACTACTTATAGAGTTTGGGCTTAGGAAGATAGCGAGCGGACATAGTCTTCGTCATCTATCATTGACCTAGGCCGTGACTCGTCAAGCGTAGTACTTCTTCAGGAAGCGACCGTTTATTGGTCTGAAAGGTCTCTCACCATGCATGTCCATGAGTAGATAGGCTCCACCCTGGTAGACCTTGTCTATGATATACGGGCCTTCATAGTTCGGCTCGAATTTCCCCCGCTTAGCGCGATTGGGGATCATAGGTCTTTTGACCACTAGCACGAGTTCGCCTTGGTGGAATGTCCTCGGCCTGGTCAATCTTTCATATGAGCGCGTCATCTTTGCTTTATAAGCTTCCAGATTTTGTTACGCTATGAGCCGGGTTTCATCAAGGGCATCAAGCTCCTCAAGCCGAAGGTGAGCATTCTCTTCGTCCGTTAGCTCATAATGGACTGCCACTCGTAGAGAGGGTAACTCTATCTCGAGGGGGAGTACCTCTTCTGTACCGAATACCAACGCATACGGAGTTGTGTTCGTGGCCGTCTTGAATGTAGTCCGGTACGCCCAGAGAGCTTCATGTAGTCTCTCGTGCCAGTCCTTCTTATTACGGGACACCGTCTTCTTCACGATCTTCGTCAAGGTCTTGTTGAAAGCCTCCGCTAGACCGTTGGCTCGGGGATTATAAACTGAGGAGTATCTCCAGTCTATGTTGTGCTGTTGTGCGAAGCGGCTGATCTTGTGGCTTCTGTAGGCTGGCCCGTTATCAGAGATGATCCGTCGTGGAGTCCCAAACCGATAAATAACGTGGGTCTTGAAGAAGTGGAGGATATTCTCTGTCCTCACTTCCCTTAGCAGTACTGCTTCTGCCCTTTTGGAGAAGTAATCAGTTGTCGCTAAAATAAAACGATGTCCTCTGGACGATGCCGGTTCGATGGGGCCGATTATGTCAGTTCCCCACATTTCGAACGGCCAGCTAGCCACCGTTGGATGTAGTGGATTCGGATGCTGATGGATAAAGTCCCCATGGATCTGGCACGAGTGGCATTGCTTCGCATACTCAAGGCAGTCCTGGATCATCGTGGGCCAATAATAACCCATCCGCTTGATCTTCAGCTTCATCTTCGGCCCGGCTTGGTGAGAACCGCAGAGTCCATCGTGAACTTCTTGGACGACTCTTCTTGCCTCTTCAGATCCCAGGCATCTCAACTACAAAGAATCAAATGACCTCTTATACAGAGTGTTATTGATGAAGGCGAAAGATAAGGCTCGCTTCATGAGCTGATGTTTTGAGGACGCATCTTCAGGCATTCGACGGGATTTGAAGTAGTCTATAAAGACTTCTCTCCAATCCTCAACCATTTCTTGGTCTTTTATTTGCAGGGCCGTCTGCTTGTTCGCTTCCTTTTCTTCAGATGATTCCGGAGATATTTCTGCCGGTGTGAGGATCCGTCGGCTTTGTACCACGATTCTTACGTCATCGAGGTTCTCATCGGCCAATTCTTTAGCAAGCTTAGCTAATGCATCTGCTTTGCTATTTTCCGCCCGCGGTATGCTTTCGAGGGTGTGGGAAGGAATTCGGGTCAGCAGTTGCTGCACTCTCTCACCGTACTTCACCAGTTCTGGTTTGCACGTTTGATAGTCGCCGTTTACTTGACTAACGACCAGTTGGGAGTCTCCGTATATGAGGAGGTTTTCAATTCCCATGTCGATGGCGATCTCGAGGCCTGCTATCAAAGCTTCGTATTCGGCTTCATTGTTTGTCCTCGGCTCTGTTAAGGAGAAAGCAAAGCGCATTATCCTTCTTTGTGGGGTCACGAAGATGAGGCCTACCCCCGATTTGATTATGGGCGTATTCTGTTTGCGCTTCTTCATGGAGGATGCTCCATCAAAGTAAAGTTCCCATCGGGTGCCACTACTGTCGATCGTGTCAAACACATGTTCGTCTGGCAGTTCGCAATTCAGGAGAGAATCGGCAGGTATCGGATGCTCGACGAGGAAGTCGGTGATGGCCTGGCCTTTCACTGCCTTGAGGGGACGATAGGTTATCGAGAATTCCATCAAGAGCAGGGCCCACTTAGCGAGCCGCCCTGTCAATATGGCCCTTGACATCAAATACTTGAGAGGATCCACCTTCGATATGAGACGGACGTCATGCACCAATGCATAGTGCCTGAGCTTCGTTATCGCGAAGATCAATGCCAGGCAGTGTTTTTCGATGGGAGAATAATTGCTTTCTGCCCCCAGTAGAACTCGACTCAAATAGTAGAGGGCTCTCTCCTTCCCTTGGTCGTTCTTTTGTGCCCACAGCGCGCCTAAAGAACCTTCAAGGGCTGTTGTGTATAGGATGAGAGGCTTTCCCTTGACCGGAGCGGCTAGCACCGGCGGATTCTGCAGGTATTGCTTGATTTCATCCAGCGCGCCTTGGCATTTGTGATCCCAGACGAACGGGGTTCCCTTCTTCATCAAGTGACTGTAGGGGCGGCACTTGCCGGAGAGATTGGCTATAAATCGCTGGATATACGCGAGCTTCCCTTGGAGAGACCACAATTGTTTGAGAGTTTTTAGCGGAGGCATTTCCATGATCGCCTTGATCTTTGACAGATGTATCTCGATACCTCGGTGTCGGACGATGAATCCTAGGAATTTGCCCAAGGAAACTCCAAACGCGCACTTGAGAGGGCTCATCTTCAAGTTGTATTGCCAGAAGCGTTGAAATACTATCTTCAGATGCTCTAGATGTTCCTCATATGATTTGCTTTTTACCATGAGGTCGTCGATATAGCATTCGACGATTTCATGTATAAGGTCATCAAAGATCTTCGTCATGGCCCTCTGATAGGTGGCACCGGCGTTCTTTAGATCGAAAGGCATCACCTTGTAGCAGAATATACCCAAAGGGGTTCGGAAAGCGGTGTGCTTCTGGTCTTCGGGATGCATCTTTATCTGATTATATCCTGATGAGCTGTCCATGAAGGAGAAAACTTTGTGAGTGGACGTGTTATCTATCATCATCTCAGTGACCGGTACTGGGAAATCGTCCTTCGGGCAGGCTTTGTTGATCCCGAAAGTCAACGCATATGCGCACCGTCCCATTTTTCTTCATCACTGGGACAATGTTGGCGATCCAGTCAGGATATTGGACCTCTTGGATGAAACCAGAGTCGATCAGCTTCTTGACCTCGGTGTTGATACTCATCTCAAGCTCGAGCCGCATTCTCCTCGGTGCTTGTTTGATTGGCTTAACGTCCGGGGATATTGCCAATTTGTGGACAGCAATTTCTGGATCTAGTCCTGGCATCTCGGAATAGTTCCATGCAAAGCAATCTCTATGCTGCAGGAGCACGTCTTTTAGTGTAGCCACCCTCTTTTCAGACAATAGCTCACTGACGAATGTCGGCCGCGGGTCATTTGCCGTCCCCAAATCAATCTTTTTGAGGTTATCTACAGTAGTGTGTATTCCATCTTCCAGCTCTTTTGGCGCTGGTGGAAACTCTGAGACCACCTCGTCATCATTGTTCTCGAAGCACCAGGGGAGGTCATCCCTATCCTCAGGCTCTTCTTTTGATAGTGTTATCATATGACAAGTGCGAACTCGCTTCCACGACCAACGTTGATCTGGTTCTACTCTCGCGGATTTGGGCTCATGTTTCTGCTGCGATGTTACCCTCCAACTGCTGGATAGAGTGAATTTGCTAAGCTGATATTGATCTTCGACCCAGTTCTTGAAGGTGAAGCAGTCTTCGAGGGGGTGTCCTATTGCTCGGTGATAAGAGCAATAGTCTGGGTGAGAGATTTCGCCAGCTTTCTCGGGGTGTTTAGACTCCGGAAGCGTAATCATTCGATGTTTTATAGCGAGGTCAAGTATCTTCTTTGTCTTGTCTTAAGGAAAAGAGTATGCTCGACTCATTTTCTTCATAAGGGACAAATCCAGACAGCTCGATTCTCGATCGCGTGACTTCTTGGTCTCACTTTGTTGTTGCCGAACGCCTTTCCCGCTCTTTGAGTTGTTTCTGCCTCTGCGTCGGGCCCTTTGAATGATGGGTTGACAGGGAGGAGCGTTTTCATCTTTCGTAGCCTGTTGAAGAAGGCGTTGCGTCCTGGCTTTCTCGTAGATAGCCATTTCGCGATTATGGTCGTCTTGAGCCTTTTGACCCACTTCCTTGATAAGCTTGTCCATTCGTTCTTCAAATGACGGACTCGGCATTTTGATTGCGGGATCTCGTTTTGGTTCGAGGTCAGCGTTTTCTGACAGGGCGTCCTCTTCTTCATCGAAGTCATATATGACGTAGCTACCATGGACTCGTTCCCGTTTCCCGGATTTCACATATCAAAGCCCGAGCGTTTCCATTCTCCCGTTGGGCAGCTTACGCTGAGTTTCAGGGACATCCCAAATCCTGTTGTAGAACCGAGCTTGTCGAATGGTCTGTTTGAACTGTACCCCTTGGCGCTTCAAGAGCCTTTTTAGTCCGTTCGTGTAATATCTGGGCAAACGGATGGGCTGGAACCTGTCAAGTGTAGAATTCGCACCGTGCCAGATTTCTTTCTCCACTTTGGTTTCCCCGGATCGGTAGAATAGGATCGCTTTTTCACCTTCTCGCTTGGGAGGGACATAGAACGTCTGCAGCTCTTCCACACTGTAGGTATCAAGTGCGTCTAGTTCTTTATGATGCTTTGGCGGAACCATGGCAACTTGAAAACTTTGGTCTTTACCAGCGATGGTTTGTATTGAAGGCCGAGCATGGACCTCATCTTCCGAATCGCTGCCAAAGATCAACGTAGGAGCGGAGGGTCCCGGCTTGTTGTACTGGGGTGGCCCTGAATAAACTATCTCTTCTTCCTCTTCCGTATCACTCCCAAAGACCGGAATGGTGGTGATAGCTTTGTTCTCCGGTTTGTGACATCTCTCCGTGTCCTCGAAATCTGGCAAGAAGTACTTTGCATCTTCGTATTTCCGGACTTCGTTTACGGAGAATGGGCTCAACTCTCCTGTTACGGTATACTCGAGACCATCCCTAAAATATTTCATACACTGATGTTGTGTAGAAGGGATGATGTTGTACTCGTGTAACCAAAGCGTTATAGCATGTCTTGGCGTCAATGACATGGAATTTAATATCAGTGACAAGTAGCCCGAATCATAATGTCAATATCACAGACCCGAGAGTCCGCGAAGACTGGGAGTCAAAACCAGAGATAGTGATTTTATCACGAGCGAGATGCTGGACGCTCATGCAGATTTCCTTCAACACTCGCATGTTAAGGAGATTGACGGAACACCCATTGTCGACCAGGATTTTGCCTATCTTTATATCGTGGCAGTATCCTGAGACATAGAGGGGACGGTTGTGCTCGCACGTCCCAAGGAGGAGGTCTTCGTCGCCGAAGGTGACATCGGCTGTGGGTACTTCCTCTAGCTCATCCTTCATCTTTTCTTCGGCGAGAAAAGCTTGGAATTGCTCTAGCTCTTGTAGCGCCTTGATCAATGAATCTCTCACTTCTTTGGATAGTAAAAGGGTGTCGAGAATGTTGAGCTGCGAGGGTAACTTCCACAAGTGTGCCAGAACGTTGTAGTCCACCTTGTTCTTCTTTGGCGAGTCCTTGGCGGTCGGCTCTTTCATGACTTGGTCATCTAAGGCGATATCCTCAAAGACCCTTTCTTTTCCCTTATCTTTTCTACTTGTGGATCCGAGATTCTTTTCTGAAAGCGTGCGATTGTGTAGCTGAATATTTTCACAGGCATTCGATTCTTCTTCTTTCCCCGAGGTGGACTCTCTAAAGAGAGAGCCAAAAGCCATTTCCTCGTCAGAGTCTCTCCCGAATATGAGAATTTGCGATCCCCCGGCGTTGACCGTGCAACAGTTGCCAGTATTTCTTTTATGCTCCTCAGCAGCACTTCTTTGCTCCCGACGAGTTTTGCGTTTTATCCACTTAAAATGTTGCCGATGAGCGACATATCCCTTCCACCATCTTTTAAAAGCGTCGCACACTTCGGTAAGGTGCGAAATCTTTCGATGATATAAGCAGTAGCTAGGATGTGTTTCTGTTTCACCAGGAATGTTTCCTTCAAAGGGTGGTAGCTTCATTCCCATTGATATGGCTTTAGCAAACGTTTTCCTCGTCTTGAACTTGTTTTTATCCACGACGGATGTTCCTGGATTCGGCGGGAGAGTCTCGACTCTTTCGTCTAGTCGCCGGCGTTTGGCTCTTTCAAATATGGCCATCTCACGCTCCCGATTGGCTTTACTTTTCAGATGAATCTCATTCAGGAAGGCGTCGATCATTTCGTCTGACGGCCATAGAAGTTCTGGTTCGGGACCTGCCCCCGGTCTCTCTGTGCAGGGAGCTTTTTCATTGTCTAGCGATGAATGAGAGATCACATGGCAACTTGCTACGCAATCCTTAGATCCATCCGACGAGTCTTCTCCATCATCTTCGTCCTCAAGGACGTGGGTGAGAAACTCTTAAAGTGTAATTGGAGTTCGCGCCTTCTGATTATACTCTTCCAGCGCGTCAATCTGCTTCTGTAAGTCCGTGCGCTTGTCGCCAGGCTTCACGGGCTTCTTAGATTTCTTCTTCTTTTTCGAAGATTTCGGCGGCAAGGTGTGAGCACTTTGGCTATCACCACCAACCTTTGGAGTTGGGCACGGCTCCAGCATCCCTTCGATGATTTAGGGTTCCAGTGGGTTCTTCCACCTGATCGCCGGGCATGTCTGAAGATCATTCAGCATCCTTTTGGTTTTGGTTGAAAGCACGACCTCCCACGGCGCTTCTTCAACAAAAGAGCACGTTGCCCCCGGTGTGTCCATCTTCTTAGGAGTGTGCGGTTGTGGTGGGTTTACTTTCCACTTCTCAGACAGCGCAAACTTGCCTTGTAGGTACTGATCCTCGATCCATCCCTTAAAGACGAAGCAATCCTCAATCGGGTGACTTACCGTTTGGTGGTAAAGGCAATAATTGGGATTATTCATTCCGTTGGGTTGTGGTGGTCGCCTTGGATTCGGCAAATTGATAAGCCTGTTGCGCACCGCCAGCTCGAACAACCTCTTCGTTTTTTCCCGTGGGAATGAGTAAGGACGCTTCATTTTCTCATTGTAATAGTGCCGTCTCTCTTCCAGTTGATCCGCTAGCTTTGGGGCACTGGGCTGCTGTTGGGTGTTCGCAACGAAGGTTGCCTTCCCTTTACCCTTGTCGTTCCGTGGTTCCGGTTTTGGGGGAGATGGTCTGTGACCCATTTGATCCATCTGGGCTAGCTTATCGATTAAAGCCTGGAACGTGGTCGGTTTGAAGAACATCATGAACTGTGAAATAGTTGCATGAGGGTCTAGGGTGCCTACGAACATGTCCACCGCTGGTGCTTCTTCGATGCGCTGCTCGCACTTCGACCACAGATTCCGCCATCGGATTGCATATTGAACCTAAGTTTCGCCCGGCTTCACCCTTGCATTGATCAATGCCGTTATTGGGGTGCGTTCGCTGGCGCTCGTGAATCGCTGGGTAAATAGCAACTCCATCTCTGCGAAAGTTTTGACGGAATCGTTTGGAAGCTCGGAGTACCATTCAAACGCCGTCTCTGATAAACTGCTGACGAATTGGCGGAGCAAAAGCTTATCATCGCCCCCGGTGTTGCCGCACAGAGCTCTGAACTGGGCGACGTGCTGGTGGGGATTGCCCGTTCCCTTGTACACGTGGAATTTCGGGATCGTATAGCCCAGCGAGTATTTTATCTGATCATACCAACCTGGATATGGTCGTCCAGTTTTGACAACTTAGCCGGCTGCCTCATTTGCCTGGTGAACTCTTATTTGTTGAGCAATATAGTCATCCAGGGCAGCTTTAGAGATTGTTTCCTCTTTGGTTGTTGAAAGAGCCGGAGGTGGATTTGATGTTTCTCCTCTGTCGTCTTCGAGGATAATCGGAGGATCTTCGGCTGGAGGGTCCTGCTGGATCATCATACCCACCATGTCTTGGAAGAGAAGAGCCATTTGCTTTATATTGGCCGCCTGTTCTGCAGCCTCCTTGTCCTTTTTTCGAGCATTCTCCGAAGGAATTCAGCATCAGTCTCATGTTCATGACGTTGTTCTGATGACGCCTCCGGGCTTTCTTTTGGCCCAGTGATTGCGGCCATTGCAGTCAACATCTCCTAGAGCTTTTGCTGTTGCTGTTCCTGAGCCCTTGTGATGGATCGGGTGAGTGGTCGGTGGCCTGTAGAAGCGCGACTATCCTCCTTTCCGGATGCCATGTAAATAGTATGGACCACCATGCCCCAGACTTAGGGCGTTTGGGCTCAGTGCCTTTGACTTTTGTTACAGGCACGGGGATCTTCTCCGGCCTTGTCCTCTTATGAGCGGTCGTAGTTGAGGGGGCCATCGCAGTGGGCACCCAGATAGCTTTTCGTGGCTTAGCAGGATGGCTTTCTTCTTGTTGAACCTTCGCCCTTTTTTATCGGCGAGGGTAATCTTGATCAACTGCTGAGTTCCGAACCTACAGCCAGACTTTGTAGATCTTGGAGGACAGCCGCTGAGGGGACTGTTCTGGCTTTGCTTCCGCAACATTCTCCACCGGAGGAGGAGATCTATTCAGTACAGCGGTAGGAGAATTCCTACACACCTTATTCAGCAGCTCGAAACTGTTCCCGGTTGGAACAGCAGCATTAATTTCCGCCGTTGGAGCTGGTGGAGTTAGCCCAGAAGGGGAGTTGCCTCCGGCCTTCCTCACCCGGCGTCAGTGGCGACATCGAGCATGTCGAGCTGATGGAGTTGGCTCGGTGACGGGGATGGCCAGGTCTTGCCCCCTGTTCAGGTGAGGGGCCATTGCTGGTGTCAGCCTATTAAAGACTGATGTCCTTTGAGTAGCAGGAGCGGGAGTGGGAGTTGGGACAGTCAGTCTTGTAAAGACTGACCCCTTGGCAGGAGAAGCCGCCTTGACGACTTCTGGAGCAAGGTTGGTTACTCTCTTCGGAATAACCTTCTCTGGGATTGCAGGCTTCATTGTGGGCCCACAGGAATTTTGGCCTAATCTGGAGAAGACCGAGGCGCTGGTGCTGGACGACCCGTTGAGAGGGGCCGCGGTACCTGTAAGTCGATCGAAGACCGACTTCTTGGGAGCCTCTGGTACGGGCACTGGATCAGTGAAGCTCGTTGGCGGGAGCATGGTCCCGAAGAACAGCCCTGCAGTGGCTTGAGTAACCTGTTCCACGGGCATCGTGAACAAGGAAGCAGGTTGGGGCCCGTAGGCCATGCCCCCTGTTGAGGCAGGACATGGGTTGCAGTTGCATGTGGAACACTTTGAGCAGGTGAACGCCATTGATCCTTTGCTTTCTGCACCAAGCAAAACGCCAAATCTTAGTACCCCGAAACCCAAGGGCAACCATCAACAAACCGCGATTCGTTCGCGAACACGACATACGAAGTGCGGAGTGGAAAGAGGAAAAGATCCCACCGGGCGTGCCAGAATCTGTTCCCTTCCGAAAGACACGATGAAGACGCGGTGTACGTCTTGCCTGAAATTCGGGGCAGATGCTAATTGGTGCTATCCGTCCACCTCTCCGAAGATGCCAAGTTGATTTATGGCACCATGTATCGAAGGTTTAAACGGATGCGGCCGATGTAGCAGACTTCGTCAGATTTCCCTCGTTTGAGGGTTTTTTGATTGTGGGGACGCTCTTCCCTGCAGGCGCAAGCCCCTGCAGTTAATTACGCTACCGGATCGCGGTAACAACTTTCTCCTTCTCCATATGGTTACCTCGTGTCTTGGGTGTTTGTCTTGTGTTTGGTTGCCCGTGGATTGTATACGGAGACTAATTTGTGTTGTCGCCCGTAGGACGTGGATTAGTCCAAATCCGTATCTTCTTAGATTTGGGTTTGGGGTTAGGTTTAAGGATACATTAGTCTCATTTAAGACTAAGATCAACTTAAACGTTTGTTAAGGATACGTTAGCCCAATTTTTAGACTAAGATCAACTTAACAGGATCGTTTAGATCCGACAAGAGAGCAATTGGGCTCTATTGTTTAGTTTAATGACATTGCGGTCGATTACTAGTTCAAGGGCCTGGTGGTCCCATGTTAGTTTTAAGACAACGCGGTCGAGGTTAAGGACATCATAGTCCATGGATTTAAGGACACCACAGTCCATTATTAGTTTTACGACATCACGGTCAAGGTTAAGGACGTCATAGTCCGTGGATTTAAGGACTCCACGATACAATGTTAGTTTAAAGACATCACGGTGGAGATTAAGGACATCATAGTCCATGGAATTAAGGACTCCACAGTCCAATATTAGTTTAAAGACATCACGGTCGAGGTTAAGGACGTCATAGTCCATGGAATGATTGATTATCGGGACCCGTCACCTCTCTGAAGACGTTGAAGGATTACAACGACAAATATCAGAGGAGTTCAGAGATGTACCCTTGAACCAAAGTTGATTGGGAGATCTGTAGTCCAATTTGGAACTAAGACCAATTAATTAGATTATGAGCATATTGGCCGAGTTAAATCTGAATTGAGGACTTATGGTCTTCTTGGGCTAAGTCCAATCAAGTTTGGGATATTAGTCCTCTGTTGGTCCATTGAAGGGGAGGTTTTGCCTCTAGAAAATTAACCAATTGGGCTGAAGCTAGTGTTCAACACTAAAGAACAACAATGTTAAACACTGGTAATGAGATTATCAAAATAATGTTTAAACACTAGAAATGTGATTCTCAAATTAGTGTCAAACACTAACAGATAACAATATTAAACACTGGCAACAAAGTTATCAGATTAGTGTTAAATACTAGAAGAGGGAGGGATCACGTGGGGGCACGTGATAGTGTCAAAAGGTGGGGCCAAATTCCCTCATTTTGTTCTCAGGATATTCAGATAAGTGTTAAACACTTTTCTTTTATTTTTGAGAATCACGTGCTGACACGTGATGGTGATTCATGCGCTGACTGTTAAAGCATTTGCTGAGGGGTCACGTGGTAACACGTAAGAGCGCTCAAAGCCTCCATTTCCTTTGCTTTTCCTTTCTGTGTTTTTGTATGTCACGTGGGAGCACGTGAGGCATTGCCTCAAGATTAATCCCTTCCTGTTTTGGAGAATATATTCAGGGGTCACGTGGGGACACGTGACCCAAGTTCTTTGCATGCACAGAGATCTCTTTAGTCCCTTTATTTTATTTCGAGAATTAAATTCTCTGCAGGGTTAAACCCTGATTATAACTTTGGAGGAATTAAATTCCATTAATCTGAGAGAATTAAATTCTCCATTAGGGTTAAACCCTAGTTTTGCCCATTTTGAAGGAATTAAATTCCTATAGTTTTAAGAGAATTAAATTCTCAGATAGGGTTTAAGCCCTGATTTCATCCTGAAGGAATTAAATTCCTGTGAGTTTGGGAGAATTGAATTCTCATATAGGGTTAAACCCTAATTTTGTTTTAGGAGAATTAAGTTCTCTAAACTCAATTCCCCCTCTATGTTCTGGATCTGCATGGTAGGATCTCAACCCGATGAGAATTAAATTCTCAACTTATGGGGAGATGTGCTCTGTGCAGATCTTCAACAAGAGGAAGAACTAAGTTCTTTTGCAGAAGAGTTAAACTCTTAGATTTTGAGAATTAAATTCTCTGTTTGAAGTTTTGATTCCCTTTATTTTCTCACCTAGGGTTTTTCTTTGTAGAGAATTAAATTCTCCTTTCTTTTCTCTCTGAAATTTCAAGATTCTAAGGCTCTCTCTCTCCAAAGTTCTATATCTCCTCTTCTCTTCTCTTGGCTCCTATTTATAGGAGAAGGAAAAGAATCAATTTGTTTAGCAAATCTTTCATTAAAAGATTTTTGTTGTTTTTATAATTGATCTGAGCCTTTAGATCATTAAGTGAATTTTATTCACCGTTGGATTTTCAATCCAAAGATATTCTGTTGGTTATTTCTGGTGAGATTTATGGAAATCTTTCCTTGTTTTAGATTTTTCCATAAATTGGTGATATTTAATCACCCCTGGATTTTTAATCCAACGGTTCTCCTTAATCCTTTCCCATTTGGAAAGATTTTGGAGAAATTTAGAATTTTAATTTTATTGATTTATGAAGCTTTCAAAGCCTATCACGTGTTGGCATGTGACCGCTCCTCCTTCAGAGTTTTAATTCTGTACTTTAATTGGGCTGAAGGGTCATCACGTGTCAACACGTGACCTCTGGTCACGTGTGAGCACGTGACCCCCCTTTGGGGTCTTTCTTCAGCCACTTGTTTTACTTAGGATTTTACTTCTATAAATAGATCACGTATCAACACGTGACCCTTGGTCACGTGTGAACACGTGATGCCTCGTTGAGGCCTTTATAACTTGATAGAATTAAACTCTGCATTTCAACTGGGCTAAAGATCATCATGTGTCAACACGTGACCTTTGGTCACGTGTGAGCACGTGACGCCCCTTTGGGGTCTTTCCTCAGCCGACTACTTCTGCTTTGCTTAAACTTTAACTCTGTAAATGGATCACGTGTCAACACGTGACCCTTGGTCACGTGTGAACACGCGATGCCTTATTAAGGAAATTCCTGATTTTTAATCAGGGAACAAACCTTTCTTAAAATTTAACTGTAGAAAGTATATATCTTTGTAGTTTATTTAGAAATAGGCAAATTTTGAGTTGACTTCTTGGGCTAAGTTAAGATAAAGGAAGAGTATTGATATTTTTATTAAAGTATAAGTTTGAAAAATAATTTCTAAGCTTAAGTCTAGATTCTGAAAATATATACCCTACAAATTCAACAAACACGAACCTTGAAACTTGGAATAGTAGAAGATACCTTGAAATGCTCTTATCTAAAGTCCTTAGTATAAAGGGAAATAAAATAAAAATACAAGTGTGAATAAAGAGATAAAAAAAACGAACACTGGTTTTTGTAATTACTTAAGGCTGCATTAATTAAAAAAAATATTTAGCGAGGGTGCTTCATCACCTAGTACCTTAGACCAACTGGTTTGGGAGTCACTGCTAAAAGCCTTAGGGATTACAAGACTAGGAATTACGCTTTAATGTGCAAACACATTTTGTAATAAGTCGTTGGTACCTCAAGAAGTATTAACGGTCGCATGAAGAATGTGTGAGCAATTTCATCTAAAAATTCACCAATTAAAAAGTACTTTGGACGATGGACAAGAGTATAATAGCTTGATTTGAATTTCTAAGTGTAGGGGTGATATATACACACACGTAGGGGCATGTGATTGGGGTTTAGATAAGAGATAGGAATGAAGAAAAGGACTTATATCTTTAATAGAGATGATAAAAATTCCTAAGTTGAGATGGAACCCTAGAAGGAAAACTTAAAAAATGCCAAAAGCTAAGTAAATTCACAAGAATATATATGATCTTAAGTTAAATGATGAGGAAGCGTGAAAAATACGGGTGGATAATTCTGGCTCCTGCTCCTGCTCGAGGAAGACAGCCACCCTACTCCAGAAGTCGTCAAGGCGGCTTCTCCTGTTAAAGAGTCAGTCTTTTCAAGGCTGACTATTCCGGCTCCTGCTCCTGCTCGAGGATCTGTCTTTGACAGATTGAACATCGCTACTCAAAGGACAACATCAGTCTTTAAAAGGCTGACACCAGCGGCACCTCATTGGGACAGGGGGCAAGAAGAAGCTGTCTCTATCGTCGAGCCAGTCCCGACGGCTCGTCATGCTCGACGTCGCCACTGGCGCCGAGTAAGGAAGGCCGGGGGAAACTTCCCCTCAGGGCTAACTCCACCCGCTCCAATGGTGGAAGATAATACTGCTGTTCCAACTAGGAACAGTTTTGAACCGCTAAGGAGGGTACGTAAGAACTCTCCAACTGCTAAGCTAAAAAGATCTCCTCCACCTGCGGAGAGGGTTACAGAAGCGAAGCCGGACCAGCCTCCTCAACGGCTGTCCTCTAAGATTTACAAGGTCTGGCAGAGGGTTCAAGATTCCGTAATCGACCGAGATCACTCTCGCCGGCAGAAGAAGATGAAAGTTCAGGAAGGAAAGAACCATCCTGTCAAACAACAAAGGATGACAACCGCTTGGGTGCCTGCTGCAATGGCTCCCTCGACGTTGACTACTCAAAAGAGAGGAAGGCCGGAGAAGGCCCCCACACCTACAGCTAATGTTAAAGACAGTAAGCCTAAACGCCCAAAGTCTGGGGGCATGATGGTACACACTGTCTACATGGCGTCTGGTAAAGAGGACAGCCGTACATCTATGGGTCATAGACCGCTTACACGGTCAGTGACCAAAGCTCAGGAGTAGCAGCAAAAGCTCCAAGAAATGATGACTGCAATGGCCGCACTTACCGGGCCAAAAGAAAGCTCGGAGGCATCCTCGGATCAACGCCGGGAGTAAGAAACTGATGCTGACTTCCTACGCAGAGTTCTCGAAAAGAAGGACAGAGAAGCAGCAGAACAAGCGGACAACATAAAAAGAATGGCGCTTCTCTTCCAAGACATGGTAGGAATGATGTTACAGCCGGAAATTCCAGCTGAAGATCCTCCGATCATTATTGAAGATGATAGAGGGGAGACATCTAATCCTCCTCTGGCTCATTCAGCAGCCAAGGAGGAAACTATTTCCAAGGTCATACTGGATGACTATATAGCTCGACAAATACGAGCTCGCCAGGCGAATGAAGCAGCCGGCCAAGTCGTCAAAACGGGGCGACCATATCTGAGCTGGTATGATCAGATCAAATACCCGCCGGGCTATACAATACCGAAATTTCATGTCTACAAGGGGACAGGCAATCCCCATCAACATGTTGCCCAGTTCAGGATGCTCTGCGGCAACACCGGTAGTGATGATAAATTGTTGCTTCGCCAGTTCGTCGGTAGCTTGTCAGAAACGGCGTTCGAATGGTACTCTGAGCTCCCGAACGACTCTGTCAAAACATTTGCGGAGATGGAGCTGCTATTTACGCAGCGATTCGCGAGCTCCAGGAACGCACTCCGATAACGGCATTGATTAATGCCAGGGTGAAACCATGTGAGATGTAGGTCCAGTACGCTATACGCTGGCGAAACTTGTGGTCAAATGCGAACAACGCATCGAGGAAGCGCCCGTGGTGGGCATGTTCGTGGGTACCCTAGATCCTCATGCAATTATCTTACAGCTCATGGTGTTCTTTAAGCCAACCACGTTCCAGGCTTTGATCGACAAGCTGGCCCAGATGGGTCACAGACCGTCTCCCCCGAAGCCAGAACCGCGAAATGACAAGGGTAAAGGGAAGGCAACCTTCGTTGCGAACGCTCGGCAGCAACCCAGTGCCTCAAAGTTGGCGGATCAACTGGAAGAAAGACGGCGGTATTATAATGAGAAAATGAAGCACCCCTACTCATTCCCACAGGATAAGACGAAGAGGCTATTCGAGCTGGCGATACGCAACAGGCTTATCAACTTTCCAAATCCAAGGCGACCGCCGCAACCCAGTGAGATGAATAACCCCAACTACTGCCCTTACCATCAAACGGTAAGCCATCCGATTGAGGATTGCTTCGTCTTCAAAGGATGGATTGAAGATCAATACCTACAGGGCAAATTTGCGTTGTCCGAGAAGTGGAAGGTGAACCCGCCACAACCTCACACTCCTAAGAAGACGGACACACCGGGGACAACTTGTTCCTTCATTGAAGAAGCTCCATGGGAAATCGTGCTTTCAGCAAAAACCAAAAGGATGCTGAGTGATCTTCATAGATGCCCGGCGGTCGAATGGAAGAACCCGCTGGAACCCCAGATCATCGAAGGGATGCTGAAGCCGCGCCCAACTCCAAAGATCGGTGGTGACGACCCGAGCACTCACGACCAGCCGTCGAAATCCTCAAAGAAAAAGAAGAAGAAATCTAAGAAGCCCGTGAAGCCTGGCAACAAGCGTACAGACTTGCAGAAACAGATTGACGCGCTAGAGGAGTACAATCAGAAGGCGCGAACTCCCATCACACTCCAAGAGTTCCTCAACCACTTCTTTCAGGAGGAAGATAACGGGGAGAGCTCGTCGGATGAATCCGAGGGATACGTGGTGAGTTGTAATGTGATCTCCCACTCGTTTACGGACGGTGAAAGAACTCCTGGCACTAAGAAACTGGGAGCAGAGCCTAAACCGGAGCTTGTGTGGCCGACAGACGAAATGATCGACGCCTTTCTAGACGAGATTCGTTTGAAAAGTAAAGCCGATCGGGAGCGTGAGATGGCTGCATCAGAAGGAGCCAAACGCAGGCGACTAAATGAAAGAGTCGAAACACTCCCGCCAGATCGAAGGACACCCGACGCGGATAAAAACATATTCAAGACGAGGAAAAGGTTTTCCAAAGCCATGTCAATGGGAATGAAGCTACCGCCCTCGGAGGAAAACACGCTCATTGGGGCGGAGAGGCACCCTAATTACTGCTCATATCTTCGAAAGATTTCACACCCCACTGAGGAGTGCGGCGCTTTTAAGACGTGGTGGCAGGGATATGTTGCTCACCGGCAACATTTTAAGCGCATGAAAGGCAGAGCTCGTCGGGAACAGGGAAGTACAACCGACATGCATAAAAGAACTACCGGCAACTGTTACACGGTCAATGTCGGGGGATCGCAAGTGCTCACATTCAGGAGCGATTCTGACGAGAAAATGGCTCTGGGCCCTCTCTTTAAAGAATCCGTCTTAAGAAAAGAGGAAGAACCGGAAGCCTGCGAAAACATTCAGCTGCGCAATCGCACGCTTCCCGAAAAGAATCTCGGACCCGCAACTAGAAAAGATAAGGGAAAGGAAAAGGTCGCTGAGGATATCGCCTTAGATGACCAAGTTACGAAAGAGCTGACTGCCAAGAACCTGCCTAAGAAAAGTAAGGTGGACTACAACATCCTAGCACACCTGAGAAAGCTACCCTCGCAGCTCAGCATTCTTGACACCCTCTTATTATCATAAGAAGCGAGAGATTCATTAATCAAGGCGCTACAAGAGCCCGAACAATTCCAAGCCTTCCTCGCCGAAGAAAGGATGAAGGATGAACTGAAAGAAGTGCACACGGCCGATATCACTTTTGGTGATGAATGCCTTCTCCTTGGTACGTGCGACAACAACCGTCCCCTATACGTCTCTGGATATTGCCACGATATAAAGATAGGCAAAATCTTGGTTGACAATGGGTCTTCCGTTAATCTCCTCAACGTGCGGGTGTTAAAGGAAATCTGCATGAGCGTTCAGCACCTCGGTCGGGACAAAATTACCATCTCCGGTTTCGACTCTCAATCATCACGAACTCTTGGGTCTGTGATACTGACATTACGCTTCGGACTACTCGTTACGGATATTAAGTTTCATGTCATTGACGCCAAGACCTACTACAACGCCTTGCTCGGTCATCCTTGGTTACACGAGTACAACATCATCCCTTCTACACAACATCAGTGTATGAAGTATTTCAAGGATGGTCTCGAGTATACCGTAACAGGTGAGCTAAACCCATTCTCCGTGAACGAAGTCCGCAAATACGAAGATGCAAAGTACTTTTTGCCAGATTTCAAGGATACAGAGAGGTGTCGCAAACCGGAGAACAAAGCCACCGCCACCATTCCTGTTTTCGGGAGTGATACTGAAGAAGAAGAAGAGATAATTTACGTTGGGCCGTCTCGACGCAGCAACCCGGGACCGTCCGCTCCCATATTGATCTTCGGAAGCGATTCAGAAGATGAGGTTAATGCTGTGTTCTCCAGTCGTCCGCCGATACAAGAATTCCCTGGTGATGATCAGAGTTTGCAAATCACCATGATTCCGCGGGAGCACTACAAAGACCTTGATGCACTTGAAGCTTACAATGTGCAGGACCTGCAGATGTTTTACGTCCCTCCCAAGCGAAAGGGTGAAAAGGCGATCCTGTTCTACCGGTCCACGGAATCGAGAGGAGAGAAAGAAATCGGGCACGGCGCGGATTCTACACTTGACATGCTCCAACCCATCCGTTTGCCCAGATATTACACAAACGGACTAAAAAAGCTATTGAAGCGCCATGGGGTACCTTTAAAACAGACTATTCGACAAGCTCGGTTCTATAACAGGATTTAGGATGTCCCTGACTCAGCGCAAGTTGCCCAACGGGAAAATGGAGACGCTTGGGCTTGGATATGTGAGATCTGGAAAACGGGAACGGGTCCACGGTAGCTACGCCATATATAACTTCGATAAAGAAGAGGACGCCCTGTCAGGAAATGCCAACCCCTCATCAAAACTAGATCCCGCGATCGAAGTGCCGAGTCTGTCGTTTGAAGAACGAATGGACAAGCTTATCAGGAAAGCGGGTCAAAAAGCTCGGGACGACCATAATCGCGAGATGGCCATCTACAAGAAAGCCAGGAAGTAACGTCTTTTTCAACAGGCTGCAAAAGACAAAAATACTCCTCCATGTCAACCTGCTGTGCAAAAGGCCCGACGCAAAGGCAGAAATAAGTCAAAAAGCGGAAAAGGGATTCGACAACGACAACGCAGGATCAAAGAGTCATGTGATCGGGTATTGCGCGGTCCGGATTTGTCCCTTATGAAGAAGATGAGTCGAGCGCATTCTTTCCCTCAAGACAAGACGAAGAAGATACTCGATCTCGCTTTAAAACATTGAATGATCACACTTCCGGAGTCTAAACACCCTGAGCAAGCTAACGAGGTCTCTCATCCGGGCTATTGTTCTTATCACCGAGCTATAGGACACCCTATCGAAGACTGCTTCACCTTCAAGAACTGGGTCGAAGATCAGTATCAGCTCGGCAAGTTTGCTCTGTCTGACAGCTGGAGGGTAATGCCGCCACAGAAGCATGAGCCCAAAGCCATGAGAGCAGAACCAGATCCACATCGATCTTGGAAGCGAGTGCGTACTTGTCATATGATAACAATATCAAAAGGAGAGCCCGAGAATATGGATGACCTTCCTTGGTGTTTCGAAAACAATGACGACGAGGTAATCTCAGAATTTCCACCAGCGCCGAAAGAGCTGGAAGATGGCATACATACTACTGCAGATAACCTCAAGAAAATTGAGTTGGGAACGGCGAACGACCCGTGACCGACATTCGCCAGCGAGCTGCTATCTGAAGAAAGGGTGGCTGCGTTAAAAGATGTGCTTATGCAGCATAGAGATTGCTTCGCATGGAACTATTCTGAAATGCCAGGACTAGATCCAGAAATTGATGTATATAAATTGGCGATATCCACGGACATCAAGCCAGTCAAACAGGCGCCAAGAAGAATGCGGCTTGAGCTCGAGATGAGTATCAACGCCGAGGTTAAGAAGCTAATCGACTCTGGCTTCATCCAAGAAGTTCAATATCCTGCCTGGATCGCCAACATCGTCCCGGTAATGAAGAAAAATGGGACAGTGCGCATATGCGTAGACTTCCGGGATCTCAATAAAGCTTGCCCGAAGGACGATTTCCCAGTGCCGGTCACCGAGCTGATGATAGATAATACGTCCACTCACGAGGTTTTCTCCTTCATGGACGGCTCATCAGGATACAATCAGATAAAGATGCATCCCGAAGACCAGAAGCACACCGCTTTCCGGACTCCTCTGGGTATATTCTGCTACAAAGTTATGCCCTTCGGTTTAAAGAATGCCGGTGCCACCTATCAGAGGGCCATGACGAAGATCTTTGATGACCTCATACATGAAATCGTCGAATGCTATATCGACGACCTCGTGGTTAAGAGCATGTCATACGAAGAGCATTTAGAGCATCTGAAGACCGTATTTCAACGCCTTCGGCAATACAACTTGAAGATGAACCCTTTCAAATGCGCGTTCGGGGTGTCCTCAGGCAAATTCCTAGGATTCATTGTTCTGCACCGGGGTATCGAGATAGATCCGTCGAAGATCAAGGCGATCATGGAAATGCCACCGCCAAGGACCCTCAAACAGTTGCGGTCTCTCCAAGGGAAGCTCGCGTACATCCGGCGATTTATAGCCAATCTCTCCGGCAAGTGCCACCCTTACAGTCACCTGATGAAGAAGGGAACCCCGTTCGTCTGGGATCATAAATGCCAAGGCGCACTGGACGAGATCAAGCAATACCTGCAGAACTCGCTGGTGTTAGCTGCTCCGGTCAAGAGGAAGCCTCTTATTCTTTATACAACAGCCTTCGAAGGTTCCTTAGGCGCATTATGGGCACAAGAGAACGACCAAGGGAAAGAGAGAGCGCTCTACTATTTAAGTCGAGTTCTTCTGAGGGAAGAAAGCAACTATTCCCCCATTGAGAAGCATTGCCTGGCGTTAATCTTTGCGATAACAAAACTCCGGCACTATGCATTGGCGCATGAAGTCCGTCTTATATCAAAGGTGGACCCCCTCAAATATCTGATGTCAAAAGCCATATTGACAGGAAGACTCGCTAAATGGGCCCTGTTCTTGATGGAGTTTTCAGTAACCTATCAGCCTCTTAAGGCAGTAAAAGGCCAAGCCATCGCCAACTTCCTCGCTGAGCATCCAATACCTGCCGACTCTCCTTTGAAATGCGAGCTGCCAGCCGAACATGCGTTTGACACGATCGACGGAAGTGGTACCCGGTGGGAACTTTATTTCGATGGAGTATCTTCCATGAAGAAGCGCAAACAAAACACGCCTGTTCCCTTCTGAATGGCAGCGCACAAGACTGCGATGTCTTGGCACTGAGACTCGGGGCAGATGCTAATTGGTGCTATCCGTCCACCTCTCCGAAGATGCCAAGTTGATTTATGGCACCATGTATCGAAGGTTTAGACGGATGCGTCCGATGTAGCAAACTTCGTCAGATTCCCCCTCGTTTGAGGGGTTTTTGATTGTGGGGATGCTCTTCCCTGCAGGCGCAAGCCCCTGCAGTTAATTACGCTACCACATTGCGGTAACAACTTTCTCCTTCTCCAGACGGTCACTTCGTGTCGTGGGTGTTTGTTTTGTGTTTTGTTGCCCGTGGATTGTTTACGGAGACTGAGTTATGTCGTCGCCCATAGAGCGTGGACTAGTCCAAATCCGTATTATCTTAGATTTGGGTTTGGGGGTTTGGTTTGAGGATACGTCAGCCATACTTGAGGCTAAGATCAACTCAAACGTTTGTTAAGGATACGTTAGTCTAACTTTGAGACTAAGATCAACTTAACGGGATCGTTTAGATCCGACAAAGCAGCATTTTAGGCTCCATTGTTCCAGTTTAGGGACATAGTGGTCCATCGTATGTATGGCCGTCGGGACCCGTCACCTCTCTGACGACGTTGAAGGATTACAACGACGGATGTCAGAGGAGTTCAGGGATGTACCCTCGAGCCAGAGTTAATTGGGGGGATTCATAGTCCAGTCTGTTTGAAGGTTTAAGGATACGTTAGCCATCTTTTAAGGCTAAGATCAACTTAAACGGGACCGTTTAGATCCGACAAAAGAGCATGCGGGGCTCTATTGTTCTAGTTTAAGGACATTGCGGTCCATGGGTAGTTTAAGGACATTGCGGTCCATGGGTAGTTTTAAGACATCTCGGTCGAGGTTAAGGACGTCGTAGTCCATGGGTTTAAGGACTCCATAGTCCGGTATGTGCTCTGGATGCTTCACACGGGTTCACTGCCGTGCTTGGCGAGGACCAGGCTCCGCTCTGGGCGTTTTCCGCGGGGTCAAAGAGTGACGTTATCCGCATTCCACGTAACCAGGAATTTTGCACTAGATGCTTCACACGGGTTCACTGCCGTGCTCGGCGAGGACTAGGCTCCGCTCTGGGCGTTTTTCGCGGGGTCAAAGAGTGACGTTATCCGCGTTCCACATAACCAGGAATTTTGCATTAGACACGGGTTTAAGGACCCCATAGTCCATATCAATGTGTAGTCGTCGGGACCCGTCACCTCTTTGAAGACATTGAGGGATTACAATGCCAAGTATCAAAGGAGTGAAGAGATGTACCCTATAACCGGAATGGCTTAAATAGTCCTTGACCCAATTTGGGATCAAGACCGATTAATTATGTTATGAGCCCATTAGCCCAGTTAATTACGAATTGAAGACTCATGGCCTAGCTTGGGCTAAGTCCGATCATGTCTGGAATATTGGCTTCTTGTTGGTCCATTGAAGGAGAGGCTTTGCCTCTATCCATTTAGCCAATTGGGCCAAAGCCTAGTGTTAAACACTACAGAGCAATCAGTGTTGAACACTGGGAATGAGGTTGACAAGTTAGTGTTTAACACTAAAAGATAATTGGTGTTAAACACCAGCAACAAGGCTTTCAAATTATCATAAACACTAAAACAGATCAGTGTTGAACACTGGCAATGGAGATCTCAGATTAGTGTTAAATACTAAGGTAATCAGTGTTGAACACTGCGAATAAAGTTCTTTGATTAGTGTTGAACACTAGGGCCCAACAGTGTTTCAATACTGGATTCGAGAGTTCCAATTTAGTGTTGAACACTAAGGCAAGAGGAATCACGTGGCAACACGTGAGAGCGCCCTCCCTTCATTTATTCTGCTGAGATTATCGCATCACGTGCCCTCACGTGAAGGGCATTTAAATGCTTATATGTTAAAGCTTCTGCCGAGGGTCACGTGGGTCACGTGGGGTGCTGCCTCAAAGGGGCTTTCTGTAGATCTCTTGGGGGGGTCACGTGGTGACACGTGACCCTGCCTCTATGTATGTTGTTTAGAGGATCTGTTAATCTTTTCCAGGAATTAAATTCCTCGTAGGGTTAAACCCTGACAGTAATTTCAGAGGAATTAAATTCCTACTTCCTTTTGAAGATTTATATTCTGAATAGAGTTGGACTCTGAATTTTCCGTAGGAATTAAATTCCTCATACATGTGAAGAACTAAATAGGGTTAAACCCTAATAAAATCTTTTAAGGAATTAAATTCCCATTCTCTGTTAAATTATGATCAAGGGAATTAAATCCCCGCTGTTCCAACAGAACTAGGTTCTTAATTAGGGTTAAACCCTGTTTCTCTTTGTTCTGAAGGAATTAAATTCCCATGACACAGGGTCAAACCCTAATTTTATTTTAAAGGAATTAAATTCCTATAGTTCTGTGAGAATTAAATTCTCGTGCTTCCGTTCCCTCTCTATGTTTTGGATCTGCATGGCAGGATCTCGACCCATTGAGAATTAAATTCTCAACTTCAAAGGGAGATGTGCACTTTGCAGATCCTCTATCAAAGAGAGAAGAAATATGTTCTTCTGTTTTATATATCAGAGTTAAACTCTATTGAGAATTAAATTCTCCTTTCTTTCAAGGAGCCTTCCCTTTCTTACCTAGGGTTTTCTTTTGCAGAAGATCCAAGTTTCTCGAAATATCAAGGCTCTCTCTCCCTTTCTTCCCTCTGCGTATATATCTTTTTTTTGTGTCTCTTGGCTCCTATTTATAGGAGAAGCAGCCGAGTCAATTAGTTTTTTTACGAATCTTCATTGAGAGATTTGATTTGCATCCATCATTCGTTCTGGACCTTTGGATTATTAGGTGAATTTTATTCACCATTGGATTTCAAGTCCCGGGATTCTCCTTTGTTATTTCGGTTAGATTTAAAGGGGAAATCTTTCTAAACTCGAGATTTTCCCATAAATAGGTGATATTTAATCACCTCTGAACCTTTAATTTAATTGTTTCTAGATAGTCGCTTTCCTTTGGAAGGATTTGAATCTCCTTCAGAATTTAATTCTGTTAACAAAATGGGCTTTGAAAGCCGGTCACGTGTGACCACGTGACCCATGGTCACGTGTAGGCACGTGACCCCCTTTGGAATGAGCCTTCTTCTTTCTTTCTGCGCTTTTCTTTCTGTTCTCTGTTTAGCTGTCACGTGCCACCATATGACAACTGGTCACGTGTGAGCACGTGACCCTGACATGGAGCCTTCTTCTCGATTTAACTGGAGAATGAGCCTGATGTTTTGAGTGTCACGTGCTAACACGTGACCCCTGGTCACGTGGGAGCACGTGACCTCTTTTGAAGCTTTTTCCTTGATTTGATCAGGGAACCGATGTGCCTTTGAATCCGCTTTAAAATGTCACGTGCCAACACGTGACCCTGGTCACGTGGGAGCACGTGACCCTTTCTGAAGCCCCTTTCTTTGACGTATTTGGGAAACTGAATTTGCCTTGTCGATACTTTTAGGTGTCGCGTGCTCACACGTGACTGCTGGTCACGTGTAAGCACGTGACCCTTTTCTGAAGCTTTTCCCATAAGCTTTTCTGATTTTAAATCAGGAAACAAATGCCCCCACAGCGTTGTTCTCACGTGTCAGCACGTGAGTGCAACGCTGTCACCTTTTGTGACCGTTGGATTCCTTTAGGGATTTGGGGAGATGAAGCGTTTCCATCGCCTTCTATAAATACCACCGTCTCTTCCGAGGAGCCTTCACTTTGCTCATCTTCTTCTTCTGAGAACTTTTTCCTTGAGAATTTAATTCTCGCTTCCAGAGCTTAGTTCTCTGTCTTGAGACAATCTTCAGAGTTTAACTCTGTTCGAAAAGAATTCTTTTTCTCAGGTAATGTTCTTGGACAAACGATGGACCTTCACATTCCTCTGGATTTTAAATCCAAAACAAGGGTTTTTACCCTTTTTTTCTTCATGTTTTTCCATAAGAACGTGAAACCGCTTAACCTTCAAACTGTAGATCTTTTAGGTTTTAGATGATCTTTGGGGAGATGATGATGGCGTTTCAACTCCATGGAATTTAATTTCATCCAAAAATGTTTCTGGGAATTTAATTCCCTTTTCTTAGTAAGGAATTTTAATTCCAATGAAGAACTCAGTTTCTTCACACGGAGGCTTCCTGGGGTCTCTTGGCCCGAGGTTGTTCTTCTGCAATTAATGAAATGGTGGTTTTGTAATGATGTCTTCTGTGGGAATTTAATTCCTTTGATCTTGTTGGATTCATTGTAGAGCCCGAGACAGATCCTGTTGGGGGGAATGTGCATGGTCATCATTCTTTATTAAATGAGGATATTCCCTTTGTTTTATTGTAACTATTTGGTCTCATTATTAATGAGCCGTCATCCGGATTCTGTGGGGCCCATGTGTTTTGTAGCCAATGGTCCCAGGAAACTCTGCTGTTGCTTTCTTCAACTAGTCTTCATGTTCATGCATGAATATATATTGCTAACTTTTCTTTTAACGGTCTTCCTTTATTGGATTTCAGGTGCGATGGCTTCTGTTACACGCTTTCCCTTTTCTCGCTCGGAGGCTGCTTTTCCTCAGTCACCATCTGATGAGGAAGCGATGGCGATGATTCGGGCCCATGACTCGAACTGCACCAACCTTCTTCAATGGGGATCTTGGTACAGTCAGATTATTCAAGGTCGCCGGAGTTTTCTTTGCGCGGTGCCGACGGAGCCCACTTTCTCATTTTTACCGATGGATCCTCCGAGGACAGTTTTTGCTGTGGAAATGCCCAACTGGACTCCAACGGGGAGGCTCGAGCCTTCGACGACCGGTATTCCGAACCATCCAATCCCGGCCATAGACATCTTGGGGCGGCGTATCTGCCAGAGTGAGGCCCACCCGTGGGGGCAGATCTATAAGATAGGGCTCACTCCCCGACACCCCACGGGCTATCTTCTCTGGGCTCGTTACATCCTTGCCACCCATCGTGCGCGGCTGCAGAAGGTCGGGCTTTATCAGGCAATATACGCGTCACTCTTCCATTATAAGTCCCCGCATGTCTGGTGGGTTAAGGCGTTTTTGAACCAATGGAATCTTCCCACCAACACTTTCATTCTAGGAGATCATGAGGTCTCGATCTCTCTTGCAGAATTTTATGAAATCTCGGGATTGCCAATCAGGGGTGCACTGTATGAGGAGTTGTTGCCTCCTGACGAGTATGTCTTTGAGCCCGAGTCTGCACCGGCTGACGGCTTGTCTGTTGAGAACGCCGTTCGCCACAAGCGCCCCAGCTTGATCAAGGCGCTGGGTATTTTTGATCGATTGTTCACTGAATCTGAGGAGCAGGGTGTTGTTGCGCCACGGCAGCGCCCCGGCCTCCTGCTCGAGGCCAAAATGCGGAATCAAAATTTTTCTTAACTTTAAACTGGCGCTACCGCGGACAATTACCCGGATCGAAACCATTACCTAATGCTAGCAATCAAGAGATAGGGTGAGAAGTATACCGAGTGATCCGAGTCCTCCGGTCTTCTCGTCATCGTCCCGATCTCCCGCGGAAAGTGTAGTCTCCATATCGTCGCCTCCTCGCCTCAAAGGGCACCACATCGCCTGCGTCTTTTACGGGCTCCCGCCTCAATACCGAGGCAACTCGGGCATGAAGCCGGCAACTCGACATGCTCAAGATTTGCTGTAGAATATGTTGTAGATCATGCTAGTCTCATTTGGGGTTTGTTGCCTTTGAAGGTGATGGAGGAATCAAGACTAGAAAATTGGTGCTTGCATTTTTCTAGCATGAAAATGAGATCAAGAAGAATGAATCTCTCAAGAAGGAAAACTCTCTCTTCTTCTTCTCTCTTTCTTTTTTCTCTCCTTCTCACTTATGAAAAACTTATCATCTTCTAAGAATAAAATGGTGGAGGAAAGAAAGTATATGAAGCATGAAGGGAGGTGAGTGTAGGAAGTGAAAAGAGGTGACCACATCCAAGACAAGAAAACATACAAGCATGCTTCATTAAAAACCAACCCATACCCTTTCTCATCTCATTAAAGCAAGTAATGGATGAAAGAGAATGAAGCTATCATAATCAATCATTATGCAAGAAAACCCCTCCACAAATGTAATTTGCAAAACTGCAAATTACCCCCTCCATCGGAAAAGTCCGGCCGGGAAAGAACAAAGGAAAACCGGCCGGAACGGAATGCAAACTGGCAACTCCAGAAAACTGGTCCCGTAATAAATTACAGGAAAACCCCGATACTGTGCATACACACCCGCATCTGTATTCGAACCGGATACAAATGCAATGAGACAAAATCTACACTGTACTAAACTAGTACCGGCTTAAACCAAAGCCGGCTAGTAAAATCCGTTCGATCCTGATCCGTGAAATACCGCACGTATCTGATCGAACCCTGCCATATAACTATACGGCCACTAGTACAAACCGTCCGATCCTGATCCGTGCAATACCGCACGTATCTGATCAGACACTGCCATATCTCCATACGGCCTCTACAGCGTTTCGCCCGAAAGCTGAGTAACTGAAAGTGTGGTGGACTCTAAAGACTCGTCAATACAATGGCTGTGGATTTAACCACTAGCACGTCAGAGGTATAAGCCAATACGTAACGGGCCACCAGCTATTGACCAAAAGGGACGTCGATGAGCGAACTCATCCTGACACCCTACTGAGCCTGTCAGTGACAATATCCGTACAGTCCGGTCCGTTCGTCTATGAGTATCGCATGGCGGGCCTAGGGGGTTGGTAAAAGTCAGACCCCCAAAAGCGGTACAAGTCGTGTCGGAGTGTAGCCCAGAACGCCCTGAGATACTACTGGAATACCTACCAGTAAATCTCCTGCCTCGGCCGAGGGCTTTGCGTAATGGCTCTCCTAGACACAGCGCGACCTCACCCCCAATACCGGGAGAGACGAACCCCTGCAGATCCGCTCACTGCCTCCATGTGGCTCGGGACTGTACCCAACTAAAACCTGTTTGCACGACTCCTTTGAGCCGTGGTAGGGTAGTAATCAAAGCACAGTGGGAACTCACACGAGACAAATGACGATCTCAGGTCGATGAACTAACCTGTACACATGTCACCTGGGAACTGCTATCTGACATCTGGTATAAGACCAACTAGCAGGTTCCCGGCGAGTCCTGTCCAGTGTACTCATAACCCAATGAGCACCTGTATACATCTTAGGTGAACCAACTGACACCAGTGGCTTGTGAGACCGGCCACCGCCCCTCGTCGGGGTCTCGACTGTATACACTAGTCTACTAATGGAGTATCGATGCCCAGTCTCGAAACTCCCACGACTAGGGACCTTTTAAGGATGTGCTTATAGACCCCAGCTCCCACGTATATGATCGCCATCATACTGCTGGTCGTCAAGCAAGAATCCTAGGGGCTCTATCAACGTGTAATAGCGACATGTCAGGTCACCTAAAGCAGTACACGATGATAAAGATAAACCAGATAGCATACTATCATCTCGAGTAAGACTGTCCAACCGGGATAGGTCCTCCCTCAATCATTGCAATCACGTGCCTGTGATCCAATAATTGACTCTGAGGGCACTATCTCCAACAATCTCCCACTTGCACTCAAGGCTAATTATTGCGATGTCGCATACTCACAGCCCGTGTGATACCGAACACCCAACTCCTCTACTAGTCAGTCTCACAAAACCCGTTTGCGAAACTATTGCGTTCGAGGAATAGCCTCAGTGAGTGGATCCGCAGGGATGTTTCTTTCTATGTCTCTCTATATCTCATGTTCGCGGAGAAAACCATCTCCCGAAATGAGCAATACCTGTCTTAGAATATGTCTGGATGTCTGAAGGGACCTAGCTCATAAATGAACTCCAAATCCAAACTTCTTAGACTGTATCATCAACTGAAACTAATCAGTATCCCGCGCCATGCCTCCCTCAGTATTGCCTTGGACCACCTGTCCAAAATACCGCCCCTCGTCATAGGGAGAACTATAACTCTGACAAACTCCTTGTCGTCCATGTCACCTTGGAAGCCTGGAATGATAATTGTCTCCCAAATGAGGCTGTCGTTATCATATCCCTAGAACATCCACTTATGTTCTAAGACTGCTTCCGACTGTTTCTCCAGGATTGGATCAATATCAACTTATTGCATCTAGTGCAAGAACAACATCTGGTGTGGTACTTGACATCTCATGATTGACTCAATTGCCTAAGCAAGTGATCTGCCAATCATGAGTATCCCTCTCCCCTTTAGTCTATAAGACACCTTTAGAGAGGGTGACTCCATCAACTGCAGGTACACTACCGTGCCAGGAGTCGTCCATTCTAAATACTCTTAGAATGCTGTCAAAGTACCCTGATTGGGAAACCACCCAAATCTAGATCTAAAACCATAGATCTAGTAACCAGTATGTCTGATATAATGTCCAAGTTCCATGTGGAGAAAACACTGTGTGACGACCAAAGTATAACCGATCGTAGTATAGGAATATCACTTCCTACTACCTTCTCAACAGATCCATCCCCTATTCTGATGACGTCAAACCCATGACTGTCACATCAGAAACAGATGATCTAACTCCGCTATATCTGCTTTAGTCTATAAATAGACATAAGCCTGATGTCCACCAATGCTTCCGCTGCTCCCACTGACTACGACAACCCTCTGGCAGAGTCATATAGACGTGCACTTCTAAAGCTAGTTTAGAATGACGCTATACTCATCCTCCTGCCGGGTCTCGCAGCCTGGAACAACAACAATGGCAAGTGTGGGTAAACAAGAACTTCCTTGTCACCGTCCTTGAGGTTACTGGAGTACCTCTCGGGTGCCTGAAGTTACCCACCTTATCTGCGGAGTGGCCAATGGAATGTCAAATCAGATTGAATCTTTAGGTTCCTTATCAAATCTTCGGTAATCGTTTGCGGTTCTGGAATCGCTTCCAGTTCTACCATACTCCCACTACTGTTTTCTGAAAAATAACCATTTCCTTTTAAAAATGTGGCGAGTTAAGAACAATATCACTATTGATCTTCCTGATGGTAGAAAGTCAACCCTCGTCATAACCTGGGTCAACCCATAAACAGCCATTACAGAAACGTGCCTTGAGTTGCCTAGTGTCTGGTTTTAAGCATAAGCCGGACAACTCCCCGTACCTTAACAATGTCAAGATATGAACTGTTCTATATCCAATATAGAAACAGAGGCACTGATTTAATTGAACCAGATTCAAAATCATGCAGCTGTCTCCAGTGCATGTCAACTAAATGGAAGGAGGCCGATCAGCGTTACTCAACTTAGGAATGCTTCCAATTATGAGTAACCTGAAAGAGAAGCAAGTTCTCATTACTATCATACACAAGTATCTACATCTTCGATCACCTTGAAGAATCCCGATACTTGCTACACCTGGTTCTCTACTCTATTCAAATACCTATAACTCCTCAAAACTTACACCCTGTGTTTCCACGAAACAGCTGTCTAAAATCTAGAGAAGTCATAAGTAAACCGAATATAGTACGAGGACCAACCCCTCTGTCCTGATGGACGCTGGACAATATACAATACTCTGTATAAGTCCGCTGAGTCTAACAACTCTTTCACTGTGCGTCGTAGGTTGAAAACTGTACTTATGATTAAGAAGAATTACACCGCTGTTTGATGCTCCTTACCTAAACATCCAACGATATAGGTAAATGTCATCGACATAATATCAAAAGGTATATCTCACTCTATGAAAATAGACGTACAGATATATCAATTTGAAATTGGTGCACAACAGCGGATATTCAAAACCAAAAATTTGCCGACCGGCAAACAGCCCAGGTGATCTCCTCAAATATCACCGATTACAACGAATCCCGATATAATGAGGATGATCACCCAATTCCCAATAACTTACTCCCACTTATCATCTGTAAAACCATACAGATGTGAGAATCAAACCTGGTAAATACATACCCTGGAGCAAGTGTCTAATCGGGAAATCAGTTTTCTTTTAACAGTACACAGTTGAAAATGAAACATTGAAATGTTTCGATGGGGTATCCTGGTATTCCTAGTAATGCCTCTACCATTATCCAGATTCACAACTGTAACCGTATATCTCTTTGCCATCTGTCCAAATCCCTTTATATGTCTTTAGTCATTACCGTCTGCACACCCCCTTAGGCCAAATGGTTTTCTTCCTTCCCTATCGTTCGGCACCAGCCTATGGTTTGGAAGAAGACTATCCAGTAAGCATAATGGGTGTACTGTCCTAATCCTAGGAGCACTCGCAATACGAGAGAAGGTGAAGATAAAAGACAACCGAATAAACCTTATTCCTATTTCTCCTGGACCAGAATCCATCCCCGAACTGGAACAAGTTCCTTTCGAGTTCGTATATAACCATACGATGGAGTATCCAAATAAACTGTGGATCTTCGTAGTGATACGGAGTGTCCAGGAGAAATACAAAGGTGATTTAGGATTGGCGAAGAAATACTTGGTTCGGTCGTGAATAGCAGTTGCAATTTATTTTGCCCTCTTACTAATCCCTTGCTTTGTCTTAATCTTAATACCTTCTGCACACCGTTTAGGCTAATTGGTTTTCTTCATTCCCTACCGGTCGGCACCAGCCTAAGGTTTGGAAGAAGACTATCCAACTTGCGTAATAGGTGTGCTATCTCCTAAACCAAGGAGTACTCACAACTTGAGAGAAGATAAAAGGGAAAAGACAACTGAATAATCCTATTCGTTTTCTCCAGAACCAGAAACCATCCTCGAAGTCCTTCAAGTTCGTATATAACCATACGATGGTTTTGTCCAATGGAAGTGGACGTTCGTAGTAATACGGGGTGTCCTGGAGAAAAGGGTAAAAGTAGGAGTGGCAATGAGGTCTGCAACTCTGACAATCCAAAAGCCAGTATTAAGAAGGTTCGGTCAACTTGGTCACTGAGTCATAGTCTTAGGGTCGGGTCAATGGTCGCTGCCAGAGAGAGAGAAAAGAAATACTCAGCGTGCACTCTAACCTAGATCAGAATGGTTATCATTTTGTCTAATCTGGAAAACTCCCACTGTACCTCAAATTCTCCTCCAAACCTGAAAGAAGAATTAGTCGGGATCACCCGAGGAGTAAACCAACTCATCAGTGGGAATCGGGATCCAACTATCATCGCATGATAACTTGACGGAATCCACTCAAGTCACCACACTCCAGAAGGTATGCGCATGCTTGGCAAGTTTCAGTTCTTTTGAAACTCCCGATGAGATTTTTACCCCTAGGACCCAAGTGACCTTGACGAATAATCAACAAATCAAAAGGTCCTAGTCAAGTTCAACCCGTCATTATCTTGATTGCGTTAAACCCACCCGCACGACCCTTGACGAATAATCAACAAAGTCGCACGACTGTCCTAACCAATCCACATATCCATGCGACAGAAAGCATTACAGAGCTACCGCACACTACGCCTCGGCGAATAGCAACGACAAACGTAGCGCGAATACTATGCAATACTAATCCGAAATGACGGAGGGCTACGAATGGTTTTTGGCGAAAAACCTTTAACGTAATGAACTTGATATCGTTGAAGGAACCGGATAACTTTTTAGAAAAATATAGTGACGAAAACCTTTACTAAAGAGGTCACTCCCGGTGAAGGGATCTCGGCTCTTTCCTCGTAGAATGAGGTGCAGGATATTCCAACTGAATACCGCGATGCAAAGCAAAAGTAATCGGCTATAGTGAAGTTAATGCCCTGACGCAAACTTCTGTCCAAGGGGTCACTCCCGGTGAAGGGATCTCGGCCCTTGCCTCGTCGACTGAGGAGCAGGATATTCCAAATGAATACCATGATGCAAAACAAAAGCGAACGTCCTTGCAATAACAGCTTTTTGAAAAGTGTTCCAACAACATCAGAATAGGTTTGTTTAAACTTGCATTGATCCGAATCAATGCAGTCCCATCAATTGATCACACCACAAAGAACGAAAATATACTGACGTACGTATATGCCATCCGCATTTGCCACTGGGTCCCGTCATCACCCGTTAGGTTAGCTAACTAACGGCAGAGCGGGGACTGGACTAGCGCGGATGTAAAACATATACAACATCTACTAATATAAATACCAATATATAGTATTTCGCTCAAGGCGTGAATAAAATGCAACATCACAGAAATGTACAGCATCACAGAACAATACAGATATCTGGAAGCCCCGGGTTTCACAGAGCCGCTGCTGAAACCCGACGTTCCCCTGGTCGTGTGGATAGCCTGTGCAATGAAATCCTAGACCCCTACGGGCGCGGCAAGTCACCCGCCAAAACCTGAAGCGAGGCAGCCCCCTTCAGTACCGTGAATGGACCACCCAGCACTTCACGGAATCCGGCAACTTGGGCACCCCTCCTGGGTCAACCTGTACCCCCTACGAGTGCGGCGAATAGCCCGCCAATCCTAGAGTGAAGCCCCCTCCGTCCCAATGCCATGAGATGCGGGCTTGTTGCCCTCCAGAACCCGGCTATCCGTGCACCCCACCGCGGGGCAATCCTGGTACAGAAAGTAAAATATACATACACCGGGTACAACGACCGCAACCAGGTCGAGCCCCAAAAGAATAATACAAACAGGCAGTGACGGCAGTCCACATGTCGGACGCTCGCCCCGCAATATCAAATGTACATAATACAACACTGTACTAACATTGAAACCAGGCTATCCCCCACGACCGATCCGCAACATCACAGCATAAACATAGAACATCAACGTGAAAATCACGTTCGCAAATCCGTCTAACCGGGCTATAGCAGTTAGACCGGATTTACCGATCGAGAGACATTCACGGTCGCAGATATAATGTAAACACTGTGAAAAATGTGTTTAAAATTTTCCGATTGACCAAAAATTAACAAGTGGGCCCCCCAAACAAAACTGTAGCACTCACAGAAAACCTGGGCCCAATTTTAATATTCCAAAACCCCTAATTACAGCCCATAAGCCCACTGCAAAAAAATAAACACATGATCCCACACACCTGCGGCGGAAGCGCGGCCAAAAGGGGGTTATGGCCGCGCTTCCGCGGTCGTACGGAGGATTCGTGTCACCAAATTTTTGCAGTGTTCTTAGAAAGCCCTGCACATCATTCTGAGACCACCTGAAAAATTTTTAGACTCCAAAAAATTTCGACAGAAACTGATTGTGCTAGAAAAATACGGTTTTTGGAAATTTTGGTCGATCGGAAACGCAAACACATCAAACGAAGCTAGGTAAGGTTAATGGTGTGGCTCTGATACCATGTTGCGCCACGGCAGCGCCCCGGCCTCCTGCTCGAGGCCAAAATGCGGAATCAAAATTTTTCTTAACTTTAAACTGGCGCTACCGCGGACAATTACCCGGATCGAAACCATTACCTAATGCTAGCAATCAAGAGATAGGGTGAGAAGTATACCGAGTGATCCGAGTCCTCCGGTCTTCTCATCATCGTCCCGATCTCCCGCGGAAAGTGTAGTCTCCATATCGTCGCCTCCTCGCCTCAAAGGGCACCACATCGCCTGCGTCTTTTACGGGCTCCCGCCTCAATACCGAGGCAACTCGGGCATGAAGCCGGCAACTCGACATGCTCAAGATTTGCTGTAGAATATGTTGTAGATCATGCTAGTCTCATTTGGGGTTTGTTGCCTTTGAAGGTGATGGAGGAATCAAGACTAGAAAATTGGTGCTTGCATTTTTCTAGCATGAAAATGAGATCAAGAAGAATGAATCTCTCAAGAAGGAAAACTCTCTCTTCTTCTTCTCTCTTTCTTTTTTCTCTCCTTCTCACTTATGAAAAACTTATCATCTTCTAAGAATAAAATGGTGGAGGAAAGAAAGTATATGAAGCATGAAGGGAGGTGAGTGTAGGAAGTGAAAAGAGGTGACCACATCCAAGACAAGAAAACATACAAGCATGCTTCATTAAAAACCAACCCATACCCTTTCTCATCTCATTAAAGCAAGTAATGGATGAAAGAGAATGAAGCTATCATAATCAATCATTATGCAAGAAAACCCCTCCACAAATGTAATTTGCAAAACTGCAAATTACCCTCTCCATCGGAAAAGTCCGGCCGGGAAAGAACAAAGGAAAACCGGCCGGAACGGAATGCAAACTGGCAACTCCAGAAAACTGGTCCCGTAATAAATTACAGGAAAACCCCGATACTGTGCATACACACCCGCATCTGTATTCGAACCGGATACAAATGCAATGAGACAAAATCTACACTGTACTAAACTAGTACCGGCTTAAACCAAAGTCGGCTAGTAAAATCCGTTCGATCCTGATCCGTGCAATACCGCACGTATCTGATCGAACCCTGCCATATAACTATACGGCTACTAGTACAAACCGTCCGATCCTGATTCGTGCAATACCGCACGTATCTGATCAGACCCTGCCATATCTCCATACGGCCTCTACAGCGTTTCGCCCGAAAGCTGAGTAACTGAAAGTGTGGTGGACTCTAAAGACTCGTCAATACAATGGCTGTGGATTTAACCACTAGCACGTCAGAGGTATAAGCCAATACGTAACGGGCCACCAGCTATTGACCAAAAGGGACGTCGATGAGCGAACTCATCCTGACACCCTACTGAGCCTGTCAGTGACAATATCCGTACAGTCCGGTCCGTTCGTCTATGAGTATTGCATGGCGGGCCTAGGGGGTTGGTAAAAGTCAGACCCCCAAAAGCGGTACAAGTCGTGTCGGAGTGTAGCCCAGAACGCCCTGAGATACTACTGGAATACCTACCAGTAAATCTCCTGCCTCGGCCGAGGGCTTTGCGTAATGGCTCTCCTAGACACAGCGCGACCTCACCCCCAATACCGGGAGAGATGAACCCCTGCAGATCCGCTCACTGCCTCCATGTGGCTCGGGACTGTACCCAACTAAAACCTGTTTGCACGACTCCTTTGAGCCGTGGTAGGGTAGTAATCAAAGCACAGTGGGAACTCACACGAGACAAATGACGATCTCAGGTCGATGAACTAACCTGTACACATGTCACCTGGGAACTGCTATCTGACATCTGGTATAAGACCAACTAGCAGGTTCCCGGCGAGTCCTGTCCGGTGTACTCATAACCCAATGAGCACCTGTATACATCTTAGGTGAACCAACTGACACCAGTGGCTTGTGAGACCGGCCACCGCCCCTCGTCGGGGTCTCGACTGTATACACTAGTCTACTAATGGAGTATCGATGCCCAGTCTCGAAACTCCCACGACTAGGGACCTTTTAAGGATGTGCTTATAGACCCCAGCTCCCACGTATATGATCGCCATCATACTGCTGGTCGTCAAGCAAGAATCCTAGGGGCTCTATCAACGTGTAATAGCGACATGTCAGGTCACCTAAAGCAGTACACGATGATAAAGATAAACCAGATAGCATACTATCATCTCGAGTAAGACTGTCCAACCGGGATAGGTCCTCCCTCAATCATTGCAATCACGTGCCTGTGATCCAATAATTGACTCTGAGGGCATTATCTCCAACAGGTGTTACTTTTAAAAGCTTCATTTCCTGCTTCCTTCGTGAGGACGTCATATCGAAGACTGCTCCGAAGTTTGCTAACATCAAAGACCCCTTTGGGTTTGGTCCGAAGAAGCTACCGACCGCTGAATCGGACCTGCCACAATATTATATTCCCATCGTGTCTCCGATGTCTTTTGAGTCCGTTGCAGCACCCGGTATGGATGAGGAAACATTCTTCATGGGGTTTGTCAGTGTTTGGCTTAGTTGGTTCGTTATCCCCATGCATCGCCGCTTTATGAGAGCCTCGGTCATCTACCCGGCTCATCGTATTGCTGAGGGGACGAGGTTGGCCATCGGCATCCCGGCCTTGGCGCACCTCTATAATGGATTGGGCACCGCAGCTAATACCTCTACGCCTGGCGTGGATGTAGTAAACTTTTCGCTTCATTATTTCACGTCCTGGATCGAAATGCACGTATTAGGGGCTTTTGCCATGCATCAGAGGCCCTCATTTTACGATGCCTACCCCTTTCCACGACTTATGCGATTAGTGGATGCTTCTGCCGCCGACCCGACTCAATTCGGGGCTATTCGGGTGCTGATTTCTCCTTACGCTGCCGCTGGCGGGATGGTTTTTAATGATCGGGTCTTGTCTACTCCCTCAGGTCCAGTTCAACAACTCTGGGATTTGTCAAAAGACAACGCACCTTCTTTGAAGCCTCGGGAGGCTGCGCACTTATATACAATTAGACTGGGCTACTTGGTGTTTCGCCAGGACAGTGCAGCTCTTTTCATGCGGTACAATCCGCATCGATTTGCCCGACAACTTGGATACGACCAGGGTGTTCCCTTCGAGGCTTTTCTAGTCGCCCCAATCCCTTCGCTCGATGCCGTTCGCGATGCAGCTCATCATTTCATGAGGCATAACACCGGCCCCCACTTCATTGTACCTGAAGCTGAATACCTGCCCCGGTGCGTGGGCGCGTTTACGGGTTGGTATCTTCATCGGGTCAGCCCAATCATTCTTGAGGAAAGGAGGGTGCTTCTCGGCCATGATGCCCCTCCTCTGGTTCCAGGAGCTAAACTGCGACCGAGGGCTCCGGTCCGCTTCCCTCTAAGGGATACCGGCACTGCGCTCATCCCAGGAGAATCGGAGGTAAACCTTACTCCAACGGCCGGTATGCCCCTGGGTTCCCACTCGCAAGGTGGAAGGGCCCCAGTAGTAGCACCACCGCCTGTGGCAGCACCGCCCCCCGTGGCATTGACAATGACAGTGTCATCCTCGGCCGTGGCACTAGGCGAGGGTAATAGAGATGAGGGCGTCATAGGCGATGTGGGTCAGCGTCGCCCTAAGGCTTCGCGGGGGAGGAAACGGTCATCCTCGGCGACCGGCTCTGGGTCTAAGCGTCGAAGGAAGGTGGCCACCAGTTCGCTCGATTCTTTGGCAGAGTCTAAGCCTACTCTTGAAGACGAGCCGTTGGCCCTGCAAGAGTCAGACGCTGGACTTCCTTTCCCGAGTTCAGCCGATGAGGAGGCCGCACAGTTGGCTGAGGCCATACGGCATTCCAAAGACGTGTCGCATAATGCCAGGGTTCCGAAGAAGTCCTATCCCGCTGTAATCTTTTACGAAGACCCTTCGTGGATTCGGCGGCGATTTATCGGTCCTTTGGAGGAATGGGGGGAGAGGGCTTTGAAGCAGGCCGCTTCAGAAGATGCAGCTGACGCACTTTCTTTATGGACCGGCGGCCATGAGTCCACTCTCGAACCCCGGCGAGCCCACCTCCTTGAGAAGGAGCAGCGGCTTGAAGAAGCCATATTGAGGGCTTCTTTGCGCATCGGTACGTTGTGGTTCTTTTCGTAGTCTTTCCGATTATTTATGCTCGTGGGTATGTATCATTATTCTTATTTGCATCGTGCAGAATCTTCGACGCTGGGGGAGCTCCCTACTGGCCCATTAAAGCTAAAGCCCGCCGAAATTCTCAATGAAGTCTTGCTGGATGTGGAGGGGGCTGACGAGGCTGCTCCTCTCATGGTAGAACTTCCAGCGGCGGTTCTTGATCAGGGAGTGCTTGCCCCTTTGGGGGAGGCTCCTTTGGAGGCCGCCGCCCCAATGACTCTTACTGAGGGCGGCCCAAAGGCTGGAAGCGAGGTAGTCGGGACTACTCTCCCTTTGTTGGAGCCTGAGGTCACGGCGGAGACCGTTGAAGCTGCTATCCCCCCGGCTCAGAACGGGAGGAGTGTTGAAGGTATCCCTATGCGTTTTAATTTAGCAACCCCTTCATAGTCTGAACTCTTTTATCTTTCCCAGAATTGCGCGGTTTGGCGGCCACGATCGCGGATCTGTCGCCTCGACAGTCATTTCAGCGTTTATTGGAGATGGCAGCTCCGCAGGCGATCTCCCCTCAGCGTATTGTCCTTTCCTCTGGGCAAGGTTAGTGTCATTCGCCCCTTTTTTTTTTACCATAGCATTGTTACTATTTTGCGAAATGACGTTGATGTCTCTTATAGTTTTGGAAGCCGATGATGAGGTCGAGGTCGTTGAAGGTCCAGGGGAACCTTCAGCTCCTACTTGCATGACTGTCGGTGAGTGACATTTTATTATAGTCCCGTTCGTTCTGCGTTTAAGAGTTTTACTAACATTTGCCAAATTTGAACAGCCCTGCCAGTCTCCATGGCTTTGGAATCACGCATTGTGATGCCGCCCGGCCCTTACGCTCTGCGGGCTTCAGAACGCTTGGCCCAATTGAGCCTTGTCTCCCTATCCTCTTTCGTCGAGGAGCTCCGTGCTGGTAGTGCGACCACAGCCGAAGCGTTTGCCGCTGAAGCTAACGGCTCCCTTCCTTTTCTCGCCACCTATTACAGTGAGGAGGTGGTGCGGGTCTGGGTGGAGTTCTGTAGGAAGGTGGAGGCTTGTTTGTATGCTCTCGAGTGTTCTCGTCTTTCCTCGGAGGTCGTGGCTGCAAAGGCGGAGTTACGGGGGCTGATAGCACGGTGCGCGGCAAACATGACGTCATGTGAGAAGAGGCTTGGTCGCAAGTTCTCGGAGAGGGAGCTAGCCTCCAAGGCGCTGGGCGAGCTTCAAGCCAATCTCACAGCCAAGGCCAACAAAGCGTATGAACTCTGGCGGGTGCTTCAGGAGTCCATCAAAGAGGTGGTGGCTCTCGATAAAGCTGCCACGTTTACTCGTGAGAGGGTCGAGGCTCATAAAGCCACCGAGAAAGAGCTCGAAGCTCGGCTCGCTTCGTATCAGGCTCAGCAAGCTCAAGCGGAGGCTCGTCTTCTGGAGATCTTGCGTCATGAAGCCGTGACTCAGCAACAGAATGACGAGTTGGTAAAATTATTGCACCGCCCGCCGGCTTGAGGACTTGTATCTTCTTTCCCTTTTTTGTACATGCTCATGGATGAGAGTGTCTTTCTTTTTTGTTTCTTTTATGAATTGTACTTCGTATCCATTTTGGTTTATGAATAAAAGATACATTTTTCTTCTCAATGGTGTGTCCCCCTTTTTATTGAATGTATTCTGCGGATATTCTATCTTGATCTCCTTGCAGGACAGCGATGGCTTAGGGTTCAGGGTTAAGATCTGCTTTCTAAGGCTTTTGCATCTTATGAGCCACGAGGGTCTCATAAAGAGTTTTTCTCCCTACAGGTCGAGAGGATCCCATAGGTGTAAGTTCTTCTTAGAGATCGCGAGGATTCTTAAGCGGGTTTTCCCTTGAGAGTCGTAAGGATCTCACAAGGGAGTTTTTTCTTCCTTACAGGTCGTGAGGGCCTGCAAGTGCTGGATGTGGTCATCCTTATCCGTGTTTCACGGGGTCAAGGGCTGCTCCAGGTATCGTAGTTTAAAGACGTCGCGGTCAAGGTTAAGGACCTCATAGTCCGTGGATTTAGGGACTCCACCGTCCGCTGTTAGTTTTAAGACATCACGGTCAAGGTTAAGGACCTCATAGTCCGTGGATTTAGGGACTCCACAGTCCGATGTTATTTTTAAGACATCGCGGTCAAGGTTAAGGACCTCATAGTCCGTGGATTTAGGGACTCCACAGTCCGATGTTAGTTTTAAGACATCGCGGTCAAGGTTAAGGACCTCATAGTCCGTGGATTTAGGGACTTCACAGTCCGGTGTTTGGTTGCAGGGACCCGTCACCTCTTTGAAGACGTTGAGGAATTACAACGCCAGGTATCAAAGGAGTGAAGAGATGTACCCTTAAACCAAGGCAGAATCCGTAGGGAATCGGGGTGGTTGATCGTTAGTTTTAAGACATCACGGTCGAGGTTAAGGACGTCATAGTCCGTGGATTTTAAGGACTCCACAGTCCGGTATTTGCTCTGGATGCTTCACACGGGTTCACTGCCGTGCTTGGCGAGGACCAGGCTCCGCTCTGGATGCTTCACACGGGTTCACTGCCGTGCTCTGCGAGGACCAGGATCCGCTCTGGACGTTTTCCACAGGGTCAAAGAGTGACATTATCCGCGTTCCACGTAACCAGGAATTTTGCACTAGATGCTTCACACGGGTTCACTGCCGTGCTCGGCGAGGACTAGGCTCCGCTCTGGACGTTTTCCACTGGGCCAAAGAGTGACATTATCCGCGTTCCACGTAACCAGAAATTTTGCACTAGATGCTTCACACGGGTTCACTGCCGTGCTCGGCGAAGACTAGGCTCCGCTCTGGACGTTTTCCACGGGGTCAAAGAGTGACATTATCCGCGTTCCACGTGACCAGGAATTTTGCACTAGATGCTTCACACGGGTTCACTGCCGCACTCGGCGAGGACTATGCTCCGCTCTGGACGTTTTCCACGGGGTCAAAGAGTGACATTATCCGCGTTCCACATGACCAGGAATTATGCACTAGATGCTTCACACGGGTTCACTGCCGCGCTCGGCGAGGACTAGGCTCCGCTCTGGATGCTTCACACGGGTTCACTGCCGTGCTCTGCGAGGACCAGGATCCGCTCTGGACGTTTTCCACGGGGTCAAAGAGTGACATTATCCGCGTTCCACGTAACCAGGAATTTTGCACTAGATGCTTCACACGGGTTCACTGCCACGCTCGGCGAGGACTAGGCTCCGCTCTGGACGTTTTCCATGGGGTCAAAGAGTGACATTATCCGCGTTCCATGTAACCAGGAATTTTGCACTAGATACTTCACACGGGTTCACTGCCGTGCTCGGCGAGGACTAGGCTTCGCTCTGGATGCTTCACATGGGTTCACTGCCGTGCTCTGCGAGGACCAGGATCCGCTCTGGACGTTTTCCACGGGGTCAAAGAGTGACATTATCCGCGTTCCACGTAACCAGGAATTTTGCACTAGATGCTTCACACGGGTTCACTGCCGCGCTCGGCGAGGACTAGGCTCCGCTCTGGATGCTTCACACGGGTTCACTGCCGTGCTCTGCGAGGACCAGGATCGGCTCTGGACGTTTTCCACGGGGTCAAAGAGTGACATTATCCGCGTTCCACGTAGCCAGGAATTTTGCACTAGATGCTTCACACGGGTTCACTGCTGCGCTCGGCGAGGACTAGGCTCCGCTCTGGATGCTTCACACGGGTTCACTGCCGTGCTCTGCGAGGACCAGGATCCGCTCTGGACGTTTTCCACGGGGTCAAAGAGTGACATTATCCGCGTTCCACGTAACCAGGAATTTTGCTGATTGTATCCACATTTCACGGGATGGAGGTTTGACTGTTGGCGATATGTATACCACCGAGCCATGGAACTGGGAGTTGCCGCTGTTCTGCTTAGCTTGAAGTTGTGTCCGTTGTTACGAGACGAGTGTTGGGATGATCTCTACGTCGCTTGTGGCCCGTCGAGATTTAGCTTCTTTCTTTGGTGAAACCTGGGGGAGGGAGGTATGTTCCCTTTTTGTTTATGCCATTGGATTGTATACAGGGTGTGATGGAACATCACCTGTAAGGCATACATTTTATTTTTATTTTATTTCTTTTTCCGCGATGCTCTATCGTTTCAGCTTTTATATCGCGAAGGTCGCGATTGCCCCATCATTTCGGCTATTTTTCGCGGTGCCCAATCATTTCGGCTATTTATTTATTTTCTACTCGCTGCTTTTTATTGCGAGTTGCCCCATCGTTTCGGCTATTTTTCATGCATACATTTTTACTTGCTGCTTTTTATTGCAAGTTGCCCCATCATTTCGGCTATTTCGTAGGCATGTGTGGCTTGCTAGCTTTTTCGCCGCAAGCTTGGATTTTAGACACCGATTTCGGCATCAGCACCGCTGAAACTGGGATGTTGCCAGGAGCGAATCATCATTTGCCTCTGTCGATATTGAACAAAGGTGGCTTAGTAAACAGGGTTAAGGGTCCTGTCGACCAAGGCTTTTGACTTCATGAGCCGTAAGGGTCTCACAAAGGTATTTCTCCCTACAAGTCGTGAGGATCTTGCAGGTGTATTTTCTCCTTAGGGATCGTGAGGATTCCTAAGTGTATGTTCCTCTGCAAGTCGTAAGGATCCTAAAAGAGGGCTTTCTCCTTATGGGTCGAGAGGACCTACAAGGGTTGCTCATCATATGGGCATACCCCTAGTCACGGGTGGGACTTTGTTGGGGAAATGTTTTTTCGCGCCCGTGGATTGTATACAAGGGTCAGTATTGAGCCTCTTGTAGGGCAATATCGAAGGTTGTGGAGGATTTGCTTAAGAACAGGTTTAGGTTTCTGTAACTTAAGACTTTCAAATCTCATGAGCCGTGAGGGTCCCATAAGAGAATTCTCCTTACGAGTCGTGAGGATCTCGTAAGTGTATTTTCTCCTTAGGAATCGTGAGGATCCCTAAGTGTGTTGCTCCTTTGTGAGTCGTAAGGATCTCACGCAGGTGGTTTCTCCTTACAAGGTCGAGAGGACCCTACAAGTGTCTTTTAACGTGGTTGCGCCCTTTCGGGTTTTCACAAACACTCGCCGGTAGTCCTGCTGTTTTTACTCACGGAGCCCTTTCGGGTTTTCATCCGTGCCCATTTTGCTTATGGACATACCGTTTTTTTTTATTCTTTTTCACTTTTTTTTTACAAGGTCGCGCCCTTTCGCGTTTTCACGAACACTTGCCGGCAGCCCTGCTGTTTTTACTCACGGAGCCCTTTCGGGTTTTCATCCGTGCCCATTTTGCTTATGGACATACCGTTTTTTTTAATTCTTTTTCATATATTTTTTTTTATTTTATATTTTTTTTCTCTCTCCTTTTTTTTTATCTCGTCAGCCTAAAGATACTGCGGTAGTAGTTTTAGGGACGTTTCGGTCCGTCGTTAGTTTAAAGATGTTTCGGTCCGTCGATAGTTTAAGGACGTTTCGGACCGTCGTTAGTTTAAGGACGTTTCGGTCCGTCGATAGTTTAAGGACGTTTCAGTCCGTCTTTAGTTTAAGGACGTTTCGGTCCATCGATAGTTTAAGGACGTTTCGGTCCGTCGCTATGGGAAGGCCGGCTGCTGCTTGTAAAGTCTGAGCCTAGGAAGATAGTGAGCGGACATAGTCGTCGTCATCTATCATTGACCCAGGCTGTGGCTTATTAAGCGTAGTATTTCTTTAAGAAGCGGCCGTTTATTGGCCTGAAAGGCCTTTCACCGTGCATGTCCATGAGTAGGTAGGCTCCACCCTGGTAGACCTTGTCTATGATGTACGGGCCTTCATAGTTTGGCTCAAATTTTCCTCGCTTGGCACGATTGGGGATCATAGGTCTTTTGACCACTAGTACGAGTTCGCCTTGGAGGAATGTCCTCGGCCTGGTCAATCTTTCATACGAGCGCGTCATCTTTGGTTTGTAGGCCTCTAGATGTTGTTGCGCTATGAGCCGGGTTTCGTCGAGGGCATCAAGCTCCTCAAGCCGAAGGTGAGCATTTTCTTCGTTCGTCAGCTCGTGGTGGACTGCTACTCGTAGAGAGGGTAACTCTATCTCGAGGGGGAGCACTGCTTCCGTCCCAAATACCAACGCGTACGGCGTTGTGTTCGTGGCCGTCTTGAATGTAGTTCGATAAGCCCACAGGGCTTCTTGCAGCCTTTCGTGCCAGTCTCTCTTATTCCTGGAAATGGTCTTTTTTATGATCTTCGTCAAGGTCTTATTGAAGGCCTCGGCCAGACCGTTAGCTCGTGGATTGTAAACCGAAGAATATCTCCAGTCTATATTGTGCTGCTGTGCGAAGCGGCTAATCTTATGGCTTCGGTAGGCCGGCCCATTATCGGAGATAATCCGCCGTGGAGTTCCGAACCGATAGATGACGTGCGTCTTGAAGAAATGGAGGATATTCTCCGTCTTCACTTCCCTCAATGGTACTGCTTCTGCCCATTTGGAGAAGTAATCAGTTGTCGCCAGGATAAAACGGTGTCCCCGGGATGATGCTGGCTCAATGGGGCCGACTATGTCAGTCCCCCACATTTCGAACGGCCAGCTAGCCACCGTTGGGTGCAGTGGATTCGGATGTTGGTGGATGAAGTCTCCATGAATCTGGCATGAGTGGCATTGCTTCGCATACTCGAGGCAGTCCTGGATCATCGTGGGCCAGTAGTAACCCATCCGTTTAATTTTTAACTTCATCTTTGGGCCTGCTTGGTGAGAACCGCAAAGTCCGTCATGAACTTCCTGAATGACTCTTTCTGCTTCGTCAGGTCCTAAGCATCTCAGCCATAGAGAATCAAACGATCTCTTACATAGAATATCGTTGACGAATGCAAAAGATAGAGCTCGTTTCATGAGCTGATGTCTTGAGGACGCTTCTTTGGGCATTCGGTGGGACTTAAAGTAGTCTATGAAGACTTCCCTCCAGTCTTCGGCCTTCTCATGGTCTTTTATTTGTAGGGTCGTCCGCTCAGTCGCCCCCTTTTCTTTATATAATTCCGGAGGTATTTCTGCCGGGGCGAGCACTCGACGGCATTGTACCACGATTCTGACGTCATCGAGGTTCTCGTCAGCCAGTTCTTTAGCAAGTTTGGCCAACGCGTCTGCTTTGCTGTTTTTCGCGCGCGGTATGTTCTCCAAAATATAGGAGGGAATTTGGGTCAATAGTTGTTGCACCTTTTCGCCGTACTTCACCAACTCCGGTTTGCACGTTTGGTAGTCACCTTTTACTTGACTAACGACCAGTTGAGAATCCCCGTATATAAGGAGGTCTTCAATTCCCAGGTCGATGGCGATTTCGAGGCCTGCTATCAGAGCTTCGTATTCAGCTTCATTGTTTGTCCTCGGCTCTGTTAAGGAGAAGGTGAAGCGCATTATCCCTCCTTGTGGAGTTGCAAAGACGAGGCCTATCCCCGATTTGGTCATTGGGATACCTTGTTTCTGTTTCTTTACGGAGGACGCTCCATCGAAATAGAGTTCCCATCGGGCGCTACCGCCGCCAATCGCATCAAATGCATGCTCGTCCGGCAAATCACAGTTCAGAGGAGAATCGGCCGGTATCGGGTGCTCAGTGAGGAAATCGGCAATGGCCTGGCCTTTCATTGCCTTGAGAGGTTGATACGTTATCGAGAACTCCATCAAGAGCAGGGCCCATTTAGCGAGTCGTCCTGTCAATATGGCTTTTGACATCAAGTACTTAAGGGGATCCACTTTTGAAATGAGACGGACTTCATGTGCCAACGCATAGTGCCTGAGCTTTGTTATCGCGAAGATTAACGCCAAGCAATGTTTTTCAATGGGAGAGTAGTTACTTTCTGCCCCCAGTAGAACTCGACTTAAGTAGTAGAGTGCTCTCTCTTTCCCCTGATCGTTCTCTTGTGCCCATAATGCGCCCAAGGAACCTTCGAGGGCGGTTGTATAAAGAATAAGGGGTTTTCCTTTGACCGGCGCAGCCAACACTGGAGGGTTCTGCAGGTACTGCTTGATCTCGTCTAGTGCACCTTGGCATTTGTGATCCCAACGAATGGAGTTTCATCAGGTGGCTGTAAGGACGGCATTTGCCTGAAAGATTGGCGATAAATCGCCGGATGTATGCGAGCTTCCCTTGGAGAGACCGCAACTGCTTGAGGGTTCTTGGCGGAGGCATTTCCATGATCGCTTTAATCTTTGACGGATCTATTTCAATACCTCGGTGTCGAACGATGAATCCCAGGAATTTGCCCGAGGAGACTCCAAACGCGCATTTGAGGGGATTCATTTTCAAATTATATTGCCGAAGGCGTCGAAATACAGTCTCCAGATGCTTTAAATGATCATCGTATGGCATGCTCTTTACTACGAGGTCATCGATATAGCACTCGACGATGTCATGTATGAGGTCATCGAAGATTTTTGTCATGGCCCTTTGATAGGTAGCGCCAGCGTTCTTTAGACCAAAGGGCATAACCCTGTAGCAGAATATACCCAAAGGGGTCCGGAAAGCGGTGTGCTTCTGGTCTTCGGGATGCATCTTTATCTGATTGTATCCTGATGAACCGTCCATAAAGGAGAAAACCTCGTGAGTGGACGTGTTATCTATCATTAGCTCGGTTACCGGCACCGGGAAATCGTCCTTTGGACAGGCTTTATTGAGATCCCTGAAATCCACGCATATGCGTACCGTCCCATTCTTCTTCATTACCGGGACGATATTGGCGATCCAGTCGGGATATTGGACTTCTAGGATAAATCCGGAATCGATCAGCTTCTTGACTTCGGCGTTGATGCTCATCTTAAGCTCGAGTCGCATCCTCCTTGGCGTCTGCTTGACTGGCTTGATATCTGGGGATATTGCTAATTTATGCACAGCAATCTCCGGATCTAATCCTGGCATCTCGGAGTAGTTCCACGCGAAGCAGTCTTTATGCCGTAGAAGCACGTTCTTTAACGCAGCCACCCTTTCTTCGGATAGCAGCTCGCTGACAAATGTCGGTCGCGGGTCGTCTGCCAATCCCAACTCAATCTTCTTGAGGTTATCTGCAGTAGTATGTATACCATCTTCCAGTTCTTTCGGAGCGGGCGGAAATTCTGAGATCACCTCATCATCGCTGTTCTCAAAGCACCGGGGAAGGTCATCTACGTTCTCGGGCTCTTCTCTTAATATCGTAATCGTATAACAGGTGCGAACCTGCTCCCCGGACTGAGGTGGACCCGGTTCTGCTCTTGCGGCCTTGGGTTCATGCTTTTGTGGCGGCGTTACCCTCCAGCCGTCGGATAAAGCGAATCTGCCCTGTTGGTACTGGTCCTCGACCCAGTTCTTGAAGGTGAAGCAGTCTTCGGTAGGATGTCCTATGGCTCGGTGATAAGAGCAATAGCTCAGATGAGAAGCCTCGTTAGCTTGCTCAGGATGTCTAGACTCTGGAAGCGCGATCATTTGATGTTTTATAGCGAGCTTGAGTACCTTCTCCGTCTTGTCTCGGGGGAAGGAGTACGCTCGACTCATCTTCTTCATGAGGGACAAATCCGAGCCGTGCAAAACCCGACCACGTAACCCTCTAATCCTGCGTCGTTGTTGTCGGCTCCTCTTTCCGCTTCTTGATTTATTTCCGTCTCTGCGTCGGGCCTTTCGTACAACGGATTGACGAGGATGAGCGTCTTTGTCTTTTGCAGCCTGTTGAAATAGACGTTGCGTCCTGGCCTTCTCGTAGATGGCCATTTCGCGGTTGTGGTCTTCCCGAGCTTTCTGACCCACTTTCCTGATAGGCTTGCCCATTCGTTCCTCAAACGACGGACTCGGCACTTCAATCACGGGGTCTAGTTTTGATGAGGGGTTGGCATCTCCCGACGAGGCGTCCTCTTCTTCATCAAAGGTATATATGGCGTAGCTACTGTGGACCCGTTCCCATTTTCCAGCTCTTGCGTATCCAAGCCCGAGTGTTTCCATTTTCCCGTTGGGCAATTTGCGTTGAGTCCCGGGGACATCCCAAATCCTGTTGTAGAACCGAGCCTGCCGAACAGTCTGTTTTAAGGGTACTCCTTGGCGCTTCAATAGCTTCTTTAATCCATTTGTATAGTATCTGGGCAGACGGATGGGTTGGAGCCTGTCAAGTGTAGCATCCGCGCCATGCCAGATTTCTTTCTCTATTTTCGACTCTGAGGATCGGTAGAATAGGATCACCTTCTCACCCCTTTGCCTGGGAGGGACGTAAAATGTTTGCAGGTCCTGCACATTGTGAGCCTGAAGCGTGTCGAGATCCTTGTAGTGTTCTCGCGGTACCATGGTGATTTGCAAACTATGGTCATCGCCAGGGGGTGCTTGTATTGACAGCCGATTGGAGAACACAGCATTAACTTCATCTTCTGAATCACTTCCGAAGACTAACATGGGGGCGGGCGTCCCCAGGTTGTTGCATTGAGATGGCCCTGCATAAACTATCTCTTCCTCTTCTTCGGTATCGCTCCCGAAAACAGGGATGGTGGCGGCGGTTTTGTTCTCCGGATTGCGACACCTTTCTGTATCCTCGAAATCTGGCAAAAAGTACTTCGCATCTTCGTATTTGCGGACTTCGTTCACGGAAAATGGGTTTAGCTCTCCTGTTACAGTATACTCGAAACCATCCTTAAAGTACTTCATACACTGATGTTGTGTAGAAGGGATGATGTTGTACTCGTGTAGCCAAGGACGACCGAGCAGGGCGTTATAGCAGGTCTTGGCGTCAATGACATGGAATTTGATGTCTGTGACGAGAAGTCCAAAGCGTAATCTTAGTATCACAGATCCGAGAGTCCGTGACGATTGTGAATCGAAACCGGAGATAGTAATTTTGTCACGAGCGAGGTGTTGCACACTCATGCAGATTTCCTTCAACACCCGAACATTAAGGAGGTTGACGGAGGATCCATTATCCACCAGGATCTTGCCTATCTTAATATCATGGCAGTATCCGGAGACATATAGGGGACGGTTGTGGTCGCACGTCCCGAGAAGGAGGTCTTCATCACCGAAAGTGATGTCGGCCGTATGCACTTCCTCCAGTTCATCCTTCATCTTTTCAGTGGCGAGGAAGGCTTGGAATTGCTCAGGTTCTTGTAACGCCTTAATTAGTGAGTCTCGCGCTTCTTTTGATAATAAGAGGGCATCGAGAATGCTAAGCTGAGAAGGTAGCTTCCTTAGGTGCGCGAGGATGTTATAGTCCACCTTACCCTTCCTAGGAGGGTCTTTGGCAGCCAGCTCTCTCATGACTTGGTCATCTAAAGTGATATCTTCAGTGACCTTTTCCTTTCCCTTATCCTTTCTACTTACGGGCCCGAGATTCTTTTCTGGGAGTGTGCGATTGCGCAGCTGAATGTTCTCGCAGATCTCCGATTTCTCCTCTTTCCCTAAAACGGATTCTTTGAAGAGAGGCCCAGAGCCATTTCTTCATCAGAGTCGCTCCCAAAGGTGAGAACTTGTGACCCCCCGGCGTGAGCCATACAACAGTTGCCAGTAGTTCTGTTGTGCCCATCGATAGTACTTCTTCGCTCCCGACGGATCTTGCGTTTCATGCGCTTAAAATGTTGCCGATGAGCAACATATCCTTGCCACCATATCTTAAAGGCGTCGCACTCCTCCGTGGGGTGTGAAACTTTCCGATGATATGCGCAATAACCAGGGTGCCTCTCCGCCCCATCGTGCGTGTTTCCTTCCGAGGGTGGTAGCTTCATTCCCATTGACATGGGTTTGGCAAACCTTTTCCTCGTCTTGAATATCTTCTTGTCTACTTCGAATGCCTTTCGCTTTGGCAGGGGTAGTTCAACTCTTTCGTTCAGTCGCCTGCATTTGGTTCCTTCTGAAGCGGCCATCTCACGCTTCTGATCCGTTTTACTTTTTAGGCGAATCTCGTCTAGAAAAGCGTCGATCATTTCGTCTGTTGGCCATGCACGCTCTGGTACAGGCTCTGCCTCCAGCTTCTTAGTGCCAGGAGTTTTCCCATCATCGGTAAACGAGTGGGAGATTACGTTACAACTCGCCACATATCTTTCGGATTCATCCGACGAGCTCTCTCCATCATCTTCCTCTTGAAAGATGTGGTTGAGGAACTCTTGCTGTGTGACAGGAGTTCGCGCCTTTTGATTGTACTCTTCCAGTGCGTTGATTTGCTTCTGCAAGTTCGTGTGCTCGTCTCCAAGCTTCACAGTCTTCTTGGATTTCTTCTTCTTTTTCTTCGAAGATTTTGACGGTTGGGCGTGAGTATTTGGGTCCTCATCGCGAGTCTTCGTAGTTGGGTGGCGCCTTAGCATCCCTTCGATAATTTGAGGTTCAAGAGGGTCCTTCCATTCGATCGCAGGGTACGCATGAAGGTCTCTCAGCATTCTTTTGGTTTTAGTTGATAGCACGACCTCCCATGGAGCTTCTTCAATAAAGGAGCAGGTTGCCCCCGGTGTATCTGCTTTCTTAGGAGTATGCGGTTGTGGTGGGTTCACCTTCCACTTTTCGGACAGTACAAACTTCCCTTGGAGGTATTGATCTTCAATCCATCCTTTGAAGACGAAGCAATCTTCAATCGGATGGCTTACCGTTTGATGGTAAGGGCAATAGTTAGGGTTATTCACCTCGGTGGGTTGCGGCGGTCGCCTTGGATTTGGTAGGCTTATAAGTCTGTTGCGTATTGCCAGCTCGAATAACCGTTTCGTCTTGTCTCATGGGAACGAGTAGGGACGCTTTATCTTCTCATTATAATACCGGCGTCTTTCCTCCAGTTGATCTGCCGGTTTCGGGGCATTAGGTTGCTGTTGGGCATTCGCAACAAAGGTTGCCCTTCCTTTACCCTTGTCATTCCGAGGTTCCGACTTCGGGGGAGGTGGTCTATGACCCATCTGGTCCATCTGAGCCAACTTGTCGATTAAAGCCTGGAATGTGGTTGGCTTAAAGAACATCATAAACTGGGAGATAGTTGCGTGGGGGTCTAGGGTTCCCACGAACATGCCCACTGCGGGTGCCTCCTCAATGCGTTGTTCACATCTCGACCACAAGTTCCGCCAGCGTATAGCATACTGGACCCAGGTTTCGCCTGGTTTTACCCTGGCATTAATCAGTGCAGTTATTGGAGTGCGTTCGCTGGCACTTGCGAATCGCTGAGTGAATAACAACTCCATTTCAGCGAACGTTTTGATAGAATCGTTCGGGAGTTCCGAATACCATTCGAACGCAGTTTCTGATAAGCTGCCCACGAACTGGCGGAGCAACAGTTTATCATCACCGCCGGTGTTACCGCAGAGGGCCCGGAACTGGGCGACATGCTGATGTGGGTTCCCTGTCCCTTTATATACGTGGAATTTTGGTATCGTATAGCCTTGCGGGTATTTGATTTGGTCGTACCAGCTTGGATACGGCCGCCCCGTTTTCACGACTTGACCAGCTGCCTCAGTCGCGTGATGAACCCGGATTTGCTGGGCTATGTAGTCAACCAAGTCAGCCTTAGAGATTGCCTCCTCCTTGGCCGTTGAGAGGGCTGGTGGTGGATTTGACGTTTCTCCTCGGTCGTCTTCAAGAACGATTGGGGGATCCTCGGCGGGTAAGTCCTGCTGGATCATCATTCCTATCATATCTTGGAAGAGAAGGCCCATACATTGTATGTTGGTCGCTTGTTCAGCAGCCTCTTTGTCCTTTTTCTCCAGTATCCGGCGAAGGAATTCAGCGTCGGTTTCTTCCTCCTGGCGCGCGTCTGAGGACGTTTCTGGGCTTTCTTTTGGCCCGGTAAGTGCGGCCATAGCATTCATCATTTCCTGAAGCTTTTGTTGCTGCTCCTGGGCTTTCGTCACGGATCGGGTTAGCGGTCGGTGGCCCGTAGAAGTGCGGCTTTCGTCCTTTCCAGAGGCCATGTAAACAGTGTGCACCATCATGCCCCCAGACTTAGGGCGTCTGGGCTCAGTGCTTTTAGTCGTCGTTGCATGCTGGGGGGTCTTCTCTGGCCTCCTCCTTTTATGAGCCATGGAGGTTGAGGGGGCCGTTGAGGTGGGCGTCCAGACAGCCTTTTGGGGTTTAGCCTGGTGACCAGCTTCCGGTTGGATTTTCAGCTTCTTGTGCTGGCGAGAGAAGTTTGGATCGATGATCGAGGCTTGGGCCTGCCGCCAAACCTTATAGATTTTGGAAGACAGCCGTTGAGGAGATCGGGGCTGTTCTGGTTTTATTTCCACAACCTTTTTTAATGGGGGAGGAGACCTCTTCAGCACTGCAGTAGGAGAATTCCTTCGCACCTTATTTAGCATTTCGAAGCTGTTCCCAGTTGGAACAGCAGCATTAACTTCTGCCACCGGGGCTGATGGAGTCAACACGGAGGGGGAGTTGCCCCCAGCCTTCCTTACTCGGCGCCAATGGCGACGTCGAGCGTGTCGAGCGGACGGCGTAGGGTCAGCGGTAAGAATGGTTTCGTCTTGCCCCCTGTCTGGGTGGGGGTCGCTGTTGGTATTAGCCTGTCAAAGATCGATGTCCTTTGGGCAGCAGGAGCGGGAGCTGAAGCCGTCAATCTTGTAAAGACCGACCTTTTGGCCGGAGAAGCCGCCTTGACGATTTCGGGGGCAGGAGCGGCCACTTTCTTAGAAGCAGCCTTCTCTGAGATTGTAGGCCCCATGATAAGTTCGCAGGATTTCTAGCCCAATCTAGAGAAGACCGAGGCATTGACGTTGGGCGACTCGTTGAGAGGAGCCGCGGCAGGGGTAAGACGATCAAAGACCGACTTCTTGAGAGCTTCCGTTGTCAGCACTGGAGCGGTGAAGCTTGTCGGCGGGAGCATGGTCCCAAAGAACAATCCTGTGGTGGCGCGAGTGACCTGTTCCACGGGCATTGTGAATGTGAAGCAGCTTGGGGTCCGTAGGCTATACCTCCTGGCGAGGCAGAGCGTTGGTTGCAATTGCAGTCCAAGCAGTTGGAGAATTTCGCAGAAGTAGAAGCCATCGATCCTTTGCTTTCTGCAAGACGCCAAGTTTTAGTATCTTGAAACCCAAGGGCAACCATTAGCGAACCGCGATTGGTTCGCGAGTCACGACACACGAAGTGTGGAGTGGAAAGAGGAAAAGGTCCCACCGGGCGTGCCAGAATCTGTTCTTCTCCGAATGGCGGCGCGCAAGACTGCGATGTCTTGGCACTGAGACTCGGGGCAGATGCTAATTGGTGCTATCCGTCCACCTCTCCGAAGATGCCAAGTTGATTTATGGCACCATGTATCGAAGGTTTAGACGGATGCGTCCGATGTAGTAGACTTCGTCAGATTCCCCCTCGTTTGAGGGGTTTTTGATTGTGGGGACGCTCTTCCCTGCAGGCGCAAGCCCCTGCAGTTAATTACGCTACCGCATTGCGGTAACAACTTTCTCCTTCTCCAGATGGTCACTTCGTGTCGTGGGTGTTTGTTTTGTGTTTTGTTGCCCGTGGATTGTTTACGGAGACTGAGTTATGTCGTCGCCCATAGAGCGTGGACTAGTCCAAATCCGTATTATCTTAGATTTGGGTTTGGGGGTTTGGTTTGAGGATACGTCAGCCATACTTGAAGCTAAGATCAACTCAAACGTTTGTTAAGGATACGTTAGTCTAACTTTGAGACTAAGATCAACTTAACGGGATCGTTTAGATCCGACAAAGCAGCGTTTTAGGCTCCATTGTTCCAGTTTAGGGACATAGTGGTCCATCGTATGTATGGCCGTCGGGACCCGTCACCTCTCTGACGACGTTGAAGGATTACAACGACGGATGTCAGAGGAGTTCAGGGATGTACCCTCGAGCCAGAGTTAATTGGGGGGATTCATAGTCCAGTCTGTTTGAAGGTTTAAGGATACGTTAGCCATCTTTTAAGGCTAAGATCAACTTAAACGGGACCGTTTAGATCCGACAAAAGAGCATGCGGGGCTCTATTGTTCTAGTTTAAGGACATTGCGGTCCATGAGTAGTTTAAGGACATTGCGGTCCATGGGTAGTTTTAAGACATCTCGGTCGAGGTTAAGGACGTCGTAGTCCATGGGTTTAAGGACTCCATAGTCTGGTATGTGCTCTGGATGCTTCACACGGGTTCACTGCCGTGCTTGGCGAGGACCAGGCTCCGCTCTGGGCGTTTTCCGCGGGGTCAAAGAGTGACGTTATCCGCATTCCACGTAACCAGGAATTTTGCACTAGATGCTTCACACGGGTTCACTGCCGTGCTCGGCGAGGACTAGGCTCCGCTCTGGGCGTTTTCCGCGGGGTCAAAGAGTAACGTTATCCGCGTTCCACGTAACCAGGAATTTTGCATTAGACACGGGTTTAAGGACCCCACAGTCCATATCAATATGTGGTCGTCGGGACCCGTCACCTCTTTGAAGACATTGAGGGATTACAATGCCAAGTATCAAAGGAGTGAAGAGATGTACCCTAGAACCGGAATGGCTTAAATAGTCCTTGACCCAATTTGGGATCAAGACCGATTAATTATGTTATGAGCCCATTAGCCCAGTTAATTACGAATTGAAGACTCATGGCCTAGCTTGGGCTAAGTCCGATCATGTCTGGAATATTGGCTTCTTGTTGGTCCATTGAAGGAGAGGCTTTGCCTCTATCCATTTAGCCAATTGGGCCAAAGCCTAGTGTTAAACACTACAGAGCAATCAGTGTTGAACACTGGGAATGAGGTTGACAAGTTAGTGTTTAACACTAAAAGATAATTGGTGTTAAACACAAGCAACAAGGCTTTCAAATTATCATAAACACTAAAACAGATCAGTGTTGAACACTGGCAATGGAGATCTCAGATTAGTGTTAAATACTAAGGTAATCAGTGTTGAACACTGCGAATAAAGTTCTTTGATTAGTGTTGAACACTAGGGCCCAACAGTGTTTCAATACTGGATTCGAGAGTTCCAATTTAGTGTTGAACACTAAGGCAAGAGGGGTCACGTGGCAACACGTGAGAGCGCCCTCCCTTCATTTATTCTGCTGAGATTATCGCATCGCGTGCCCTCACGTGAAGGGCATTTAAATGCTTATATGTTAAAGCTTCTGCCGAGGGTCAAGTGGGTCACGTGGGGTGCTGCCTCAAAGGGGCTTTCTGTAGATCTCTTGGGGGGTCACGTGGTGACACGTGACCCTGCCTCTATGTATATTGTTTAGAGGATCTGTTAATCTTTTCCAGGAATTAAATTCCTCGTAGGGTTAAACCCTGATAGTAATTTCAGAGGAATTAAATTCCTACTTCCTTTTGAAGATTTATATTCTGAATAGAGTTGGACTCTGAATTTTCCGTAGGAATTAAATTCCTCATACATGTGAAGAACTAAATAGGGTTAAACCCTAATAAAAGCTTTTAAGGAATTAAATTCCCATTCTCTGTTAAATTATGATCAAGGGAATTAAATCCCCGCTGTTCCAACAGAACTAGGTTCTTAATTAGGGTTAAACCCTGTTTCTCTTTGTTCTGAAGGAATTAAATTCCCATGACACAGGGTCAAACCCTAATTTTATTTTAAAGGAATTAAATTCCTATAGTTCTGTGAGAATTAAATTCTCGTGCTTCCGTTCCCTCTCTATGTTTTGGATCTGCATGGCAGGATCTCGACCCATTGAGAATTAAATTCTCAACTTCAAGGAGAGATGTGCACTTTGCAGATCATCTATCAAAGAGAGAAGAAATATGTTCTTCTGTTTTATATATCAGAGTTAAACTCTGTTGAGAATTAAATTCTCCTTTCTTTCAAGGAGCCTTCCCTTTCTTACCTAGGGTTTTCTTTTGCAGAAGATCCAAGTTCCTCGAAGTATCAAGGCTCTCTCTCCCTTTCTTCCCTCTGCGTATATATCTTTTTTTGTGTCTCTTGGCTCCTATTTATAGGAGAAGCAGCCGAGTCAATTAGTTTTTTTACGAATCTTCATTGAGAGATTTGATTTGCATCCATCATTCGTTCTGGACCTTTGGATTATTAGGTGAATTTTATTCACCATTGGATTTCAAGTCCCGGGATTCTCCTTTGTTATTTCGGTTAGATTTAAAGGGGAAATCTTTCCAAACTCGAGATTTTCCCATAAATAGGTGATATTTAATCACCTCTGAACCTTTAATTTAATTGTTTCTAGATAGTCGCTTTCCTTTGGAAGGATTTGAATCTCCTTCAGAATTTAATTCTGTTAACAAAATGGGCTTTGAAAGCCGGTCACGTGTGACCACGTGACCCATGGTCACGTGTGGGCACGTGACCCCCTTTGGAATGAGCCTTCTTCTTTCTTTCTGCGCTTTGCTTTCTGTTCTCTGTTTAGCTGTCACGTGCCACCACGTGACAACTGGTCACGTGTGAGCACGTGACCCTAGCATGGAGCCTTCTTCTCGATTTAACCGGAGAATGAGCCTGATGTTTTGAGTGTCACGTGCCAACACGTGACCCCTGGTCACGTGGGAGCACGTGACCTCTTTTGAAGCTTTTTCCTTGATTTGATCAGGGAACCGATGTGCCTTTGAATCCGCTTTAAAATGTCACGTGCCAACACGTGACCCTGGTCACGTGGGAGCACGTGAAGCCCCTTTCTTTGACGTATTTGGGAAACTGAATTTGCCTTGTCGATACTTTTAGGTGTCGCGTGCCCACACGTGACTGCTGGTCACGTGAAAGCACGTGACCCTTTTCTGAAGCTTTTCCCATAAGCTTTTCTGATTTTAAATCAGGAAACAACGCTTATAATCAAATCGGTGGTAGGCCTTATCTTCGTGACCCCACGAGGAGGGATAATGCGCTTCGCCTTCTCCCTGACAGAGCCAAGGACGAACAATGAAGCTGAATACGAAGCTTTGAAAGCAGGACTCAAGATCGCCATCGACATGGGAATTGAAAACCTCCTCATATACGGAGACTCCCAACTGGTCGTTAGCCAAGTAAACGGTGACTATCAAACGTGCAAACCGGAACTGGTAAAGTACGGCGAGAGGGTACAGCAACTGCTGACCCAAATACCTTCCTACATTCTGGAAAGCATACCGCGTGCAGAAAATAGCAAAGCGGATGCACTAGCTAAGCTCGCTAAAGAACTGGCCGATGAGAACCTAGATGACGTAAGAATCATGGTACAAAGCCGTCGAGTTCTTGCTCCGGCAGAAATATCTCCGGAATCATCTGAGGAAAAGGAAGCGACCGAGCAGACGGCCCTGCAAATAAATGACCGAGAAAAGGCTGAGGATTGGAGAGAAGTCTTTATAGACTACTTCAAATCCCGTCGAACGCCTGAAGATGCGTTCTCAAAACATCAGCTCATGAAACGAGCCCTATCTTTCGCCTTCGTCAATGATACTCTGTACAAGAGGTCGTTTGATTCGCTATGGTTGAGATGCCTGGGACCTGAAGAGGCGAAGAGAGTCGTTCAAGAAGTTCATGACGGACTCTGCGGTTTTCACCAAGCCGGACTAAAGATGAAATTAAAGATTAAAAGGATGGGTTATTATTGGCCCATAATAATCCAAGACTGCCTCGAGTATGCGAAGCAATGCCACTCGTGCCAGATCCATGGGGACTTTATCCACCAGCACCCAAATCCTCTACATCCAACGGTGGTTAGCTGGCCGTTCGAAATGTGGGGGACTGACATAGTCGGCCCTATCGAACCAGCATTATCCAGGGGACATCGTTTCATCCTAGCGACCACCGATTACTTCTCCAAATGGGCAGAAGCAGTACCGTTGAGGGAAGCGAAGACGGAGAATATCCTCCATTTCTTCAAGACACACGTCATTTATCGGTTTGGAACGCCGAGACGGATCATCTCCGATAACGGGCCAGCCTACAGAAGCCACAAGATTAGTCGCTTCGCGCAGCGACACAACATAGACTGGAGATATTCCTCAGTTTATAATCCCCAAGCTAACGGTCTAGTGAGGCTTTCAACAAAACCTTGACAAAGATCGTGAAGAAGACGGTGTCCCGTAACAAGAAAGACTGGCACGAGAGACTGCAAGAAGCTCTTTGGGCGTATCGAACTACGTTCAAAACGGCCACAAACACAACGCCGTACGCATTGGTATTCGGTACAGAAGCAGTACTCCCCCTCAAGATAGAGTTACCCTCTCTACGAGTGGCGGTCCACTACGAGCTAACGGACGAAGAAAATGCCCACCTTCGGTTTGAGTAGCTTGATGCCCTTGATGAAACCCGGCTCATAGCGCAACAAAATCTAGAGGCTTACAAAGCAAAGATGACGCGCTCATATGAAAGATTGACAAGGCCGAAGACATTCCGCCAAGGCGAACTCGTGCTAGTGGTCAAAAGGCCTATGATCCCCAATCGCGCCAAGCGGGGAAAATTCGAGCCGAACTATGAAGGCCCGTACATCATAGACAAGGTCTACCAGGGTGGAGCCTATTTACTCATGGATATGCACGGTGAAAGGCCTTTCAGGCCAATAAATGGTCGCTTCCTGAAGAAATACTACGCCTGACGGGTTAAGGCTTAGGTAAATGATAAATGACGACGACTATGTCCGCTCGCTATCTTCCTAAGCCCGAACTCTATAAGTAGTAACCGGCCTTCTTCGCCACAGACCGAAACGTCCTTAAACTAATAACGGACCGAAACGTCCTTAAACTAACAATGGACCACTATGTCCTAAAACTAGCTGTTGACCGAGATGTCGATAAACTACGGTGGATTGCAACATCTCAAAGCCGATAAAAAAAAATAAATATAAATATAAAAATAAAAATGGTATGCCCATAAGCGAAATAGGCACGGATGAAAACCCGAAAGGGCTCCGTGAGTAAAACCAGCAGGGCTATCGGCGAGTGTTTGTGAAAACCCGAAAGGGCGCAACCTCGTTAAAGGACACTTGCAGGGTTCTCACGACCTTATAGGGAGAAACCACCTACGTGAGATCCTTACGACTCACAAGGGAGCAACACACTTAGGAATCCTCATGATTCCTAAGGAGAAATTACACTTGCGAGATCCTCACGACTCGTAAGGAGAACTCTCTTATGGGACCCTCACGGCTCATAAGATTTGAAAGTCTTAAGTTACAGAGACCTGAACCTATTCTTAAGCAAACCCCCCCAACCTTCGATGTTGCCCTACAAGCGGCCCAATTCTGACCCTTGTATACAATCCACGGGCGCGAATAAACATTTCCCTAACAAAGTCCCACCAGCGACTAGGGATATGCTCACACGGTAAACAACCCTTATGAGTCCTCTCGACTTATAAGGAGAAAACTCTTTTGTAAGATCCTTACAACTTACGGGGGAACATTCACTTAGGAATCCCCATGATTCCCAAGGAGAAAACACACCTACAAGATCCTCATGACTTGTATGTAGAAATACCTTTGTGAGACCCTTACGGCTCATGAAGTCAAAAGCCTTAGTCGATAGGACCCTTAACCCTGTTTACTAAGCCACCTTTGTTCAACATCGACAGAGACAAATGATGATTCTCTCCTGGCAATATCCCAGTTGTAGCGGTGCTGATGCCAAAATCGGTGTCTAAATCCAAGCTTGCAGCGAAAAGCCAGCAAGCCACACATGCATTCGAAATAGCCGAAATGATGGGACAACTTGCAATAAAAAGCAGCAAAAAAATGTATGCATGAAAAATAGCCGAAATGATTGGGCAACTCGCAATAAAAAGCAGCGAGTAAAGATAAAAAAAATATAGCCGAAATGATTGGGCACCGCAAAAAATAGCCGAAATGATGGGGCAATCACGACCTTCACGATAGAAAAGCTGAAATGATAGAGCATCGCGGGAAAAGAAATAAAATAAAAATGAAAGTTTTGCCTTACAGGTGATGCCACATCAATCCCTGTATACAATCCAGGGGCGCAAACGAAGAAAGAATCACACTCCTCCTCCCCAGGTTTCATCAGAAGAAGAAGCCAAATCTCGATGGATCACAGACAGCCTAGAGATCTTCTCAACACTCGTCTCATTACAGCAGACACAACATCAAGCAAAGCGAAACAGCGGCAACTCCCAGTTCCATGACTCGGCAATGTACTCCCACTGAGAGTCAAATCCCAACTCCATGAAATACGGATATAATCAACAAAATTCCTGGTCACGTGGAACGCGGATAACGTCACTCTTTGACCCCGCAGAAAACGCCCAGAGCGGAGCCTGGTCCTCGCTGAACACGGCAGCGAACCCGTGGGAAGCATCCAGAGCAAAATTCCTGGTCATGTGGAACGCGGATAACGTCACTCTTTGACCCCATGGAAAACGTCTAGAGCGGATCCTGGTCCTCGCAGAGCACGGCAGTGAACCCGTGTGAAGCATCCAGAGCGGAGCCTAGTCCTCGCCGAACACGGCAGTGAACCCGTGTGAAGCATCTAGCGCAAAATTCCTGGTCACGTGGAACGCGAATAACGTCACTCTTTGACCCCGTGGAAAACGTCCAGAGCAGATCCTGATCCTCGCAGAGCACGGCAGTGAACCCGTGTGAAGCATCCAGAGCGGAGCCTAGTCTTCGCCGAACACGGCAGTGAACCCGTGTGAAGCATCTAGCGCAAAATTCCTGGTCACGTAGAACGCGGATAACGTCACTCTTTGACCCTGTGGAAAACGTCCAGAGTGGATCCTGGTCCTCGCAGAGCACGGCAGTGAACCCGTGTGAAGCATCCAGAGCGGAGCCTAGTCCTCGCCGAACACGGCAGTGAACCCGTGTGAAGCATCTAGCGCAAAATTCCTGGTCACGTGGAACACGGATAATGTCACTCTTTGACCCCGTGGAAAACGTCCAGAGTGGATCCTGGTCCACGCAGAGCACGGCAGTGAACCCGTATGAAGCATCCAGAGCGGAGCCTAGTCTTCGCCGAACACGGCAGTGAACCTGTGTGAAGCATCTAGCACAAAATTCCTGGTCACGTGGAACGCGGATAACGTCACTCTTTGACCCCGCGGAAAACGTCCAGAGCGGAGCCTGGTCCTCGCAGAGCACGGCGGTGAACCCGTGTGAAGCATCCAGAGCAAACATTGGACTGTGGAGTCCTTAAAATCCATGGACTATGATGTCCTTAACCTCGACCGTAATGTCTTAAAACTAACGATCAACCATGATGATTCTAGACTGATTTTACCTTGGTTAAAGGGTACATCTCTTCACTCCTTTGATAGTTGGCGTTGTAATTCCTCAACGTCTTCAAAGAGGTGACGGGTCCCAGTAACCACACATTTCGTGGACTGTGGAGTCCTTAAATCCACGGACTATGAAGTCCTTAACCTTGACCGTGATGTCTTAAAACTAACATCGGACTGTGGAGTCCTTAAATCCACGGACTATGAGGTCCTTAACCTTGACCGTGATGTCTTAAAACTAACATCGGACTGTGGAGTCCTTAAATCCACGGACTATGACGTCCTTAACCTTGACCGTGATGTCTTAAAACTAACATCGGACTGTGGAGTCCTTAAATCCACGGACTATTCCGTCCTTAACCTTGACCGTGATGTCTTAAAACTAACATCGGACTATGGAGTCCTTCAATCCATGGACTATGACGTCCTTAACCTTGACCGTGATGTCTTAAAACTAACATCGGACTGTGGAGTCCTTAAATCCACGGACTATGACGTCCTTAACCTTGACCGTGATGTCTTAAAACTAACATCGGACTGTGGAGTCCTTAAATCCACGGACTATGAGGTCCTTAACCTTGACCGTGATGTCTTAAAACTAACATCGGACTGTGGAGTCCTTAATCCACGGACTATGAGGTCCTTAACCTTGACCGTGATGTCTTAAAACTAACATCGGACTGTGGAGTCCTTAAATCCACGGACCATGAGGTCCTTAACCTTGACCGTGATGTCTTAAAACTAATATCGGACTGTGGAGTCCTTAAATCCACGGACTATGATGTCCTTAACCTTGACCGTGATGTCTTAAAACTAACATTGGACTGTGGAGTCCTTAAACCCACGGACTATGAGGTCCTTAACCTTGACCGCAATGTCTTTAAACTACGATACCCTGGAAACCATCCCAAACCAACCCCTGACCCCGTGAAATACGGATAAAGGCGACCGCACCCAGCACTTGCGGATCCTCACGACCTGTCAGGAAGAAAACTCTCTTGTGAGATCCTTACGACTCTCAAGGGAAAACCCGCTTAAGAATCCTCACGATTCTTAAGGAGAACTTACACCTACGGGATCCTCTCGACCGGTAGGGAGAAAAACTCTTTATGAGACCCTCGCGGCTCATAAAGCTCAAAAGTCTTAGGAAGTGGATCTTAACCCTGAATCCTAAGCCATCGTTGCCATGCAAGGAGACCTAGATAAATTGTCCGCGGAACACATTCAATAGAAAGAGACACACCATTGAGAAGAGGAAAATATGTCTTTATTCATAAACCAAAATGAATACAAAGTACAATTCATGAAAGAACAAAAGGGAGATACTCTCATTCAGGAGTGTGTACAAAAATAAAGGAAAAGATACAAGTTTTTCAAGCCGGCGGGCGATTTAGAAATTTTGCTAGCTCATCCAGCTTTTGCTGGGCCATAGCTTCATGATTCAGGATCGCCAGAAGACGAGCCTTCGCCTGAGCCTGCTGGGCCTGACACGAGGCGAGCCAGCCTTCGAGCTCTTTCTCAGTGACCTTGTGAACATCGACCCTCTCGCGAGTGAACACGATAGCTTTATCAAGAGCCACCACCTCTCTGATAGACTCTTGAAGTACCCGCCAGAGTTCATACGCTTTATTGGCTTTGGCTGTAAGGCTGGTTTGAAGCTCGCTCAGTGCTTTAGGGGCCAGTTCCTTTTCCGAGAATTTGCGGCGGAGCCTCTTCTCGCATGACACCATATTTGCCGCGCACCGCGCTATCAGCCCTCGCAAGTCCGCCTTTGCAGCCATGGCCTCCGAGGAAAGGCGGGAACACTCAAGTGCGTGCAAACAAGCTTCCACCTGCCGACAGAACTCCACCCAGACTCGCACCACCTCCTCGCTATGGTAAGTGGCAAGAAAAGGAAGAGAACCGTTAGCCTCGGCAGCAAATGCTTCAGCTGTAGTTGCGCTACTGGAATGAAGCTCCTCGATCAAAGATGACAGGGAGACAAGGCTTAACTGGGCCAGGCGCTCTGAGGCTCGCAAAGCATAGGGGTCGGGCGGCATGGCGATACGCAATTCCAACACTACGAGGGCTGGCAAGGCTGTTCAGATTTGAAAAAACGTCAGTAAAACTCTTGAGCAAAGGAACAAGCGGGACTATATTGAAATGTCACTTACCTACGGTCATGCAAGTAAGAGCTGAAGGTTCCCCTGGCCCTTCGAGGACCTCAACCTAGTCATCGGCCTCCAAAACTGTTGAGAACATCAATGTCAATACGCTAAATAACAACGATGCTATAAGAAATGGCGAACGACACTAACCTTGTCCAGAGGAGAGGATGATGCATTGAGGGGATATCGCCTGCGGAGCTGCCATCTCCAGCAGGCGCTGAAACGATTGCTGGGGAGACAGATCAGCAATAGAGGCCGCCAGCCCGCGCAATTCTGAGAAAACAAAAGAATTCAGACAACGGAAAGATTGCTAATTTAAAATGTAGAAGGTTACCTTCAATACTCCTCCCATTCTGAGCCGGGGGGATGGCAGCTTCAACGGCCTCCGCCGCGATCTCCGGCTCCAGCAAAGGGAGGGTAGTCGCGACTACCTCCTTCCCGGCCTCTGGGCCGCCCTCAAGAAGAATCATTGGGGCGGCAACCCCAAAGGAGCCTCTACCAAAGGAGCAAGTGCTCTGTGATCAAGAACCGCCACTGGAGGCTCTATGGCAAGAGGAACAGCCTCGTCAGCCCCCTCCACATCAAGCATGGCTTCATCGGGAATGTCAACAGGCTTTAGCTTCAACAAGCCCGTAGGGACCTCCCCCACCGCCGAAGACTCTGCACAATTCACACAAGGATAAGAATACATATATACCGGCGTAAACAATCCGAAAAACTACAAAGAAGTATAAAGACATACCAATGCGCAGGGAAGCCTTCAATATGGCTTCTTCAAGCCGATGCTCCTTTTCAAGGAGACGTGCCCGCCGGGGTTCGAGGGTGGACTCATGGCCTCCGGTCCACAAGGAAAGCGCGTCCGCCGCATTCTCCAAAGCAGCCTGCTTCAGGGCCCTTTCTCCCCATTCCTCCAAAGGGCCGATAAACCGCCGCCGGATCCATGAGGGGTCTTCATAAAAGATTACGGCAAGATAGGGCTTCTTCGGAACCCTGACGTTCTGAGACACATCTTTGGAACGTCTTATAGCCTCAGCCAACTGTGCGGCTTCCTCGGCGGCCGAACCCGGGAAGAGAAGACCAGCGCCCGACTCTTGCACAACCAACGGTTCATCTGGAAGTATGGGCTCGGACTCCGTTAGAGAATCAAGAAAGTTGGTGGCCACCCTCCTCCGCCTCTTAGATCCAGAACCGGCTGCCGAAGACGACCGTTTCTTTCCCCGTGCCTCCTTAGCGCGACGCTGGCCCACCTCGCTTTCAACGCCCTCACCCCTGTCGCCCTCACCCGGTACCACAACCGAGGATGACACCGCCATTGTAGATGCCACGGGAGGCGGTGCTACCGCGGGTGGTGCTGCTTCTACCGGAGCCCGTTTACCCCGTGACCGGGTGCCCAATGGCATACCAGCTGTTGGGGTAAGATCCACCCCCGACTCTCCCGGAATTAGTGCAGCACCGGTATCCCTCAAAGGAAAATGGACTGGTGTGTGCGGTCGCAACGTAACTTCTGTGACCGAAACCTGAGTAGGAGCACCATGGCCCAGGAGTACCCTTCTTTCCTCAAGAATAATCGGGTTGACCCGATGGAGATACCATCCAGTAAACGCCCCCACGCATCGGGGCATGTAATCAGCATCGGGGATCATGAACTGGGAGCCGGTGTTCAACCTCACAAAATGATGGGCGGCATCCCAAACGGCTTCGGGCGAAGGGACCGGCGCGACTATGAAAACCTCAAAAGGGACACCCTGATCATAACCAAACTGCCGGGAAAAGCGGTGCGGATTGTACCGCATGAAAGGGCCGCGCTATCCTGACGGAATACAAGGTAACCCGGTCTGATTGCATATAAGCGCGTGGCCTCCCGGGGCTTCAAACAGGGCGCGTTATCTTTTAACCGGTCCCAAAGCGGTTGGGCTGAACCCGCGAAAGAAGATAAGACCCGATCATTAAAAACCAACCCGCCAGCAGTAGCATAAGGAGAAATTAACACTCGAATAGCCCCGAATTGAGTCGGGTCAGCAGCAGAAGCATCCACCAATCGCATAAACCTCGGGAAGGTATAAGCGTCGTAGAATGTGGGCCTTTGATGCATAGCAAAAACACCCAAGATGTGCATTTCGATCCAAGACGTAAAGTAGTGAAGAGAGAAATTTACCACATCTACGCCTGGGGTGGAAGTATTAGCTGCAGCGCCCAACCCGTGATAGAGATGCGCCAACGCCGGGATGCCAATGGCCAGCCGTGTTCCCTCAGCTATACGGTGAGCCAGATAGATGACCGAAGCTCTCATAAAGCGGAGATGCATAGGGATGACAAAGCAGCTGAGCCAGACACTGATAAACCCAATGAAGAACGTCTCGTCATCCATGCCGGGAGCTGTGATGGATTCGAAAGACATTGGCGACATTATAGGGATGTAGTACTGCGGTAGATCCGATTCATTGGTCGGCAGCTTCTTCGGACCAAACCCAAAGGGGTCTTTGATATTTGCAAACTTCGGAGCTGTTTTCGACAAGACGCCCTCGCGAAGGAAACAGGCAATGAAGCTCTTAAAAGTAACGCCCTGCTCCTCAGATTCGGTGAACAATCGATCAAAGATACCCAGCACCTTGATCAAGCTGGGACGCTTGTGGCGGATGGCGTTTTCGGCAGACAAGCCGTCAAGCGGTGCGGGCTCGGGTTCAAAGACGTATTCATCAGAGGGCAGCAACTCCTCATAAAGTGTCTCTCGAATTGGCAGCCCCGAGATCTCATAAAATTCCCCCAAAGAGATCGAAACCTCTCTGTCCCCCAGAAGAAAGGTGTTGGTGGGGAGATTCCATTGATTCAAGAACGCCTTAACCCACCAGACATGCGGGGATTGATAATGGAAGAGCGACGCATATATTGCCTGGTAAAGCCCAACCTTCTGCAACCACGCACGATGGGTAGCAAGGATGTAGCGAGCCCAGAGGAGGTAGCCCGTGGGGTGTCGAGGAGTAAGCCCTATCTTATAAATCTGTCCCTATGGGTGGGCCTCACCCTGACAAATGCGTCGTCCCAGGATATCTATAGCGGGGACCGGATGGTTCAGGATACCGGTTGTTGAAGGCTCGAGCCGTCCCGTTGGAGTCTAATTTGGCATCTCCACAGCGAAAACCGTCCTCGGAGGGTCCATCGGCAAGAACGGGAAAGTGGGCTCTGTCGGCACCTCACAGAGAAAGCTCCGGCGACCTCGGATGATATGACAGTACTAAGTTCCCCATAGAAGTAAGCCGGTGCAGTTCGGGTCATGAGCCCGGATCATCGCTATCGCTTCCTCGTCGGATGGTGATTGAGGAAAAGCAGCCTCCGAACGAGTGAAGGGAAAGCATGGAACAGAAGCCATCGCACCTGAAATCAAATAAAGGAAACTGTCAAAAGCAAAGCCAGGAATATAAATATAAATATATATATATATATATATGAGCATAACTATATATATGAAGACAGTTGAAGAAAGCGATATCAGACTCTTTTTATGGGGCCATTGGCTACAAAACACATGGGCCCCACAGAATCAGGTTGGCGGCTCGTTAATAATGAGGCCAAGCAATTATAATGAGACAAAGGGAATATTCTCATTAAATAAACAGGGGACTTCAAGTAACCCTACACACTCCCCTAAAAGAAATCCACCTTGGACTCTACAACAAATCAAACAGGATCAAGGGAATTAAATTCCCACAAAAGACATCATTGCAAGCTTCTTCTTCATTGATTACAGAAGGACAACCCAAGGCAAGAAAACCCTAAGAAGCCTCTGTGGGAAGAACTTAGTTCTTCGTAGGAATTAAATTCCTTTTGAAAAGGGGAATTAAATCCCCAGAAAATTTTGTTCCAGAGCCAGAGCTCCTTGGGATGGAATTAAATTCCATGGAAAACAACCGACATTATCGTCTCCCTTAAAGATTAGAAAAGCCCTAAGAGATCTACAGTTTGAGGATTAGATAGTTTTCTGTTCTTGTGGAAGAACTTGAAGAAAAAATGGGTTCATGTTAAAAGGGTGAAACCCTTGATGTGGATTTGAAATCCAGAGAATGTTATGTATGAAAGTTCTTCGTTCGCTCAAGATGATTACCCGAGGAAAAGAAATCGGTCAACAGAGTTAAACTCTGGAAAAATTTTGGAACAGAGAACTAAGTTCTGGAAAGGAGAATTAAATTCTCAGAATGAAAAGTATGCAAGGAGGAAGATGAGCAAAGTGGAGGCACTTCTGAAAAGAAATGGGAATTTATAAGATGGGATGGAAAACGCTTCATCTACCCTACTCTCAAAATAGATCCGACGGTCACAAAAGTGACAGCGTTGCACTCACGTGCAGACACGTGAGAACAACGTTGTCGGGGCATTTGTTCCCTAATTAAAAATCAGGAAGAGCTTCAGAAGAGGCATCACATGCTCACACGTGATCAGTAGTCACGTGTTGGCACGTGATGGTTAAGCAGCGGCCAGAAAACAGAGCGCAGAAGAAGAGAAGCCCACTCAAGGGGTCACGTGCTTACACGTGACAAGGGGTCACGTGCTCACACGCGACCAACGGTCACGTGGCCACACGCGACCGGCTTTAAGAGCCTCATTCTTTAACAGAATTAAATCCTGAGGATAGATCCTTTAAATCTTTCCAAAATGGAGAAGAATTATTTGAAACCGTTGGATTAAAAATCCGAGGGTGATTAAATATCACCAATGTATGGAAAAATCTTGGACATGGAAAGATTTCCCCCTAAATCTAACCGAAATAACAAAGAGTTATCTCTGGATTTAAAATCCAATGGTGAATAAAATTCACCCAATAATCTAAAGGTCCAGATTAATGATGAAGATAAATCAAATCTCTCAATAAACAAATGAAATCTTTCAATGAAAGATTCACTAAAACAGATTGATTCTTTTCCTTCTCCTATAAATAGGAGCCAAGAAAAGAAGAGGAGAGACTTCTGGACTTTGGACCTTTTCTTTTGATACACACAGAGAGAGATATAGAGCCTTTGATTCTCCGCAAAAGGAAAACCTTAGGTAAGAAAAGAAAAGGGAGGCTTCAGAAGAGAATTTAATTCCCAAAAGAGTTTAACTCTTATATAAAAAGAAAAGAACTTAGTTCTTTCTCGGGTGGAGGATCTGCAAAGTGCATATCTCCCCATGAATTGAGAATTTAATTCTTATTGGGTTGAGATCCTGCCTTGCAGATCTAAAACACAAAAGATGAACTGAGTTTTGAGAATTTAATTCTCACAGACTTATAGGAATTTAATTCCTTTGAGATAAAATTAGGGTTTAACCCTATGTTATAGGAATTTAATTCCTTCAAAATGGACAGAACCAGGGTTGAACCCTAATTGAGAACTTAATTCTCTCAAACTCACAGGAATTTAATTCCCTTAAAGAAAAAAAAGAATTAGGGTTTCACCCTATACCAGAATCTAATTCTTTATAGAAAAGAAATTAAGGTTTAACCCTATTCAAGAATATAATTCTTCAGAAGAAAACAGGAATGTGATTCCTTTAAAGTTTATTGCTAGGGTTTGACCCTATGAAGAATTTAATTCTTAAAAAATGAACAGATCTTTAAAACATGCAAAGAGTCAGAGTCACGTGCTACCACGTGACCCCTGCAAAGAACCAAAGTCACGTGCTACCACGTGACCCCTGTAAAGATCCACAGAAAAGAACTTTGAGGCAACGCCTCACGTGCCCCACGTGATCCCTGAAGGATACAAAGAAAAAGCAAAAGAAAAGAAGCTTTAGGGCGCCCTCACGTGTCACCACGTGACCCCTAATAGGCATTCTAACATACCAGAGCGTGGGCCTCCATCATATGCCCACACGTGATGGCCGTCAGAATTAAAAGTGTTAAACACTCACCTGCAGAATAAAATAAGGGGAATCAGGGCGCTCTCACGTGTCTACACGTGACCCCTCTCTCCTTAGTGTTTAACACTAATTTGAAGACTTTGTTCCAGTGTTTAACACTGATTTTCTTAGTGTTTAACACTAATTGGAAAACTCTATTTGCAGTGTTTAACACTGATTCGCTTAGTGTTTAACACTAATTTGAAAACTCTGTTTCCAGTGTTTAATACTGATTTGCTTTAGTGTTTAACACTAATTTGAAATCTCCGTTTGCAGTGTTTAACACTGATTTTCCTTAGTGTTTAACACTAATTTGAAAGCCCTGTTGCTAGTGTTCAACATTGGTTATCTTTTAGTGTTTAACACTAACTTCTTAATCTTATTCCCAGTGTTCAACACTGTTGGTCTCTAGTGTTTAACACTAGCTTTAGCCCAATTGGCTAAGTTTCCAGAGGCAAAGCCTCTCCTTCAATAGACCAACAGAGGGTCGATATTAAACATGATTGGACTTAGCCCAAGAAGGCCATAAGTCCTCAATTCAAACTTAACTGGGCCAATGAGCACATAATATAATTAATTGGTCTTGGTTCCAAATTGGGCCAAAGATCATTTAATCTACCTTGGTTTAAGGGTATATCTCTTCACTCTTTTGATTTTTGGCGTTGTAATTCCTCAACGTCTTCAAAGAGGTGACGGGTCCCGATGACTACACATTGATATGGACTGTGGAGTCCTTAAACTCACGGACTATGAGGTCCTTAACCTTGACCGTGATGTCTTAAAACTAACATCGGACTGTGGAGTCCTTAAATCCACGGACTATGACGTCCTTAACCTTGACCGTAATGTCTTAAAACTAACGCCGGACTGTGGGGTCCTTAAACCCTCGGACTATGACGTCCTTAACCTTGACCGTGACATCTTAAAACTAACAACGGACTATGACGTCCTTAACCTTGACCGCGATGTCTTAAAACTAACATCGGCCTGTGGAGTCCTTAAATCCACGGACTATGACGTCCTTAACCTTGACCGTGACATCTTAAAACTAACAACGGACTATGACGTCCTTAACCTTGACCGCGATGTCTTAAAACTAATATCGAACTGTGGAGTCCTTAAATCCACGGACTACGACGTCCTTAACCTTGACCGCAATATCTTAAAACTAACACTAGACCGCAATGTCCTTAAACTACCTATTGACCGTAATGTCACTAAACTAAACAACAGCGCTCCTCTAATCGCTCTCTTGTCGGATCTAAACGATCCCGTCAAGTTGATCTTAGTCTAAAACTAGACTAACGTATCCTTAACAAACATTTAAGTTGATCTTAGTCTCAAACGAGACTAACGTATCCTTAAACCTAAACCCCCAAACCCAAATCTAAGATAATACGGATTTGGACTAGTCCGCGCCCTACGGGCGACGACATAACTCAGTCTCCGTATACAATCCATGGGCAACCAAACACAAAATAAACACACACGACACGAAGTGATCATCTGAAGAAGGAGAAAGCTGTTACCGCAACGCGGTAGCGTAATTTACTGCAAGGGCTTGCGCCTGCAGGGAAGAGCGTCCCCACAATCAAAACCCCTCAAGCGAGGGGGAATCTGACGAAGTCTGCTACATCGGACGCATCCGTTTAAACCTTCGATACATGGTGCCATAAATCAACTTGGCATTTTCGAAGAGGTAAACGGATAGCACCAATTAGCATCTGCCCCGAATTTCAGGCAAGACGTCAGTCTTGGCTGTCTTTCGGAGGGGAACACTGTTCGCTCCGCATCGTATACTTATATTATGATTTAGTATACCATTATTGATATCATGCTGTTAGGACACCAGCACCATTACCGATGATGCGTATGTACCACGTACGCTTACTTGCTGGCTCATACACATCTTCATCGGTAATTTCCATGTCACGTACACTTAGAGAATATTATTGCTTTGATTTAGCTTGTTAGCTAGTAGTTTTGACATGATATTAGTGTACTTGCCTTATATGCCAGCTTAGATATGGTAGATATTACTTGTCACTTCATGCATACTGCTATTCATTGTTATGCCGCATTCATGGATTCTCATGCCCATATTCATGGTTTTACGTGCTATTGATGATTTGGATTCAGATTTCCATGAGATTTCTTGAATTTGGGGGAAAACCGCAAAAACATAAATAAACTTTTCTCTCTTTTTAATAAAAAGTGCGGTTTTTCCATGATGTATGAGTCGTCCACCATGAGTTTGCTGATGGTTTTCGAGACCCGATTCGAGGAGTTGGATGAACCGTTTCGGGTACATGGTGGGCCCGGTAAGGTACCCCGGGGCAAGAAGTTCGAGTAGTAGACGATAAGCCTGGCAGGGGAGGACTACTTACCGGTGATTTTACCCGACGCGTCGGATATCCGGAGGATACTGTCGTGGTCTTGAGATTGATGGTAGGGGCCGGTCCGGACTGATGGCGCCCTAGATAGTGAGATTGACACATTGAGATTTTGAGACATCGAGGTACTGAGATTGATGATCCAGGCCAGTCCGGATAGCCGGATCCTGAGATATTGAGATATTGGGATTTATGTTTTGTGTCGATGCTAGACACTGTTTATGCTGATTTCATTATGATACCTCGTTTTAAATATACAAAGAAATCTCACTAAGATATGAAAGCAGTTTCTTCATTTCCATGTATTCTGTTTTCATGCATTCATACCTCATCCATATGATATATTGCTACCTGAGGCACTGACACGATCACTTGGTATTACCGTTGTTTAGAGGTATACCTTAGCCATTGTTATAGACTGCAGGTTATATATTTGAGGATATATTGTGATCGTATGACCTAAGATTGTGTTGTTCATGCGATTTCTGTTCGTAGATATTTTTCTACTCACGAGTTGGCAACTCACCCCTGTTGTGCCACAGTTTCTTGCAGGTTTTGCCGTACAGGTTTCATTACGGCTTTGCTGGCACTAATTCCATTTCCGGGTGATTTGCTAGTAGGTGGGTTCACTTGTATCGTGACCATCAGTATATGTTGTATATTATTATTCAGTTGTATCTAGAAGTTCCATCAACCAAACATGTATTTATTTCAGATAGAGACTGGTGTTGTTTATTCTTTCGACTTTAGAGTCGCGCATTATATTTCTTTAGATTTCATGCTGTTTTGAGTTTTCCTTTCTGTAGTGATCCTCGCCTTTCGGCGTTGTATATTATATTTCTTGCGTAGTTGTGACCGTCGATTGACGAAGAGCTAGCTCCCGCTTGGGGATGCATTTTTCATTATATATGCTTTATCAGGTTTTATACCCGTTTGGGGCCTGTTTTTACAAAGGGAACTCTGCCGAAATTTTTAGAAAAGACTTGTGATTTTAAAATGCACATTTCGGCGTGTGTTGCAAACTATTTGATTTAAAATGGTTTTCCTTCACTCTACTACTGTTCTTGGTTTGGATTTCTGGGTTTTCGGCTTACTTAGATTACGTACGCCTCGAGACGTTTCATAGTTAAGTGCCGGTCATGCTCCGTACTTTCGGGTCATGACAAATGGTGTATCAAAAAGGCGGAATCGAACCCTATTGGATATGGTACGTTCCATGATGAGTAAGGCTGGGTTACCACGATCTTTCTGGGGTTATGCACTAGAATCAGCTGCATATCTTTTGAACCAGGTTCCAACCAAAACTGTACCTACCACACCATATCAGATGTGGAGTGGGAAGAAACCCTGTCTTAAACACTTTAGGACATGGGGATGTCCAACTTTTGTAAAAAAGCAGCATCCGGACAAGCTCGAGGCACGCTCAGTACAGTGTAATTTTATGGGATATCCAAAGAACTCCAAGTGGTATTATTTCTATTACGCAGAGGAACAAAAAGGTTTTTGTTTCTCGTCATGCCCACTTCTTGGAAGCTGAATTTTTAGAAAATCAGAAGAGTGGGAGTGCAATAGAACTGGAAGAAATTCCAGAACCACAAGCTGTTACTGAAAGTATGATAGCACCAGAAGTTTCAGAAGAAAGAGACACACCAGCGCCTATCCGTAGAAGTAGTAGGCAGTCTCATCCGCCCGAGAGATACTACGGTTTTCTCATAGACGGGGATCGAGAAGATTGCATCATTGATAATGATGACCCTACTAGCTTCCAGCAAGCCATTCAGAGCGGCGACTCGGTAAAATGGCTTGATGCAATGCGGACCAAAATGGAGTCCATGTACACTAACAAAGTATGGACTTTGGACATTGCTCCGGATGGGGTAAAACTCGTAGGATGCAAGTGGATCTTCAGAAAGAAGATTGGTGTAGATGGACAGGTTGAAACCTATAAGGCCAGACTTGTTGCAAAGGGTTTTCGTCAAAGACCTGGTTTGGACTATGACAAAACCTTTTCTCCAGTGGCTATGCTCAAATCCATTCGGGTCCTTCTTACCATTGCTGCCTTCCACGATTATGAGATCTGGCAGATGGACGTAAAGACGGCCTTTCTAAATGGTAATTTGGAAGAGTGCATCTATATAGATCAGCCAGAGGGATTCATTTAGAGTGGGAGCAGCGGTAAAGTGTGCAAGTTGCTTAAGTCCATTTATGGACTAAAGCAGGCATCGCGGAGTTGGAACATCTGTTTTGATGATACTGTCAAAGAATTCGACTTTATCAAGAATCCAGATAAACCATGCATATACAGTAAGATTATAGGGAGATCTGTAGTATTCCTCGTCTTGTACGTGGATGGCATTCTCCTAATAGGAAATGATATTCCTATGCTACAGTCAGTCAAAAGATTCTTGTCACAGAAGTTCTCTATGAAGGACCTGGGTGATGCCACCTACATTCTGGGGATCCAGATCTATCGTGATAGATCAAAGAGGATGTTGGGACTTTTGCAGTTTAGGTACATAGACACCATATTGAAAAGATTCAGTATGGAAGATTCTAAGCGCGGTAACCTACCGGCTTGTCATGGAATCAACCTTTCCAAAGAGATATCTCCAAAGACTGATTTGGAAAGGGATCTCATGTCGATTATTGATTTATCTCAAAAACTATCTATAACCGCAATCAAGAACGGCGTCGCATGAAGCTAGCCGGTGAGTACGGGTCGGTCCACAGGGATGTGTAAATCTCCTTTAAGTTCTTACGAGTTAATTCCAAATGGTGTTCGGAAGTATAATTAAACCTAAAAATTGAAGTTGTATGAGACTAGGATTAGAAACTTGCTAGGATTAGGTCTAGGGAAAATTTGGTAAACAAAGATCTACATCTCTTTCCATTGCCATTAATTAAATCTATCATATTAGTGTTATGGTAAATATTAACAAAGGGGATTAGGATGATTGGGATGATTGATTCTTCCTCTAGATCCTTGTCCTTCCTTTATTAATCTTTACCCCAACCTCCATGGAAAACCTTAAAATCCGGGCCTTTAGACTACGGAATCACCGTTACCTCGAGGGTAAAAGTGCCGTAGGGAGCGGAATAAGAAGGTATGCATGGAGTTCTAATGTTCATAAAAGTTTGGCAACGAAAAGAGATGAGAGATCTTTATCTCTCAAATCCTTCCCTATTCCTAACCCTAACAAGCGAGGAAACTACTCGCTCATTGAGGGGATGAAGAAAGACATGATTTTATTAAAGAGAGAAAACATCTATTGCAAGTTAATAAAAACTAAACTAATTTAAACTAAGGCAAGAAAGTAATTTACCTAGGGCAGATATGAAAAAACTACAACTACTGCAAGAAAAATAACCTACTTACTTTTGATGCGCTCTAACTTCAAGAAAACAGAATTTTATTCATGAGTAGAGGCATAAGAAAATACAAGGATTTGGGTTCTATTTATAGGACATAGAAACCCTAGGTTTACAATTGCTCCGCATGTCTAAAATTACAAATATACCCCCAGAAAATCTTTCCATAGCCTCCTCAGAATTTTGGTAAAATTTTCTTCGCGCACGGGCACTAGACGGCCGCGGAACCGCGGCATGGGTAGGCATTGGGCCGCGGTTCCGCGGCCCATTGAGGAGTTCATTTCATGAATTTTTCTGGGCTGCATCATGGTTTTTTGGTCTTCCTGGTTCTTTATTCCTTTTATCAATTTGGCTTCTGTATCAATTCCAGATTTTCAGTGAACACTTTAAAATGGATCTTTTAACCGTTTTTTTTCTCGCAAATTTGGATCTTGTGTTGCCTTGTTGATGGTGAATCGTTCTTCTGCTGGGCTTTACTAAGATCTTTCTAATTGTTGGTCAAAAGTCCTTCTTTTGTGTCGTCTTTTGTGTTTTTCACTGTTTTCGCTCCAAGAACCTGTAACCTGTAACATGTAGCAGACATGGGTCAAAAGCACCTGTTTTCATTGTAAAATGCATAAGAATGGGGAATACAAAATGCAATATTATGTAATGAATAAATACCCCCAAACTTATATTTTGCTCGTCCTCGAGAAAACTTATTTTTTATTCTCGATAAAAATCTAACCTAGCCACACTTTCGCAGGGAAACGCGATTACACTGAGCATGTGCAACAAGCCGTTAAACCTCTAGGTGTCCCTAGTAGGAGAAGTGTTGTCTCCTGAGGGTTTTCAGCGGATTACACCCACAAAATCCTATCAATTTGGTTTTTCGACTTTTGTTCTCTAATTAGGTTTTCTAATAAGGAATTCTATTATCGTTGACCTGCAAATTATCCACCCATATTCTTCACGCTTCCTCATTGTTTAACTTAAGATTATATATATCCTATAGAATTACCTAGCTTTTGGCATTTCTTAAGTTTTCCTTCTAGGGTTCCATCACCACTTAGGAATTTCTCTCAACTCTATTAAAGATACAAGTTTTATTCTTTATTTCTTTCTCTTATCTAAACTCTAATCACATATCCCCACGTGTGTGTAAATATCACCCCTACACTTGGAAATTCAAATCAAGCAATCGTACTCTCGTCCATTGTCCAAAGCACTTATTAATTGGTGAATTTTCGCTTTCACATCCTTCATGCGACTGTTAATACTTCTTGAGGTACTAACAACCGATTACAAGATGCGTTAGCATTTTAAAGCGTACTTCCTAGTTTTGCAACACCCAAGGCTTTTAGCAGTGACTCCCAAACCAGTTGGTCTAAGGCACTAGGTGATGAAGCACCCTCGGTAAATATTTTTCTATTTTTACAGCCTTAAGTAATCATAAAAACCAGTGTCCATTTTTTTCTTTATTCACCCCTTTTTTTCATTTTTTTTCATTGTGCTAAGGACTTTAGACAAGAGTACTTCAAGGTCTCTTCTACTAATCCAAGTTTCAAGGCGCGTGTTTGTGCATTTTGTAGGGTATATGTTTTCAGAATCTAGACTTAAGCTAGGAATTATTTTTCAAACTTATACTCTAATAAAAGTTTTAATACTTTTCCTTCGTTTCGACTTAGCCCAAGAAGTGAACCCAAAATTTGCCTAGTTCTAAATAAACTACAAAGACATATACTTTCTATCGTTAAACTTTAAGGAAGGTTATTTTTTTAGGGTTTTTAATTTGCTAAGTCTAAGATCTAGTTCTTCCTAGCCATTTAACCTTTTTATCAAACTCAAGTCAATTAGCCAAAATTGAATACAATGATCTTTATAATTTTTGCATTTTTTCCAATTTTTATGGGTTATTCTGTTTTCTAATTTTTTTTATTTTTCAATCTTTTCAAATTTTTATGATTTTTTATATAAAGATGCAATACAAAAATATATACAATATGCAATGCAAAAGATAACTATATACACTACCCTCTCCCCCAAACTTGAGCAAAGCAGTGCCCTCACTGCCCGGCCCCACGTCGCGCTCGTGAGCGTGACCGTGATCTTTCCCCTCTAGCCAAAAGGGTTTGAATACCCCTCTCAATTTCCGTCAACCGACGGTCGTGATCTCGTGCAATCGCCCGAAACTCATCCCTCAAAGAATCGATTCTTCTCACTGTTCTCCGCATCAATCGCGCATGCTCCTGTGGAGTTAGTTCTTCCCCGCTCGAAGTCGAGCTCGAGCTAGGGGTGTGTGCGGGTACATTTTCTGCCGGTTCCGTTCGTGTCCAAATATCAGTTAGTCTAGAGTAGGACGAAGTAACGCCCTCTACGAGTGGTCGAACCGGAACACCGTCTATCATGTATGAGTCAAATTCCTCGACGGGGAGGAAATAACGGCAGAGTTGGGTAACAAGCATGGGTCATGGGTATATGGTACCTCGTTTCCCCGTACCTATAGATTGGAGCAAAGCAGTGCACATGTCGAATCTTGGATTTTTCATCATCAGTGTGTGTACGACATGTAATGAAGGGGTGAAAAAAGTCGTGTTGTGGGAACTGCCAAAGATATTGTTTTGTGCCCACCGGCACACAGTTAAAACGTTCGCGAAAAGGGTCCGTGCTTGGATACCCTTACGCGGATCTCGTGCACAGTCATTCCCCATCAAGGGCATATAATCTTCAAAGCGCAATGGGTGGTCATGTGCTGGTATACGTGGTATGAGTGTAACCTCGTGTATCATATCTCTATTGATGTGAATTTCACGATTTTCCCAATTTAGTTTAATGTAACCTAAGTTGTCAAGGTTATTATCCTCCATAGATTCGTAAAATAGGGCAACTAGGTTAGGTAGGGCAAACGCAGATGAGTAATTATAGAGCAGGAAATTCCAGCCCCTCTGTTCAATTTCATGTGCGAAATATCTACCGTATACTTCGTGTGCGAAAACCGGGGAAAAATCCCTTTCAAACTGCATTTTATGTGCCATCTAGATATTATTATGTTTTTCTCAGGAAAAATATGTAAGAACAGAGAGTAAAGACACAGATGTACCTCCCTTGAAAATTACAGGGGCTGAAGCTTCAGAGGTGCGGCGGTTCGGCGGTAGGAGACGGCTACGGCGGCAGAAGCGCGGCGTTCTGGTAGCGGCGCTGCGAAATTTTTCTGGAGGGGACAGGAGGTGGCGGCTAGGGTTTTATGAAGATGAAATATTAGGGTTATGAGGACAGGAGGGCTCGGGTCTCTTTAAATAGAGGGGAAAGAGGGTTATTTGAAGAAAACACCCTTAAAAAATAGATTTTATGTGTAAATTGAAAATTCAGCTCTTAATTCTGAAAATTTGCAATTAGGTCCAAAAAATTTTATTTTTTATTTTTTATGGTATTTTGGGAATATATATTTACAAATTATATACACACCCCAGACTTATTTGAAATAATGTTTTGGAAGAAAAGAAATCTGGGGGTGAAAGTGGAGGAATATTACTCAGTGTAGATCGGCTCCTACAAGAGCAGGAGCTCCTCCGAAGGGTCTGCTGTGAAGAACGGTTTCAGTCGATACCCATTCACCTTGAATAAGGTACCGTCTTCAGGATTCTCAAGATCAACCGCACCGTGCGGATAAACGGTGCGGACTACAAAAGGTCCTCTCCATCGGGACCGGAGCTTGCCGGGATGAAAATGTAACCGAGTGTCATAAAGTAGAACCTGTTGACCAGGTTCAAACGTTTTTCGCAAAAGGTGTTTATCGTGGAACACCTTAGCTCAGTTTTTAGCAATTATGGCATTATCATATGCCTCATCCCTCAGCTCCTCCAATTCATTCAATTGCAGCTTTCGATTGGTGCCCGCATCTCCTAAAGATAGATTCAGCTTTTTAATGGCCCAAAATGCCTTATGCTCAATTTCTACTGGGAGGTGGCACGCCTTCCCGTAGACAAGCCAGTATGGAGACATGCCAAGATCGGTCTTATATGCAGTACGGAAAGCCCATAATGCATTACGGAAAGCCCATAATGCATCGATTAATTTGAGTGACCAATCTTTACGGTTTTTAGAAACCGTTTTCTCCAAGATTTGCTTAATTTGCCGATTCGAGACCTCAGATTGCCCACATGTTTGGGGATGGTATGGCGTTGACAGCTTATGGGTGATAGAGTATTTGCGCATTAGAGACTCAAAAGTCCTATTGCAAAAGTGAGAACCATTATCACTTATTATCGCGCGAGGGTGCCCAAATCGAGAAAAGATGTGTTCATTAAGAAATCGAACGACGACCTTGTTGTCATTCGTTCGACTAGGCACAGCCTCGACCCACTTTGAAACATAGTCAACAGCCAAAAGAATATACACATTTCCAAAAGAGTTAGGAAATGGTCCCATGAAGTCTATACCCCAAACATCAAAAATGTCTACAACCAAAATTGGTTGGAGCGGCATTTCGTTTCTCCGCGATATCCGGCCCAATTGTTGGCACCGGGAGCAAGTTTTGCAGTATTCGAATGCATCTTTAAAGAGTCGTGGCCAATAGAAACCACACTGCAAAACTTTCTTGGCTGTCTTCTTTGGGCCAAAGTGCCCGCCACATGCTTGATCGTGGCAAAAAGACAGCACACTCTTGACCTCATTTTCTGGCACACACCAACGAATGATTTGGTCGGAACAATATTTAAAAAGATAAGGTTCATCCCAGTAAAAATGCTTTACTTTGGACAAAAATCGTAGTTTGTCTTGTTTCGACCACTCTTTAGGTATCAAGCCGGTGGCTAAGTAGTTTACAATATCAGCGAACCATGGTTCGCTAGAAACGGTCAAGAGTTGCTCATCGGGGAAAACATCAGTGATAGGAAGTTCAAGTGTAGGTGAGGAAGGAAGTCGTGAAAGGTAATCGGCCACTACGTTTTCACATCCTTTTTTGTCTCTTATAACAAGGTCAAATTCTTGCAGCAAAAGGATCCAACGTATTAGCCTAGACTTAGCATCCTTCTTCGCAAAAAGGTGGCGAAGAGCTGAGTGATCCATGTACACTATAACTGGAGAGCCGATTAAATAAGGCCGAAATTTTTCAAGTGCAAACACAACCACTAAAAACTCTTTTTCTGTTGTTGTGTAGTTTAATTGGGCCTCATTTAATGTTCGGCTAGCGTAGTAAATTACATGCGGCATCTTGTTAATGTGTTGTCCAAGAACAGCACCAATGGCAAAATCTGATGCGTCGCACATAATTTCGAAGGGATGCGTCCAGTCTGGAGATGAAATGATGGGCGCAGAAATGAGTGAGTGTTTCAAAGACTCGAACGCTTCCATGCAAGTTGAGTCGAAAACAAAAGTGGTGTCCTTGGCCAATAAGAGAGTCAGGGGTCTAGCAATCTTGCTAAAGTCCTTGATGAACCGTCTATAAAAACCGGCATGGCCAAGGAAAGCTCGGATATCTTTGACGCATTTAGGAGGAGGAAGATTAGAAATGACTTCGATTTTAGCTCTGTCAACCTCTATGCCGTTTTGCGAGATGACATGTCCTAAGACAATGCCTTCTCGTACCATAAAGTGGTATTTCTCCCAATTCAAAGTTAGGTTCTTCTCCCTACAGCGGGTAAGAACTGCGTCAAGATGTTGTAAACACTCGTCGCAGGAGTCACCGAAAATGGAGAAATCATCCATAAAGATTTCCAAAAACTTCTCTACCATGTCCGAAAAGATCCCCATCATACACCGCTGAAATGTAGCGGGTGCATTGCATAACCCAAAGGGCATGCGACGGTAAGCAAAAGTGCCAAAGGGACAAGTAAATGTAGTCTTGTCTTGATCCTCTTTGGCTATGGGGACTTGATTATAACCGGAATAGCCATCTAAAAAGCAGTAGAATTCGTGCCCCGCCAATCTTTCTAGCATTTGGTTAATGAATGGTAAAGGAAAGTGGTCCTTCCTTGTCGCGGCATTGAGTTTCCGGTAGTCGATGCAAACTCGCCACCCAGTTTGGGTGCGAGTGGGAATTAACTCATTTGCCTCATTGGTGATGACCGTGATGCCCGATTTCTTTGGCACGACATGCATGGGGCTACCCATTGGCTATCCGAGATAGGGTAAATGATACCGCTATCAAGACACTTAACAATCTCCTTCTTGACCGCCTCTTTCATAATGGGGTTGAGGCGTCTTTGTGGATCCCTTGCTGGCTTGGCATCATCCATCAAGTGTATATGATGTTTGACTATGAGGGGACTAATCCCCTTGATGTCCGCCATAGACCAGCCGAAAGCTTGCCGATTATTGTGTAAGACCATTAGAAGGGCCTTCTCTTGCTCAAGGGCTAGAGAGGCCGATATGATAACGGGTAAGGTCTCATTTTCACCTAGATAAGCATATTTTAGGTGCGACGGCAAAAGCTTTAGCTCGAGTTTAGGTGGTGAAACAATAGATGGTAACAATGGAGTAACTGTTTCAAACTCGAAGGATTCCATCAAAGGTTCAAATCGAGTGTACGCTACCGAGTCGGATGGTTCAACTAACTCATCCGAAAAAGCAAAAGACTCAAACTCGGGTGGAGAGTCTTGAAGATCGTCAACAAAGGTGAAACACTCATAATCTTTGTCCGTAATGAAAGCTATGTCGAATTTTAGGAGGAACGCACTAGTGGCGTCAACATTGCTGTGATCAAACATGAAATTTTCAAACTCACAGTCCTCCTCCGCTGTCACGATCCGAAAGTACGGAACGTGACTGGCCCTTAGATTACGAGACGTCTAAAGGCGTACCGTAACCTAAGTCAGCCAAAGCCTAGAAGAATCTAAACCAAAATCAACAGCGAGTGAAGGAAAACCCTTAATGAAAACGATTTTCAAATCAATTTAGTTGCAAAGAATCCCTTTTTAAAACATCAAAAATTTCTGAAAATTTCGGCAGAGTCTCCCCTGTATTTTCTACCCCCCAAAATGGGTACAACAAGATAATAAACCTGTAATCATAAAATGGCATCCCCAAACGGGAGCTAGCTCTTCGCCCAAGGCGGATCACAACCACATGCAATATAATAGTAATATCAAGAGAAGAGCATAAAGAAACGCAAAATACCAGAAAACACACGTCGGCTCAAGTGAGCTCGACCCAAAAGAACCACAAATACACAAGTCTCTCAGTCTCATCACTAGGTCGCATATACAATACAAGTGGTAGATGGAGAATACTAGATACAATGATAAAGCAAAAAGAAATAAAGTATACTCGCAACCCACCTACGGGCGATGTCGCGAGTCTGAGCAAAAGAAACTGAGGATAAGATAGCCCGCCGCTATAAGACTGACGGGTCCGACCTGCAAGACACTGTGGCACAACGGGGGTGAGTTGCCAGCTCGTGAGTAAAATATAACATCTAGTAAGGAAATCGTAAGAATGCACGCAATGCGGAACAACATATATGTCCATATGTGATATAATAACTCTAGTATGCATGCACATGTATGCAATATCTTTTCTAACTCTTTAAGTGTTTTAAATGTTAAAGTTACTGCATTCTTAACTTTTAGAAAATGAATGTCTGTATAATAGCTAAATATCATCAAGAAATCCTCCAAAAACCCGTGTCAAGCATCGACACCAAATAGGAATCATATCTGTCTCAATATCGGGCTCCGTCAGTCCGAATCGGCCCATATCATAAATCTCACGACAACGGTCGGTATCCTCCGGATATCCGCCGCGCCAGACATCACCGGTAGGTAGTCTTCCCCTGCCAGGCTCATCGTCTACAACTCGATCTTCTTACCCCGGGGTACCATACCGGGCCCACCATGTACCCGAGACGGTTCATCCACTCCTCGAATCGGGTCTCGAAATCCAACAGAAAACATGAAAACTCATGGTGGACGACACATACATCACGAGAAAACCGCAACTTTGTTTTAAAAATGATAAATATAAGCTTTTGTTAAATTCTTGCGGTTTTCCCCAAAAATCCAGAAATCGCAGCAAAACTGAAATCCTCAAGAAAATCATAATGTCCACATATTATATATATGATAAATGTCTATGATATCAATGTGTATGATGTAAATTTTGGCTAGAGTTCTATGTAAATATGATGATGATGCGAGATATGTGCATGCGATGCAGTTTCATATATCAAGTATGAATGCAGGTGACGATATTAAGATAAACAGGTTCTATTGTGCACGTGGCATGGCAATTACCAAAGGCGTGTGTGTCACATGAATAGTGCGCGTGCTACAGATGCCAATGGTAATGGTGTTCGTGTCCTACAAAATGATATCGCATAGGTAGAGATGAATGTCCATGCAATTTAACATACTGTTCGCTATAAGGGTATGCAGTGTACATGAATGGATAAGCTAGCTAACAATATAATCTTGCAAAAAGTAGGGTAATCCTAACTAGGGGGGGCGCCTCGCGCCATCCAGACGATTCCCCCATAGATGAATACATCTACTCACCTGAAATCCCCGCTAATCTGATCCGGCCACCGCTTTGCCTTTTCGCGCCGTATCCGAAGTTTCCCCGACCGATCCTATATTCGCACAATATCAAGCATAAGATTACAAAACCTAACACAATGCAAGTCACAACATACAATTATCCACGCTCTCAAATTAATCGTAGCATGCACTTAGTGCGCGGAAAAACGCACGAAAATCGCAATCCTTTCACTAAAATCGTCATTTCGGGGAAATCGACAAAACTACAACCCGACTAGACGAAACCCCGCGTTCGCGCATTCTAATAATCCTATACGAAGTTAATAATATTGCTAACCTAACGCAAATTGACCACATTCTATTTTCTACAAAAATCTAGTAAGCGAATTTCTAGCCGATTTGATACAAACATCGAAATTTGTCGATTTAGCAAGCATATAATTACACCATTAACCATTCTAATCAATTAGATAACCAAAACCCTAACTTAATTTTGATAACCATGTTTCAAACCCTAACTCAACATCAAAATCCCATTCTTGATTTTTCATGAACAAGGATTTACACTAAATTAATACTTTAAACATCTAATTTAGCATAAACAAACTACCAATTTGCAACTAGTTTAGGATTTTACCTTACAAGTGGAAACCTAGCATGATCAAGTCACCAAAAAAAAGCCTCCTTTCACCATGTTTTTGAACAAATTTGGGTAGAAGAGAGAGTGGTTTAGGGTTTGGGTTTGAATGGAGATGGAAAAATGTGAATTTTTATTGATTTTTAGCAAGAAAAAGAAGCAAGAATGAAGTGGGAAGTGGGGAATTTCTGCAAGAAGAGGGGTCGGCTGCAGCAATAGAGAGGAAATGAGGGAAATTTGGAGAAGTTTCTAGGTGATTAAACACCCCATGTAATCATTTAATGCTTTCATGTCAACCTTTTTCCAAAAAAACCCCTTTTTAAGCCATTTTTTTCATAATTTTCCCACCAAAAATCTAAAAGTTTGCAAGACATGATATAATTTTATTAACACCATATTTTAGCTTATAAAGACTTCTAGTTAAGAAATTTACCTAATTAAATTTGTATTTATCCCTAATTAAATGTATTTAAAAAGGCTTAAAATAATAAAAAAAATAATTAATTACGAAATTTTTTTTTATTTAACTAGATAATTATAAGTGACATTTTAGTGACAAAATTATAGTAATATCTTATCTAAATTTTGTATAATTAGGTCTACAATGAAAATTATCAATTTTGACTTTTTACGGAAAAAGCCGAAAAATTTGCCGATTACCGAAAAACTGCCTAAACGATTTTCGAAGGGTTACAATCTTTCCCCCTTAAAGAAATTCGGTCCTCGAATTTAGAATTTAACTACGCATACCTTCAAAAAGATGGGGATATCTCTTCCTCATCTCGACCTCGGTCTCCCAGGTGACCTCCTCGCTGTTCGGGCCACGCCAAAGAATCTTGACAGACGGTATGACCTTCGACCTTAATTTCTTCACCTGCCGATCCAAGATGACAACCGGCTGCTCGATGAAAGAAAGATCACGCTCTAACTGGATCTTCTGGTGCTGAATCGCCTGGGAAGGATCATGAAGGCACTTGCGGAGCATCGAGACATGGAATACGGGGTGAACATCGGGGAAGCTGGGCGGAAGAGCTAACCGATAAGCGACTAGACCAACACGCTCTAGGATCTCGAAAGGACCAACATATCTAGGACTCAGCTTCCCTTTCCGCCCAAATCTCATCACACCCTTCATCGGAGAGACCTTCAGGAAAACATGATCGCCAACAGCGAACTCGAGTCGGCGACAACGCTTGTCAGCATAAGATTTCTGCCTGCTCTGTGCCGCTCTCATCCTGTCCCGAATCAGCTGTATTTTCTCGGTCGTCTCCTGCACAATCTGCGGCCCCAAAATACTGCTCTCCCTGAGCTCTGTCCAACATACAGGCGATCGACATCTCCTCCCATGTAAAGCCTCGAAAGGTGCCATCTGAATCGTCTCCTGGAAGCAATTATTGTAGGAAAACTCGATCAAAGGCAAATGACGATCCCAGCTACCACCGAAATCTAAAACACAAGCTCTGAGCATGTCCTCAAGAGTCTGAATAGTACGCTCCGACTGACCGTCAGTCTGAGGATGAAAGGCTGTGCTAAAACTCAATCGGGTGCCTAAAGCTTCCTGGAGTTTCTGCCACAATCGGCTGGTAAACTGGGTGCCACGGTCGGACACGATGCAAGTCGGAACGCCATGCAGTCGCACTATCTCATCAATATAAACCTGGGCGTACTGAGAAAATCCAAAAGTGGTCTTCACTGGCAGGAAGTAAGCCGCTTTCGTCAGTCGATCCACAATCACCCATATAGAGTCGTACCCTCGACTGGTCCTGGGTAGACCCACAACGAAGTCCATGGAGACCTGCTCCCACTTCCACTCAGGGATGGGCAAAGGCTGTAACTCGCCGGCTGGCCTCTGGTGCTCGGCCTTGACTTGCTGACAAGTCAGGCATCTCGACACAAAGTCTGTAATATCCTTCTTCATCCCGTCCCACCAATAAACCTCTCTTAAATCACGGTACATCTTGGTGGAACCTGGATGCACACTGTATACTGATCTATGTGCCTCCTCGAGAATATCACGCCTCAGTCCCTCTGAATCTGGCACGCACAGTCGAGTCCCAAATCGAAGTATCCCCTGATCATTAAGCACGAACTCAGAAACTCTGCCCTGCCGAATCTGCTCAATAATCTCTAATGTACGGGCATCGCCGGACTGTGCCTCGCGGATACGGTCAAGTAACTGTGGGCGTGCTCTGAAATGGGCCAGCTGTCCCCCTGTAGGAGTAAACTCGAACTGCACTCTGCTATCACATAACTCCTGCCAATCCGCCGTCGACTGCATCTGTACTGCGCTCAAACAAGATAAGCTACCTCCGGGCCTCCTACTCAAAGCATCTGCCACCATATTCGCCTTGCCCGGATGGTATAGAACCTCGCAGTCATAATCCTTCACCAACTCCATCCAACGGCGCTGTCTCAGGTTCAGGTCTCGCTGCTGGAAGATATACTTCAAACTCTTGTGGTCAGTGAATATCTGGCACGACTCACCGTATAGGTAATGTCTCCAGATCTTAAGTGCAAATACCACTGCAGCCATCTCTAAATCGTGGGTGGGGTAGTTCTGCTCGTGTTTCCTCAGCTGCCGAGAAGCATACGCGATAACTCTGTCGTGCTGCATCAACACACATCCCAGCCCCACTCTAGAAGCATCACAGTAAACCACGAACCCGCCTGATCCTGAAGGCAATGCAAACACTGGTGCAGTAGTCAGACGAGTCTTCAACTGCTGGAAACTATCCTCACATGCCTGGGTCCAATCAAAAGGAACCCCCTTCCGGGTCAACCCGGTCAACGGTGCAGCAATGCGGGAGAAATCCTGGACAAAACGTCGATAATAGCCGGCCAGACCTAGAAAGCTACGAACCTCCATAACTGATACTGGTCTAGGCCAACGCTGAACTGCCTCGATCTTCTTCGGGTCCACGCAAATACCATCTCTCGTCACCACATGACCCAAGAAATCGACACTGTCTAGCCAGAATGCGCACTTGGAGAATTTGGCGAACAGCTGATGCTCCCTCAAAGTCTGCAATGTGATACGTAAGTGCTGCTCATGCTCCTCCCGACTCCGAGAATAAACCAAGATGTCGTCAATAAACACAATGATGAACTGATCGAGATACGGCCTGAATACGCGGTTCATCAAATCCATAAATGCTGCCGGGGCATTGGTGAGCCCGAACGACATCACCAAGAACTCGTAATGACCATAACGAGTACGGAAAGCTGTCTTCGGAATATCCTCCTTCCGAACCCGCAACTGGTGATAACCTGATCGTAAATCAACCTTCGAGAAAAACCCTGCACCCTGGAGCTGATCAAATAAGTCATCAATACGGGATAGGGGATACCTGTTCCGCACAGTAACCCGGTTCAGCTGACGATAATCAATGCATAAACGCATACTTCCGTCCTTCTTCTTAACAAACAAGACGGGAGCGCCCCAAGGTGACACACTCGGTCTGATAAGCCCTTTGTCCAGCAAGTCCTGTAACTGATCCTTTAGCTCTCTCAGCTCCGCCGGGGCCATCCGATAGGGCGGTATAGAGATAGGCCCCGTGCCAGGGATCAAGTCAATACAGAACTTAATCTCGCGCTCTGGTGGCAGACCAGGCAGCTCGTCAGGAAATACATCAGGAAACTCTCTCACAACAGGGACCTGGTCCAACGGAACCTCTGTGGAGCTAGTATCACAAACATAGGCTAGGAATCCCTGACACCCTTTCCTTAAGAGCTGACCAACGCGAAGAGAAGAAATCAAGCTGGGAAGGGTAGCGCTACGATCTCCCTGAATAATAAGAACCGGCTCGCCAGGAAAACTGAATCTGACTGCCTTTTCACGGCAGTCCACGGATGCATAACAGGTGGCTAGCCAGTCCATACCAAGAAGAACGTCGAAGTCTAGCATATCGAGGAGAATCAAATCAACTGAAGAATCTCTCTCCCCGATACGAACGGAACACGATCGGTATACAAAACGGGCAACAAAAGACTCGCCTACCGGGGTAATAACGACAAGCGGCTGATCTAACGGAGAAGACTCTCGGCCCAACCTCGGTGCAAAATACGTGGATACATAGGAATGTGTGGAGCCTGGATCAAATAATACCCGTGCATCAAAAGAACATACTGGCAGAGTACCTGTCACGACGGCATTGGATGCCTGTGCATCCTGAGGAGTCAACGCGAACACTCGGGCCTGTCCACCACTAATAGCTGGCTGTCCTCTGCCTCTACCTCGGCCTCTGCCTCTGCCTCTGTCGCCTCGTCCTCTCGGAACCGGACCGCCACGCCCACGGCCTCTAGAAGCATCTGGCTGGCGTGAAGCATCATCAGGAGTAGGAAGTAAAGCTCTCTGCGAAGGTGGTGAAGGTGGTAAAGTCACATGCGGGACTGTCGCCGTGCCCGAACGTCCCATGGTACAGTCTCTGACACGGTGGTACTGACTCCCACACTGAAAACATCCTGGAGACGACAGCTGGGTCTGTGGATATGAACCAAATAACTGACCTCGTCTCAATCCTCTGCCTCCACCATCTCCCGGAAACAATCTATCGCGGTGTCTACCCATCTGCCGCTGAGCTGGCGTATCAGTACGGATCCTCTTCGGCCCAGAAGCGACCGGAGTCTCAGAAATACGCTCCTCCAAAAGTAAGGCTGCATCCATCGCGGCTGCGTATGTATCAAAGTGCTGGGTGCCGATGGCAAGGAATAGCTGTGTATCAAGCCCTCGTACAAACCTCTTTATTCTCTTCTCTTCTGTGTCGACTAGGTACGGAGCATATCGAGACAACTGGGTAAACTGTATATCATACTCCGACACTGTCATCCCCGGAGTCTTGCGCAAAGACTCAAAACTACGGGCTCGAGCATCTCGGACACTCTCCGGAAGAAAACGGGCAAGAAATGCAGATGTAAACTCATCCCAGGTCATAGAAGGCAGACCTGCAGCTCGGCCTCTCTCTACTGAATCGTACCATGTCTGGGCAAGACCCTCCGGACGAAAACTCGCAAACTCCACCAATTTATCATCAGAACACCTCAACGAACGGCAAATCCGAGCCATCCTATCAAGAAATGCCTGTGGGTCCTCTGTCGCATCTGTATCGGTAAAAGCTGGAGGTCTCAATCTCATGAACTCCTGTAGTGAAACAGGGATAGTCTCCGTAGTAGCAGCAGGAGTGACCATCTGTGCAGCAGGTACGATCGTGGTCTGTGCGGTGGAAGGAACGTCCTCGGATCTCTGTGCCCGGCTGGACTCAACTAAAGATCCCATCATCTGCCGCAACTCTTGCATGCCGGCCTCTAATCTGGCAATACGGCCAGGATAAGGCGGATCAGTATGACCCTGAGGGGTAGGCGTATCCTCCCGCTCGATCCTCGCCTCAGACGGGCCCGCCCGAATCTCATCCCTAGCGGTAGCCCGCTGAGCTCTCGTAGTCTTTGGCGGCATCGAAGCGGGAATAAGAAACTGGACCGATAAGGACATTGCAATTGAATCAAGGAATGCAAGGAATCAAGAAAGGAAATACAAGCAATTATGTCCTAAGGTTACTTAGGCGGAGTACCGTATCGTAAGTATGCCGCGGATCATACCCACGCTACGCCACTCTGCTTAAGTCACCTACTCCATCTACCAAGGTCGTCCTACACTCAGAAAGGTAAAACCTACGCTCTGATACCAACTTTGTCACGACCCGAAAGTACGGAACGTCACTGGCCCTTAGATTACGAGACGTCTAAAGGCGTACCGTAACCTAAGTCAGCCAAAGCCCAGAAGAATCTAAACCAAAATCAACAGCGAGTGAAGGAAAACCCTTAATGAAAACGATTTTCAAATCAATTTAGTTGCAAAGAATCCCTTTTTAAAACATCAAAAATTTCTGAAAATTTCGGCAGAGTCTCCCCTGTATTTTCTACCCCCCAAAATGGGTACAACAAGATAATAAACCTGTAATCATAAAATGGCATCCCCAAGCGGGAGCTAGCTCTTCGCCCAAGGCGGATCACAACCACGTGCAATATAATAGTAATATCAAGAGAAGAGCATAAAGAAACGCAAAATACCAAAAAACACACGTCGGCTCAAGTGAGCTCGACCCAAAAGAACCACAAATACACAAGTCTCTCAGTCTCATCACTAGGTCGCATATACAATACAAGTGGTAGATGGAGAATACTAGATACAATGATAAAGCAAAAAGAAATAAAGTATACTCGCAACCCACCTACGGGAGATGTCGCGAGTCTGAGCAAAAGAAGCTGAGGATAAGATAGCCCGCCGCTATAAGACTGACGGGTCCGACCTGCAAGACACTGTGGCACAACGGGGGTGAGTTGCCAGCTCGTGAGTAGAATATAACATTTAGTAAGGCAATCGTAAGAATGCACGCAATGCGGAACAACATGTATGTCCATATGTGATATAATAACTCTAGTATGCATGCACATGTATGCAATATCTTTTCTAACTCTTTAAGTGTTTTAAATGTTAAAGTTACTGCATTCTTAACTTTTAGAAAATGAATGTCTGCATAATAGCTAAATATCATCAAGAAATCCTCTAAAAACCCGTGTCAAGCATCGACACCAAATAGGAATCATATCTGTCTCAATATCGGGCTCCGTCAGTCCGGATCGGCCCATATCATAAATCTCACGACAACGGTCGGTATCCTCCGGATATCCGCCGCGCCAGACATCACCGGTAGGTAGTCTTCCCCTGCCAGGCTCATCGTCTACAACTCGATCTTCTTGCCCCGGGGGTACCATACCGGGCCCACCATGTACCCGAGACGGTTCATCCACTCCTCGAATCGGGTCTCGAAATCCAACAGAAAACATGAAAACTCATGGTGGACGACACATACATCACGAGAAAACCGCAACTTTGTTTTAAAAATGATAAATATAAGCTTTTGTTAAATTCTTGCGGTTTTCCCCAAAAATCCAGAAATCGCAGCAAAACTGAAATCCTCAAGAAAATCATAATGTCCACATATTATATATATGATAAATGTCTATGATATCAATGTGTATGATGTGAATTTTGGCTAGAGTTCTATGTAAATATGATGATGATGCGAGATATGTGCATGCGATGCAATTTCATATATCAAGTATGAATGCAGGTGACGATATTAAGATAAACAGGTTCTATTGTGCACGTGGCATGGCAATTACCAAAGGCGTGTGTGTCACATGAATAGTGCGCATGCTACAGATGCCAATGGTAATGGTGTTCGTGTCCTACGAAATGATATCGCATAGGTAGAGATGAATGTCCATGCAATTTAACATACTGTTCGCTATAAAGGTATGCAGTGTACATGAATGGATAAGCTAGCTAACAATATAATCTTGCAAAAAGTAGGGTAATCCTAACTAGGGGGGCGCCTCGCGCCATCCAGATGATTCCCCCATAGATGAATACATCTACTCACCTGAAATCCCCGCTAATCTGATCCGGCCACCGCTTTGCCTTTTCGCGCCGTATCCGAAGTTTGCCCGACCGATCCTATATTCGCACAATATCAAGAATAAGATTACAAAACCTAACACAATGCAAGTCACAACATACAATTATCAACGCTCTCAAATTAATCGTAGCATGCACTCAGTGCGCGGAAAAACGCACGAAAATCGCAATCCTTTCACTAAAATCGTCATTTCGGGGAAATCGACAAAACTACAACCCGACTAGACGAAATCCCACGTTCGCGCATTCTAATAATCCTATACGAAGTTAATAATATTGCTAACCTAACACAAATTGACCGCATTCTATTTTCTACAAAAATCTAGTAAGCGAATTTCTAGCCGATTTGATACAAACATCGAAATTTGTCGATTTAGCAAGCATATAATTACACCATTAACCATTCTAATCGATTAGATAACCAAAACCCTAACTTAATTTTGATAACCATGTTTCAAACCCTAACTCAACATCAAAATCCCATTCTTGATTTTTCATGAACAAGGATTTACACTAAATTAATACTTTAAACATCTAATTTAGCATAAACAAACTACCAATTTGCAACTAGTTTAGGATTTTACCTTACAAGTGGAAACCTAGCATGATCAAGTCACCAAAAAAAAGCCTCCTTTCACCATGTTTTTGAACAAATTTGGGTAGAAGAGAGAGTGGTTTAGGGTTTGGGTTTGAATGGAGATGGAAAAATGTGAATTTTTATTGATTTTTAGCAAGAAAAAGAAGCAAGAATGAAGTGTGAAGTGGGGAATTTCTGCAGGAAGAGGGGTTGGCTGCAGCAATGGAGAGGAAATGAGGGAAATTTGGAGAAGTTTCTAGGTGATTAAACACCCCATGTAATCATTTAATGCTTTCATGTCAACCTTTTTCCAAAAAAACCTCTTTTTAAGCCATTTTTTTCATAATTTTCCCACCAAAAATCTAAAAGTTTGCAAGACATGATATAATTTTATTAACACCATATTTTAGCTTATAAAGACTTCTAGTTAAGAAATTTACCTAATTAAATTTGTATTTATCCCTAATTAAATGTATTTAAAAAGGCTTAAAATAATAAAAAAATAATTAATTACGAAATTTTTTTTTATTTAACTAGATAATTATAAGTGACATTTTAGTGACAAAATTATAGTAATATCTTATCTAAATTTTGTATAATTAGGTCTACAATGAAAATTATCAATTTTGACTTTTTACGGAAAAAGCCGAAAAATTTGCCGATTACCGAAAAACTGCCTAAACGATTTTCGAAGGGTTACATCCGCGATCTCATTGATCGAGCAAACATCAAGTACGCTAGAATTAGGCTCACAAGGCTGACTTCCTAACTTGAAAATGTTGAGTTCAACTGTCATATTGCCAAAAGATAAATTCATTGAACCATTACGACAGTTGATTACTGCGTTAGAAGTCGCGAGGAATGGTCGACCAAGTATCACTGGAATTTGACTCCGGGGGTTAGCGACAGGTTGTGTATCCATAACAATAAAGTCAACGGGGAAAATGAAATCCCCTACTCTAATTAACACATCCTCCAACTCTCCCCTAGGGTGGGTGATTGATCGGTCGGCCATTTGGAGAGTGCAATGAGTAGGCTTAAGCTCTCCAACGCCTAACTGTTCGTACACCGAATAAGGTAGCAAATTGACGCTAGCACCAAGATCTAATAGTGCTCTATTGATGGTCTTGTTCCCAATTGTGATCGAAATAGTAGGACAACCGGGGTCCTTGTGCTTTGGGGGTAAAGAATTGACAAGAGCATCGCTAACAGCACTAGCCACGACAACTTTCTTTGGTACTTGTGACTTCCTCTTTTTGGTGCATAAGTCCTTTATGATTTTTGCATATGAAGGAACTTGTTGGATTGCATCCAAAAGAGGGATATTTATACTAACCTGTTTGAACAACTCTACAATCTTCTCCATCTGTGGAGTTGGTTTATTGGATCTCAACCGATTTGGAAAAGGAACATTTTGAAAAGTTGTTGAGTCCAATTTTTGCGGATCAGATTGTTGAGTTGGAACGGAACCCCGTGTAGATGTGTTCGTGTTGTGAGAAGAGGGTCCGTTCGAGCTAGAAGAAGTAGAGCCATGTGAAGGATGGAGAATAGGCTCTAACGAAGAAGAAGAGGAAGATGAACCACCGGCAGAGGTGTCATGGTGAATACCCACGTTGTTTTGCAGCACTTTTCCGGATCTCAACGTAGTCACAGCATTCACGTTATGATTCTGTTGTTCATGTGCAACATGTGCGTGACCAGGATTTGGGAGTGGTTGAGACGGAAGCTTTCCTTTCTCTCGCTCTTTCAATACTGCGTTGAGTTGTGCAATTTGTGCCTCAATAGCTTTTATGCTTTGATCGTGTGAGGCACTGTTTTGCACCAAAGATTGAACAGAAGTCTCTATCCTAGCTGTGGACTGTGCAGATTGCTTTAGGAATGCTTCTAGACTTCTTTCGAGCGAGCTAACAGCATTTTGAGGGGGGACAAAATTGTTGGGCACAAAATTGTTCATCTGATTAGGGTAAGGTTGCTGTTGGAGAGGTTGCTGAAATTGAGTTTGTGGAGGTGCTTGTTGTTGTGGAGGAGGAGCTCTTTGAAAATTGTTGTTTCCTTGGGATTGTTGGTTTTGGTTCCAAGCGAAATTAGGGTGGCTCTTCCAACCCGGATTGTATGTCGAAGAGTATGGATCATTTCTTCGTCGTTGCTGAAAGGCAGCATTGACTTGATCTTGTCCTTGAGTAGATGCAGTGTAAGGACACTCTTCGATGAGATGTGATGGATCCGAACAACAAGCACAAACAGTTCGTGGAGGCACAACAAGGGCAGGAGAAGGTGTTGAGATTTTGGTCTCAAGCGCTTCTAGCTTTTTCGTAAGAGCGGCCATCTCGGCCTTCATAGCAATTGACATCTCTACTTGATGTATGCCTGCCCTAGGTTGACCAATAGAAGAAGATGATGATGTGGTCTTGGTGCTCTCCCACTGAATTGTTTGTTCACTAAGATCCTCAAGAAACTGCCACGCTTCCTCAGTAGATTTGGACAGAAAGTGACCTTGACTAATGGTTTCTAGCAACTGCTTCGTTGCTGGGTTCAATCCCTCGTATAATGTTTGGCAAAGTTGCCATCTTTCGATCCCATGGTGAGGGCATTGAACGAGTAGGTCTTTGAATCTTTCAAAACATTTCCAAAATGGTTCGGCAGGAAGCTGTGAAAATTGTATAATCTCATTACGGATTTTTGCAGTTTTGTGATGAGGATGGAACTTTTTAAGAAAAGCTTTCACAAACTCGTCCCAATTTCTAATTGAGTGTGATGCGGTGCTGTATAGCCACTTCTCGGCTAGGTCACATAAGATGAAAGGAATGACCCTTAGCCTTATAGCGTCATCACTTAATTGGGTAGTTTTCATCATGGCACAAACGTTTTGGAATTTGTTGATAAAGATATATGCATCTTCGGATTCCAAACCATGAAACTTAGGCAGCATATTGATGAAGTGGGGTTTGATCTCAAAATTGTCCCCATTAGCCGGTGGGAGGGAAAGACAAGTAGGAAGGGCGGTGCGGACGGGGTAGAAAAGATCCTGGAGCGCGACTCATGCGGGCGCTTCAACAGGCGGAAAATTCAGGTTATTCGCACCTAACGAAGGTGGAATCCTTCCCGTCGGTAAGGTGTTGTTAGGATCGTATCCCGACATACCTTCGGAAGAAGAATGTGATGGTGAAAGTGAAGAAGTGGACAAGATTTCGACTTCGGAGTCGAAAGGTTCGTCGGTCGGTACCAACGAAACACGGACTAATCGGGCGCTAGGGTTCCTAGTCCAACCGGACATACACTAAAAGGGTTAGTGTAGTCGAAAGATGAAAGACAGAATGTGGAGGAAAGAAAACGTCAATGAGAGGAAGTGGTGTAAGTGAGTGCAAAGATTTCTTTAGCGACAAGTTGCAAGTTTTGAAAAGATTTTTCCTTTTACTTCTTTTATGTGTGCTTTTGCAAAAAGATTTTTGAAAAGAGACTTGTGACACAAATGCAATTAACCACACATGCACAATCAGGCCTAGATCTAGGGTCATCTAGGTCAGCTAGACAGCTCCTAACTGTTCCAAAGGGCTAGAGATAGGACCTCAAACCGCCTCTTCACCACCAATTGCGGCCAGGTAAGTGCCAGGTAAGTGGGAAGGAACCACGCTGTGGGCCTAATTAAAAACCACTAGCCTTGACACACTTGCCTGGGCACCGCAAAGTCAGGTTAGGATAAACGGCCGATGCCTATACTAGTCCTCTGTCCTATTGAGCTCGACGTCCTTAGGGCTGAGTCTAATATTTTTTAATTAAAAGTGGTCAATGCAAATGCTTTAAGTGATTTTTGGGGTCCTGGGAAGGGTGATGAAATTCCCACCCAATCTGAATTGGTCAATAGCCCCTTAAAGTCAGATTAAAGTATGCAAAGCAGTAAATCACTTGCAATCAATTTACTTTTTAGCGCGGCGCAAAGAATCCTGCAGAAAATCAATTTATTGGAAGGGGGAAGAAGATTTTTTTAGCGTAAAGAATCCTGCAGAAGATTTGACAGAAGATATATGGGGATTTGCAGAGGGGAGAATGAGGAAACAAACAGTGCAAATTTCGTGCAGAGAGGACTCCAGAAGACCGTGGTTCCGCCGCATATCCCACCCCAAGACCGCGGTTCCGCGGTGAGAAGAAGAGATCGTGCGCTGAAAAAATTTGTACGGCTCTTCTGTAGCAATCTACCTTTGTTCTGATGTACCCTTTCCTGATTCTCCTTCTGTGTTGTTTCAGATCCGTCAATCCTGCAAAGATCCACAAAGAAAACCCTTCAAACAATAAAAAATGATAAATTTTTTATCTTTTTTGAATTTTTTCAGATTTTTATGGTTTTTTTATATTTTATATTAACCCGAAATTACAAAAAGAAAATTTTTACGCCATCCCCGGCAACGGCGCCATTTGATTTAGAGAGGTTTTATCGATCAAAAATATTTACCGCAATCAAGAATGGCGACGCATGAAACTAGCCGGTGAGTACGGGTCGGTCCACAGGGATGTGTAAATCTCCTTTAAGTTCTTACGAGTTAATTCCAAATGGTGTTCGGAAGTATAATTAAACCTAAAAATTGAAGTTATATGAGACTAGGATTAGAAACTTGCTGGGATTAGGTCTAGGGAAAATTTGGTAAATAAAGATCTACATCTCTTTCCATTGCCATTAATTAAATCTATCATATTAGTATTATGGTAAATATTTACAAAGGGGATTAGGATGATTGGGATGATTGATTCTTCCTCTAGATTCTTGTCCTTCCTTTATTAATCTTTACCCTAACCTCCATGGAAAACCTTAAAATCCGGGCCTTTAGACTACTGAATCACCGTTACCTCGAGGGTAAAAGTGCCGTAGGGAGCGGAATAAGAAGGTATGCATGGAGTTCTAATGTTCATAAAAGTTTGGCAACGAAAAAAGATGAGAGATCTTCATCTCTCAAATCCTTCCCTATTCCTAACCCTAACAAGCGAGGAAACTACTCGCTCATTGAGGGGATGAAGAAAGACATGATTTTATTAAAGAGAGAAAACATCTATTGCAAGTTAATAAAAACTAAACTAATTTAAACTAAGGCAAGAAAGTAATTTACTTAGGGCAGATATGAAAAAACTACAACTACTGCAAGAAAAATAACCTACTTACTTTTGATGCACTCTAACTTCAAGAAAACAGAATTTTATTCATGAGTAGAGGCATAAGAAAATACAAGGATTTGGGTTCTATTTATAGGACATAGAAACCCTAGGTTTACAATTGCTCCGCATGTCTAAAATTACAAATATACCCCCAGAAAATCTTTCCATAGCCTCCTCAGAATTTTGGTAAAATTTTCTTCGCGCACGGGCACTAGACGGCCGCGGAACCGCGGCATGGGTAGGCATTGGGCCGCGGTTCCGCGGCCCATTGAGGAGTTCATTTCATGAATTTTTCTGGGCTGCATCATGGTTTTTTGGTCTTCCTGGTTCTTTATTCCTTTTATCAATTTGGCTTCTGTATTAATTCCAGATTTTCAGTGAACACTTTGCAATGGATCTTTTAACCCTTTTTTTTCTCGCAAATTTGGATCTTGTGTTGCCTTGTTGATGGTGAACCGTTCTTCTGCTGGGCTTTACTAAGATCTTTCTAATTGTTGGTCAAAAGTCCTTCTTTTGTGTCGTCTTTTGTGTTTTTCACTATTTTCGCTCCAAAAACCTGTAACCTGTAACATGTAGCAGACATGGGTCAAAAGCACCTGTTTTCATTGTAAAATGCATAAGAATGGGGAATACAAAATGCAATATTATGTTATGAACAATTATACCCTACGTTTCTGCGGTAGGCTCTATAATTTATGCGATGTTATGTACCAGACCAGATGTAGCATACGCATTGAGCGTTGTAAGCCGGTATCAGGAAAACCCATGGGAGAAGCACTGGATAGCAGTAAAGAACATTCTCAAGTACCTGAGGAGGACTAAGGAGATGTTCTTGGTGTATGGCGGAAAAGACCTCCAGATCGAGGCCTTTACTGACTCCAGCTTCCAGAGTGACAAGGATGGCTCTAAGTCCATGTCGGGTTCTGTCTTTACCCTCAATGGAGGGGCGGTCTGTTGGAAGAGTTCCAAGCAGGACACCATTGCTGACTCAACGATAGAAGCGGAGTATATAGCTGCTTGCGATGCCGCAAAAGAAGCTGTCTGGATGAAGAAGTTCCTCACAGAACTTTAGGTGGTTCCTACCAGTGTTGATCCAATACCTCTGTATTGCGACAACAACGGCGCTATTGCTTTAGCAAAGGAACCCAGGTCCTATCAGAAGTCCAGACACATCTTAAGACGGTATCACCTGATCAGGGAGATCGTAGATCGCCCGGAGATCGAGGTAAAGAGAGTAGATACGGAGAATAACACTGCTGATCCATTCACAAAGGCCATTCCTCAGACGCAGTTCGAGAGACTATTCGAGATGATAGGTCTGTGATATGCCAGTACATGGCCTTAGTGCAAGTGGGAGATTGTTAGTGTTTATGCCTTAGAGGCCATTACTGTATCATACTAGTTTGTATATTACTTAATGGAAGCTTGGGATATTCACAGTTGTATTGACAGTCTTGCTAAAAATGGTAGTATGTTACTTGGTTTGTGTCTACTTTAATATGTGCATATGTTTCTTTTAACGTATCGCTTATACATATTAGTAGAGCCCTTAGGATCTTTGCTTGATTACCAGCGTTGTGATGGCAGTCACACTAGTGGGGGCTGGGTGGTCTATAAGCAACATCCTATATAGGTCCCTGGTCGTAGGATTATCGAGACAGGGTATCGATACTCCGGAGTAGACTAGTGTGTACGCTTCTCATCCCAGTTGGGGAGATGGTATATTCCACAGCCATCAGTACATCGTACTGGAGATAATATGCAGGTGCTCGTTAGGTTACGGGTACACCGGACAGGACTCGTCGGGAACTGCAGGTCGGTTTTATACCCATTGTCAGATAGCAGTTCCCAGGTGATATGAGTACAGCTTAGTCTGTCGACTTGATACTGCTACTTCACCTCGGGTGTGTTCCCACTGTTCTTAGATTACTACCCTACCACGGCTCAAAGGAGTCGTGCAAACAGGTAGTAGTTGGGTGCAGTCCCAAAGCACTTGGAGGCAGTGGCGGTTAGACAGGATTCGTCTCTCCCGGTATTGGGGGTTGATATCGCGCTGTGTATGGAGAGCCATTACGCAAAGTGCCTGGCCAGGGCAAGCGAGATTTACTGGTAGGTTCCAGTAGCTTCTCAAGGTGTAATGGGCTTCACTCCGACACGACTTATACCGCTATTAGGGGTTTGACGTTTACCGCCCATAGGCCCGATATGCGATAGTCCTAGACGAACACACCGGACTGTACGGAGATTGTCACATCAGGCTCAGTTGGAGTTCGGATGGGTTTCCTCATCGTCCTTCTTATCGACATCTACTTGGGGACCGTTACGTACAGCTAGTACCGCTTGCGGCCTGTGGTTAAACCCACTGCCAGCGTAGTGTCGAGTCTTTAAAGTCTCACACAGAGAGTTTCCCAACACCGGGTAAAAGGTGTAGAGGCCGTATGGTTTTACGGCAGGGCCGCGATCACTTACGTACACTTGTGCACGTATTATGATCGGGCAGATAATACTAGCGGGCTTTGATTTAAGCCAGATTCCAGTATTATACAGATGGATTTATTCAGTCAAAGATTATCCGTGTTTTTCGGAAATACGGATGGGAGGGGCAGTCTCGTAATTTGTCGGGAAGCTTCTAGAAGAAGATGACTTATTTGTATTTATTTCTTTTGGATTAAACAAAAATGAGGTGGAGAGATGAGGTGTAGGTTTTCATTAAATACTTAATGACTCATGAGGTGATTCACCATTTAGGATTAAATGAAGCTTACAAGATATTTCTAGATATTTATCAAGAGATATTTGTATGCTTGATATTATTCTATCATGAGACATTATTCATATCATTATCACAAAAGCTTTCTCTCTCCTCAAGTCTTTATCTTCTTCCTCAAACCCTAATAGCTCTAATGAGTTGAGAAACCTAGGGTTTAAGTGACTAAGTAATCCATCTAAATACTCTACACTCTCTAGAACTTCTAGATTAGCAAACTAGAAGCCGTAGTTATCTCAGATTTGAGATTAGAGCTCAGACTATAGACTCTCGGGTGGATCGTCTTTGACTCGAGGAGGCCGTTGAGGTGCCCATGTTCCATAGAGCCGACGAAGGGTGGAGGATAGCGATGAAGACCCGAAGGACAATTAACGTGAGGTATAACTTCGAATCAGAGTAGTATGCCTTTTGTAGTTTGCTTGTAATGGTTTAGACACAATCCGTGTGCTCAAGTCCGTGTTACGAAACTTTGATAATTATTTTTCATATATTCCGCCTCCCCGCAAGCTCGTGGGGTGCGTGACATGGACTGACATATTTGACACTGACAATTTGATAACTAACGGCATTAACAGAAATTGCAAAATAACCCTAACCCTTTTCCTATCTTCTTCTTCTTCTTCTTTCTCGGCCTCGCCGTCGTTGACTCAACCTTGTCGTCGCCAACGTCAAACCAATTGAAGATCTTTAAGTCAACTCCAAGCCAATTTCATAATTTATGAACTTTAGTTTATTTTTCAGGTTAATTTCATTGAACATTTGTGAATTTTAAAGAAATCTCCGTTAACTAGGATAGTGCTATCAATTTATATTTGTTTTGATACAATTATAACTGATTTGAGAAGGTAAAGAAGAAGAGGAGAGGAAGAGGGCTATGGTCAGGATTCAAATGAAGAAGAAGAAGAGAGGAAGAAGGCTAGGGTCAGGTTCAAATGAAGAAGTAGAAGAAGAAACAGAAGAAGATGGCTATGGGTTTGGGTTCAATTTGATGAGAAGAGCAAAACGGTCAAAAAATGTTTGCACGTGGGATCAAAAAAGGAATATTCTGACGGTTGATGAATAGTAGGTAGGTAAATGCTAATGGAGCAAAACGTTCGGTGCTACTCAAAAAAATACAGGTATTTACCAATCAAATGGCTGATACCTTGGGTATTTATAGGCAATTAAGCCAAATATCTTTAGTGAAAGGTAGTTTAATGAAAACTTGCGAGAATCAAGAGCCCTGAGGAAATGAATGGCTAGGATTAGTTTGCGGACTCCCTTGTGAGTTTTTCCTCTCCCTCACCAAAACCCTAAACCTTAGAGAAATTGGCCATGGCGGAAAAGCTCAGCAACGGATCAAGGTGGAAGAGGAGCAGAACAACAGCGAATCCATCGCCTTCTGCTTCTCTCGATCTCGATCGCGATCTCGACCTCTCCTCGTTCGATCGAACCTTATTCCCTCAAATTCTTGCCGCATCCCTCAACCTCGAAAACACTCATGCTCGATCTCTCACCAAGCGCTTCCTCCACTCTCTCATCTCTTCTCCCCTCAACAACTCCCCCTCCTTTCTTTTTCCCCAATCCTTGCTCTCTCTCCTCCCTCTCCTTCTCACTACCAAGTACCCATCTGTCGCTTGTTTGGGTTTAGAGGTGATTGGAGCGGCGTCCCTCTGCTCGATCGAGTCCAACACCATGATAGCATCGGATAAAGTGGTTGTTAAGGGACTGGTTTCGGCGCTGGGGAGTAAGAGTCGCCGCTTGGCCACATCGGCCTGCAACGCTTTGATGGATCTCGCTACTTCTCATATTGGAAGGGAAAGCCTGAGGAATTCTTTCGCCTTGGAGACGACGTTGTGAGTCTCACTTTCGCCTTTATAGTTTCTGGGTGTTGATTCTATTTTTCATATTTTTATCTTCAGCGGCTAAGTAATTCCCATGTACGTAAATGCTTACTATGCTATCGAAATTGGAAATAGAGAGAGAAAAAAAAAGAAGCAACAAAGAGGAAATCTCATTACATTGTTGTTTGTGAGTGAGGGGCATCTTGAATAAGACATGTTATTTAGTTATTTCTCTTCGACTCAAAAGTATGCAACATTTATTTGATCCCAATAGTTGAAATGGATCATCTGAAGAGATGATGGACTATGTGAGTATGTGGCTTGAACTATTGATTGGGCCATGTTGATGTATGTATCTATCCGCCACGTCGTATTTCACAACCAAACGGGATAAAAGGGCTAAACTATATGTGTGTGGATGCATATAACTAACGACAATCAAGCTATGATGCGAGTGCAATGGAAACTTTACACGTGCAAGGTCTAATCTAGATGGTCAACACACGGAAGATATCCAATCTCAATAATTGTGACAAATAAATTATATAAGCTGTAAGCATGTAATCTCTCAATTGAATCTCAGAGTTTAAAGCATTTGATTCAATGCTGATAATCAGTAAGCCCAACGGATGTAAACTACCCACACAATCTTTGTAGGGAATCTGGATATTGTAGTTTAGAAAATTCAATTCAAACAAGCCTAGATCTAGTTTATCCAAAGTGCTCGATAGCTGTTAAATTTAAGCCCAAACTCAGTTACCAATCAATAAACTAGCTACAAACCGAATGATAATTCAAAGTTTCAAACCATTATACCTCAACTTCATGGGGAAAGTATGGTCCTCTGCAATCAGGTTTTGACTTTTTTTGGGACCGAACCAGTCCATAACAAATCTGACCTAGATCTGCAGTTGTTTTTCACTGAAGAAATAGTAAAAGAAAAAGGGTTGAATTGCTACCTTGATGGATCTGGAACTGAAACAGGGGCTGTTTGACCGCTGGACAGAAGCTGGAGTATTAACAATCAGTCTTGGATGGCTTTGAGCGGAGTTGGAGTGCTAAACAACACGAGTATATCAGGTGATTATATTGGTGACTAGATGAAGGTGGCTGTCGTTCTTGGAAGCAAGCAAACAGAGAAGTCGATGTATTGATGTAGTTGAGAATGATGACTTGAATGAGTTGAACTGATGGCAGTGGTGGAGTGGTGAGGCTTCGAAAGTTATTGCAGCAACCCAAGGATCGACCACAGCTGAAGATAGAGCCAACCACATCTATATAGAAGCTTGACCGTGTAGGGTTCCTAGGCACTCTAGTGAGGTCTCACAAGGCATCGAACATGCCATTTTCAAAAAATCTAGGTGCCGAGAGACCCGACTACGGATCGTTTGCTAGAAAACTAGGCGAAAAAGCTAACTAGTTAACACTTAACTAAGAGATACGGAAATACAACCTTTGTAGATCCGGTTCTCCACCTCTATAGCTCCGCAATGAAGTCTCCTCGCTGTCCATAACAAGTCCCGGGCTCTAGCGTCGGCTTCATCGGAGAATGGACGGGCTAGGTCATCGATGTCCATGCCGAAGATGATCTACGTCGAGGCATCGCTAAATCAAGCTCCGACTTCACCAAGTCAAGAAACTTGTGAAGAAAACACACTCTACTACTTGGCAAGAGGTAGAGGATGAAGAAATAGGAAGTGGGTAGACTTTAGAATTGGATTTCTCACTCATTTCCATCAATCACCATTGATGGAGCTTGCTTTCTTCAAGTGAAGAAAGGAAGAAGAAGAAGAATATTGTTATGATAAGTTATTTTAAAATGAAAAGAAAAATCAAAACTTATCATAATCTAAACCATGGTTAGGTGTAGAGAATTAACAAGGGTTAGTGAATGGTTGGGTTAAGACATGAAGACAAAATGGTTACTTAGGTCAAACCTTCATGAAGGTTCATAAACAAACAAAGAAAGCCACCATTATCTCTTCATTATTTTCTTTTGCTAAAATAAACAAAATGGATAAATAAATGAATAAATGAAGGAAAAGAAACCCTAACCATTGACCAACCATGGTTTAATCCATACACCAAACTATCATGTATCATCAAACATGATACAATCAAATGTACAAATGTATATCACATATACAATGTGCACAATCCAAGTGAGAAAATCCATTTAAAGTGAACCAATACTAGTTAATGCAAAGTAATATATCAAATATGTAATTATGCATTAAATCATTAAATCAACACTTGATTCAATGATCTGGTCATGTCGCACACAACCGACTAGTATTCAATGTATCGGCTTATCGATTCAACGCTTGAATCGATAACTAGGTTATATCGACTACGACCATTCGATACATTCATCGCGAGAATGGAATACGGTATCACATACACGCATTATTCTCGGTCCCGCACATATCTCATATGCGCTCCTATTTCGTTTCGCTTGAGCCAGGAAACCTCTGTGTAGGACTCTAAAGACTCGTCAATATGCCGGCAGCAGATGATGATCATATCAAGCATCCACAAGCCGCAAGCGGTCTGCTAAACGTAACGGCCACCCGGGTATTGAGCGATCAGAAGATCGACGAGCAAGCCCGCTCACACTCCTGTGAATCCAACCAGTAACACTACCGTACAGTCCGGTCTGATCGTCTGATATGTCGCATATCTCGCCTAGGGGTGGTATACGTCAGACCCCAATAGCTCGATAAGTCGTGTCGATATGAGGTCTATAACAATTCGAGAAACTACTGGTAACACTTACCAGTAAATCTCAGCAACCCTGGCCAGGGATTTCCTGTTATAGCCAATCGAACACAGCGCAACATCAACCCCCTATACCGGGAGAGACGAATCCCCTCCTATCGCTCATTGCCTCCATGTGACTCGGGACTGTACCCAAAAACCACCGTTTTGCACGCCCTTTTGGACGTGATAAGATGGAAATCAAAGCACAGTGGGAACCACACAAGACTCTATGACGATCTCGGGTCAACAGACTACTCTGTACCAGTGTCACCAGAGAACTGCCATCTGACGTGAGGTATAATACCATCTGGGAGTTCTCGGCGAGTCCGTCCAGTATACCCAGTCTCTACTGAGCATCCGTATATCATCTCTGATGTCAAACACCAATGGATATGGGATCATCCATCGCCCATCTGTATGGGTCGAGAAGGTATACGCTAGTCTACTCTGGTATATCGATGCCCCGTCTCGATACACCCACGACTAGGGACTTTGAAGGATGTACTTATGGACTACCATGTCCCCACTAGTATGATCCGCATCATAGTCCAGGTAGTCAAGTACAGATCCTAAGGGCTTTACCAACATGTAACAGAGAGACAAACAGTATACACGTTAAGGTAAAGTGTAACCAGATAGTATACTATCATGTCGAGCAAGAAAGTCCTCCCTATATACGTCCTAGCATCCACTACAATATACATCATATGTACAGTAATGGCCTCTAGGGCATACATATAACTAACAATCTCCCACTTGCACTAGGGCCATCTGTAGCAGTGGTTGTAGTATCTCAACTCAACCATCCCATAAAAGTCTCTCTGGGAACAGGCCTTTGTGAGTGGATCCGCTGTGTTTGTCTTCTGAGTCTACTCTCCTAACCTCGATCCCCTGGAGATTAACCATCTCCATGATCAGGCGATGCTGCCTTAGAATAAGTCTGGATCACTGATGGGACCGGCGTTCCTCGGCATGAGCCACAACTCCATTGTCTCACAATGGTAGGAACGTAGTTCATCTCATGAACTAATATATACCCAAACATCCTCTTTGGTAGCATCTTAAGTAGCGATGTATCCTGCCTTTATCGTCTAGTATGCCACGGTATCTAGCTTGGAACTTTTCCAACATACCGTCCCTTTACTGAGGGTTAAGACAATGCCTGCGACTGACATTCAGTCGTCTTTATCACCCTGGAACCCTTCCAGTGATTCTCCCCAGGATCGATTGATACCATCTCACTATGACTAGTGAGAATCCTAACATCCATTTAGATCTATCTCATAGGTCCAAAACCCAGGATTTAGTAGGTATCACTTTGATCCTATGTGGAGAATCATTGTGATAAGCGGACATTGATCGAGCGTAGCATAGGAAACTCTTTTCCTATCAAGAGTATGCCATCCACGTACTCTACGAGGATCATCACCATACTCCCTACTACCTTTTTGTTTATACAAGGTTCATCTACCATTTTGATGATGTCAACTTCTTTGACTAATTCATCAAAATAGATGTTCCAACTCCGCGATGCCTGCTTTATCCTATAAAGCATCTTGCACACGTTTCCGCTGCTCCCACTGTCTACGAAGCCCTCTGGCTGTGTACTTATAGACGCACTCTTCTAAAACATCATTTAGAAAAGCAGTCATGACACCCAACCACCAGATATCGTAGTCATGGTATGTAGCCGTGACAAGTAGAATCTGGATGGACTTAAGCATAGCTACTTGAAAAGGTTTCATCATTATCCACTCCTGGTCAATGATGCACACTTTTAACAAGTCTAGCTTTGAAAGTCTCAACTTTTCGATGTACACCAAGTAATCTTCTCAAGATATACTTGCTCCTGATGGGAATTTAACCCTTCAGATATAGCAACCAAAGTCCATACTTTGTTGGTGTATAAGGATTCCATCTCAGATCGCTAAGCATCCAGCCATTCTTACAGAGTCTTACTCCTGATGGCCAGCTCGAAACTAGTTGGGTCATCATCTCATGATGCAATTCTCGCTCCCACTATCATAGAGAAACCGAAGTATCTCTCAGGTGGGTGAGGAACCCTACTAGATCGGCGGAGAGGCTGAGGTTCGTTAGTAACTATTGAATCCATTCGTTCTATCAAATCATCAGCTGTAGTTTGTATAGCTGGAACCTTTCCAGTTGTACATAACAGATCTTGCCTCGAGCTTGTCCGGATTTTGCTTTTAAACATAGGCCGGACAACCCCAAATCTTAACTAGCTTAAGACATGGGCTCTTCCCTTTCCATATCACATATGAAGTGGCAGGCATTGATTTGATTCGAACCCTATTCAATAGGTATGCAACTTCATAAGTGCATAACTCCCAAAAGGAAATAGGTAACTCAGTAGTACTCATTATAGAGCACACCATATCAAATAGGGTGTATGTGCTCCGCCCCGATATACCATCGTGCTATGGTGTATACGGAGGAGTAATGCTGAGAGAGAATCTCATTCCCCTTTAGAATGGTCCAGGAATTCCGTGCTCAAGTATTCTCCTCCTTGATCACATCAAAAGAACATAATACTTTTACCCGTATTCTGGTTCTCTACTTTTAACTTATATTCTATGAATATCTCAAAAGGTTCAGACTTGTGTTTCAACAGGAACATAGGTCTGAATCTCGAAAGATCATCAGAGAATGTAATGAAGTATAAAGAACCAGTCCTGGCATGTGTAGACAGGAGACCTTACATACATCATCATGTATCAGTCCCAAGAGTTTACTAACTCTTTCTCCGCTTCCAGTAAACAGAGCTATGATCATCGTATCTTTGTGACATGACTAGCAAGTTTCACAAGATGTAAATTCAAACTGATTTAAATATGCATCTAAATGTAACTTCAGCTAGTCGGGTCGCATAGATATGACCTAGTCTACAATGCCTCAAGAAGGAATCGTTCAATTCTGAACTCTTCCTCTTGTGTGTGTTCCATATACTAAGAACTGTAATTTGATTTAGAACATCAATGCTTTTAGATAACGTGCCTGAACCGATCAACTTTTGATATAGGAAATGTTCAAAATATTATCCAACAATACAAAATTTTATCATTTCTTTAATAATAAAGAGAGTGATATGATTTTGTATATCATGTTCGGTATCTAATAACATTCGTTCAGAATCAATGTATTGTAATACAGGGTGACAGTGACCAACAGACTTGGCTGCAACTCTTGCCCCGTTTTCTGCCTCACGAAACTTATCACCCGTTCTCAGTTCTCTACCTTTCTGTAGCCCTATGTAACAGATTACATATGTGGGATCCTGATCTGGTATCGCATACCCAGGACGTAGAGGATACAGAGAAACAGTTCTTTGTAATGAACACACCCGAAGATGATGCATCAGCATGCACTCTCTTCGTTTGGGCGGCACGGGAAATCTGGTATTCCCCAATTTCCTGCTCTGTCTTATAACAATTATAAGTTGGAGCGGGACCAACGTTCCCCAGCTCAGTATAACAAGCGGGTTCGGTCAATAATCCGTATTATTATCTTGATTAAGGCGTGATATGGTCGCTACCTGGAGAGAGGGAGAAGAAAACACTCAGCGTGCGCTCTTGCAAGAATAGATTGGTTATTATTTTATCTAATCAGGATGACTCCCACTGTTTTTATCAAATCTTCCTTCAAACCCTAAAAGGAAAGACTAGCCGGGATTAATTACACACTACAAGTTCACCAATCTTTCAGTCAGGCCAGTGTCGGTACTTTGAGGGAGGTCCCCCGTGCTTTCGCACGAACCTAATTAATGTAAACCTCGTTTTCCCAGAGGCGTAACCTCGTTGACACCTTTCTAGACACCTACTTGATCGGCTAATTGTAATGTATAAAACTCTCCCAGGAGTAACTCTTACTCGCAGCGGGTATCGGGATCCAACTATCTCATAGAAGGTATGCAATCTCATTGCAAATTTCAACACTTGAAATTCCCGATAATATTTTGCCCCTAGCGTCCTATGACCTTGACGGAGGTCAACAAACCATAGGCTACTAGTCAAGTTCAACCCGTCATTTCTTGATCGAATTAAACCCACCCGCACGACCCTTGACGGAGGTCAACAAGGCCGCACGACTACCCTAACTCAATCTGCATCATATGCATAAGCAGATAAATACTGGTTAGCTACCGCACACTGCGCCTTGACGGAGGCCAACAAACGTAGCACGAATACTAAACAGCACTTATCTGAAATGACGGAGGGCTACGACAGGTTTTTCTGAAAACCTATTGCGTAATGAACTTGATATCGTTGTAGGATCGAATGATTTTGAAATGGAGTGCTTTTGAGACTTTTCTAGTTTTGCTAAAGGAGTCACTCCCGGTGAAGGGATCGTCGGTCCTTTCCTCGTCGAATGAGGTGCGGGATATATCACATATATCACTGTGCAAAGCAAAAACACTTAAAAGCAATCAAAAGACAAACCGAAGGTTGTAGCATCTGCCAGTTATTGCTAAAGGAGTCACTCCCGGTGAAGGGATCTCGGTCCTTTCCTCATCGAATAAGGTGCAGGATATATCACATATATCGCTGTGCAAAGCAAAAACTGTAGCTACCTGTTTTATTTTGAAATTCGATTCTACAACATCTTAGGTTTCTTTTAATTCATTAATCACATTAATGAAGTCCCATCATTTAAATACCTAAACATCACAGATAAATACGACGTACACTTATGCCATCCGCATTCGCCTCGATGTCCCCTCGTGCACCGTTAGGTTAGGTAACTAACGGCAGAGTGGGGCAGGGCTAGCACGGGTGTAAAACATAAGTAACGTCTATATAATATATCATATATACTATATACTGTATCTATCACAGAACATCACATGATCACATCACAGATATCGCAGCAGAAGAATCATATGAAATATTGGATATACTAGGACGTCCGTGTTTTCAATACGAGCCAGTATAAAACACGGATTCCACGGTCATGATGAATAGCCAAACCCACACCCCTAGACCCCTACGAGAGCGGCAAGCAACCCTACCAATTCTAGAGTTAGGAGACCCTGACTCGACTCTTCGAGTTGGTCTCTCACTGGACTCCAGAACCCGGTTACTTGTGCCCTCCTCCTTGGGTCTATCCTAGTGCGGAAAAGTAAATAATATACAAAAGGTGACAACTTCCGCAACCTGGAAGTGCCCCAATAAAAGAATATTACATACAAGTTTTTACATGAATGAAAATGAAAAACATTCATCTCATATAAAAACCCCCGGCTATTCAAACACGACGATCCAATATAACATATCCAGCAACACATAACATCACATGTCATCAACGTAAGTAAATATGTCCATCCCAATTGTCGTTGACATATAGCAACGAAACCGGCGATATCACATATTACACTTACGGTCACAGAAAAGAAAGTGTAAAACTACAACAGTTGGAATCCGCAATCACCTCAGTCATCGCATGCCTGACCAAATGAATTACTTAGACATCGCATGCCTAACAATTATAAACCCCACATTTTTGTCTCATTATCGAAAACACTTTTCAATATCAAGTCGGGTAATTCAACAAGATTCCCGACAAACTGATCGAATGCTCGTCGCAAACTTTAGTAGGCGGCCGCACCCTCGATACCGTCGACGAAGTGCACCAAGGCGGAACACCGCTACCGCGAGCACCCGAACGGATGCTTTCGGCGACGGGGTTCTCCTACAGTCACTTGGTCTGGGCTATGGAGTGAGGCTGTCTATTAAGTTTACCCGGCGAGTATCCGCGTACGCTACGTGATTGCAACGGACTTTTGATCACATCAAAATTCCGTGGCAACCGATCAAGTGAGACTAAACTGCTATGTTTATAACATTCATTTAGTTATCACATAACTTTTATGAATTCCAATTATTGTATCCCATTCCAGATAAACAGAAAATGTTAAACTTTTCGATCGAACAATCTAACACCCAAGTTTTTCCGATACAGCTCAACACATGAAATAAGTCTAACAACATTCCGTTCGTGCCTCAGTACCAACGGTCCAGCCGTAGAAGGGTCAAGCCAACGCCTATCATGTGGCACGCCGTACTGCTCCAAACCCGAAGGTTCAAAGGACAGTTCAAGACGGTCACATAATCGAGTTAAGGTTTGTTGTCTTCTAGAGGGTCTATCGCGTTACTTGCACTACTTAGAACGTCGTTAAATTACGGAAAAATCCAACACTTGGAAATTTCCCGACAGGGGAAAAATTGGGTATTTATATCCGGTCGAACTTTTTAACATATTCTAAAATTTATCCGGAAAGTCACACAGACAAAATTTGATACTCCGATTGAAACACCGAATCCCCAAAACAACTCCAGAAAATTCAACTCTTGAATAAAATTTAAAAATACCCAGAAAATCTAGCATAATATAATAAGAGTTACTGTGCAAACATACGACGATGACGTCATCAAGGTGCGGCGGAACCGCCGCAGAAGGCAAGCTTCTGCCGCGCTTCCGCCGCGAGATTTACTGTTCATGGAAAAAAAATTACACCGTAATTCTTATAATTCCCTGCTGAATTTTTTACGCATTTTTAATTTGGAAAAATCCCAGAATTTGGAAAAAGTCCAGAGAGCTATTTTGGGTTCGGATTTTTGGTTCAATCGGACTTCAAAGTCCGTCTAGACTTCGCCTAAGGCTCTAGCTAGGCTCTGATACCACTGTAGGGTTCCTAGGCACTCTAGTGAGGTCTCACAAGGCATCGAACATGCCATTTTCAAAAAATCTAGGTGCCGAGAGACCCGACTACGGATCGTTTGCTAGAAAACTAGGCGAAAAAGCTAACTAGTTAACACTTAACTAAGAGATACGGAAATACAACCTTTGTAGATCCGGTTCTCCACCTCCATAACTCCGCAATGAAGTCTCTTCGCTGTCCATAACAAGTCCCGGGCTCTAGCGTCGGCTTCATCGGAGAATGGACGGGCTAGGTCATCGATGTCCATGCCGAAGATGATCTACGTCGAGGCATCGCTAAATCAAGCTCCGACTTCACCAAGTCAAGAAACTTGTGAAGAAAACACACTCTACTACTTGGCAAGAGGTAGAGAATGAAGAAATAGGAAGTGGGTAGACTTTAGAATTGGATTTCTCACTCATTTCCATCAATCACCATTGATGGAGCTTGCTTTCTTCAAGTGAAGAAAGGAAGAAGAAGAAGAATATTGTTATGATAAGTTATTTTAAAATGAAAAGAAAAATCAAAACTTATCATAATCTAAACCATGGTTAGGTGTAGAGAATTAACAAGGGTTAGTGAATGGTTGGGTTAAGACATGAAGACAAAATGGTTACTTAGGTCAAACCTTCATGAAGGTTCATAAACAAACAAAGAAAGCCACCATTATCTTTTCATTATTTTCTTTTGCTAAAATAAACAAAATGGATAAATAAATGAATAAATGAAGCAAAAGAAACCCTAACCATTGACCAACCATGGTTTAATCCATACACCAAACTATCATGTATCATCAAACATGATACAATCAAATATACAAATGTATATCACATATACAATGTGCACAATCCAAGTGAGAAAATCCATTTAAAGTGAACCAATACTAGTTAATGCAAAGTAATATATCAAATATGTAATTATGCATTAAATCATTAAATCAACACTTGATTCAATGATCTGGTCATGTCGCACACAACCGACTAGTATTCAATGTATCGGCTTATCGATTCAACGCTTGAATCGATAACTAGGTTATATCGAATACGACCATTCGATACATTCATCGCGAGAATGGAATACGGTATCACATACACGCATTATTCTCGGTCCTGCACATATCTCATATGCGCTCCTATTTCGTTTCGCTTGAGCCAGGAAACCTCTGTGTAGGACTCTAAAGACTCGTCAATACGCCGGCAGCAGATGATGATCATATCAAGCATCCACAAGCCGCAAGCGGTCTGCTAAACGTAACGGCCACCCGGGTATTGAGCGATCAGAAGATCGACGAGCAAGCCCGCTCACACTCCTGTGAATCCAACCAGTAACACTACCGTACAGTCCGGTCTGATCGTCTGATATGTCGCATATCTCGCTTAGGGGTGGTATACGTCAGACCCCAATAGCTCGATAAGTCGTGTCGATATGAGGTCTATAACAATTCGAGAAACTACTGGTAACACTTACCAGTAAATCTCAGCAACCCTGGCCAGGGATTTCCTGTTATAGCCAATCGAACACAGCGCAACATCAACCCCTATACCGGGAGAGACGAATCCCCTTCTATCGCTCATTGCCTCCATGTGACTCGGGACTGTACCCAAAAACCACCGTTTTGCACGCCCTCTTGGACGTGGTAAGATGGAAATCAAAGCACAGTGGGAACCACACAAGACTCTATGACGATCTCGGGTCAACAGACTACTCTGTACCAGTGTCACCAGAGAACTGCCATCTGACGTGAGGTATAATACCATCTGGGAGTTCTCGGCGAGTCCGTCCAGTGTACCCAGTCTCTACTGAGCACCCGTATATCATCTCTGATGTCAAACACCAATGGATATGGGATCATCCATCGCCCATCTGTATGGGTCGAGAAGGTATACGCTAGTCTACTCTGATATATCGATGCCCCGTCTCGATACACCCACGACTAGGGACTTTGAAGGATGTACTTATGGACTACCATGTCCCCACTAGTATGATCCACATCATAGTCCAGGTAGTCAAGTACAGATCCTAAGGGCTTTACCAACATGTAACAGAGAGACAAACAGTATACACGTTAAGGTAAAGTGTAACCAGATAGCATACTATCATGTCGAGCAAGAAAGTCCTCCCTATATACGTCCTAGCATCCACTACAATATACATCATATGTACAGTAATGGCCTCTAGGGCATACATATAACTAACAGACCGTAGCCGATTGCAAGAGAAAACTCACATAGACGATATATCAACAAAGCAAACTTGATGTATAATCATAGTCTAGTCTGTTCTTTTTCATCTCCATACATAGACTTTATATAGGGTTCATTACAAGAAGGCTTTAGGTATGCGTAACTCCCAAAGTAAAACCACGTGTCTCTTTGATGTATTACTGTTGCGTTTATGGTCCTCTATCAAAATGCGCCTAATAACATGACATGTTCTAAGTCGGCCTTACAAGATCAGCTACGATTAATATAAATATATAATAATGCAAAGATATCAACATCTTCAAAATCCTTTCTAAACAAGGCCCTCAATTGGCCCTTTGCTAAATTAAAAGCAGTGCATTCTGTGCATCACCAGCTAGCCATGAGAGCATGAAGACGCTTAGTGTAAGTCAATTAATTGGAGTAGATAAGCAGCTGCTGCAGCATGTGCTTTGTTATTGCATCATCTTTGAAATTGGATAATGACACGTTTTTGAATGTTGTTGAATATGGCTCTGTGTTTAGCTAAGTAGTGTCACATCTGTGATATATTTCCCCATTTCCATCTTACAGCTTCAAATGTTTATGGATGCATGTTTCTTTGTTTCTATTTTCCTGAATGTCTTGAATTATCTCGTTCTTATTTGTCATGAATATGACTTCTTGTAGATCTTTATTTTGTCAGGTGGGAACCATTCCTGACGGTTCTATTTCTTTCCTTAGTGCGCAAAGGCGTGATGGATCTTTTAGTGAATCCAAGAATGATAAGTTTCTTGCATCCCTCCTCGATGCAGCAACTATCCTAATTACTACTTCTACTGAAGATTTCTTGGACAGGATCCCAGAAGAATTGTTCAAACAATTATTACCTTTGCTGAAACCCTTGTTTCACAAAATACAATGGTCCACATTACCAAGCGACTGCAGTTGGGATTTAAGCCTCTTGAGGAGTACAAAGTATGATCTCGCCTCAGTCATGTTTAGATTGTCCATGAACAAATCTCTTTTTCTGAGCTGGGGCCCTAGTGATGTTCGATCAAGCTTATTTGGGACAGAATTTGAATTTGTGAATTTTGTTGTAAATTCCTGGGAAGAATCACCTCTATTACTAAGTGATACACCAAAGAATTCGGAGAAAAATGCTGCCATATTCAGCTCATTGATTCATTCTTTTGATCCAACAACTATCGTAACTATCTTTAATTCAGTTTTACAACCTCTGGTTTCCTGTCCTCCTATTACCTCAGATGAGTTGGACATATGTTCATTTCTTGATGAAATAAAAGGTGTATTGGGTTCCCCAATTGTATATGGTCAAGACATTAGGGTACTGAAAACACCGAAGCTTGCTAGTCAGGGTGACGTGAATACAGAGACACACTTCTTCAGTAACAACGTTATCTCAATTTTCATAGATGAAGGCGGCATTCAGAAGTGTAAAAAAGCATTTCAAGATGGATATACGCTTGCCCTTCGTGGGATGGAGTTCCGGTCCAGTAGAATTGCTGCAGTTGCTGATGATCTAGCAATTCTATTTGGTCAACCATCAGTTGGGGCCAATATATACCTCACACCACCTGGATCTCAAGGTTTGTTTCAGCACTTTGATGATCATTGTGTGTTTGTTTGGCAGTTATTTGGCCAAAAACAATGGAAAATATCAAGTTCTCCTGCAACGCTTTTACCTAGGCTGTATGAATCATTCGGTGGTTTGCCTGGTCTTAAGGATGGTTTATGTGGAGGAAAGCAATACTTGTTAAATGCAGGGGATATTTTATATATTCCTAGAGGGTTTATTCATGAGGCTTGCACGATGACCGATGAAAGTGAATCTCAGGGTGATGTATCTACTAAATTTTCACTACACCTGACGTTTGGAATTGAGGTTGAAGCTCCCTTTATGTAAGTATACATGTATGTTTTTGCTCTACATTACATCCTAGTGTCAGATGATTTCCCCCAAATATCTCTTCCTCTTTAGCCGAATAACTGGATTCTTTTGTTTCTTGTTTTATTATTTTACTTGTGGTCCCGTGGAGCTCACCTATGTGTGTTATTTTTAAAATTCTGCATCTTCAGATTAATTGACAATCCTAAAACAGAATATGCCTATCATATATGGCCATTCCATCATCTATAAATTTGTACACTTTTATACTGAAAAAGCATCTTTTCCACCATATTTTTAGCTAATAGTTGTTTATTCATGAGTGATGGTGTTTCAGCGGCGGTGCACTGTTTTGGTGTGTTTTATATAATGATAATGTATCTGCAACAGGCCCCTAGGATGACCCTAATTTTGCTGGAATATTATGGAAGAGTTTGATCTTGTACTTTCTATGTTATAAAGTTTAATTTTTTAGTGGTTGGTCTTCGACACCTTACGGTAGCAAAAGTGTATTCTTTTGGATCTTTCTTACACATGGAAAGAGCTCCCTGACACCAATAGATGGCTATTGATTTCACTTAAACAGTTTCCAGAATGGAATATGTTCCATTTCTCTCTTGGCTATTTTTGTGTCTTAGAGTGGAATATAATTCCATGCAGCAAATATATTATCTTTTCCCCTTATTTTAGAATTATTCATAGTCTATGAGATTTTGGAGGATGCCAGGACCATGACAAGCCCCTCTATTGTAATAGTTTTCTCAACACTTATTTGAAGAGGGTTGACGTCGGGGTCGACATCCAGTCATAGAATTTTACTATAGCTTTGCTTTATGGCCAGCTATGACGCATAGATACTAGTAAATGCCTCACGAATCGTCCCCGATTGTCAATCGGAGTATGAAACTCTCGGAAACTCCCGGATTTTTTCGTATTCGCCCGGACTTCTAAATGTCTCACGACCTCTCTTGAATCGACACCTCTCTTCTTTCTCTCGAAAATTTAAGTTCTTGAAACTTTGAAAATGCATTGAATATCTAGCATAATGCCATTACTTATTTATATTATTATATATTTATGTATATTTATTTAATTAAAACTTGACATAAAAACGTATCATGTATCCTAGGTGGTTGGAAAATTGTGAATCCCTGAATCTGTATCGTACCCCGTAACCGTATCCGAGCCCATGCTACGCAGATGGCCGGACCCATTTGGATAGAGGAAAAGGCTTAGATGATGATGATGATAAGATAGTTTGCCAGAGATAGAATGTAGATATTCTTTCTGGTCTTGGTTTGTTGGTTGAACGAATACTACAGTCATAAGTACTGTAACTGAGTCCAGTTAATTCTTCACAAAGCACGCAAGAAGAGCACAAAAATTGCAAGTGGCGATCCAGCAAGTTTGCTTGAAATTTATGTGGTATATAGGAAAACATTGTTGACTTCTGCCATGCCATGCCTCTTACAATTTTAATCATATCCTACAAGTTGGGAACTCCCATCTTCATTTTGTTGTCGGCAAGGGCGGAGTCCTATCGAGCATGGACACAGGCATGGGATATGGATACCACTGCGATTTTGAGTACGATAACATATTAAATTCGTAAAAATAGGACAAAGAGTTAAGTGATATGACAATTAATTTAGTAGAATTGAGTAATCACAATCCATGTCATTGTTGGAGGCACTAGATCTTCTAATATATTCTTTTATTGAGAATTAACACTTTTGAGACATCCAAATATACATGCAAAGTTGTCAAAGCATCATGCGACTCTGTAATTGTGAGGTGATTTAGAGCCTTCAGCATTGGCCTGTCAAGCCGTACGTTTCAATAGTACTTGAAACTATTCCAATGCACAACCAGAAATTAGGATGTTAGATCTTGATCACTGATTGTTGAAATGCCTTATCATTTTAAAGAAAATATGAGGCTTTATTATGGTGATTATTCCCTATCTTTGATCGGAAGTATTATGATAGTGTTGATTGGAACACCCCCTCTCCCCCCCCCGGCCCAAACACCACCACAAGTTTTTCATTCATTGCTGCAAGAGAGGTTAGTTATGGTCTTCTAATTGCTTCGCACAAATTAGTAACAAGTAATGAACTACTCAAGTTATTATTAGGAGAGCTTTATTTTGGACCAGAATGAATATGGCGCCTCTGATGAAATTGTGATAGTTATAAACATGTTCTGTAAAAAGTCTCTGTTAAGAGCAGTCTTGAATATTCGATAACTTGGAACAAATTACCGTTCATATTTTAATGGAAACGTCCTGTTCACATCGGTTCATGATGCCAAATGAAGCAAATAATAGCACTTTCCCATGTTAGATTTTAGTTGTAACACCATCTAAATTGATGACAATGCTATTCCTGTCACATTTTCAAAGAGAAAAAAGGTACCATCTTTATTGTGAATTTGTGATAACTCTTGTACCATTACCGCTTACCGTCAAATGATGTATTGCTTCTCAAGTTACAACATCAGAGTCTACATGTCAGTTTGGGATTCTTTGTTGTGCTCCATTTCAGAAGTCAATTTCGAGTTTCTGCAACCAAGTTAATTCAATGGGTAATGACTCCCTAACTTCAATGTGAAGTGGATAATTTTGGAAGTAAATCTGATCAACTAAAGGCTTATGTTGCTTATCCCCTTAGCAGGACTTTCTTCTTTTAGTTACTGAATCTAGAATAGATTAATTTTAACGGTTGGGTTTATATTATACATTTAAAATCTATTACTATCTTTTAAATAAAAGGATTAGGTTTGCTGCAATTTAATTTATTATTCGTTTACTTTCAGTTGATTTCCTAATAAAAAGATAATATTACCTCCGATGGGCAATTTTGATGAATTGAAATTAGACATTTTTCAATTGGATGAAGTAATTGATTCTTACTTGAGAACGTTGATTCTCTGCTTCTGTTCTCTTCAGAAGTTTCTCACTGTATAACTTATAGATCATGAGCTAAAAGTTAACGCATCCAAGCCAAACTATCCAAAATTCTCATTGTGGTTCTTATAAACATTATGCATCATTGTTTGCAACCAATCATTCTTCCGTTTCTCACTTGCAGCATTATCACTTATTCAGAAGACGGACACTGCAATACTGAATTCATCTTGCAGCAACACTGCTTGTACATTAATCTATAGCTCCAACAGACCAGAACCCTGACTTTTGTTTCATAACATATGTTGAAGCTTCAATATTGCATCTTTCTATATATAGAGATCTATTTCTATGCAGTACATGTGTTGTGTACATGGAATGTCATATATGATAGACTAAAATTATTAAATCTATGACATTGTTATGCGAGGTTATAAATAAAACTTCCTTAGACTATTAAGCTAGCTTGAGCTGAATTCGTCCTTTGGATCAAAACGATTAAATTTTCCATATGATATGTACTTCCAAGTCAGCTGTCTTCTTGTTTCTTAAGGTTTTCCCCTTCTAGAAAATTGGCTTTCTTGATATCCCTGTTGATATATGTTCATGAATCCTGTGTGCATCCCATTTTTCTGACCTTTTTATTTCATATTTTAGTGTGCTCATGAGCAGCTTATTTGCAGGTGGGAAGGTTTTGCTCATATTGCTCTCCATTGTTGGAATGAGAAGCAGAAACAAGCTTACACCAACATTATTGACCCAAGATTAAGAATGGAAAGAGTTGAGTTTGTTTTACTGTTACATGTTGCAATCAGGTTGATTGCCGATGAAAACCCGACTTTTAGGAAAGCCTGCATGGTTGCTGCATGTCCTTTGTCATCCGAAACTCTCCTATCAAATCATAGAGCAATTTTTCAGTCCATAATTGTGGAAATTGATGCTAGCGCGAGCTTCATGCAAGCATTCAAGTATATGAAAATAGTTGTTCAGGAAAGTAATGATGATACCCTGCAATGGATGAGGTGGCTCCGACATTTACCTCAGGAAGGAGATGAGAACGAGAAAATAGACTTTAATAATCTGTTAGAAGTTTTTGAGGACCTTGTTTTGTCGTATACCAATCATATTGCAGAAGCCATGGAGAAATTTTCGTATTTTAAGTCCAAGTTCTGTAGAGATGCCATATTTGAAGATACATGCAACTGCTTCTTGCTACTTTATGATATATACAGAAAAATCAGGAAACAATATATGAATGGAATGCTGTCACTCCATTCCTCATAATTAGTGGTAAATTGTTAATCCAAACTTTTCCCACCTTATAATTTTTGCTGTCTTTCTTCACATATTCTTGTCAACCAGAAGCAACACCTTTCTCTATCAGGATACGAACATCTGCAGTCAAGGAAAATATCATATTGAAGATGAACTGGTTACCCCACTTGTCGGAAGCATAGATCACTTTCAACTCAACCTTTTGATATAGATGCAGGAAAATTTGGTTTATATTTTTATTTTCATTCCCTGCAATTGTTTGCATTGTCCAGTTATGCAAAAAGAAAGAAAAGATCGTTTATATTATATACATCTTCTGGAAAATTGAAACATTTGTCTTACTAGGTGTAGTAACTGTCACAGCGTCGAGCTTCTTATTTGGGAAACACTCAACCAGATTCCTAAAAGGAGATTGCTTTGTTTGAGTTGGCACAATAATCCCAAGGCTTGCCTGGAAGTTGAGGGACGTGGTGACAAAAGCAGCATACTAGCTGGTTGTGTTGCTTGTGTTGGAGTGATGAACAACAGTATATTGCATAGGCAGAGAATTATGTGTTTGCGTTGGGAATATGACTTCATATGTATCTCATGATATTCTGGTGGAAACAGGCATCAGTGTGTAGCTCATGACATTCTGGTGGAAACAGACATCTGTATTAAGTGATGGATTACTCCTTAGCTTTGTATTGAGATGTGAAAGTTGAAGGTAATTCCATTATGAAAGGCCAATATTGCTGCATGAAGCAATTAATGATTCTGTTCACGACTTGGAAATACTTGAACTGTGCTGCATTGATTCTAAACTGATTATGTCCGAGTACCTAGGTATGTAATGACAGCACACTTTTATAGCTATTACTTATTAATGTTTTTATCTTTATGCATGAATTTAGTAACTAATTTTGCTACAAAATACCAACCATCAAATGTTGTCTAACATTAATATCGTATTTAGACATATATTTTGTGCATATTAACTATGAATGGTGGCAACCTTGTAAAGTCATTTTTTTATTAGGATGATGAGTATAGTTATGAGCCAATGAGTTGCAACTAGGCTCTCGACCTCTACTGTACTAAGGAAGCCAGGATTGATATTTTTGTCAGGTTGCACTCTGTTTTGTTTGTAGTAGTAGTAATGCTATATGACCAGATATGGGGGTGTGTTGGTGGGCCACTATATTCAATGATGCCATTTTTGACTAACATGGTTCTCTTCTAGATTATGGTGATGATAACATGGTTCTCTTCTAGATGCATCTTTTTAAGGTTAAGTTGGGGGTGAATATTAAGAAAAATAATTTTATATAAAGGGTAACCAAATTATATATTCTAACATCTTAGAAAGATTCCAGAACAGCTATCATTTCGACAAGGTTATTTGTTAAAAGATTAAGTTGGATGATAGATGTTTTCATATCCACTGCTGATTGCTGATTTATCGTAAATTGGTTACTAGGAATTGTACAATGCATCTAGAATTGAACATTTTAAGGCCGGCCTTGATGATTTTTTTCTTTTGTTTTCTTTTGTTAAATAATTTTGTTTGCTGAACAAAATGAGAATTGATGAGAATTGATTTATTCTTCCTAATGATGAATCATCATAGAATATTTTATGACCTTCAGCCAGATGTACCCACTGCAGGGTTGCTAGGCACTCTCACAAGGGTCTATAAGGTTTCAACCATGCCCGATTCAAATTTTAGACGTGCCGAACAACCCTAACCAAGATTTTTAAACTAGAGATTAGGCGAAACAAAGCATGTTAAACACTTTAATATCTAAGAGTTTATGATTACAACCTTTGTAGTCCGGTCCTTCACTTCATAAGCTCCGTATTGTGGTCCCTTCGCTGCGATCATCAAGTTCCGGACTCTCGAGAGGCTCCACGAAGAGAAAGATGCATGCTTGCTTCCGATCTTCGATAACAAAGATGATCTACCTTGAAGTTTCTTTAACACAAGCTCTCACTCACTAATGAGGTGAACACCCTAATCTAAATGGTTAGGATAGATTAGGATGACGAAGTAGGATTTTAGCTCTCATTTGTTTTCTTAATCTCACTCAAAATCATCATTAATGAAAAAGCTAGTAAGCTTTTCCATGAAAGAAAAAGGAAGAAGAAAAAGCCATTTCTTTTGTGATGAATAATGAATAACTCAAGTGTTTGGTTAGAAATGCAACCAGGGTAGATCATGAGAAGGCTAACCATTGTAGAGATATAACTAGGGTTAAAGGGTTGGGTTGGGTTAAACAAATCTCACAAAATATCCAAGTCAAACTCAAAGCTTCAAGAAGCTTCTTTAAAGCTTCATGAAAGCTTAACCCTAATCCAAACCCTAACCATATTTATTCTCCACAAAACATGTTGCATTAATAACCCTAACATATTACAATATTATATATCACATATACAATATTTATTGTAACAAAATAAAATAATACAATTAACATATATCGCATATATATCAATGTATTACCCGAGTGAGAAAAAGAATCTTTTAGTGAGCTTATATTAGTTAATGTAATCTAATACATCAAATATATAATTATACATTAAATTATCGAATCAACACTTGATCCGATAATCCGGCTATTTTACAAATAACTGACTAATATAATCTGTATCAGTTCATCGAATCAACACTTGATCCGATGATCCGGCCATATCACATATATCCGGCCGATATCTCATATCGTGAGAATCTAATACGGTATCACATACACGTATTGTTCTCGGTCCCGCACATATCATATACGTGCTTCTACTCCGTTTTGCCTTAGTCAAGAAACCTCTGTGCAGGACTCTAAAGAATCGTCAATACGCCGGCAGTAGATGATGATCATATCAAACACCCACAAGCTGCAAGCGGTCAGCTAAACGTAACAGCCACCCAGGTATTGAGCGATCAGAAGATCAACAAGCAAGCCTGTACTTTCTCCCGCGAATCCAACCAGTAACACTCCCGTACAGTCCGGTCTCTTCGTCTGATATGTCGCATATCTCGCCTAGGAGTGGTAAACGTCAGACCCCAGTAGCTTGATAAGTCGTGTCGATATGGGGTCCATAACAGTTCGAGAAACTACTGATAACGCTTACCAGTAAATTTCAGCAACCCTGGCCAGGGATTTCTAGTTATAGCCAATCGAACACAGCGCAACATCAACTCCCTATACCGGGAGAGACGAATCCCCTTCTATCGCTCATTGCCTCCATGTGATTCGGGACTGTACCCAAAAGCCACCTTTTTGCACGCCTTCTTGGACGTGGTATGATGGAAATCAAAGCACAGTGGGAATCACACAAGACTCTATGACGATCTCGGGTCTACAGATTACTCTGTACCAGTGTCACCAGAGAACTGCCATCTGACGTAGTGTATAATACCATATGGGAGTTCTCGGCGAGTCCGTCCAGTGTACCCAGTCTCCACTGAGCACCCGTACACCATCCTTGATGTCAAACACCGATGGATATAGGATCATCCATCGCCCATCATATGGGTTAAGATGCGTATACGCTAGTCTACTTTGGTGTATCGACGCCCTGTCTCGATACACCCTCGACTAGGAACAGTTATAGGATGTACTCGTCGACTACCGTGGCCCCATTAGTATGATCTCATCATAGTCCCAGTAGCCGAGTACATATCCTAAGGGCTTTATCAACATGTAACATAGAGACAATCAGAGTACATGTTAAGATAAAGAGCAACCAGATAGCGTATTATCATGTCGAGCAGGAAAGTCCTCCCTATATATGTCCAAGCATCCACTACAATATACATCGTATGTACAGTAATGGCCTCTAGGGCATACATATAACTAACAATCTCCCACTTGCACTAGGGCCATCTGTTGTGGTATCGCATACCCAACAATTAGCTGTGGTTGAAGTATCTCATACTCAACCATCCCATAAAAGTCTCTACTAGAAAAAAGGCCTTTGTGAGTGATCCACGCTGTTGTTCTCTGTGTCTACTCTCCTAACCTCGATCTCCCTGAAGATCAACCATCTCCATGATCAGGTGATACTGCCTAAGAATTATATCTGGATTCTGATGGGACGGGGGTTCCTTGGCCAAAGCCATAACTCCATTGTCACATAATGGTTGGAACGAAGTACATCTCATGAACTTATATATATCCAGACTGCCTCTTTGGTAGCATCCTTGGTAACGATGTATCTTGCCTTTAATCGTCTAGTAAGTCACGGTATCTAGCTTGGAACTCTTCCAACATATTGTCCCTCCGCTGAGGGTAAAGACAATGCCCGCGACTGACATCCAGTCGTCCTTATCACCCTGGAACTTTTCCAGTGATTCTCCCCAGGATCGATTGATACCATCTCACTACAACTAGTGAGAATCCTAACATCCAATTAAATCTATCTCATAGATATAAAACCTAGGATTTAGAAGGTATCACCTTGATCCTATATGGAGAATCCTTGTGATAAGCGGAGATTGACCGAGCGTAGCATAGGAAACTCCTTCCCTATCAAGAGTATGTCATCCACGTACTCTACGAGGATCACCACCATACTCCCTACTACCTTTTTTATATACAAGGTTCATCTACCATTTTGATGAAGTCCAAACTCTTTGACTATCACATCAAAACAGATGTTCCAACTCCGTGATGCCTGATTTATCTTATAAAACAACTTACACACGTTTCCGCTGCTCCCACTGTCTACGAAGCCCTCTGGCTGTGTACTTATAGACGCTCTCTTCCAAATCATCATTTAGAAAAGCAGTCATGACACCTAACCGCCATATATTGCAGTCATGGTATGTAGCCGTGGCAAGTAGGATCTGGATGGACTTAAGCATAGCTTTGAAAGTCTTAACTTTTCTATGTACACCAAGTAATCTTCTCAAGATATACTTGCTCCTGATGGGGATTTAACCCTTCAGATAAAGCAACCAAAGTCCATACTTTGTTGGTGTATAAGGATTCCATCTCAGATCACTAAGCATCCAGCCATTCTTACAGAGTCCCACTCCTGATGGTCTGCTCGAAATAAGTTGGGTCATCATCTCATGATGCAATCCTCGCTCCCACTGTCATAGAGAAACCGAAGTATCTCTCAAGTGGGCGAGGAACCCTACTAGATCAGCGGAGAGGCTGAGGTTCGTTAGAAACTATTGAATCCTTCGGTTCTACCAAATCATCAGCTGCAGTTTGTATAGCTGGAACCATTTCCAGTTCTACCTCATGACCACTAATTTCTTCACAAGAAATTCCCTTTCACAAAGGTGGCATGTTGAGAAACAAAACATCTTTTGTTCCTCGGTTAGGTAGAAGATATTCCCTTGCGAATGCTTGGGATATCCAACAAACTTCTACAGAACTGACTTTGCCTTGAGCTTTTCTGGATTATGCTTTTAGACATAGGCCGGAAAACCCCAAATCTTAACTTACTTAAGACATGGGTGTAGGGTTCCTAGGCACTCTAATGAGGTCTCACAAGGCATCAACCATGCCAATTTCAAATTTTACATGTGCCGGGAAACCCTAATACGGATCGTTGATTAGAATTTTAAGCGACAAAAGAAACTAGTTAACAACTTAACTACAAGAACGGAAATACAACCTTTGTAGATCCGGTTCTCCACCTCCATAGCTCCGCAATGAAGTCTCCTCGCTGTCCAAATCGAATCCCGGGCTCTAGCGTCGGCTTCATCGGAGAAATGGGCGGGCAAGGTCGTCGGCTTCGTGCCGAAGATGATCTACGTCGAGGCATCACAAGATCAAGCTCCCACTTCACCAAGTCATGAAACTTGTGAAGAAAACACCCTCTACTACTTGGCAAGAGGTAGAGGATGAAGAAATAGGAGGTGGGTTCACTTTAGAATTGGATTTCTCACTCATTTTCACTAGTTGCCATTGATGGTAGCTAGCTTTTTCTTCTTGAAGAAGAAGAAGAAGATGAAGATAATGATATGATAAGAATTAAAAAGGAAATGAAAAAGAATACTTATCATATCATGAACCATGGTCAAGTGTAGAGAGCTAACTAGAGTTTATGTGAATGGTTAGGGTTAAAGAAGAAGACAAAATGGTCACTTGGTCAAAAGCTTCATGAAGCTTCAACAAGCTTCATGAAAGAAAAGAATGAAAGAAAACCATTTTGTTTTTTCTCTTTATGCTTTTATTTTCCAAAACTAATAAATAAATAAATGAATGAATAAGTAATCATAACCCTAACCATTCATATAACCATGGTTCAATCTTTACACTTAACCAATTTTGCATGTATCATCAAGCATGATACAAGCAAGTGCACACAAAAATATATCACATATACAATATGCACACCAAGTGAGAAAATTCATTTAAAGTGAACCAATACTAGTTAATGCAAAGTAATATATCAAATATATAATTATACATTAAATTATTAAATCAATACTTGATTCAATGATCCGGTCATGTCGCACATAACCGACTAGTATCATTAGTAACATCTTATCGAATCAACACTTGATTCGATAACCCGGCTATATCGCATATAACCGATCAATGTCACAAATCGCGAGAATCGAATACAGTATCACATACTGGTATTATTCTCGGTCCCGCACATATCTCATATGCGCTCCTATTTCGTTTCGCTTGAGCCAGGAAACCTCTGTGTAGGACTCTAAAGACTCGTCAATACGCCGGCAGCGGATGATGATCATATCAAACATCCACAAGCCGCAAGCGGTCTGCTAAACGTAACGGCCACCCGGGTATTGAGCGATCAGAAGATCGACGAGCAAGCCCGCTCACACTCCTGTGAATCCAACCAGTAACACTTACCGTACAGTCCGGTCTGATCGTCTGATATGTCGCATATCTCGCCCAGGGGTGGTAAACGTCAGACCCCAATAGCTTGATAAGTCGTGTCGATATGAGGTCTATAACAGTTCGAGAAACTACAGGTAACACTTACCAGTAAATCTCAGCAACCCTGGTCAGGGATTTCCGGTTATAGCCAATCGAACACAGCGCAACATCAACTCCCTATACCGGGAGAGACGAATCCCCTCCTATCGCTCATTGCCTCCATGTGATTCGGGACTGTACCCAAAAACCACCGTTTTGCACGCCCTCTTGGACGTGGTAAGGTGGAAATCAAAGCACAGTGGGAACCACACAAGACTCTATGACGATCTCGGGTCAACAGACTACTCTGTACCAGTGTCATCAGAGAACTGCCATCTGACGTAAGGTACAATACCATCTGGGAGTTCTCGGCGAGTCCGTCCAGTGTACCCAGTCTCCACTGAGCACCCGTATATCATCTCTGATGTCAAACACCAATGGATATGAGATCGTCCATCGCCCATCTGTATGGGTCGAGAAGGTACACGCTAGTCCACTCTGGTATATCGATGCCCCGTCTCGATACACCCACGACTAGGGACTTTGAAGGATGTACTCATGGACTACCATGTCCCCACTAGTATGATCCGCATCATAGTCCAGATAGTCAAGTACACATCCTAAGGGCTTTACCAATATGCAACAGAGAGACAATCAATGTACACGTTAAGGTAAAGAGTAACCAGATAGCATACTATCATGTCGAGCAAGAAAGTCCTCCCTATATATGTCCAATCATCCACTACAATATACATCCTATGTATAGTAATGGCCTCTAGGGCATACATATAACTAACAATCTCCCATTTGCACTAGGGCCATCTGATAGCAGTGGTTGTAGTATCTCATACTCAACCATCCCATAAAAGTCTCTCTCTGGGAAAAGGCCTTTGTGAGTGGATCCGCCATGTTGTCCTCTGAGTCTACTCTCCTAACCTTGATCCCCTGGAGAACAACCATCTCCATGATCAGGTAATACTGCCTTAGAATATGTCTGGATCACTGATGGGACGGATGTTCCTTGGCATAAGCCACAGCGCCATTGTCACACAATGGGAGGAACAGAGTTCATCTCATGAACAAATATATACACCCAGACAGCCTCTTTGGTAGCATCTTAAGTAGCGATGTATCTTGCCTTTATCGTCTAGTATGCCACGGTATCTAGCTTGGAACTCTACCAACATACCGTCCCTTTACTGAGGGTAAAGACAATGCCTGTGACTGACACTCAGTCGTCTTTATCACCCTGGAACACTTCCAGTGATTCTTCCCAGGATCGGTTGATACCATCTCACTACAACTAGTGAGAATCCTAATATCCAATTAGATCTATCTCATAGATCCAAAACCCAGGATTTAGGAGGTATCACTTTGATCCTATATGGAGAATCATTGTGATAAGCGGAGATTGATCGAGCGTAGCATAGGAAACTCCTTCCCTATCAAGAGTATGTCATCCACGTACTCTACGAGGATCCTCACCATATTCCCTACTACCTTTTTGTATATACAAGGTTCATCTACCATTTTGATGATGTCAAACTATTTGACTAACACATCAAAACAGATGTTCCAACTCCGCGATGTCTGCTTTATCCTATAAAGCATCTTGCACACGTTTCCGCTGCTCCCACTGTCTACGAGTCCCTCTCGCTGTGTACTTATAGACGCTCTCTTCTAAAACATCATTTTAGAAAAGCTGTCATGACACCCAACCACCAGATATCGTAGTCATGGTACGTAGCCGTGGCAAGTAGGATCTGGATGGACTTAAGCATAGCTACTTGAAAAGGTTTCATCATTATCCACGCCTGGTCGATGACGAAAAGCTTTAACAAGTCTAGCTTTGAAAGTCTCAACTTTTCCATCTACACCAAGTAATCTTCTCAATATATATTTGCTCCTGATGGGGATTTAACCCTTCAGATTTAGCAACCAAAGTCCATACTTTGTTGGTGTACATGGATTCCATCTCAGATCACAAAGCATCCAGCCATTCTTACAGAGTCTCACTCCTGATGGCCAGGTCGAAACTAGTTGGGTCATCATCTCATGATGCAATTCTCGCTCCCACTGTCATAGAGAAACTGAAGTATCTCTCAGGTGGGTGAGGAACCCTACTAGATCGTCGGAGAGGCTGAGGTTCGTTGGTAACTATTGAATCCTTTGGTTTTATCAAATCATCTGCTGTAGTTTGTATAGCTGGAACCTTTTCAGTTCTACATAACTGACCTTGCCTCGAGCTTGTCCGGATTTTGCTTTTAGACATAGGCCGGACAACCCCAAATCTTAACTAGCTTAAGACATGGGCTCTACCCTTTCCATATCACATATGAAGTGGTAGGCAACTGATTTGATTTGAACCCTATTCAATAGGTATGCAGCTTCTCAAGTGCATAATTCCCAAAAAGGAAATAGGTAACTCAGTAGTACTCATCATAGAGCACACCTTATCATATAGGGTGAGATTGCTCCGCCCCGATATACCATCGTGCTATGGTGTATACGGAGGAGTAATGCTGAGAGAGAATCTCATTCTCCTTTAGAAAAGTCCAGGAATTTCATGCACAAGTATTCTCCTCCCTGATCTCATCATAGGACATAATACTTATACCCGTATTTTGATTCTCTACTTCTAACTTATATTCTGTGAATATCTCAAAAGGTTCGGACTTGTGTTTCAACAGGAACATATGTCTGAATCTTGAGAGATCATCAGAGAATGTAACGAAGTATAAAGAACCAGGTCTGGCATATGTAGACAGGGGACCTATCATCCCAAGAGTTCACTAACTCTTTCTCTGTTTCCAGTTAACGGAGCTATGGTTATCGTATCTTTGTGACATGACTAGCAAGTTTCATAAGATGTAAATTCAAACTGATTTAAATATGCATCTAATATGTAACTTCAGCCAGTCGAATCGCATAGATATGACCTAGTCTACAATGCCTCAAGAAGGATTCGTTCATTTCTGAACTCTTTCTCTTGTGTGTGTTCCGTATACTGAGAACTGTAGTTTGATTTAGAACATTAATGCTTTTAGATAACGTGCCTGAACCGATCAACTTTTGATATAGGAAATGTTCAAAACATTATCCAACAATACAAAATTTTATCATTTCTTTACTAATAAAGAGACTGATATGATTTTGTATATCAGGTTCGGTATCTAATAACATTCGTTCAGAATCAATGTATTTGGAATACAGGGTGACAGTGACCAACAGACTTGGTTACAACTCTTGCCCCGTTTTCTGCCTCATGAAACTTATCACCCATTCTCAGTTCTCTACCTTTCTGTAGCCCTATGTAACAGATTACATATCTGGGATCCTGATCTGGTATCATATACCCAGAACGTAAAGGACACTGAGAAACAGTTCTTTATAATGAACACACCCGAAGATGATGCATCAGCATGCACTTTCTTCGTTTGGGCGGCATGGGAATTCTGGTATTCCCCAATTTCCTGCTCTATCTTATAACTATTATAAGTTGGAGCGGGACCAACGTTCCCTAGCTCAGTATAACAAGCGGGTTCGGTCAATATTCCGTATTATTATCTTGATTAAGGCGTGATATGGTCGCTATCTGGAGAGAGAGAGAAGAAAACACTCAGCGTGCGCTTTTGCAAGAATAGATTGGTTATTATTTTATCTAATCAGGATGGCTTCCACTGTTTTTATCAAATCTTCCTTCAAACCCTAAAAGGAAAGACTAGCCGGGATTAATTACACACTACAAGTTCGCCAATCTTTCAGCCAGGCCAGTGTCGGTACTTTGAGGGAGGTTCCCCGTGCTTTCGCACGGACCTAATTAATGTAAACCTCGTTTTCCCAGAGGCGTAACCCCGTTGACACCTTTCTAGACACCTACTTGATCGGCTAATTGTAATGTGTAAAACTCTTCCAGGAGTAACAATTACTCGCAGCGGGTATCGGGATCCAACTATCTCATAGAAGGTATGGAATCTCATTGCAAATTTCAACACTTGAAATTCCCGATAATTTTGCCCCTAGCGTCCTATGACCTTGACGCAGGCCAACAAATCATAGTGCGCTAGTCAAGTTCAACCCGTCATTTCCTGATTGAATTAAACCCATCCGCACGACCCTTGACGCAGGCCAACAAAGTCGCACGACTACCCTAATCCAATCTGCATCATATGCATAAGCAGATAAATACTAGTTAGCTACCGCACACTACGCCTTGACGCAGGCCAACAAACGTAGCACGAATACTAACTACCACTTATCTGAAATGACGGAGGGCTCCGACAGGTTTTTGTGAAAACCTATTGCGTAATGAACTTGATGTCGTTGTAGAATCAAATGTTTTTGAAATGGAGTGTTTTTGAGGCTTTTCTAGTTTTGCTAAAGGGGTCACTCCCTGTGAAGGGATCGCCGGCCCTTTCCTCGTCGAATGAGGTGCGGGATATATCATATATCACTGTGCAAAGCAAAAACTCTTAAAAGCAATCAAAAGACAAACCGAGTGTGTAGTATCTGTCAGTTTTTGCTAAAGGAGTCACTCCCGGTGAAGGGATCTCGGTCCTTTCCTCATCGAATAAGGTGCAAGATATATCATATATATCGCTGTGCAAAGCAAGAACTGTAGCTACCAGTTTTATTTTTGAAATTCGATTCTACAACATCTTTAGGTTTCTTTTACATTCATTAATCACATTAATGAAGTCCCATCATTTAAATACCTAAATATCACAGATAAATACGACGTACACTCATGCCATCCGCATTCGTCTCGATATTCCCTCGTGCACCGTTAGGTTAGGTAACTAACGGCAGAGCAGGGCAGGGCTAGCGCGGGTGTAAAACATAAGTAACGTCTATATAATATTATCATATATACTATATACAGTATCCATCACATGATCACATCACAGATATCGCAGCAGAAGAAACATCACATGATCACATCACAGATATCGCAGCAGAAGAATCATATGAAATATTGGATATTCTAGGACGTCCGTGTTTTCAATACGAGCCAGTATAAAACACGGATTCCACGGTCGTGATGAATAGCCAAACCCACACCCCTAGACCCCTACGAGAGCGGCAAGCAACCCTACCAATTCTAGAGTTAGGAGACCCGGACTTGACTCCTCGAGTTGGTCTCCCACTGGACTCTAGAACCCGGTTACTTGTGCTCCCCTCCTTGGGTCTATCCTAGTGCGGAAAAGTAAATAATATACAAAGGGTGAGAACTTCCGCAACCTGGAAGTGCCCCAATAAAAGAATATTACATACAAGTTTTTACATGAATGAAAATAAAAAACACTCATCTCACATAAAAACCCCCGGCTATTCAAACACGACGATCTAATATAACATATCCAGCAATACATAACATCACATGTCATCAACGTAAGTAAATATGCCCATCCCAATTGTCGTTGACATATAGCAACGAAACCGGCGATATCACATATTACACTTACGGTCACAGAAAAGAAAGTGTAAAACTACAACAGTTGGAATCCGCAATCTCCATAGACATCGCATGCCTAATTCAATGAATTCCTTAGACATCGCATGCCTAACAATTATAAACCCCGCATTTTAGTCTCAAAAATCGAAAACACTTTTCAATATCAAGTCGGGTAATTCAACAAGATTCCCGACATCATGATCGAATGCTCGTCGCAAACTTTAGTAGGCGGACGCACCCCTGACGCTGTCGACGAAGTGCACCAAGGCGGAACACCGCTACCGCGAGCACCCGAACGGATGCTTTCGGCGACGGGGTTCTCCTACAGTCACTTGGTCGGGGCAATGGGGCAAGGCCGTCTATTAAGTTTACCCGGCGAGTATCCGCGTACACTACGTGATTGCGACGGAATTTTGATCGCATCAAAATTCCGTGGCAACCGATCAAGTGAGACTAAACTGCTATGTTTATAACATTCATTCAGTTATCTCATAACTACTTGTGAATTCCAATTATTGTATCACATTCCGAATAAGATAGAAAATGTTAAACTTTCCGATCGAACAATCGAACACCCAAGTTTTCCCGATACTGCTCAACACATGAAATAAGTCTAAAAACATTCAGTTCATGCCTCAGTACCAATGGTCCAGCCGTAGAAGGGTCAAGCCAACGCCTCACATGTGGCACGCCGTACTGTCCCAAACCCTAAGGTTCAAAGGGCAGTTCAAGACGGTCACATAATTGAGTTAAGGTTTGTTGTCTTCTAGAGGGTCCATCGCGTTACTTGCACTACTTAGAACGTCTTTAAACCACGGAAAAATCCAACACTTGGAAATTTCCCGACAGGGGAAAAATTGGGTATTTATATCCGGTCGAACTTTTTAACATATTCCAAATATCCAGAAAACACATAGACAAAATTAGACAATCCGATCGAAACACCGAGTCCCCAATACAACCCAGAAAATTCATCTCTTGAATAAATATTAAAAATTCCCAGGAAAACCAGCACTGCAAAGTAGGAATTACTATGCAAAATTCAATGGGAGAAGAGACAAAATGGCCGCGGAACCGCCGCATTAGCATGCTAATGCCGCGGTTCCGCCGCACTTTAGACACATCATTAGGTAATTTTTGCACCGTAATTCTTAGAATTCCCTGCTGATTTTTCTGCATATTTTTAATTCTGAAAAATCCACGAATTACAAAAATGTATAGAGAGCATTTTAGGGTTTGGGTTTTGGTTCGATCGGACTTCCAATTCCGTCTACGCATCGCCTAAGGCTCTAGCTAGGCTCTAATACCACTGTAGGGTTCCTAGGCACTCTAATGAGGTCTCACAAGGCATCAACCATGCCAATTTCAAATTTTACATGTGCCGGGAAACCCTAATACGGATCGTTGACTAGAATTTTAGACGACAAAAGAAACTAGTTAACAACTTAACTACAAGAACGGAAATACAACCTTTGTAGATCCGGTTCTCCACCTCCATAGCTCCGCAATGAAGTCTCCTCGCTGTCCAAATCGAATCCCGGGCTCTAGCTTCGGCTTCATCGGAGAAATGGGCGGGCAAGGTCGTCGGCTTCGTGCCGAAGATGATCTACGTCGAGGCATCACAAGATCAAGCTCCCACTTCACCAAGTCATGAAACTTGTGAAGAAAACACCCTCTACTACTTGGCAAGAGGTAGAGGATGAAGAAATAGGAGGTGGGTTCACTTTAGAATTGGATTTCTCACTCATTTTCACTAGTTGCCATTGATGGTAGCTAGTTTTTTCTTCTTGAAGAAGAAGAAGAAGATGAAGATAATGATATGATAAGAATTAAAAAGGAAATGAAAAAGAATACTTATCATATCATGAACCATGGTCAAGTGTAGAGAGCTAACTAGAGTTTATGTGAATGGTTAGGGTTAAAGAAGAAGACAAAATGGTCACTTGGTCAAAAGCTTCATGAAGCTTCAACAAGCTTCATGAAAGAAAAGAATGAAAGAAAACCATTTTGTTTTTTCTCTTTATGCTTTTATTTTCCAAAACTAATAAATAAATAAATGAATGAATAAGTAATCATAACCCTAACCATTCATATAACCATGGTTCAATCTTTACACTTAACCAATTTTGCATGTATCATCAAGCATGATACAAACAAGTGCACACAAAAATATATCACATATACAATATGCACACCAAGTGAGAAAATCCATTTAAAGTGAACCAATACTAGTTAATGCAAAGTAATATATCAAATATATAATTATACATTAAATTATTAAATCAACACTTGATTCAATGACCCGGTCATGTCGCACATAACCGACTAGTATCATTAGTAACATCTTATCGAATCAACACTTGATTCGATAACCCGGCTATATCGCATATAACCGATCAATGTCACAAATCGCGAGAATCGAATACAGTATCACATACTGGTATTATTCTCGGTCTCGCACATATCTCATATGCGCTCCTATTTCGTTTCGCTTGAGCCAGGAAACCTCTGTGTAGGACTCTAAAGACTCGTCAATACGCCGGCAGCGGATGATGATCATATCAAACATCCACAAGCCGCAAGCGGTCTGCTAAACGTAACGGCCACCCGGGTATTGAGCGATCAGAAGATCGACGAGCAAGCCCGCTCACACTCCTGTGAATCCAACCAGTAACACTTACCGTACAGTCCGGTCTGATCGTCTGATATGTCGCATATCTCGCCTAGGGGTGGTAAACGTCAGACCCCAATAGCTTGATAAGTCGTGTCGATATGAGGTCTATAACAGTTCGAGAAACTACAGGTAACACTTACCAGTAAATCTTAGCAACCCTGGCCAGGGATTTCCGGTTATAGCCAATCGAACACAGCGCAACATCAACTCCCTATACCGGGAGAGACGAATCCCCTCCTATCGCTCATTGCCTCCATGTGATTCGGGACTGTACCCAAAAACCACCGTTTTGCACGCCCTCTTGGACGTGGTAAGGTGGAAATCAAAGCACAGCGGGAACCACACAAGACTCTATGACGATCTCGGGTCAACAGACTACTCTGTACCAGTGTCATCAGAGAACTGCCATCTGACGTAAGGTATAATACCATCTGGGAGTTCTCGGCGAGTCCGTCCAGTGTACCCAGTCTCCACTGAGCACCCGTATATCATCTCTGATGTCAAACACCAATGGATATGGGATCATCCATCGCCCATCTGTATGGGTTGAGAAGGTACACGCTAGTCTACTCTGGTATATCGATGCCCCGTCTCGATACACCCACGACTAGGGACTTTGAAGGATGTACTCATGGACTACCATGTCCCCACTAGTATGATCCGCATCATAGTCCAGATAGTCAAGTACACATCCTAAGGGCTTTACCAACATGTAACAGAGAGACAATCAATGTACACGTTAAGGTAAAGAGTAACCAGATAGCATACTATCATGTCGAGCAAGAAAGTCCTCTCTATATATGTCCAAGCATCCACTACAATATATATCCTATGTATAGTAATGGCCTCTAGGGCATACAATATAACTAATAATGGGCTCTTCCCATAGCATATCACATATGGAGTGGTAGACAACTGATTTGATTGGAACCCTATTCAATAGTTATGCAGCTTCACAAGTGCATAACTCCCAAAAGAAAATAGGAAACTCAGTAGTACTCATCATAGAGCGCACCATATCACATAGGGTGTGATTGATCCATCCCGATACACCGACGTGCTGTGGTGTATACGGAGGAGTAATGCTGAGAGAGAATCTCATTCTCCTTTAGAATAGTCCAGGAATCCCGTGCTCAAGTATTCTCCTCCTTGATCTCATCTTAGGACATAATACTTATACCCGTTTTTGGTTCTCTACTTCTGACTTATATTCATTGAATTTCTCAAAAGGTTTAGACTTGTGTTTCAACAGGAACACATGTGCGAATCTTGAGAGACCATCAATGAATATAATGAAGTACAAATAACCGGTCTTGGCATGTGTAGACAGGGGACCTTCATACATCAGCATGTATCAATCCCAAGGGTTCACTAACTCTTTCTCTGTTTCCAATTAACTGAGCTGTGGTCATCTTATCTTTGTGACATGACCTGCAAGTTTCACAAGATGTAAATTCAAACTAATTTAAATATGCATCTAAGTGTAACTTCAGCTAGTTGGGTCGTATTGATATGACCTAGTCTACAATGCCTCAAGAAGGATTCGTTTATTTCTGAACTCTTCCTCTTGTGTGTGTTCTGTACGTTAAGAACCGTGGTTTGATTTAGAACGACTTATGCTTTTAGATAACGTGCCTGAACCGATCAACACTTGATATAGGAAATGTTCAAAACATTATCCATCAATATGAAATTATATCCTTCTTTACTAATAAAGAGACTGATATGATGTATATCAGGTTCGGTATCTAATAACATTTGTTCAGAATCAATGTATTCTGATAATACGGGGTGATAACTGCCAACAGTCTTGGCTGCAACACTTGCACTGTTTCTATCTCATGAAATTTATCACCCGTTCTCAGTCCTCTACCTTTCTGTAGCCCATGTAATAGATTACATTTGCGGGATCCTGATCTGGTATCTTATACCCAGAACGTAAAGGATACTAAGAAACAGTTCTCGATAATGAACATACCCGAAGATGATGCATCAACATGCACTTTCTTCGTTTGGGTGGCACGGGAATTCTGGTAATCCCCTATTACCTACTGTCTTATAACAATTATAAGTTGGAGCGGGACCAACGTTCCATAGCGCAGTATAACAAGCGGGTTCGGTCAATACATCCGTATTATTATCTTGATTAAGGCGTGACATGATCGCTACCAGGAGAGAGAGAAGAAAACACCCAGCGTGCGCTTTTACAAGATTAGATTGGTTATCAATTTATCTAATCAGGACGTCTCCTACTGTTTTAGTCAAATCTTCCTTCAAACCATAAAATGAATGACTAGCCGGGATTAATTACCCTCTACAAGTTCGCCAATCTTTCAGCCAGGCCAGTGCCGGTACTTTGAGGGAGGTTCCCCGTGCTTTCGCACGGACCTAATTAAAATAAACCTCGTTTTCCCAGGGGCGTAACCCCGTTAACACCTTTCTAGACACCTACTTGATCGGCTAATTGTAATGTGTAAAACTCTCTCAGGAGTAACTCTTACTCGCAGCAGGTGTCGGGATCCAACTATCTCATAGAAGGTATGCAATCTCATTGCAAATTTCAACACTTGAAATTCCTAATAATATTTTACCCCTAGCGTGCTATGACCTTAACGCATGCCAAACAACCCATAATCCGCTAGTCAAGTTCAACCCGTACATTTCTTGATTGAATTAAACCCACCCGCACGACCCTTGACGCATGCCAAACAACGCCGTACGAATACCCTAATCCAATCGCATCGTATGCTAGCAGATAAGCACTAGTTAGCTACCGTACACTACGCCTTGACGCATGCCAAACTACCGCAGCACGAATACTAAGTAGTACTTATCTGAAATGACGGAGGGCTACGACAGGTTTTTAAGAAAACCCTTTGCGTAATGAACTTGATATCGTTGTAGAATCGAGTGATTTTGAATGGAATGTTTTTGAGGCTTTTTCTAGTTTTGCTAAAGAGGTCACTCCCGGTGAAGGGATCGTCGGCTCTTTCCTTATCGAATAAGGTGCAGGATATTTCACAAATATCACTATGCAAAGCAAAAATTATAGAAACAATCAAAAGACAAACCGAGTTTGCAGCATCTGCTAGTTTCGCTAAAGAGGTCACTCCCGGTGAAGAGATCTTGGCTCTTTCCTTATCGAATAAGGTGCTGGATGTTCTATAAGGAACACCGCTATGCAAAGCAAGAACTAGAGCTACCAGTTTTTAAACAAGTTTCTACAACATCTTTAGGTTTCTTTTAGTTTCATTAATCTCATTAATGAAGTCCCATTTTATTATGATTCACAAGCATCACATTTGAAACGAAATCTGCAATATAACATATATCTCATATATATAATATAAACATTCGTCTCAGGCAGTAATATGATCTCATCACAGAACATTGCAACGGAAGAACATATATGAAATATTGGATATATTAGGACGTCCGTGTTTTAATACGAGCCTGTATAAAACACGGATTCCACGGTCGCGATGAATAGCCAAACCCACATCCCTAGACCCCTACGAGAGCGGCAAGCAACTCTGCCAATTCTAGGGTTAGGAGACCCGGTCTCGACTCTTCGAGATGGTCTCCCACTGGACCCTAGAACCCGGTTACTTGTGCTCCCCGCCTTGGGTCTACCTAATGTGGAAAAATAAATAATATACAATGGTGACATCATCCTTAGCCCGGAAGTGCCCCAATAAAAGAATATTACATACAATTGAATTTTACATGAATGAAAAAGAAAAACTCTCATCTCACATAAAACCCCCGGCTATTCAAAACGCGACGATCCAACATAACATATCACAGCAACACATAATATCTCATATCATCAATGTAAGTAAATATGCGTATCCCAATTGTCGTTGATGTATAGCAACGAAACCGGCGATACACCACATATTACACTTACGGTCGCAGAAAAGAAAGTGTAAAACTACAACAGCTGGAATCCGCAACCACTTTAGACATCGCATGCCTAACCAAATGAATTCCCTAGACATCGCATGTCTAACAATTATAAACTACAACAGCTATGTACCAGACCCGATGTAGCATACTCACTAAGTGTAGTGAGTAGGTATCAAGCAGATCTAGGAGAGAGTCACTGGACAGCTGTGAAGAACATTCTCAAGTACTTGAGAAGGACTAAAGAGATGTTCTTGGTGTATGGTAACGGAGAACTCAAAGTGGTGTCCTTTACCGATTCGAGCTTCCAAAATTATAAGGACGACTCTAAGCCGCACTCGGGATTTGTCTTTACCCTCAATGGAGGTATGATGTGTTGGAAGAGTTCCAAACAGGAAACCGTGGCAGACTCGACGATGGAGGCTGAATACATCGCTGCCAACGATGCTGCCAAAAAGGCTGTCTAGATGAAGCAGTTCACCACTGAACTTGGAGTGGTTTTGTCCATTGAGCATCCAATACCTTTATATTGTGATAACAATGGAGCTGTAGCTTTGGCCACGGAACCCAGGTCCCATCAGAGATCCAGGCATATTCTGAGGAGGTGATCTGAGGCGGTATCACCTGATCCGGGAGATAGTTGATCGCCGCGAGATCGAGGTCAGGAGAGTTGACACGAAGGACAGCACTGCGGATACACTCACGAAGGCCATACCCCAGATACAATTTGAGAGACTCTTCGGGATGTTGGGTATGAGATACTACAACAGCTGGCCTTAGTGCAAGTGGGAGATTGTTAGTTATGTATATGCCCTAGAGGCCATTATTGTACATATGATGTATATTATAGTGGATGCTTGGATATATAGAGAGAGGACTTTCTTGCTCGATATGATAGTATGCTATCTGGTTTTACTTTGTCTTAACATGTTGACTTGTATTGTGTTACTGTCTTACTCTCATATGTTGATAAAGCCATTAGTATATGTACTTGACTACTAGGACTATGTTGCGGATCATACTAGTGGGGACTGGGTAGTCCACGAGTACATCCTATAATTGTTCCTAGTCGAGGGTGTATCGAGACAGGGCATCGATACTCCAGACTAGACTAGCGTATACGCATCTTGACCCATATGATGGGCGATGGATGATCCTACATCCATTGGTGTTTGACATCAAAGATGGTGTACGAGTGCTCAGTGGAGACTGGGTACACTGAACGGACTCGCCGAGAACTCCTAGATGGTATTATACTTATCGTCAGATAGCAGTTCTCTGGTGACACTGGTACAGGTTAGTCTGTAGACCCGTGATCGTCGTAGAGTCTTGCGTGATTACCACCGTACTTTGATTTCCACCTTACCACATTCATGAGAACGTGCAAAACGGTGGCTTTTGGGTACAGTCCCGAGTCACATGGAGGCAATGAGTGATAGGAGGGATTTCGTCTCTCCCGGTATTGGGGGTTGATGTTGCGCTGTGTTCGATTGGGTATAACTGGAAGTCCCTAACCAGGGCTGATATGGAGATCTACTGGTAAGTGTTATCAGTAGTTTCTCGACCTGTTATGAGCCTCATATCGACACGACTTATCGGTTACTTGGGTCTGACATTTACCACCCCTAGACTGGATATGCGACATATCAGACGAAGAGACCGGACTGTACGGTAGTGTTACTGATTGGATTCACAGGAGTGTGAGCAGGCTTGCTTGTTGATCTTTTAATCGCTCAATACCCGGGTGGCCGTTACGTTTAGCTGTCCGCTTGTGGCTTGTGGGTGTTTGATATGATCATCACCTACTGCCGAAGTATTGACGAGTCTTTAGAGTCCTACACAGAGGTTTTCGGGCTCAGGCGAAACGGAGTAGGAGCACATATGTGATATGTGCGGGACCGAGATTGATACGAGTATATGATACCGTATTGTATTCTCGCGATTTGTGATATCGGCCGGTTATATGTGATATAGCCGGCTCATCGGATCAAGTGTTGATTCAATGAGATGATACATTTTATATTAGTCGGGTATATATGATATGGCCGGATTATCGGATCAAGTGTTGATTCGATAATTTAATGTATAATTATATATTTGATATATTAAATTACATTAACTAATATATGCTCACTTAAGTATTTCATTTTCTCACTTTGGATGCATTTAACATATATGTGATATATGTTTATTGTATTCTTTTCTTTGTTACATTAAATATTATATATATGATATACAATATTGTAACATGCTAAGTTATAAATGCAACTAGGGTTTATGAGATTAATACCATGGCTAGGTTTATGGTTAGGTTTTTAATTATCTTAGTTAATTCTAATTGAGTGGATTAATCTTGAGATATTTTCTTGTGTTGACTTAATCCACCCTTCTTGATATTTCTAAGATATTTATTAACCTAACCTTTAACCCTAGTTCATAGTTTATTCTCTACATGAGTTAGCCATGACACATTTAACCCATGGTTGCATTTCTAGCCTTATCACAATTCATTCTCACTTGAGCTTGAGCATCTTCTTCTTCCTCCAAAAACGGAGCTTGCTTGATTTTTTTATGTGATGAAATAAAGAGAGAAAAAGAAATATAAAGAGAGCAAAATTCCTACTTCATCATTCTCATCTATTCTAACCACTTATGTTAGGGTGTTTGCTTCATTAATATCTCATTAGTGAAGTGATAGCTTGGGTTTGTGTTTCCTCAAGTAGATATTGTGAAGTCTTTAAGCAAGGATAGCTCATTCACCTCATGGAGCCTCTCTAGAGTCCGGGAGCTTGATGATCGCAGCGAAGAGATCTCAACTCGGAGCTTATGAAGCGAAAGAACAGACTACAAAGGTTGTAATCCCTGTCACTTAGTAGTAAAGATGTTTACTTGATGTTTTAGTTTGATTCTATAGTTAAAGATCTAGTGTTACGGTTGTTTAAACATGACAAAATTTTAAATTAGCATGGATGATACCACCCGAAATCTTGCTGTCATGATAAATAACCCTACAGGAACGTACCATAACTAATAGGGCGCGGTTCCGTTTTTCTAATACACCGTTGTGTTGAGGTGTGTATGGAGGAGTAAGCTGAGAGAGAATTCCATTCTCTTTTAATAATTTAGGAACGCGGCACTTAAGTATTCACCACCTCGATCAAATCTAAGTGTCTTGATACTTTTGCCTGTTTATTTTTCCACTTCATTCTTGTATTTTTGGAATTTCCCAAAGGCCTCGGATTTATGTTTCATCAAGAATACATGTCCATACCTTGAGAAATCATCCGTAAAAGTAATGAAGTAGGAATAACCACTTATTGTATGTGTAGACATTGGACCACATCCGTCACTGTGTATAAGTCCCAAGAGCTCGCTGGCTCTTACCCCGGTGAACGGAGTCTTTATCATCTTTTCTTTGAGACATGATTGATAAGCTGCATAAGACAGATTCAAACGGATTCAAATATCCCTTTTTATGTAGCTTCGTCAACCATGTTTCATTGATGTGATCCAGGCTACAATACCATAAGAAAACTTGATTTAATTCTGGAGACTTTCTTTTAAGTGTGTTCTGGACATTGAAAACTTGCTGTTGGTTTAACACGTATATTCCGTTGTCTAGTGTAGCTGACCCTATCAAATCATGATTAAGGTGTATATTTACAACATCGCTTACAAATGTAAAATCATAACCTTCTTTAGATAGTAAAGATACAGAGATGATATTACTTGTCAAACTAGGTATACAAAAACAGTTACATAAAACCAAAATGTGTCCACTTGTCAATCCTAAATGATATTTCTCTACGGATACAGCATCCACGCTCGTTCCGTTAGCAACCCTGAGGGTCATATCACTTGCCTTGATACTTCTATGGTTTCTCAGAGCCTGCAATGAATTACAGATATGAGATCCTGATCCGGTATCCAATACCCAGGAAGTAGAGTTAATTGGCAGACAATTTTCAATTATAAACACACATGAAGCCGAAGCCACAACTTGCTTCGAATCTTGGTTCTAGGCTTTCCATGCCCTGCAGTCCTTCCAATGGCCTTTCCTGTGACAATAGAAGCATTCATTTTCCCCTACTATCGGCCCCCTAACTTTTGCCTTGCCCTTTCCCTCTACCTTACTGACATCGCCTTTTGGCTTGGTGGGGGTCTTTTTCTTCTTTCCCTTAGCTTTCGCCTTGGATCTAGAAGATGATGATTCTCCAATAAGTAGAGCGGGTGTCTCCCTGGTTTCTTTAGGGTACCCTCTGCACTCCTCAACATAGAAGTGTGACTTCCTTCCCTTGAATATTGAAATTCAAGATAAACTGGGTGTAGGTTGATGGGAGGGACTGTAGAATCAAGTCTGCATATAACTCGTTCTCCAACGTGGTCCCAAGGTCCGTGAGCTCTTCAATATAACCGATCATCTTAACGACGTGGTCTTCTACAGATGACCTGACAGCTAAGCTCACCTGAAACAATTTCTTCTAGGTCTCGTATCTTGCGATACGAGATTGCTCTGCATATAAATCCTTGGTATAGAGGAAGATAGAAGATAAGTCCATCTTCTCGTGCTGCCTCTGGTGTTCATTATCTATTGAGGCTAGCACTTGGCACTTGGCTCTCGCACAGTCTATTTCACATGTCTTACGGATCTCAACATCCACGACGGTGGAATCTGGACCTAGGACAGTAGGGGCTTTGGTAGTAAGGAGGTAGCCCAGCTTGTCATAGGTAATGGCCATTTGGACATTTCTTAGCCAATCTTTATAGTTTGACCTCATCAATATATTTTTATCTAGCAGTAACTTAAGCCCAGTCATTTTGGTCGCTGCCATTAGGGGAGAGAGAAGAAACACTCAGCATGATGCTTTTACAAGTTTAGATGGTTATCAGTTTATCTAAACAGGATGACTCCCACTGTTTCCTCAAATCCTCCTTCAAACTATAAAAGAAGAATTAGTCGAGATTAATCACACCCTACAATTCTTGCTTAACCTTTCAGCCAGACTAGTGTTGGTACTTTGAGAGAGGTTTTCCAAAGTTTTCGCGAAGTTCCTTAATTACATAACCTCTTTTCCCTAGAGGCGTAGCCACACTAACACCGTTCTAGGCACCTACTTAGTTTATAGTATTGATTGTAAAGTAAAAAACTCTTCCGAGGAGTAACAAAATTCACGGTGGGATCGGGATCCAACTATCATTCCATGTCAACTTTGAAGGAATCCTACCAAAATCATCACACTCCAGATGGTATGCAAAACTAGCAAGTTTCATTTTCTTTTGGAAACTCCCGATGTGGATTTTTACCCCAGGCGTTTTTGACCTTGACGAAGGCCAACATATCATAAGACGCAAGTCAAGTTCTACCCATAATTGTCCAGGTTAATTTGAACCCATTTGTACAAACCCTTGACGAAGGCCAAAATAGCTGTACGCTTGTCCTAAATTAACGCGTCTATCTATACTACAAATGAATACCCAGCAGCTACCAATCACCATGCCTTGGCGAAGGTCAAAATACATAGCTTGAATACTACTGAATACCCATCTGAAATGACAGAGGGCTATGGCTGGTTTCAGCGAAAACCGTAAACGTAATGAACTTGATATAGTCGAAGGAACCATGATAGCTTTAAAAAGAAGTGGTTTAGGTTCTGCATTTAAAAGTTGTTTTTCAAGAAAACCGAGTGGTTTTGAAATTATTCCAACAATTAAACATTGGTTTGTTTTCTTTGCATTAATCAATATTAATGCGGTCCCATTATTTAACCTTGTCATTGCAGAAAGAAACGAAAATAGAATGTACGCTTATGCTATCCGCATTCGCCACGGGGCCCCGTCATGCATCGTTAGATTACTTAATTAACGGCAGAGCGGGGGCTGGACTAGCGCGGGTGCAAAACATAAGCAACATTTATATATATATATCCATTCGTCTCATGCAATAATAATCATTTCAGATCATAGATCACAGCAACACAGATGAATATATTGGATATACTAGGATATCCGTGTTTCGTTTTAGCCTATAATGAAAAACGGATTCCACGGTCGTGATGAATAGCCAAACCCCACCCTAAACTCCTACGGGTGCGACAAACTACCCGCCAAATTCCCGAAGTGAAGCAACCTTCCTCAATAAAATGAATAGGCCACTCGGCACTTCAAGAACCCAGTAGTTTGTGCACCCTACCTTGGGTCTATCCTAGGTGCAAGAAAAAAGTATATGAAATAATATAATGGTGGCTACAACCTCAACCCGGATGTGCCCCGCAAAAGAATATTATATCAATTTACAAATATACATGAATGAACGAAAGGAACACTCTTCTCACATCCCTCCGACTATTCATTCACGACGATCCAATACTTCATATTCACAAACCATTATCAAGATATTAGATATGTGCAACCCCCACTAATCGACATATATCAATTAGCAGACGTTTAGCAACACATATACAAACCCAAAAACATAGTTAATCAAGAACTTATAATTTCGATCGATAATAACATTCCGTGTTTACCCCATACACAAACCAGTACATAAACAAATCTGGGTAGAAATCAAATATCCAAAAATCTTATTTCCATGTACCTGAACTCCAAGGAAAATTAGGAGAACATTGGCCATAACTCGGCCGTGGATCCACGGCCAAATGACCTATTTAGCTGCGGTTCTGCGGTCTAGTTGATGGTTTATGTTCTCTAAATTTTTCCTTGGTCCTATAAAAGCCTGCATGTATGTTTTAAGATCACTGAAATGACTTTTTGAACAAGTTTGAAAATCCGACAGCAAGCAATATTCGAAAATGTAATTTCGGACAATTTTCCGTTGATCGAAATTCTAATTACTTGTTAACAAGCTAGTTAAGCTTTAAGTAGGCTCTGATACCTCTATAAGTTGATGTCGCACATTCTACGCACTTGTGGGGAGGCGGAATTTACAAAAAAACGATTTTATACTTTGCAACACCGATCTAAACTTCAGGATCTTTCAGAAACCCTAACTAGCTAAACTACATAGAGTTCTAAACCACTGTGTAAGTGTTTTATACCTTGATGATTCTAGTCCTTCGGGTCTTCTTCTCTACTCCTTGAGCTCCTCGAAGTTCTGGATTGCGCTTGATCATCCGTCTCTTCGTGTCAAAGACGATCTACCTGAGAGTCTATGGTTCAAGCTCCAACCTTTAAACCGAGGTAACTAAAGTACCTAGTTCGCTAAACTAGGTAGCTTAGGAGATGTAGAGTGTTTATTGGAGTGTTTTATCTCAAAGGACCCTATGGTTCACAACTCATGTGAGGGTTTAGGGTCTTGAGGAAGAAGGAGAGGAAAAATGGAGAGAGAAAGGAAAATCACAAATGAACAAGTCTTGTGCCTTGTGAAGAATGGCTCATTCTCTTACTCCCATCAAGTGCAATATTTTCTAATTGAAAATATCAACCATGCTTGAATAGTGAGTCCAAACAAATAAACAAATGAAATAAGCTATGCTTCACTATGCCACAAATATCTCCATTTTCTACATAATTAATCTATTTCCAAAAATAGATAAATCAAATAATGAGGTGTCCCCTTCTAGAAGCATCTCTTGTAAAATTACAAGAATACCCTCACCGTATATACATACCCGTATTTGTACTCCAAAAAATACGAATACAATGAGATAATAATAATCCAATAATATAATACTAGAATCCGGCTTAAACCAAAGTCCACTAGTATTATCCGTCCGAACAACATTCGTGCAGGTAGTGCATGTATATGATCGGAACCCTGCTCGTAAAACCATACGGCCTCTACATCGTTTCGTCTGAACCAGGGAAACCTTCTGTGTGGGACTCTAAACACTCGACAATACGCTGGCTGTGGGTTTAGCCACATGTTCGTCAGCGGTACTAGCTGTACGTAACGGTTACCCATATATCTGTCGAAAAGAAGACCGACGAGCGAACTCATTCGAACCCCTACTGATCCTATCCGTGACAATCTCCGTACAGTCCGGTCTGTTCGTCTAAGAGTATTGCATATCAGTCCTAGGGGGTGTGGTATGTGGTAAACATCAGACCCCTAATGGTGCAATAATTCGTGTCGTTGTAGAGCCCAATACACCCTGAGAAACTACTGATATACCTACCAGTAAATTTCACTTGTCCTGGTAAGGGACTTTGTGTATTGGCTATCTAAACACAGCATGATATCAAATCCCAATACCGGGAGAGACGAATCCTTTCTATCCACTACTGCCTCCGAGTGCCTCAGGACTGCACCCAACCACTACCTGTTTGGACGACTCATTTGAGCCGTGGTAGGGTAGTAATCTAAGTACGTGGGAACACACTCGAGACAATTAGTGATGTCAAGTCAACGGACTAAACTGTACTCATGTCACCCGGGAACTGCTAACCGACGATAGGTATAATACCAACTAGCAGTTCCCATCGAGTCCGTCCAGTGTAACTCATAACCTAATGAGCACCTGTATACTATCTCTGGTACGGCATACCAATGGCTGCGGGACAGGTCATCTCCCATGACTGGAATGAGAAGTGTATATACTAGTCTACTCTGGAGTATTGATGTTCTGTCTCGATAATCCTACGACTAGGGACAAGCTTAAGGATGTGCTTATAGACTACCCAGCCCCACTAGTGTGACTGTCATCACAACGCTGCTAGTCAAGCAAAGATCTTAAGGGCTCTATCAATATGTATTAGCGATATGCTTGTTAGTTATATGTATGCCCTAGAGGCCATTACTGTACATATGATGTATATTGTAGTGGATGCTAGGACGTATATAGGGAGGACTTTCTTGCTCGGCATGATAGTATACTATCTGGTTACACTTTACCTTAACGTGTATACTGTTTGTCTCTCTGTTACATGTTGGTAAAGCCCTTAGGATGTGTACTTGACTACCTGCACTATGATGCGGATCATACTAGTGGGGACATGGTAGTCCATAAGTACATCCTTCAAAGTCCCTAGTCGTGGGTGTATCGAGACGGGGCATCGATATACCAGAGTAGACTAGCGTATACCTTCTCGACCCATACAGATGGGCGATGGATGATCCAATATCCATTGGTGTTTGACATCAGAGGAGATATACGGGTGCTCAGTAGAGACTGGGTACACTGGACGGACTCGCCGAGAACTCCCAGATGGTATTATACCTCACATCAGATGGCAGTTCTCTGGTGACACTGGTACAGAGTAGTCTGTTGACCCGAGATCGTCATAGAGTCTTGTGTGGTTCCCACTGTGCTTTGATTTCCATCTTACCACGTCCAAGAGGGCGTGCAAAACGGTGGTTTTTGGGTACAGTCCCGAGTCACATGGAGGCAATGAGCGATAGGAGGGGATTCGTCTCTCCCGGTATAGGGGGTTGATGTTGCGCTGTGTTCGATTGGCTATAACAGGAAATCCCTGGCCAGGGTTGCTGAGATTTACTGGTAAGTGTTACCTGTAGTTTCTCGAATTGTTATAGACCTCATATCGACACGACTTATCGAGCTATTGGGGTCTGACGTTTACCACCCCTAGGCGAGATATGCGACATATCAGACGATCAGACCGGACTGTACGGTAGTGTTACTGGTTGGATTCACTGGAGTGTGAGCGGGCTTGCTCGTCGATCTTCAGATCGCTCAATATCCGGGTGTCCGTTACGTTTAGCAGACCGCTTGCGGCTTGTGGATGCTTGATATGATCATCATCTGCTGCCGGCGTATTGACGAGTCTTTAGAGTCCTACACAGAGGTTTCCTGGCTCAAGCAAAACGAAATAGGAGCGCATATGAGATATGTGCGGGACCGAGAATAATGCGTATATGTGATACCGTATTCTATTCTCGCGATGAATGTATCGATTGGTTGTATGCGATATAACCTAGTTATCGAATCGAAGGTCGATTCGATAAGCCGATGCATAGGATACTAGTCGCTTATATGCGATATGACCGGATCGTTAAATCAAGTGTTGATTTAATGATTTAATGTATAATTATATATTTGATATATTACTTTGCATTAACTAGTATCGGTTCACTTTAAGATGGATTTTCTCACTCGGATGTGCGCATTACATATGCGATATGATTTTGTGCACTTGATTGTATCATGTTTGATGATACATGCTTACTTGGTTAAGTGCAAAGAATTAAACCATGGTTAAAAGAATGGTTAGGGTTTCATTTCCTTTATTTATTCATTTATTTATTTGTTTATTCATTTTGGAAAAGAAGAGAAAAGAATGGTTGCTAGTTTTGGAGTTTAGTTGAAGCTTCATGAAGCTTTGATCAAGTCAACCATTCTTATCTCATCCTTAACCCTAACCATTCCCACTAACCATGATTCATTCTCTACACTTGACTATAGTTAATGATATGATAAGTATTTGTTTTTCTATTCTTTTTAAAAAAATAACTTATCATATATTTCTTTCTTCTTCTTCTTCATGAGCAAGGAAGAAAAAGCTTTCTTCATCAATGGTGATTGATGATAAAGAGTGAGAAATCCAAATCTAAAGTCTACCCACTTCCTATTTCTTCATCCTCTACCTCTTGCCAAGTAGTAGAGTGTGTTCTCTTCACAAGTTTTTGGACTTGGTGAAGTCGGAGCTTGATTTAGCGATGCCTCGACGTAGATCATCTTCGGCACGTCGTCGATGACCTAGCCCGCTTCTTCTCCGATGAAGCCGACGCAAGAGCCCGGATTTCGGATTTGTATAGCGGAGATGACTTCTTCATGGAGCTATGGAGGTGGACAAACGGATCTACAAAGGTTGTATATCCGTATCCCTTAGTTAACTGTTAACTAGATTACTTTTTCGCCTAGATTTCTAGCAAACGATCCGTATTAGGGTCTCTCGGCACATAGATAATTTGAAATTGGCATGTTCGATGCCTTGTGAGACCTCATTAGGGTGCCTAGGAACCCTACAGTGGTATCAGAGCCTTGCTAGAGCCTTAGGCGAAGTCTAGACGGATTTTGAAGTCCGAACGACCCAAAACCGAAACCCAAAATATGCTCTCTGTACTTTTTCTAAAAACAGGGATTTTTCAGTATTAAAAATATGCAGAAAATCCATCAGGAAAATATAAGAATTACGGCGCAAAATTGGGGCCATGAACAGTGCAAAATGGCGTGGATCCGCGGCATAATCCTGTGTTTGGCGGCGTTTCCGCGGCATATTGCTGACGTCAGCCTTTAAAAGTTGCACAGTAATTCATTGTTTTCAGTGCTGAGTTCTCTGGGTATTTTTAAATTTTATTCAACAGTTAAATTTTCTGCAGTTGTTTTGGGGATTCGGTATTTCGATCGGATTATCAAATTTCGTCTTTTGTGTTTTTCCGGATAAATCTTAGAATATGTTAAAAAGTTCGACCGGATATAAATACCCAATTTTTCCCCTGTCGGGAAATTTCCAAGTGTTGGATTTTTCCGTAGTTTAACGACGTTCTAAGTAGTGCAAGTAACGCGATGGTCCCTCTAGAAGACAACAAACCTTAACTCGATTATGTGACCGTCTTGAACTGCCCTTTGAACCTTCGGGTTTGCGGCAGTACGGCGTGCCACATGTGAGGCGTTGGCTTGACCCTTCTACGGCTGGACCGTTGGTACTGAGGTACGAACGGAATGTTGTTAGACTTATTTCATATGTTGAGCTGTATCGGGAAAACTTGGGTGTTAGATTGTTCGATCGAAAAGTTTAACATTTTCTGTTTATCTGGAATGGGATACAATAATTGGAATTCACAAGAAATTATGAGATAACGGAATGAATATTATAAACGTAGCAGTTTAGTCTCACTTGATCGGTTGCCACGGAATTTTGATGTGATCAAAAGTCCGTCGCAATCACGTAGCGTACGCGGATACTCGCCGGGTAAACTTAATAGACAGCTACATCCCATAGCCCCGACCAAGTGACTGTAGGAGAACCCCGTCGCCGAAAGCATCCGTCCGGGTGCTCGCGGTAGCGGTGTTCCGCCTTGGTGCACTTCGTCGACGGTATCTGGGGTGCGGCCGCCTACTGAAGTTTACGACGAGCATTCGATCAGGATGTCGGGAATCTTGTTGAATTGCCCGACTTGATATTGAAAAGTGTTTTCGATTTTTGAGACTAAAATGCGGGGTTTATAATTGTTAGGCATTCGATGTCTAAGTAATTCATTTGATTAGGCATGCGATGTCTATGCAGGTTGCGGATTCCAACTGTTGTAGTTTTACACTTTTTTTTCTGTGACCGTAAGTGTAATATGTGATATCGCCGGTTTCGTTGCTATATGTCAACGACAATTGGGATGCGCATGTTTACTTACGTTGATGACATGTGATATTATGTGTTGCTGGATATGTTATATTGGATCGTCGTGTTTGAATAGCCGGGGGGTTTTTATGTGAGATGAGTGTTTTTCATTTTCATTCATGTAAAAACTTGTATGTAATATTCTTTTATTGGGGCGCTTCCAGGTTGCGGGAGTTGTCACCTGTTGTATATTATTTACTTTTCTGCACTAGGATAGACCCAAGGAGGGGAGCACAAGTAACCGGGTTCTGGAGTCCAGTGGGAGACCAACTCGAGGAGTCGGGTCCGGGTCTCCTAACTCCAGAATTGGTAGGGTTGCTTGCCGCTCTCGTAGGGGTCTAGGGGTGTGGGTTTGGCTATTCATCATGACCGTGGAATCCGTGTTTTATACTGGCTCGTATTGAAAACACGGACGTCCTAGTATATCCAATATTTCATATGATTCTTCTGCTGCGATATCTGTGATGTGATCATGTGATGTTCTGTGATAGATACATATATAGTATATATGATATATTATATAGACGTTACTTATGTTTTACACCCGCGCTAGCCCTGCCCCACTCTGCCGTTAGTTACCTAACCTAACGGTGCACGAGGGGACATCGAGGCGAATACGGATGGCATAAGTGTACGTCGTATTTATCTGGTATGTTTAGGTACTTAAATGATGGGACTTCATTAATGTGATTAATGAAATAAAAGAAACCTAAGATGTTGTAGAATCGAATTTCAAAATAAAACAGGTAGCTACAGTTCTTGCTTTGCACAGAGATATATATGATATATCCTGCACCTTATTCGATGAGGAAAGGACCGAGATCCCTTCACCGGGAGTGACTCCTTTAGCAATAACTGGCAGATGCTACACACTCTGTTTGTCTTTTGATTGCTTTTAAGTGTTTTTGCTTTGCACAGTGATGTATATGATATATCCCGCACCTCATTCGACGAGGAAAGGACCGACGATCCCTTCACCGGGAGTGACTCCTTTAGCAAAACTAGAAAAGCCTCAAAAACACTCCATTTTTAAAAATCATTCGATCCTACAACGATATCAAGTTCATTACGCAATAGGCTTTCTTAAAAGCCTGTCGTAGCCCTCCGTCATTTCAGATAAATGCTGTTTAGTATTCGTGCTGCGTTTGTTGACCTCCGTCAAGGCGCAGTGTGCGGTAGCTAACCAGTATTTATCTGCTTATGCATATGATGCAGATTGAGTTAGGGTAGTTGTGCGGCCTTGTTGACCTCCGTCAAGGGTCGTGCGGGTGGGTTTAATTCGATCAAGAAATGACGGGTTGAACTTGACTAGTAGCCTATGGTTTGTTGACCTCCGTCAAGGTCATAGGATGCTAGGGGCAAAATATTATCGGGAATTTCAAGTGTTGAAATTTGCAATGAGATTGCATACCTTCTATGAGATAGTTGGATCCCGATACCCGCTGCGAGTAAGAGTTACTCCTGGGAGAGTTTTATACATTACAATTAGCCGATCAAGTAGGTGTCTAGAAAGGTGTCAACGGGGTTACGCCTCTGGGAAAACGAGGTTTACATTAATTAGGTTCGTGCGAAAGCACGGGGAACCTCCCTCAAAGTACCGACACTGGCCTGGCTGAAAGATTGGCGAACTTGTAGTGTGTAATTAATCCCGGCTAGTCTTTCCTTTTAGGGTTTGAAGGAAGATTTGATAAAAACAGTGGGAGCCATCCTGATTAGATAAAATAATAACCAATCTATTCTTGAAAGAGCGCACGCTGAGTGTTTTCTTCTCTCTCTCTCCAGGTAGCGACCATATCACGCCTTAATCAAGATAATAATACGGAATATTGACCGAACCCGCTTGTTATACTGAGCTGGGGAACGTTGGTCCCGCTCCAACTTATAATTGTTATAAGACAGAGCAGGAAATCGGGGATTACCAGAATTCCCGTGCAGCCCAAACGAAGAGAGTGCATGCTGATGCATCATCTTCGGGTGTGTTCATTACAAAGAACTGTTTCTCTGTATCCTCTACGTCCTGGGTATGTGATACCAGATCAGGATCCCAAATATGTAATCTGTTACATAGGGCTACAGATAGGTAGAGAACTGAGAACGGGTGATAAGTTTCATGAGGCAGAAAACGGGGCAAGTGTTGCAGCCAAGTCTGTTGGTCACTGTCACCCTGTATTACCAATACATTGATTCTGAACGAATGTTATTAGATACCGAACCTGATATACAAAATCATATCAGTCTCTTTATTACTAAAGAAAGGATATAATTTTGTATTGTTGGATAATGTTTTGAACATTTCCTATATCAAAAGTTGATCGGTTCAGGCACGTTATCTAAAAGCGTTGATGTTCTAAATCAAACTACAGTTCTTAGTATATAGAACACACAAAAGAGGAAGAGTTCAGAAATGAACGAATTCTTCTTAATGTATTGTAGACTAGGTCAGATCAATGTGACCCGACTAGCTGAAGTTACATGTAGATGCATATTTAAATCAGTTTGAATCTACATCTTGTGAAACTTGCCAGTCATGTCACAAAGATAAAATGACCATAGCTCTGTTTATTGGAAACAGAGAAAGAGTTAGTAAACTCTTGGGATGATACATGTTGATGTATGTAGGTCCCCTGTCTACACATGCCAAGAATGGTTCTTTGTACTTCATTACGTTCTCTGATAATCTCTCAAGATTTAGACATATGTTCCTGTTGAAACGCAAGTCTGAACCTTTTGAGATATTCACAGAATATAAGTTAGAAGTAGAGAACCAATAGAGGTATAAGTATTATGTCCTATGATGAGATCAAGGAGGAGAATACTTGAGTACGGAAATACTGGACTATTCTAAAGGAGAATGAGATTCTCTCTCAGCATTACTCCTCTGTATACACCATAGCACGATGGTATATCGGGGTGGAGCAATTACACCCTATGTGATAAGGTGTGCTCTATGATGAGTAATACTGAGTTACCTTTTTCCTTTTGGGAGTTATGCACTTATGAAGTTGCATACCTATTGAATAGGGTTCGAATCAAATCAGTTGCCTACCACTCCATATGAGATATGGAAAGGGAAGAGCCCATGTCTTAAGCTAGTTAAGATTTGGGGTTGTCCGACCTATGTCTAAAAGCAAAATCCGGACAAGCTCGAGGCAAGGTCTGTAATGTAGAACTGGAAAGGTTCCAGCTATGCAAACTACAAAAGATGATTTGATGGAACCAAAGGTTTCAATAGTTACCAACGAACCTCGGCCTCTCCGCCGATCTAGTAGGGTTCCTCACCCACCTGAGAGATACTTCGGTTCCTCTATGACAGTGGGAGCGAGAATTGCATCATGAGATGATGACCCAACTAGCTTCGAGCAGGCCATCGAGAGTAAGACTTTGTAAGAATGGCTGGATGTTTAGCGATCTGAGATGGAATCCTTATACACCAGCAAAGTATGGACTTTAGCTGCTATATCTGAAGGGTTAAATCCCCATCAGGAGCAAGTATATCTTGAGAAGATTACTTGGTGTAGATGGAAAAGTTGAGACTTTCAAAGCTAGACTTGTTAAAGGTTTGCATCATTGACCAGGTATGGATCATGAGGAAACCTTTTTCTAAGGAGCTATGCTTAAGTCCATCCAGATCCTACTTGCCACGGCTACATACCATGACTACGATCTCTGGTGGTTGGGTGTCTTGACTGCTTTTCTAAATGATGATTTGGAAAATAGCGTCTATAAGTACACAACCAGAGGGCTTCGTAGACGGTGGGAGCAGCGGAAACGTGTGCAAGATGTTTTATAGGATAAAGCAGGCATCGCGGAGTTGGAACATCTGTTTTGATGGATAAGTCAAAGAGTTTGACATCATCAAAATGGTAGATGAACCTTGTATAAACAAAAAGGTAGTAGGGAGTATGGTGACGATCCTCGTAGAGTACGTGGATGACATACTCTTGATAGGGAAGGAGTTTCCTATGCTACGCTCGATCAATCTCCGCTTATCACACTGATTCTCCATATAGGATCAAAGTGATACCTCCTAAATCCTGGGTTTTGGATCTATGAGATAGATCTAAATGGATGTTAGGATTCTCACTAGTTGTAGTGAGATGGTATCAATCGATCCTGGGGAGAATCGCTGGAAGGGTTCCAGTGTGATAAAGACGACTGAATGTCAGTCGCAGGCATTGTCTTTACCCTCAGTAAAGGGACGGTATGTTGGAAGAGTTCCAAGCTAGATACCGTGGCATACTAGACGATAAAGGCTGGATACACCGCTACTTAAGATGCTACCAAAGTGGCTGTCTGGGTGTATATTGGTTCATGAGATGAACCATGTTCCTCCCATTGTGTGACAATGGAGTTGTGGCTTATGCCAAGGAACGAAGGTCCCATCAGTGATCCAGACATATTCTAAGGCAGTATCACCTGATCATGGAGATGGTTGATCTCCAGGGGATCGAGGTTAGGAGAGTAGACTCAGAAGACAAACACAGCGGATCCACTCACAAAGGCCTGTTCCCAGAGAGAGACTTTTATGGGATGGTTGAGTATGAGATACTACAACCACTGCTACAGATGACCCTAGTGCAAGTGGGAGATTGTTAGTTATATGTATGCCCTAGAGGCCATTACTGTACATATGATGTATATTGTAGTGGATGCTAGGACGTATATAGGGAGGACTTTCTTGCTCGACATGATAGTATGCTATCTGGTTACACTTTACCTTAACGTGTATACTGTTTGTCTCTCTGTTACATGTTGGTAAAGCCCTTAGGATGTGTACTTGACTACCTGCACTATGATGCGGATCATACTAGTGGGGACATGGTAGTCCATAAGTACATCCTTCAAAGTCCCTAGTCGTGGGTGTATCGAGATGGGGCATCGATATACCAGAGTAGACTAGCGTATACCTTCTCGACCCATACAGATGGGCGATGGATGATCCCATATCCATTGGTGTTTGACATCAGAGGAGATATACGGGTGCTCAGTAGAGACTGGGTACACTGGACGGACTCGCCGAGAACTCCCAGATGGTATTATACCTCACGTCAGATGGCAGTTCTCTGGTGACACTGGTACAGAGTAGTCTGTTGACCCGAGATCGTCATAGAGTCTTGTGTGGTTCCCACTGTGCTTTGATTTCCATCTTACCACGTCCAAGAGGGCGTGCAAAACGGTGGTTTTTGGGTACAGTCCCGAGTCACATGGAGGCAATGAGCGATAGGAGGGGATTCGTCTCTCCCGGTATAGGGGGTTGATGTTGCGCTGTGTTCGATTGGCTATAACAGGAAATCTCTTGCCAGGGTTGCTGAGATTTACTGGTAAGTGTTACCTGTAGTTTCTCGAATTGTTATAGACCTCTTATCGACATGACTTATCGAGCTATTGGGGTCTGACGTTTACCACCCCTAGGCGAGATATGCGACATATCAGACGATCAGACCGGACTGTACGGTAGTGTTACTGGTTGGATTCACTGGAGTGTGAGCGGGCTTGCTCGTCGATCTTCAGATCGCTCAATACCCGGGTGGCCGTTACGTTTAGCAGACCGCTTGCGGCTTGTGGATGCTTGATATGATCATCATCTGCTGCCGGCGTATTGACGAGTCTTTAGAGTCCTACACAGAGGTTTCCTGGCTCAAGCAAAACGAAATAGGAGCGCATATGAGATATGTGCGGGACCGAGAATAATGCGTGTATGTGATACCGTATTCTATTCTCGCGATGAATGTATCGATTGGTTGTATGCGATATAACCTAGTTATCGAATCGAAGGTCGATTCGATAAGCCGATGCATAGGATACTAGTCGCTTATATGCGATATGACCGGATCGTTAAATCAAGTGTTGATTTAATGATTTAATGTATAATTATATATTTGATATATTACTTTGCATTAACTAGTATCGGTTCACTTTAAGATGGATTTTCTCACTCGGATGTGCGCATTACATATGCGATATGATTTTGTGCACTTGATTGTATCATGTTTGATGATACATGTTTACTTGGTTAAGTGCAAAGAATTAAACCATGGTTAAAAGAATGGTTAGGGTTTCATTTCCTTTATTTATTCATTTATTTATTCGTTTATTCATTTTGGAAAAGAAGAGAAAAGAATGGTTGCTAGTTTTGGAGTTTAGTTGAAGCTTCATGAAGCTTTGATCAAGTCAACCATTCTTATCTCATCCTTAACCCTAACCATTCCCACTAACCATGATTCATTCTCTACACTTGATTATAGTTAATGATATGATAAGTATTTGTTTTTCTATTCTTTTTAAAAAAATAACTTATCATATATTTCTTTCTTCTTCTTCTTCATGAGCAAGGAAGAAAAAGCTTTCTTCATCAATGGTGATTGATGATAAAGAGTGAGAAATCCAAATCTAAAGTCTACCCACTTCCTATTTTTTCATCCTCTACCTCTTGCCAAGTAGTAGAGTGTGTTCTCTTCATAAGTTTTTGGACTTGGTGAAGTCGGAGCTTGATTTAGCGATGCCTCGACGTAGATCATCTTCGGCACGTCGTCGATGACCTAGCCCGCTTCTTCTCTGATGAAGCCGACGCAAGAGCTCGGATTTCGGATTTGTATAGCGGAGATGACTTCTTCATGGAGCTATGGAGGTGGACAAATGGATCTACAAAGGTTGTATATCCGTATCCCTTAGTTAACTGTTAACTAGATTACTTTTTCGCCTAGATTTCTAGCAAACGATCCGTATTAGGGTCTCTCGGCACATAGATAATTTGAAATTGGCATGTTCGATGCCTTGTGAGACCTCATTAGGGTGCCTAGGAACCCTACAATGCTAAAAGAAATATATACACATATTAAGATAGAATAAAACCAGATAGCATACTATTATATTGAGCAAGACTGTTATTATATTTGTGTATATCCCAAGCTTCCAAAATATAATATGCAATCCAGTTCTATACAATAATGGCCTCTAGTGCATATATCACTAACACTTTCTTATGTTGATAACCCATTTAAGGCTAGTGAGGAAACTTCTAAACCCATTTCCATTGCTGAGCATATTGTTAAATCCCATAGCCAAAGTTTCATACCTTTCGCTACTTCAAAACCCTTAGGACAACAATTACAATTATTTCCATATGAAAATATTGATAATCCTTTTGAGGCGAGTAAGGCAACTTTTACACTCATGACCATTGTCGAGCAAATAACAAAAGCCAGTCACCAAGAATTCAACCAATATCAATCTTCTTCATATGAAAATGTTAATCCTAATCTTATTTATGAAAGTTGGATACAACCATCTAACTCTTATCAACAGTACCAAATTTTCACACCTTCTCATGTTGATACTTCTCTTGAGGCTAATGTGGCAATTCGTAAGCTCATTTCCATTGCGGAACACATTGAACTCGCTCATAGCCAACGATTAAACCCATTCCAACCATACTCAAATTTTGCACCTTATCTAGACAGTGCTTCTGAACATTAATTAGGAAGTTCCACAGTTCAAAGAGAATCCTTCATTGAAACTTCTTCACAAAACATGTCTAGTCTTGAAGTAGAGTTGGAATTGAGTAGTGAGAAAACCAGGGATCCCTCCAAGTCAAACCAAAACCAATTCTTTTGATCTCAACACCTTCCATCCTGAAATCCAACTGAATGTAATTGAGGATCAACCGCTTAATAATCTAATTGATGATGTGCCCGAGAATAACATGTTTGACTTTTCCAATCGTGAGTGTGAAAGAGTGCCTTACACCATTTCGAATCAAACTGACCCTTATCCGACTAAACTTGACATTTCAAACCCTCCAATTCCATTAAGTGAACCAAGTGATCCATCGATTGAGGATAATATAATTGATGAATTTTTAAAGAACTATTCGTTTGATTTGATTGACAGTGCTAGTGAGATCAGTGTTGAGAATCTCTTTGAAGATGAACTCGATATGTTGGATGAGTTGGATTCCCCGATTCATCATGTCCCTTCTAATGAATGTGAACATCTTCCTGTACATTTAACCGATCCTATTCTTACCACCAACCTATCCGATATGCAAAACGTTATTCAGCCTTCATTTTCCACATCTGGATCAATAATGCTCGACACCCAAGTTCGTTTACCCATTTCATTACATCCTTTCTTTGGTTCTTCTCATCCTTTTCCACTTCCACCGAGATTTGATGAATCACACTCCGATATTTCGAGTTCTATGATTCTTGAAAGACCACTTGATTTCGACTCTTTTGAAAATAAGGGAGCTGATCTATTCGAGTCTCCTACCTCTATAATTTCTGACAAATCGAGTATTTTGAATCCTGGTGCGCGACACATTGACCTTGAAACTTTCAATCTCTGCTTATTCCACTGATATAGATATCAATTCCTTTCTTTCCGATGAGATCATCGATGAAAGTTTCGAAGATATTTTCGCCGAAGAACACGCGTTCCTTGAAGACTTGGATGCTGTGATGAATCAACCTTCACCGAAAATTCGTGCGCCTCCCTTTGAGGCCGAAGAAGTTGAACCGCCACCCCTTCTTCTTATCACACACGAGAATGCGACTATTCCACCCATTTTTTATCTTTTACATTCTCGTTTTCATTCACCATCACTTTTTCGTTTTCACCAGCCGAGACGTAAAACCTTTCGATTACACCTCTTCTCCTCTACCGACATCATCTCTTATCGTTACTCTCATTTATGTTTTTTCTACTCGAGACATGATCCAACCTCCATTCATATACGGTCTCGAGTATTCTTCATGTCTATCCGTTACACTATTTTTCACCAACCATGGTGTTACCTTGATAAAATATTTGAATGGTTGGTGTTGGTTTTTGGGCTTTGTAAAGCCTTTTATTTACTAATGCGGTTTTCTCCTCTTACTTTGAATTTCAAATGCTTAATAGTGGAAACACTGTTTTAATTAAATTTGGAGGGAAGAAAACCATTTTTAAATGGCTCTTGAATGAAAGGAATTTTTTGCACGATTGTAAGCCAAAAAACAAGTTTGGGGGATGATTCCATTGTCATTAACTCTTGTCCCATTTACTAATCTTTGAGAACTTCCCCCCCCCCAAGTCTATAGGTTTTGAGCTTAAAGAACAGCATCAGTGAGGACACTGCTACAAACATGTTTGGGGGGAGGTTTGTGTTTATTCACGCATCATTTTGCATGATAAAAATAAAGCACTATAAAAAAATTTGAAAATAAAAATTAGAAAGTGAAAAATACATATGAAAGAGAGAAAGACTTAAGAAATGCAAGAAAATTAGATGTTTTAGAACGAAGATAGTGATACGTGGTCATGAGCTGTTGTTCCAAGGGTTAGTAAGATGATGGAATCACTAATCCGTGGATAGAAATAAGTCTGAAAAATAGTCCCTATTATTGAGTCCAAACTTCTGAATGTTGATACCTTACTATACGCACTTACACATATCTTGAAACTTGGGATAGTAGAGGATACCTTGAAATACTCTTTCCTGAAAACCTTAGTATAAAAAAATCAACAAAATATAAATGACAAAAAAAAAATACTCCCTATTTAAAAGAAAAATGAACACTGGTTTTGCAATTACTTAAGGCAGCATATAAAAATATAGCGAGGGTGCCTTATCATCTAGTGCCTTAGACCAACTGGTTTAGGAGTCACTGCTAAGTCTTAGGGGTTGCAAGATTACGATATTGCTAAGTACATCTTAATAAGTGAGCACATTTGGTAATCGGTTGGTTAGTGCCTCAAGAAGTGTTAACGGTCGCATGAACAATGTATGAGCAAATCCATCTAAAAGATCACCGACTAAAAAGTACTAAGGAATATGGACAAAGGGTATGATAGGTTGAATTGAATTCTCCAAGTGTAGGGATGAATTTTACACACACGTAGGGGTATATGATCGATGTTTGGAGGAGAGGTAGGGAAGAAAACTAAAGATGATGTTTTATTGTGGGAGGATGTGTTTTTCGACATCTTTTCAAGACCATTAAGATATGGCTCATGACAACTAAAAAGCTAGTGTAGTTCGAAACTCTTATTTTCAAGTTTCCTTTTATATGTTCTTTATCTTTGCATGTAATTTTTGTCTTCTTTCTTTTATTTGGGGATTTTGTGGGTGAAATCCGTTGAAAACTCTCAGGAGACAACACTTCTCCTACTAGGGACACCTAGAGGTTTAACGGTTTGTTGCACGAGCTAAGTACAATCATGTTGCCTACGAAAGTGTGCTATGTTTTTCTTTTTCTTTTTAAAATAAAATAGTTTGCTCGGGACGATCAAAGATAAGTTTGGGGGTATTTAATTGTTAGGAATATGTATTCCTTAGAGGCCATTATTGTATATTATAGTAGATGCTTGGACATATATATAGAGGACTTTCTTACTCGACATGATAGTATGCTATCTGGTTGCTCTTTATCTTAACATGTACACTTGTTTTAGTTTACTGTCTTTGTGATACATGTTGATAAAGCCTTTAGAATGTTAGCTTGACTACCAGGACTATGATGCAGATCATACTAGCGGGGCTTGTATAGTCCATAAGCACATCTTTAATAGTTCCTAGTCGAGAGAGGGCATCAATATTCCAGAGTAGACTAGTGCGTACGTTTCTTGGCCCTGTATGGGGCGATGATTGATCCTATAACCATTGGTGTTTGTCATCAAAGATTGTACACATGTGCTCATTAGAGAATGAGTACACCGAACAGGATTCGCCAAGAACTCCTAGATGGTACCATACCTATCGTCAGATAGCAGTTCTCTGGTGACACTTGTACATGTTAGTCTGTAGACTCGAGATCGTCATAGTGTCTTATGTGGTTCCCACTGTGCTTTGATTTCCTCCCTACCACTGCTCAAAGGAGTCATGCAAACAGATGGATTTTGGGTACAGTCCTGAGTTACATGGAGGCAGTGAGCGATAGGAGGGTTTTGTCTCTCCCAGTATTGGGAGTTGATGTTGCGCTATGCTCGATTGGCTATAACAGCAAGTCCCTGACTAGGGCTGATGAGATTTACTAGTAAGTGATATTAGTAGTTTCTCGAAAGGTTATAGACCACACATCGGCATGACTTATCGAGTTAGTGGGGTCTGATGGATTTTGGGTATAGTCCTGAGTCACATGGAGCCAGTGAGTGATAGAGGGGTTTCTTCTTTCCCGGTATTGGGAGTCGATGTTGCGCTATACTCGATTGGCTATAACAGCAAGTCCCTGACCAGGGATGATGAGATTTACTGGTAAGTGTTATCAGTAGTTTCTCGAAAGGTTATAGGCCACACATCGGCATGACTTATCGAGTTAGTGGGGTCTGATGATTCCACCCCCAGACTCGATATGCGACAAATCAGATGAAGAGACCGGACTGTATGGTAAGTGTTGCTTATAGGCTCTACGGGTGTTTGGACAAGTTTGCTTATTGATCTTCTATTCGTTCAATACCTGGGTAGTCTTTAAGTCCAGTTAGTACCGCTGACGGCTTATGGGTATCTGATATGATCATTACCTACTGTTGGCGTATTGACGAGTTTTAGAGTCGCACATAGAGGTTTTCTAGCTCAAGTGAAACAAAGTAGGGCACGTATGGAGATACGTGCGGGAGCTTGATTAAATACGAGTATATGATACCGTATTCTAATCTAGCGATATTTGATATCAGCCGGGTTATATATGATATAACCGTATTATTGAATCATGTGTTGATTCAATGATTTGATTTATATATATGTTTATATATTTGATATTAGCCGGATTATATATGATATAATCGGATTATTGAATCAAGTGTTGATTTAATAATTTAATATATATATATATATATATATATATATATATATATATATATTAACTAATATTGAATATTAGCCGGTTATATGTGATATAACCGGATTATTGAATCAAGTGTTGATTTAATAATTTGATATACACACATATATATATATTTGATATTAGCCGGTTATATATGATATAACCGGATTATTGAATCAAGTGTTGATTTAATAATTTGATATTTATTTATATATTTGATATATATATATATATATATATATATATATATATAAACTAATATTAAGTGCACTTAAGATTTTTTTTCCTTTTTAATATATTTATATATGTGATATATATATGAAATTGTATCATAGTTGATGTTACAAGGAACTAGGATGTGTGAGAATCACATTGAGAATGAGATATTGATAAACATTCTGAATTAAAAGAATTGAAGATTGAATCATGGCTTGAGATGCTTTGAGAAACCATGACTCTTCTTCTATTCTTGGATTATTCGCTAAATATTTATCTCTCTCATTCTTATCTCATGCTATCACTTGAGTTCATGGTTCATTATTCTCAACCTCATCTAAGTTCATCCTCATCATCTTCTTCATCTCCTCACTATTTTTCTTGAGTTGAAAAAAAGAAAAGAGAAAGAAGAAATTTTTGTGAGCAAAATTCCTACTTCATCAACCTACACTAATCTATCCCATTAGTTTAGGTTGTTAACTTTACTAATACCTTAATTAGTGAAGTGTGAGCTTGAGTGAGAGAGACTTCAAGGTGGATCATTTTCAGCGACGAAGACAACATGCGAGCTCAATCATTCTTCAAGTGGAGCCTTAAGAAGAGTTTTAGGGACTACAATTTGGAGGTTTAGAAGTGAAGGACTAGACTACAAAGATTGTAGGCTCTTTACACTTAGTTTAGAACAATGCTTGCTTACTACTAAACCCTAATTCTCTAGTTCGATTCTTGTTTAGTATAATTAGCACTCTAAAATTTTAAAATTGCATACTTGATGCTCATATAAACCTAGTAGAGGTGCTAAGAAATACTTTCATTGTATCAGAACCAAGCTAATGTTGGCTATAGTGCCCTCAAGTCAATTATTGGATCGCAGGCACGCGATTGCGATGATTGAGGGAGGACCTATACGGGTAGAACAATCTTACTCGAGAGCTATCTGGTTTGTCTTTATCATCATGTACTTACTTTAGGTGGCTTTACTGATCACTATTACATGTTGATAGAGCTCATAGGATTCTTGCTTGACTACCAGCAGTATGATGGCGATCATATACGTGGGAGCTGGGGGTCTATAAGCACATCCTTAAATGTCCATAGTCGTGGGAGTTTCGAGACTGAGCATTGATACTCCAGCGTAGATTAGTGTATACTGATCGAGACCCCGACGAGGGGTGGTGGTCGGTCTCACAAGCCATTGGTGTCAGTTTCTTCACCTAAGATGTATACATGTGCTCTTTGGGTTATGAGTACACCGGACGGACTCGCCGGGAACATGTTAGTTGGTATTATACCTATTGTCAGATAGCAATTCCCAGGTGACATGTGTACAGGTTGGTCTATCGACCTGAGATCGTCATTTGTCTCGTGTGAGTCCCCACTGTGCTTTGATTACTACCCTACCACGGCTCAAAGGAGTCGTGCAAACAAGTTTTAGTTGGGTACATTCCCGAGCCACATGGAGGCAGTGAGCAGATCGTCAGGAGATTCGTCTCTCCAGGTATTGGGGGTTGATGTCGCGTTGTGCACGGGTGGCCATCACCAAAAATCCTTGGCCAAGATAGTCGGGAATTACTGATCTAGGATCGGTAGTTTCTCAGGCGGTGATGGGTTTTATACCGACACTGAAATGTCAAGTTATTAGGGGTCTGACTTTATCTACCCTCTAGACTCGATATGCGATACTCATAGGCGAGCGGACCGGACTGGACGAATATTGTCACTGTCAGGCTTAGTAGGGGTTTCAGGATGAGTTTGCTCATTGGCCTCCCTTTCGCTTAATACCTGGGTAGCCATTACGTACAGCTAGTGCCGCTGACGTGCTTATGGTTAAACCCATTGCCACGTATTGACGAGTCTTTAGAGTCCCACACAGAGGATTTCCCTGCTTCGGGCGAAACGTTGTAGAGGCCATTTGGTTTTATGGCAGGGTTCGAGTATATACGTGCACTTGTGCACGGATCATGATTCGGATGGATAATACTAGTAGGCTTTGGTTTAAGCCGGATCCTAGTATTATATTGTTGGATTATTTTTGTCTCGTTGTATTCGTATTCTTTCGGAATACGGATGCGGGTATGTATATACAGATGAGCGGTATTCTTGTAATTTATTACAAGATTACTTTTAGAAGTTGCCATTTCTTTTTTGCTATTAAACATTTAGGTTAAATGTTTAATATTGTGGAGAGTGTGACTCATTGTTTGCATTGATTCATGCATGTGCACTTGGTGACTCATGGAGATGAGTCATGTAGTGACTCATGCTTGGTTTTGTGTTGTGTGAGATGTTTGTAGTGGTGAGGAGGCAGATCTTTCTTTAGAGAGGCTTTATTTAGTTGCTAATACTCACAACATAAATAACTCACACAACACAAGCCACTTTCTTCACTTGTTTTTGCTCATCACTCACACTCTTCTCTCAATGGCATCTTCTTCTACCTCCACCCTACATATCTCATGTGTTGAGAAATCCAGGGTGTAATGAGACGAAGTAATCCTACACACTCTCTACTTCATCTCGGCTATCTAGTGTGGCGAACTAGGTACTCGAGTTGCCTCGGATTTGAGGTTGGAGCTCAGACTACATACTCTCGGGTGGATCGTCTTCGATAGGGGAAGACCGAAGATCAAACTTGATCAAGGAAGCCACGAGAAGCTTGGGATGAAGGTTGAAGACCGAAGGACACAGTTCATTCGGTATAACCTTTCTAAACTCCTTTATAGATAACTAATGTACGGTTAATGTAACATTTCATAAAATATAAAATATTATTTTTGGAATTTAATATTAAAATAATATATTTCACGAAAACTACCCGATTTGCGAAATTGGGGTTTTCGTAAAATGGTATAAATATATACCAATAATTGTGAGATAATTGGAGATTTAAAATGATTTATTCTTTATAAAATATATTTATCGGATTTGGCATTTTTATAATTAATGAGATGCAGTTTAAATAAAAACCCGATTAGTGCACTGCTAATCGCGATTAAGCCAAATCCGTGTTTCTACAGTTTTCCATGGCTAGCACACCATGACATGTTTCATGTTGTGTCATTTGCATTTGTTGATATTTGGGTTTTTGAAAAGAAAAGAGAAAAAGGGAAAAGAACGAAATATTGAAGAGAGAGAGTGTGAGGCATGAGTTTGAGGGGTGAGAATAAGAGAGAGTGAGGGTAAGAGAGAGGGCAGCCATCTTTTCCCCTCCCCATTTCTTTTCTTCACCTCCTTCCTCCTCAAGCTTCCCTCCACCTTCACCTCAAGAAATCATCTCAAAATCTTCATCCAAACACTATACTCCCTTCATTAAAGATGATCCCCACTTCATCCTCTACATTTTGGACCAAGAAAAGTTAGGTTTTGATGACATGGGACAGCTAGGGTTTTTCTTAAGTTGCCCAAATGAGGTATAATTCCTTTCATTTAGTTAGTTTTAAGTTTCTATGTATCCTAATTTAGTTAGAAGTTGATTTGGTTGAGTTATGTGACGTATAGGAAATTCTAGAGAAGGGTTTGGGTAATTGTGTGGAATTGATGATGTGTAGTAGCTATTAACAAGACTTGAGTGGTGTTTTTACTGACCTAGAACAGAAAAAAGAACCCAAACAAGAACTTAGATCCTTCCGACATCGGTAAATTTGACAGTTTGTGAGTGTATTCGGGGACCTGGAGTGACCCGAGACAACCATAAAAGAAGTTCCCTTGATAGTGAGACATGCAGGCAACCATGTATCTATCCCTGAAACCCTAGCCCCTGATGATCTTTCTGGACCATAAATATATTCCTTGTGGCCGCAAATTGCGGCCACACCAGAGTGAAATCTGGAGATTTTTGGTGGGTGGCCTTGTTTTGTGATATCTAGACGAACCCTATGTGCAAAATCCCTTAGTTTGTCCTACGGTGAAATCTGGAAGTGGTTTTCCTAGGTTGTTGTGTTCGTGTTTTGCGATTCTGAATTCTTGGATTTTGGTATTGTATTTGGTTATTGGGCGTCTGTACGTCAACAACAAGGATTTGTTTGGTTGTTTTGCATGCGTAGGCTATAGGTTCTAACCTATTGACACACCGTGTGCCGTATTGGTTTTCCGAACTCGATTTTAATAGCATTGCGATATGTGTTGATATTGTAGGTACCTTCGCGTGGATTCCGAGATGATGGAGCATGGCGTCATCGACTTCGGCGAGCAAGGATCAGGTGAGTAGATCTATATCTACGGGGGAAGTCGGGTGGGTGGCGTATAGCACCCCCGCAACTTTGATGGAAACCGATATACAGGATATGGTTAGAGAAACCATTTTTAGAAACTTAGAAATATAGTTAAAGAATTAGTAGGAGATAGGATATACCATGACTTAAAGTTATAGCTTAGGGTTTAGGTGACATGATATGATAGGAAGATGTCTTGAATTGATGTTCAAGAATGTGAAATTCTATAGATATAGATAAGTAGTTGTAAAGAGAACCAATAGGAGATTATAGTAGCATAACATGAGGTTGATAATATATGACCTTAGATTGATAAGATGACTTGATTGATATGTCGGTATACGGATGCGAGTCGATTGTTATGGATATGACTCGGAGATATAGGTATGTAGATATACATAATGTTGTGAATCTTGAATGATAAGCCGTACGAGACGTGAGGTCCGTACCCTCTTTGTCATATAGGTTGTTAGGATCCCAAATTGTTTACTGACGCCGTACGATAATTTACCGTACGCGATGAGTTTAATTGATGATTGATCCAGACCCTTGACTAGAGGATGCCGATTGATAGATTCACCGACTCGATCATGTTAGATACGTATACCTTATACCTTTTAGCTGCCGATTTACTTTATGCTACGTTCATGTCATTACCATTGCATTTCATATACCTGTGCTAGTACACCTACACCATTATCGACGATGCGTATGTCACACTTACACAGATTGGCCAGCTCACACACTTTTTCATCGATAATTGCCATGTCACTACATAGTAGAATTGCTGCATCATGATATGAATCCTCGCATAATTACTTGCTATAGTTAAATATACACCTTTATACGATGTTGCATTCGACCTTGGAGGAATTGGGAACCGCAGGATATATTTTAAAACTGGATTCATTTTAAAGAGCGGTTTTCCCTTGATATGTGCATATTACTGTTCCATGTTGCATGATTTACGAATATGCTTACATTCTGTTATATGTCGCATACATCATGCTTTACGATTTTACGCATTGAGATATGCTGCTTTCATGAGATTTCTGGATTTGAGAACCGTGGTTATTTCAAAGGAAAATATGTATTGTTTTAAAAACCCAGTTTCTCTTGATATAATATTTCAGTGCGTCCACCATGTGTTTTCTCGGTTCTGAGATTGACATGTTACATCCGATTCGAGGAGGAGGAGGAACTGTCTGCGGATGCATAGTGAACCCGGTGCGGTACTCCGGGGCAAGATGGCCGCAGATGATGGCGTTGAGCCTGGCAGGGGAACACTACCTACCGGTGATAGTATTTGGATTTGGCGGTTATCCGGAGGATACCGTCCGGAGTAGTGAGATGGATATGAGGGCCGATCTGAGGATGCGGCGCATGAGATATGAGGATTTACGTGTCGATGCTGGACACGGGTTTCATGATATTTCAAGTGTCGGTTTTGAACACTCAGGTTCCATGATTTGGTATGTCATTGATGGATACACACATTCTTGATATCCTCATATATTTACATGCATATGCTATTACGATGTTTCGTGTGGACGAGATCCACATGTATATTGGCATTGATTATATTATTGGATGATATCCACTTCCATACTTGCATTTATTTATTGTTGGCACATATACTGATACGGTCACCCTAGATATAGTATTACCTTCATGATATAGTTGACCTAGGAATCGTTGTTTATTCGATTTCTCTATGTTGATGTTTTCTACTCACGAGTTGGCAACTCACCCCCATTGTGCCACAGTTCTTGCAGGTTGACAGCATGGATTGGTAGCGGCATCATTGGCACACAACTTGCTTTCAGGTGACTTGCTTTGGTAGGTGGTACATGTTGGATTGTACCACTTATGTATTTATTATTCAAATTGTATCTAGTCAACTCAATCAATCAAAACTAGTATTTGTATAAATAGTAAGACTTAGTGAGACTTGTAGTTGCGAGATTGAGCGATGGGTTTTATGTTCGCTTATTGGGTTGATGTCTTGCTTTATTCATTATCTTTTATGTTGATCTTCGCCGTTGGGCGTCGTATACTTGTTTTATTACTTGCGTAGTTGTGAATCCGCTGTTTGGCGAAGAGCTAGCTCCCGCTTGGGGATTCCTTTTATATTATCATGTATTTGTAGTTTTGGATCAAAATATATATAGGAGGTGCTGCCAAAATTTTTAAAAAGGATGAAACATGTTTTTCAACTAGTAAGATAAACTTGCATTTTCATGTTCCATTTTCTATGCATTTTAGATAACGTTGTTTTCATCATACCTTTATTTTCAAACTTCACCTCTTATTTCCTTTAAAAAGATTTAGATTTCTGGGTTTCAGCTTACTTGAATTACGTTACGTCTTTAGACGTTGCGTGATTTAAGTGCTGGTCACGGGCTAATATTTTGGGTCGTGACAAAGTTGGTATCGGAGAGCTAGGTTTAACCTTTGTTCGAGTTTAGGTTTGACTATGTGAAGTCTGGGGCGTAAATATTTCGGAACCCAGGCTTGACCTTATGGAACTTAGACTTGGACAGGGGGTATTAGACCCGAACTTTCGTTACATAGGCTGGCCCTGATTGATAGAGTAGGTAGCTTGAGTAGAGTGACGTACCGTACGTATGTTCCACGGCATATTTACAATACGATACTCCACTTAAGAAACCTTAGGATGTACATATATTGAGATCTTTGATTCTATTTGTTTCTTTGATCATACTCTTATTGATTCCGTTCCTCCTTATGATCATGTATCCATTCTGGATCCGTTGATTCCTTTCATTCCTTTGATATGGTTTCATCGATACATGCTTGAGGATTCTGTCACCATGGTTTGAGCGCAGATTGAGCCGCTGCTAGTGATGCGGTCAGGGCGAGCTCGTCATAGACGTGGTCTGACCATCGTGTTTTCTGGTGACACGGGAACGTCTCGATTTTGTATTGGTGTTGTGACTTCTCGTTTGAGGCAAGTGCTCGGTTTTGCACCGTGTGATTGGGCTATTGTTAGAGGCTGCCTGTTGTGTGAGGACTGTTGATGTACAGCATACTTCAGAGATTGTGATGTCGTCTACCGTGCAAACAGATGACCTAGCTGTTGCTGAGATTGATAGGATATCGCTTCTATACTTTACGAGCTGAGATCGCTGGAGCTTTCAGGCAGAGATGCGACAGATGATAGCTAGTCTACCCTAAGTTGAGAGATGAAGGGTATTCACATGTTGCCTAGGCAAAGTTAAAAAGTTCGAAACGAATGCCAGAAACCCATTTTTCCAAGTTTAAGGTGTTCGGAGGAACATGCAAGTAATTCTGTGGACCCTCTAGAAGAATGAAACCCTAACTCGACATAATGCCTATGGAACCTCTTTTGAACCTTAGGGTTTGCTGCAGTTCTACAGTGCCATCAGCGAGGCTTGGGTTTGCCCTTCTACGGCTGGTCTATAGGTATTGTGGCATGTACCGGATATTATTAAACTGTGCCCAAGTGTTGAGCTCTCGGGAAATTATGGGACTATGATGAATCGATCGAAAAGTTTAACGTCGTCCGGATATCATGTGATAGGAGACCAGTAAGTTGACCAGCTTCAGATTGAGGACCTCCCCCATATTCGTTGTGAGTTGATCGAGAACAGACGAGTATTGAGTATTCCTCCGATGGTATGGACGAGTTCCCGAGGACGTGTTCGGCTAGAGATCTTCTACATAGTGATGGAGATACCGAGTTTGCGAATTCGGGTCCGTGTGAGAGATTCCGGATTAACTGTAGCCGAGACAATTGCAGTACGCTGATAGCATGACGGACGTCGAAGAAGACGATAATAAAGACGAGTGGAACAAGAGGTTCGTGCGAGATGTTAACGAGCTGTGGTTACTCCCCGTCGAAATTATAGATCAGAAGTGTATACAGAAGAGTTGGAATACGACCAGTTCCCAAGAAAATGTTGTGCTTAGAACGCAGATGTCCAGAAAGTGAGAAAAGATTATGTAAGAGTACCAGCCTCCGTACAGTTCGGCATAGGCGAGATCAGAAGAGATCCTGAGCAGGCTCCTTCCAGGACACTGCTGCAATAAAGTTTGCACAGAGGATCAGATGTATGACGTGTATTCAGAGGACCAGAGGCCGCGCCAGTGACGTGCTGCTTTATGAGTGGTCATACTAATTGGCCAAGAGATGACCAGAGAAGTGCCAGAGCGGAATCGTTTCCGTTAGCACACCGGACCGGACCGATAAGCCGATGGATCGCGAGATTGGTAATCCACAGAGAAATGAGGGCCCAGAGACAGAGGACGCCATACCCCGAGCAGGAGGCAAACGGATGTTCTTGCTCTGCCAGTTTTGGGTGCACCGACTTTATTTTTGATATTGTAGGAGGTGTACCTCGATGTCATTTTTTGCGATTTGCGTTTGTGATCCGAGTATCACACTTATATCGCTTGGATTTGAGTTTTGATGACTGAGTTTCATGATATTGATTTCGTGCACCATGGCTGTACCTACTGGGTATTTACATTTTTGTGCATATCTATTGCACTTGATATTGATTTTGTGCCTTGGCTGCACATGTTTATGATTTTCTGGATTTCATATAGTTGATTTGATTTTGTGCTTGTGGTACGCATTCGATTTGATTTTGCACCCGGTATAGCTTATATGTGCTTGCAGTCATTGATATATATTTTGTGCACGCAGTTGCACATATTTATGATTTTATACACTTTGGTACACTAGGTGTTGCTTTTTACGCATTTGAGTTATTGATTGGTATTTTGTGCATTGATGCACCTGATTTAGACTTTCGCGCATGTTGGGCGCATGATATGAGATGTGATTTCGTGCACACCGGATGCATTCGATTGAGATTTTCGTGCACAATAGATGCACCAGATATTATTGTCGTGCACACCCGTTGCACTGGACAGATGCTTTCGTGCACACCCGTTGCACTTAGTTTTGCTTTGTGCATATTGTGGCACCTGTGTTTGGATTTGATATCCGTGCGCACCAGACGCACGTGATTGTTGGATACGCCTTTCAAGGCTGATTTTGCTTTTGACCACTTCGTTTTCATGTTGGGCACTGTATTATGTAGTAGCCAAACAGGAATGATCTGAGGATAGTACCTGAGTACTTTGCATGCATTAAAAAGTTTAACCAGAGGTTTTAAAAAAGGAGCTATAGTCTCACTATTTCCTACGTGTCCGCGAGTGACACGATCTTTTACAAAACAAAACCTTAGGGATGTGTTAAAAACGGCGGGACGTATAATTTGAACAAAAACATATGTAGGTATATTTACTACTTTACAAATGAGCGTCCGCCCCTTCTTACCGCGAGTCACGCATCACACAGCAATTCAGGAAAGATTTTGCTTGTGTTTTATTCAGTTTTGAGATTTTTCCAAGGATGCGTACTATATATGTATTATATTATTTGATTAGTGTATATTAGATTTCAGTGGATTTCGAGATCTGTATCTCCACTGTAACTCCAATGATATGCGTCCAATTCCGATGATTTGCGTGACGCTTGACGGAGTTCGATTTTGAGTTTTATATTCGTTTTCAGTCGCACGCGATGTGCTGCGGCTTTTCTATATCTTCCATGATTTCGGAGCCCCGTTGATTTGAGTTGATTATTGAAATGTTTTAGTATTTGGAGGTTTAAATTTAAATTCGGGGACCGAATTTCGTTAAGGGGGAAGATTGTAACATTTCAGAAAATATAAAATATTATTTTTGGAATTTAATATTAAAATAATATATTTCGCGAAAACTACCCGATTTGCGAAATTGGGGTTTTCATAAAATGGTATAAATATATACCAATAATTGTGAGATAATTGGAGATTTAAAATGATTTATTCTTTTAAAAATATATTTATCAAATTTGGCATTTTTATAATTAATGAGATGCAGTTTAAATAAAAACCCGATTAGTGCATTGCTAATCGCGATTAAGCCAAATCCGTGTTTCTACAGTTTTTCATGACTAGTGCACCATGACATGTTTCATGTTGTGTCATTTGCATTTGTTGATATTTGGGTTTTTGAAAAGAAAAGATAAAAAGGGAAAAGAATGAAATATTGGAAAGAGAGAGAGAGTGAGACATGAGTGTGAGGGGTGAGAATAAGAGACAGCGAGGGTAGGAGAGAGAGGGCAGCCATCTTTTCCCCTCCTCATTTCTTTTCTTCACCTCCTTCCTCCTCAAGCTTCTCTCCGCCTTCACCCTAAGAATCATCTCAAAATCTTCATCCAAACACTATACTCCCTTCATTAAAGATGATCTCCACTTCATCCTCTACACTTTGGACCAAGAAAAGTTGGGTTTTGATGACTTGAGACAACTAGGGGTTTTCTTGAGTTGCCCAAATGAGGTATAATTCCTTTCATTTAGTTATTTTTAAGTGTCTTTGTATCCTAGTTTAGTTAGAAGTTGATTTGGTTAAGTTATGTGATGTATAGGAAATTCTAGAGAAGGGTTTGGCTAATTGTGTGGAATTGATGATGTGTAGTGGCTGTTAACAAGACTTGAGTGGTGTTTTTACTGACCTAGAACAGAAAATAGAACCCAAACACACACTTAGAACCTTCGGACATCGGTAAATTTGATAGTTTGTGAGTGTATTCGGGGACCTGGAGTGACCTGAGACAACCATAAAAGAAGTTCCCTTGATAGTGAGACGTGCAGGCAACCATGTATCTATCCCTGAAACCCTAGCCTCTGATGATCTTTCTGGGCCGCAAATATAGTCCTTGTGGCTACAAATTGCGGCCACACCAGAGTGAAATCTGGAGATTTTTGGTGGGTGGCCTTGTTTTGTGATATCTAGACCAACCCTATGTGCAAAATCTCTTAGTTTGGCCTAGGGTGCAATCTGGGAGTGGTTTTCCTAGATTGCTGTGTTCGTGTTTCGCGATTCTGAATTCTTGGGTTTTGGTATTTGGTATTGTATTTGGTTGTTGAGTGTTTGTACGTCAACAACAAGGATTTGTTTGGTTGTTTCGCATGCGTAGGCTATAGGTTCTAACCTATGGACGCACCGTGTGCCGTATTGGTTTTCCGAACTCGATTTTAATAGCATTGCGATATGTGTTGATATTGTAGGTACCTTCGCGTGGATTCCGAGATGTTGGAGCATGGCGTCATCGACTTCGGCGAGCAAGGATCAGGTGAGTAGATCTATATTTACGGGGAAGTCGGGTGGATGGCGTATAGCACCCCCGCAACTTTGATGGAAACCGATATACAAGATATGGTTAGAGAAACCATTTTTAGAAACTAAGAAATATAGTTGAAGAATTAGTTGGAGATATGATATACCATGACTTAAAGTTATAGCTTAGGGTTTGGGTGACATGATATGATAGGAAGATGTCTTGAATTGATGTTCAAGAATGTGAAATTCTATAAATATGGATAAGTAGTTGTAAAGAGAACCAATAGGAGATTATAGTGGCATAACATGAGGTTGATAATATTCAACTTTAGATTGATAAGATGACTTGATTGATATGTCGGTATACAGATGCGAGTCGATTGTTATGGATATGACCCGGGGATATAGGTATGTAGATATACATAATGTTGTGAATTTTGAATGATAAGCCATACGAGATGTGAGGTCCGTACCCTCTTTATCATATAGGTTGTTAGGATCCCAAATTGTTTACTGACGCCGTACGGTGATTTACCGTACGTGATGAGTTTAATTGATGATTGATCCATACCCTTAACTAGAGGATGCCGATTGATAGATTCACCAACTCGGTCATGTTAGATACGTATACCTTATACCTTTTAGCTGCCGAGTTACTTTATGCTACGTTCATGTCATTACCATTGCATTTCATATACCTGTGCTAGTACACCTACACCATTATCGATGATACGTATGTCACACTTACACAGATTGGCCGGCTCACACACTTTTTCATCGATAATTGCCATGATCATAGTAGAATTGCTGCATCATGATATGACTACTTACATAATTTACTTGCTATGGTTACATATTCACCTTTATACGATGTTGCATTCGGCCTTGGAGGAATTGGGAACCGCAGGATATATTTTAAAACTGGATTCATTTTAAAGAGCGGTTTTCCCTTGATATGTGCATATTACTGTTCCATGTTGCATGCTTTACGGATATGCTTACATTCTGTTATATGTCGCATACATCATGCTTTACGATTTTACGCATTGAGATATGCTGCTATCATGAGATTTCTGGATTTGAGAACCGTGGTTATTTCAAAGGAAAGTATGTATTATTTTAAAAACTCGGTTTCTCTTGATATGATATTTCAGTGCGTCCATCATGTGTTTTCTCGGTTCTGAGATTGGCATGTTACACCTGATTTGAGGAGTAGGAGGAACCGTCTGCGGGTGCATGGTGGACCCAGTGCGGTACCCCGAGGCAAGATGGCCGCAGATGATGGCGTTGAGCCTGGCAGCGGAACACTACTTACCGGTGATAATATTTGGACTCGGCGGTTATTCGGAGGATACCGCCCGGAATAGTGAGATGGATATGAGGGCCGATCAGAGGATTTGGCACCTGAGATATGAGGATTTACGTGTCGATGCTGGACACGAGTTTCATGATATTTCGAATGTCGGTGTTAGACACTCAGGTTCCATGATTTGGTATGTCATTGATGGACACACACATTCTTGATATCCTCATATATTTACATGTATATGCTATTACGATGTTTCAAGTGGACGAGATCCACATGTATATTGGCATTGATTATATTATTGGATGATATCCACTTGCATACTTGCATTTATTTATTGTTGGCACATATACCGATACGGTCACCCTAGATATCATAGTATTACCTTCATGATATAGTTGACCTAGGAATCGTTGTTTATTCAATTTCTACGTGTTGATGTTTTCTATTCACGAGTTGGCAACTCACCCCCGTTGTGCCACAGTTCTTGCAGGTCGACCGTATGGATCAGTACCGGCATCATTGGCACACAGCTTGCTTTCGGGTGACTTGCTTTTGTAGGTAGTACATGTTGGATCGTACCACTTATGTATTTATTATTCATATTGTATCTAGTCAACTCCATCAATCAAAACTAGTATTTGTATAAATAGTAAGACTTAGTGAGACTTGTAGTTGCGAGATTGAGCGATGGGTTTTATGTTCGCTTATTGGGTTGATGTTTTATTTTATTCATTATCTTTTGTGTTGATCTTCACCGTTGGGCGTCGTATACTTGTTTTATTACTTGCGTAGTTGTGAATCCGCCGTTTGGCGAAGAGCTAGTTCCCGCTTGGGGATGCTTTTTATATTGTCATGTATTTGTAGTTTTGGATCAAAATATACAAAGGAGGTGCTGCCCAAATTTTTAAAAAGGACGAAACATGTTTTTCAACTAGTAAGATAAATTTGCATTTTCATGTTCCCTTTTCTATGCATTTTAGAAAACGTTGTTTTCATTATACTTTTATTTTCAAACTTCACTTCTTATTTCCTTTAAAAAGGTTTAGATTTCTGGGTTTCAGCTTACTTGAATTACGTTACGCCTTTAGACGTTGCGTGATTTAAGTGCTGGTCACGAGCTAATATTTCGGGTCGTGACAGTTAATGGTCGATCCGGAGAATCGGGTTCCGTTTGCGCCGGTTTATTTAATTTTTGTTCCGCATTTGGCTACGGATTGATGGCCGGGACGCTGGCGTAACCTAACAGCTAAAGACTTAGAAGAAGTTTAGACGACGTTAAAGTGTTCGATCGAAGTTTTAAACATCAAACTTGGTTGGTTTCTGTCCATTTTTCAAAAGTTGATATTTTCACAATTAAAAATGCTCAGAAAATCATGCAGGTTATTCCATGGAGACACAAGAAATACGAGAGCCTAACTCCTCTAAGTGGCCGCGGAATCGCTGCCTAAACCATGTTTTGGCTGCGGTTCCGCTGCCCACTTGAGGGGTTAGTGACTCGTTTTTCCTCTGCTGCTTCATTTTGACATGTCCTTAGAGTTTGCTAAGAGATTCAGAGTCCTTAGAGTTTGGACCTTTTGGGTATTTTTGATGAGGCTCAAGTTGTTGGGGTCTCTGTGAATTGTTGTTGTTTGAAACATCGATCGAAATGTTTATCATCCTCTATATTGCTTTGGATATGTGATACAATTTTTGGAATCCACATTGTTTAGTTTTCTAAAAACTAGTTAACGATATGTAAGTCTCGCATTTTAGTCTCAAATGATCGATTATCACGGAGTTTGGTTTTGGATTGAAATTCCGTCGTAATCTCGTATCGTACGCGAATACTCACCAGGGGACACTAGTAGACGGCCGCGCTCCAATGCCCTGACCGAGTGACTATAGGAGAACCCCATGGCCAAAAGTATCCACTCGGGTGCTCGCGGCCACGGTGTTCCGCCCAAGGGCACTTCGTTGACGGCCCCGGGGGTGCGGCCATCTACTAAAGTTCCCGATGGGCATTCGATCTTTTAATCGGGAATCTTGTTGAATTATCCGACTTAATATTTGAAAAGTGTTTTCAATTCGAGACTTAAATGCAAGGTTTATAGAGTTAGGCATGGAATTCATAATATGAGATTGTTAGTTATATGTATGCCCTAGAGGCCATTACTGTACATGCGATGTATATTATAGTGGATGCTTGGACATATACATGGAGGACTTTCTTGCTCGACATGATAGTATGCTATCTGGTTGCACTTTATCTTAACATGTTAACAAATAACTGTTTTATGATCACATGTTGATAAAGCCCTTATGATATGTACTTAACTACTAGGACTATGATGCAGATCATACTAGTGGGGCCATAGTAGTCTACAAGTACATCCTATAAACTGTTCCTAGTCGAGGGTGTATCAAGACAGGGCATCGATACTCCAGAGTAGACTAGCGTATACGCTTCTCGACCCATATGATGGGTGATGGACGATCCCATATCCATTGGTGTTTGACATCAAAGAAGGTATACGGGTGCTCAATGGAGATTGAGTACACTGAACGGTCTCGCCGAGAACTCCCAGATGGTATTATACCTCACGTCAGATGGCAGTTCTCTGGTGACACCGGTACAGGTTAGTCTGCAGACCTGAGATCGTCATAGAGTCTTGTGTGATTCCCACTGTGCTTTGATTTCCACCTTACCACGTTCAAGAGAACGTGCAAAACGGTGGCTTTTGGGTACAGTCCCGAATCACATGGAGGCAATGAGCGATAGGTGGGGTTTTGTCTCTCCCGGTATTGGGAGTTGATGTTGTACTGTGCTCGATTGGATATAACAGAAAGTCCCTGGCCATGGCTGATATGGTGAACTACTGGTAAGTGTTATCGGTAGTTTCTCAACCCGTTATGAGTCTCATATTGGCATGACTTATCGTTTACTGGGGTTTGACGTTTACCGTCCCTATACTAGATATGCGACATATCAGAAACCGGACTGTACGGTAGTGTTACTGATTGGATTCGCAGGAGTGTGAGCAGGCTTGCTTGTTGATCTTCTGATCGCTCAATACCCGGGTGGCCGTTACGTTTAGCAGACCGCTTGCGGCTTGTGGGTGTTTGATATGATCATCACCTACTGCCGGCGTATTGACGAGTCTTTAGAGTCCTACACAGAGGTTTTCTGGTTCATGCGAAACGGAGTAGGTGCACATATGTGATATGTGCAGGACCGAGGTTAATGTGAGTATGTGATACCGTATTCTATTCTCGCGATATATGTATCGATTGGTTATATGTGATATAGCTGGGTTATTGGATCAAGTGTTGATTCGATAAGTTGTTACATTTGATATTAGTTGGTTATATTTAATATAGCCGGATTATTAAATCAAATGCTGATTTAATAATTGAATGTATAATTATATATTTGATATATTAAATTTCATTAACTAATATTAGCTCACATAAATATTTCTTTTTCTCACATTTGATACATTGATATATATGTGATATATGTTAAATGTATTGTTTTCTTTTTGCACAAAATATATATGTGATATATATTGTTGTGTCATGCTAGGTTACACATGCAACATATATGTATGAGAATTACACCATGCCAGGTTAAAGTTAGGGTTTTATTTGTTTTAAGTAATTCAAACACTTGGATAATGAGTCATGGTTGAAGCTTGGAGAAGCTTGCAGAAAACATTGACTTAGTCTACTTGTTTGTCTAGCTTAAGATATTTTTTGACCCAACCCTTAACTCATAGCTATGGTTAAGTCTCTACAATGGTTAGTGCATGACATAAACTTACCATGGTTGCATTTCTAACCTCATGAGTTCATTCATCTCTTCATGACTTCTTCTTCTTCACTTGAAAAAGCTTGCTAGTTTTTTTTCTAAGTGATGAATTATTGTGAGAAAAATAAATCTAAAGAGAGCCCACTTTCTACTTCATCATCCTCTACTATTTGCCATTTAGTTTAGGGTATTTGCTTCACTAATCTCACCATTAGTGAAGAGGTAGCATGAGCTAGTGTCTCCCCGACGTAGATCTTCTTCAGCCTCGAAAACTTCGAAGCAAGCTTGTTCATTTCTCCAAGGCAACCCTTTCTTGAGTTTGGGAGATTAGAACTCGTAGCGAGGGGACTACTACACGGAGCTTTAGAAGTGAAGGACCGGTCTACAAAGGTTGTATTCTTTATTCACTTAGGATGTAAAGTGTTTACATATGTTATTCCGTCGGATTTCTAGTTAACGATTCTAATTTAGGGTTAGCTAGAACGTCAAATTTTTGAATTTGGCATGGACGATGCCTCCCGAAACCTTACTGTCGTGCTAGGTAACCCTGTAGAGATAATCCGGGTTTATGATGTCTAAAGATGATGCGGATTCTAATTATTGTAGTTTTCATTTCTTTTCTATGACCGTACGCGTAATATGTGGATGTATCCCTGATCTCGTTGCTATACAACAACGATATTAGGAATACGTATATTTACTTACATTGATGACATGTGATATTATTGTGTTGCTATTGGATGCTATATTGGATCGTCGTGATTGAATAGCCGGGTTTTTCTTACGTAAGATGAGAGTTTTTCATTTTCATTCATGTAAATATTTCTATGTAATATTCTTTTATTGGGATACTTCCGGATTGAGGTTGTTGTCTCCATTCGACATATATTATTTACTTTTCCGCATTAGGATAGACCCAAGATGGGGAGCACAAGTAACCGGTTTCTAGAGTCCAGTGGGAGTCCATCTCGAGGAGTCGAGACCGGTCGCTTAACTCTAGAATTGGAAGGGTGGCTTGCCGCTCTCGTTGGGGTCTAGGGGTGTTGTGTTGGCTATTCATCACGACCGTAGAATCCGTGTTTTTCATTACTGGCTTAATCTAAAACACGGACTTCCTATTATATCCTATATTTCATATATCTGCTTCTGCTATTTCTGTGATGTGATCTGGTCATATAACTGCCTGAGACGAATGTTATTTATATATATGATATACTAGTAGACACTATATATGTTTTGCATCCGCGCTAGTCCTGACTCCGCGCTGCCGTAAGTTAAGTAACCTTATGGTGAAGACCCGGGTCCTTGTGGCGAATGCGGATATCATATATGTGTGTTCTATTTTCATTTCTTCTGTGTTGTTTAGGAAACATAATTGATGGGACGCTATAATAAGATTAATGAAAAGAAAAGAAACTAAAAGATGTTGTAGAATCAAATTTTTTAAAAAGGTAGCTCTAGTTCTTGCTTTGCATAGTGGTATTCAATTAAGTGTTGGATATGTATGCCTTATAGGACATTATTGTACATTATATTGGACATCAGGGACATATGTATGCATAGAATAATCTTGCTCAAAATGATAGTGAACTATCTGGTTTGGACTTTGTCTTAACGTGTATAATTTATATCTTGCACTTAATTATACATGTTGATAGAGTCCTTAGGATCTTTGCTTAACTATCAGAACAATAATATCGATCATACTAGTGGGCCCTGGGTAGTCGATAAGCACATCCTTAAAAGTTCCTAGTCATAGGGGTATCGAGACAGGGTATCGATATTTCAGAGTAGACTAGTGTATACGTTTCTCGACCCAGTATATAGCGATGGTTGATCCCACAACCATTGGTGTTTAACACCAGAGATTGTATGCAGGTGCTTATTAAAGACTGAGTACACCGAACGGACTCGTCGAGAACTCCTAGATGGTACTATACCTATCGTCAGATAGCATTTCTCAGGTGACACATGTACAGGTTAGTCTGTAGACCTGAGATCGTCATAGTGTCTCATATAGTCCCCATTGTACTTAGATTACTACCTTACCACAGCCTTAAAGTGCTGTGCAAACAGGTAGTGGTTGGGTACAGTCCCGGATCATGTGGAGGCAATGAGCGATCAGAAGGGATTCGTCTCTCCCGATATGAGGAGTTGATATTGCGCTGTGTAAGATTAGCTATAACCATAAGTCACTGGCCAGGGCAAGAGAGTTTTACTGATAAGCGTTATCAGTAGTTTCTCATATAGTTATGAGCTTTATGCTTGCACTATTCATCGGTTTAGTGGGAGTTTGACGCATACCACCTTCCAGATCCGATATGCGACATTCTCAGACGAAGAGACTGAACTGTACGGTAAGTGTTATCAATAGGCTCTGTAGGGTACAAGCAATTTTTCTTGTCGATCTTTTCATTCGTTCAATACCTGAGTCGCCGTTACGTACAGCTAGTACCGCTGACGTGCTTGTAAGGTAAGGATGTGATCTGATAACTTACTGCCAGCGTGTTGATGGGTCTTTAGAGTCCCACACATATGTTTTGTCCACTTGAGCAAAATAATATAGTGCGTACACGGGATACGTGTAGGGTCCGGTTAGACATTCTTCTTTTAGCCGGACAAGTTATGATACTAGCAGGTTTATTGAGATAAACCGGGTCATTATATTAATTGTTAATTCAATGACAAGTTTAATTATATGTAATTATGTGATATTACATATAATTAACTTAATATCATAAATTACTCTCTCTCTCTCTCTCTCTTTATTTTATTGTTCCATGAGACGTGAACATTTTCTTTTTATCATGGCTAATATATTTTCAACCATGATAAATCCCATTTTCTTTTATCCTTTTTTCTTTATCTCATTTGTGCATGCCCAAGGGTGATGTGTAACCTTTTCACACACCCTAGGACATGTGTAAGTATGAAAGAAGAGAGGTGGCATGGCTTAGGTCATGAGAGCATAGTGAGTGTGACCATAACCTAACTCTCACACTCTCCCTCCTTCATACTTGCAAATCCCATGAGAAAAAGAAAAAGATAGAGAAGAAAAAGAATAGAGAGAAAAGAGAGAAACCCTTCACCATTTACAAAACCCCATACTTCTCTTTGCTACTTAGCAACTAGTAAAGAAGAAGGAGTAGCTCAAGGTGCCATTCATCGCCTTGGATCTTCTTAGACGAAAAGGGCCGACAATTAGACTCAAGCCGGTGAACTCTAGGAGACCAAAGCTAAGAGTTCAAATCAAAGGAGCCACCTTACTACACATGTTGGAGCTTGAAATAAGAAGTATCATAGGTAGTATGATTTTTCTATCTTAGCTCTTAGCCTTTTTAGTTCTTGCATGTTGTATTTTTAGGATGATCACTAGGGTTGTATACCATACTTGCTAGAAATTTTGGATTTTACCATTCCGCATCATGTTTTTCCTCTAGCCAAATACATGATATACTTACATGGTATCAGAGCCTACCCTAGAACTATAACTTGCTTTTGTCGATGTTTTGATTTCGAATCATCGAGTTTAGTATGTTTTTCTAGTTTCCATTAAACGGTCTCTGTCCATTTTTTCAATTGCTTCATTTTTTTTAAAATAATACCAGAGGGGTATGCAGGGACCATGGAGCATCCACTAGAAAGCTGACGGCCCAGAGTCCAAGAAAAACCGTCGGTAGCGGGTAACCGACGGTTCTTCTTGCTCTGCTGGCCGCCAGTTTTCTGATGCTGCTCCGTTATTTTGAAACTAGTAAATTGCCTTGTTTGTTTTTCTCTAGGTTGTGTATTTGGTAATCTGGGGTTGTTTTGGTTTTTACGGATAAACTTGATGATCGAAATCAAATATATCTTTGTTGTTCCACATTGTGTTGAAACATTTTAAACGTCATCTAACTGCTATAGTCCAGTTAGAAGGGGTTGCATATTCAACAAAATACGATGATATTATTATTGTTGTTGTGATGGTAAGACGGATTTTCGTGTGAATTGTTGGATATATGTATGCCCTAGAGACCATTATATGATATTGTATGTACTGATGTGTGTGTGTGTGTGTGTGTATATATATAAATATATATTCAGAGGACAGTCTTGCTCGACATGATAGTATGCTATCTGGTTTCTCTTTATCATATGTTCACTTGATTATGTTTATATTCATTTTGGTACATGTTGATAAAGCCCTAAGGATATTGGCTTGACTACAGGGATTATGATGTGGATCATACTAGTGGGACACCTGTAGTTTATAAGCATATCCTTGAAATGTTCCTAGTCGTAAGTATATCGAAACAGGGCATTGGTATTCCAGTGTAGACTAGCGTATACTATTCTTGTTCCATATGATGGGTGATGGATGATCCCATATCCATCTGGTGTGCTGACACCGAAGATTGTATACGGGTGCTCAGTGAGATTGGGTACACTGAACGGACTCATCGAGAACTCCTATGTGGTATTATATCATACGTCGGATAGCAGTTCTCAGGTGACACTGGTACAAGTTAGTCTGTAGACCCGAGATCGCCATAGAGTCTTGTGTGTCCTCCCACTGTACTTTGATCTCCACCCTACTGTGGCTCTATTGAGTCGTACAAACAGGTGGATTTTGGGTACAGTCCTGAGGCATATGGAGGCAATGAGCGATAGGAGGGGTTTCGTCTCTCCCGTTATTGGGGGTTGATGTTGTGCTATGCACGATTGGCTATAACAGGAAGTCCCTGGCCAGGGCTGCTGAGATATTACTGATAAGTGTTATCAGTAAGTTTCTCGATCTGTTATAGACCATATACCGGCATGACTTATTGAGTTATTGGGGTCGACGATTCCATCCCTAGACTCAATATGCAGCATACCTGACGAAGAGACCGGACTGTACGGTAAGTGTTGCCAGTTGGATTGACGGGAGTTTTGACAGGTTCGCTTGTTCTTCTTCTGATCGCTTAATACCCGGGTGGCCGTTACGTTTAGCAGACCGCTTGCGGCTTGTAGGTGTTTGATATGATCATCACCTACTGCTGGCGTATTGACGAGTCTTAGAGTCCCACACAGAAGTTTCCTGGCTCAGGCGAAACGATGTGGTGCGCATATGAGTATGTGCGGGAGCTTGATTAAATACGTGTATATGATACCGTATTTTAATCGGGCGTTTTATATTAGTCGAGTCGTATGAGATATGACCGGTTTATTAAATTAAGTGTTGATTTAATATTGACTTTTATCTCATTTATTTAAACCCTTTTCTTTTGATGGATGCATGCATGTATTACATGTTGATGTGCATACACACATACATATATGCATTTGTATCATGGTTGATGATACAACTTAGATGGCAATATAAGACTCACATGGTTCATATTTATATATATACATATTTTTGTTTTAAGTTAAAGATAAAGGAAATTAACTTAATGACTCATTTCTTTACAAATGAGTCATTGTTTCTACACACTTCCATGGTTGACCATTGACTTAACCTTGGTTAATTTCATTTGCTCTTTAACTCATCACAAAATATCTAGATATTATTATTAACCATGGTTTGCTTTATGATATTTATCTCTCTCTCTCTCTTATTATTATTATGAGATCATTATTCATCCAAAAGAAAAAGATTGCCATCTTCCTCTTCCTCTCTCTTGCTCTCTCTTGAGTTCTAAAATTGAGTGAGGTTAAAAGAAAGAAAGGGTTTTAAGTGAGAACCTAAACCACTTCATCATCGTACACATCTCTAGCTACTTTGTGTGGGGTGTTTGCTTCAAGGATTTCATAAATCAAGTGAAGCAACAAGCTTTGAGCAAAGGACTTCGGGTGGATCGTCGTGGACTTGGGAGCGTTTAAGCGAGCCGTTCCAAACCTTAGGAGATCCAAAGAGTTGCCCTAGGAGGTCTACAAAGGTTGTAGTCTCTCCACTTAGTGTTAGATAATCTTTTATATGTGATACTATTAATTGCTACTCAATAATTCTAGTTCGATTCCTAGTTAAGTTTTCTTAGCACCTCTTAAAATTTGAATTGTGGCATGTGTGATGCTTCCAAACCCTATATGAGGCACTAAGGAAACCATACAGTGGTATCAGAGCCAAGCTAGAGATTTGGAGTAACCTAGACGACGTTAAAAACCTCGAACGAACGAAATACGACGCTCGGGGGGTGCTCTCTGGAAATTTTCAAAAGCGTGGATTTTTTCACATTAAAAATACTTAAAAAATTCAGCAGGGTATTTTATGGGCCCACAAGAAATACGGACCCCTAACTCCACTAAAGGACTGCGGAACCGCGGCATGAATGGTCATTCCGCGGCGGTTCCGCGGCGCCTTCGGTGCAGGTGGGGCCGTACTTTCTTGCGCTGGCCCGTATGTACTTTGTGCAGTTTCTGGTAATTTTTAAAACTGCTCAAGTGTTGAGCTTTCTGTGCAGTCTATGGGTGTTTAATCATTTGATCGAATGTTTTAACTGCGCCTAGTTTATTAGTATGTGATACAATAATTGGAATCTACAAATTTGTTTATTGCGTGTAAATCTAGCAGTTCGGTCTCGGGAATAATCGGAAATATTGTTGAATTATCCGGCTTATTTTGAAAAGGTGTTTTCATGGGTGAGACCTAAATGCGAGCTTTACATTGTTAGGTATGAAATCTTGTATATGTGATATTCCGGGTTTGTGTTGTCTAAAGGCAGTTACGATTCCAATTGTTGTAGTTTTTCATTTTTTTTCTCTGTGACCGTAAGTGTAGTATGTGGTATATCGCCGATTTCGTTGCTATACATCAACGACAATCGGGGTACGCATACTTACTTACGTTGATGATATATGATATTATGTGTTGCTGAGATTTGATGTGCAGGATTGTCGTGAATGAATAGCCGGGGGTTTTATGTGAGATGAGAGTTTTCTTTTCATTCATGTAAAATTAAATTGTATGTAATATTCTTTTATTTGGGACACTTCCGGGTTGAGGTTGACTAGCAATTAGCTAAACTTTTATTTGGGACACTTCCGGGGTACGCATACTTATTTTGGGACACTTCCGGGACACTTCATGTAAAATTAAATTGTATGTAAAATTAAATTGTATGTAAAACTAAACTTTTCAAATGCGGAGATTAAGTCACTCTTGTTCAAATATCACACGGTTCTAACAACGATATCAAGTTCACTACGTTAAAGGTTTTCATCAAAATCAGCCGCAATCCTCCATCATTTTAGATACGTACTATTTAGTATTCGTACTATGTTTGTTGGCATCCGTCAAGACATTGTGAACGGTAGCTAAATGATACTTATCTAAAAGAATGAGATGCGATTGGTAGAGATACTCATACTGCTTTGTTGGCATCCGTCAAGAGTATATGTTGGTGGGTTCGAATCAATTAAGAAATGACGGGTAGAGCTTGACTAGCAGCCTATGATTTGTTGGCATCCGTCAGGGCCATAGGTTGTTAGGGGTGAAAACCATATCGGGTGTTTCAGATTAGAAATTTGCAATTAGATTGCATACTTTCTATGTGATAGTTGGATCCCGATTCCCACTGGAGTAAGTGTTACTCTCGGAAGAATTTTTCACTTTACAATTAGCTAAATCAAGTAGGTGCCTAGAAACGTGTTAATGGGGTAACGCCTCTAGGGAAAAGAGGTTCTCTGTAATTAAGGAACATGGTGAAAGCCTTGGAAAATATCCCTTGAAGTACTGACACTGGCCTGGCTGGACGATTAAGCGAACTTGCAGGGTGCAATTAATTCCAGTTAATCTTTCATTTTAAAGGTTTTAAGGAAGATTTGATAAAAACAGTGGAAGCCATTCTGATTAGACAAGATAATAAACCATTCTAATCTTGCACGAGCATACGCTGAGCATTTTCTTTTCTCTCCCTCTAACAGGCAGCGACCATGACTGGACTAAAACTATTATTAGAAAAGAATACGTTGACTGGTCCTAATTACAAGGACTGGCTGAGGAATGCTACCATTGCCCTCACTTATGACAGAGTGGAATATGTCCTCACCGGTAAAGCACCCCAGACCCCAGGTCCTAATGCTATGGTTGCGGACATCGAGGTCCGTAAAATATAGGACGAAGATTGCGCGAAAGCCAAGTGCATTGTGTTGGGTTTAAGGAATAATAAACTTCAGAAGCAGCATGAGAATATGGACGTATAGACAATATTCCTCCATTGCAAAGATTTGTATGGAGAGCACTTTCGTTTCACAAGATACGAGACCTCAAAGAAATTGTTTCAAATGAGGATGGCTCCGGATCATCAGTAGGAGAACACGTTTTGAAGATGATCAGACTTATTAAAGAACTTGCAAACCTAGGGTTCATGTTAGAAAACGAGTTATACGTTGACTTAGTTCTACAGTCCCTTCCTTCTGCCTATGCTCAGTTTGTATTGAATTACAATATGCACGCTATGGAAGCTGATCTTCCAAAGCTTCTTAATATGTTGAGAGTAGCTGAGAGCACCTTAAAAAAGGAAAAAGCACCCATTCTAGTTGTTCGGAATTCTTCTTCTTCCAGGTCCAAGGCTAAAACTAAAGGAAAGAAGAAGAAGAACCCCACCAAACCGAAAAATGGTGTCAAAAAGGCGAAAGGCAAGGACAAAGCTGGGGTTGTGAAATCAGTGAAAAGAGAATGTTTTCATTGTCACAATCAAGAACATTGGAAAAGAAATTGCAGGGCTTATATAGCCTCACTCAAGGACAAGAAGCATGACGATACTTCAGCTTCAGGTGTGTTTGTTACAGAAATTGTTTTTCCATTAACTCTGCTTCCTGGATATTGGATACCGGGTCGGGATCTCATATCTGTAACTCTTTACAGGCGTTGAGAAATAGTAGGTTTTTGAAGAAATGAGATATGACCCCCACAGTTGGAAATGGTGCAAACGTTGACACCGTAGCTGTTGGGGATTATCATCTTGGATTACCAAGTGGTAACTTTTGATTTTGAAGAACTGTTATTTTGTACCAACAATGATGTGTAATATTATATCAGTTTCTTTACTAGATAAATAAAGATATAGTTTCGCATTAGAAAGCAATATTATGAACATTCACATTAATCAAATGTTGATTGGGACTGGTACACTTAATAACGGAATATATACTCTAAATCAACACACATTTTTCAACATTCAAAACGCCAACAAAAGAAAGTCTCCAGATATAAATGAAACTTTTTTATGGCATTGTAAACTTGGTCATATAAATGCAACATGACTGAATAAATTACATAAAGATGGGTATTTAGATACGTTTGAATATCAATCTTATGAAACTTGTCAATCATGTCTAAAAGGGAAGATGACCAAACTCCGTTTTCTCACGGAGAAAGAGCTACCGAGCTCTTAGGTCTCGTGCATAGTGATGTATGTGGACCAATATCTACACATGCAAGAAGCGGAGATTCCTACTTCATAACTTGTACTGATGACTTCTCAAGTTATGGACATGTGTTCTTATTGAAACATAAGTCCGATGCTTTTGAAAAATTCAAAGTATATAAATGTGAAGTAGAGAAACAAACATGAAAAAGTATAAGAATGCTTTGATCAGATCAAGGTGGTAAATACTTGAGTACTGAATTTCTTGAGTTCTTAAAAGAGAATGGAATTCTCTCTCAGCTTACTCCTCCGTATACACCACAACACAACGGTGTATCGGAGCGGAAAAATTACACCTTATTGGATATGGTGCGCTCTATGATGAGTATCGCTGAGTTGCCACATTTTTTTGGGTTATGCACTGGAGACAGCAGCATACCTATTGAATAGGGCTTCAACCAAATCCGTGCCTACCACTCCATATGGGATATGGGAGGGGAAGAGACCATACCTAAACTTCATGAAGATATGGGGTTGTCCAGCCTATGTTAAAAGACAAAATCCGAACAGACTCGAGACATGATCAGTATTGTGTAAATTTATGGGATATCCAAAACATTCGATGTGATATCTGTTCTACCACACCAAGGAACAGAAGGCGTTTGTTGCTTGTCACGCCACCGTTTTAGAAAGGAAATTTCTTGCAAAAGAAATTAGTGGGAGCACGGTAGAATTGGAAGAAATTCTAGGACCATAAGCAGTTACTGAAGATTTTACAGAACCACCAATTTAAGAACAAACCGACAAATCTTGGACACTCCGCAGATCTAATAGGAAATCTTATCCTCCCAAGAGATACTACGGTTTTCTCATAGATGGGGATCGATAGGATTGCATTATCAATGATGATGAGCCTACTAGTTTTCAGCAGCTATCACGAGTAGGGAGTCGGTGAAGTGGCTTGATGCTATGAGATCCGAAATGGAATCCATGTACACTAACAATGTTTGGACTTTGGACGTTGTACCTCCTGGGATAAAACCTGTTGGATATAAGTGGATCTTCAAAAAGAAGATTGGTATTGATGGACAGGTAGAAACTTATAAAGCTAGACTTGTTACAAAAGGCTTTCGTCAAAGACCAGGTGTGGACTATGATGAAACCTTTTCTCCAGTGGCTATGCTTAAATCCATATGGATCCTACTTGCTGTTGCTGCCTTCTACGACTATGATATCTGGCAGATGGACGTAAAAACTGCATTTCTAAATGGTGATTTAGAGGAATGGGTTTATATGAACCAGCCTAAAGGTTTCATTGATAGTGGTAGCAGTGGAAAGACATGCAAGTTGCTTAAATCCATTTATGGATTGAAGCAAGCATCGCGGAGTTGGAACATATGCTTCGATAATGTAATCAAAGAGTTTGATTTTTTCAAGAATATGGACGAACCTTGTATTTGCAAGAAAATTGTAGGGAGAGCCGTTGTTTTTCTCGTATTGTACATGGATAACATTCTCCTGATGGGAAATGACATTCCCATGCCGCAATCAGTCAAACTTTTTCTGTCACAAAAATTCTCCATGAAAGACCTAGGTGATGCCTCCTACATACTAGGGATTAAGATCTATATGGATAGATCTAAACGACTTTTGGGATTGTCCCAATCAAGGTACATTGACACCATACTAAAAAGGTTTAGTCTGGAAGATTCCAAGTGCGGAAATGTGCCCGCTTGTCATGGAATCACCCTCTCTAAAGAGATGTCCCCTAAGATTAATGAAGAGAGGAATCACATGAACATTATACCCTATGCTTCAGCAGTCGGGTCTATAATGTATGTGATGTTATGTATCAGACCAGATGTAGCTTATGGGCTTAATGTAGTAAGCCGGTATCAATCAAACCTAGGAGAGATGCATTGGACAGTTGCGAAGAACATACTTAGGTACTTGAGAAGAACTAAAGATATGTTCTTAGTGTATGGTAACGATGACCTCCAAATGGAGGCATTTACCGACTCCAGCTTCCAACGTGACAATGATGACAGCAAATCAAACTCAGGCTATGTATTTACCCTCAACAGATAGGCGATATGTTGGAAGTGTTCTAAACAGGATACCGTTGCAGACTCAACGATGGAGGCTGAGTACATTGCTGCTAATGATATTGCCGAAGAAGCAGTCTGGATGCGTAAGTTCATTACGGAGCTTAAGGTGGTTCCAACCATTGCTGATCTAATACCTTTGTATTGTTATAACAATGGAGCAGTAGTACTAGCAAAAGAACCGCGTTCCCATCAGAAGTCCAGACACATCTTAAGGCGGTATCATCTGATCAGGAAGAACGTTGATCACAAAGAGATCGAGATACGGAGGGTAGATACAAAAGAGAACCCAGTGGATCCATTCACGAAGGCCATTCCACAAGTATAGTTTGAGCGACTTTTTGGGTTGTTGGGTATGAGATATGGCAATAGCTGGCCCTAGTGCAAGTGGGGGATTGTTGGATATGTATGCCCTAGAGGCCATTATTGTATATTATATTGGACATCAGGGATATATGTATGCATAGAATAATCTTGATCAAAATGATAGTGAACTATTTGGTTTTGATTTTATCTTAACGTGTATACATTTATATCTTGCTTTTAGTTATACATGTTGATAGAGCCTTTAGGATCTTTGCTTAATTACTAGTACTATGATGTCGATCATACTAGTAGGTCCTGGGTAGTCGATAAGCACATCCTTAAAATTTCCTAGTCATAGGGGTATCGAGACAGGGCATCGATATTCCAGAGTAGACTAGTGTATACGTTTCTCGACCCAATATAGGACGATGGTTGATCCCACAACCATTGGTGTTTGATACCAAAGATTGTATGCAGGTGCTCATTAGAGACTGAGTACACCGAACGGACTTGTCGAGAACTCCCAGATGGTACTATATCCATCGTCAGATAGCAATTCTCAGGTGACACATGTACAAGTTAGTCTGTAGACCTAAAATCGTTATAGTGTCTCATATGTGCTGGGTTCCCTAACACGACCACTGGGTTTCGGGAGGCATCAACCATGCCGTTTACAAAAATTTGGCGTGCTAAAAAACCCTAACCTAGAATCTTAACTAGAGAATTAGACGAAACTAGCATGTAAACATCTTTACATCTAAGTGAACAAGGAATACAATCTTTGTAGACCAGTCTTTCACTTCAAAAGCTCCGTGTAGTAGTCCCTTCGCTGCAAGTAGTGAACTCTCGGACTCTAGAAAGGCTCCACAAGATGAAAGGAACAAATTTGCTTGAAGTCTTTGAGGCCAAAGATGATCTACGTCGAGGAGACACCAACTCAAGCTACCTCTTCACTAATTAGGAATTAGTGAAGCAAACAACCTAAACTAAATGGCTAGTCTAGTGTAGCTTGATGACGTAGGTATTTTGCTCACTTTAGAAATATTTTTCTCACTAATTTTCTTCACCTCCCAAAAAGCTAGAGAGCTTGAGGAAGGAGATAAAGAAAAGCAACCATGGAGAGAAGCAAGTGTAGAATGGCAACCATGGGTGAGTTAATATCATATACTAACTCATGTAGAGACTAAAACATGGCTAATTATAATGGTTGGGTTAATAAATATCTTAAGTAAAACAAAATTGGTGGACTTAGTCAAGGGTTCCACAAGCTTCAACCATGTGACTAATTTCCAACTAATTTTAATTTACTTTAAATAAATAAAACCTTTCATTATCATAAGCACGGTGTGAGTCTCATACACCCATGTTGCATGTAGCAACAAGCATAACACAATAATATATATCACATATATATTAAGTGTACACAAGCGAGAAAAAGAAATGCTTAACTGAGCTAATATTAGTTAATGTAAATTAATATATCAAACATATAATGATACATTAAATTATTAAATCAACACTTGATTTAATAATCCGGCTATATCACATATAACTGACTAATATCATTTGTATCAACTTATCGAATCAACATTTGATTCGATAACCCGGCTATATCACTTATAACCGACTGATATCTCATATCGCGAGAATAGAATACGGTATCACATACACGTATTAATCTTGGTCCCGCACATATCACATATGTGCTCCTACTTCGTTTTTCCTGATCCAGGAAACCTCTATATAGGACTCTAAAGACTCATCAATATACCGGCAGTAGATGGTGATCATATCAGTTACCTACAAGCCGTCAGCGGTACTGCTAGACGTAATGGCCACCTGGGTATTGAGCGATCAGAAGATCAACAAGCAAGCCTGCTCATACTCCAGCGAATCCAATAAGTAACGCTACCTTACAGTCCGGTCTTTTCGTCAAATATGTCGCATATCTCAGCCTGGGGGTGGTAACCGTCAGACCCAAATAGCCTGATAAGTCATGCCGATGTGAAGCCCATAACGGTTCGAGAAATTACCGATAACTCTTACCAGTAAATCTCAGCAACTCTGGCCAGGGATTTCCTGGTATGGCCAATCGAGCATAGCGCAACATCAACCCTTAATACCGGGAGAGACGAAATCCCCTCCTATATCTCATTGCCTCCATGTGACTCGGGACTGTACCGAAAAACCACCGTTTTGCACGTTCTCTTGAACGTGGTAAGGTGGAAATCAAAGCATAGTGGGAATCACACAAGACTCTATGACGATATCGGGTCTACAGACTAACCTGTACCAGTGTCACCGGAGAACTGCTATCTGACGTGAGGTATAATACCATCTAGGAGTTCTCGGCAAGTCCGTTCAGTGTACCCAGTCTCCACTGAGCACCCGTATACCATCTCTGATGTCAAACACCAATGGATATGGGATCATCCATCGCCCATCACATGGGTCGAGAAGCATATATACTAGTCTACTCTGGAATATTGATGCCCCGTCTCGATACTCACACGACCAGGAACAATTGAAGGATGTACTTACCGACTATCCTGGCCCCACTAGTATGATCTACATTATAATCCCGGTAGTCTAGTACTCATCCTAAGGGTTTTATCAACATGTAACAGAGAGACAATTAGCGTACATGCTAAGATAAAGAGCAACCAGATAGCATACTATCACGTCGAGCAAGAAAGTCCTCCCTATATATGTCCAAGCATCCACTATAATATACATCATATGTACAATAATGGCCTTTAAAGCATACATATAACTAACAATCTCCCACTTTCACTAGGGCCAGTTGTTGTAGTATCTCATACCCAACGTCCCATAGAAGTCTCTCTAGGGATAAGCCTTTGTGAGTGGATCTGCCGTGTTATCCTTCGCGTCAACTCTCCTTCTCTCGATCCCCTAGAGATCAACCATCTCCCTGATCAGGTGATACTGCCTCAGAATATATTTGGATCGCTGATGGGACCGGGGTTCCTAGGCCAAAGCCATAACTTCATTATTGTCACAATAACACTTATTGGACAATCAATGGTAGGAACCATGTCCATCTCATGAACAAGAAATATTTAGACAACCTCTTTGGTAGCATCGTTGGTAGCGATGTATTCAGCCTTTATCGTCTAGTTTGCCACGGTATCTAGCTTGGAACTCTTCCAACATACCGTCCCTCCACTGAGGGTAAAGACAAATCCTGTGACTGACTTTCAGTCGACCTTATCACTCTGGAAGCTCGAATCGGTAAAGGACTCCCACTGGAGTTCACCGTTACCAAACACCAAGAACATTTCTTAAGTGCTTCTCATGTACTTAAGAATGTCCTTCACAGCTGTCCAGTGATTCTCCCAAGATCTGATTGATTCCTGATCACTACACCTGGTGAGTCAGTTACATCTGGTCTGATACATAACATTGCATACATGATAGAGCCTAGTGCCGAAGCATAGGGCATCCCTTGTATGCGAGCTCTCTCCAAATCGGTCTTGGGAGACATCTTTTTGGAGAGAGTGATTCCTGAGTAAGTGGGCGAACCACCATACTTAGAATCTTCCATACTAAACCCCTTTAGTACGGTGTTAATATATCTGGATTTGGGATACTCCCAACATCTACTTAGATCTATCTTTATAGATCTTAAGATGTAGTAGGTATCATCCAGATCTTTCATGGAGAATCCTCGTGATAAGAGGAGCTTGACTGAGTGTAGCATATGAAACCATTTCTTATCAAGAGTATGTCATCTACGTACAATACGAGAAAGACAACCTTACTCTTTACAATCTTCTTGTATATACAAGGTTCATCTACATTTTTGTTGAAGTCAAACTCTTTGACTGCCTTATCAAAATAAATGTTCCAACTCCGCGATGCATGCTTTAATCCTTATAGACTTAAGCATAGCCACTGGAGAAAATGTTTTATCATAATCCACACCTGGTTATTGACGAAAACCTTTTACTACAAGTTTAGCTTTGAAAGTCTCAACTTTTCCATCTACACTAAGAATCTTATCAAGATCCACTTTCTCCCGATGGGTTTTACCCCTTCAGGTGCTAAATTCAAAGTCATATTTTGTTGGTGTATATGGATTCCATCTCTGATTGCATATCATCTAGCCATTTCACAGAGTCCCTACTCGTGATGGCCTGCCTGAACCTAGTTGGGTCATCATCTACCATGATGCAATCCTCGCTCCCACCGTCACCGAGGAAACCGTAGTATCTCTTAGGTGGATGAGGAAACCTAACCAGATTCGTGGAGAGGTTGAGGTTCGTTGGAGACTTTTGAATCCTTTGATTCCACTAAATCATTAGTTGTTAGTCTGTCTAGCTAGAACCCCTTCCAGTTCTACCTCATGACCACTAATTTCTTCCATAATAAATTCCTTTTCTAAAAAGGTGGCATGCTGAGAAACAAAACACCTTTTGCTCCTCGGTTTGGTAGAAGATATTCCCTTTCAAATGTTTGGGATATCCAACAAACTTACAGAACTGACCTTATCTCGAGTTTTGTCCGGATTTTGCTTTTCAACATAGGCCGGACAACCCTATATCTTAACTCGTTTAAGACATGGTGTCTTCCCATACCATATCTGTAGGTTTCCTAGGCACCCTAATGAGGTCTCACAAGGCATCGAACATGCCATTTTCAAAAAATCTAGGTGCCGAGAGACCCGACTACGGATCGTTTGCTAGAAAACTAGGCGAAAAAGATAACTAGTTAACACTTAACTAATAGATACGGAAATACAACCTTTGTAGATCCGGTTCTCCACCTCCATAGCTCCGCAATGAAGTCTCCTCGCTGTCCATAACAAGTCCCGGGCTCTAGCGTCGGCTTCATCGGAGAATGGACGGGCTAGGTCATCGATGTCCATGCCGAAGATGATCTACGTCGAGGCATCGCTAAATCAAGCTCCGACTTCACCAAGTCAAGAAACTTGTGAAGAAAACACACTCTACTACTTGGCAAGAGGTAGAGGATGAAGAAATAGGAAGTGGGTAGACTTTAAAATTGGATTTCTCACTCATTTCATCAATCCACCATTGATGTAGTCAAGCTTTTCTTCTTGAGTTCAAGGAAGAAGAAGATAGAAATTGTTATGATAAGTATATATTAAATAGAAAATAAATCAAATACTTATCATAAACTAACCATGGTCAAGTGTAGAGAATGAACTAGGGTTAAATCAAATGGTTAGGGTTAAGCATGAGATAAGAATGGTGGACAAAGTCAAAGCTTCATGAATCTTCAAATACAAACAAAGAAAGCCACCATTCTTCTCATTTCTTTTTCCAAAAAGAAAATAAATAAATAAATTAATAAATAGATATGAAAAACAAAACCCTAACCATTTAAATAACCATGGTTTAATCTTTACACAAACTCAAGTAAACATGTATCATCAAACATGATACAATCAAGTGCACAAAAGTATATCACATATACAGCATGTGAACTTCAAGTGAGAAAATCCATTTAAAGTGAACCAATACTAGTTAATGCAAAGTAATATATCAAATATATAATTATGCATTAAATCATTAAATCAACACTTGATTTAACGATCCGGTCATATCGCATATAACCGACTAATATCCAATGTATCGATTTATCGAATCAATCTTCGATTCGATAACTAGGTTATATCGCATACAACCATTCGACACATTCATCGCCAGAATAGAATACGGTATCACATATACGCATTATTCTCCGTCCCGCACATATCTCATATGTGCTCCTATTTCGTTTCGCTTGAGCCAGGAAACCTCTGTGTAGGACTCTAAAGACTCGTCAATACGCCGGCAGCAGATGATGATCATATCAAACATCCACAAGCCGCAAGCGGTCTGCTAAACGTAACGGCCACCCGGGTATTGAACGATCAGAAGATCGACGAGCAAGCCCGCTCACACTCCAGTGAATCCAACCAGTAACACTACCGTACAGTCCGGTCTGATCGTCTGATATGTCGCATATCTCGCCTAAGGGTGGTAAACGTCAGACCCCGATAGCCCGATAAGTCGTGTCGATATGAGGTCTATAACAATTCGAGAATGTCACGACCCGAAAGTACGGAACGTGACTGGCACTTAGATTACGAGACGTCTAAAGGCGTACCGTAACCTAAGTCAGCCAAAGCCCAGAAATCTAACCCAAAAGCAAAAGAGAGTGAAGGAAAACCTTAAATGAAAACGGTTTTGAAATCAATTAAGTTGCATAGAATCCAAAAAAAAAAAAAACATCAAAAATTTCTGAAAATTTCGGCAGAGTCTCCCCTGTATTTTCTATCCCCCAAAATGGGTACAACAAGATAATAAACCTGTAATCATAAAAATGGCATCCCCAAGCGGGAGCTAGCTCTTCACCCAAAGCGGATCACAACCACATGCAATATAATAGTAATATCAAGAAAAAGAGCATAAAAGAGATGCAAATACCAGAAAACACACGTCGGCTCAAGTGAGCTCGACCCAAAAGAAACCACAAATATACAAATCTCTCAGTCTCATCACTAGGTCGCATATACAATACAAGTGGTAGATGGAGAATGCTAGATACAATGATAAAGCAAAAAGAAATAAAGTATACTCGCAACCCACCTACGGGCGATGTCGCGAGTCTGAGCAAAAAGAACTGATGACAAGATAGCCCGCCGCTACAAGACTGACGGGTCCGACCTGCAAGACACTGTGGCACAACGGGGGTGAGTTGCCAGCTCGTGAGTAAATATAACATCTACTAAGGCAATCGTAAGAATGCACGCAATGCGGAATAACATGTATGTCCATATGTGATATAATAACTCTAGTATGCATGCACAGGTATGCAATATCTTTTCTAACTCTTTAAGTGTTTAGAATGTTAAAGTTACTGTATTCTTAACTTTTAGAAAGTGTATGTCTGTATAATAGCTAAATATCATCAAGAAATCATCTGAAAACCCGTGTCAAGCATCGACGCCAAATAGGAATCACATCTGTCTCAATATCGGGCTCCGTCAGTCCGGATCGGCCCATATCATAAATCTCACGACAACGGTCGGTATCTTCCGGATATCCGCCGCGCCAGACATCACCTGTAGGTAGTCTTCCCCTGCCAGGCTCATCGTCTACAACTCGATCTTCTTACTCCGGGGTACCATACCGGGCCCACCATGTACCCGAGACGGTTCATCCACTCTTCGAATCGGGTCTCGAAATCCAACAGAAAACATGAAAACTCATGGTGGACGACACATACATCACGAGAAAACCGCAACTTTTGTTTTGAAAAGGATAAATATAAGGTTTTGTTAAATTCTTGCGGTTTTCCCCAAAAATCCAGAAATCGCAGAAAACTGAAATACTCAAGAAAATCATAATGTCCACATGTTATATATATGACAAATGTCTATGATATCAATGTGTAAGATGTAAATTTTGGCTAGAGTTCTATGTAAATATGATGATGATGCAAGATATGTGCATGCGATGCAGTTTCATATATCAAGTATGAATGCAGGTGATGATATTAAGATAAACAGGTTCTATCGTGCACGTGGCATGTCAATTACCAAAGGCGTGTGTGTCACATGAATAGTGCGCGTGCAACAGATGCCAATGGTAAGGTGTTCTTGTCCTACGAAATGATATTGCATAGGTAGAGATGAATGTCCATGCAATTTAACATACTGTTCGCTATAAGGGTATGCAGTGTACATGAATGGATAAGCTAACTAACAATATAATCTTGCAAAAAGTAGGGTAATCCTAACTATGGGGGGCGCCTCGCGCCATCCAGACGATTCCCCCATAGATGAATATATCTACTCACCAGAAATCCCCGCTAATCTGATCCGGCCACCGCTTTGCCTTTACGCGCCGTGTCCGATGTTTCTCCGACCGATCCTAAATTTGCACAACACCAAGTATAAGATTACATAACCCTAAACGATGCAAGTCACATTATACAAATATCGATGCTCACAAATTAATCATAGCATGCACTCGGTGCGCGGAAAAACGCACGAAAATCGCAATCCTTTAACAAAAATCGTCATTTCGGGGAAATCGACAAAACTACAACCCGACTAGATGAAACCCCGCGTTCGCGCATTCTAATAATCCTATACGAAGCTAATAATATTGCTAACCTAACGCAAATTGACCGCATTCTATTTTCTACAAAAATCTAGTAAGCGAATTCAACGCCGATTCAATGCAAACATCGATATTTTGTCGATTTAGCGAGCATATAAATACACCATTAACCACTACAACCAATTAGAAACCCAAAGCCCTAATTTAACTCTAACCCCATTCTTCAAACCCTAATCCACAATCAAATCCCTTACTTGAATTTTCAAAACTAACCATTTCAATGAAATTAATCATTTTAAAATACTAAACTAGCTTTATTAAACTACAAATTAACAACTAGTTTAGAATTTATACCTTCCAAGTTATGATCCTCTTGCAATTAGCCTCTAAAAATGCCTCTTTTCTCCTTGTATTAGTCCAATTTGGGGTTGAGAAGGAATGGAATAGGGTTTAGGTTTGAATTAGAGAAGAAAGGTGTGAATTTTTGTGGATTTCGGAGGATTTTTTTGCAAGAATTTTGAGCTAAACAAAATGGGGGAAATGGGAGGGGGTTTGCTGCAGGTAGCACGACCTGGAGGTGGAGGAGGAGAGTGAGAGAGAATTGTGTGGAAAATTCTACACAAAAAGCTTCTTCAAAGATCAATTAATGAATGTTACATCAACTTTTTACAAAAAAACCCATTTTAATGCATTTTTTTCATAATTTTCCCACCAAAAATCTAAAAGTTTGCAAGACATGATATAATTTTATTAACACCATATTTTAGCTTATAAAGACTCCTAATTAAGAAATTTACCTAATTAAATTTGTATTTATCCCTAATTAAATGTATTTAAAAAGGCTTAAAATAATAAATAAATAATTAATTACAAAAAAATTTATTTAACTAGAAAATTATAAGTGACATTTTAGTGACAAAATTATAGTAATATCTTACCTAAATTTTGTATAATTAGGTCTACAATGAAAAATATCAATTTTGACTTTTTACGGAAAAAGCCGAAAAATTAGCCGATTACCGAAAAACTGCCTAAACGATTTTCGAAGGGTTACAATCTTTCCCCCCTTAAAGAAATTCGGTCCCCGAATTTAGAATTTAACTACGCGTACCTTCAAAAAGATGGGGATATCTCTTCCTCATCTCGACCTCGGTCTCCCCGGTGACCTCCTCGCTGTTCGGGCCACGCCAAAGAACCTTGACAGACGGTATGACCTTCGACCTCAATTTCTTCACCTGCCGATCCAAGATGACAACCGGCTGCTCGGTGAAAGAAAGATCACGCTCTAATTGGATCGTCTGGTGTTGAATCGCCTGGGAAGGATCATGAAGGTACTTGCGAAGCATCGAGACATGGAATACGGGGTGAACATCCAGGAAGCTGGGCGGAAGAGCTAACCGATAAGCGACTGGACCAACACGCTCTAGGATCTCGAAAGGACCAACATATCTAGGACTCAGCTTCCCTTTCCGCCCAAATCTCATTACACCCTTCATCGGAGAGACCTTCAGGAAAACATGATCGCCAACAGCGAACTCGAGTCGGCGACGACGCCTGTCAGCATATGATTTCTGCCTGCTCTGTGCCGCTCTCATCCTGTCCTGAATCAGCTGTATCTTCTCGGTCGTCTCCTGTACGATCTGCGGCCCCAAAATACTGCTCTCCCTAAGCTCTGTCCAACACACAGGCGATCGACATCTCCTCCCATATAAAGCCTCGAAAGGTGCCATCTGAATCGTCTCCTGGAAGCTATTATTGTAGGAAAACTCGATCAAAGGCAAATGACGATCCCAGCTACCACCGAAATCCAAAACACAAGCTCTGAGCATGTCCTCAAGAGTCTGAATAGTACGCTCCGACTGACCGTCAGTCTGAGGATGAAAGGCTGTGCTAAAACTCAATCGGGTGCTCAAAGCTTCCTGTAGTTTCTGCCACAATCGGCTGGTAAACTGGGTGCCACGGTCGGACACGATGCAAGTCGGAACACCATGCAGTCGCACTATCTCATCAATATAAACCTGGGCGTACTGAGAAAATCCAAAAGTGGTCTTCACTGGCAGAAAGTGAGCCGCTTTCGTCAGTCGATCCACAATCACCCAAATAGAGTCATACCCTCGACTGGTCCTAGGTAGACCCACAACGAAGTCCATGGAGACCTGCCCCCACTTCCACTCAGGGATGGGCAAAGGCTGTAACTCGCCGGCTGGCCTCTGGTGCTCAGCCTTGATTTGCTGACAAGTCAGGCATCTCGACACAAAATCTGTAATATCCTTCTTCATCTCGTCCCACCAGTAAACCTCTCTCAAATCACGGTACATCTTGGTGGAACCTGGATGCACACTGTATACTGATCTATGTGCCTCCTCGAGAATATCACGCCTCAGTCCCTCTGAATCTGGCACGCACAGTCGAGTCCCAAATCGAAGTATCCCCTGATCATCAAGCACGAACTCAGAAACTCTGCCCTGCCGAATCTGCTCAATAATCTCTAATGTACGGGCATCGCCAGACTGTGACTCGTGGATACGGTCAAGTAACTGTGGGCGTGCTCTGAAATGGGCCAGCTGTCCCCCTGTAGGAGTAAACTCGAACTGCACTCTGCTATCACATAACACCTGCCAATCCGCCGTCGACTGCATCTGCACTGCGCTCAAGCAAGATAAGCTACCTCCGGGCCTCCTACTCAAAGCATCTGCCACCACATTCGTCTTGCCCGGATGGTATAAAATCTCGCAGTCATAATCCTTCACCAACTCCATCCAACGGCGCTGTCTCAGGTTCAGGTCTCGCTGCTGGAAGATATACTTCAAACTCTTGTGGTCAGTGAATATCTGGCACGACTCACCGTATAGGTAATGTCTCCAGATCTTAAGTGCAAATACCACTGCAGCCATCTCTAAATCATGGGTGGGGTAGTTCTGTTCGTGTTTCCTCAGCTGCCGAGAAGCATACGCGATAACTCTGTCGTGCTGTATCAACACACATCCCAGCCCCACTCTAGAAGCATCACAATATACCACGAACCCGCCTGATCCTGAAGGCAATGCTAACACTGGAGCAGTAGTCAGACGAGTCTTCAACTGCTGGAAGCTATCCTCACATGCCTGGGTCCAATCAAAAGGAACCCCCTTCCGGGTCAACCCGGTCAACGGTGCAGCAATGCGGGAGAAATCCTGGACAAAACGTCGATAATAGCCGGCCAGACCTAGAAAACTGCAAACCTCTGTGACTGATACCGGTCTAGGCCAACGCTGAACTGCCTCGATCTTCTTCGGGTCCACGCAAATACCATCTCTCGTCACCACATGACCCAAGAAGTCGACACTGTCTAGACAGAATGCGCACTTGGAGAATTTGGCGAACAGCTGATGCTCCCTCAAAGTCTGCAATATGATACGTAAGTGCTGCTCATGCTCCTCCCGGCTCCGAGAATAAACCAAGATGTCGTCAATGAACACAATGATGAACTGATCGAGATACGGCCTGAATACGCGGTTCATCAAATCTATAAATGCTGCCGGGGCATTGGTGAGCCCGAACGACATCACCAAGAACTCTTAATGACCATAACGAGTACGGAAGGCGGTCTTCGGAATATCCTCCTTCCGAACCCGCAACTGGTGATAACCTAATCGTAAATCAACTTTCGAGAAAAACCCTGCACCCTGGAGCTGATCAAATAAGTCATCAATACGGGGTAGGGGATACCTGTTCCGCACAGTAACTCGGTTCAGCTGACGATAATCAATGCATAAACGCATACTTCCGTCCTTCTTCTTAACAAACAGGACGGGAGCACCCCAAGGTGACACACTCGGTCGGATAAGCCCTTTGTCCAGCAAGTCCTGTAACTGATCCTTTAGCTCTCTCAGCTCCGCCGGGGCCATCCGATAAGGAGGTATAGAAATAGGCCCCGTGCCAGGGATCAAGTCAATACAGAACTCAATCTCGCGCTCTGGTGGCAGACCAGGCAGCTCGTCAGGGAATACATCAGGAAATTCTCTCACAACAGGGACCTGGTCCAACGGAACCTCTGTGGACCTAGTATGACAAACATAATCTAAGAATCCCTGACACCCTTTCCTTAAGAGCTGACCAGCGCGAAGAGAAGAAATCAAGCTGGGAAGGGTAGCGCTACGATCTCCCTGAATAATAAGAACCGGCTCGCCAGGAAAACTGAATCTGACTGCTTTTTCACGGCAGTCCACGGATGCATAGCAGGTGGCTAGCCAGTCCATACCAAGAAGAACGTCAAAGTCTAGCATATCGAGGAGAATCAAATCTACTGAAGAATCTCTCCCCCCGATACGAACGGAACAAGATCGGTACACAAAATGGGCAACAAAAGACTCGCCTACCGGGGTAATAACGACAAGCGGCTGATCTAAAGGACAAGACTCTCGGCCCAACCTCGGTGCAAAATACGTGGATGCATAGGAATGTGTGGAGCCTGGATCAAATAATACCCGTGCATCAAAAGAACATACTGGCAGAGTACCTGTCACGACGGCATTGGATGCCTGTGCATCCTGAGGAGTCAATGCGAACACTCGGGCCTGTCCACCACTAATAGCTGGCTGTGCTCTGCCTCTACCTCGGCCTCTGCCTCTGTCGCCTCGTCCTCGCGGAACCGGACCGCCACGCCCACGGCCTCTAGAAGCATCTGGCTGGCGTGAAGCATCATCAGGAGTAGGAAGTAAAGCTCTCTGAGAAGGTGGTGAGGGTGGTAAAGTCACATGCGGGACTGTCGCCGTGCCCGGACATCCCATGGTACAGTCTCTGACACGGTGGTACTGACTCCCATACCGAAAACATCCTGGAGACGACTGCTGGGTCTGTGGATATGAACCAAATAACTGACCTCGTCTCAATCCTCTGCCTCCGCCATCTCCCGGAAATAATCTATCACGATGTCTGCCCATCTGCCGCTGAGCTGGCGTATCAGTACGGATCCTCTTCGGCCCAGAAGCGACCGGAGTCTCAGAAATACGCTCCTCCAAAAGTAAGGCTGCATCCATCGCGGCTGCGTATGTATCAAAGTGCTGGGTGCCGATGGCAAGGAATAGCTGTGTATCAAGCCCTCGCACAAACCTCTTTATTCTCTTCTCTTCTGTGTCGACTAGGTACGGAGCATACCGAGACAACTGGGTAAACTGTATATCGTACTCCGACACTGTCATCCCAGGAGTCTTGCGCAAAGACTCAAAACTACGGGCTCGAGCATCTCGGACACTCTCCGGAAGAAAACGGGCAAGAAATGCAGCTGTAAACTCATCCCAGGTCATAGAAGGCAGACCTGCAGCTCGGCCTCTCTCTACTGAGTCATACCATGTCTGGGCAAGACCCTCCAGATGAAAACTCGCAAACTCCACCAATCTATCCTCAGAACACCTCAACGAACGGCCAATCCGTGCCATCCTATCGAGAAATACCTGTGGGTCCTCTGTCGCATCTGTACCGGTAAAAGCTGGAGGTCTCAATCTCAGGAACTCCTGTAGTGAAACAGGGATAGTCTCCGTAGTAGCAGCAGGAGTGACCATCTGTGCGGCAGGTACGATCGTGGTCTGTGCGGTGGAAGGAACGTCCTCGGATCTCTGTGCCCGGCTGGACTCAACTAAAGATCCCATCATCTGCCGCAACTCTTGCATGCCGGCCTCTAATCTGGCAATACGGTCAGGATAAGGCGGATCAGTAGGACCCTGAGGGGTAGGCGTATCCTCCCGCTCGATCCTCGCCTCAGACGGGCCCGCCCGAATCTCATCCCTAGCGGCAGCCCGCTGAGCTCTCGTAGTCTTTGGCGGCATCGAAGCTGGAATAAGAAATAGAACTGATAAGGACATTGCAATTGGATCAAGGAATGCAAGGAATCAAGAAAGGAAATACAAGCAATTATGTCCTAAGGTCGCTTAGGCGGAGTACCGTATCGTAAGTATGCCGCGGATCATACCCACGCTACGCCACTCTGCTTAAGTCACCTACTCCATCTACCAAGGTCGTCCTACACTCAGAAAGGTAAAACCTACGCTCTGATACCAACTTTGTCACGACCCGAAAGTACGGAACGTGACTGACACTTAGATTACGAGACGTCTAAAGGCGTACCGTAACCTAAGTCAGCCAAAGCCCAGAAATCTAACCCAAAAGTAAAAGAGAGAGAAGGAAAACCTTAAATGAAAACGGTTTTGAAATCAATTAAGTTGCATAGAATCCAAAAAAAAAAAAAAAACATCAAAAATTTCTGAAAATTTCGGCAGAGTCTCCCCTGTATTTTCTATCCCCCAAAATGGGTACAACAAGATAATAAACCTGTAATCATAAAAATGGCATCCCCAAGCCGGAGCTAGCTCTTCGCCCAAAGCGGATCACAACCACATGCAATATAATAGTAATATCAAGAAAAAGAGCATAAAAGAGATGCAAATACCAGAAAACACACGTCGGCTCAAGTGAGCTCGACCCAAAAGAAACCACAAATATACAAATCTCTCAGTCTCATCACTAGGTCGCATATACAATACAAGTGGTAGAAGGAGAATACTAGATACAATGATAAAGCAAAAAGAAATAAAGTATACTCGCAACCCACCTACGGGCGATGTCGCGAGTCTGAGCAAAAGGAACTGATGACAAGATAGCCCGCCGCTACAAGACTGACGGGTCCGACCTGCAAGACACTGTGGCACAACGGGGGTGAGTTGCCAGCTCGTGAGTAAATATAATATCTACTAAGGCAATCGTAAGAATGCACGCAATGCGGAACAACATGTATGTCCATATGTGATATAATAACTCTAGTATGCATGCACAGGTATGCAATATCTTTTCTAACTCTTTAAGTGTTTAGAATGTTAAAGTTACTGCATTCTTAACTTTTAGAAAATGTATGTCTGTATAATAGCTAAATATCATCAAGAAATCATCTGAAAACCCGTGTCAAGCATCGACACCAAATAGGAATCACATCTGTCTCAATATCGGGCTCCGTCAGTCCGGATCGGCCCATATCATAAATCTCACGACAACGGTCGGTATCCTCCGGATATCCGCCGCGCCAGACATCACCGGTAGGTAGTCTTCCCCTGCCAGGCTCATCGTCTACAACTCGATCTTCTTGCCCCGGGGTACCATACCGGGCCCACCATGTACCCGAGACGGTTCATCCACTCCTCGAATCGGGTCTCGAAATCCAACAGAAAACATGAAAACTCATGGTGGACGACACATACATCACGAGAAAACCGCAACTTTTGTTTTGAAAAGGATAAATATAAGGTTTTGTTAAATTCTTGCGGTTTTCCCCAAAAATCCAGAAATCGCAGAAAACTGAAATCCTCAAGAAAATCATAATGTCCACATGTTATATATATGACAAATGTCTATGATATCAATGTGTAGGATGTAAATTTTGGCTAGAGTTCTATGTAAATATGATGATGATGCAAGATATGTGCATGCGATGCAGTTTCATATATCAAGTATGAATGCAGGTGATGATATTAAGATAAACAGGTTCTATCGTGCACGTGGCATGTCAATTACCAAAGGCGTGTGTGTCACATGAATAGTGCGCGTGCAACAGATGCCAATGGTAAGGTGTTCGTGTCCTACGAAATGATATTGCATAGGTAGAGATGAATGTCCATGTAATTTAACATACTGTTCGCTATAAGGGTATGCAGTGTACATGAATGGATAAGCTAACTAACAATATAATCTTGCAAAAAGTAGGGTAATCCTAACTATGGGGGGCACCTCGCGCCATCCAGACGATTCCCCCATAGATGAATATATCTACTCACCAGAAATCCCCGGTAATCTGATCCGGCCACCGCTTTGCCTTTACGCGCCGTGTCCGATGTTTCTCCGACCGATCCTAAATTTGCACAACACCAAGTATAAGATTACATAACCCTAAACGATGCAAGTCACATTATACAAATATCGATGCTCACAAATTAATCATAGCATGCACTCGGTGCGCGGAAAAACGCACGAAAATCGCAATCCTTTAACAAAAATCGTCATTTCGGGGAAATCGACAAAACTACAACCCGACTAGATGAAACCCCGCGTTCGCGCATTCTAATAATCCTATACGAAGCTAATAATATTGCTAACCTAACGCAAATTGACCGCATTCTATTTTCTACAAAAATCTAGTAAGCGAATTCAACGCCGATTCAATGCAAACATCGATATTTTGTCGATTTAGCGAGCATATAAATACACCATTAACCACTACAACCAATTAGAAACCCAAAGCCCTAATTTAACTCTAACCCCATTCTTCAAACCCTAATCCACAATCAAATCCATTACTTGAATTTTCAAAACTAACCATTTCAATGAAATTAATCATTTTAAAATACTAAACTAGCTTTATTAAACTACAAATTAACAACTAGTTTAGAATTTATACCTTCCAAGTTATGATCCTCTTGCAATTAGCCTCTAAAAATGCCTCTTTTCTCCTTGTATTAGTCCAATTTGGGGTTGAGAAGGAATGGAATAGGGTTTAGGTTTGAATTAGAGAAGAAAGGTGTGAATTTTTGTGGATTTCGGAGGATTTTTTTTGCAAGAATTTTGAGCTAAACAAAATGGGGGAAATGGGAGGGGGTTTGCTGCAGGTAGCACGACCTGGAGGTGGAGGAGGAGAGTGAGAGAGAATTGTGTGGAAAATTCTACACAAAAAGCTTCTTCAAAGATCAATTAATGAATGTTACATCAACTTTTTACAAAAAAACCCATTTTAATGCATTTTTTTCATAATTTTCCCACCAAAAATCTAAAAGTTTGCAAGACATGATATAATTTTATTAACACCATATTTTAGCTTATAAAGACTCCTAATTAAGAAATTTACCTAATTAAATTTGTATTTATCCCTAATTAAATGTATTTAAAAAGGCTTAAAATAATAAAAAAATAATTAATTATGAAAAAAATTTATTTAACTAGAAAATTATAAGTGACATTTTAGTGACAAAATTATAGTAATATCTTACCTAAATTTTGTATAATTAGGTCTACAATGAAAAATATCAATTTTGACTTTTTACGGAAAAAGCCGAAAAATTAGCCGATTACCGAAAAACTGCCTAAACGATTTTCGAAGGGTTACAGAGAAACTACCGGTAACACTTACCAGTAAATCTCAGCAACCCTGGCCAGGGATTTCCTGTTATAGCCAATCGAACACAGCGCAACATCAACCCCCTATACCGGGAGAGACGAATCCCCTCCTATCGCTCATTGCCTCCATGTGACTCGGGACTGTACCCAAAAACCACCGTTTTGCATGCCCTCTTGGACGTGGTAAGATGGAAATCAAAGCACAGTGGGAACCACACAAGACTCTATGACGATCTCGGGTCAACAGACTACTTTGTACCAGTGTCACCAGAGAACTGCCATCTGACGTGAGGTATAATACCATCTGGGAGTTCTCGGCGAGTCCGTCCAGTGTACCCAGTCTCTACTGAGCACCCGTATATCATCTCTGATGTCAAACACCAATGTATATGGGATCATCCATCGCCCATCTGTATGGGTCGAGAAGGTATACGCTAGTCTACACTGGTATATCGATGCCCCGTCTCGATACACCCACGACTAGGGACTTTGAAGGATGTACTTACGGACTACCATGTCCCCACTAGTATGATCCGCATCATAGTCCAGGTAGTCAAATACACATCCTAAGGGCTTTACCAACATGTAATAGAGAGACAATCAGTATACACGTTAAGGCAAAGAGCAACCAGATAGCATACTATCATGTCGAGCAAGAAAGTCCTCCCTATATACGTCCCAGCATCCACTACAATATACATCCAATGTACAGTAATGGCCTCTAGGGCATACATATAACTAACAATCTCCCACTTGCACTAGGGCCATCTGTAGCAGTGGTTGTAGTATCTCATACTCAACCATCCCATAAAATTCTCTCTCTGGGAATAGGCCTTCGTGAGTGGATCCGCCGTGCTGTCCTCTGAGTCTACTCTCCTAACCTCGATCCCTTAGAGATCAACCATCTCCATGATCAGGTGATACTGCCTTAGAATATATCTGGATCACTGATGGGACCTTCGTTCCTTGGCATAAGCCAAAACTCCATTGTCACACAATGGGAGGAACATAGTTCATCTCATGAACCAATATACACCCAAACAGCCTCTTTGGTAGCATCTTAAGTAGCGATGTATCCAGCCTTTATCGTCTAGTATGCCACGGTATCTAGCTTGGAACTCTTCCAACATACCGTCCCTTTACTGAGGGTAAAGACAATGCCTGCGACTGACATTCAGTCGTCTTTATCACCCTGGAACCTTTCCAGTGATTCTCCCCAGGATCGATTGATACCATCTCACCACAACTAGTGAGAATCCTAATATCCAATTAAATCTATCTCATAGATCCAAAACTCAGGATTTAGGAGGTATCATTTTGATCCTATATGGAGAATCATAGTGATAAGCGGAGATTGATCGAGCGTAGCATAGGAAACTCCTTCCCTATCAAGAGTATGTCATCCACGTACTCTACGAGGATCGTCACCATACTCCCTACTACCTTTTTGTTTATACAAGGTTCATCTACCATTTTGATGATGTCAAACTCTTTGACTAATCCATCAAAATAGATGTTCCAACTCCGCGATGCCTGCTTTATCCTATAAAGCATCTTGTACACGTTTCCGCTGCTCCCACTGTTTACGAACCCCTCTGGCTGTGTACTTATAGACACTCTCTTCTAAACATCATTTAGAAAAGCTGTCTGACACCCAACCACCAGATATCGTAGTCATGGTATGTAGCCGTGGCAAGTAGGATCTGGATGGACTTAAGCATAGCTACTTGAAAAGGTTTTATCATTATCCGTACCTGGTCAATGATGAAAACTTTTAACAAGTCTAGCTTTGAAAGTCTTAACTTTTCGATGTACACCAAGTAATCTTCTCAAGATATACTTGCTCCTGATGGGGATTTAACCCTTCAGATATAGCAACCAAAGTCCATACTTTGTTGGTGTATAAAGATTCCATCTCAGATCGCTAAGCATCCAGTCATTCTTACAGAGTCACACTCCTGATGGCCAGCTCGAAACTAGTTGGGTCATCATCTCATGATGCAATCCTCGCTCCCACTGTCATAGAGAAACAGAAGTATCTCTCAGGTGGGTGAGGAACCCTACTAGATCGACGGAGAGGCTGAGGTTCGTTGGTATCTACTGAATCCTTTGGTTCTATCAAATCATCAGCTGCAGTTTGTATAGCTGGAACCTTTCCAGTTCTACATTACAGACTTTGCCTCGAGCTTGTCCGGATTTTGCTTTCAGACATAGGCCGGTCAACCCCAAATCTTAACTAGCTTAAGACATGGGCTCTTCCCTTTCTATATCACATATGAAATGGTAGGCAACTGATTTGATTGGAACCCTATTCAATAGGTGTGCAACTTCATAAGTGCATAACTCCCAAAAAGGAAATAGGTAACTCAGTAGTACTCATCATAGAGGACACCTTATCATATAGGGTGTTATTGCTCCGTCCCGATATACCATCGTGCTATGGTGTATACGGAGGAGTAATGCTGAGAGAGAATCTCATTCTCCTTTAGAATAGTCCAGTATTTCCGTGCTTAAGTATTCTCCTCCTTGATCTCATCAAAGGACATAATACTTATACCCGTATTGGTTCTCTACTTCTAACTTATATTCTGTGAACATCTCAAAAGGTTCTGACTTGTGTTTCAACAGGAACATATGTCTGAATCAAAAGAGATCATCAGAGAATTTAATGAAGTAGAAAGAACCGGTCCTGGCATGTATAGACAGGGGACCTTACATACATCAACATGTATTATCCCAAGAGTTTATCAACTCTTTCTCTGTTTCCAATAAACAGAGCTAGTGTCATTATATCTTTGTGACATGACTGGCAAGTTTCACAAGATGTAGATTCAAACTGATTTAAATATGCATCTACATGTAACTTTAGACAGTCGGGTCATATTGATCTGACCTAGTCTACAATACCTCAAGAAGAATTCGTTCATTTCTGAACTTTTCCTCTTGTGTGTGTTCTGTATACAAAGAACTGTAGTTTGATTTAGAACATTAATGCTTTTAGATAACGTACCTGAACCGATCAACTTTTGATATAGGAAATGTTCAAAACATTATCCAACAATACAAAATTTTATCGTTTCTTTACTAATAAAGAGACAGATATGATTTTGTATATCAGGTTCGGTATCTAATAACATTCGTTAAGAATCAATGTATTACATTACAGGGTGACAGTGACTGACAGACTTGGCTGCAACTCTTGCCCCGTTTTCTGTCTCATGAAACTTATCACCCGTTCTCAGTTCTCTACCTATCTGTAGCCCTATGTAACAGATTACATATCTGGGATCCTGATCCGGTATCATATACCCAGGACGTAAAGGATACTGAGAAACAGTTCTGTATAATGAACACACCCGAAGATGATGCATCATCATGCACTCTCTTTGTTTGGGCGGCACGTGAATTCTGGTAATCCCCTATTTCCTGCTCTGTCTTATAACATTTATAAGTTGGAGCGGGACCAACGTTCCCCAGCTCAGTATAACAAGCGGGTTCGGTCAAATATCCGTATTATTATCTTGATTAAGGCGTGATATGGTCGCTACCTGGAGAGAGAGAGAAGAAAACACTCAGCGTGCGCTCTTGCAAGAATAGATTTGTTATAATTTTAATTAATCAGGATGGCTCCCACTGCTTTTTATCAAATCTTCCTTCAAACCCTAAAAGGAAAGACTAGCCGGAATTAATTACACACTACAAGTTCGCCAATCTTTCAGCCAGGCCAGTGTCGGTACTTTGAGGGAGGTCCCCCGTGCTTTCGCACGAACCTAATTAATGTAAACCTCGTTTTCCCAGAGGCGTAACCTCGTTGACACCTTTCTAGACACCTACTTGATCGGCTAATTGTAATGTATAAAACTCTCCCAGGAGTAACTCTTACTCGCAGCGGGTATCGGGATCCAACTATCTCATAGAAGGTATGCAATCTCATTGCAAATTTCAACACTTGAAATTCCCGATAATATTTTGCCCCTAGTGTTCTATGACCTTGACGAATGCCAAACAACCCATAGTCCACTAGTCAAGTTCAACCCGTACATTTCTTGATCGAATTAAACCCACCCGCACGACCCTTGACGAATGCCAAACAACGCCGTACGAATACCCTAATCCAATCGCATCATATGCATAAGCAGATAAATACTAGTTAGCTACCGTACACTACGCCTTGACGAATGCCAAACCACTGCAGCACGAATACTAACTAGTACTTATCTGAAATGACGGAGGGCTACGACAGGTTTTTCTGAAAACCTATTGCGTAAAGAACTTGATATCGTTGTAGAATCAAATGATTTTGAAATGGAGTGCTTTTGAGGCCTTTCTAGTTTTGCTAAAGGAGTCACTCCCGGTGAAGGGATCGTCGGTCCTTTCCTCGTCGAATGAGGTGCCGGATATATCATATATATCACTGTGCAAAGCAGAAACTATAGAAGTAATCAAAAGACAAACCGAGTGTGTAGCATCTGCCAGTTATTGCTAAAGGAGTCACTCCCGGTGAAGGGATCTCGGTCCTTTTCTCGTCGAATGAGGTGCAGGATATATCACATATACCGCTGTGCAAAGCAAGAACTGTAGCTACCTGTTTTATTTTGAAATTCGATTCTACAACATCTTAGGTTTCTTTTATTTCATTAATCTCATTAATGAAGTCCCATCATTTAAATACCTAATCATCACAGATAAATACGACGTACACTTATGCCATCCGCATTCGCCTCGATGTCCCCTCGTGCACCGTTAGGTTAGGTAACTAACGACAGAGCGGGGCAGGGCTAGCGCGGGTGTAAAACATAAGTAACATCTATATAATATATCATATATACTATATATAGTATCTATCATAGAACATCACATGATCACATCACAGATATCGCAGCAGAAGAATCATATGAAATATTGGATATACTAGGACGTCCGTGTTTTCAATACGAGACAGTATAAAACACGGATTCCACGGTCGCGATGAATAGCCAAGCCCACACCCCTAGACCCCTACGAGAGCGGCAAGCAACCCTACCAATTCTAGAGTTAGGAGACCCGGACTCGACTCCTCGAATTGGTCTCCCACTGGACTCCAGAACCCGGTTACTTGTGCTCTCCTCCTTGGGTCTATCCTAGTGCGGAAAAGTAAATAATATACAAACGGTGACATCTTCCGCAACCTGGAAGTGCCCCAATAAAAGAATATTACATACAAGTTTTTACATGAATGAAAATGAAAAACACTCATCTCACATAAAAACCCCCGGCTATTCAATCACGACGATCCAATATAACATATCCAGCAACACATAACATCACATGTCATCAACGTAAGTAAATATATCCATCCCAATTGTCGTTGACATATAGCAACGAAACCGGCGATATCACATATTACACTTACGGTCACAGAAAAGAAAGTGTAAAACTACAACAGTTGGAATCCGCAACCACCTCAGATATCGCATGCCTGACCAAATGAATTACTTAGACATCGCATGCCTAACAATTATAAACCCCGCATTTTAGTCCCATTATCGAAAACACTTTTCAATATCAAGTCGGGCAATTCAACAAGATTCCCGAGATGCTGATCGAATGCTCGTCGCAAACTTCAGTAGGCGGCCGCACCCCTGATACTGTCGACGAAGTGCACCAAGGCGGAACACCGCTACCGCGAGCACCCGAACGGATGCTTTCGGCGACGGGGTTCTCCTACAGTCACTTGGTTGGGGTTATGGAGTGAGGCTGTCTATTAAGTTTACCCGGCGAGTATCCGCGTACACTACGTGATTGAGACGGACTTTTGATCGCATCAAAATTCCGTGGCAACCGATCAAGTGAGACTAAACTGCTACGTTTATAATATTCATTCCGTTATCTCATAACAATTTGTGAATTCCAATTATTGTATCACATTCCGGATAAATAGAAAATGTTAAACTTTCCGATCGAACATTCGAACACCCAAGTTTTCCCGATACAGATCAACACATGAAATAAGTCTAACAACATTCCGTTCGTGCCTCAGTACCAACGGTCCAGCCGTAGAAGGGTCAAGCCAACGCCTCCATGTGGCATGCCGTACTGCCCCAAACCCGAAGATTCAAAGGGCAGTTCAAGACGGTCACATAATCGAGTTAAGGTTTGTTGTCTTCTAGAGGGCCCATCGCGTTACTTGCACTACTTAGAACGTCGTTAAACTACGGAAAAATCCAACACTTGGAAATTTCCCGACAGGGGAAAAATTGGGTATTTATATCCGGTCGAACTTTTTAACATATTCTAAAATTTATCCGGAAAGCCACACAGACAAAATTTGATACTCCGATTGAAACACCGAATCCCCAAAACAACTCCAGAAAATTCAACTCCCCTCCTGCTGCCTTCGTCTTTGTCAGGCCCTTGAATAAAATTTAAAAATACCCAGAAAATCTAGCATAATATAATAAGAGTTACTATGCAAACATACGACGATGACGTCATCAAGGTGCGGCGGAACCGCCGCATAAGGCAAGCTTATGCCGCGCTTCCGCCGCGATATTTACTGTTCATGCAAAAAAAATTACACCGTAATTCTTATAATTCCCTGCTGAATTTTTTACGCATTTTTAATTTGGAAAAATCCCAGAATTTGGAAAAAGTCCAGAGAGCTATTTTGGGTTCGGATTTTTGGTTCAATCGGACTTCAAAGTCCGTCTAGACTTCGCCTAAGGCTCTAGCTAGGCTCTGATACCACTGTAGGTCAGGCACCGACCCCATCCAATGGGGTCGCCGTGGAACCAACGGGTCCCTCAGCCGCTACTTTTTATGCATGCCCCCTCGCGAGGACTACAACCCGCCGGAACACCTTCCGGTCTCGGGACACCCTGGGGGTAAGAGCCTATGCTTCGCCACACTGTCACACACTGAGAACCCCCCATAGGTCGACATCCAATGCCTAGTAGCTCTGATACCACTGTAGGGTTCCTAGGCACCCTAATGAGGTCTCCACCTCCATAGCTCCGCAATGAAGTCTCCTCGCTGTCCATAACAAGTCCCGGGCTCTAGCGTCGGCTTCATCGGAGAATGGACGGGCTAGGTCATCGATGTCCATGCCGAAGATGATCTACGTCGAGGCATCGCTAAATCAAGCTCCGACTTCACCAAGTCAAGAAACTTATGAAGAAAACACACTCTACTACTTGGCAAGAGGTAGAGGATGAAGAAATAGGAAGTGGGTAGACTTTAAAATTGGATTTCTCACTCATTTCATCAATCCACCATTGATGTAGTCAAGCTTTTCTTCTTGAGTTCAAGGAAGAAGAAGATAGAAATTGTTATGATAAGTATATATTAAATAGAAAATAAATCAAATACTTATCATAAACTAACCATGGTCAAGTGTAGAGAATGAACTAGGGTTAAATCAAATGGTTAGGATTAAGCATGAGATAAGAATGGTGGACAAAGTCAAAGCTTCATGAATCTTCAAATACAAACAAAGAAAGCCACCATTCTTCTCATTTCTTTTTCCAAAAAGAAAATAAATAAATAAATTAATAAATAGATATGAAAAACAAAACCCTAACCATTTAAATAACCATGGTTTAATCTTTACACAAACTCAAGTAAACATGTATCATCAAACATGATACAATCAAGTGCACAAAAGTATATCATATATACAACATGTGAACTTCAAGTGAGAAAATCCATTTAAAGTGAACCAATACTAGTTAATGCAAAGTAATATATCAAATATATAATTATGCATTAAATCATTAAATCAACACTTGATTTAACGATCCGGTCATATCGCATATAACCGACTAATATCCAATGTATCGATTTATCGAATCAATCTTCGATTCGATAACTAGGTTATATCGCATACAACCATTCGACACATTCATCGCCAGAATAGAATACGGTATCACATATACGCATTATTCTCGGTCCCGCACATATCTCATATGCGCTCCTATTTCGTTTCGCTTGAGCCAGGAAACCTCTGTGTAGGACTCTAAAGACTCGTCAATACGCCGGCAGCAGATGATGATCATATCAAACATCCACAAGCCGCAAGCGGTCTGCTAAACGTAACGGCCACCCGGGTATTGAACGATCAGAAGATCGACGAGCAAGCCCGCTCACACTCCAGTGAATCCAACCAGTAACACTACCGTACAGTCCGGTCTGATCGTCTGATATGTCGCATATCTCGCCTAAGGGTGGTAAACGTCAGACCCCGATAGCCCGATAAGTCGTGTCGATATGAGGTCTATAACAATTCGAGAAACTACCGGTAACACTTACCAGTAAATCTCAGCAACCCTGGCCAGGGATTTCCTGTTATAGCCAATCGAACACAGCGCAACATCAACCCCCTATACCGAGAGAGACGAATCCCCTCCTATCGCTCATTGCCTCCATGTGACTCGGGACTGTACCCAAAAACCACCGTTTTGCACGCCCTCTTGGACGTGGTAAGATGGAAATCAAAGCACAGTGGGAACCACACAAGACTCTATGACGATCTCGGGTCAACAGACTACTTTGTACCAGTGTCACCAGAGAACTGCCATCTGACGTGAGGTATAATACCATCTGGGAGTTCTCGGCGAGTCCGTCCAGTGTACCCAGTCTCTACTGAGCACCCGTATATCATCTCTGATGTCAAACACCAATGGATATGGGATCATCCATCGCCCATCTGTATGGGTCGAGAAGGTATACGCTAGTCTATACTGGTATATCGATGCCCCGTCTCGATACACCCACGACTAGGGACTTTGAAGGATGTACTTACGGACTACCATGTCCCCACTAGTATGATCCGCATCATAGTCCAGGTAGTCAAGTACACATCCTAAGGGCTTTACCAACATGTAATAGAGAGACAATCAGTATACACGTTAAGGCAAAGAGCAACCAGATAGCATACTATCATGTCGAGCAAGAAAGTCCTCCCTATATACGTCCCAGCATCCACTACAATATACATCCAATGTACAGTAATGGCCTCTAGGGCATACATATAACTAACAATATCACATATAGAGTGGTAAGCACTGATTTGGTCGGAACCCTATTCAATAGGTATGCAGCTTCTCAAGTGCATAACTCCAAAAGGGAAACATGCAACTCAGCAGTACTCATCATAGAGCGCATCATATCTAATACACCGTTGTGCTGTGGTGTATACGAAGGAGTAAGATGAGAGAGAATCCCTATTCTTCTTTTAAATAATCCAGGAACTCCATGCCCAAGTATTCTTCTCCCCAATCACATTGAAGGACTTAATACTTCTACCCGTCTGGTTTCTCAACTTCAAACTTATATTCCTTAAATTTCTCAAAAGTTTCAGACTTGTGTTTCAAAAGGAACATATGTCCGAACCTCGAGAGATGGTCAATGAATATAATGAAGTACGAGAAACCAACCCTATAGACATAGGACCGTATACATCACCATGTATCAGTTCCAAGAGTTCATTAACTCTTTCTCCGTTTCCAGTAAACGAAGTTTTGGTCATTTTACCTTTGAGACAAGACCGGAAAGTATCATAAGATGAAAATCCGAACGGATTCAAATATTCATCCTTATGTAACTTAGCTAGTCGTGTCGTATTGATATTACCTAGTCTACAATGCCACAAGAAGGATTCGTTCATTTCTGAACTACACCTCTTGTTTGTGTTCTATATACTTTGAACTGTGGTTTGATTTAGAACATATATGCCATTACATAACGTGTCTGATCCAATCAACTCTTGATTAAGGAAAACGTTCACAACATTATCCTTCAATACAAAATTATATCCTTCTTTAACTTAATAAAAAACTGATGTAATGTTGTATATCAGGTTCGGCATGTAATAACATTTGTTCAGAATCAATGTATTTACCACTTGTTAATACATGGTGATATCTGCCAACTGTTTTGGCTGCAACAATTGCACCATTGACATATCATCCAATCCCAGTTCTCTACCTTTCTAGAGCATGTAACATATGTGGGATCCTGTTCCGGTATCTCATACTTAGGACGTAGAGGATACTGAGAAATAGTTCTCGGTAACTAACACACTCGAAGAATATGCATCAACATGCTTTTTCCTCGAATGAGTGGCATGGGAATCCTGGTATCCCCTTATTTCCTGCTCGGACTTATAACAATTATAAAATAGAGCGGAACTAACGTTCCCCAGCACAGTATAATAAGCAGGTTCGGTCAATAAATCCATATTATTATCTTGATTAAGGCATGTCACGGTCTCTACCAGAAGAGAGAGAGAAGAAAACACTCAGTGTATGCTCTTGCAAGATCAGATTGGTTATTATTTTATCTAATCAGGATGGCTCCCAATGTTTTTATCAAATCTTCCTTCAAACCCTAAAAGGTAAGACTGGCCGGGATTAATTACACCCAACAAGTTCGCCAATCTTTCGGCCAGGCCAGTGTCGGTACTTTGAGGGAGATTCCCCTTACTTTCGTACGGACCTAATTAAAATAAACCTTGTTTTCACAGGGCGTAACCCCGTTTATACTTTTTTAGACATCTATGTCATGACCTGAAAGGTCCGGAGCGTGACTGACACTTAAATTACGAAACGTCTAGAGGCGTACGTAATCTAAGTAAGCAAAACCCAGAAATCGAAACCAAAAAGAGCAGTAGAGTGAAGGAAAACCAAATTATTGAAAGCGATTTAAATCCGAATACATCATATCAAGCTTTTTAAAAGCAACATCTTTTTCCCGAAAATTTCGGCAGAGTCTCCTTTGTAAATATTGGCCCCCCAAACGGGTACAAAACAACAATATATGAATAACATGAAATAAGACATCCCCAAAAGGGAGCTAGCTCTTTGCCCAAGGCGGACTCAAAATCACACACAATATAAATGATCACTGTGCAAAATAAGCATATAAAGGCATAAAGTAATAAAACATCATGTCGGCTCAGGTGAGCTCGACCCAGAGATACAACATATAAATACACAAATCTCACTGTCTCGTCTCTAAGTCGCTAATACAATAATACATGTGGTAGATATGGTAGATGGAGTACACTAGATACAATAATGATACAAGTGGCTGTAGGGTTTTCCTTAGCACCACAACTAGGGTTTGGTAGCATCACACATGCCATATTTAAAATTTTATAGGGTGCTAAAGAAACTATCCTAAGGATAACACTAGAAAAGCTAGGGTAACAAAAGATTTTACACAATCCACAAGTAGTAAAAGCTAGGTTTAGAGAATACAACCTTTGTAGATCCCTACGCTAGACTCTTTGGCCACTTGAGGGCTGAAAGAAGCTTGCTTGAGATCCTCCAAGTTCACGATGATCCACCCGGAGTCCTCTTTATCCAAGCTCAGAGCTCCACTTGATCAAGAGAAGAAGTTGAAGCCAACACTCTAAACTAATGGGCAAGAGTAGTATAGAATGATGATGTGGTTTGATTTCTCACTTAAAAACCCTAACTTGATCACTATCTTACTCACTAATGTAAGCTAGAGAGCAAGAGAGAGGAGGAGGAAGATGATGATAAATGAGAGCTCAAGAGATAATGATAAAGATGAAGATACAAATGAGAAAATATATATATATATATATATATATATATATATATATATATATATATTCTCTTCTCATTCTTAACCCAAGTTAATAAATATCTAGATATTTATCTTTGGAGCACTAATGGCCATAGAATAATAACTCATGGTTAAAGAGGGGTTTAGTGGAGGAATAAAATAATCAACCATGAGTAATTATCCATTTCCATTTATCTCAGAAAATAAAGATCAACATATTTATTAAGGTGTGAGTCTTATATTGCCACCATCCAATGTATCAACAACCATGATTGAAATGTGTATGCATGTATGTGTGCATGCACATCCATATGTGCATCAATGTAAACATGTGCATACATGCATGCATACACCAAAAGACAAAAGGGTTTAAAGTGAAAATGCTAATGGTCAATGTTAAATCAACACTTGATTTAGCAAACCGGTCATATCACATACGACCCGACCAATAGAAAACCGCCCGATTAATATACGGTATCATATACACGCATTTAATCGGGTCTCCGCACATATCACATATGCACACCACATCGTTTCGCCTGGACTAGGTAACTCCATTGTGGGACTCTAAGACTCGTCAATACGCCGGCAATAGGCGATGATCATATCAAGCACCCCCAAACCGCAAGAGGTCAGCTAAACGTAACGGCCACCTAGGTATTGAGCGATCAGAAGAAAACAAGCGAACTTGCCACAACTCCCGTCGAGCCAACCGGCAACACTACCGTACAGTCCGGTCTCTTCGTCAGATATGCTGCATATCGAGTCTAGGGATGGTAACGTCGACCCCAATAACTCTATAAGTCATGCCGATGAATGGTCTATAATAGATCGGGAAAGTACAGCACAGCATCAACTCCCAATACCGGGAGAGACGAAACCCTTCCTATCGCTCACTGTCTCCATGTGTCTCTGGACTGTACCCAAAATGTTAGTTGTATGTATGCCCTAGAGGCCAGTATTGTACAGATGATGTATATTATATTGGATGCTTGGACATATATAGAGATGACTTTCTTGCTCGACATGATAGTATGCTATCTGGTTGCCATTTATCTTAACATGTACACTAGTCTCTTTATACTGTCTTATAGTTACATATTGGTAAAGCCCTTAGGATTTGTACTTGACTACCTAGACTATGATGCAGATCATACTAGTGGGAACATGGTAGTCCATAAGTACATCCTTCAAGGTCCCTAGTCGTGGGTATCTCGAGACGGGGCATCGATTTACCAGAGTAGACTAGCGTATACGCTTCTCGACCCATGTGATGGGCGATGGATGATCCCATATCCATTGGTGTTTGACATCAGAGATGGTATACGGGTGCTCAGTGGAAACTGGGTACACTGGACGGACTCGCCGAGAACTCCCAGATGGTATTATACCTCACGTCAGATGGCAGTTCTCAGGTGACACTTGTACAGGTTAGTCTGTAGACCCGAGATCGTCATAGAGTCTTGTGTGATTCCCACTGTGCTTTGATCTCCACCTTACCACGTCCATGAGGGCGTGCAAAACGGTGGTCTTTGGGTACAGTCCCGAGTCACATGGAGGCAATGAGCGATAGGAGGGGTTTCGTCTCTCCCGGTATTGGGAGTTGATGTTGTGCAGTGCTCGATTGGCCGTAACAGGGAAGTCCCTGGCCAGGGCTGATCAGAGATTTGCTGGTAAGTGTTACCAGTAGTTTCTCGACCCGTTACGAGCCTCACATCGGCACGACTTATCGGGTTATTGGGGTCTGACGTATACCACCCCTAGACTTGATATGCGACGTATCAGACGAAGAGACTTGACTGTATGGTAAGTGTTACTGGTCGGATTCGCAGGAGTGTGAGCGGGCTAGCTCGTCGATCTTCTGATCGCTCAATACCCGGGTGGCCGTTACGTTTAGCAGACCGCTTGCGGCTTGTGGGTGTTTGATATGATCATCACCTGCTACCGGCGTATTGACGAGTCTTTAGAGTCCTACACAGAGGTTTCCTGGCTCAAGCGAAACGAAATAGGAGCGCATATGAGATATGTGCAGGACCGAGAATGATGCGTGTATGTGATACCACATTTCATTCTCGCGACATATGTTTCGAATGGTTATATTCGATATGACCTAGTTATCGAATCATTGATTCGATAAATCGATGCATTGAATACTAGTCGGTTATGTGCGACATGACCGGATCATTGAATCAAGTGTTGATTTAATGATTTAATGTATAATTATATATTTGATATATTACTTTGCATTAACTAGTATTGGTTCACTTTAAACGGATTTTTCTCACTTGGATTGCACATTGTATATGTGATATACTTTCGTGCGCTTTTCCGTATCATGTTTGATGATACTTGATCTTTATGTTAAGTGTATAGAATTAATCCATGGTTAATTTGATAATTAGGGTTTTGCATATTCATTTATTTATTTATTTATTTATTTGGAAAAGAATTAGATGAGAATGGTGGCTTTCTTTGTCATTTGTTGAAGCTTCATGAAGCTTTGACTTTAGCAACCATCCTTATCTTCATGCTTAACCCTAACCCATCCTAGTGACCATGGTTAATTCTCTACACTTAACCCTAGTTCAAGTTATGATAAGTATTTGTTTTTAAATTTATTTTTAGAACAACACTTATCATATTAATTTCTTGAGCTCATCTTCTTCTTCTTCTTCAAGCTTGCTACTCCAATGGCAACTTGAGCTTTAGTGAGTTAAATCCAAATCTAAAGTGAACCCACCTCCTATTTCTTCACCCTCTACCTCTTGCCAAGTTGTTTTGGGTGTTTACTTCACAAGTTTTACAAGTTTGTGAAGTCGGAGCTTGAGTTTGTGCAACCTCGACGTAGATCGTCTTTGACACAAAGCCGACGACCTATTCCGCTCGCTTTCCCGATGAAGCCGATGATCGAGTCAAGGATTCATGATGGACAGCGAGGACATGACCACGTGGAGCTAAGGAGGCGGAAATCCGGATCTACAAAGGTTGTATATCCGTATCCTAGTAGTTAACAGTTAACTAGCTTTATCGTTTCGCCTAAACATCTAGTCTAAAGATCCGTAGTCTAGGGTTTCTCGGCACAAAAATTTTAAAATGGCATGTTCGATGCCTTGTGAGAACCCACTGCAGGGTTCCTAGGCACCCTAGTGAGATCTCCAAAGCCATCAACCATGGCAATTTCAAAAAATATGGTGCCTACAAACCCTAGTGTACGGATCTATAACTAGATGTCTAGGCGAAAAACGAACTAGCTAACAGTTAACTAAAGAGATACGAAAATTACAACCTTTGTAGATCCGGATATCCACCTCCACGGCTCCGCAACGAGGTCATCTCCGCTGTCCAAATCAAATCCGGGCTCTAGAGTCGACTTCGTCGGAGAATGGGCAAGCTAGGTCGTCGATGTCCATGCCGAAGATGATCTACGTCGAGGCATCGATGAATCAAGCTCCACCTTCACCAAACCCTAAAATCTTGTGAAGGAAACACACTCTACTACTTGGCAAGAGGTAGAGGATGAAGAAATAGGAATTGGGTTAACTTTAGAATTGGATTTCTCACTCATATCCAACAATCACCATTGATGGTCTTTTCTTTTCTTCACTTGAAGAATGAAGAAGAAGAAGTAAGATATTATAATAAGTTAATAGAAAAATGAAAAGAAAATGAATTCTTATCATAATATTAACTAGAGTTAAGTGTAGAGAATGAATCATGGTTAGTGGGAATGGTTAGGGTTAAGGATGAGATAAGTATGGTTGACTTGAACAAAGCTTCATGAAGCTTCAACTAAAGAACAAAAGAAGCCACCATTCTTTTCTCATTTACATTTATTCATTTATCAAAAATAAAAAGGATAAATAAATAGATAAATGAATAACAAATAGGAAACCCTAAACTATTTCATTAACCAAGGTTTAATCTTTACACTTGAACCCTAGCATGACATGTATCATCAAACATGATACAAGCAAGTGCACAAAAGTATATCGCATATACAATGCGCACAACCGAGTGAGAAAATCCGTCTAAAGTGAACCGATACTAGTTAATGTAAAGTAATATATCAAATATATAATTATACATTAAATCATTAAATCAACACTTGATTCAATGATCCGGTCATGCGCACATAACCGACTGGTATCTAATATATCGGCTTATCGAATCAACGCTTGAATCGATAACTAGGTTATATCGCATACAACCATTCGATATATATATCGCGAGAATAGAATACGGTATCACATACACGTATTATTCTCGGTCCCGCACATATCTCATATGCGCTCCTATTTCGTTTTGCTTGAGCCAGGAAACCTCTGTGTAGGACTCTAAAGACTCGTCAATACGCCGGCAGCAGATGATGATCATATCAAGCATCCACAAGCCGCAAGCGGTCTGCTAAACGTAACGGCCACCCGGGTATTGAGCGATCTGAAGATCGACGAGCAAGCCCGCTCACACTCCAGTGAATCCGACCAGTAACACTACCGTATAGTCCGGTCTGTTCGTCTGATATGTCGCATATCTCGCCTAGGGGTGGTAAACGTCAGACCCCAATAGCTCGATAAGTCATGCCGACGTAGGGTCCATAACATTCGTGAAACTACTGATAACTCTTACCAGTATATCACTGCAACCCTGGCCAGGGATTTCCTGTTATGGCCAGTCGAGCATAGCACAACATCAACCCCCAATACCGGGAGAGACGAATCCCCTCCTATCGCTCATTGCCTCCATGTGAATCGGGACTGTACCCAAAAACCACCTGTTTGCACAACTCAGTAGAGCCGTGGTAGGGTGGAAATCAAAGCACAGTGGGAGACACACAAGACTCTATGACGATCTCGGGTCAACAGACTAAGCTGTACCAGTGTCACCAGAGAACTGCCATCTGACGTGAGGTATAATACCATCTGGGAGTTCTCGGCGAGTCCGTTCAGTGTACCCAGTCTCCACTGAGCACCCGCATACCATCTTCGATGTCAAACACCAATGGATATGGGATCATCCATCGCCCATCGCATGGGTCGAGAAGATATGCGCTAGTCTACTCTGGAATATCGACGCCCCGTCTCGATATTCCCTCGACTAGGAACATTTCAAGGATGTATCATGGACTACCCAGGCCCCACTAGTATGATCTACATCATAGTCCTGGAAGTCGAGTACACATCCTATGGGCTTTATCAACATGTAATCAGAGAGACAGAAAGTATACATGTTAAGATAAAGTGCAACCAGATAGCGTACTATCATGTCGAGCAAGAAAGTCCTCCCTATATATGTCCCAGCATCCACTACAATATACATCCTATGTACAGTAATGGCCTCTAGGGCATACATATAACTAACAATCTCCCACTTGCACTAGGGCCATCTGTAGCAGTGGTTGTAGTATCTCATACTCAACCATCCCAAAAAAGTCTCTCTCTGGGAAAAGGGCCTTCGTGAGTGGATCCGCCATGTTGTCCTCTAAGTCTTCTCTCCTAACCTCGATCACCCTGGAGATCAACTATCTCCATGATCAGGTGATGCTTCCTCAGAATTTGTCTGGGTCACTGATGGGACCAGGGTTCCAGGGTCGAAACCACGCTTCCATTGTCATACAATGGCAGGAACCTAGTTCATCTTATGAACCATTATACACCCAAACAGCCTCTTTGGTAGTATCTTTAATAGCGATGTTACCAGCCTTTATCGTCTAGTTTGCCACGGTATCGAGCTTCGAACTCTTCCAACATACCGTCCCTTTACTGAGGGTAAAGACAATGCCCGTGACTGACATTCAGTCGTCTTTATCACCCTGGAACTCTTCCAGTGATTCTCTTCAGGATCGATTGATACCATCTCACTACATCTAGTGAGAATCCTAGCATCCATTTACATCTATCTCATAGATGAAAACTCAGGTTTTTAGGAGGTATCACTTTGATCCTATTTGGAGAATCCTAGTGATAATAGGAGATTGACCGATCGTAGTATAGGAAACTCTTTTCCTATCAAGAGTATGTTGTCTACGTACAATACGAAGATGACGACCTTACTCTCTACTACCCTTTTGTATATACAAGGTTCGTCTACCATTTTGATGAAGTCAAACACTTTGATTATCACATCAAAACAGACGTTCCAACTCCGCGATGCCTGCTTCATTATGTAAAGCAACTTGCACACGTTTCCGCTGCTCCCACTGTTTACGAAGACCTCTGGCTGTGTTCTTACAGACGTTCTCTTCTAAATCAGTATTTAGAAAAGCAGTCAGGGCACCCAACCACCAGATATCGCAGTCATGGTATGTAGCCGTGGTAAGTAGAATCTGGATAGACTTAAGCATAGCTACTGGAAAAAGGTTTCATCATTATCCATGCCTGGTCGATGACGAAAACCTTTAACAAGTCTAGCTTTGAAAGTCTCAACTTTTCCATCTACACCAAGTAATCTTCTCAAGATATACTTGCTCCTGATGGGGATTTAACCCTTCAGATATTGCAACCAAAGTCCATACTTTGTTGGTGTATAAGGATTCCTTCTCAGATCACTAAGCATCCAGCCATTCTTACAGAGTCCCTACTCTCGATGGCCTGCTCGAAACTGGTTGGGTCATCATCTCATGATGCAATCCTTGCTCCCACTGTCATCGAGAAACCGAGGTATCTCTCAGGTGGGTGAGGAACCCTACTAGATCGGCGGAGAGGCTGAGGTTCGTTGGTATCTACTGAATACTTTGGTTCTATCAAATCATCCTGTAGTTTGTATAGCTGGAACACTTCCAGTTCTACATAACAGGCCTTGCCTCGAGCTTGTCCGGATTATGCTTTTAGACATAGGCCGGACAACCCCAAATCTTAACTAACTTAAGACATGGGCTCTTCCCTTTCCATATCACATATGAAGCGGTAGGCAACTGATTTGATTCGAACCCTATTCAATAGGTATGCAGCTTCTCAAGTGCATAACTCCCAAAAAGGAAACAGGTAACTCAGTATTACTCATCATAGAGCACACCTTATCATATAGGGTGTATCTGCTCCTCCCCGATATACCATCGTACTATGGTATATACGGAGGAGTAATGCTGAGAGAGAATCTCATTCTCCTTTAGAATTATCCAGGATTTCCGTGCTTTAGTATTCTCCTCCCTGATCACATCAAAGGACATAATACTTATACCCGTATTGGTTCTCTACTTCTCGCTTATATTCTGTGAATATCTCAAAAGGTTCGGACTCATGTTTCAACAGGAACATAGGTCTGAATCTAAAGAGATCATCAGAGAACGTAATGAAGTATAAAGAACCGGTTTTGGTATATGTAGACAGAGGACCTACATACATCAACATGTATCATCCCAAGAGTTTACTAACTCTTTCTCTGTTTCCAATAAACAGAGCTATGGTCATCTTACCTTTGTGACATGACTGGCGAGTTTCACAAGATGTAAATTCAAACTGATTTAAATATGCATCTATATGTAACTCTAGCTAGTCGGGTCACATTGATCTGACCTAGTCTACAATGCCTCAAGAAGAATTCGTTCATTTCTGAACTCTTCCTCTTGTGTGTGATCCGTATACTAAGAATTGTAATTTGATTTAGAACATTAATGCTTTTAGATAACGTGCCTGAACCGATCAACTTTTGATATAGGAAATGTTCAAAATATTATCCAACAATACAAAATTATATCGTTTCTTTACTAATAAAGAGACAGATATGATTTTGTATATCAGGTTCGGTATCTAATATCATTCGTTCAGAATCAATGTATTGTAATACAGGATGACAGTGACCGACAGACTTGGCTGCAACACTTGCCCCGTTTTCTGTCTCATGAAACTTATCACCCGTTCTCAGTTCTCTACCTATCTGTAGCCCTATGTAACAGATTACATATCTGGGATCCTGTTCCGGTATCACATACCTAGGACGTAGAGGTTACTGAGAAACAGTTCTGTATAATGAACACACCCGAAGATGATGCATCAGCATGCACTCTCTTCGTTTGGGCGGCATAGGAATTCTGGTATTCCCTATTTCCTGCTCTGTCTTATAACAATTATAAGTTGGAGCGGGACCAACGTTCCCCAGCTTAGTATAACAAGCGGGTTCGGTCAATATTCCGTATTATTATCTTGATTAAGGCGTGATATGGTCGCTACCAGGAGAGAGAGAGAAGAAAACACTCAGCGTGCGCTCTGTCAAGAATAGATTGGTTATTATTTTATCTAATCAGGATGGCTCCCACTGCTTTTTATCAAATCTTCCTTCAAACCCTAAAAGGAAAGACTAGCCGGGATTAATTACACACTACAAGTTCGCCAATCTTTCAGCCAGGCCAGTGTCGGTACTTTGAGGGAGGTCCCCCGTGCTTTCGCACGAACCTAATTAATGTAAACCTCGTTTTCCCAGAGGCGTAACCCCGTTGACACCTTTCTAGACACCTACTTGATCGGCTAATTGTAATGTATAAAACTCTCCCAGGAGTAACACTTACTCGCAGCGGGTATCGGGATCCAACTATCTCATAGAAGGTATGCAATCTCATTGCAAATTTCAACACTTGAAATTCCCGATAATATTTTGCCCCTAGCAGCTTATGACCTTGGCTAAGGTCAACAAATCATAAGTGCTAGCCAAGTTCAACCCGTCATTTCCCGATTGAATTAAACCCACCCGCACGACCCTTGGCTAAGGTCAACAAAGTCGCACGACTACCCTAACTCAATCGCATCATATGCTGTGTAGGAAGACATCACTTAGCTACCGTACACTACGCCTCGGCTAAGGTCGACAAACGTAGCACGAATACTAAGTACTCTACTTCCTAAAATGACGGAGGGCTACGACAGGTTTTTCTGAAAACCTATTGCGTAATGAACTTGATATCGTTGTAGGATCGAATGAATTTTTGAAATGGAGTGTTTTTGAGGCTTTTCTAGTTTTGCTAAAGGAGTCACTCCCGGTGAAGGGATCGTCGGTCCTTTCCTCGTCGAATGAGGTGCGGGATATATCATATATATCACTGTGCAAAGCAAAAACACTTAAAAGCAATCAAAAGACAAACCGAGTGTGTAGCATCTGCCAGTTATTGCTAAAGGAGTCACTCCCGGTGAAGGGATCTCGGTCCTTTCCTCATCGAATAAGGTGCAGGATATATCACATATACCGCTGTGCAAAGCAAGAACTGTAGCTACCTGTTTTATTTTGAAATTCGATTCTACAACATCTTAGGTTTCTTTTAATTCATTAATCATATTAATGAAGTCCCATCATTTAAGTACCTAAACATCACAGATAGATATGACGTACACTTATGCCATCCGCATTCGCCTCGATGTCCCCTCGTGCACCGTTAGGTTAGGTAACTAACGGCAGAGCAGGGCAGGGCTAGCGCGGGTGTAAAACATAAGTAACGTCTATATAATATATCATATATACTATATACTATATCCATCACAGAAACATCACATGATCTCATCACAGATATCGCAGCAGAAGAATCATATGAAATATTGGATATACTAGGACGTCCGTGTTTTCAATACGAGCCAGTATAAAACACGGATTCCACGGTCGTGATGAATAGCCAAACCCACACCCCTAGACCCCTACGAGAGCGGCAAGCAACCCTACCAATTCTAGAGTTAGGAGACCCGGACTCGACTCCTCGAGTTGGTCTCCCACTGGACTCCAGAACCCGGTTACTTGTGCCCTCCTCCTTGGGTCTATCCTAGTGCGGAAAAGTAAATAATATACAACAGGTGACAACTCCCGCAACCTGGAAGCGCCCCAAATAAAAGAATATTGCATACAAGTTTTTACATGAATGAAAATGAAAAACACTCATCTCACATAAAAAACCCCGGCTATTCAAACACGACGATCCAATATAACATATCCAGCAACACATAACATCAGATGTCATCAACGTAAGTAAATATATCCATCCCAATTGTCGTTGACATATAGCAACGAAACCGGCGATATCACATATTACACTTACGGTCACAGAAAAGAAAGTGTAAAACTACAACAGTTGGAATCCGCAATCACCTCAGACATCGCATGCCTGACCAAATGAATTTCTTAGACATCGCATGCCTAACAATTATAAACCCCGCATTTTAGTCCCATCATCGAAAACACTTTTCAATATCAAGTCGGGCAATTCAACAAGATTCCCGACAGCCTGATCGAATGCTCGTCGCAAACTTCAGTAGACGGCCGCACCCCCTTTGTGCGGCGCTTCCGCCGCGCTATTGTGGAATTAGGGTACCAAATTTCACAGTAATTCTTAAAAAAGCCTGCTTGTTTTTCTGGATATTTTTAATTGCCAAAAATCAACAGTTTTGAAAAAAGTACAGAGAGCAATTTTGCAATGGGATTTTGGTTCGATCGGGTTTCTAATTCCGTCCGGGGATCGCCTAAGGCTCTAGCTAGGCTCTGATACCACTGCAGGGTTCCTAGGCACCCTAGTGAGATCTCCAAAGCCATCAACCATGGCAATTTCAAAAAATATGGTGCCTACAAACCCTAGTGTACGGATCTATAACTAGATGTCTAGGCGAAAAACGAACTAGCTAACAGTTAACTAAAGAGATACGGAAATTACAACCTTTGTAGATCCGGATATCCACCTCCACGGCTCCGCAACGAGGTCATCTCCGCTGTCCAAATCAAATCCGGGCTCTAGAGTCGACTTCGTCGGAGAATGGGCAAGCTAGGTCGTCGATGTCCATGCCGAAGATGATCTACGTCGAGGCATCGATGAATCAAGCTCCACCTTCACCAAACCCTAAAATCTTGTGAAGGAAACACACTCTACTACTTGGCAAGAGGTAGAGGATGAAGAAATAGGAATTGGGTTAACTTTAGAATTGGATTTCTCACTCATATCCAACAATCACCATTGATGGTCTTTTCTTTTCTTCACTTGAAGAATGAAGAAGAAGAAGTAAGATATTATAATAAGTTAATAGAAAAATGAAAAGAAAATGAATTCTTATCATAATATTAACTAGAGTTAAGTGTAGAGAATGAATCATGGTTAGTGGGAATGGTTAGGGTTAAGGATGAGATAAGTATGGTTGACTTGAACAAAGCTTCATGAAGCTTCAACTAAAGAACAAAAGAAGCCACCATTCTTTTCTCATTTACATTTATTCATTTATCAAAAATAAAAAGGATAAATAAATAGATAAATGAATAACAAATAGGAAACCCTAAACTATTTCATTAACCAAGGTTTAATCTTTACACTTGAACCCTAGCATGACATGTATCATCAAACATGATACAAGCAAGTGCACAAAAGTATATCGCATATACAATGCGCACAACCGAGTGAGAAAATCCGTCTAAAGTGAACCGATACTAGTTAATGTAAAGTAATATATCAAATATATAATTATACATTAAATCATTAAATCAACACTTGATTCAATGATCCGGTCATGCGCACATAACCGACTGGTATCTAATATATCGGCTTATCGAATCAACGCTTGAATCGATAACTAGGTTATATCGCATACAACCATTCGATATATATATCGCGAGAATAGAATACGGTATCACATACACGTATTATTCTCGGTCCCGCACATATCTCATATGCGCTCCTATTTCGTTTTGCTTGAGCCAGGAAACCTCTGTGTAGGACTCTAAAGACTCGTCAATACGCCGGCAGCAGATGATGATCATATCAAGCATCCACAAGCCGCAAGCGGTCTGCTAAACGTAACGGCCACCCGGGTATTGAGCGATCTGAAGATCGACGAGCAAGCCCGCTCACACTCCAGTGAATCCGACCAGTAACACTACCGTATAGTCCGGTCTGTTCGTCTGATATGTCGCATATCTCGCCTAGGGGTGGTAAACGTCAGACCCCAATAGCTCGATAAGTCATGCCGACGTAGGGTCCATAACATTCGTGAAACTACTGATAACTCTTACCAGTATATCACTGCAACCCTGGCCAGGGATTTCCTGTTATGGCCAGTCGAGCATAGCACAACATCAACCCCCAATACCGGGAGAGACGAATCCCCTCCTATCGCTCATTGCCTCCATGTGAATCGGGACTGTACCCAAAAACCACCTGTTTGCACAACTCAGTAGAGCCGTGGTAGGGTGGAAATCAAAGCACAGTGGGAGACACACAAGACTCTATGACGATCTCGGGTCAACAGACTAAGCTGTACCAGTGTCACCAGAGAACTGCCATCTGACGTGAGGTATAATACCATCTGGGAGTTCTCGGCGAGTCCGTTCAGTGTACCCAGTCTCCACTGAGCACCCGCATACCATCTTCGATGTCAAACACCAATGGATATGGGATCATCCATCGCCCATCGCATGGGTCGAGAAGATATGCGCTAGTCTACTCTGGAATATCGACGCCCCGTCTCGATATTCCCTCGACTAGGAACATTTCAAGGATGTATCATGGACTACCCAGGCCCCACTAGTATGATCTACATCATAGTCCTGGAAGTCGAGTACACATCCTATGGGCTTTATCAACATGTAATCAGAGAGACAGAAAGTATACATGTTAAGATAAAGTGCAACCAGATAGCGTACTATCATGTCGAGCAAGAAAGTCCTCCCTATATATGTCCCAGCATCCACTACAATATACATCCTATGTACAGTAATGGCCTCTAGGGCATACATATAACTAACACCCACTAGGGTGCCTAGGAACCTTTCACTGGTATCAGAGCCTAGCTAGAGCCTTAGGCGAAGTCCCGACGACGTTTGAAACCCGATCGAACCGAAATCCAAAACCTAAAAATGCTCTCTGGACTTTTTCTAAAAATTCGGATTTTTGTCAATTAAAAATATGTAGAAAATCAAGCAGGGTCTTATATGAATTACTGTGAAATACGAGGACTTGATTCAATTTTTCCACCGCGGAAGCGCGGCACATACTAGGCATGTGCGGCCCTTCCGCGGCCGTACTGTTCCTTTATGGGATTTTTCCTGCACAGTAACTCATATAATTCAATGCTGTGTTTTCTGGGATATTTTTATTGTGACTTTACAGAAGAGTATTTTGGGGTACTATTGGGAATCAGTATTTCGATCGGATTATCAAATTTCGTCTTTAGTGTTTTTCCAGATAATTGTAGAATATGTTAAAGAGTTCGACCGGATATAAATACCCAGGTTTTCCCCTGCCGGAATATCCAAGTGTTGGATTATTGTGTGGTTAAAAGACGTTCTAAGTAGTGCAAGTAACGCGATGGTCCCTCTAGAAGACACAAACCTTAACTCGATTATGTGACCGTCTTGAACTGCCCTTTGAACCTTCGGGTTTGGGGCAGTACGGCGTGCCACATGTGAGGCGTTGGCTTGACCCTTCTACGGCTGGACCGTCGGTACTGAGGTATGAAGTGAATGTCTTTGAGCCTATTTCATGTGATGATCGGTGTCGGGAAAACTTGGGTGTTCGAATGTTCGATCGGAAAGTTTGATATATTCTATTTATCCGGAACTGGATACAATAATTGGAATTCACAAAAAGGTTATGAGATAACTGGATGGATGTTATAAATCTAGCGGTTTAGTTTCATTGGATATCGAAAAGAGTTTTCGATAATGGGACTAAAATGCGGGATTTATATCTGTTAGGCATGCGATGTCTAAAGAGGTTGCGGATTCCAATTGTTGTAGTTTTACACTTTCTTTTCTGTGACCGTAAGTGTAGTATGTTCATATCGCCGGTTTCGTTGCTATACGTCAACGACAATTGGGGTATGCATACTTACTTACGTTGATGACATGTGATGTTATGTGTTGCTGGATATGTTATATTGGATCGTCGTATTCGAATAGCCGGGGGTTTTTATGTGAGATGAGTGTTTTTCATTTTCATTCATGTAAAAACTTGTATGTAATATTCTTTTATTCGGGGCACTTCCAGGATGCGGGAGTTGTCACCCTTTGTATATTATTTACTTTTCTGCACTAGGATAGACCCAAGGAGGGGAGCACAAGTAACCGGGTTCTGGGGTCCAGTGGGAGACCAACTCGAGGTGTCGAGTCCGGGTCTCCTAACCCTAGAATTGGCAGGGTTGCTTGCCGCTCTCGTAGGGGTCTAGGGGTGTGGGATTGGCTATTCATCACGACCGTGGAATCCGTGTTTTATACTGGCTCGTATTGAAAACACGGACGTCCTAGTATATCCAATATTTCATATGTTTATTCTGCTGCGATATCTGAGTTGTGATTCTGTGATGGATATAGTATATAGTATATATGATATATTATATAGACGTTACTTATGTTTTACACCCGCGCTAGCCCTGCCCTGCTCTGTCGTTAGTTACCTAACCTAACGGTGCACGAGGGGACATCGAGGCGAATGCGGATGGCATAAGTGTACGTCATATCTATCTGTGATGTTTAGGTATTAAATGATGGGACTTCATTAATGTGATTAATGAAAGATAAGAAACCTAAGATGTTGTGGAATCGAATTTTAAAATAAAAAGGGTAGCTACAGTTCTTGCTTTGCACAGCGGTATATATGATATACCCCGCACCTTATTCGATGAGGAAAGGACCGAGATCCCTTCACCGGGAGTGACTCCTTTAGCAATAACTGGCAGATGCTACACACTCGGTTTGGTTTTGATTGCTTTTAAGAGTTTTTGCTTTGCACAGTGATATATATGATATATCCCGCACCTCATTCGACGAGGAAAGGACCGAGATCCCTTCACCGGGAGTGACTCCTTTAGCAAAACTAGAAAAGCCTCAAAATCACTCCATTTCAAAACTTCATTTGATTCTACAACGATATCAAGTTCATTACGCTCATGGTTTTCAGAAAAACCTGGCGTAGCCCTCCGTCATTTCAGATGAGTAGTAGTTAGTATTCGTGCTACGTTTGTTGGCCTGCGTCAAGGCGTAGTGTGCGGTAGCTAACTAGTATTTATCTGCTTATGCATATGATGCAGATTGGATTAGGGTAGTCGTACGACTTTGTTGGCCTGCGTCAAGGGTCGTACGGGTGGGTTTAATTCAATCAGGAAATGACGGGTTGAACTTGACTAGCGCATTATGGTTTGTTGGCCTGCGTCAAGGTCATAGGACGCTAGGGGCAAAATATTATCGGGAATTTCAAGTGTTGAAATTTGCAATGAGATTGCATACCTTCTATGAGATAGTTGGATCCCGATACCCGCTGCGAGTAAGAGTTACTCCTGGGAGAGTTTTACACAGTGCAATTAGCCGATCAAGTAGGTGTCTAGAAAGGTGTTAACGAGGTTACGCCTCTGGGAAAACGAGGTTTACAGTAATTAGGTTCGTGCGAAAGCACGGGGGACCTCCCTCAAAGTACCGACACTGGCCTGGCTGAAAGATTGGCGAACTTATAGTGTGTAATTAATCCCGGCTAGTCTTTCCTTTTAGGGTTTGGAGGAAGATTTGATAAAAAGCAGTGGGAGCCATCCTGATTAGATAAGATAAAAACCAATCTGATCTTGCACGAGCTTACGCTAAAGTGTTTTCTTCTCTCTCTCTCCAGGTAGCGACCATTTCATGCCTTAATAAAGATAATAAAATGAATGTATTGACCGAACCCGCATGTTATACTGTGCTGGGGAACGTTGGTTCCGTTCTTTCCTGTAAGAGTTATAGGAATGAACAGGATATAGGGGAATACCAGGATTCCCATGCCACCCGAATGAAGAAAGTACATGATGATGCATTTTCTTCGGGTGTGTTTGTTACTGAGAACTGTTTCTCCATTTGCTCTACGTCCTGGGTATTGGATACCGGGTCGGGATCCCATATATGTAATCAGTTACATGGGCTAAGGAAAGGTAGAGAACTTGGAGAAGGTGATAAAGACATTAGAGTTGGAAATGGTGCAATTGTTGCAGCCAAGACTGTCGGGGAATATCACCTTGTATTACCAACTGGTAATACATTGGTTCTGAACGAATGCTATTACATGCCGAACCTGATATGCAACATTATATCGATTTCTTTATTAAGTAAAGAGGGATATAATTTTGTATTACAGGACAATGTTATGAACATTTTCCATAACCAAAAGTTGGTTGGATCAGGCACGTTGTGCAATGGCATTTATGTTCTAAACCAATCAACAGTCCTCAGTATAACAAACACACACAAGAGGAAGAGTTCTGAACTCAATGAATCCTTCTTGTGGCATTGTAGACTGGGTCACATCAATGCGACACGACTAGCTAAGTTGCATAAAGATGGATATTTAAATCCGTTTGAATTTTCATCTTATGACACTTGCCAGTCATGTCTCAAAGGCAAGATGACCAAGACTCCGTTTACGGGACACGGAGAAAGAGTTACCGAACTCTTAGGACTGATACATAGTGATGTATGCGGTCCCATGTCTACACATGCCAGGGATGGTTCTTCATACTTCATTACATTCACTGACGATCTCTCTAGGTTCGAGTATGTGTTCCTGATGAAACACAAATCAGAAGCTTTTGAGAAATTTAGGGAATATAAACAAGAAGTCGAGAACCAAACCGGAAAAAGTATTAAAATCCTACGATCTGATCGAGGAGGAGAATACTTAAGCAATGAATTCTTGGACTTCCTAAAAGAGAATGGGATTCTCTCTCAGCTGACTCCTCCATATACACCACAGCACAACGGTGTATCAGAACGAAGGAACCGCACCCTATTAGATATGGTGCGCTCTATGATGAGCACAGCTGAGTTACCTATTTCCTTCTGGGGATATGCACTGGAAACAGCTGCAGACCTATTGAATATGGTTCCCACCAAAACCGTGCCGACCACTCCATATGAGATATGGAAAGGAAAGAGACCATATCTTAATTATGTTAAGATATGGGGTTGTCCAGCCTATGTGAAAACACAAAATCCGGACAAACTCGCGGCAAGGTCCATTCTGTGTAAGTTTATTGGATATCCCAAACATTCGCGAGGGTATATCTTCTACCACCCTGAGGAACAAAGAGTGTTTGTTTCTCGGCATGCCACCTTTTTAGAAAAGGAATTTCTTGAAAAAGAGATTAGTGGTCATGAGGTAGAACTGGAAGAGGTTCCAGCTGCACAAGCTACAACAGAAATCTGGTGGAACCAGAGGATTCCATAGTTCCCGATGAACCCCAGCCACTCCGCCGATCTAGTAGGGTTCCTCGCCAGCCTGAGAGATACTACGGTTTTCTCATGGATGGTGGGAGCGAGGATTGCATCATGGAGGATGATGACCCAACTAGCTTCGAGCAGGCCATCACGAGTGGGGACTCAGTGAAATGGCTGGATGCTATGCGGTCCGAGATGGATTCCATGTACACCAACAAAGTATGGACTTTGGAAGTTGCTCCTGAAGGGGTAAAACCCATTGGGAGCAAGTGGATCTTCAAGAAGAAACTTGGTGTAGATGGGAAAGTGGAGACTTTCAAAGCTAGACTTGTAGCAAAGGGTTTTCGTCAAAGACCAGGTGTGGACTATGACGAGACCTTTTCTCCAGTAGCTATGCTTAAATCCATCCGAATCATGCTTGCCATTGCTGCCTTTCATGACTACGAAATCTGGCAAATGGATGTTAAGACCGCCTTTCTAAATGGTGATTTAGAAGAGTGCGTGTACATGACTCAACCAGAGGGCTTCGTAGACAGTGGGCGCAACGGGAAGGTGTGCAAGCTGCTTAAATCCATTTATGGATTAAAGCAAGCATCGCGGAGTTGGAACATCTGCTTTGACGTCGTTATCAAAGAGTTTGATTTCGTCAAAAATCCAGATGAACCTTGTATCTACAAGAAGGTGGCAGAGAGTAAGGTTGTCTTCCTCGTATTGTACGTGGACGACATACTCTTGATAGGAAATGACATTCCTATGCTGCAATCGGTCAAGCTCTTCTTATCACAAAGATTCTCAATGAAAGATCTTGGTGATGCCTCCTGCATATTGGGGATCAGGATCTATAGAGATAGATCCAAACGGATTTTGGGATTGTCCCAATCCAGGTACATTGACACCATACTAAAGAGGTTTAGTATGGAAGAGTCCAAGCGTGGGAACTTACCCACGATCTCTGGAGTCACTCTCTCCAAAGAGATGTCTCCCAAGACTGATTTGGAGAGAGCTCGCATGCAAGGGTTACCCTATGCTTCGGCAGTAGGCTCTATCATGTATGCGATGCTATGTACCAGACCCGATGTAGCATACTCACTAAGTGTAGTGAGCAGGTATCAAGCTGATCCTGGAGAGAGTCACTGGACAGCTGTGAAGAGCATTCTCAAGTACTTGCGAAGGACTAGAGATATGTTCTTGGTGTATGGTAACGGAGAACTCCAAGTGGAGTCCTTTACCGATTCCAGCTTCCAGAGTGATAAGGACGACTCTAAGTCGCAGTCGGGTTTTGTCTTTACCCTTTACGGAGGGGCGGTTAGCTGGAAGAGTTCCAAGCAGGAAACCGTGGCAGACTCGACGATGGAGGCTGAATACATCGCTGCCAACGATGCTGCTAAAGAAGCTGTTTGGATCAAGAAGTTCATTACTGAACTTGGAGTGGTTCCATCCATTGAGCATCCAATACCTTTGTATTGCGATAACAATGGAGCGGTGGCTTTGGCCAAGGAACCCAGGTCCCATCAGCGGTCCAGGCATATTCTGAGGCGGTATCACCTGATCCGGGAGATAGTTGATCGCCGGGAGATCGAGGTCAGGAGAGTTGACACGAAGAACAACACGGCGGATCCACTCACGAAGGCCATTCCCCAGATACAGTTTGAGAGACTCTTCGGGATGCTCGGTATGAGATACTACAGCAGCTGGCCCTAGTGCAAGTGGGAGATTGTTAGTTGTATGTATGCCCTAGAGGCCAGTATTGTACAGATGATGTATATTATATTGGATGCTTGGACATATATAGAGATGACTTTCTTGCTCGACATGATAGTATGCTATCTGGTTGCCATTTATCTTAACATGTACACTAGTCTCTTTATACTGTCTTATAGTTACATGTTGGTAAAGCCCTTAGTATTTGTACTTGACTACCTAGACTATGATGCAGATCATACTAGTGGGAACATGGTAGTCCATAAGTACATCCTTCAAGGTCCCTAGTCGTGGGTATCTCGAGACGGGGCATCGATTTACCAGAGTAGACTAGCGTATACGCTTCTCGACCCATGTGATGGGCGATGGATGATCCCATATCCATTGGTGTTTGACATCAGAGATGGTATACGGGTGCTCAGTGGAAACTGGGTACACTGGACGGACTCGCCGAGAACTCCCAGATGGTATTATACCTCACGTCAGATGGCAGTTCTCAGGTGACACTTGTACAGGTTAGTCTGTAGACCCGAGATCGTCATAGAGTCTTGTGTGATTCCCACTGTGCTTTGATCTCCACCTTACCACGTCCATGAGGGCGTGCAAAACGGTGGTCTTTGGGTACAGTCCCGAGTCACATGGAGGCAATGAGCGATAGGAGGGGTTTCGTCTCTCCCGGTATTGGGAGTTGATGTTGTGCAGTGCTCGATTGGCCGTAACAGGGAAGTCCCTGGCCAGGGCTGATCAGAGATTTGCTGGTAAGTGTTACCAGTAGTTTCTCGACCCGTTACGAGCCTCACATCGGCACGACTTATCGGGTTATTGGGGTCTGACGTATACCACCCCTAGACTTGATATGCGACGTATCAGACGAAGAGACTTGACTGTATGGTAAGTGTTACTGGTCGGATTCGCAGGAGTGTGAGCGGGCTAGCTCGTCGATCTTCTGATCGCTCAATACCCGGGTGGCCGTTACGTTTAGCAGACCGCTTGCGGCTTGTGGGTGTTTGATATGATCATCACCTGCTACCGGCGTATTGACGAGTCTTTAGAGTCCTACACAGAGGTTTCCTGGCTCAAGCGAAACGAAATAGGAGCGCATATGAGATATGTGCAGGACCGAGAATGATGCGTGTATGTGATACCGCATTTCATTCTCGCGACATATGTTTCGAATGGTTATATTCGATATGACCTAGTTATCGAATCATTGATTCGATAAATCGATGCATTGAATACTAGTCGGTTATGTGCGACATGACCGGATCATTGAATCAAGTGTTGATTTAATGATTTAATGTATAATTATATATTTGATATATTACTTTGCATTAACTAGTATTGGTTCACTTTAAACGGATTTTTCTCACTTGGATTGCACATTGTATATGTGATATACTTTCGTGCGCTTTTCCGTATCATGTTTGATGATACTTGATCTTTATGTTAAGTGTATAGAATTAATCCATGGTTAATTTGATAATTAGGGTTTTGCATATTCATTTATTTATTTATTTATTTATTTGGAAAAGAATTAGATGAGAATGGTGGCTTTCTTTGTCATTTGTTGAAGCTTCATGAAGCTTTGACTTTAGCAACCATCCTTATCTTCATGCTTAACCCTAACCCATCCTAGTGACCATGGTTAATTCTCTACACTTAACCCTAGTTCAAGTTATGATAAGTATTTGTTTTTAAATTTATTTTTAGAACAACACTTATCATATTAATTTCTTGAGCTCATCTTCTTCTTCTTCTTCAAGCTTGCTACTCCAATGGCAACTTGAGCTTTAGTGAGTTAAATCCAAATCTAAAGTGAACCCACCTCCTATTTCTTCACCCTCTACCTCTTGCCAAGTTGTTTTGGGTGTTTACTTCACAAGTTTTACAAGTTTGTGAAGTCGGAGCTTGAGTTTGTGCAACCTCGACGTAGATCGTCTTTGACACAAAGCCGACGACCTATTCCGCTCGCTTTCCCGATGAAGCCGATGATCGAGTCAAGGATTCATGATGGACAGCGAGGACATGACCACGTGGAGCTAAGGAGGCGGAAATCCGGATCTACAAAGGTTGTATATCCGTATCCTAGTAGTTAACAGTTAACTAGCTTTATCGTTTCGCCTAAACATCTAGTCTAAAGATCCGTAGTCTAGGGTTTCTCGGCACAAAAATTTTAAAATGGCATGTTCGATGCCTTGTGAGAACCCACTAGGGTGCCTAGGAACCTTTCACAAAAGCCACCTGTTTGCACGACTCAGTAGAGCCGTGGTAGGGTGGTAATCAAAGTATAGTGGCAGAACACACAAGACTCCATGACGATTTCGGGTCTACAGACTAACCTGTACCAGTGTCACCTGAGAACTGCTATCCGACGATAGATATTATACCATATAGGAGTTCTCGGCGAGTCCGTCTAGTGTACCCAGTCACCAATGAGCACCCGTATACGATCTCGATGTCAAACATCAATGGATGTGGGAACATCCATCGCCCATCATATGGGTATAGTATCATATATGCTAGTCTACTCCGGTATGTCAATGCCCCATCTCGATACACCTACGACTAGGGACATTTCAGGATATGCTTATAAACTACAGACGTCCCACTAGTATGATCTTCATCATAATCATAGTAGTCAAGCAAATATCCTCAGGACTTTATCAACATGTGTAAATGAATAATAGCATGATCAAGTCAACATGTCAGATAAAGAAGAACCAGATAGCATACTATCATGTCGAGCAAGAATGTACACTGAATACACACACACACACACACATGTATAAATGCATCCACTATCATATAATGGTCTCTAGGGTATACATATATCCAACAATCTCCCACTTGCACTAAGGCCAGTTGTTAGCGTATCTCATACCCAACATCTCAAAAAGTCATTCATGCTGCGGCTGAGGGAGGGCCTTGGTGAGTGGATCCGCAGTGTTATTCTTTGTGTCTACTCTCCTAATCTCGATCTCGCGGCGATCTACAATCTCCCGGATCAAATGAAAGTGCCTCAGGATGTGTCTGGACCGCTGATGGGACCTGGGCTCCTTGGCTAACGCCATAGCTCCATTATTATCACAATACAATGGTATTGGATCAATAATGGTTGGAACTACTCCTATCTCCGAGACGAACTTCTTCATCCAGACGGCATCCTTGGTGGCATCATTCGCGGTAATATACTTTTAGGGTTCCTAGGCACTCTAATGAGGTCTCACAAGGCATCAACCATGCCAATTTCAAATTTTACGGGTGCCGAGAAACCCTAATACGGATCGTTGACTAGAAGTATAGGCGAATCTACGAGCTAGTTAACAACTTAACTAAAGTGTAAACGGAAATACAACCTTTGTAGATCCGGTGCTCCACCTCCATAGCTCCGTGATGATGTCTCCTCGCTATCCAAATCGAATCCCGGGCTCTAGCGTCGGCTTCATCGGAGAATGGACGGGCTAGGTCATCGACTACGTGCCGAAGATGATCTACGTCGAGGCATCACAAAATCAAGCTCCACCTTCACCAAACCTTGAAAACTTGTGAAGAAAACACCCTATACTACTTGGCAAGAGGTAGAGGATGAAGAAATAGGAAGTGGGTTCACTTTAGAATTGGATTTCTCACATGATTTCATCACTTGCCATTGATGAGGCAAGCTTTTCTTCTTTGAAGATGAAGAAGAAGATGATGATAATATTATGATAAGTTTTAAAATGAAAAAGGAAAATGAATACTTATCATAATACTAACCTTAGTTAAGTGTAGAGAATAGACCATGGTTTGTTTAAATGGTTAGGATTAAGTATGAAGACAAGAATGGTGACTAAGTCAAATCTTCATGAATCTTCAACAAACAAACAAACAAAGCCACCATTCTTTCTTTATCTTTTCCAAAACAAACAAACAAATAAATAAATAAGATAATCAAAACCCTAATCATTAACTTAACCATGGTTTAATCTTTACACTTAACCAAGTTAACATGTATCATCAAACATGATACAATCAAGTGCACAAAAGTATATCACATATACAACTTGTGAACTTCAAGTGAGAAAATCCATATAAAGTGAACCAATACTAGTTAATCCAAAGTAATATATCAAATATATAATTATACATTAAATCATTAAATCAACACTTGATTTAACGATCCGGTCATATCGCATATAACCGACTAGTATCCAATGTATCGGCTTATCGAATCAATCCTTGATTCGATAACTAGGTTATATCGTATATAACCAGTCGATACATTCATCGCGAGAATGGAATACGGTATCACATACACGCATTATTCTCGGTCCCGCACATATCTCATATGCGCTCCTATTTCGTTTCGCTTGAGCCAGGAAACCTCTGTGTAGGACTCTAAAGACTCGTCAATACGCCGGCAGCAGGTGATGATCATATCAAACACGCACAAGCCGCAAGCGGTCTGCTAAACGTAACGGCCACCCGGGTATTGAGCGATCAGAAGATCGACGAGCAAGCCCGCTCACACTCCTGTGAATCCAACCAGTAACACTTACCGTACAGTCCGGTCTTTTCGTCTGATATGTCGCATATCTCGCCTAGGGGTGGTAAACGTCAGACCCCAATAGCTCGATAAGTCGTGTCGATATGAGGTCTATAACAGTTCGAGAAACTACTGGTAATACTTACCAGAAAATCTCAGCAACCCTGGCCAGGGATTTCCGGTTATAGCCAATCGAACACAGCGCAACATCAACTCCCTATACCGGGAGAGACGAATCCCCTCCTATCGCTCATTGCCTCCATGTGATTCGGGACTGTACCCAAAAGCCACCGTTTTGCACGCCCTCTTGGACGTGGTAAGGTGGAAATCAAAGCACAGTGGGAACCACACAAGACTCTATGACGATCTCGGGTCAACAGACTACTCTGTACCAGTGTCACCAGAGAACTGCCATCTGACGTAAGGTATAATACCATCTGGGAGTTCTCGGCGAGTCCGTCCAGTGTACCCAGTCTCTACTGAGCACCCGTATATCATCTCTGATGTCAAACACCAATGGATATGGGATCATCCATCGCCCATCTGTATGGGTCGAGAAGGTATACGCTAGTCTACTCTGGTATATCGATGCCCCGTCTCGATACACCCTCGACTAGGGACCTTGAAGGATGCACTTATGGACTACCATGTCCCCACTAGTATGATCCGCATCATAGTCTAGGTAGTCAAGTATACATCCTAAGGGCTTTACCAACATGTATCAGAGAGACAATCAGTATACACGTTAAGGTAAAGTGTAACCAGATAGCATACTATCATGTCGAGCAAGAAAGTCCTCCCTATATATGTCCAAGCATCCACTACAATATACATCCTATGTATAGTAATGGCCTCTAGGGCATACATATAACTAACAATCTCCCACTTGCACTAGGGCCATCTGATAGCAGTGGTTGTAGTATCTCATACTCAACCATCCCATAAAAATCTCTCTCTGGGAACAGGCCTTTGTGAGTGGATCCGCTGTGTTGTCCTCTGAGTCTACTCTCCAAACCTCGATCTCCTTGGAGATCAACCATCTCCATGATCAGGTGATACTGCCTTAGAATATGTCTGGATCACTAATGGGACCGGCATTCCTTGGCACAAGCCATAACTCCATTGTCACACATTGGTAGGAACCTAGTTCATCTCATGAACCAATATACACCCAAACAGTCTCTTTGGTAGCATCTTAAGTAGCGATGTATCCGGCCTTTATCGTCTAGTATGCCACGGCATTTAGCTTGGAACTTTTCCAACATACCGTCCCTCCACTGAGGGTAAAGACAATGCCTGTGACTGACACTCAGTCGTCTTTATCACCCTGGAACCCTTCCAGTGATTCTCCTCAGGATCGATTGATACCACCTCACTACATCTAGTGAGTATCCTAATATCCAATTACATCTATCTCATAGATGAAAACTCAGGATATAGGAGGTATCACTTTGATCCTATATGGAGAATCCTTGTGATAGGCGGAGATTGATCGAGCGTAGCATAGGAAACTCTTTCCCTATCAAGAGTATGTCATCCACGTACTCTACGAGGATCATCACCATACTCCCTACTACCTTTTTGTATATACAAGGTTCATCTACCATTTTGATGATGTCAAACTCTTTGACTACTTCATCAAAAACAGATGTTCCAACTTCGCGATGCCTGCTTTATCTTATAAAGCATCTTGCACACGTTTCCGCTGCTCCCACTGTCTACGAGGCTTTCTGGCTGTGTACTTATAGACTCCCTCTTCTAAAACATCATTTAGAAAAGCTGTCATGACACCCAACCACCAGATATCGTAGTCATGGTATGTAGCCGTGGCAAGTAGAATCTGGATGGACTTAAGCATAGATTCTGGAAAAAGGTTTCATCATTATCCACGCCTGGTCGATGACGAAAAGCTTTAACAAGTCTAGCTTTGAAAGTCTCAACTTTTCCATGTACACCAAGTAATCTTCTCAAGATATACTTGCTCCTGATGGGGATTTAACCCTTCAGATATAGCAACCAAAGTCCATACTTTGTTTGTGTAGAAGGATTCCATCTCAGATTGCTAAGCATCCAGCCATTCTTACATAGTCTTACTCTTGATGGCCAGCTCGAAGCTAGTTGGGTCATCATCTCATGATGCAATCCTCGCTCCCACTGTCATAGAGAAACCGAAGTATCTCTCAGGTGGGTGAGGAACCCTACTAGATCGACGGAGAGGCTGAGGTTCGTTGGAATCTACTGAATCCTTTGGTTCTACCAAATCATCTGCTGTAGTTTGTATAGCTGGAACCTTTCCAGTTGTACATAACTGACCTTGCCTCGAGCTTGTCCGGATTTTGCTTTTTAGACATAGGCCGGTCAACCCCAAATCATAACTAGCTTAAGACATGGGCTCTTCCCTTTCCATATCACATATGAAGTGGTAGGCAACTGATTTGATTCGAACCCTATTCAATAGGTATGCAATTTCATAAGTGCATAACTCCCAAAAAGGAAATAGGCAACTCAGTAGTACTCATCATAGAGCACACCTTATCATATAGGGTGTGATTGCTCAGCCCCGATATACCATCGTGCTATGGTGTATACGGAGGAGTAATGCTGAGAGAGAATCTCATTCTCCTTTAGAATAATCCAGGATTTTCGTGCTCAAGTATTCTCCTCCTCGATCACATCAAAGGACATAATACTTATACCTGTATTGGTTCTCTACTTCTAAATCATATTCTGTGAATATCTCAAAAGGTTCAGACTTGTGTTTAAACAGGAACATATGTCTGAATCTTGAGAGATTATCAGAGAACGTAATGAAGTATAAAGAACCGGTCCTGGCATGTGTAGACAGGGGACCTTACATACATCTGTAAGTCCACGTTGCGACCCCCGGTTCTTACGGGGAGGCGGAAACGGTATAAAAATCAAATTTTTAGTGCAAGAGGCAACATGGACTAAACTAGGTCGGGATCGTTACCTAAACTAAAACTAGCAAACTTTGCTAAAGTGAGTTAGCTACTCGGATGAAGATGGTTATACCTAAACTTGAACTCCTTCTTCTTCAAACTTTGTAGAGGTTGATGGTTCTCCTTTGTCGCCTTCTTCCGTCGAAGATGGATCCACCTCGAAGGCTCGACCTTTGGGCTCTTTCTCGAACTTGGAGTGAACTAGAATCGCCGGCTTGCTAAACCCTTGATCCTAGAGTGAGTAGAGAGTGTCTAAGGGTTGCCTTTTGTTTTTAAAGAGAAGGATTCTCAACACATGAGAAGGTTTCTCTTTGCTAGAGGAAGAAGAAGATGAAGTGAGGAGAGAGAATGAATATGATAGAATGAGCTATTCTTTTCTTTCTTGCAACCATAATGCAAAAGAAAAGAATTATCTAATAATAATAATTGAAAATGAGAATAGTTGATGGTAATTTGGAATGACCACTACCATGCTTCATTTAAAAATGTAAGCATGAATCAAGGAAGACTTTTTAAAGCATGATGGTGGTCAATGGTCAACAAGTCAACCATGGTCAACAAGTCAACAAAAAAACAACCATAACATAATTCTCATTTAATTACTATTATTAATAGATAATTCATAAATCCATTAGGGTTTGGAAAAAGATAACTGTCAACTGTGCATACGCACCCGTTCCGAAACCCTAATGAAATACCTCATCCTCCGCCTCAAGCAACTGTGCATACACACCTGCATTCTCGTTCCGAGGAACAAGAATACCAAGATATAAAAAGCAACCCCAAATATATATACCAGTATCTGGCTCAAACCAGAGCCTGCCAGTATAATCCGTCCGGACTCCAAACGTGCACAAGTGCGCGGATGAGAACGAACCCTGTCGCAAAACCATGCGACCTCTACTCTGTTTTGCCCAGAGGCGAATACCCTATGTGTGGGACTCTAAAGACTCGACACTACGCTGGCAGTGGGTTTAACCACAGACCGCAAGCGGCACAAGCTGTGCGTAACGGTCCCCAGGTAGATGCCGACAAGAAGGCTGACGAGGTGAAACCCCATCTGAACTCCTACTGAGTCTGAATGTGACAGTCTCCGTACAGTCCGGTCTGTTCGTCTGATACATCGCATGGCGGGCCTAGGGGGTGGTAAACGTCAGTCCCCCAATAGCGGTACAAGTCGTGCCGGAGCGAAGCCCAAAACACCCTGAGATAACACTGGAAACCTACCAGTATATCTCGTTTGCCCTGGCCAGGGACTACTCGTATAATGGCTCTCCTAGACACAGCGCGATGTCAACCCCCAATACCGGGAGAGACGAATCCTGTCTAACCGTCACTGCCTCCAAGTGCTTCGGGACTACACCCAACCACCACCTGTTTGCACGACTCCTTTGAGCCGTGGTAGGGTAGTGATCAAAATGCAGTGGGAAAACACTTGAGGCGAAGTGCCAGTGTCAAGTCAGCGGACTAAGCTGTACTCATGTCACCTGGGAACTGATAACTGACGATAGGTATAATACCAACCTGTCAGTTCCCGACGAGTCCTGTCCAGTGTACTCGTAACCCAACGAGCACCCGTATACTATCTCCAGTACGACGTACTGATGGCTGTGGGACAGACCATCTCCCACACTGGGATGAGAAGCGCATACGCTAGTCTACTCCGGAGTATCGATGCCCTGTCTCGATAGTCCTGCGACTAGGGACCTGTATAAGGATGTGCTTATAGATTACCCAGCCCCCACTAGTGTGACTGCCATCACAACGCTGGTAATCAAGCAAAGATCCTAAGGGCTCCACTAATGCGTATAAGTGATATACTGAAATAAACACAAGTACACATTGAAGTAGAAACAAACCAAGTAGCATACTACTATTTTGAGCAAGATTGTATATACAAGGTGAATATCCCAAGCATCCATTAAGTAATATACAAACTAGTATGATACAGTAATGGCCTCTAGGGCATATACACTAACAATCTCCCACTTGCACTAAGGCCATGTACTGGCGTATCGAAGACCTATCATCTCGATCAGCCGCTCGAACTGAGTCTGGGGCAAGGCCTTGGTGAATTGATCTGCAGTGTTGTCTTCTGAAGCGACTCTCCGAACCTCGATCTCCTGGCGATCCACGATCTCCCTGATCAGGTGATACCGCCTCAAGATGTGTCTGGATCTCTGATGGGACCTGGGTTCCTTCTTTAAAGCTATAGCCCCGTTGTTGTCGCAATACAGAGGTATTGGATCAACAATGGACGGAACCACCTGAAGTTCTTTCAAGAACTTCCTCATCCAGACAGCTTCTTTTGCGGCATCAGATGCAGCGATGTATTCCGCTTCCATCGTCGAGTCTGCAACGGTTTCCTGTTTGGAACTCTTCCAACACACCGCCCCTCCATTGAGGGTGAAGACAAAACCCGACATGGACTTGGAATCATCCTTGTCACTCTGGAAGCTGGAGTCAGCAAAGGCCTCGATCTGGAGGTCTTTTCCGCCATACACCAAGAACATCTCCTTAGTCCTTCTCAGGTACTTGAGAATGTTCGTTACTGCTATCCAGTGTTTCTCCCCAGGGTTTGACTGATACCGGCTTACCACACTCAGTGCATAAGCTACATCCGGTCTGGTACACAACATCGCATACATTATAGAGCCTACCGCAGAAGCGTAGGGTATAATAGACATGCGATCCCTCTCCAAATCAGTCTTGGGAGACATCTCTTTAGAGAGGGTGATCCCGTGACAAGCCGGTAGGTTACCGCGCTTGGAATCTACCATACTGAACCTCTTCAGTATGGTGTCGATGTACCTGGACTGTGAAAGTCCTAATATCCTCTTGGATCTGTCACGGTAGATCCGGATACCCAGAATGTATGAGGCATCACCCAGGTCTTTCATGGAGAACCTGTGTGACAAGAACCCCTTGACAGATTGTAGCATAGGAATGTCATTTCCTATTAAGAGAATGTCATCCACGTATAAAACGAGGAATACTACAGTTCTCGCTACAAATCTACTATAGATGCATGGTTCATCTGGATTTTTGATAAAGCCAAATTCTTTGACTGTCTCATCAAAGCAGATGTTCCAACTCCGCGATGCCTGCTTTAGTCCATAGATGGACTTAAGCAACTTGCACACCTTTCCGCTGCTCCCACTCTGAATGAAACCCTCTGGCTGGTCCATATAGACACACTCCTCTAAATTTCCATTCAGAAAAGCTGTCTTTACGTCCATTTGCCAGATCTCATAATCGTGGAAGGCAGCAATGGCAAGAAGGATCCGAATGGATTTCAGCATGGCTACTGGAGAAAAGGTTTCGTCGTAGTCCAAGCCAGGTCTTTGACGAAAACCCTTTGCTACCAGCCTAGCTTTATAGGTCTCAACCTGTCCATCTACACCAATCTTCCTTTTGAAGATCCACTTGCATCCTACGGGTTTTACCCCGTCTGGAGCAATGTCCAACGTCCATACTTTGTTGGTGTACATGGACTCCATTTCGGTCCGCATTGCATCCAGCCATTTTACCGAGTCAATGCTCTGAACGGCCTGCTGGAAGCTAGTAGGCTCATCATAATCTATGATGCAATCCTCTCGATCCCCGTCTATGAGAAAACCGTAGTATCTCTCGGGCGGATGAGACTGCCTACTACTCCTGCGGAGCGGCGTAGGAATGTCCTGTTCTTCCGAACCCTCTGGTTCCACTAAACTTTCAGTAATAGTCCGTGGTTCTGGAATTTCTTCCAGTTCTACTGCGCTCCCACTTATTTCTTTTTCTATGAACTGGTGTTCTAGAAAGTGGGCATGACGAGAAACAAGAACTTTTTATTCCTCTTCACAGTAGAAGAAATATCCCTTGGAATTCTTCGGATATCCCACAAACTTGCACAGTACTGATCGTGCCTCGAGTTTGTCCGCATGCTGCTTTTTGACAAAAGCTGGACTTTCCCATATCTTAATGTGATTAAGATGGGGTCTCTTCCCACACCATATCTCAAATGGCGTGGTAGGCACAGTCTTAGTGGGAACTCGGTTCAAAAGGTACACAGCTGATTCTAGCGCATACCCCCAGAATGATCGCGGTAACTCAGCGTTACTCATCATGGACCGCACCATATCCAATAGGGTGCGGTTCCGTCTCTCCGATACACCGTTATGTTGCGGGGTGTAAGGAGGAGTAAGCTGAGAGAGAATTCCGTTCTCTTTTAAATAGTCCAGGAATTCGGCACTTAAGTATTCTCCACCTCGATCCGATCTTAGAATCTTAATACTTTTGCCGGTCTGTTTCTCTACTTCATTCTTATACTCCTGGAATTTTCCAAAGGCCTCGGACTTATGTTTCATTAAGAAGACATAACCGTACCTTGAGAAGTCATCCGTAAAAGTAATGAAGTAAGAATGTCCGCTTCGGGCATGTGTAGACATTGGACCGCACACGTCACTGTGTACGAGTCCCAAGAGCTCGCTCGCTCTTACTCCATGTCCAGTAAACGGAGTCTTTGTCATCTTTCCCTTGAGACAAGATTGACAAGTGGCATACGATTGATATTCGAACGCATTCAAATACCCTTCTGTATGTAACTTCGTCAACCTTCTCTCATTGATGTGACCCAATCTACAATGCCACAAGAAAGTCTGATTTATTTCTGGAGACTTTCTTTTGTGTGTATTCTGGACATTAAAAATCTGTGGTTGGTTTAACACGTATATACCATTACTCAAAGTACCTGACCCAATCAAAACTTGATTAAGGTGAATGTTTACAACATTACTTACAAACGCAAATTCATAACCTTCTTTAGAAACTAAAGATACAGAAATGATATTACAAGTTGCGTTGGGTATAAAAAAGCAATTACGCAAAACCAAAACATGTCCATCTGACATTCCCAGGTGATAGTCCCCCACGGCTTTAGCATCCATGCTAGCTCCGTTCGCAACTCTGAGGGTCATGTCACCTGCCTTCAAATCCCTACGGTTTCTCAACGCCTGCAAAGAATTACAGATATGAGATCCTGATCCGGTATCCAATACCTAGGAAGTAGAGTTTATTGAAAGACAGTTTTCAATAACATACACACCTGAAGCTGAAGCTGCAACCTGCTTCAATTCCTGTGTTCTGGCCTTCCAGGCCCTGCAATCATTCTTCCAGTGTCCTTTCTTATGACAAAAGAAGCATTCTTCCTTATCCACAAGCTTCCCCGCTATCTTTGTTGCTTTACCTTTTCCCTTCGTATCCACTTTACTAACACCGCCCCTTGGTTTGGCGGGAGCTTTCTTCTTCTTTCCCTTGGCTTTCGCCTTGGACCTAGAAGAAGATGATCCTCCTACAAACAAAGTGGATGTTTCCCTACTTTTCTGTAGGGTGCCCTCTGCGCTCCTCAGCATGTTGAGGAGCTCTGAAAGTTCAACCTCTTTTTCTTGTAGGTTGAAGTTCAGTATGAACTGGGCGTAAGTGGAAGGAAGGGACTGGAGAACTATATCCGTATATAGCTCACTCTCCAATGTGATCCCTAGGTCAGCGAGCTCCTCAATGTAGCCGATCATCTTTAGCACATGCTCGGCTACTGATGATCCGACGACCATTCTTGTCGAAAATAACTTTTTCGACGCTTCGTATCTTGCGATACGTGATTGCTCTCCATACAGTTCTTTTGTATGAAGCAATATGGACTCCATGTCCATATTCTCATGCCTCCTCTGATGTTCGTTGTCCATCGAGGCAAGCAGGAGGCATTTGGCCTTCGCGCTATCAATCTCCCAAGTCTTGCGGATTTCCTTATCCGCGACACTGGAAGTTGGACCAGGGACAGGGGGAGCTTTGGTGGTAAGAAGATACCCCAGCTTGTCATAAGTGATTGCTATCTTGACATTCCTGAGCCAATCTTTGTAGTTTGGCCCTGTCAGTTTGTTTTTATCTAGGAGTAACTTAAGTCCAGTCATGTTGATTGGTCGCTGCAATTAGGAGAGAGAAGAAGAAACACTCAGCATGATGCTCTTGCAAGTTTAGAGTGGTTTTTAGTTTGTCTAAACAGGATGGCTCCCACTGTTTCTCGAATCCCTCCTCAAACCATAAAGGAAGAATTAGTCAAGATCAATCCTACCGTACAATACTTGCTTAACCGTTCAGCCAGGCCGGTGTCGGTACTTCGAGGGAGGTTTTCCAACGCTTTCGCGTAGTTCCTTAATTAAATAACCTCTTTTCCCTGGGGGCGTAACCCCGCTAACACCTTTCTAGGCACCTACTAGGTTTATAGCATTGATCGTTAAGTGAGAAATTTCCCGAGGAGTAGCATATACTCACAGTAGGATCGGGATCCAAATATCATCGCGTGACGAAACTGAAGGAATCCTACCAGAATCACCACACTCCAAATGGTATGCAAATCTAGCAAGTTTCAGTACTTATGAAACTCCCGATGTGGATTTTTTTGCCCCATGCTCTTATGACCTTGACTTTGGCCAAAATATCATAAGTCACATGTCAAGTTCTGCCCGTCACTATCCAGGTTAATTTGGATCCATCCGTACCTACCCTTGACTTTGGCCAAAATGGCAGCACGACTGTCCCAAACCAACGCATCTATCTATGCTACACATGAACACCCAATAGCTACCAATCACTATGCCTTGACTTTGGCCAAAATACATAGCTTGAATACTATTGCCTATTCATGCGAAGCGACGGAGGGCTACGAATGGTTTTGGCGAAACCGTGAACGTTGTGAACTTGATTTAATCGATGGAACGAGATAGCTTTTAGAAGGAGTGGCTCAATCTCCGCATTTAAAAGTTAGTTTTGAAAAGAACCGAGTGGTTTTTCGAAAGTGTTCCATCGACTTAAACTTGGTTTATTATCTTGCATTAGTTCTTTTAATGCGTGATATTCTTGCATTAGTACTTTTAATGCGTCCCATCATTTAATCCTACCATTGTAGAAAACAACCAAAATATGACGTACGCTTATGCCATTCGCATTCGCCACGGGGCCCCGTCATTACCCGTTAGGTTACTTAACTAACGACAGAGCGGGGGCTGGGCTAGCGCGGCTGTAAAACATAAGCAACGCCTAAATAGAAAGCAATGATAGACATTACAGATCACAGATGAATACATTGGATATACTAGCAATCCGCAATCCTTTCGAGCCTGGAACGAAAAGCGGATAACACGGTCGCGGTGAATAGCCAAATACCCCACCCAAGACCCCTACGGGTGCGGCAAACTACCCACCAAGTCCTCGGTAGTTTGTGCACCCCTCCATGGGTCTATCCTAGGAGCAAAAACAGTAAAAAGAATTATACAATGACGGCTACAACCCCGACCCGGTTGTGCGGCCAAACAAATAATATTATTACATCAATTTACATTTACAATGAATGAAAGAAAAACAAAAGCTCATCTCACATCCACCCCGGCTATTCACCCGCGACAGTCCAACACATTCATATACACATTCCAGCACATTACAGATCATGTATAAGCCCGACTAATCGTCTTATAGCGATTAGCCGACGTTCAATACATGCAAACATCACAGATATAACCATCATAGTCAAAGTGCAGTGAAGTTCGGAAAAAATACGGAATTATAGGACCCCAAAAGGAAATTTCTTTTCTGCAAAATCTGGGCACATATAATATATTTCAAAAATCCCAAAACCAACACAGACACACACTGCACGAAAAACGATGCAGAGAACACGACAAAGAGCGGCGGTTCCGCGGCAACTACCTAGCTTCTGCGGCGGAAGGGCGGCGGTTTGGTCGAATCACTGTATCGTTTTTCTTGGGTGTTCACACAAAACCCTGAGCCGAATTTACAAGTGTAAAGTTTTTCATTTTGAGCCAAAAAAATTTCAACAGAAACTCAGGTTTTGTAATTTTTCCGGTTTTGTGATTTTTCGTTTCCGAACTTCGTTACACTTCACTACCAAGCTAGTTTAAGTTTAGTTAGGCTCTGATACCACTGTAAGTCCACGTTGCGACCCCCGGTTCTTACGGGGAGGCGGAAACGGTATAAAAATCAAATTTTTAGTGCAAGAGGCAACATGGACTAAACTAGGTCGGGATCGTTACCTAAACTAAAACTAGCAAACTTTGCTAAAGTGAGTTAGCTACTCGGATGAAGATGGTTATACCTAAACTTGAACTCCTTCTTCTTCAAACTTTGTAGAGGTTGATGGTTCTCCTTTGTCGCCTTCTTCCGTCGAAGATGGATCCACCTCGAAGGCTCGACCTTTGGGCTCTTTCTCGAACTTGGAGTGAACTAGAATCGCCGGCTTGCTAAACCCTTGATCCTAGAGTGAGTAGAGAGTGTCTAAGGGTTGCCTTTTGTTTTTAAAGAGAAGGATTCTCAACACATGAGAAGGTTTCTCTTTGCTAGAGGAAGAAGAAGATGAAGTGAGGAGAGAGAATGAATATGATAGAATGAGCTATTCTTTTCTTTCTTGCAACCATAATGCAAAAGAAAAGAATTATCTAATAATAATAATTGAAAATGAGAATAGTTGATGGTAATTTGGAATGACCACTACCATGCTTCATTTAAAAATGTAAGCATGAATCAAGGAAGACTTTTTAAAGCATGATGGTGGTCAATGGTCAACAAGTCAACCATGGTCAACAAGTCAACAAAAAAACAACCATAACATAATTCTCATTTAATTACTATTATTAATAGATAATTCATAAATCCATTAGGGTTTGGAAAAAGATAACTGTCAACTGTGCATACGCACCCGTTCCGAAACCCTAATGAAATACCTCATCCTCCGCCTCAAGCAACTGTGCATACACACCTGCATTCTCGTTCCGAGGAACAAGAATACCAAGATATAAAAAGCAACCCCAAATATATATACCAGTATCTGGCTCAAACCAGAGCCTGCCAGTATAATCCGTCCGGACTCCAAACGTGCACAAGTGCGCGGATGAGAACGAACCCTGTCGCAAAACCATGCGATCTCTACTCTGTTTTGCCCAGAGGCGAATACCCTCTGTGTGGGACTCTAAAGACTCGACACTACGCTGGCAGTGGGTTTAACCACAGACCGCAAGCGGCACTAGCTGTGCGTAACGGTCCCCAGGTAGATGCCGACAAGAAGGCTGACGAGGTGAAACCCCATCTGAACTCCTACTGAGTCTGAATGTGACAGTCTCCGTACAGTCCGGTCTGTTCGTCTGATACATCACATGGCGGGCCTAGGGGGTGGTAAACGTCAGTCCCCCAATAGCGGTACAAGTCGTGCCGGAGTGAAGCCCAAAACACCCTGAGATAACACTGGAAACCTACCAGTATATCTCGTTTGCCCTGGCCAGGGACTACTCGTGTAATGGCTCTCCTAGACACAGCGCGATGTCAACCCCCAATACCGGGAGAGACGAATCCTGTCTAACCGTCACTGCCTCCAAGTGCTTCGGGACTACACCCAACCACCACCTGTTTGCACGACTCTTTTGAGCCGTGGTAGGGTAGTGATCAAAATGCAGTGGGAAAACACTTGAGGCGAAGTGCCAGTGTCAAGTCAGCGGACTAAGCTGTACTCATGTCACCTGGGAACTGATAACTGACGATAGGTATAATACCAACCTGTCAGTTCCCGACGAGTCCTGTCCAGTGTACTCGTAACCCAACGAGCACCCGTATACTATCTCCAGTACGACGTACTGATGGCTGTGGGACAGACCATCTCCCACACTGGGATGAGAAGCGCATACGCTAGTCTACTCCGGAGTATCGATGCCCTGTCTCGATAGTCCTGCGACTAGGGACCTGTATAAGGATGTGCTTATAGATTACCCAGCCCCCACTAGTGTGACTGCCATCACAACGCTGGTAATCAAGCAAAGATCCTAAGGGCTCCACTAATGCGTATAAGTGATATACTGAAATAAACACAAGTACACATTGAAGTAGAAACAAACCAAGTAGCATACTACTATTTTGAGCAAGATTGTATATACAAGGTGAATATCCCAAGCATCCATTAAGTAATATACAAACTAGTATGATACAGTAATGGCCTCTAGGGCATATACACTAACAACATCAACATGTATCAATCCCAAGAGTTCACTAACTCTTTCTCTGTTTCCATTAAACAGAGCTCTGGTCATCTTATCTTTGTGACATGACTGGCAAGTTTCACAAGATGTAAATTCAAACTGATTTAAATATGCATCTACATGTAACTTCAGCTAGTCGGGTCGCAGTGATATGACCTAGTCTACAATGCTTCAAGAAGGATTCGTTCATTTCTGAACTCTTCCACTTGTGTGTGTTCCGTATACTAAGAACTGTAGTTTGATTTAGAACATTAATGCTTTTAGATAACGTGCCTGAACCGATCAACTTTTGATATAGGAAATGTTCAAAACATTATCCAACAATACAAAATTATATCATTTCTTTACTTATAAAGAGATTGATATGATTTTGTGTATCAGGTTCGGTATCTAATAACATTCGTTCAGAATCAATGTATTGGTAATACAGGGTGACAGTGACCAATAGACTTGGCTGCAACTCTTGCCCCGTTTTCTGCCTCATGAAACTTATCACCCGTTCTCAGTCCTCTACCTTTCTGTAGCCCTATGTAACAGATTACATATCTGGGATCCTGATCTGGTATCACATACCCAGGACGTAAAGGATACTGAGAAACAGTTCTCTGTAATGAACACACCCGAAGATGATGCATCATCATGCACTCTCTTCGTTTGGGCGGCACGGGAATTCTAGTAATCCCCAATTTCCTGCTCTGTCTTATAATAATTATAAATTGGAGCGGGACCAACGTTCCCCAACTCAGTATAACAAGCGGGTTCGGTCAATAATCCGTATTATTATCTTGATTAAGGCGTGACATGGTCGCTACCTTGAGAGAGAGAGAAGAAAACACTCAGCGTATGCTCTTGCAAGATCAGATTGGTTATTATTTTATCTAATCAGGATGGCTCCCACTGTTTTTATCAAATCTTCCTTCAAACCCTAAAAGGAAAGACTAGCCGGGATTAATTACACGCTACAAGTTCGCCAAACTTTCAGCCAGGCCAGTGTCGGTACTTTGAGGGAGGTCCCCCGTGCTTTCGCACGAACCTAATTAATGTAAACCTCGTTTTCCCAGAGGCGTAACCCCGTTGACACCTTTCTAGACACCTACTTGATCGGCTAATTGTAGTGTGCAAAACTCTCCCAGGAGTAACTCTTACTCGCAGTGGGTATCGGGATCCAACTATCTCATAGAAGGTATGCAATCTCATTGCAAATTTCAACACTTGAAATTCCCGATAGTATTTTGCCTCTAGCAGCTATATGACCTTAACATAGTTAACAAATCATAAGTGCTAGTCAAGTTCAACCCGTCATTTCTCGATTGAATTAAACCCACCCGCACGACCCTTAACATAGTCAACAAAGTCGCATGACTACCCTAATCCAATCGCATCATATGCTTATGCAGATAAGCACTAATTAGCTACCGCACACTACGCCTTAACATAGTCAACAAACGTAGCACGAATACTAACTAGTACTTATCTGAAATGACGGAGGGCTACGACAGGTTTTTCTGAAAACCTATTGCGTAATGAACTTGATATCGTTGTAGAATCAAATGATTTTAAAAATGGAGTGCTTTTGAGGCTTTTCTAGTTTTGCTAAAGGAGTCACTCCCGGTGAAGGGATCGTCGGTCCTTTCCTCGTCGAATGAGGTGCGGGATATATCATATATATCACTGTGCAAAGCAAAAACACTTAAAAGCAATCAAAAGACAAACCGAGTGTGTAGCATCTGCCAGTTTTTGCTAAAGGAGTCACTCCCGGTGAAGGGATCTCGGTCCTTTCCTCATCGAATAAGGTGCAGGATATATCATATATACCGCTGTGCATAGCAAGAACTGTAGCTACCTGTTTTATTTTGAAATTCAATTCTACAACATCTTAGGTTTCTTTTACTTTCATTAATCACATTAATGAAGTCCCATCATTTAAGTACCTAAACATCACAGATAAATACGACGTACACTTATGCCATCCGCATTCGCCTCGATGTCCCCTCGTGCACCGTTAGGTTAGGTAACTAATGGCAGAGCGGGGCAGGGCTAGAACGGGTGTAAAACATAAGTAACGTCTATATAATATATCATATATACTATATACTTTATCTATCACAGAACATCACATGATCATATCATAGATATCGCAGCAGAAGAATCATATGAAATATTGGATATACTAGGACGTCCGTGTTCAATACGAGCCAGTATAAAACACGGATTCCACGGTCGTGATGAATAGCCAAACCCACACCCTTAGACCCCTACGAGAGCGGCAAGCAACCCTACCAATTCTAGAGTTAGGAGACCCGGACTCGACTCCTCGAGTTGGTCTCCCACTGGACTCCAGAACCCGGTTACTTGTACTCCCCTCCTTGGGTCTATCCTAGTGCGGAAAAGTAAATAATATACAAAGGGTGACAACTTCCGCTACCTGGAAGTGTCCCAATAAAAGAATATTACATACAAGCTTTTACATGAATGAAAAAGAAAACACTCATCTCACATAAAAACCCCCGGCTATTCGAACACGACGATCCAATATAACATATCCAGCAACACATAACATCACATGTCATCAACGTAAGTAAATATGTCCATCCCAATTGTCGTTGACATATAGCAACGAAACCGGCGATATCACATATTACACTTACGGTCACAGAAAAGAAAGTGTAAAACTACAATAGTTGGAATCCGCAATCTGCATAGACATCGCATGCCTAATCAAATGAATACCTTAGACATCGCATGCATAACTATTATAAACCCCGCATTTTAGTCTCAAAATCGAAAACACTTTTCAATATCAAGTCGGGCAATTCAACAGGTTCCCGACAGCCTGATCGAATGCTCGTCGCAAACTTCAGTAGACGGTCGCACCCCCGATGCCGTCGACGAAGTGCACCAAGGCGGAACACCGCTACCGCGAGCACCCGAACGGATTCTTTCGGCGACGGGGTTCTCCTACAGTCACTTGGTCGGGGCTATGGAGTGAGGCTGTCTATTAAGTTTACCCGGCGAGTATCCGCGTACGCTACGTGATTGCGACGGACTTTTGATCACATCAAAATTCCGTGGCAACCGATCAAGTGAGACTAAACCGCTAGATTTATAACATTCATTCAGTAATCTCATAACTATTTGTGAATTCCAATTATTGTATCCCATTCCAGATAAATAGAAAATGTTAAACTTTTCGATCGAACAGTCAAACACCCAAGTTTTCCCGATATAGATCAACACATGAAATAAGTCTAACAACATTCAGTTCGTGCCTCAGTACCAACGGTCCAGCCGTAGAAGGGTCAAGCCAACGCCTCACATGTGGCACGCCGTACTGCCCCAAACCCGAAGGTTCAAAGGGCAGTTCAAGACGGTCACATAATCGAGTTAAGGTTTGTTGTCTTCTAGAGGAACCATCGCGTTACTTGCACTACTTAGAACGTCGTTAAACCACGGAAAAGTCCAACACTTGGAAATTTCCCGACAGGGGAAAAATTGGGTATTTATATCCGGTCGAACTTTTTAACATATTCAAAAATTATCCGGAAAGCCACACAGACAAAATTTGATAATCCGATCGAACATTCGAATCCCCAAAACAACCCAGAAAATTAAACTCTTGAATAAATATTAAAAATTCCCAGAAAATCCAACACCAGAAAAGAGAAATTACTGTGCAAAAAGGGGAAGCTGACGTCATCATACGGCCACGGAACCGCCGTAGAAGCCAGGCTTCTGTCGCGGTTCCGCCGCACTTTGGTGGATTCATGGGTACGGGCTTCACAGTAATTCTTATAATTCCCTGCTGATTTTTCTGCATATTTTTAATATCGAAAAACTCCAGATTTTAGAAAAAGTCCAGAGAGCATGTTTGGTTTAGGGTTTCGAGTTCGTTCGGGTTTCAAACTTCGTCTACGCATCGCCTAAGGCTCTAGCTAGGCTCTGATACCACTGTAGGGTTCCTAGGCATTCTAATGAGGTCTCACAAGGCATCAACCATTCCAATTTCAAATTTTACGGGTGCCGAGAAACCCTAATACGGATCGTTGACTAGAAGTTTAGGCGAATCTACGAGCTAGTTAACAACTTAACTAAAGTGTAAACGGAAATACAACCTTTGTAGATCCGGTGCTCCACCTCCATAGCTCCGTGATGATGTCTCCTCGCTGTCCAAATCGAATCCCGGGCTCTAGCGTCGGCTTCATCGGAGAATGGACGGGCTAGGTCATCGACTACGTGCCGAAGATGATCTACGTCGAGGCATCACAAGATCAAGCTCCACCTTCACCAAACCTTGAAAACTTGTGAAGGAAACACCCTATACTACTTGGCAAGAGGTAGAGGATGAAGAAATAGGAAGTGGGTTCACTTTAGAATTGGATTTCTCACATGATTTCATCACTTGCCATTGATGAGGCAAGCTTTTCTTTTTTGAAGATGAAGAAGAAGAAGATGATAATATTATGATAAGTTTTAAAATGAAAAAGGAAAATGAATACTTATCATAATCCTAACCTTAGTTAAGTGTAGAGAATAGACCATGGTTTGTTTAAATGGTTAGGGTTAAGTATGAAGACAAGAATGGTGACTAAGTCAAAGCTTCATGAATCTTCAACAAACAAACAAACAAAGCCACCATTCTTTCTTTATCTTTTCCAAAACAAATAAATAAATAAATAAATAAGATAATCAAAACCCTAATCATTAACTTAACCATGGTTTAATCTTTACACTTAACCAAGTTAACATGTATCATCAAACATGATACAATCAAGTGCACAAAAGTATATCACATATACAACTTGCGAACTTCAAGTGAGAAAATCCATATAAAGTGAACCAATACTAGTTAATGCAAAGTAATATATCAAATATATAATTATACATTAAATCATTAAATCAACACTTGATTTAACGATCCGGTCATATCGTATATAACCGACTAGTATCCAATGTATCGGCTTATCGAATCAATCCTTGATTCGATAACTAGGTTATATCGTATATAACCAGTCGATACATTCATCGCGAGAATGGAATACGGTATCACATACACGCATTATTCTCGGTCCCGCACATATCTCATATGCGCTCCTATTTCGTTTCGCTTGAGCCAGGAAACCTCTGTGTAGGACTCTAAAGACTCGTCAATACGCCGGCAGCAGGTGATGATCATATCAAACACCCACAAGCCGCAAGCGGTCTGCTAAACGTAACGGCCACCCGGGTATTGAGCGATCAGAAGATCGACGAGAAAGCCCGCTCACACTCCTGTGAATCCAACCAGTAACACTTACCGTACAGTCCGGTCTTTTCGTCTGATATGTCGCATATCTCGCCTAGGGGTGGTAAACGTCAGACCCCAATAGCTCGATAAGTCGTGTCGATATGAGGTCTATAACAGTTCGAGAAACTACCGGTAACACTTACCAGTAAATCTCAGCAACCCTGGCCAGGGATTTCCGGTTATAGCCAATCGAACACAGCGCAACATCAACTCCCTATACCGGGAGAGACGAATCTCCTCCTATCGCTCATTGCCTCCATGTGATTCGGGACTGTACCCAAAAGCCACCGTTTTGCACGCCCTCTTGGACGTGGTAAGGTGGAAATCAAAGCACAGTGGGAACCACACAAGACTCTATGACGATCTCGGGTCAACAGACTACTCTGTACCAGTGTCACCAGAGAACTGCCATCTGACGTAAGGTATAATACCATCTGGGAGTTCTCGGCGAGTCCGTCCAGTGTACCCAGTCTCTACTGAGCACCCGTATATCATCTCTGATGTCAAACACCAATGGATATGGGATCATCCATCGCCCATCTGTATGGGTCGAGAAGGTATACGCTAGTCTACTCTGGTATATCGATGCCCCGTCTCGATACACCCTCGACTAGGGACCTTGAAGGATGCACTTATGGACTACCATGTCCCCACTAGTATGATCCGCATCATAGTTTAGGTAGTCAAGTATACATCCTAAGGGCTTTACCAACATGTATCAGAGAGACAATCAGTATACACGTTAAGGTAAAGTGTAACCAGATAGCATACTATCATGTCGAGCAAGAAAGTCCTCCCTATATATGTCCAAGCATCCACTACAATATACATCCTATGTATAGTAATGGCCTCTAGGGCATACATATAACTAACAATACTCAGCTTCCATCGTAGAGTCTGCAACGGTATCCTGTTTGGAACTCTTCCAACTTACCGCCCCTCCATTAAGGGTAAATCCAAACCCAGAGATAGATTTGCTGTCGTCCTTATCACTCTGGAAGCTCAAATCGGTAAAGGCCTCCATTTGGAGATCTCCATTACCATACACCAAGAACAATTCTTTAGTCCTTCGCAAGTACTTAAGAATGTTCTTCACAGCTATCCAGTGATTCTCTCCTGGGTTGGATTGATACCTGCTTACTACACTAAGTGCATAAGCTACATCTGGGCGTGTACATAAAATCGCATACATTATAGATCCTACTGCCGAAGCATAGGGTATAATGCTCATGCGAGCTCTCTCTTCATCAGTCTTTGGGCAAAAGTCCTTAGAGAGAGTGTCCCCATGGCAAGCGGGTAAGGCACCCCGCTTGGAGTCTTCCATGTTAAACCTTTTTAGGATGGTGTTAATGTACCTGTTTTGGGACAATCCCAATAACCTCTTGGATCTATCCCTATAGATCCGAATGCCCAGAATGTATGTGGCATCGCCCAGGTCCTTCATGGAGAACCTTAGTGATAAGAAAGACTTGACCGACTGTAGTATAGGAATATCATTTCCTATCAGAAGAATGTCGTCCACATACAATACAAGGAATGTGACAGCTCTCCCTACAGCTTTCTTATAAACACAAGGTTCATCTGGATTTTTGATGAAATCAAACTCTTTGATAACATCATCAAAACAGATGTTCCAACTCCGTGATGCCTGCTTTAATCCATAAATGGATTTAAGCAATCTACATGCTTTCCGCTGCTCCCACTGTCAATGAAGCCTTCTGGCCGATCCATATAAATGCATTCATCTAAATCTCCATTTAGAAATGCAGTTTTAACGTCCATCTGCCAGATTTCATAGTCGTAGTGAGCAGCAATAGCAAGTAGGATCCGAATGGATTTAAGCATGGCTACGGGAGAAAAAGTTTCGTCATAGTCCAGACCTGGTCTTTGACGAAAACCCGTCGCCACAAGTCTTGCCTTATAGGTCTCTACCTGCCCATCTACACCAATCTTTCTTTTAAAGATCCATTTGCACCCTACGGGTTTTACCCCACGGGGTACAACGTCCGAAGTCCATACTTAGTTGGTGTACATAGACTCCATTTCAGATCTCATGGCATCCAGCCACTTCACAGAGTCTCCACTCGTGATAGCTTGCTGAAAGCTGGTAGGATCATCATCCTCTTGTTGGATATATGTATGCCCTAGAGGCCATTATATGATAGTGGATGTATTTATACATGTATATATATATATATATATTCAGTGTACATTCTTGCTCGACATGATAGTATGCTATCCGATTCTTCTTTATCTGACATGTTGATTTGATCATGCTTTTAGTCATTCATACATGTTGATAAAGCCCTGAGGATATAGGCTTGACTACTGTGATTATGATGGAGATCATACTAGTGGGACATCTGTAGTTTATAAGCATATCCTGAAATGTTCATAGTCGTAGGTATATCGAGACGGGGCATTGATATACCAGAGTAGACTAGCGTATATGATACTAGACCCATATGATGGGCGATGGATGTACCCACATTCATCGATGTTTGACATCGAGATCGTATACGGGTGCTCAGTGGTGACTGAGTACACTGGACGGACTCACAGAGAACTCCTATATGGAATTATATCTATCTTCGGATAGCAGTTCTCAGGTGACACCGATGCAGGTTAGTCTGTAGACCCGAGATCGTCATAGAGTCTTGTGTGTTCTCCCACTGTACTTTGATTACCACCCTACCACGGCTCTACTGAGTCGTGCAAACAGGTGGCCGTTGGGTACAGTCCCGAGACACACGAAGGCGATGAGCGATAGGAGGGGTTTCGTCTCTCCCGGTATTGGGAGTTGACGCTGTGCTGTGCTCGACTGGCTATATCAGTAAGTCCCTGGCCAGGGCTGTTGAGATTTACTGATAAGTGTTATCAGTAGTTTCTCGATCTGTTATAGACCATTCATCAGCACGACTTATTGAGTTATTGGGGTCGACGTTACCATCCCTAGGCTTGATATGCAGCATATCTGACGAAGAGACCGGACTGTACGGTAGTGTTGCCGGTTGGCTCGACGGGAGTTGTAACAGGTTCGCTTGTTTTCTTCTGATCGCTCAATACCCTGGTGGCCGTTACGTTTAGCTGACCTCTTGCGGCTTGGGGGTGCATGATATGATCATCACCCACTGCCGGTGTATTGACGAGTCTTAAAGTCCCACAATGGAGTTGCCTAGTCCAGGCGAAACGATGTGGTGCGCATATGAGATATGCGCGTGGACCTGGTTAAAATGCGTGTATGTGATACCGTATATTATTCGGGCGGTTTGCTTTTGGTCGGGTTGTATGTGATATGACCGGGTTGCTAAATCAAGTGTTGATTTATCATTGACCATTAGTTTCTCACTAGAATTCTTTTCTTGTCTTATTTTTTTGTTGTATGCATGCATGTATGCATTCATTCTTATTCATGCACATATGGATGTGCATGCACACATACATGCATACATCATTCTATCATGGTTGTTGATATAGTGGATGGTGACAATATAAGACCCACACCCTTTATAAAATATCTATGGATATTATTTTTGGAAAAGAAAAATGAAAATGGAAATTGTTTCATGGTTGAATATTTTATTCTTTCATTAACCCTTTAGTTTAACCATGATTTAATTTCTATGGTCATTTTTGTTCCAAACAAAAATATCTAGATATTTTTTAACCATGGTTGAGAATGAGAGAGTGAAAATATATATATTTTCATTTTCTCATTTTATTCAACAAGCTTATCATTATCTTGAGTTTTAGAAAGCCATCATCTTCTTCCTCCTTTCTCTTTTGCTCTCTAGTTTTCTCAAGTGAGCCAAAGAGTGACCAAGTTAGGATTTTGAAGTGAGAAAACCAACCACAACACTATTCTACACTAGTCTTGCCCATTAGTGTAGAGTGTTAGCTTCCATTTCTTCTCTTGATCTTGTGAAGCTTCTAGCTTGGACAAAGGAGACTCCGGGTGGATCGTCATGGACATAGAGGATCTCAAGCGGACCTTTTTCCAACCCTCAAGTAGCCAAGGAGTCTAGCGTAGGCAGCTACAAAGGTTGTACTCTCAAAACCCTAGCTTTTTCTACTTGTGTTTGTGTTATAGTTTAGTTGCCCTAATTTTTCTAGCATGATCCTTGTGATTGTTTCTTTAGCACCATCTAAAATTAAAATATGGCTTGTGTGTTGCCTCCAAACCCTAGTAGTGGTGCTCTAGGAAACCCTTCATGGTATCGGAGCCAAGCTAGAACCTTTGGCGACGCTTTGGCGAAGTTAAAACTCCGATCGAACCCGAAATACGCTTTTTTAACCCTTCTCTGTACATTTTTTCAAAACTATGTTTTTTCAGAATTAAAAATACTTAAAAAATTCAGAAGGGAAATCTAAGCAATGCTGTAAAAAACGAAGCAATAAGTCGTACATATCGCCGCGGAACCGCGGCCATACCTTGCTTGGGCCGATATGGCCTCGTTTTTATACAGTAATGTTTGTATCTGCTTGTACATATTTTTGAGTATTTTTAATCTGATTCAAGTGTTGAGTGTTCTGGGGATTATTTTGGATTCGTTGATTCGATCGGAATATTTAATTTCGTGTTGTTTTCGGGTAATTTAGAAAGTATTAAAAAGTTCGAACGGATATCATTAACTCACTTTTTCCCGGCACGAAAAATTTTCAACTGTTGAATTTTTTCTCGAGTTTAAATCTTTCGGAAATACGTGCAAGTAACGTGGTGGACTCTCTAGAAGAATACAAACCTTAACTCGATTATGTGACCGTCTGAACTGCCTCTAAACTTTAGGGTTTGAGGCAGTACGGCGTGCCACATGTGAGGCGTTGGCTTGACCCTTTTACGGCTGGACCGCTGCTACTGTGCCACGTTCTGGGAATTTTGAACCCCGCTCAAGTGTTGAGCTATTTAGGAAATCTTGGGTATTTGATTATTCGATCGGAAAGTTTAATACTGTCTATTTATCTGGAATGTGATACAATATATGGAATTCACATAGTTAGGCATGAAATGCGAAGTATGTGATATTTTGGATTTGCGATGTCTAAAGGATTGTGGATTCCAAATGTTGTAGTTTTACAGTTTCTTTTCTGTGACTGTAAGTGTAGTATGTCGCCGGTTTCGTTGTTATACATCAACGACAATCGGGGTACGCATACTTACTTACGTTGATGATATATGATATTATGTGTTGCTGAGATATGATGTGCAGGATTGTCGCGATTGAATAGCCGGGTTTTCTTTTATGTGAGATGAGAGTTTTCTTTTCATTCATGTAAAATTCAAATGTAATGTAATATTCTTTTATTTGGGGCACTTCCGGGTTGAGGTTGATACCACCAGTGTTGTATATTATTTACTTTTCCGCATTAGGATAGACCCAAGGAGGGGAGCATAAGTGACCGGGTTCTGGGGTTCAGTGGGAGGCCATCTCGAGGAGTCGAGACCGGGTCTCCTAAACTCCAGAATTGGTAGGGTCGCTTGCCACTCTCGCAGGGGTCTAGAGGTGTGGGCTTGGCTATTCATCGCGACTGTGGAATCCGTATTTTCTATTATTGGCTAAATACTAAATACGGACGTCCTAGTATATCCCACATTATATCTGTGTTTCTGCTGCCTGTATTCTGTGATGTGATATCTGAGACGAATGATATATTATATATGAGATATATAGTAGACGTTGCTTATGTTTTACACCCGCGCTAGTCCCGTCCCGGTATGCCGTTAGTTAAGTAATCTAACGGTGCATAACGGAACATTGCGGCGAATGCGGATGGCATAAACGTACGTTGTATTTTCGTTTCTTTTCTGTGGTTGGCTTAAGGACTTAAATGATGGGGCTACATTAATATGATTAATGTAAAGAAAATAAACCTAAAAAGATGTTGTAGAATCAGATTTGAAAACCACTCGGCTCTTTATGAAAAAGCTATATTTCAAAATTGCGGAGCTCAAGCCACTCCTTTTGAAAAACTATTTGATTCTACGACGATATCAAGTTCAAAGCGTTAAAGATTTTCTTAAAAATCATCCGCAACCCTCCGTCATTTTAGGAAGTAGAGTACTTAGTATTCGTGCTACGTTTGTTGACTATAGTTAAGGCGTAGTGTACGGTAGCTAAGTGATGTCTTCCTACACTGCATATGATGCAGATTAATTAGGACATTCATGCGACTTTGTTGACCATAGTTAAGGGTCATGTGAGTGGGTCTAATTAATCAAGAAATGACGGGTAGAACTTGACTAGTACTTATGATTTGTTGACCATAGTTAAGGTCATAGGCACTAGGGGTAAAAACCACATCGGGAATTTCAATAGTTGAAATTTGCAATGAGATTGCATACCTTCCATATGATGGTTGGATCTCGATCCCACTGTGGGCAATAGTTGCTCCCAGGAGAGTTTTGCAGTTTACAATTAGCTAACCCATTAGGTGTCTAGAAAGGTGTTAACGGGGCTACGTCTCTGGGAAGACGAGATTTACTTTAATTAGGTCCGTGCGAAAGCACGGGGAACCTCCCTCAAGTACCGACACTGGCCTGGCTGAACGGTTAGCGAAGTTGTAGACTGTAATTAATTCTGGCTAGTTTTCTTTTTAAGGTTTGAAAGAAAAACTTGATTAAAGCAGTGGGAGACATCGATTAGACAAGATAATAACCAATCTGATCTTTGCAAGAGCTTTCGCTGAGTGTATTCTTTTCTCTCTCTTAATGGCAGATACCAATGACAGGACTCAAGCTTCTACTAGATAAAAATAAACTGAATGGGACCAATTATAAAGACTGGCTGAGGAATCTGAACATTGCCTTGACTTATGATAAAGTATCATATGTCCTCATGGCTTCAGCCTCGGCCGTCCCAGGTCCAAAATTCTCAGTTGCGGATATTGAAGTCCGCAAGACATGGGACGCTGACTGTGCCACGGCCAAATGCCTCGCGCTTGCATCGATGGATAACACACATCAAAAGCAGCACGAGAATATGGATATTCACGCCATATTTCTCCATACAAAGGAGTTGTATGGAGAGCAATCCTGCGTATTACGATACGAAGCATCAAAGAAATTGTTTCAGATGCGAATGGCCCCTGGCACACCAGTAGGAGACCATGTTCTGAAGATGATAGCTCTCATAGAAGAGCTTGAGGACCTTGGATGGACGATGGACAATGAACAATATACGGATATTATTCTGCAGTCCCTCCCCTCCACCTTTGCTCAATTTATAGTTAACTTCAACATGCACAACATGGAGAATGAACTACCTGAACTCCTTAATATGTTAAGGAGTGCAGAGAGCACACTGAAATCAGTGAAAACTCCTGTTTTGAGTGTTGGGCAATCTTTTTCTTCTCGCCCAAAGGCTAAGGCCAAGGGAAAGATGAAGAAGAAGCCCACCAAGCCTAGGGGTGGAGTTAAAAAGGTTAAGGGGAAGGACAAGTCCAAAGCTGGAGAATTAGGGAAAGGGGAATGTTATTACTGCCACAAAACAGGACATTGGAAGCGCAACTGCACGGAGTACTTAAATCTCAAGAAGAAGCATGGGGATGCTTCCGCTTTAGGTGTGTTTGTGAAAGAAAACTGTTTTTCAATAAACTCTGCTTCCTGGGTATTAGATACCGGTTCAGGTTCTCACATTTGCAATTCCATGCAGGGGCTGAGAAATAGCAAGGTTTTGAAGACAGGTGACCATACTCTCCGCGTTGGAAATGGTTCCAATATACATACAGTCGCAGTGGGAGAGTATCATTTGGGGTTGCCATCTGGGTGTATATTGGTTTTGAACCCATGTATTTTGTACCTAGTATGCTTTGTAATATAATATCCATTTCTTTGTTAGACAATGAATGATATAATTTTGTATTGCAGAACAATGTTATGAACATTCACCTGAATCAAATGTTGGTTGGGAATGGTACGCTTAATAACGGGATATACGTCCTAAATCAACACACAGTTTTCAGCATACAACACACTAATAAAAGAAAACTTTCAGAAATAAATGAAGCTTTTCTTTGGCACTGTAGACTTGGTCATATTAACGAAACAAGACTAAACAAGTTACACGAAGATGGATATTTAAACTCTTTTGAATATAAATCTTATGCGACTTGCCAGTCTTGTATCAAGGGTAAAATGACCAAAACTCCGTTTACCGGACACGGAGAAAGAGCTACCGAGCTCCTAGGACTCATACATAGTGATGTATGTGGGCCAATATCTATACAGGCTAGAGGCGGTTTTTCTTACTTCATTACTTTCACTGACGATTTCTCAAGATTCGGTCATGTATTTTTGTTAAAGCAAAAATCCGAAGCTTTCGAGAAATTCACTGAATATAAACTCGAAGTAGAAAAACAAACCGGCTTGAGTATCAAAATGCTTCGATCAGATCGAGGTGGGGAGAACCTCAGTACAGAATTTGCAAACTTCCTAAAAGAGAATGAGATTCTCTCTCAGCTCACTCCTCCTTACACACCACAGCACAACGGTGTGTCTGAACGACGGAATCGGACCCTATTAGATATGGTCCGTTCCATGATGAGTGATGCTGAGTTACCTGTCTCATTTTGGGGGCATGCATTGGAGACTGCAACGTTTCTACTGAACAGGGTTCCAACCAAAACCGTGTTTACCACGCCATATGAGATATGGCATGGGAAGAGACCATCTCTTAAGAGAATTAAGATTTGGGGTTGCCCGGCCTATGTTAAAAAGCAGAATCCGGACAAACTCGAGACACGGTCGGTCATGTGTAACTTTGTGGGATATCCAAGGAATTCTTATGGATATCTATTCTACCACAAGGAGGAACAAAAGGTGTTTGTTCTCTCAGTATGCCACATTCTTAGAAAAAGAGTTTTTCACAGATAAAGATGATGGCAATGTGGTGGATCTAGAAGACGTTCTAGAGTCACAAACTACAAATGACGACTTGGTTGAACCGGCTGTTGCAATAGAAACTGAGGAACCTCGGCCACTCCGTAGGTCTGGTAGGATTTCTCGCCCACCGGAGAGGTACTACGGTTTCCTCATTGATGTTGACAGAGAAGACTGCATCATGGAGGAAGATGATTCTACCAGTTTTCAGCAAGCTATCACGAGTGGAGACTCTGTGAAGTGGCTGGATGCCATGAGATCCGAAATGGAGTCTATGTACACCAACAAAGTATGGACTTTGGACATTGTACCCCCTGGGGTAAAACCTGTGGGGGTGCAAATGGATCTTTAAAAGAAAGATTGGTGTAGATGGGCAGGTAGAGACCTATAAGGCAAGACTTGTGGCGAAGGGTTTTCTTCAAAGACCAGGTTTGGACTATGACGAGACTTTTTCTCCCGTAGCCATGCTTAAATCCATTCGGATCCTACTTGCTATTGTTGCTCACTACGACTATGAAATCTGGCAGATGGACGTTAAAACTGCATTTCTAAATGGGGATTTAGAAGAATGCGTTTATATGGATCAGCCGGAGGGCTTCATTGACAGTGGGAGCAGCGGGAAAGCATGTAGATTGCTTAAATCCATATATGGGTTAAAGCAGGCATCACGAAGTTGGAACATCTGTTTCGATGATGTTATTAAAGAGTTTGATTTCATCAAAAATCCAGATGAACCTTGTGTTTATAAGAAGGCTGTAGGGAGAGCTGTCACATTCCTCGTATTGTATGTGGATGACATTCTTCTGATAGGAAATGATATTCCTATGCTACAGTCGGTCAAATCTTTCTTATCACTAAGGTTCTCCATGAAGGACCTGGGTGATGCCACATACATTCTGGGCATTAGGATCTATAGGGATAGATCCAAGAGGTTGTTGGGATTGTCCCAAACCAGGTACATCAACACCATCCTAAAAAGGTTTAGTATGGAAGACTCCAAGCGAGGTGCCTTACCCGCTTGCCATAGGGTTACTCTCTCTAAGGACTCTTGCCCAAAGACCGATGAAGAGAGAGCTCGCATGAGCATTATACCCTATGCTTCGGCAGTAGGATCTATAATGTATGCGATGTTATGTACATGCCCAGATGTAGTTTATGCACTTAGTGTTGTAAGCAGGTATCAATCCAACCCATGGGAGAATCACTGGATAGCTGTGAGGAACATTCTTAAGTACTTACGAAGGACTAAAGAATTGTTCTTGGTGTATGGTAATGGAGATCTCCAAATGGAGGCCTTTACCGATTCGAGTTTCCAGAGCGATAAGAACGACAGCAAATCTATCTCTGGGTTTGTATTTACCCTCAATGGAGGGACGGTAAGTTGGAAGAGTTCCAAACAGGATACCGTTGCAGACTCTACGATGGAGGCTGAGTAGATTGCTGCGAATGATGCCGCCAAGGAAGCCGTCTGGATGAGGAAGTTCGTCTCGGAGTTAGGAGTAGTTCCAACCATTATTGATCCAATACCATTGTATTGTGATAATAATGGGGCTATGGCGTTAGCCAAGGAGCCCGGTCCCATCAGCGATCCAGACATATCCTGAGGCGTTTTCATTTGATCTGGGAGATTGTAGATCGCCGCGAGATCGAGATTAGGAGAGTAGACACAAAGAATAACGCCGCGGATCCACTCACCAAGGCCCTCTCTCAGCCGCAGCATGAGCGACTTTTTGAGATGTTGGGTATGAGATACGCCAATAACTGGCCTTAGTGCAAGTGGGAGATTGTTGGATATATGTATGCCCTAGAGGCCATTATATGATAGTGGATGTATTTATACATGTATATATATATATATTCAGTGTACATTCTTGCTCGACATGATAGTATACTATCTGGTTCTTCTTTATCTGACATGTTGATTTGATCATGCTTTTATTCATTCATACATGTTGATAAAGCCCTGAGGATATAGGCTTGACTACTGTGATTATGATGGAGATCATATTAGTGGGACATCTGTAGTTTATAAGCATATCGTGAAATGTCCCTAGTCGTAGGTATATCGAGACGGGGCATCGATATACCAGAGTAGACTAGCGTATATGATACTAGACCCATATGATTGGCAATGGATGTTCCCACATTCATCGATGTTTGACATCGAGATCGTATACGGGTGCTCAGTGGTGACTGGGTACACTGGACGGACTCACAGAGAACTCCTATATGGAATTATATCTATCGTCGGATAGCAGTTCTCAGGTGACACTGGTGCAGGTTAGTCTGTAGACCCAAGATCGTCATAGAGTCTTGTGTGTTCTCCCACTGTACTTTGATTACCACCCTACCACGGCTCTACTGAGTCGTGCAAACAGGTGGCCGTTGGATACAGTCCCGAGACACACGAAGGCGATGAGCGATAGGAGGGGTTTCGTCTCTCCTGGTATTGGGAGTTGATGCTGTGCTGTGCTCGACTGGCTATATCAGTAAGTTCCTGGCCAGGGCTGTTGAGATTTACTGATAAGTGTTATCAGTAGTTTCTCGATCTGTTATAGACCATTCATCGGCACGACTTATTGAGTTATTGGGGTCGACGTTACCATCCCTAGGCTTGATATGCAGCATATTTGACAAAGAGACCGGACTGTACGGTAGTGTTGCCGGTTGGCTCGACGGGAGTTGTAACAGGTTCGCTTGTTTTCTTCTGATCGCTCAATACCCGGGTGGCCGTTACGTTTAGCTGACCTCTTGCGGCTTGGGGGTGCATGATATGATCATCACCCACTGCCGGCGTATTGACTATTAGTGTATATGCCCTAGGGGCCATTATTGTATCATACTAGCATGTATATTACTTAATGGAAGCTTGGGATATTCACAGTTGTATATAACAGTCTTGCTAAACATAGTAGTATGCTACTTGGTTTGAGTCTACTTTAATATGTGCATATGTTTTTTGTAACGTATCACTTATACATATTAGTAGAGCCTATAGGATCCTTGCTTGATTACCAGCGTCGTGATGGCAGTCACACTAGTGGGGGCTGGGTAGTCTGTAAGCAACATCCTATATAGGTCCCTGGTCGTTGGATTATCGAGATAGGGCATCGATATTCCGGAGTAGACTAAGTGTATACGCTTCTCATCCCAGTTGGGGAGATGGTCTGTCCCACAGCCATCAGTACGTCGTACTGAAGATAGTATACAGGTGCTCGTTAGGTTACGGGTACACCGGACAGGACTCGCCGAGGAACTGATTGGTTGGTATTATACCCATCGTCAGTTATCAGTTCCCAGGTGACATGAGTACAGCATAGTCCGCAGAATTGACACTGCTACTTCGCCTTGAGTGTGTCCCACTGTTCTTAGATTGCTACCCTACCACGGCTCAAAGGAGTCGTGCAAACAGGTAGCAGTTGGGTGCAGTCCCGAGCACTTGGAGGCAGTGGCAGTTAGATAGGATTCGTCTCTCCCGGTATTGGGAGATGATATCGCGCTGTGTCAGAGAGCCATTACGCAAAGTCCTTGGCCAGGGCAAGCGAGATATACTGGTAGGTTCCAGTTGCTTCTCAGGGTGTAATGGGCTTCGCTCCGACACGACTTATATAGCTATTAGGGGACTGACGCTTGCCGCCCCCTAGGCTTGATATGCGATAGTCTTAGACGAATAGACCGGTCTGTACGGAGATTATCACATCAGGCTCAGTGGAAGTTCGGATGATTTGCCTCATCGGCCTTCTTATCGACATCTACCTGGGGACCGTTACGTACAGCTAGTGCCGCTTGCGGTCTGTGGTTAAACCCACTGCCAGCGTAGTGTCGAGTCTTTAGAGTCCCACACAGAGAGTTTCCCTGCTCCAGGCGAAACGATATAGAGGTCGTATGGTTTTTACGACAAGGGTTCGAACGCGTACGTGTGTTTACGCACGTACGAGTTTTTCGGACAGTTTTTACTAGCCGGCTTTGGTTTAAGCCAGATTCTAGTATCGGGTTATTGGATTTATACAGTCTAAAGTTTTTCCGTGTTTTCACGGATTGGAGGGGCATTCTCGTAATTTGTCGGGAACCTTCTAGAAGATGGTGACTAAGGGGGTTAAGGTGGTATATACATTGAATGAGATTAGTGAGTCATATGGATGATTCATCCATGTTATTAATGCTTCATAATTGTTTAATGACTCATGGAGATGAATCACCATAAGATATTTATCAAGCATGGTTGTAAATCATTTTCTTTTCTTTTCTTGAAAAACAATAATGCTTGATATATATTATGATAGCTTATTTTCTCATTTCATTATGATGTTCATCTTCTCTCTCCTCAAGCTCTCTCTCTTCAAAACCCTAATCCTCCCCTCTCATGTGTTGCGTACAAGGGTTAGCTAGACTAATACATCCATAACCTCACTCTATATCACCTAGTTAGCTTAGATTAGCGATTTGAGCAAACTAGTTATCTTAAGTTTGAGATTAAGCTTGGCGTAGGAATTTTCGGGGGGATCGTCTTTGATTCGAGGAGGTCGTTGAGGTGCCGATGTTCCAAGGAGCCTACGAGGAGTGGAGGACAGCGATGAAGACCCGAAGGACATGGTTCTTGAGGTATAATCACTTCACACAGTAGTTTAGAACTTCTATGATTGTTGTTAGTTATCGTTTAGCTTCGATTCATGCGGTTAGTCGATGTTTAAGCAAAGAACAAGATCGTTTTTCATATTTCCGCCTCCCCGCAAGTCGTGGGGTGTTGCACATCGACTTACAGTGGTATCAGAGCCTCGCTAAACAATAAATAACTCGCTTGCAAAATTGTATGAATTTCGAACGGAAAAAACAAAACCGGAAAACCCCGATATCATGAGTTTCTGTCGATTTTTAAGTGAATTCCAAAATTTTTTCAGGGAGGTTCAGAAAGCCCTAAATGATAGTATTAGAACACCCAAGAAAACTGGGCTCATGAATCGGCTAAATCGCCGCGGAACCGCGGCGGATCCCACCGATCCGCCGCGATTCCGCCGCCGAGTTGCCGATTCATCTGCCCAATTTTCCTGTGTGGGTTCTCTGTTATATTTGGTATTTTCTGGAATTTTTTAATTTTTGCTCAGGTTTCAGATTTACAGAGAAGTATTGGAGCAAAATTAAATGTGTTTATTCGATCGAAATTATATGGTATTTGCTTGTTGGATTATATCTGTGTTTGTATAATGTGTTCGTAAACCTCCCCTAACTGCTAGTATGTCGGTTGGCAGGGGGTTGCACATTTCTTTAATGGATTTTATCTGTTTGTGTATATGAACTGTGTTGGACTGTTGTGATGTATAGCCGGGGTTATGTGATGGGTTATTATTTAATTCTTTTGATGTAAATGTAATAAGTTGTAATATTATTTTGCGGGGCACATCCAGGTTGCGGTTGTAGCCACCGTTGTATTATTTCTTTTTACTGTTTTTGCTCCTAGGATAGACCCAAGGTGGGGTGCACAAACTACCGGGTATTTTGAAGTGTTGAGGCAGACCGCTTCACTTCTGGTACTTGGCGGGTAGTTTGCCGTACCCATAGGGGTCTTGGGTGGGGTAATGACTATTCATCACAACTGTGTAATCCGTCTTTTGTTGCAGGCTCAAAACAAACACGGATTGCTTGCAAATCCAATAAAGTTCATCTGTGATCTGGAATGCTTATTATTGCGTCTGACGAATGTACAATATCTATATATGATAGCTATTAGACGTCACTTATGTTTTACACCCATGCTAGCCCAGCCCCCGCTCTATCGTTAGTTAAGTAACCTAACGGGTGATGACGGGACCCCGTGGCGAATGCGGATGGCATAAGAGGACGTTGTATTTTCGTTGTTTTCTGCAAAGATAAGATTAAAGATGGGATGCATTATTATGCAAAGAAAATAAACCAAAGTTTAAATCGTTGGAACAAATTTAAAAGAAACCACTCGGTTATTTTAAAAGAGCAAAATTTTTAATTGCGGAGTTTTAGCCACTCCTTTTAAAAAGTATCAGGTTCCTTCGATTATATCAAGTTCACTACGTTCACGGTTTTGCCAAAACCATTCGTAGCCCTCCGTCATTTCATTTGGGTATTCAATAGTATTCAAGCCGTGTTTGTTGGCCAAAGTCAAGGCACAGTGTTTGGTAGCTATTGAATATTCATATGCAACATAGATAGATGCGTTGGTTTGGGACAGTCGTACTGCTTTGTTGGCCAAAGTCAAGGGTATGTACGGATGGGTTCAAATTAATCTGGACAATGACGGGTAGAACTTGACATGCGACTTATGATTTGTTGGTCAAAGTCAAGGTCATAAGAGCATGGGGCAAAAATCCATATCGGGAGTTTCAAAAGAAACTGAAATTTACAGAGAGATGCATACCATTTTGGAGTTTGATGAATGTTGGTAGGATTTCTTCAACATTATCTTACGATGATATTTTGGATCCCGATCCTACTGTGAGTACATACTACTTATCAGGAGATTCATCACTTAACAATCAATGTTATAAACCAAGTAGGTGCCTAGAAAGGTGTCAGCGGGGCTACGCTCCCAGAGAAAAGAGGTTATTTAATTAAGCAACTTCGCGAAAGCGTTGGAAAACCTCCCTCGAAGTATCGACACTAGCCTGGCCGAACGGTTAAGCAAGAATTGTACGGTGAGAATAGTCCTGGCTAATTCTTCTTTTATGGTTTGAGGAGGGATTCGAGAAACAGTGGGAGCCATCCTGTTCAGATAAATTAAAAACCAATCTAAACTTGCAACAACATCATGCTAAAATGTTTTCTTCTCTCTCTCTTAATTACAGCGACCCTGTGACCACACATAGGTTACATCTAGATAACAAATTGACTGAATCTGACTTATATGACTGGCAAAGGTCTGTCCAGATGTCCATTGGCTATGACAAGATGGACCACCCTATTACTACTCCGGATCCCGCCGTCTCAGGTCCAGTTTCCACTATCGCGGATATGGATATCCGTCAGACAAGGGAAAAAGATAAAGCGAAAGCTAAGTGCCTCGTGTTAGCTTCAGTTGATGGTGTATACCAGAAGCAGCATGAGAAGATGGACTTAGTTTCCATCTTTCTCCATAATAAAGATTTATATGGAGAGCAATCTCATATCACTAGATATGAAACCTCGAACGAATTAATTCAAGCGAGGTTAGCTGACGGGTCATCTGTAGGGGACAACGTCCTTACAATGACTAGCTGTATTGATGAGCTCCAGGACCTGGAGACCGCGTTGGGAAACGAGTCAAACACTGACTTGATTCTACAGTCTCTGCCTTCTACCCTGAAGGAAACCAGGGACGGAAAAGGAAAGAGAAAGGCAAAAGTTTCGGGACTGGATATAGTAAAACAGGGACGTTCCTATTGTTACAGGAATGAACATTGGCAGAAAGATTGCAGGGCTTTAGAAGCCAGTAACCAGGATACGAAGCATGTTGTGGCTTCGACTTCGGGTGTGTTTATGATAGAGAACTATATGTCAGTTAACCCTACTTCCTGGGTATTGGATACCGGATCAGGAACTCACATCTGTAATTCATTACAGGCTCTGAGAAATCGTAGGGTTATCGGGATAGGTGATATGACCCTCACAGTTGCTAACGGAATGAGCATGGACGCTGAATCCATAGGAGAATATCATCTTGGAATGACAACTGGGCAGATATTGATTCCGCGTAACTGTTTTTATGTACCAGGTACGACTTGTAATATCATATCTGTACCCTTACTTTCTAAGGAAGGATATGATTTTGCTTTTACAAGAGATATGGTTCACATCCACCTAAATCAAGATTTGATTGGGTCAGGTACATTAGAAAACGGAATATACGTATTAAATCAAGCTCAGATTTTCGGTGTCCAGAACACACTTAAAAGAAAGTCTCCGGAATTAAATCAGGCTTTCTTATGGCATTGTAGACTAGGTCACATCAATGAGAGAATGTTGACTAAGTTACATAGAGAAGGATATTTGAATCCGTTCGAATATCAATCTTATGCTACTTGTGAATCTTGTCTCATAGGAAAGATGACAAAGACTCCGTTTACTGGACACGGAGTAAGAGCGAGCGAGCTCTTGGGACTCGTACATAGTGACGTGTGCGGTCCGATGTCTACACATGCGCGAGGTGGTTATTCCTACTTCATTACTTTTACGGATGATTTCTCTAGGTATGGATATATCTTCTTAATGAAACATAAATCCGAGGCTTTCGAGAAATTCCAAGAATACAAAAATGAAGTAGAAAAACAGACCGGTAAAAGTATCAAGACACTGAGATCTGATCGAGGTGGTGAATACTTAAGTACCGAATTCCTGGGTTACTTAAAAGAGAATGGAATTCTCTCTCAGCTTACTCCTCCATACACACCACAACATAACGGTGTATCGGAAAGGAGGAATCGAACCCTATTGGATATGGTTCGTTCCATGATGAGTAACGCTGAGTTGCCGCGATCATTCTGGGGATATGCATTAGAATCAGTTGCATATCTTTTGAACCGAGTTCCAACCAAGACTGTGCCTACCACACCATATCAGATGTGGAGTGGGAAGAAACCTAGTCTTAAGTATCTTAAGACATGGGGATGTCCAGCTTTTGTAAAGAAGCAGCATGCGGACAAGCTCAAGGCACGCTCAGTAAAATGCAAATTTGTGGGATATCCAAAGAACTCCAAGGGATATTATTTTTATGACGCAGAGGAACAAAAGGTCTTTGTTTCTCTTCATGCCTGCTTCTTGGAAACTGAATTTTTGGAAAATCAGAAGAGTGGGAGCGCAATAGAACTGGAAGAAATTCCAGAACCACAAACTGTTACTGAAAGTATGGTAGAACCAGAGGTTTCAGAAGAACCAGACATCCCAACGCCACTCCGCAGGAGTAGTAGGCAATCTCATCCGCCCGAGAGATACTACGGTTTTCTCATAGACGGGGATAGAGAGGATTGCACTATAGACTATGGTGAGCCTACTAGCTTCCAGCAAGCCATTCAGAGCGGTGACTCAGTAAAATGGCTGGATGCAATGCGGACCGAAATGGAGTCCATGTACACTAACAAAGTATGGACTTTGGACATTGCTCCAGATGGGTTGAAACCCGTAGGATGCAAATGGATCTTCAAAAAGAAGATTGGTGTAGATTGACAGGTTGAAACCTATAAAGCTAGACTTGTTGCAAATGGTTTCCGTCAAAAACCTGGTTTGGACTATGACGAAACCTTTTCTCCAGTGGCTATGCTAAAATCCATTAGGGTCCTTCTTGCTATTGCTGCCTTCCACGATTATGAAATCTGGCAGATGGACGTAAAGACGGCTTTTCTATATGGAAATTTAGAAGAGAGCGTCTATATGGATCAACCAGAGGGATTCATTCAGAGTGGGAGCAGCGGTAAAGTATGCAAGCTGCTTAAGTCCATTTATGGACTAAAGCAGGCATCGATGAGTTGGAACATCTGTTTTGATGATGCTGTCAAAGAATTTGACTTTTGTCAAAAATCCAGATGAACCATGCATATACAGTAAGATTGTAGGGAGAGCTGTAGTATTCCTCGTCTTGTATGTGGATGACATTCTCCTAATAGGAAATGATATTCCTATGTTACAGTCAGTCAAAAGATTATTGTCACATAAATTCTCCATGAAAGACCTAGGTGATGCCACCTACATTCTGGGGATCCGGATCTATCGTGATAGATCAAAGAGGATGTTGGGACTTTCACAGTCCAGGTACATAGACACCATAGTGAAGAGATTCAGTATGGATGATTCTAAGCACGGTAACCTATCGGCTTGTCACGGAATCACCCTCTCCAAAGAGATGTCTCCCAAAACTGATTTGGAAAGGGATCGCATGTCGATTATACCCTACGCTTCTGCGGTAGGCTCTATAATGTATGCGATGTTATGTACCAGACCAGATGTAGCATACGCATTGAGCGTAGTAAGCCGGTATCAAGCAAACCCAGGGAAGAAGCACTGGATAGCAGTAAAGAACATTCTCAAGTATCTAAAGAGAACTAAGGAGATGTTCTTAGTATATGGCGGAAAAGACCTCCAGATAGAGGCCTTTGCCGACTCCGGCTTCCAGAGTGACAAAGATGACTCCAAATCCATGTCGGGTTATGTCTTTACCCTCAATGGAGGGGCGATCTGTTGGAAGAGTTCCAAGCAGGAGACCGTTGCTGACTCAACAATGGAAGCGGAGTACATAGCTGCTTGCGATGCCGCAAAAGAAGCAGTTTGGATGAAGAAGTTCCTCACAGAACTTCAGGTGGTTCCTACCAGTGTTGGTCCAATACCTCTATATTGTGACAACAATGGCGCTATAGCTTTAGCGAAGGAACCCAGGTCCCATCAGAAGTCCAGACACATCTTAAGGCGGTATCACCTGATCAGGGAGATCTTAGATCGCCGGGAGATCGAGGTGAAGAGAGTAGAGACAGAGAATAACATTGTTGATCCATTCACAAAGGCCCTTCCTCAGACGCAGTTCGAGAGGCTATTCGAGATGATAGGTCTATGATATGCCAGCTCATGGCCCTAGCGCAAGTGGGAGATTGTTAGTGTATATGCCCTAGGGGCCATTATTGTATCATACTAGCATGTATATTACTTAATGGAAGCTTGGGATATTCACAGTTGTATATAACAGTCTTGCTAAACATAGTAGTATGCTACTTGGTTTGAGTCTACTTTAATATGTGCATATGTTTCTTGTAACGTATCACTTATACATATTAGTAGAGCCCATAGGATCCTTGCTTGATTACCAGCGTCGTGATGGCAGTCACACTAGTGGGGGCTGGGTAGTCTGTAAGCAACATCCTATATAGGTCCCTGGTCGTTGGATTATCGAGATAGGGCATCGATATTCCGGAGTAGACTAAGTGTATACGCTTCTCATCCCAGTTGGGAAGATGGTCTGTCCCACAGCCATCAGTACGTCGTACTGGAGATAGTATACAGGTGCTCTTTAGGTTACGGGTATACCGGACAGGACTCGCCGAGGAACTGATTGGTTGGTATTATACCCATCGTCAGTTATCAGTTCCCAGGTGACATGAGTACAGCATAGTCCGCAGACTTGACACTGCTACTTCGCCTCGAGTGTGTCCCACTGTTCTTCGATTGCTACCCTACCACGGCTCAAAGGAGTCGTGCAAACAGGTAGCAGTTGGGTGCAGTCCCGAGCACTTGGAGACAGTGGCAGTTAGATAGGATTCGTCTCTCCCGATATTGGGAGATGATATCGTGCTGTGTCAGAGAGCCATTACGAAAAGTCCCTGGCCAGGGCAAGCGAAATATACTGGTAGGTTCCAGTAGCTTCTCAGGGTGTAATGGGCTTCGCTCCGACACGACTTATACAGCTATTAGGGGACTGACGCTTGCCACCCCCTAGGCTTGATATGCGATAGTCTTAGACGAACAGACCGGACTGTACGGAGATTTTCACATCAGGCTCAGTGGGAGTTCGGATGATTTGCCTCATCGGCCTTCTTATCGACATCTACCTGGGGACCGTTACGTACAGCTAGTGCCGCTTGCGGTCTGTGGTTAAACCCACTGCCAGCGTAGTGTCGAGTCTTTAGAGTCCCACACAGAGAGTTTCCCTGCTCCAGGAGAAACGATATAAAGGTCGTATGGTTTTTACGACAAGGGTTCGAACGTGTACGTGTGTTTACGCACGTACGAGTTTTTCGGACAGTTTTTACTAGCCGGCTTTGGTTTAAGCCAGATTCTAGTATCGGGTTATTGGATTTATACAGTCTAAAGTTTTTCCGTGTTTTCACGGATTGGAGGGGCATTCTCGTAATTTGTCGGGAACCTTCTAGAAGATGGTGACTAAGGGGGTTAAGGTGGCATATACATTGAATGAGATTAGTGAGTCATATGGATGATTCATCCTTGTCATTAATGCTTCATAATTGCTTAATGACTCATGGAGATGAATCACCATAAGATATTTATCAAGCATGGATGTAAATCATTTTCTTTTCTTTTCTTGAAAAACAATAATGCTTGATATATATTATGATAGCTCATTTTCTCATTTCATTATGATGTTCATTTTCTCTCTCCTCAAGCTCTCTCTCTTCAAAACCCTAATCCTCCCCTCTCATGTGTTGAGTACAAGGGTTAGCTAGACTAATACATCCATAACCTCACTCTATATCACCTAGTTAGCTTAGATTAGCGATTTGAGCAAACTAGTTATCTCAAGTTTGAGATTAAGCTTGGCGTAGGAACTTTCGGGTGGATCGTCTTTGATTCGAGGAGGTCGTTGAGGTGTCGATGTTCCAAGGAGCCTACGAGGAGTGGAGGACAGCGATGAAGACCCGAAGGACATGGTTTTTGAGGTATAATCACTTCACATAGTAGTTTAGAACTTCTATGATTGTTGTTAGTTATCGTTTAGCTTCGATTCATACGGTTAGTCGATGTTTAAGCAAAGAACAAGATCGTTTTTCATATTTCCGCCTTCCCGCAAGTCGTGGGGTGTTGCACATCGACTTACATTGACGAGTCTTAAAGTCCCACAATGGAGTTGCCTAGTCCAGGCGAAACGATGTGGTGCGCATATGAGATATGCGCGTGGACCTGGTTAAAATGCGTGTATGTGATACCGTATATTAGTCGGGCGGTTTGCTTTTGGTCGGGTCGTATGTGATATGACCGGGTTGCTAAATCAAGTGTTGATTTATCATTGACCATTAGTTTCTCACTAGAAATCCTTTCTTGTCTTTTTTTTTGTTGTATGCATGCATGCATGCATTCATTCTTATTCATGCACATATGGATGTGCATGCACATATACATGCATACATCATTCTATCATGGTTGTTGATATAGTGGATGGTGGCAATATAAGACTCACACCCTTTATAAAATATCTATGGATATTATTTTTGGAAAATAAAAATGAAAATGGAAATTGTTTCATGGTTGAATATTTTATTCTTTCATTAACCCTTTAGTTTAACCATGATTTAATTTCTATAGTCATTTTTGTTCCAAACAAAAATATCTAGATATTTTATAACCATGGTTGAGAATGAGAGAGTGAATATATATATATTTTCATTTTCTCATTTTATTCAACAAGCTTATCATTATCTTGAGTTTTAGAAAGCCATCATCTTCTTCCTCCTTTCTCTTTTGCTCTCTAGTTTTCTCAAGTGAGCCAAAGAGTGACCAAGTTAGGATTTTGAAGTGAGAAAACCAACCACAACACCATTCTACACTAGTCTTGCCTATTAGTGTAGAGTGTTAGCTTCCATTTCTTTTCTTGATCTTGTGAAGCTTCTAGCTTGGACAAAGGGGACTCCGGGTGGATCGTCGTGGACCTAGAGGATCTCAAGCGGACCTTTTTCCAACCCTCAAGTAGCCAAGGAGTCTAGCGTAGGCAGCTACAAAGGTTGTACTCTCAAAACCCTAGTTTTTTCTACTTGTGTTTGTGTTATAGTTTAGTTGCCCTAATTTTTCTGGCATGATCCTTGTGATTGTTTCTTTAGCACCATCTAAAATTAAAATATGGCTTGTGTGTTGCCTCCAAACCCTAGTAGTGGTGCTCTACGAAACCCTTCACCTCTATGATGCAGTCTTCTCTGTCACCATCAGTGAGGAAACCGTAGTACCTCTCCGGTGGGCGAGAAGTCCTACCAGACCTACGGAGTGGCCGAGGTTCATCAGTTTCTGTTGCAACAGCCGGTTCAACCAAGTCGTCATTTGCAGTTTGTGTTTCTAGAATCTCTTCTAGTTCTACCACTTTGCCATCTGTATCATTTGTAAAAAACTCTTTTTCTAAAAATGTGGCATACTGAGAAACAAACACCTTTTGTTCCTCCTTGTGGTAGAATAGATATCCATATGAATTCTTTGGATATCCCAAAAAATTACACATGACTGACCGTGTCTCGAGCTTGTCCGGATTCTACTTTTTAACATAGGCCGGACAACCCCAAATCTTAATTCATTTAAAAGATGGTCTCTTCCCATGCCATATCTTATATGGCGTGGTAGACACAGTTTTGGTTGGAACCCTGTTCAGTAGAAACGCTGCAGTCTCCAATGCATGCCCCCAAAATGAGACGGGTAACTCAGCATCACTCATCATGGAACGGACCATATCTAATAGGGTCCGATTCCGTTGTTCTGACATACCGTCGTGTTGTGGTGTGTAAGGAGGAGTGAGCTGAGAGAGAATCCCATTCTCTTTTAGGAAGTCTGCAAACTCTGTACTGAGATACTCTCCACCTCGATCTGATCGAAGCGTTTTGATGCTCAAGCCGGTTTGTTTTTCTACTTTTATTTTATATTCAGTGAATTTCTCGAAAGCTTCGGACTTGAGTTTTAATAAAAATACATGACCGAATCTTAAGAAATCATCAGTAAAAGTAATGAAGTATGAAAAACTGCCTCTTGCCTGTGTAGACATTGGCCCATATACATCACTATGTATGAGGCCTAAGAGCTCAGTAGCTCTTTCTCCGTGTCCTGTAAATGGAGTTTTGGTCATTTTACCTTTGATACTAGACTGACAAGTCGCATAAGATGTATATTCAAAAGGGTTTAAATATCCATCTTTGTGTAACTTGTTTAGTCTTGTTTCGTTAATATGACCAAGTCTACAGTGCCAAAGAAAAGCTTCATTTATTTCTGAAAGTTTTCTTTAATTAGTTTGTTGTATGTTGAAAACTGTGTGTTGATTTAGGACGTATATCCCGTTATTAAGTGTACCATACCCAACCAACATTTGATTCAGGTGAATCATAACATTGTTCTGCAATACAAAATTATATCCTTCATTGTCTAACAAAGAAACAGATATTATATTACAAAGCATACTAGGTACATAATAACATGGGTTCAAAACCAATATACATCCAGACGGCAAGCCCAAGTGATACTCTCCCACTGCAACTGTATGTACATTGGAACCATTTCCAACGCGGAGAGTATGGTCACCTGTCTTCAAAACCTTGTTATTTCTCACCCCCTGGATAGAATTGCAAATGTGAGAACCTGAACCGGTATCTAATACCCAGTAAGCAGAGTCTATTGAAAAACAGTTGTCAAGACCCGAAAGAGCACGTGACTGGCCCTTGAATCCTATGAAGTCTATAGGACTCCATCTGATCCAAGTAAGCCAAAAACCCAGAAATCTAAAACCATTTAAGGAGTAAATAAAGGAAAAACTAGTTTTAAGAGGTAAAGAAAACATGTTTTGAAAATCAAGTTTTTAAATAACTAAGCCGAATATGAATTTTTAAAGTGTGTAGTCTTTTCTGAAAATTTCGGCAGAGTTTCCTTTGTAAATACTGGCCCCGAACGGGGTATAACAGGAATAATATATATATATGAAATGATAAAAAGGCATCCCCAAGCGGGAGCTAGCTCTTCGTCAAACGACGGTCACAACCACGCATGTTATAATAATATACAACGCCAAAGGGCGAGGATCAAAACCGAAAAAGAAACTCAAAACAACCAGAAAACCGTAATACTATAAGCACGACTCTAAGGTCGAAATAATACAACACTGTTTTCTAAGTCTGAAGCAATATACAAGTTTTGGTTGATGGAAATTCTAGATACAATAAATAATACATGAGCAATGGCGGTTCTGATACAAAGGACCCACCTACCAACGCAAGTCACCCATAAGGAAGCAGTGTGCCAGAAATGCCGCTATGGAATCTGTACGGCAAAACCTGCAAGGACTGTGGCACAACGGGGGTGAGTTGCCAACTCATGAATAGAAAAATATCTACAAGCAGAGATCGAATGCATGACCCATCCTAGGTCAATACGATCAGATATAAATAAACCTCATATGAACAAAGCTGAAGCATGCTAAACTGGCAATGTAATCTCTAAACATGAGTGTAGTGCCAAGTGCTCGTGCTAGTGCCTCAGATAATAGCATGTCATGAATATGAGGTATGATCAAAGTAATCAAATCTGCACACACGTGGATCCCGTCCACTCGTCACCCACTGACAATAACCACCATGCATGTAAATATCATAAATCATGTGCATGGGGAAAATATGAGGATATAAACCATCTGTGTCCCTCGCGACACGTCAAAATCATGGAACCGGAGTGCCCAGTATCGACACTCGAAAACATCATGAAAACTGTGCCCAGCATCGGCATGTAAATCCTCATATATCGGGCTTCGTCAGTCCGGATCGGCCCGCGGGTGCTGTCTGCGGTATCGGCCCTCGGCCCCGGCAGTATGCCCATATCCATCTATCGACACTGGTCAGTATCCTCCGGATAACCGTCAGGTCCAACCAATCACCGGTAGGTACTCGCCCGCCTCCAGGCTCAATCGGCAAAGCTCATCGATCATCTTGCCGAGGGGAACCATACCGGGTCCACCATGTACCCGCAATCGGCTTGTCACTCCTCGATTCGGGTTTCACATGTCGCTCTCAGCACCGAGAAAACACATGGTGGACGCACTGAAATATCATATCAAGGGTAACCGGGTTTTTAAAGCAATGGCATATTCTCTTTTGAAACACCCTCGGTTCCCAAATCAGAAATATCATAGAAACAACATATCTCAATGCGTATAATCAAAAAGCATGAGGTATGCGACATATAAAGGAAGGTATGCACATCATCATGTCATGCAAGGATCATATACTGAATGCAATAGTACTACAGTGTAGTGACATGGTAATTATCGATGATGAAGTGTGTGAGCCGGCAACAAGTGTACGTGGAACATATGCATCATCGATAATGGTGCTGGTGTCCTAGCAGCATGACTGAATATAACAACAATACAAGCGATGCAATGCAAATAGCAGGAATATGCGGAAACGAATAATCAACGCAAAAGTACAGAACCTGCCCCAATAGATATGTCATGCAACCTTGCCTTTTGAAATAAGGCGAATCAGGGCTTTTAGTAAAATAAAAGTTACGGTGTTTTAAGAAAAGATGCATCATTTGAAAATACCCGTATAACCCTTCTGCCTATCTTTAAAATACCCCCCATTCGTTAGTTTGAAATAGGTATGACTCGGTCTAGTCTAATGTCTACTGAGTAATCTAGACCGGAGGGGTATGAAACCGCCTAAATCTGAGTCAATATATATAGATATGATAGTCGGTGATGTCGCCTCAATAACATATCGTAAGATATCCTCGAGTCATGAGTGCGGATCTATCATCAATACCGGCTCGTACGGTAAATCGTCGTACGGCATTCCAATAACTGGGTAGGGGTCAATATCACACTATCTCATCACATATCAGGTATCACTATCATCAGATCGCATAATCTGGGGTACTACTCTAAGTCTAGTACAAATCGATACCATCTATAAAAATATGAATGCGGGTAAAGCACATGTCCAAAGGCCCGCTAAAACTATCATATCGCACCTTAAAGACAAACTATGTCACATCGCCGATCTCACGGCCTCACATCAAATATCATCTCAAACCCACGTATCATTCTCAAATCCCGTATATAAACACATAGTCCCATACCCATGTGTAGATATACGCACCATCATATGCGCACAAATAAATGAAGGAATGTATGTAAGTATGTGTGTAAGTGTATGTGTGAGTGCAACCACTACTCTAGGGTTCGTACTTTACTAAACCAATATATTCTTATCACCAATAATACCATTATTACTATCAATAATCCTAAACAACACATAATAAATATACGTGTGTATACGTATTCGTATACAGCACCACGGACTGCGGGGGTGCTATACGCCATCCACCCGACTTCTCCCCGTAGATATAAATCTACTCACCTGGTCTTCGCTTTTTGAAATCGATGACACCATGCTCTTTCACCTCGGAATCCTTGCGAGGGTACCTAGAATAATAAACAGTCGCAATACGTATTAATATCAAGGCAGAAAACCGATACAGCGCACGGTGTGCTCATAGGTTGGAGCCTATGGCCCAAACATGCAAATCCAACACTTAACCCCTGTTGTCGATGTATGAACACCCGACAACCAAATACAAATCCAAATACTAAGAAAGTGCATTTAAAAAAAATACGGAAAATATCGCCTAAAATACCCCAAAATGCCTCCAGATTTTCCCCAGATGACCATTAGCCAAAACTATATATAGGAGGGGTCTAATCTAGTGCTAAATGAGCCCTGGAATAAAAATGGAACCATTCCCCTCTACTCTGGCCGCAAATTGCGGCCAGAATGATTAAATTTGCGGCCACGGTTTGGAGTTAGGGGCTCGGGTCTTGGTGGTAGCTTCATAGGTGCCTGCACGACTCACTGTCAGCTCAATTTTATTTTTGGTGCCCCCGGGTTGCTCCAGATTCCAGAACACCTTCACAGATCACACAAACCGACATGAAAAGTTCCATGATTTCGTATTTTTGGGTTTCAGGTTGTGCTAGGCCATTGTTTTGGTCAATATAGGGTCTAAGGTCACCATTAGAGTCCAATTGCACAGCCACATCTCAACTTTACCCTAACCCTCTCTAGTTTTTGTCCAAAGTGCACAAAATCACACGATATCGATATGAAACTTGAATTAAAGCCTAAGCACAAGAATTACAGCACTTAATGTGAAGGAAATACCTCAATAGACCCTCATGAATCCTTAACAGCGCCAAAACACCATCTTTCCTGGTCCATTGCGTAGATCTTATGCTTGTGGACATTTTTTGTGAAAGGAATGTGAGGTTTTGAGATTGTTTTTGAGATGATGAGAGGGGATTTGTGGAAGGGAGAATGGGGGCAGTAGCAGCAGCAGCACTAAGGGGGAGAGGGGAGAGAAAAATGGGAGGAAGAGATGAAGGAGAAATGGCTAAGTCAACACACCCCTACCTACTCTTTTTCTCTCTCACCATGCTTCATAATCTATTCCATTTTCTATTTTCTTTTCTCTTCAAATTCCTTTCTCATAAGAATAGTAAGCCCAAAGTGAAACCAATGCAAGAAAAATGCAACACAAGTGTAGAAAAAGATATGTGCATGCTTTGCACAAAATTGCCAAAAATCCGATTAGCGATTTTTAATCGCGATTAGCGCTAAATTAGCATATAAAAGATCATAAAAACTTAAAAATGGAATAATTCCAATAAATACCCCATTTTAGAATTTTCCATAATTTTGTATTTAATTATGCCGGAATATTAAAATATTCATTAAAATAATATTAAATTATAAAAATTCCCGAAAATAATATTTTATTATTTTGGAAATGTTACAATCTACCCCCCTTAAAGAAATTCGGTCCCCGAATTTAAATTTAAAACCCCCAAGTACTAAAACATTTCGATACAATTTCCAAGTCATCGGGGCTCCGAAATCAGCAATACCTAAAACGTATCATAGCGCAATGCATGCGCATGAGTACTGAGCAGATAACTCAAAAGCAACACTCCATTAAGCATCCCGCAATCATCGGAGTCATGGTAAAGACACAAATGTCAAATCCAATACAAAACCAATATGATATAGATCAGAACTATACATGTAGACATCCAATCTATACATGTAAATAGCTGATGTAAATGCATGCCCAATCTTTTTAAGTCGCTGTGTGATGCGCGTAACACTGCACAGTGGCGGACGTTTTTCACAAGAAAATAACTATATATGTATATATATATCCTTTGTTTAATAGGTACGTTCCGCCGTTTTGAAAACAATTTTGAAGGGTTTCCTTGTTTTTAAATCGTTCCGTGTCATATCGGACACGCATATATATATATATATATATATATATATATATACCGAGACTATAGCTCGCTCTTTGGAAATCCTTTCGAACTATCAATGCATGCAAAATATATCCAGGTACTGTCCTCTAACTAGTCCTGCTCGGTACAAAACGAATATCAAATATCATAGAAATGTACTGCTCCAAAAAGAATAAATCCCAAAAATGCACATAACATCACCCTGTGCGTCTGGTGCGCACGGAATCAAAATCCATATATGTGCCATACAGGTGCACAAAACAACATCTAGGTGCAACGGGTGTGCACGAAACACCTGTCATAGGCAACGTGTGTGCCTGACAGCCCAAACATGTGCATCTGACATGCACGAAGAATCTCGATTTAGTGCATCTGGTGTGCCCCAAAATCCTATCTCAAAACATGCGCCCAACATGCGCGAAAATCCAAATCGGTGCATCCATCGTGCACGAACGAAAATCTAAACCCTGCGCACTCAACATGCACGGAATCACAAAATCCAATAGCAACGCCGAACATGCGTAAATCCAGTCAAAAGCACGGAGTGCAAGAATCCACATCAATATCACAATCAAAATCTACATATCGAAAGACATCAAATCGAAGTCAGGTGCAACCGTAATGCACCAAATGTAAATCCGGTGCAGCAAAGGCACGAAATATAAATCTGATGCGATAAACGCAAGAAACATAAAACTGGTGCGACTAACGCACGAAGTATAGAACTGGTGCATCCCATGCACAAATACCAGCAATAACTCAAATGCGTAAGCAGCAACACTAAGTGTACCCAGATATAAAGAAAATCATAAACGTGCGCAACTGCGTATACAAAACACATATCAATGCACTACAAGCACATATAAGCTATACCGAGTGCAAAAATCAAATCGTGTGCGTAACATATGCACAACATCAAATCAACCGTATGAAATCCATAAAGTCATAAGCAGGTGCAGCCAAGGCACGAAACAACATACAACGCGGCTTAATCAAATCAGGTGTACCGCGATGGAAAAACTCACAACCGCGTGCATCAGCGTGCACAAATCAAAACACTAAGAGTACATGAAACTATGCTGGAAGCGTAAATCAAATCACCGGCATAAAATATGCATGAAATCACAATCAACACCTCAAGAGTAATAACTATGTGCAAGGTATAAATATCCAGTAGGTGCAACCATAGTGCACAAAATCAAATATCATGGAACTCAGTCATCAAGACTAAATCATGCAAACAGAACGCCCAAAATACCGAAATCCAAGATGACGGATACATGAAAATCAAATCACAAAACCACATATCATAAATCATAAATACCGTCATCGGTATGTCCTCCTTCGAAGTCGAGAAGGTGCCGGTACATCCAATGCTAGCGGCGCAAGATATCTACTTGCCTCTTGCTCGTGGCTGGCGTCCTCTGCCTCTGGTTCCTGATCTTTCCTGTAGATTACCAATCTCGCAATCCACCGGCTCATCGGTCCGGTCAGGAGCACTGACAGGAATGATTCCGTTCTGGCACTTCCTTGGTAATCTCTCGGTCAATCCTCAAGACTGCTCGTAAAACAATATGTCACTGGCGTCGGCCTCCAGCTCTCTGAATGCACATCACACATCTGATCCTGGGTGCAGACACCATTGCAGCGGTATATTGGAAGGAATCCCTGCTCAAGGTCTCTTCTGATCTCGCCTAAGACAAACTGTACGGAGGCTGGTACTCTGGCGTAATCTTTCCTCGCTTTCTGGACATCTGCGCCCTTAGTACAACATCTCCTCGGAAGCTGGTCGCATCCCTGTGCCTCTGTATGCATATCCGACCTTTAATCTTAACGGAGTGTAGTAACAGCTCATCTGCATCTCGCACGAACTTCTTGGCCCGCTTGTCTGTATCATCGACCATTCGACATCGCGTCTCTATCTGGGCATTGCAAGGTCCTCGGCTACGGTCCCTCCGAAGTCTCCAACACGGACTCGAAATCACGAACTCAGTATCCTCGTCACTCAATAGAGGATATCTAGCCGATCACGTCCTCAACGTGCATATCCCATCTCTGATGTCGGCGGAGTGGAACGTCATCTCGTCGAAGTCTCATATGAACTCTTTACTCCACTCTGCTTCAATATCGACTGATTCGGACTCATCTCATCGTGGCTACACCGATTGCGCTCTGACGGCCATGCTCGCATCTGGAGTCTCCCAAGCAGTGTCCCATCACGAATGATGTCGACTCATCCGATCGACTCGTCAGAACCTCACAATCCCCCAAGAGCTCAACATCTCGGGTACAGTTTAATAGTATCGAGTACATGCCACAGCGTCGGTGGTCCAGCCGTAGAAGGGCAAACCCAAGCCTCACTAATGGCGCCGCGGAACCGCCGCAAACCCTAAGGTTCAAAGGCTTTCACACGGTCATTAAGTCGAGTTAGGGTTTCATTCTTCTAGAGGGTCCATAGAGTCACCTGCATGTCCTTCCGTATACTTTAAACTTGGAAAAGGGGTTCCTGACATTCGATCGTCTCAATCGACTCTCAACGAGCCTACGTGAAGTCGCCTATAGCTGGAATCAATCTACCTGATGACCTCGCATCGGGGTAGGAGAACGAACCACGTGTCCTAGTCATTCATCCTCGGTGACTAGCGACTCACCATCATGAATAAGCGACATATCAACGGTCATCACATCCTAGCTGGCCTCTATCAGTGGCTCAATCCTCTGGTACCGACCGGTACGTCCTAGAAATCTCGCAACAGTGATCTGTCAAACGCCCAAAGTGCGGAAACACAATAAGACGATGCCTCAATATGCAATCGTATGCCTCGGGAATCACGCCCTGGTCAGTCCTCGTCCATGACGAGCTCATGCTGACAACTCGAGCCGTAGCTCACTCTGCTCGTGCAATCGCGGCAGCAAAACCATAACCAGTATCGATGAAGATAGATCATAGGAAGGAATATAATACAGTGTAAGGAAATGTACAACCTAAGGTTTCTTAAGCGGAGTGGCGTGTCGTAAGTATGCCGCGGAACATACCAATGGTACGTCACTCTACTTGAGTCACCTATTCCATCAACCAAGGGTCATCCTACGCGAAGAAAGTTCGGGTCTAATACCCCCTCGATCAAGTCTAAGTTCCGTGTATAAATAACGCCCTAGGCTCCACATAGTCAAACTTAGACTCGAACCAAGGTCAACCTAGCGCTCTGATACCAACTTTGTCACGACCCGAAAGAGCACGTGACTGGCCCTTGAATCCTATGAAGTCTATAGGACTCCATCCGATCCAAGTAAGCCAAAAACCCAGAAATCTAAAACCATTTAAGGAGTAAATAAAGGAAAAACTAGTTTTAAGAGGTAAAGAAAACATGTTTTGAAAATCAAGTTTTTAAATAACTAAGCCGAATATGAATTTTTAAAGTGTGTAGTCTTTTCTGAAAATTTCGGCAGAGTTTCCTTTGTAAAAAATGGCCCCGAACGGGGTACAACAGGAATAATATATATATGAAATGATAAAAAGGCATCCCCAAGCGGGAGCTAGCTCTTCGTCAAACGACGGTCACAACCACGCATGTAATAATAATATACAACGCCAAAGGGCGAGAATCAAAACCGAAAAAGAAACTCAAAACAGCCAGAAAACCGTAATACTATAAGCGCGACTCTAAGGTCGAAATAATACAACACTGTTTTCTAAGTCTGAAGCAATATACAAGTTTTGGTTGATGGAAATTCTAGATACAATAAATAATACATGAGCAATGGCGGTTCTGATACAAAGGACCCACCTACCAACGCAAGTCACCCATAAGGAAGCAGTGTGCCAGAAATGCCGCTATGGAATCTGTACGGCAAAACCTGTAAGGACTGTGGCACAACGGGGGTGAGTTGCCAACTCGTGAATAGAAAAATATCTACAAGCAGAGATCGAATGCATGATCCATCCTAGGTCAATACGATCAGATAGAAATAAACCTCATATGAACAAAGCTGAAGCATGCTAAACTGGCAATGTAATCTCTAAACATGAGTGTAGTGCCAAGTGCTCGTACTAGTGCCTCAGATAATAGCATGTCATGAATATGAGGTATGATCAAAGTAATCAAATCTGCACACACGTGGATCCCGTCCACTCGTCACCCACTGACAATAACCACCATGCATGTAAATATCATAAATCATGTGCATGGGGAAAATATGAGGATATAAACCATCTGTGTCCCTCGCGACACGTCAAAATCATGGAACCGGAGTGCCCAGCATCGACACTCGAAAACATCATGAAAACTATGCCCAGCATCGGCACGTAAATCCTCATATATCGGGCTCCGTCAGTCCGGATCGGCCCGCGGGCGCTGTCTGCGGTATCGGCCCTCGGCCCCGGCAGTATGCCCATATCCATCTATCGACACTGGTCAGTGTTAGTTATATGTATGCCCTAGAGGCCATTACTGTACATTGGATGTATATTGTAGTGGATGCTGGGACATATATAGGTAGGACTTTCTTGCTCGACATGATAGTACGCTATCTGGTTGCTCTTTATCTTAACATGTATACTTTCTGTCTCTCTGATTACATGTTGATAAAGCCCTTAGGATGTGTACTCGACTTCCAGGACTGTGATGCAGATCATACTAGTGGGGCCTGGATAGTCCATGAGTATATCCTTGAAATGTTCCTAGTCGAGGGAATATCGAGACGGGGCATCGATATTCCAGAGTAGACTAGCATATATCTTCTCGACCCATGCGATGGGCGATGGATGATCCCATATCCATTGGTGTTTGACATCGGAGATGGTATGCGGGTGCTCAGTGGAGACTGGGTACACTGAACGGACTCGCCGAGAACTCCCAGATGGTATTATACCTCACGTCAGATGGCAGTTCTCTGGTGACACTGGTACAGCTTAGTCTGTTGACCCGAGATCGTCATAGAGTCTTGTGTGTCTCCCACTGTGCTTTGATTTCCACCCTACCACGGCTCTACTGAGTTGTGCAAACAGGTGGTTTTTGGGTACAGTCCCGATTCACATGGAGGCAATGAGCGATAGGAGGGGATTCGTCTCTCCCGGTATTGGGGGTTGATGTTGTGCTATGCTCGACTGGCCATAACAGGAAATCCCTGGCCAGGGTTGCAGTGATATACTGGTAAGAGTTATCAGTAGTTTCACGAATGTTATGGACCTCAAGTCGGCATGACTTATCGAGCTATTGGGGTCTGACGTTTACCACCCCTAGGCGAGATATGCGACATATCAGACGAACAGACCGGACCGTACGGTAAGTGTTACTGGTTGGATTCGCAGGAGTGTGTGCGGGCTTGCTCGTCGATCTTCTGATTGCTCAATACCCGGGTGGCCGTTACGTTTAGCAGACCGCTTGCGGCTTGTGGGTGTTTGATATGATCATCATCCGCTGCCGGCGTATTGACGAGTCTTTAGAGTCCTACACAGAGGTTTCCTGGCTCAAGCGAAACGAAATAGGAGCGCATATGAGATATGTGCGGGACCGAGAATAATGCTTGTATATGATACCGTATTTCATTCTCGCGATGAATGTGTCGAATGGTTGTATGCGATATAACCTAGTTATCGAATCAAGGATTGATTCGATAAGCCGATACATTGGATACTAGCCGGTTATATGCGATATAACCGGATCATTGAATCAAGTGTTGATTTAATGATTTAATGTATAATTGTATATTTGATATATTACTTTGCATTAACTAGTATTGGTTCACTTTAAATGGATTTACTCACTTGGTTTGTACACATTGTATATGTGATATACTTTTGTGCACAAGATTGTATCATGTTTGATGATACTTGCTCTTTTGGGTTTGTGTAAAGATTAAACCATGTTTAGTGAATGGTTAGGGTTTCTTTTCTCTTATTTATTTATCCATTTATTATTGTTTTGGAAAAGATAAAGAGAAAATGAAATGGTGGCTTAGTTTGTCTTTTTTCTTTGAAGCTTCTTGAAACCTTGACTAAGTCCACCATTCTTGTCTTTTCTCTAACCCTAACCACTCATCTAAACCTTGGTTAAATCTCTATACTAAACCATGGTTGAAGTCATGATAAGTATTATTTTTTTATTTTCTTTTTTAATAATCTTATCATATCTTCTTCTTCTTCTTCATCTTCTTCAACATGAAGAAAAACTTTCTACTTCAATGGCAACTAGCCAAATCAAGTGAGAAATCCAAAACTAAAGTCTACCAACTTCCTATTTCTTCATCCTCTACCTCTTGTCAAGTAGTAGAGTGTGTTTCCTTCACAAATTTTCAAGGTTTGGTGAAGGTGGAGCTTGTTCTTTCGATGCCTCGACGTAGATCATCTTCGGCATCGAACCGACGATCAAGCCCGCCCATTCTTCGATGATGCCGACGCTAGAGCCCGAGACATGATTTGGACAGCGAGGGGACTTCATTGCGGAGCCGTGGAGGTGGTGGACCGGATCTACAAAGGTTGTATATCCGTTCCCTTAGTTAAAATGTTAACTAGTTTGCTTGTTTCGCCTAAATATCTAGTAAACGATCCGTAGTCGGGTTTCTAGGCACCCGTAAAATTTGATTTGTGCATGTTTGATCACTTGTGAGACTTCACTAGGATGCCTAGGAACCCTACAGTCAGTATCCTCCGGATAACCGCCAGGTTCAACCAATCACCGGCAGGTACTCGCCCGCCTCCAGGCTCAATTGGCAAAGCTCATCGATCATCTTGCCGAGGGGAACCATACCGGGTCCACCATGTACCCGCAATCGGCTCGTCACTCCTCGATTCGGGTTTCATATGTCGCTCTCAGCACCGAGAAAACACATGGTGGACGCACTGAAATATCATATCAAGGGTAACTGGGTTTTTAAAGCAATGGCATATTCTCTTTTGAAACACTCTCGGTTCCCAAATCCAGAAATATCATAGAAACAACATATCTCAATGCGTATAATCAAAAAGCATGAGGTATGCGACATATAAAGGAAGGTATGCACATCATCATGTCATGCTAGGATCATATACTGAATGCAATAGTACTACAGTGTAGTGACATGGTAATTATCGATGATGAAGTGTGTGAGCCGGCAACAAGTGTACGTGGAACATATGCATCATCGATAATGGTGCTGGTGTCCTAGCAGCATGAATGAATATAACAACAATACAAGCGATGCAATGCAAATAGCAGGAATATGCGGAAACGAATAATCAACGTAAAAGTACAGAACCTGCCCCAATAGATATGTCATGCAACCTTGCCTTTTGAAATAAGACGAATCAGGGCTTTTAGTAAAATAAGGGCTACGGTGTTTTAAGAAAAGATGTATCATTTGAAAATACCCGTATAACCCTTCTGCCTATCTTTAAAATACCCCCGATTCGTTAGTTTGAAATAGGTATGACTCGGTCTAGTCTAATGTCTACTAAGTAATCTAGACCGGAGGGGTATGAAACCGCCTAAATCTGAGTCAATATATATAGATATGATAGTCGGTGATCTCGCTTCAATAACATATCGTAAGATATCCTCGAGTCATGAGTGCGGATCTATCATCAATACCGGCTCGTACGGTAAATCGTCGTACGGCATTCCAATAACTGGGTAGGGGTCAATATCACACTATCTCATCACATATCAGGTATCACTATCATCAGATCGCATAATCTGGGGTACTACTCTAAGTCTAGTACAAATCGATACCATCTATAAAAATATGAATGCGGGTAAAGCACATGTCCAAAGGCCCGCTAAAACTATCATATCGCACCTTAAAGACAAACTATGTCACATCGCCGATCTCACGGCCTCACATCAAATATCATCTCAAACCCACGTATCATTCTCAAATCCCGTATATAAACACATAGTCCCATACCCATGTGTAGATATACGCACCATCATATGCGCACAAATAAATGAAGGAATGTATGCAAGTATGTGTGTAAGTGTATGTGTGAGTGCAACCACTACTCTAGGGTTCGCACTTTACTAAACCAATATATTCTTATCACCAATAATACCATTATTACTATCAATAATCCTAAACAACACATAATAAATATACGTGTGTATACGTATTCGTATACAGCACCACGGACTGCGGGGGTGCTGTACGCCATCCACCCGACTTCTCCCCGTAGATATAAATCTACTCACCTGGTCTTCGCTTTCTGAAATCGATGACACCATGCTCTTTCACCTCGGAATCCTTGCGAGGGTACCTAGAATAATAAACAGTCGCAATACGTATTAATATCAAGGCAGAAAACCGATACAGCGCACGGTGTGCTCATAGGTTGGAACCTATGGCCCAAACATGCAAATCCAACACTTAACCCCTGTTGTCGATGTATGAACACCCGACAACCAAATACAAATCCAAATACTAAGAAAGTGCATTTAAAAAAAATACGGAAAACATCGCCTAAAACACCCCAAAATGCCTCCAGATTTTCCCCAGATGACCATTAGCCAAAACTATATATAGGAGGGGTCTAATCTAGTGCTAAATGAGCCCTGGAATAAAAATGGAACCATTCCCCTCTACTCTGGCCGCAAATTGCGGCCAGAATGATTAAATTTGCGGCCACGGTTTGGAGTTAGGGGCTCGGGTCTTGGTGGTAGCTTCCTAGGTGCCTGCACGACTCACTGTCAGCTCAATTTTATTTTTGGTGCCCCCGGGTTGCTCCAGATTCCAGAACACCTTCACAAATCACACAAATCGACATGAAAAGTTCCATAATTCCCTATTTTTGGGTTTCAGGTTGTGCTAGGCTATTGTTTTGGTCAATATAGGGTCTAAGGTCACCATTAGAGTCCAATTGCACAGCCACATCTCAACTTTACCCTAACCCTCTCTAGTTTTTGTCCAAAGTGCACAAAATCACACGATATCGATATGAAACTTGAATTAAAGCCTAAGCACAAGAATTACAGCACTTAATGTGAAGGAAATACCTCAATAGACCCTCATGAATCCTTAACAGCGCCAAAACACCATCTTTCCTGGTCCATTGCGTAGATCTTGGGCTTGTGGACATTTTTTGTGAAAGGAATGTGAGGTTTTGAGATTGTTTTTGAGATGATGAGAGGGGATTTGTGGAGGGGAGAATGGGGGCAGTAGCAGCAGCAGCACTAACGGGGAGAGGGGAGAGAAAAATGAGAGGAAGAGATGAAGGAGAAATGGCTAAGTCAACACACCTCTACCTACTCTTTCTCTCTCTCACCATGCTTCATAATCTATTCCATTTTCTATTTTCTTTTCTCTTCAAATTCCTTTCTCACAAGAATAGTAAGCCCAAAGTGAAACCAATGCAAGAAAAATGCAACACAAGTGTAGAAAAAGATATGTGCATGCTTTGCACAAAATTGCCAAAAATTCGATTAGCTATTTTTAATCGCGATTAGCGCTAAATTAGCATATAAAAGATCATAAAAACTTAAAAATGGAATAATTCCAATAAATACCCCATTTTAGAATTTTCCATAATTTTCCATAATTTTGTATTTAATTATGCCGGAATATTAAAATATTCATTAAAATAATATTAAATTATAAAAATTCCCGAAAATAATATTTTATTATTTTGGAAATGTTACAACAGTTTTCTATCACAAACACACCTGAAGCGGAAGCATCCCCATGCATCTTCTTGAGATCTAAGTACTCCGTGCAGTTGCGCTTCCAGTGTCCTGTTTTGTGGCAGTGATAACATTCCCCTTTCCCCGATTCCCCAGCCTTGGACTTGTCTTTCCCTTTAGCTTTTTTGAATCCACCCTTAGGTTAGGTGGGTTTCTTCTTCATCTTTCCCTTGGCCTTAGCCTTTGGGCAAGAGGAGGAAGATGGCCCAACACTCAAAACGGGAGTCTTCACTGACTTCAGCGTGCTCTATGCACTCTTTAACATATTAAGGAGTTCAGGTAGTTCATTCTCCATGTTGTGCATGTTGAAGTTAACTATAAATTGAGCAAAGGTGGAGGGGAGAGACTGCAGAATAATTTCAGTATTTTGCTCATTGTCCTTTGTCTACCCAAGGTCCTCAAGCTCTTTTATGAGAGCTATCATCTTCAGAACATGGTCTCCTACTGGTGTGCCAGGGGCCATACGCATCTGAAACAGCTTTTTGGATACTTCGTATCGTAAGACACGAGATTGCTTTCCATACAACTCCTTTGTATGGAGAAATATGGCTTGGACGTCCATATTCTCATGCTGCTTCTGATGTGTGTTATCCATCGATGCAAGCGCGAGGCATTTGGCTGTGGCACAGTCAGCGTCCCATGTCTTGCGGACTTCAATATCCGTAACTGAAGATTTAGGACCTGGGACGGGCGGGGCTGGAGCCGTGAGGACATATGATACCTTATCATAAGTCAAGGCAATGTTAAGGTTCCTCATCCAGTCTTTATAATTGGTCCCATTCAGTTTATTTTTATCTAGTAGAAACTTGAGTCCTGTCATTGATATCTGCCATTAAGAGAGAGAAAAGAATACACTCAGCGAAAGCTCTTGCAAAGATCAGATTGGTTATTATCTTATCTAATCGATATCTCCCACTGCTTTAATCAAGTTTTTCTTTCAAACCTTAAAAAGAAAACTAGCCAGGATTAATTACAGTCTACAACTTCGCTAACCATTCAGCCAGACCAGTGTCGGTACTTGAGGGAGGTTCCCCGTGCTTTCGCACGGACCTAATTAATATAAACCTCGTCTTCCCAGAGGCGTAGCCTCGTTAACACCTTTCTAGACACCTAATAGGTTAGCTAATTGTAAACTGCAAAACTCTCCTGGGAGCAACTATTGCCTACAGTGGAATCGTGATTCAACCATCATATGGAAGGTATGCAATCTCATTGCAAATTTCAACTATTGAAATTCCCGATATGGTTTTACCCCTAGTACTCATGACCTTAACTATGGTCAACAAATCATAAGCACTAGTCAAGTTCTACCCGTTATTTCTTGATTAATTAGACCCACTCACATGACCCTTAACTATGGTCAACAAAGTCATATGAATGTCCTAATTAATCTACATCTCATGCAGTGTAGGAAGACATCACTTAGCTACCGTACACTACGCCTTAACTATAGTCAACAAACGTAGCACGAATACTAAGTACTCTACTTCCTAAAATGACGGAGGGTTGCAGATGGTTTTTAAGAAAACCTTTAACGCTTTGATCTTGATATCGTCGTAGAATCAAATGATTTTCAAAAGGAGTGGCTTAAGCTCCGCAAGTTTGAAATGTAACTTTTTCATAAAAAGCTGAGTGGTTTTCAAAGCCGATTCTACAACATCTTTTTAGGTTTATTTTCTTTACATTAATCATATTAATGTAGTCCCATCATTTAAGTCCTTAAGCCATCACAGAAAAGAAACGTAAATACAACGTACGCTTATGCCATCCGCATTCGCCGCAATGTTCCGTTATGCACCGTTAGGTTACTTAACTAACGGCATTCCGGGACGGGACTAGCGCGGGTGTAAAACATAAGCAACGTCTATTATATATCTCATATATAATATAGCATTCGTCTTAGATATATTAAGCGATCACATCACAGAATATAGGCAGCAGAAACACAGATATGATAATATAGGATATACTAGGACGTCCGTATTTAGTATTTAGCCAACAATAGAAAATACGGATTCCACGGTCGTGATGAATGCCCAATCCCACACCCTAGACCCCTACGAGAGCGGCAAGTGACCCTGCCAATTCTGGAGTTAGGAAACCCGGTCTCGACGCCTCGAGATGGTCTCCCACTGGACCCCAGAACCCGGTCACTTGTGCTCTCCACCTTGGGTCTATCCTAATACGGAAAAGTAAATAATATACAACAATGGTGACATCATCCTCAACCCGGAAGTGTCCCAAATAAAAGAATATTACATTACAAATGAATTTTACATGAATGAAAAGTAAAACTTTCATCTCACATAAACCCCCCCGGCTATTCAATCACGACGAACCTATATATCACAACACAGCAACACATAACATCACATGTCATCAACGTAAGCAAGTATGCGTACCCCAATTGCCGTTGACATATAGCAACGAAACCGGCGATACGCATACTACGCTTACGGTCGCATAAAAAAGTATCACATACTACTAGGCGATGTTAAACCCTTCGATCGAATTAACGAACATCCATATTCCCCAGCAAGCTCAACATTTGAGCACCATTAAACAATACCCAAAATCTATACCACAGTATTTAATGGACCAGCCGTAGAAGGGCAAACCCAAGCCTCATTTGTGGCGCCACTAACTACGGTAAACCCTAAGGTTTAGTCGCAGTTTGGTGGTCACATCTCAAGTTAGGGTTTCATTCTTCTAGAGGGTCCATAAGAATACCTGCATTATATATCGAGTACGTTCAACCTGGAAAATACGAGTGTTTGATAATTCGTTCGACCTGTTTAACGCCGCCAAAGTTACCAATACAATGCTATAAAAATACGAATACGAAATACTCCGCAAAGAGCCCATTTCCAAACTCACATCACATGCAAATTTGGATTTCAAAACAATATCAGAAACTCCAAGTCATGAGTAAAAGATCACAGGTGCAATACGAGGAGGAGGGGAGCAGAAGGGGTATGCGTCGCCGGAAAAAATGGCTTGGTCGCCTGTCGGGAACCGAGCACCCCCCCTCGTGTTTCACCTATGTTCTTATATTCTCTTAAATGTCACTCTGCAGTTACTAAAATAATTTTTAGACCACTTTTCAAAAAATTTCCAGAGAGCATTTTGAAAGGTTTCTAAAACCGTATTTTTGCGGAGTTTTTCGTTTTCGGATTATCGCAACATTGTCTAGGTTTCTAGTTTGGCTCTGATACCATGTAGGGTTTTCCTTAGTACCACAACTAGGGTTTGGTAGCATCACACATGCCATATTTAAAATTTTATAGGGTGCTAAAGAAACTATCCTAAGGATCACTCTAGAAAAGCTAGGGTAACAAAAGATTTTGCACAATCCACAAGTAGTAAAAGCTAGGTTTAGAGAATACAACCTTTGTAGCTCCCTACGCTAGACTCCTTGGCCACTTGAGGGTTGAAAGAAGCTTGCTTGAGATCCTCCAAGTCCACGACGATCCACCCAGAGTCCTCTTTGTCCAAGCTCAAAGCTCCACTTGATCAAGAGAAGAAGTTGAAGCCAACACTCTAAATTAATGGGCAAGAGTAGTATAGAATGATGTGTAGGGTTCCTAGGCAATCTAATGAAGTCTCACAAGGCATCAACCATGCCAATTTCAAAAATTATGGGTGCCGAGAAACCCTAATACGGATCGTTGACTAGAAGTTTAGGCGAAAAGATAATCTAGTTAACTACTTAACTAAAAGTTAGATGCTACGACCTTTGTAGATCCAGTTCTCCACTTCCTTAGCTCCACGTGGGTGTCCTCTCGCTGTCCATCATGAATCCCGAACTCAATCGTCGGCTTCATCGGAGAAACGGGCGAGCTAGGCCGTCGGCTTCGTGTCAAAGACGATCTACGTCGAGGCATCACAAGTTCAAGCTCCGACTTCACAAAGTTGTGAAACTTGTGAAGAAAACACCCAAAACAACTTGGCAAGAGGTAGAGGGTGAAGAAATAGGAGGTGGGTTCACTTTAGAATTGGATTTCTCTCACTAGAACTCAAGTTGCCATTGATGGCATCAAGGTTTCTATCTTGAAGAAGAAGAAGAAGATGAAGCTAGTTTATGATAAGTTATTTAAAATGAGAAGAAAAAATTCATACTTATCATAATCTAACTAGGGTTAAGTGTAGAGAATAAACCATGGTAAGTGGATGGGTTAGGGTTAAGCATGAAGACAAAATGGTCTCTTTGGTCAAAGCTTCATGAAGCTTCAACAAGCTTCATGACAAAAACAAACCATTTTATTTTCATTTATCCAATGAAATAAATAAAGAAATGAATAAATAAATGATAAGGCAAAACCCTAATTATCATTTAACCATGGTTTAATTCTTCACACTTAACCAAATGATCAAGTATCATCAAACATGATACAAAAATATGCACAAAAGTATATCACATATACAACTTGCACATCAAGTGAGAAAATCCATATAAAATGAACCAATACTAGTTAATGCAAAGTAATATATCAAATATATAATTATACATTAAATCATTAAATCAACATTTGATTCAATGATCCGGTCATGTCGCACATATCCGACTAGTATCCAATGTATCGATTTATCGAATCAATGATTCGATAACTAGGTCATATCGAATATAACCAATCGAAACATTTATCGCGAGAATGAAATGCGGTATCACATACACGCATTATTCTCGCTCCCGCACATATCTCATATGCGCTCCTATTTCGTTTCGCTTGAGCCAGGAAACCTCTGTGTAGGACTCTAAAGACTCGTCAATACGCCGGTAGCAGATGATGATCATATCAAGCACCCACAAGCCGCAAGCGGTCTGCTAAACGTAACGGCCATCCGGGTATTGAGCGATCAAAAGATCGACGAGTTAGCCCGCTCACACTACTGTGAATCCAACCAGTAACACTTACCGTACAGTCCGGTCTGTTCGTCTGATATGTCGCATATCAAGTCTAGGGGTGGTAAACGTCAGACCCCAATAACCGATAAGTCGTGCCGATATGAGGCTCATAACGGGTCGAGAAACTACTGGTAACTCTTACCAGCAAATCTCTGATCAGCCCTGGCCAGGGACTTCCCTGTTACGGCCAATCGAGCACAGCGCAACATCAACCCCCAATACCGGGAGAGACGAAACCCCTCCTATCGCTCATTGCCTCCATGTGACTCGGGACTGTACCCAAAGATCACCGTTTTGCACGCCCTCATGGACGTGGTAAGGTGAAGATCAAAGCACAGTGGGAATCACACAAGACTCTATGACGATCTCGGGTCTACAGACTAACCTGTACAAGTGTCACCTGAGAACTGCCATCTGACGTGAGGTATAATACCATCTGGGAGTTCTCGGCGAGTCCGTCCAGTGTACCCAGTGTCCACTGAGCACCCGTATATCATCTCTGATGTCAAACACCAATGGATATGGGATCATCCATCGCCCATCTCATGGGTCGAGAAGCGTATACGCTAGTCTACACTGGTATATCGATGCCCCGTCTCGATACACCCACGACTAGGGACCATGAAGGATGTACTTATGGACTACCATGTTCCCACTAGTATGATCTGCATCATAGTCCAGGTAGTCAAGTACACATCCTAAGGGCTTTATCAACATGTAACTATAAGACAGTTTAAAGAGACAAGTGTACATGTTAAGATAAAGAGTAACCAGATAGCATACTATCATATCGAGCAAGAAAGTCATCTCTATATATATGTCCAAGCATCCAATATAATATATATCATCTGTACAATACTGGCCTCTAGGGCATACATACAACTAACATGATGATGTGGTTTGATTTCTCACTTAAAAACCCTAACTTGATCACTATCTTACTCACTAATGAAAGCTAGAGAGCAAGAGAGAGGAGGAAGAAGATGATGACAAATGAGAGCTCAAGAGATAATGATAAAGATGAAGATAAAAATGAGAATAGAATATATATATATGTGTGTATATATATATATGTATATATATATATGTGTATATATATATGTGTGTGTATATATATGTGTGTGTGTATATATATATATATATGTATATATATATTTTCTCTTCTCATTCTTAACCCAAGTTAATAAATATCTAGATATTTATCTTTGGAGCACTAATGGCCATAGAATAATAACTTATGGTTAAAGAGAGGTTTAGTGGAGGAAGAAAATAATCAACCATGAGTAATTATCCATTTCCATTTATCTCAAAAATAAATATCAACATATTTATTAAGGTGTGAGTCTCATATTGCCACCATCCAATGTATCAACAACCATGATAGAAATGTGTATGCATGTATGTGTGCATGCACATCCATATGTGCATCAATGTAAACATGTGCATACATGCATGCATACACCAAAAGACAAAAGGGTTTAAAGTGAAAATGCTAATGGTCAATGTTAAATCAACACTTGATTTAGCAAACCGGTCATATCACATACGACCCGACCAATAGCAAACCCCCCGATTAATATACGGTATCATATACACGCATTTAATCGGGTCTCCGCGCATATCACATATGCACACCACATCGTTTCTCCTGGACTAGGTAACTCCATTGTGGGATTAAGACTCGTCAATACGCCGGCAGTGGGCGATGATCATTTCAAGCACCCCCAAGCCGCAAGTGGTCAGCTAAACGTAACGGCCATCCGGGTATTGAGCGATCAGAAGAAAACAAGCGAGCTTGCCACAACTCCCAAAAAGCCAACCGGCAACACTACCGTACAGTCCGGTCTCTTCGTCAGATATGCTGCATATCGAGTCTAGGGATGGTAACGTCGACCCCAATAATTCAATAAGTCGTGCCGATGAATGGTCTATAACAGATCGAGAAACTACCGATAATACTTACCAGTAAATCTCAACAGCCCTGACCAGAGACTTACTAATATAGCCAATCGAGCACAGCACAGCATCAACTCCCAATACAGGGAGAGACGAAACCCCTCCTATCGCTCACTGTCTCCATGTGTTTCGGGACTGTTCCCAAAATCCATCTGTTTGCACGACTCAGTAGAGCCGTGATAGGGTGGTAATCAAAGTACAGTGGGAGAACACACAACACTCTATGACGATCTCGGGTCTACAGACTAACCTGTAACGGTGTCACCTGAGAACTGCTATCCGACAATAGATATAATACCATATAGGAGTTCTCGGCGAGTCCGTCCAGTGTACCCAGTCACCACTGAGCACCCGTATACGATCTCGATGTCAAACATCAATGGATGTGGGAACATCCATCGCCCATCATATGGTCTAGTATCATATACGCTAGTCGACTCTGGTATATCGATGCCCCATCTCGATACACCTACGACTAGGGACATTTCAGGATATGCTTATAAACTACAGACGTCCCACTAGTATGATCTCCATCATAATCACAGTAGTCAAGCAAATATCCTCAGGGCTTTATCAACATGTGTAAATGAATAATAGCATGATCAAGTCAATATGTCAGATAAAGAAGAACCTGATAGCATACTATCATGTCGAGCAAGAATGTTCACTGAATATATATATATATATATATATATATATATATACATGTATAAATACATCCACTATCATATAATAGCCTCTAGGGCATACATATATCCAACAGTGGCAACAAAGTAACCCCGCAACCCACCTACAAACAAGGCTGCGAGTCCAAGCGAAATTAGCAAAAGAGGAGGTGCGTCCGCCGCTACTGTGCTAACGGGTCAGACCTGCAAAACACTGTGGCACGACGGGGGTGAGTTGCCAACTCGTGAGTAAAATGTAACATCTAATAAGGCTATCGTATGCATGTGCACAATGATGTCACAACCTACATATATTAATATGATGCGATGTACTAATATGTATGCGACATGATTGCAATATATTGTTAGTTATATGTATGCCCTAGAGGCCATTACTGTACATAGGATGTATATTGTAGTGGATGCTGGGACATATATAGGGAGGACTTTCTTGCTCGACATGATAGTATGCTATCTGGTTGCTCTTTACCTTAACGTGTACACTGATTGTCTCTCTGTTACATGTTGGTAAAGCCCTTAGGATGTGTACTTGACTACCTGGACTATGATGCGGATCATACTAGTGGGGACATGGTAGTCCATAAGTACATCCTTCAAGGTCCCTAGTCGTGGGTGTATCGAGATGGGGCATCGATATACCAGAGTAGACTAGCGTATACCTTCTCGACCCATACAGATGGGCGATGGATGATCCCATATCCATTGGTGTTTGACATCGGAGATGATATACGGGTGCTCAGTGGAGACTGGGTACACTGGACGGACTCGCCGAGAACTCCCAGATGGTATTATACCTTACGTCAGATGGCAGTTCTCTGGTGACACTGGTACAGAGTAGTCTGTTGACCCGAGATCGTCATAGAGTCTTGTGTGATTCCCACTGTGCTTTGATTTCCACCTTACCACGTCCAAGATGGCGTGCAAAACGGTGGTTTTTGGGTACAGTCCCGAATCACATGGAGGCAATGAGCGATAGGAGGGGATTCGTCTCTCCCGGTATAGGGAGTTGATGTTGCGCTGTGTTCGATTGGCTATAACCGGAAATCCCTGGCCAGGGTTTCTGAGATATACTGTTAAGTGTTACCTGTAGTTTCTCGAACTGTTATAGACCTCATATCGACATGACTTATCGAGCTATTGGGGTCTGACGTTTACCACCCCTAGGCGAGATATGCGACATATTAGACGAATAGACCGGACTGTACGGTAAGTGTTATTGATTGGATTCACAGGAGTGTGAGCGGGCTTGCTCGTTGATCTTCTGATCGCTCAATACCCGGGTGGCCGTTACGTTTAGCAGACCGCTTGCGGCTTGTGGGTGTTTGATATGATCATCACCTGCTGCCGGCGTATTGACGGGTCTTTAGAGTCCTACACAGAGGTTTCCTGGCTCAAGCGAAACGAAATAGGAGCGCATATGAGATATGTGCGGGACCGAGAATAATGCGTGTATGTGATACCGTATTCTATTCTCGCGATAAATGTATCGAACAGTTGTATGTGATATAACCTAGTTATCGAATCGAAGATTGATTCGATAAGTCGATGCATTGGATATTAGTCGGTCATATGCCATATGACCTGGTCGTTAAATCAAGTGTTGATTTAATGATTTAATGTATAATTATATATTGGATATATTACTTTACATTAACTAGTGATGGTTCACTTAAGATTATTTTTCTCACTTGATGTGCACATTGTATATGTGATATATTTTTGTGCACTTGATTGTATCATATTTGATGATACATGCAAATTTGGGTGTGTGTTTATTTTAAACCATGGTTTAGGTTAATGGTTAAGGTCTTGTTTTCTTTCTTTATTTATTTTTGACAAAACTAAATGGTGGCTTTTTGTTATTTTGGCTTGAAGCTTCAAGAAGCTTCAAAGCATCTTTGAAAAAGTCATGCCATTTTGTTTTGTTTCTAAACCCTAACCATTTACTTAACCCTAGTTCATTCTCTACATGAGTTAACACCAACCCATGGTTGCATTATGATAACCATCACTTCATTTTTCTTTTTGGGATTAATTCATATTTCATTTTCTTTCTTCTTCTTCTTCTTGATGAAGAAAGAAAAGCTTCCTACAAAAATGTTAAGTGATGAAATCATGTGAGAAATCCAAATCCAAAGTGAACCCACTTCCTATTTCTTCATCCTCTACCACTTGCCATGTAGTATAGGGTGTTTTCTTCACAAGTTTCTTGACTAGGTGAAGGTGGAGCTTGAGTTTGAGTTGCCACGACGTAGATCATCTTCGGCATCGAAGTCAACGACCTAGCCCGATCAATTCTTCGACGAAACCATCGCTAGAGTCCGGGATCCCGATGATCGCAGCGGAGGGACGTCAACACGGAGCTAAAGAAATGGTGGAGCGGATCTACAAAGGTTGTATTTCCTTCACTTCTTAGTAAAGTTGTTTACTTGTTTGGTTTTCGCCTATCCTCTAGTTAACGATCCGAATTAGGATTTGTAGGCACATGAAAAATTTGAATTTGGCATGGTTGATGCCTTGTGAGACCTCTAGTGTGTGCCTAGGAACCCTACAGTGGTATCAGAGCCTAGCTTGAGCCTTAGGCGATGCGTAGACGATATTAGAAACCCGATCGAACCCCGAAACCTTAATTCTAAGCCTTCTCTGTACATTTTCTGAAAATGTGGTTTTTTCCAGATTAAAAATGCTTAAAAAATTCAGTAGGAAGTTCTAAGAATTAAAGTGCAAAACGAGCTCCTGAATCATCTAAACCGCCGCGGAACCGCGGCATGAGCTGGCTCTTGCGGCGGTTCCGCGGCCGTACGGGCGCATCCTCCATTAATTTTTGCACAGTAATTCTTATATTTATATGCTGTATTTTATGGGAATTTTTAATTGATACTCAACAGTTGAGTTTTTCTGGGGTTGTTTTGGGGATTCGATTATTTGATCGGTTTATTTAATTTCGTCTATGTGTTTTTCCGGATAATTTTAGAATATGTTAAAAAGTTCGACCGGATATAAATACCCACTTTTTCCCCTGCCGGGAAATTTCCAAATGTTGGATTTTTCCGTGGTTTAAAGACGTTCTAAGTAGTGCAAGTAACGCGATGGACCCTCTAGAAGACAACAAACCTTAACTCGATTATGTGACCGTCTAGAACTGCCCTTTGAACCTTCGGGTTTGGGGCAGTACGGCGTGCCACATGTGAGGCGTTGGCTTGACCCTTCTACGGCTGGACCGTTGGTACTGAGGCATGAACTGGATGTTTTTAAACCTATTTCATGTGTTGATTTGTTTCGGGAAAACTTGGGTGTTTGAATGTTCGATCGGAAAGTTTAACATTTTCTATTTATCTGGAATGGGATACAATACTTGGAATCCACAAGTAGTTACGAGATAACTGATATGAATGTTATAAGCATAGCACTTTAGTCTCACTTGATCGGTTGCCACGGAATTTTGATGTGATCAAAAGTCCGTCGCAATCTCATAGCGTACGCGGATACTCGCCGGTAAACTTAATAGACAGGCTCACCCCATAGCCCCGACCAAGTGACTATAGGAGAACCCCGTCGCCGAAAGCATCCGTTTGGGTGCTAGCGGCAGCGGTGTTCCGCCTTAGTGCACTTCGTCGACGGTATCGGGGGTGCGGCCGCCTACTAAAGTTTGCGACAAGCATTCGATAAAAATGTCGGGAATCTTGTCGAATTACCTGACTTGATATTGAAAAGTGTTTTCGATAATGAGACTAAAATGCGGGGTTTATAATTGTTAGGCATGCGATGTCTAAAAAATTCATTTGATTAGGCATGCGATGTCTATGCAGGTTGCGGATTCCAACTGTTGTAGTTTTACACTTTCTTTTCTATGACCGTAAGTGTAATATGTGATATCGCCGGTTTCGTTGCTATATGTCAACGACAATTGGGATGGGCATATTTACTTACGTTGATGACACGTGATGTTATGTGTTGCTAGATATGTTATATTGGATCGTCGTGTTTGAATAGCCGGTTTTTTTTTATGTGAGATGAGTGTTTTTCATTTTCATTCATGTAAAAACTTATATGTAATATTCTTTTATTGGGGCACTTCCAGGTTGCGGAAGATGTCACCTTTTGTACATTATTTACTTTTCCGCACTAGGATAGACCCAAGGAGGAGGGCACAAGTAACCGGGTTCTGGAGTCCAGTGGGAGACCAACTCGAGGAGTCGAGTCCGTGTAGGGTTCCTAGGCACACTAATGAGGTCTCACAAGGCATCAACCATGCCAATTTCAAATTTTAAGGGTGCCGAGTAACCCTAGACTACGGATCGTTGGCTAGAAGTCTAGGCGAAAGATGCAACTAGTAAACTACTTTACTAAGAGAACGGAAATACAACCTTTGTAGATCCGGTCCTCCACCTCCATAGCTCTGCAATGAAGTCTCCTCGCTGTCTAAATGGAAACCCGGGCTCTAGCGTCGGCTTCATCGGAGAAATGGGTGGGCTAGGTCATCGACTACGATACCGAAGATGATCTACGTCGAGGCATCACAAGATCAAGCTCCCACTTCACCAAGTCATGAAACTTGTGAAGAAAACACCCTATACTACTTGGCAAGAGGTTGAGGATGAAGAAATAGGAGGTGGGTTCACTTTAGAATTGGATTTCTCACTCTTTTCATCAAGTTGCCATTGATGAGGCAAGCTTTTTCTTCAAGAAGAAGATGAAGAAGAAGAAGATAATATTATGATAAGTTATTAAAATGAAAAGGAAAATCAATACTTATCATAATACTAACCTTAGTTTAGTGTAGAGAATAGACCATGGTTAGATATGATGGTTAGGGTTAAGCAAGAGACAAGAATGGTGGACTAGGTCAAAGATTCATGAAGCTTCAACTAAACTACAAAAGAAGCCACCATTCTTTCTCTTTATGCTTATCATTTTCAAAATGAATAACTAAATAAGATAAATGAAGAAGAAAACAAAACCCTAACCATTCATATAACCATGGTTTAGTCTTTACACAAACCCAAGTTAGCATGCATCATCGAACATGATACAAACTTGTGTACAAATGTATATCACATATACAATGTGCACAAAAAGTGAGAAAATCCATTTAAAATGAACCAATACTAGTTAATGCAAAGTAATATATCAAATATATAATTATGCATTAAATCATTAAATCAACACTTGATTTAACGATCCGGTCATATCGCATATAACCGACTAATATACAATGTATCGGCTTATCGAATCATTCCTCGATTCGATAACTAGGTTATATCGCATACAACCATTCGATACAATCATCGCGAGAATAGAATACGGTATCACATACACGCATTATTCTAGGTCCCGCACATATCTCATATGCACTCCTATTTCATTTCGCTTGAGCCAGGAAACCTCTGTGTAGGACTCTAAAGACTCGTCAATACTCCGGCAGCAGGTGATGATCATATCAAACACCCACAAGATGCAAGCGGTCTGCTAAACGTAACGGCCACCCAGGTATTGAGCGATCAGAAGATCGACAAGCAAGCCCGCTCACACTCCAGTGAATCCAACCAGTAACACTACCGTACAGTCCGGTCTGATCATCTGATATGTCGCATATCTCGCCTAGGGGTGGTAAACGTCAGACCCCATTAGCTCGATAAGTCGTGTCGATATGAGATCTATAACAATTCGAGAAACTACTGGTAACACTTACAAGTAAATCTCAGCAACCCTGGTCAGGGATTTCCGGTTATAGCCAATCGAACACAGCGCAACATCAACCCCCTATACCGGGAGAGACGAATCCCCTCCTATCGCTCATTGCCTCCATGTGACTCGGGACTGTACCCAAAAACCACCGTTTTGCACGCCCTCTTGGACGTGGTAAGATGGAAATCAAAGCACAATGGGAACCACACAAGACTCTATGACGATCTCGGGTCAACAGACTACTCTGTACCAGTGTCACCAGAGAACTGCCATCTGATGTAAGGTATAATACTATCTGGGAGTTCTCAGCGAGTCCGTCCAGTGTACCCAGTCTCCACTGAGCACCCGTATATCATCTCTGATATCAAACACCAATGGATATGGGATCATCCATCGCCCATCTGTATGGGTCGAGAAGGTATACGCTAGTCTACTCTGGTATATCGATGCCCCGTCTCGATACACCCACGACTAGGGACTTTGAAGGATGTACTTATGGACTACCATGTCTCCACTAGTATGATCCACATCATAGTCCAGGTAGTCAAGTACACATCCTAAGGGCTTTACCAACATGTAACAGAGAGACAATCAATGTACACGTTAAGGTTAAGTGCATCCAGATAGCATACTATCATGTCGAGCAAGAAAGTCCTCCCTATATATGTCCAAGCATCCACTACAATATACATCCTATGTACAGTAATGGCCTCTAGGGCATACATATAACTAACAATCTCCCACTTGCACTAGGGCCATCTGATAGCAGTGGTTGTAGTATCTCATACTCAACCATCCCATAAAAATCTCTCTCTGGGAACAGGCCTTTGTGAGTGGATCCGCTGTGTTGTCCTCTGAGTCTACTCTCCTGACCTCGATCCCCTGGAGATCAACCATCTCCATGATCAGGTGATACTGCCTTAGAATATGTCTGGATCACTGATGGGACCTGTGTTCCTTGGCATAACCCACAACTCCATTGTCTCACAATGGTGGGAACGTAGTTCATCTCATGAACCAATATACACCCAAACAGCCTCTTCGGTAGCATCTTAAGTAGCGATGTATCCTGCTTTTATCGTCTAGTATGCCACGGTATCTAGCTTAGAACTTTTCCAACATACCGTCCCTTTACTGAGGATAAAGACAATGCCTGTGACTGACTTTCAGTCGTCCTTATCACTCTGGAACCCTTCCAGTGATTCTCCCCAGGATCGGTTGATACCATCTCACTACAACTGGTGAGAATACTAACATCCAATTAGATCTATCTCATAGATCCAAAACCCAGGATTTAGGAGGTATCATTATGATCCTTTATGGAGAATCATTGTGATAAGCGGAGACTGACCGAGCGTAGCATAGGAAACTTCTTTCTTATCAAGAGTATGTCATCCACGTACTCTACGAGGATCGCCACCATACTCCCTACTACCTTTTTGTTTATACAAGGTTCATCTACCATTTTGATGATGTCAAACTCTTTGACTAACACATCAAAACAGATGTTCCAACTCCGCGATGCCCGCTTTATCCTATAAAGCATCTTGCACACATTTCCGCTGCTCCCACTGTCTACGAAGTCCTCTGGCTGTGTACTTATAGACGCTCTCTTCCAAAACATCATTTAGAAAAGCAGTCATGACACCCAACCACCAGATATCATAGTCATGGTATGTAGCCGTGGTAAGTAGGATCTGGATGGACTTAAGCATAGATACTTGAAAAGGTTTCATCATTATCTACGCCTGGTTGATGATGAAAACCTTTAACAAGTCTAGCTTTGAAAGTCTCAACTTTTCCATCTACACCAAGTAATCTTCTCAAGATTTACTTTCTCCTGATGGGGATTTAACCCTTCAGTTATAGCAACCAAAGTCCATACTTTGTTGGTGTATAAGGATTCCATCTCATATCGCTAAGCATCCAGCCATTCTTACAGAGTCTTACTCCTGATGGCCAGCTCGAAACTAGTTGGGTCATCATCTCATGATGCAATCCTCGCTCCCACTGTCATAGAGTAACCGAAGTATCTCTCAGGCGGGTGAGGAACCTTACTAGATCGGCGGAGAGGCTGAGGTTCGTTGGAATCTACTGAATCCTTTGGTTCTATCAAATCATCTGCTGTAGTTTGTATAGCTGGAACCTTTCCAGTTCTACATTACAGACTTTGTCTTGAGCTTGTCCAGATTTTGCTTTTAGAAATAGGCCGGACAACCCCAAATCTTAACTAACTTAAGATATGGGCTCTTCCCTTTCTATATCACATATGAAGCGGTAGGTAACTGATTTGATTTGAACCTATTCAATAGGTATGCAGCTTCTCAAGTGCATAACCCCTTAAAAGGAAACAGGTATCTCAGTAGTACTCATCATAGAGCACACCATATCAAATAGGGTGTATCTGCTCCGCCCCGATATACCATTGTGCTATGGTGTATGCGGAGGAGTAATGCTGAGAGAGAATCTCATTCTCCTTTTGAATAGTCCAAGAATTCCGTGCTCAAGTATTCTCCTCCTTGATCACATCATAGGACATAATACTTATACCCGTATTTTGGTTCTCTACTTCTATCTTATATTCTGTGAATATCTCAAAAGGTTCGGACTCATGTTTCAACAGAAACATATGACTGAATCTAAAGAGATTATCAGAGAATGTAATGAAGTACAAAGAACCGGTCTTGGCATGTGTAGACAGGGGACCTTCCATACATCATCATGTATCAGTCCCAATAGTTTACTAACTCTTTCTCTGTTTCCAATAAACAGAGCTGAGGTCATTTTATCTTTGTGACATGACTCGCAAGTTTCATGAGATGTAAATTCAAACTGATTTAAATATGCATCTACATGTAACTTCAGCTAGTCGGGTCACATTGATATGACCTAGTCTACAATGCCTCAAGAAGGATTCGTTCATTTCTGAACTCCTCCTCTTGTGTGTGTTCCGTATACTAAAGAACTGTAGTTTGATTTAGAACATTAATGCTTTTAGATAACGTGCCTGAACCGATCAACTTTTGATATAGGAAATGTTCAAAACATTATCCAACAATACAAAATTATATCCTTTCTTTACTAATAAAGAGACTGATATGATTTTGTATATCAGGTTCGGTATCTAATAACATTCGTTCAGAATCAATGTATTTGTAATACAGGGTGACAGTGACCAACAGACTTGGCTGCAACACTTGCCCCGTTTTCTGCCTCATGAAACTTATCACCCGTTCTCAGTTTTCTATCTTTCTGTAGCCCTATGTAACAGATTACATATCTGGGATCCTGATCTGGTATCACATACCCAGGACGTAAAGAATACTGAGAAATAGTTCTGTATAATGAACACACCCGAAGATGATGCATCAACATGCACTTTCTTCGTTTGGGCGGCACGGGAAATCTGGTATTCCCCAATTCCTGCTCTGTCTTATAACAATTATAAGTTGGAGCGGGACCAACGTTCCCCAGCTCAGTACAACAAGCGGGTTCGGTCAAATATCCATATTATTATCTTGATTAAGGCGTGATATGGTCGCTACCTGGAGAGAGAGAGAAGAAAACACTCAGCGTGCGCTCTTACAAGAATAGATTGGTTATTATTTTATCTAATTAGGATGGCTCCCACTGCTTTTTATCGAATCTTCCTTCAAACCCTAAAAGGAAAGACTAGCCGGGATTAATTACACACTACAAGTTCGCCAATCTTTCAGCCAGGCCAGTGTCGGTACTTTGAGGGAGGTCCACCGTGCTTTCGCACAAACCTAATTAATGTAAACCTCGTTTTCCCAGAGGCGTAACCTCGTTAACACCTTTCTAGACACCTACTTGATCGGCTAATTGTAATATGTAAAACTCTCCCAGGAGTAACTCTTACTCGCAGCGGGTATCGGGATCCAACTATCTCATAGAAGGTATGCAATCTCATTGCAAATTTCAACACTTGAAATTCCCGATAATATTTTACCCCTAGTGTTCTATGACCTTGACGAATGCCAAACAACCCATAGTCCACTAGCCAAGTTCAACCCGTACATTTCTTGATCGAATTAAACCCACCCGCACGACCCTTGACGAATGCCAAACAACGCCGTACGAATACCCTAATCCAATCTGCATCATATGCATAAGCAGATAAATACTAGTTAGCTACCGTACACTACGCCTTGATGAATGCCAAACTACCGCAGCACGAATACTAACTAGTACTTATCTGAAATGACGGAGGGCTACGACAGGTTTTTCTGAAAACCTCTTGCGTAATGAACTTGATATCGTTGTAGGATCGAATGAATTTTGAAATGGAGTGTTTTTGAGGCTTTTCTAGTTTTGCTAAAGGAGTCACTCCCGGTGAAGGGATCGTCGGTCCTTTCCTCGTCGAATGAGGTGCGGGATATATCATATATATCACTGTGCAAAGCAAAAACACTTAAAAGCAATCAAAACACAAACCGAGTGTGTAGCATCTGCCAGTTATTGCTAAAGGAGTCACTCCCGGTGAAGGGATCTCGGTCCTTTCCTTATCGAATAAGGTGCAGGATATATCACATAAACCTACCTCTGTGCAAAGCAAGAACTGTAGCTACCTGTTTTAATTTTGAAATTCGATTCTACAACATCTTAGGTTTCTTTTATTTCATTAATCTCATTAATGAAGTCCCATCATTTAAGTACCTAAACATCACAGATAAATATGACGTACACTTATGCCATCCGCATTCGCCTCGATGTCCCCTCGTGCACCGTTAGGTTAGGTAACTAACGGCAGAGCGGGGCAGGGCTAGCGCGGGTGTAAAACATAAGTAACGTCTATATAATATATCATATATACTATATACTGTATCCATCATAGAACATCATATGATCACATCACAGATATCGCAGCAGAAGAAACATATGAAACATTAGCTATACTAGGACGTCCGTGTTTTCAATACTTGCCAGTATAAAACACGGATTCCACGGTCGTGATGAATAGCCAAACCCACACCCCTAGACCCCTACGAGAGCGGCAAGCAACCCTACCAATTCTAGAGTTAGGAGACCCGGACTCGACTCCTCGAGTTGGTCTCCCACTGGACTCCAGAACCCGGTTACTTGTGCTCCCCTCCTTGGGTCTATCCTAGTGCGGAAAAGTAAATAATATACAAAAGGTGACATCTTCCGCAACCTGGAAGTGCCCCAATAAAAGAATATTACACACAAGTTTTTACATGAATGAAAATGAAAAACACTCATCTCACATAAAAACCCCCGGCTATTCAAACACGACGATCCAATATAACATATCCAGCAACACATAACATCACATGTCATCAATGTAAGTAAATATGCACATCCCAATTGTCGTTGACATATAGTAACGAAACCGGCGATATCACATATTACACTTACGGTCACAGAAAAGAAAGTGTAAAACTACAACAGTTGGAATCCGCAACCACCTCAGACATCGCATGCCTGACCAAATGAATTCTTTAGACATCGCATGCCTAACAATTATAAACCCCGCATTTTAGTCTCAAAATCGAAAACACTTTTCAATACCAAGTCGGGCAATTCAGCAAGATTCCCGACATCCTGATCGAATGCTCGTCGCAAACTTTAGTAGACGGCCGCACCCCCGATACCGTCGACGAAGTGCACCAAGGCGGAACACCGCTACCGCGAGCACCCGAACGGATGCTTTCGGCGACGGGGTTCTCCTACAGTCACTTGGTCGGGGCTATGGAGTGAGGCTGTCTATTAAGTTTGCCCGGCGAGTATCCGCGTACGCTACGTGATTGCGACGGACTTTTGATCACATCAAAATTCCGTAGCAACCGATCAAGTGAGACTAAACTGCTATGTTTATAACATTCATTCAGTTATCTCATAACTTCTTGTGAATTCCAATTATTGTATCACATTCCAGATAAATAGAAAATGTTAAACTTTCCGATCGAACATTCAAACACCCAAGTTTTCCCGATACAGGTCAACATATGAAATAAGTCTAACAACATTCAGTTCGTGCCTCAGTACCAACGGTCCAGCCGTAGAAGGGTCAAGCCAACTCCTCACATGTGGCACGCCGTACTGCCCCAAACCCGAAGGTCCAAAGGGCAGTTCAAGACGGTCACATAATCGAGTTAAGGTTTGTTGTCTTCTAGAGGGTCCATCGCGTTACTTGCACTACTTAGAACGTCGTTAAACTACGGAAAGATCCAACACTTGGAAATTTCCCGGCAAGGGAAAAATTGGGTATTTATATCCGGTCGAACTTTTTAACATATTCTAAAATATCCGGAAAGCCACACAGACAAAATTTGATAATCCGATCGAATCAGCGATTCCCAAAGCAACCCCAGAATACTCAATTCTTGAGTCAAAATAAAAATTCCCAGAAAACTCAGCATTATTAAATAGGAATTACTGTGCAAAAAGGGGAGGATGACGTCATCAACTTGCCGCGGAACCGCCGCAGAAGCCAGGCTTCTGCCGCGGTTCCGCCGCGGTCTGGACTGTTCATGAGTAAAATTTTGCACCGTGATTCTTAGTTTTCCCTGCTGAATTTTTTAAGCATTTTTAATTGACAAAAAACCACAAATTTGGAAAAAGTCCAGAGAGTATTATCGGGTGAGGGTTTCGGGTTCGTTCGGGTTTCAAACTTCGTCTACGCATCGCCTAAAGGCTCTAGCTAGGCTCTGATACCACTGTAGGGTTCCTAGGCACACTAATGAGGTCTCACAAGGTATCAACCATGCCAATTTCAAATTTTAAGGGTGCTGAGAAACCCTAGACTACGGATCGTTGGCTAGAAGTCTAGGCGAAAGATGCAACTAGTAAACTACTTTTCTAAGAGAACGGAAATACAACCTTTGTAGATCCGGTCCTCCACCTCCATAGCTCCACAATGAAGTCTCCTCGCTGTCTAAATGGAAACCCGGGCTCTAGCGTCGGCTTCATCGGAGAAATGGGCGGGCTAGGTCATTGACTACGATGCCGAAGATGATCTACGTCAAGGCATCACAAGATCAAGCTCCCACTTCCCCAAGTCATGAAACTTGTGAAGAAAACACCCTATACTACTTGGCAAGAGGTTGAGGATGAAAAAATAGGAGGTGGGTTCACTTTAGAATTGGATTTCTCACTCTTTTCATCAAGTTGCCATTGATGAGGCAAGCTTTTTCTTCAAGAAGAAGATGAAGAAGAAGAAGATAATATTATGATAAGTTATTAAAATGAAAAGGAAAATCAATACTTATCATAATACTAACCTTAGTTTAGTGTAGAGAATAGACCAAGGTTAGATATGATGGTTAGGGTTAAGTAAGAGACAAGAATGGTGGACTAGGTCAAAGATTCATGAAGTTTCAACTAAACTACAAAAGATGCCACCATTCTTTCTCTTTATGCTTATCATTTTCAAAATGAATAACTAAATAAGAAAACAAAACCCTAACCATTCATATAACCATGGTTTAGTCTTTACACAAACCCAAGTTAGCATGCATCATCAAACATGATACAAACTTGTGTACAAATGTATATCACATATACAATGTGCATAAAAAGTGAGAAAATCCATTTAAAATGAACCAATATTAGTTAATGCAAAGTAATATATCAAATATATAATTATGCATTAAATCATTAAATCAACACTTGATTTAACGATCCGGTCATATCGCATATAACCGACTAATATACAATGTATCGGCTTATCGAATCATTCCTCGATTCGATAACTAGGTTATATCGCATACAACAATTCGATACAATCATCGTGAGAATAGAATACGGTATCACATACACGCATTATTCTCGGTCCCGCACATATCTCATATGCGCTCCTATTTCGTTTCGCTTGAGCCAGGAAACCTCTGTGTAGGACTCTAAAGACTCGTCAATACGCCGGCAGCAGATGATGATCATATCAAACACCCACAAGCCGCAAGCGGTCTGCTAAACGTAACGGCCACTCGGGTATTGAGCGATCAGAAGATCAACGAGCAAGCCCGCTCACACTCCAGTGAATCCAACCAGTAACACTACCGTACAGTCCGATCTGATCGTCTGATATGTCGCATATCTCGCCTAGGGGTGGTAAACGTCAGACCCCATTAGCTCGATAAGTCGTGTCGATATGAGGTCTATAACAATTCGAGAAACTACTGGTAACACTTACCAGTAAATCTCAGCAACCCTGGCCAGGGATTTCCGGTTTTAGCCAATCGAACACAGCGCAACATCAACCCCCTATACCGGGAGAGACGAATCCCTCCTATCGCTCATTGCCTCCATGTGACTTGGGACTGTACCCAAAAACCACCGTTTTGCACGTCCTCTTGGACGTGGTAAGATGGAAATCAAAGCACATTGGGAACCACACAAGACTCTATGACGATCTCGGGTCAACAGACTACTCTGTACCAGTGTCACCAGAGAACTGCCATCTGACGTAAGGTATAATACCATCTGGGAGTTCTTGGCGAGTCCGTCCAGTGTACCCAGTCTCTACTGAGCACCCGTATATCATCTCTGATGTCAAACACCAATGGATATGGGATCATCCATCGCCCATCTGTATGGGTCGAGAAGCTATACGCTAGTCTACTCTGGTATATCGATGGCCCGTCTCGATACACCCACGACTAGGGACTTTGAAGGATGTACTTATGGACTACCATGTCTCTACTAGTATGATCCGCATCATAGTCCAGGTAGTCAAGTACACATCCTAAGGGCTTTACCAACATGTAACAGAGAGACAATCAGTGTACACGTTAAGGTAAAGAGCAACCAGATAGCATACTATCATGTCGAGCAAGAAAGTCCTCCCTATATATGTCCAAGCATCCACTACAATATACATCCTATGTACAGTAATAGCCTCTATGGCATACATATAACTAACTGTCCGGGTCTCCTAACTCTAGATTTGGTAGGGTTGCTTGCCGCTCTCGTAGGGGTCTAGGGGTGTGGGTTTGGCTATTCATCGCGACCGTGGAATTCGTGTTTTATACTGGCTCGTATTGAAAACATGGATGTCCTAGTATATCCAATATTTCATATGATTCTTCTGCTGCGATATCTGTGATGTGGTCATGTGATATGTTCTGTGATGGATACTGTATATAGTATATATGATAAATTATATAGGCGTTACTTATGTTTTACACTCGCGCTAACCCTGCCCCGCTTTGCCGTTAGTTACCTAACCTAACGGTGAACGAGGGGACATCGAGGCGAATGCAGATGGCATAAGTGTACGTCGTATTTATCTGTGATGTTTAGGTACTTAAATGATGGGACTTCATTAATGAGATTAATGATATAAAAGAAACCTAAAGATGTAGAATCGAATTTCAAAAATAAAACAGGTAGCTACAGTTCTTGCTTTGCACAGCGGTATATATGATATATCCTGCACCTTATTCGATGAGGAAAGGGCCGACGATCCCTTCACCTGGAGTGACCCCTTTAGCAATAACTGGCAGATGCTACACCCCTCGGTTTGTCTTTTGATTGCTTCTATAGTTCTTGCTTTGCACAGTGATGTATATGATATATCTCGCACCTCATTCGATGAGGAAAGGACCGACGATCCCTTCACCGGGAGTGACCCCTTTAGCAAAACTAGAAAAGCCTAAAAAACACTCCATTTTAAAATCATTTGATTCTACAATGATATCAAGTTCATTACGAAAAGGTTTTCAGAAAAACCTGTCGTAGCCCTCCGTCATTTCAGATAAGTACTAGTTAGTATTCGTGCTGCGGTAGTTCGGCCTCCGTCAAGGCGTAGTGTACGGTAGCTAACTAGTGCTTATCTGCTAGCATATGATGCGATTGGATTAGGGTATTCGTACGGCGTTGTTTGGCCTCCGTCAAGGGTCGTGCGGTTGGGTTTAATTCAATCAGGAAATGACGGGTTGAACTTGACTAGCGGACTATGGGTAGTTTGGCCTCCGTCAAGGTCATAGGACGGTAGGGGCAAAATATTATCGGGAATTTCAAGTGTTGAAATTTGTAATGAGATTGCATACCTTCTATGAGATGTTGGATCCCGATACCCGCTGCGAGTAATTGTTACTCCTGGGAGAGTTTTACACATTGCAGTTAGCCGATCAAGTAGGTGTCTAGAAAGGTGTCAACAGGGTTACGCCTCTGGGAAAATGAGGTTTACATTAATTAGGTTCGTGCGAAAGCACGGGGGACCTCCCTCAAAGTACCGACACTGGCCTGGCTGAAAGATTGGCGAACCTGTAGCGTGTAATTAATCCCGGCTAGTCTTTCCTTTTAGGGTTTGAAGGAAGATTTGATAAAAACAGTGGGAGCCATCCTGATTAGATAAAATATATAACCAATCTGATCTTGCAAGAGCATACGCTGAGTGTTTTCTTCTCTCTCTCTCCGGGTAGCGACCATATCACGCCTTAATCAAGATAATAATACGGAATATTGACCGAACCCGCTTGTTATACTGAGCTGGGGAACGTTGGTCCCGCTCCAACTTATAATTGTTATAAGACCGAGCAAGAAATAGGGGAATACCAGAATTCCCGTGCCACCCAAACGAAGAGAGTGCATGCTGATGCATCATCTTCGGGTGTGTTCGTTACAAAGAACTGATTCTCTGTATCCTCTACGTCCTGGGTATTTGATACCGGATCAGGATCTCAGATATGTAATCTGTTACATAGGGCTACAGATAGGTAGAGAACTGAGAACGGGTGATAAGTTTCATGAGACAGAAAACGGGGCAAGTGTTGCAGCCAAGTCTGTTGGTCACTGTCACCCTGTATTACCAATACATTGATTCTGAACGAATGTTATTAGATACCGAACCTGATATACAAAATCATATCAGTCTCTTTATTATTAAAGAAATGATAAAATTTTGTATTGTTGGATAATGTTTTGAACATTTCCTATATCAAAAGTTGATCGGTTCAGGCACGTTATCTAAAAGCATTGATGTTCTAAATCAAACTACAGTTCTTAGTATACGGAACACACACAAGAGGAAGAGTTCAGAAATGAACAAATCCTTCTTGAGGTGTTGTAGACTAGGTCATATCAATGCGACCCGACTAGCTGAAGTTACATAAAGATGCATATTTAAATCAGTTTGAATTTACATTTTATGAAACTTGCCGGTCATGTCACAAAGATAAGATGACCATAGCTCCATTTACTGGAAACAGAGAAAGAGTTAGTAAACTCTTGGGATTGATACATGTTGATGTATATAAGGTCCTCTGTCTACACTTGCCAAGACCGGTTCTTTGTACTTCATTACATTCTCTGATGATCTCTCAAGATTCAGTCATATGTTCCTGTTGAAACACAAGTCCGAACCTTTTGCACAGAATATAAGTTAGAAGTAGAGAACCAATACGGGTATAAGTATTATGTCCTTTGATGAGATCAAGGAGGAGAATACTTGTGCATAGAATTCCTGAACTATTCTAAAGGAGAATGAGATTCTCTCTCAGCATTACTCCTCCGTATACACCATAGCACGATGGTATATCGGGGCGGAGCAATAGCACCCTATGTGATATGGTGTGCTCTATGATGAGTACTACTGAGTTTCCTATTTCCTTTTGGGAGTTATGCGCTTGAGAAGCTGCATATCCATTGAATAGGGTTCAAATCAAATCAGTTGCCTACCACTTCATTTATGATATGGAAAGGGAAGAGCCCATATCTTAAGTTAGTTAAGATTTGGGGTTGTCCGGTCTATATCTAAAAGCAAAATCCGGACAAGCTCGAGGCAAGGTCAGTTATGTAGAACTGGAAGTGTTTTTGCTATACAAACTACAGCAGATGATTTGGTAGAACCGAACGATTCAATAGTAACCAATGAACCTCGGCCTCTCCGCCGATCTAGTAGGGTTCCTCACCCACCTGAGAGATACTTCGGTTTCTCTATGACAGTGGGAGCGAGGATTGCATCATGAGATGATGACCCAACTGGTTTCGAGCTGGCCATCAGGAGTAAGACTCTGTAAGAATGGCTGGATGCTTAGTGATCTGAGATGGAATCCTTATACACCAACAAAGTATGGACTTTGGTTGCTTTATCTGAAGGGTTAAATCCCCATCAGGAGCAAGTATATCTTGAGAAGATTACTTGGTGTAGATAGAAAAGTTGAGACTTTCAAAGCTAGACTTTTTAAAGGTTTTCGTCATCAACCAGGCGTGGATAATGATGAAACCTTTTCTGGGGCCTATGCTTAAGTCCATCCAGATCCTACTTGCCACGGCTACATACCATGACTACAATATCTGGTGGTTGGGTGTCATGACAGCTTTTCTAAATGATGTTTTAGAAGAGGGCGTCTATAAGTACACAGCCAGAGGGCTTCGTAAACAGTGGGAGCAGCGGAAACGTGTACAAGATGCTTTATAGGATAAAGCAGGCATCGCGGAGTTGGAACATCTGTTTTGATGTAGTAGTCAAATAGTTTGACTTCATCAAAATGGTAGATGAACCTTGTATATACAAAAAGGTAGTAGGGAGTATGGTGGCGATCCTCGTAGAGCACGTGGATGACATACTCTTGATAAGAAAGAAGTTTCCTATGCTGCGCTCGGTCAATCTCCGTTTATCACAGTGATTCTCCACATAGGATCAAAATGATACCTCCTAATCCCTGAGTTTTCATCTATGAGATAGATGTAATTGGATGTTAGGATTCTCACTAGTAGTAGTGAGAAGGTATCAATCGATCTAGGGGAGAATCACTGGAAAGGTTGCAGGGTGATAAGGATGACTGAATGTCAGTCACAGGCATTGTCTTTACCCTCAGTGAAGGGACGGTATGTTGGAAGAGTTCCAAGCTAGATACTGTGGCATACTAGACGATAAAGGCTGGATACATCGCTACTTAAGATGCTACCAAAGAGGCTGTCTGGGTGTATATTTATTAATGAGATGAACTTAGTTCCTCCCATTGTGTGACAATGGAGTTGTGGCTTATGCCAAGGAACGTCCGTCCCATCAGTGATCCAGACATATTTTGAGGCAGTGTCACCTGATCTTGGAGATGGTTGATCTCCAAGGGATCGAGGTTAGGAGAGTAGACTCAGAGGACAACACGGCGGATCCACTCACAAAGGACTTTTCCCAGAGATAGACTTTTATGGGATGGTTGAGTATGAGATATTGCAACCACTGCTACAGATGGCCCTAGTGCAAGTGGGAGATTGTTAGTTATATGTATGCCCTAGAGGCCATTAATGTACATAGGATGTATATTGTAGTGGATGCTGGGACATATATAAGGAGGACTTTCTTGCTCGACATGATAGTTTGCAATCTGGTTGCTGTTTATCTTAACGTGTACACTGATTGTCTCTCTGTTGCATGTTGGTAAAGCCCTTAGGATGTGTACTTGACTACCTGGACTATGATGCGGATCATACTAGTGGGGACATGGTATTCCATAAGTACATCCTTCAAGGTCCCTAGTCGTGGGTGTATCGAAACGGGGCATCGATATACCAGAGTAGACTAACGTATACCTTCTCGACCCATACAGATGGGCGATGGATGATCCCATATCCATTGGTGTTTGACATCGAAGATGATATACGGGTGCTCAGTGGAGACTGGGTACATTGGACGGACTCGCCGAGAACTCCCAGATGGTATTATACCTTACGTCAGATGGCAGTTCTCTGGTGACTCTGGTACAGAGTAGTCTGTTGACCCGAGATCGTCATAGAGTCTTGTGTGATTCCCACTGTGCTTTGATTTCCACTTTACCACGTCCAAGAGGGCGTGCAAAACGGTGGTTTTTGGTTACAGTCCCGAATCACATGGAGGCAATGAGCGATAGGAGGGGATTCTGTTAGTTATATGTATGCCCTAGAGGCCATTACTGTACATTGGATGTATATTGTAGTGGATGCTGGGACATATATAGGTAGGACTTTCTTGCTCGACATGATAGTACGCTATCTGGTTGCACTTTATCTTAACATGTATACTTTCTGTCTCTCTGATTACATGTTGATAAAGCCCTTAGGATGTGTACTCGACTTTCAGGACTATGATGTAGATCATACTAGTGGGGGCCTGGGTAGTCCATGAGTACATCCTTGAAATGTTCCTAGTCGAGGGAATATCGAGACGGGGCATCGATATTCCAGAGTAGACTAGCGCATATCTTCTCGACCCATGCGATGGGCGATGGATGATCCCATATCCATTGGTGTTTGATATCGAAGATGGTATGCGGGTGCTCAGTGGAGACTGGGTACACTGAACGGACTCGCCGAGAACTCCCAGATGGTATTATACCTCACGTCAGATGGCAGTTCTCTGGTGACACTGGTACAGCTTAGTCTGTTGACCCGAGATCGTCATAGAGTCTTGTGTGTCTCCCACTGTGCTTTGATTTCCACCCTACCACGGCTCTACTGAGTCGTGCAAACAGGTGGTTTTTGGGTACAGTCCCGATTCACATGGAGGCAATGAGCGATAGGAGGGGATTCGTTTCTCCCGGTATTGGGGGTTGATGTTGCGCTATGCTCGACTGGCCATAACAGGAAATCCCTGGCCAGGGTTGCAGTGATATACTGGTAAGAGTTATCAGTAGTTTCACGAATGTTATGGACCTCAAGTCGGCATGACTTATCGAGCTATTAGGGTCTGACGTTTACCACCCCTAGGCGAGATATGCGACATATCAGACGAACAGACCGGACTGTACGGTAAGTGTTACTGGTTGGATTCACAGGAGTGTGAGCGGGCTTGCTCTTCGATCTTCTGATCGCTCAATACCCGGGTGGCCGTTACGTTTAGCAGACCGCTTGCGGCTTGTGGGTGCTTGATATGATCATCATCCGCTACCGGCGTATTGACGAGTCTTTAGAGTCCTACACAGAGGTTTCCTGGCTCAAGCGAAACGAAATAGGAGCGCATATGAGATATGTGCGGGACCGAGAATAATGCGTGTATGTGATACCGTATTTCATTCTCGCGATGAATGTGTCGAATGGTTGTATGCGATATAACCTAGTTATCGAATCAAGGATTGATTCGATAAGCCGATACATTGGATACTAGCCGGTTATATGCAACATGACCAGATCATTGAATCAAGTGTTGATTTAATGATTTAATGTATAATTATATATTTGATATATTACTTTGCATTAACTAGTATTGGTTCACTTTAAATGGATTTACTCACTTGGTTTGTGCGCATTGCATATGTGATATATTTTGTGCACATGATTGTATCATGTTTGATGATACATGCAAGCTAGGGTTAGTGTAAAGAATTAGACCATGGTTAAGATTATGATTAGGGTTTTCTTTTTTCTTATTTATTTATTTATTTATTTTGGAAAAAGATGAGAAAAGAATGGTTGCTAATTTTGTTTGCTAGTTGAAGATTCTTGAAGCTTTGAATTAGTCCACCACTTTTGTTTCATCCTTAACCCTAACCATTCAAGTTAACCATGGTCCATTCTCTACAACTAACCAAGGGTTAGTAAATGATAAGTATTGATTTATTTATCATTTACTTAATACTTATGATATTTTTTTTCTTCATCTTCTTCTTCTTCCTCCATGAGAAGAAAGCTTGCAACATCAATGGTGATTGATGAAAAAGTGTGTGAAATCCAAATCTAAAGTCTACCCACTTCCTATTTCTTCATCCTCTACCTCTTGCCAAGTAGTATAGGGTGTTTCCTTTACAAGTTTTCTTGACTTGGTGAAGTTGGAGCTTGATCTAGCGATGCCTCGACGTAGATCATCTTCGGCATCGTCGTCGATGACCTAGCCCGTTTTTCTCCGATGAAGCCGATGCTAGAGCCCAAGATATGATTTGGACAGTGAGGGGACTTCATCACGGAGCTTAGGAGGTGGTGGAACGGATCTACAAAGATTGTAGCCCCTTTCCTTTAGCTATATTTCCGTTTACTTGCTTGCTTCGCCTATTTATCTAGTTAACGATCCGTATTAGGGTTAATAGGCACTTGTAAAATTTCAATTGGCCATGTTTGATCACTTGTGAGACTCCATTAGAGTGCCTAGGAACCTTACAGATTCGTCTCTCCCGGTATAGGGAGTTGATGTTGCGCTGTGTTCGATTGGCTATAACCGGAAATCCCTGGCCAGGGTTGCTGAGATATACTGGTAAGTGTTACCTGTAGTTTCTCGAACTGTTATAGACCTCATATCGACACGACTTATCGAGCTATTGGGGTCTGACGTTTACCATCCCTAGGCGAGATATGCGACATATCAGACGAACAGACCGGACTGTACGGTAAGTGTTACTGGTTGTATTCACAGGAGTGTGAGCGGGCTTGCTCGTTGATCTTTTGATCGCTCAATACCCGGGTGGCCGTTACGTTTAGCAGACCGCTTGCGGCTTGTGGGTGTTTGATATGATCATCACCTGCTGCCGGCGTATTGACGAGTCTTTAGAGTCCTACACAGAGGTTTCCTGGCTCAAGCGAAACGAAATAGGAGCGCATATGAGATATGTGCGGGACCGAGAATAATGCGTGTGTGATACCATATTCTATTCTCGCGATGAATGTATCGAACAGCTGTATGCTATATAACCTAGTTATCGAATCGAAAATTGATTCGATAAGTCGATACATTGGATATTAGTCGGTCATATGCGATATGACCGGATCGTTAAATCAAGTGTTGATTTAATGATTTAATGTATAATTATATATTGGATATATTACTTTACATTAACTAGTGATGGTTCACTTAAGATTATTTTTCTTACTTGATGTGCACATTTGTATATGTGATATATTTTTGTGCACTTGATTGTATCATGTTTGATGATACATGCAAACTTGGGTGTGTGTTTATTTTAAACCATGGTTTAGGTTAATGGTTAAGGTCTTTTTTTCTTTCTTTATTTATTTTTGACAAAACTAAATGGTGGCTTTTTGTTATTTTGGCTTGAAGCTTCAAGAAGCTTCAAAGCATCTTTGAAAAAGTCATGCCATTTTGTTTTGTTCCTAAACCCTAACCATTTACTTAACCCTAGTTCATTCTCTACATGAGTTAACACCAACCCATGGTTGCATTATGATAACCATCACTTCATTTTTCTTTTTGGGATTAATTCATATTTCATTTTCTTTCTTCTTCTTCTTCATGATGAAGAAAGAAAAGCTTCCTACAAAAATGTCAAGTGATGAAATCATGTGAGAAATCCAAATCTAAAGTGAACCCACTTCTTATTACTTCATCCTCTACCACTTGCCATGTAGTATAGGATGTTTTCTTCACAAGTTTCTTGACTTGGTGAAGGTGGAGCTTGAGTTTGAGTTGCCTCGACATAGATCATCTTCGACATCGAAGTCAACGACCTAGCCCGATCATTTCTTCGACGAAACCATCGCTAGAGTCCGGGATCCCGATGATCGCAGCGGAGGGACGTCAACACGGAGCTAAAGAAATGGTGGAGCGGATCTACAAAGGTTGTATTTCCATTCACTTCTTAGTAAAGTTGTTTACTTGTTCGGTTTTCGCCTATCCTCTAGTTAACTATCCGTATTAGGGTTTGTAGGCACATGAAAAATTTGAATTTGGCATGGTTGATGTCTTATGAGACCTCTAGTGTGTACCTAGGAACCCTACATAAATAACACAAGAGTTGAATAAAATTAACATGGCAAATCTGTATCCTTATCTTATTAAACATCTTTAATTTAGCTTTAGTTTAATCAATGAAATCAATATAAATCTGTGTCAAATATCGACACTAAATATGAATATCTCAATTTTCCAGGGCTCCGGCAATCCGGACTGGCCCAAAATATCTGATCTAGGACTCCAGCAATCCGGACTGGCCCATATCATCATAACTCAAGACTACGTCGGTATCCTCCGGATATCCACCGCGTCACAAATAACCGGCCGGTAGTGCTCCCCTACCGGGCTCAACGCCATCATCTGCGACCTTCTTGTCCTGGGGTACCGCACCGGGTCTACCATGCACCCATAAACGGTTCCTCCTCCTCGAATCGGGTGTAGGATTCTACTCAAGTACTGAGAAATCTCATGGTGGACGATAGATGCATCATATCATGAGAAAACCGCAACTTACATTTTTAAAATGGTAATATGTTTTCAAATCCTTGCGGTTTCTCTAAATTCATAAATTTCATAAATATGGAAATCCTCGATAAAATCAGAATACATGAATGTCTATGATATTAACAATATAAAATTCGATGCGGAACAAGAACTATGCATGAACAATGATGCAATAAGATATGTGCAATGACTAGCAATCCTACGTATTCATATTGATGAGTTAAATATATCAAATGCAAGTTTATTAAACAATAAAAAATGCGATGCGAAACTATAACTATGCATGAACAATGATGCAATAAGAAATGTGCAATGACTAGCAATCCTACGTATTCATATTGATGAGTTAAATATAACAAATGCAGGTTTAATAAACAATAAAAATGCGATAAGATGCGGATTTAAATAAGTTATAAAGTGTTCATGGCATAGTAATTACCAAGGCGTGTGTGTCTCCATGAATAGTGCCCGTGCAGCATAAACCAATGGTAATAGTGCGAGTGTCCTATGAGGTGCTAGCACAGTATATATACATATGGTAAATGATGCAATGCAACGGGATGATTAATTAGGAACTACGCATATATTTATAAGTACAAAACAAAATTCTAACTATTAGGCGCCTTGCGCCATCCGAACGATTTCCCTCGTAGATGTGTACATCTACTCACCGGAATGCCTCCGCTAGTCCAGTCCAATCATCGCCTTTCCTTTCCGCGCCGCGTCCGATGTCTCTGCGACCGATCCAAGAATTTACACAAAGCTACACACATAAGGCTAATATCCTGCGAAAACACGATATCATGACCGTACGAGAAACTCACGTCGCAAGCTAACGCATGTGCACTCGAAACACCGAAACGTGTGTGCTATCGTCTGAAACCACCCTGACACGCTGTGATACACAGAAAACACCAAACCCAAACCCATAACGTATGTGTCGCGCAAGTTTAAAAGTATTGAAAAAAAGGTATTTGGTTCCAGATTTTGATTAGAGTATAAACCGGAAAAGTTGCATGTACCAAAGTCCTACAAAACACAGCAGACACCTACAGAAGAAGACCCGACACCCAACTCCACCATCTGGCCGCAATTTGTGGCCAGAACTCTTTTATTAGTAGCCTAGGAAGGGAAGTGGGGTCTCGTGCTTTGTGTGTGTGGTCCTAGCCCAGTAACTAAGTCCCAGTATTTGCAACTTTTGCCTGAAGCACTCGGTTTAAAAGCAGATCACAAAACTAGCATAATACCTAACTAAAACACTAATTAACACTAATTTAATACAATATGGTATTTTAGTGTAATCTGGTGCAAAGACTTGGATTAAACGACACTAACAACATTTAATTAAGCTAATCAAGCCATAAAAACCCCAACTTACCCTAATCTCCACTTAAACCACATAATTAGCACAAAAACTCACTAAAACACATCTTTAAGCTAATTAAACTACAAGTTAGCAAAAATGATAATAGGGTAAGCTTTATACCTCAAGTTGGTCCTAGGTGTAAGTCCATGCTACCTCTCCCGGTACTTTCGGGCGTGCGGAATTTGGTAAAAAACGATTTTTATAGAGGTGGTAACATGGACCTATAACCCGGATCTTGGTTAAATATCTAACTAACAACCTAACTACGAGTTTCTAACTACTCGGTTAGGGGGGGTTATACCTTGCTTGTCTTGAACTCCTTCGTCTTCAAGCTCCGATGGTGGTCCGGATTGGCTTCTTCCCGTCGTCTCCGTACGCCGAAGATAGATCCACCTGAAAGCTCCAACCTTTGGCTCCTTCTTCGAACATTGAAGAAACTAGTTCACTCGGTTTGCTAAACCTTGTGAACTAGAATGAGTAGAGAAGAGTTTGTATGGGATTTTATCTATGGTTCTTGATTCTCAACTCATGAGATATGTGAACCATAGAGTCAAGAGAGGGAGCAAGAGGAAGAGGGTGAAAGCAAGAGCAAGAGAGCTCAAGAACAAGAGAGAGAATGAGCAAGAAAGAAAATGAGCAAGTCTTTTGTCTTTCACCCTCTCATAATCCAAAACCATCATAACTCATTATACCAAATCAAGTGTTATGTGATGGTTGAAGCAACCATAACCATATCATTTCATGCACTCATTTTGCACAAATGAGCAAGCAAGCAAAAGTCTTTGCCATGAAATGATGGCTATGGTTATCATGATGGCCAACTAGTCAAGCCTAGTCAACCGGTCAACAAAGTCAATAAGTCAACAAGTCAACAAAGTCAACAAAAGTCAACAACCATGTCACCATAATACTTAATTAATATAATAGTTAATCACATATCATATTCTTATTAGGGTTGAGCAAAAAGTCAAATAGTCAACGGTCAACTGTCAACAACCCTAATGAGAATCCGCTGCCTCTGTCTCCCCGTCATCTGTGCATACACACCCGCATCCGCGTTCCGAGGGACACGAATGCATACTGGATAAATCCAATCCCAAAAGGTATACTAGGATCTGGCTTAAACCAAAGCCCGCTAGTGTAAACTGTCCGGACACTGTACGTGCACAAGTGCACGGATGTGACCGAACTCTGTCGCAAAACCATGCGACCTGTCGCAAAACCATGCGACCTGTCGCAAAACCATGCGACCTCTACTCTTTTGCCTAAAGGCGAAAAGCTTTCTGTGTGGGACTCTAAACACTCGACACTATGCTGGCAGTGGGTTTAATCACAAACCGCAAGCGGCACTAGCTGTGCGTAACGGTCCCTAGGTAATGCCGACAAGAAGACCGACGAGGCGAAACCCATCTGAATTCCTACTGAGCCTGAATGTGACATTCTCCGTACAGTCCGGTCTGTTCGTCTGATACATCGCATGGCGGGCCTAGGGGGCGGTAAACGTCAGTCCCTCAATAGCGGTACAAGTCGTGCCGGAGCGAAGCCCAAAACACCCTGAGATAACACTGGAAGCCTACCAGTATATCTCGTTTGCCCTGGCCAGGGACTACTCGTGTAATGGCTCTCCTAGACACAGCGCGATGTCAACCCCTAATACCGGGAGAGACGAATCCTGTCTAACCGTCACTGCCTCTAAGTGCTTCGGGACTGCACCCAACTACTACCTGTTTGCACGGCTCTTTTGAGCCGTGGTAGGGTAGTAATCAAAGTAAAGTGGGAACACACTCTAGGCGAAGTGACAGTGTCAAGTCAGCGGACTAAGCTGTACTCATGTCACCTGGGAACTGATAACTGACGATAGGCATAATACCAACTAGTCAGTTCCCGACGAGTCCTGTCCAGTGTACCCGTAACCTAACGAGCACCCGCATACTATCTCAAGTACGACGTACTGACGGCTGTGGGACAGACCGTCTCCCACACTGGGATGAGAAGCGCATGCGCTGGTCTACTCCGGAGTATCGATGCCCTGTCTCGATAGTCCTGCGACTAGGGACCTGCATAAGGATGTGCTTATAGATTACCCAGCCCCACTAGTGTGACGGCCATCACATCGCTGGTAATCAAGCAAAGATCCTAAGGGCTCCACTAATGTGTATAGGCGATATACAAAAATAAACACATGTACACATTGAAGTAGAAACAAACCAAGTAGCATACTACTATTTTGAGCAAGATTGTATATACAAGGTGAATATCCCAAGCTTCCATTAAGTAATATACAAACTAGTATGATACAGTAATGGCCTCTAGGGCATATACACTAACAATCTCCCACTTGCACTAAGGCCATGTACTGGCGTATCGAAGACCTATCATCTCGATCAGCCGCTCGAACTGAGTCTGGGGTAGGGCCTTGGTGAATGGATCTGCAGTGTTATCTTCTGAAGCGACTCTCCGAACCTCGATCTCCTGGCGATCCACGATCTCTCTGATCAGGTGATACCGCCTCAAGATGTGCCTGGATCTCTGATGGGACCTAGGTTCCTTTGCTAAAGCTATAGCCCCGTTGTTGTCGCAATACAGAGGTATTGGATCAACAATGGACGGAACCACCTGAAGTTCTTTCAAGAACTTCCTCATCCAGACAGCTTCTTTTGCGGCATCAGATGCAGCGATGTATTCCGCTTCCATCGTCGAGTCTGCAACGGTTTCTTGTTTGGAACTCTTCCAACACACCGCCCCTCCATTGAGGGTAAAGACAAAACCTGACATGGACTTGGAATCATCCTTGTCACTATGGAAGCTGGAGTCAGCAAAGGCCTCGATCTGGAGGTCTTTTCCGCCATACACCAAGAACATCTCCTTAGTCCTTCTCAGGTACTTGAGAACGTTCTTTACCGCTATCCAGTGTTTCTCCCCAGGGTTTGACTGATACCGGCTTACCACACTCAGTGCATAAGCTACATCCGGTCTGGTACACAACATCGCATACATTATAGAGCCTACCGCAGAAGCGTAGGGTATAATAGACATGCGATCCCTCTCCAAATCAGTCTTGGGAGACATCTCTTTAGAGAGGGTGATCCCGTGACAAGCCGGTAGGTTACCGCGCTTGGAATCTTCCATACTGAATCTTTTCAGTACGGTGTCGATGTACCTGGACTGTGAAAGTCCTAATATCCTCTTGGATCTATCACGATGGATCCGGATCCCCAGGATGTATGAGGCATCACCCAGGTCTTTCATGGAGAACCTGTGTGATAAGAACCCCTTGACAGATTGTAGCATAGGAATGTCATTTCCTATTAAGAGAATGTCATCCACGTATAAAACGAGGAATACTACAGTTCTCGCTACAAATCTACTATAGATGCATGGTTCATCTGGATTTTTGATAAAGCCAAATTCTTTGACCGTCTCATCAAAGTAGATGTTCCAACTCCGCGATGCCTGCTTTAGTCCATAGATGGACTTAAGCAACTTGCACACCTTTCCGCTGCTCCCACTCTGAATGAAACCCTCTCGTTGGTCCATATAGACACACTACTTTAAATTTCCATTTAGAAAAGCGGTCTTTATGTCCATTTGCCAGATCTCATAATCGTGGAAGGCAGCAATGGCAAGAAGGATCCGAATGGATTTCAGCATGGCTACTGGAGAAAAGGTTTCGTCATAGTCCAAGCCAGGTCTTTGACGAAAACCCTTTGCTACCAGCCTAGCTTTATAGGTCTCAACCTGTCCATCTACACCAATCTTCCTTTTGAAGATCCACTTGCATCCTACGGGTTTTACCCCGTCTGGAGCAATGTCCAACGTCCATACCTTGTTGGTGTACATGGACTCCATTTCGGTCCGCATTGCATCCAGCCATTTCACTGAGTCAACGCTCTGAACGGCCTGCTGGAAGCTAGTAGGCTCATCATAATCTATGATGCAATCCTCTCTATCCCCGTCTATGAGAAAACCGTAGTATCTCTCGGGCGGATGAGTCTGCCTACTACTCCTGCGGAGCGGCGTAGGAATGTCCTGTTCTTTTTGAACCCTCTGGTTCCACTAAACTTTCAGTAATAGTCCGTGGTTCTGGAATTTCTTCCAGTTCTACCGCGCTCCCACTGATTTCCTTTCTAAGAACTGGTGTTCTAGAAAGTGGGCATGACGAGAAACAAGAACTTTTTGTTCCTCTTCGCAGTAGAAGAAATATCCCTTGGAATTCTTTGGATATCCCACAAACTTGCACTGTACTGAGCGTGCCTCGAGCTTGTCTGCATGCTGCTTTTTGACAAAAGCTGGACTTCCTCATGTCTTAATGTGATTAAGATGGGGCCTCTTCCCACACCACATCTCAAATGGTGTGGTAGGCACAGTCTTAGTGGGAACTCGGTTCAAAAGGTATGCAGCTGATTCTAGCGCATACCCCCAGAATGATCGCGGTAACTCAGCGTTACTCATCATAGACCGTACCATATCTAATAAGGTGCGGTTCCGTCTCTCCGATACACCGTTATGTTGCGGAGTGTATGGAGGAGTAAGCTGAGAGAGAATTCCGTTCTCTTTTAAATAGTCCAGAAACTCGGCACTTAAGTATTCTCCACCTCGATCCGATCTTAGAATCTTGATACTTTTGCCGGTCTGTTTTTCTACTTCATTCTTATACTCCTGGAATTTTCCAAAGGCTTCGGACTTATGTTTCATTAAGAAGACATAACCGTATTTTGAGAAGTCATCCGTAAAAGTAATGAAGTAAGAATAACCGCTTCGCGCATGTGTAGACATTGGACCGCACACGTCACTGTGTACGAGTCCCAAGAGCTCGCTCGCTCTCACTCCATGTCCAGTAAACGGAGTCTTTGTCATCTTTCCTTTGAGACAGGATTGACAAGTGGCATACGATTGATATTCGAACGGATTCAAATATCCTTCTGTATGTAACTTCGTCAACCTTCTCTCATTGATGTGATCCAGTCTACAATGCCATAAGAAAGCCTGATTGATTTCTGGAGACTTTCTTTTGTGTGTATTCTGGACATTGAAAATCTGTGGTTGGTTTAATACGTATATACCATTACTCAATGTACCTGACCCAATCAGAACTTGATTAAGGTGAATGTTTACAACATTACTTACAAACGCAAATTCATAACCTTCTTTAGAAACTAAAGATACAGAAATGATATTACAAGTTGCGTTGGGTACAAAAAAGCAATTACGCAAAACCAAAACATGTCCATCTGACATTCCTAGGTGATAGTCCCCTACGGCTTTAGCATCCATGCTAGCTCCGTTCGCAACTCTGAGGGTCATGTCACCTGCCTTCAAAACCTTACGGTTTCTCAACGCCTACAAAGAATTACAGATATGAGATCCTGATCCGGTATCCAATACCCAGGAAGTAGAGTTTATTGAAAGACAGTTTTCAATAACATACACACCTGAAGCTGAAGCTGCAACCTGCTTCAATTCCTGTGTTCTGGCTTTCCAAGCCCTGCAATCATTCTTCCAGTGACCTTTCTTATGACAATAGAAGCATTCTTCCTTATCCACTAGCTTCCCCGCTTTCTTTGTTGCTTTAGCTTTTCCCTTCGTATCCACTTTACTAACACCGCCCCTTGGTTTGGCAGGGGCTTTCTTCTTCTTTCCCTTGGCTTTCGTCTTGGACCTAGAAGAAGATGATCCTCCTACAAACAAAGTGGATGTTTCCCTACTTTTCTGTAGGGTGCCCTCTGCGCTCCTCAGCATGTTGAGGAGCTCTGAAAGTTCAACCTCTTTTTCTTGTAAGTTGAAGTTCAGTATAAACTGGGCGTAAGTGGAAGGAAGGGACTGGAGAACTATGTTCGCATAGAGCTCACTCTCCAATGTGGTCCCTAGGTCCGCGAGTTCCTTAATGTAGCCGATCATCTTTAGCACGTGCTCGGCTACTGATGATCCGACGGCCATCTTTGCCGAAAATAACTTTTTCGACGCTTCGTATCTTGCGATACGAGATTGCTCTCCATACAGTTCTTTTGTATGGAGAAATATGGATTCCAGGTCCATATTCTCGTGCCTCCTCTGATGTTCGTTGTCCATCGAGGCAAGTACGAGGCACTTGGCCTTCGCGCTATCAATCTCCCAAGTCTTGCGGATTTCCTTATCCGCGACGCTGGAAGTGGGACCAGGTACAGGGGGAGCTTTGGTGGTAAGAAGATATCCCAGCTTGTCCTAAGTGATTGCCATCTTGACATTCCTGAGCCAATCTTTATAGTTTGGCCCTGTCAGTATATTTTTATCTAGAAGTAACTTAAGTCCAGTCATGTCGATTGGTCGCTGCAATTAGGAGAGAGAAGAAGAAACACTCAGCATGATGCTCTTGCAAGTTTAGAGTGGTTTTTAGTTTGTCTAAACAGGATGGCTCCTACTGTTTCTCGAATCCCTCCTCAAACCATAAAGGAAGAATTAGTCAGGATCAATCTCACCGTACAATACTTGCTTAACCGTTCAGCCAGGCCAGTGTCGGTACTTTGAGGGAGGTTTTCCAACGCTTTCGCGAAGTTCCTTAATTAAAGAACCTCTTTTCCCTGGGGGCGTAGCCCCGCTAACACCTTTCTAGGCACCTACTAGGTTTATAGCATTGATCGTTTAGTGAGAAATTTCCTGAGGAGTAGCATATACTCACAGTAGGATCGGGATCCAAATATCATCGCGTGACGAAACTGAAGGAATCCTACCAGAATCATCACACTCCAAATGGTATGCAAATCTAGCAAGTTTCAGTACTTATGAAACTCCCGATGTGGATTTTTGCCCCATGCTCTTATGACCTTGACTTTGGCCAAAATATCATAAGTCACATGTCAAGTTCTACCCGTCATTATCCAGGTTAATTTGGATCCATCCGTACCTACCCTTGACTTTGGCCAAAATGGCAGTACGACTGTCCCAAACCAATGCATCTATCTATGCTACACATGAACACCCAATAGCTACCAATCACTGTGCCTTGACTTTGGCCAACATACACAGCTTGAATACTATTGACTATTTATGTGAAACGACGGAGGGCTATGAGTGGTTTTGGCAAAACCGTGAACGTAGTGAACTTGATATAGTCGATGGAACGAGATAGCTTTTAAAAGGAGTGGCTCAAGCTCCGCATTTAAAAGTTGGTTTTGAAAAGAACCGAGTGGTTTTTCGAAAGTGTTCCAACGACTTTAACTTGGTTTATTATCTTGCATTAGTTCTTTTAATGCGTGATATTCTTGCATTAGTTCTTTTAATGCGTCCCATCATTTAATCCTACCATTGCAGAAAACAACCAAAATATGACGTACGCTTATGCCATTCGCATTCGCCACTGGGCCCCATCATTACCCGTTAGGTTACTTAACTAACGACAGAGCGGGGGTTGGGCTAGCGCGGCTGTAAAACATAAGCAACGCCTAAATAATATCATATATAAATATACTGCAATGATAAACATTTCAGATCACAGATGAATACATTGGATATACTAGGAATCTGTAATTCGCACGAGCCTGTAACGAAAGACAGATTACACGGTCGCGGTGAATAGCCAAAACCCCACCCAAGACCCCTACGGGTGCGGCAAACTACCCGCCAAGTACCCGAAGCGAAGCAACCTCCCTCATCTCCATGAGTAGGCCACTCGGCACTTCGGCATACCCGGTAGTTTGTGCACCCCCTCCATGGGTCTATCCTAGGAGCAAAAACAGTAAAAAGAAATTATACAATGACGGCTACAACCCCGACCCGGTTGTGCGGCCATACAAATAATTATTACATCAATTTACAAATTTACATGAATTGAAAGAAAAGAAAACTCTCATCTCACAACCCCTGGCTATTCACCCGCGACAATCCAACATATTCATATACACATTCCAGCAACATTACAGATCACAGATTTATATAACCCCCACTAATCGACATATAGCGATTAGCAGACGTTCAATACAAATATCACATTACAGAAAAACCCGTTAGCTTAAGTCTTTTAGAAGTTCGATCAAAAATACGGATTTTCGGGACCCCAAAAATAAAATTTTCGTTCTGGAAAATCTGGGCAGAAAATATATATTCCAAAAATCCCAAAATACCCCTATGAGAATACTGTAGCAAAGAAAGAACAGAGAGGAGCCAAGTCGGCCGCGGAACCGCGGCAATAGCAAGCTATTGCCGCGTTTCCGCGGCTCTTTGATGGGATCACTGGACCAAATTTCTACAGTATTCACAGAAAACCCTGAGTCGATTTTAGGTGTGAAAATAATCAACTTTTGAACAGTATAAAAATCGACAGAAACTTCGAATTTTGGGGTTCGTTTTCGGGACTTTTTCTTTGATCGATCTTCTAGTTACTTGCTAACATGTTAGATAGAGTTTAACTAGGCTCTGATACCACTGTAAGTCCATGCTACCTCTCCCGGTACTTTCGGGCATGCGGAATTTGGTAAAAAACGATTTTTATAGAGGTGGTAATATGGACCTATAACCCGGATCTTGGTTAAACATCTAACTAACAACCTAACTACGAGTTTCTAACTACTCGGTTAGGGGGGGTTATACCTTGCTTGCCTTGAACTCCTTCGTCTTCAAGCTCCGATGGTGGTCCGGATTGGCTTCTTCCCGTCGTCTCCATACGCCGAAGATAGATCCACCTGAAAGCTCCAACCTTTGGCTCCTTCTTCGAACTTTGAAGAAACTAGTTCACTCGGTTTGCTAAACCTTATGAACTAGAATGAGTAGAGAAGAGTTTGTATGGGATTTTATCTATGGTTCTTGATTCTCAACTCATGAGATATGTGAACCATAGAGTCAAGAGAGGGAGCAAGAGGAAGAGGGTGAAAGCAAGAGCAAGAGAGCTCAAGAACAAGAGAGAGAATGAGCAAGAAAGAAAATGAGCAAATCTTTTGTCTTTCACCCTCTCATAATCCAAAACCATCATAACTCATTATACCAAATCAAGTGTTATGTGATGGTTGAAGCAACCATAACCATATCATTTCATGCACTCATTTTGCACAAATGAGCAAGCAAGCAAAAGTCTTTGCCATGAAATGATGGCTATGGTTATCATGATGGTCAACTAGTCAAGCCTAGTCAACCGGTCAACAAAGTCAACAAGTCAACAAAAGTCAACAAGTCAACAAAGTCAACAAAAGTCAACAACCATGTCACCATAATACTTAATTAATATAATAGTTAATCACATATCATATTCTCATTACGGTTGAGCAAAAAGGCAAATAGTCAACGGTCAACTGTCAACAACCCTAATGAGAATCCGTTGCCTCTGTCTCCCCGTCATCTGTGCATACACACCCGCATCCGCGTTCCGAGGAACACGAATGCATACTGGATAAATCCAATCCCAAAAGGTACACTAGAATCTGGCTTAAACCAAAGCCCGCTAGTGTAAACTGTCCAGACACTGTACGTGCACAAGTGCACGGATGTGACCGAACTCTGTCGCAAAACCATGCGACCTCTACTCTTTTGCCTAAAGGCGAAAAGCTTTCTGTGTGGGACTCTAAAGACTCGACACTACGCTGGCAGTGGGTTTAACCACAAACCGCAAGCGGCACTAGCTGTGCGTAACGGTCCCCAGGTAATGCCGACAAGAAGACCGACGAGGCGAAACCCATCTGAACTCCTACTGAGCCTGAATGTGACATTCTCCGTACAGTCCGGTCTATTCGTCTGATACATCGCATGGCGGGCCTAGGGGGCGGTAAACGTCAGTCCCCCAATAGCGGTACAAGTCGTGCCGGAGCGAAGCCCAAATCACCCTGAGATAACACTGGAAGCCTACCAGTATATCTCGTTTGCCCTGGCCAGGGACTACTCGTGTAATGGCTCTCCTAGACACAGCGCGATGTCAACCCCCAATACCGGGAGAGACGAATCCTGTCTAACTGTCACTGCCTCCAAGTGCTTCGGGACTGCACCCAACTACTACCTGTTTGCACGGCTCCTTTGAGCCGTGGTAGGGTAGTTATCAAAGTACAGTGGGAACACACTCGAGGCGAAGTGACAGTGTCAAGTCAGCGGACTAAGCTGTACTCATGTCACCTAGGAACTGATAACTGACGATAGGCATAATACCAACTAGTCAGTTCCCGACGAGTCCTGTCCAGAGTACCCGTAACCTAACGAGCACCCGCATGCTATCTCAAGTACGACGTACTGACGACTGTGGGACAGACCGTCTCCCACACTGGGATGAGAAGCGCATGCGCTGGTCTACTCCGGAGTATCGATGCCCTGTCTCGATAGTCCTGCGACCAGGGACTTGCATAAGGATGTGCTTATAGATTACCCAGCCCCACTAGTGTGACGGCCATCACATCGCTGGTAATCAAGCAAAGATCCTAAGGGCTCCACTAATGTGTATAGGCGATATACAAAAATAAACACATGTACACATTGAAGTAGAAACAAACCAAGTAGCATACTACTATTTTGAGCAAGATTGTATATACAAGGTGAATATCCCAAGCTTCCATTAAGTAATATACAAACTAGTATGATACAGTAATGGCCTCTACGGCATATACACTAACACTAGGTGGGTTCAAACTTGCTGATCTTACTACAAGAACCAACAAAGAAGGGTTTTGGAGTGTTTAGCAAGTGGTTTTGTGAAGAAAGATGGATTTTTTTTATAGAGATTGGTGCTTGAATGGAAGAAGAAGAAGAAGAAGAAGAAGAAAGGGGAGGGGCTGCTGGAGGAGCTGGGGCTGCTGCTGGCTTGCAGGAATGAGAGGGAGAGAGAGAGCGCCCAAAAGTCATGCCCCATGATCATTTAATACCCCCCATGCTTCCCTTTTCTTTTCTTTTTATAATTTTCTAGTTTTTTTTGGTTTTTTTTTAAAAAATGGGAATGGGAACCATATGAATAAAAAAACGAAAGACATGATACAATATTAACCTGGGGAAAATTTTATAGAATTTGTGCATGCTAAATAAAATTTTGCTTAGAAAATAATAGTTAAGAAAATTAAATAATTATGTGAACAATAATTTAAATGTAAATTAATAAAACACAATTATATATATAATTGCATATTATCACCATTAAAAATAGATTTAGTCCAGTTTATATGGAAATAACCATTATCGAAGTTTTATGAAAAACACGCATTATCGCTAATTAACGCGAGAAAAACCTAAACGAATTTTCAAGGCGTTACAATCTTCCTCTTTAAAGAAATTCGGTCCCCAAATTTAAAAATCTAGCTACGCGTACCTTCGAAGAAATGGGGGAATATCCTTCCGCATCTCGCTCGCAGGCTCCCAAGTGAACGAAAGATGGCGTCCTTATTGAATGGTCTGGTGCTGAATTATGTGAGAAGGGCCATGAAGCTATTTACGAAGTATCGACACAAGGATTACGGGGCGAAAATCCGGAAATCAGGACGGAAGTGCCAAATGATAGGCAACGGTACCGACTCGCTCAAGGATCTCAAAAGGACCTACAATTCTGGGACTAAGTTTCCCAAAACTCAACACACCATTTCATCGGAAAAAATCCGTAGGAATACATGATCTCCCACTGCGAACTCAAGTCTGTGACGACGACGGTCGGCATAAGACTTCTGTCTGCAGTGGGCTGCTCTCATCCTGTCCTGAATCAACTGAATCTTCTCCGTAGTCTCTTGAACTAGTTGGGGTCCAAAATCCTGCTCTCGCTGAGTTCGGTCTAACAGACTGGTGATCGACACTATCTGTAACATTTCAAAAAAAAATAAAATATTATTTTTGGGAATTTTTATAATTAAATAATATTATATTGAATATTTTAATAGGGCGGTATAATTAAATACCGATAAAATTGGGAAAAATTTGGAAAATTATGGAAATTACTAAAAAGAGGGTGTTTTATGTGAATTATACAAATTATAGGTTTTTAAGATTAATTATACACTATTTAGTGCTAATCGCGATTAAATATCGCTAATCGAGCATTAAGCTTGTTTTGTGCAAAACATGCACCATATCATTTTTACACTTGTGTTACATTTTCCTACCTGGCTTTCTCTTCATTTTTCATTCATGGCTTTGGTTTTGTGAGAAGAGAAAAGAAAAGGAAAAGAAAACAAAAGAAAATGGAATAAAGAATGGAGGGATGGGAATGAGAGAGAGTGAGAGGGTGAGGGGTCAAACCATGGACCAAGCTCCCATTCCTACTTCATTTCTTCATCATTTTCTCTTCTCTCCCTCACTCATTGCTGCTGCTGCTGCCCTCTCTCCCTTTGCCTCTCTACCTCCTCACAGTCCATCACAATAAACCCATTAAAACCCCATCCCCTCTTCACAAATTTTGTGCACAAACTCATAAGCTACACTATGGACCAAGAAAAATTTGTTTTTGGTGCCCTAGGGGATTCATGAGTGCAAAATGAGATAATTATTCCATCATTAGTATAGAATTTCCATTCCTTTAGCATCCATGTTAAATTAGAACCGATATTGTGTGGTTTTGGGAACTTTGAAAATGTCACGACCCGAAAGAGCACGTGACTAGCCCTTGAACCATATGAAGTCTATAGGACCCCATCTGATCCAAGTAAGCTAAAAGCCCAGAAATCTAAAACCATTTAAAGAGTAAATAAGGAAAACCGGTTTTGAAAAGTAAGGAAATCATGTTTCGAAAATCAAGTTTTTCAATAACTAAGCCGAATGTGTATTTTTAAAATGTGCAACCTTTCCTGAAAATTTCGGCAGAGTTTCCTTTGTAAAAACTGGCCCCGAACGGGGTACAACAAGAATAATATATATGAAATGATAAAAGACATCCCCAAGCGGGAGCTAGCTCTTCGTCAATCGACGGTCACAACCACGCAAGCAATAATAATATACAACGCCAAAGGGCGAGGGTCAAAATCCAAAAAAAAGGAACTCAAATAGCCAGAAAACCGTAATACTACTAGCGCGACTCTAAGGTCGAAATAATACAACACTGTTTTCTAAGTATGAAACAATATACAAGTTTTGGTTGATGGAAATTCTAGATACAATAAATAATACATGAACAATGGCGGTTCTGATACAAAAGAACCCACCTATCCAAGCAAGTCACCCATAAGGAAGCAGTGTGCCGGAAATGCCGCTATGGAATCTGTACGGCAAACCTGCAAGAACTGGGGCACAACGGGGGTGAGTTGCCAACTCGTGAATAGAAAATATCTACAAGCAGAGATCGAATGCATGACCCATCCTAGGTCAATACGATCAGATATAAATAAACCTCAATATGAATAAAGCTGAAGCATGCTAAACTGGCAATGTAACCTCTATACATGAGTGTAGTGCCAAGTGCTCGTGCTAGTGCCTCAGGTAATAGCATGTCATGAATATGAGGTATGATCAATGTAAACAAATCTGTATACACGTGGATCCCGTCCACTCGTCACCCAATGACAATAACCATCATGCAAGTAAATATCATAAAATCTGTGCATGGAAATATGAGGATATAATCCACCCGTGTCCCTCGCGACACGTCAAAATCATGGAACCAGAGTGCCCAGCATCGACATCCGAAAACATCATGAAAACTGTGCCCAGCATCGGCACGTAAATCCTCATATATCAGGCTCCGTCAGTCCGGATCGGCCCTCGGGCACTGTTTGCGGTATCGGCCCTCGGCCCCGGCAGTACGCCCAAATCCATCTATCGACTCTGGTCAGTATCCTCCGGATAACCGCCAGGTCCAACCAATCACCGGTAGGTAGTAGTCCCTCTGCCAGGCTCACCGTCTACTACACAGCGAAACCGTTCTCGCCCCGGGGTACCATACCGGGTCCACCATGTACCCGCAATCGGCCTCATCCGCCTCTTCGAATCGGGTTTCACATGTCGCTCTCAGCACCGAGAAAACACATGGTGGACGCACTGAAATATCATATCAAGGGTAACCGGGTTTTTAAAACAATTATATATATCCTCTTTTGAAATACCCACGGTTCCCAAATCCAGAAATATCATGGAAACAACATATCTCAATGCGTATAATCAGAAAGCACGATGTATGCGACATGTAAAGAAATGTAGGCAACATACACAGAATGCAACAGTACTACAGTGTAGTGACATGGCAATTATCGATGATGAGTGTGTGAGCCGGCAACAAGTGTACGTGGAACATATGCATCATCGATAATGGTGCTGGTGTCCTAGCAGCATGACTGAAATATAACCACAACACAAGCGATGCAAGGCAAATAGCATGAATATGCGGAATCGAATAATCAACGCAAAAGCAATGAATCTACACCAATATGTACATGTCATGCAGTGGTGCCATTTGAAATAAGACGAATCGGGTTTTTAGTAAAACAAGGGTTACGGTGTTTTAACGAAATATGCATCATTTGAAAATATCCATATAACCCTTCTGCCTATCTTTAAAATATCCCCGATTCGTTAGTTTTGAAATAGGTATGTCTCGGCTCGGTCTAAGGTCTACTAAGTAATCTAGACAGGAGGGGTATGAAACCACCTACATCTGAGTCGATATATATAGATATAATAGTCGGTGATCCCGCCTCAATAACATATCGTAAGATATCCTCGAGTTATGAGTGCGGATCTATCATCAATATCGGCTCGTACGGTAAATCGTCGTACGGCATCCCAATAGCTGGGTAGGGGTCAATATCACACTATCTCATCACATATCAGGTATCACTATCATCAGATCGCATAATCTGGAGTACTACTCTAAGTCTAGTACGAATCGATACCATCTATATAAATATGAATGCGGGGTAAAACACATGCCCAAAGGCCCGCTAAAACTGTCATATCGCACCTCAAAAACGAACTATGTCACATCGCCGATCTCACGGCCTCACATCAAGTATCATCTCAATCCCACGTATCATCCTCAAATCCCGTATATAAACACATAATCCCATACCCATGTGTAGATATACGCGCCATCATATGCGCACAAATAAATGAAAGAATGAATGCAAGTATGTGTGTAAGTGTATGTGTGAGTGCAACCACTACTCTAGGGTTCGCACTATACTAAACCAATATATTCTTATCATCAATAATACCATTATTACCATCACTAATCTAAACCACACATAATAAATATACGTGTGTATACGTATTCGTATACATCAACACGGACTGCGGGGGTGCTATACGCCATCCACCCGACGTCTCCCCGTAGATATAAATTTACTCACCTTGGTTCTCATGTATCGGTGCCGATGTCGCCATCTTCATCTTCTTTGCCTCAACATCTCGTATGGTACCTACAAGTATATCATAACGCTAAAGCACATGAAAATCACATTGGAAACCAAAACAGCACACGCTACTCGCATAGGTAAAATCCTATCGCTTCGCATGTAAACACGATCAACATCCACCTGCCGTTGACGTCCAAACGCCACCCGACAGGAACGAAACACCAAATACCAAATCCATGCTAAAACAAGTCTCAAATCATGCACCAACATAGGAAAATCATCCCAGATTTCACCCTAGATGGAATCAGTCAAAACTAGACATACCCAGGGTCAAGTATAGAGGAAATGGGGGCATGCACGCAAAACGAGGCAGATCCATCCTGCTCTGGCCGCAATTTGCGGCCAGGGGGAATTAATTGGCGGCCAAAGCTTGGAGTTGGGGGCTAGGGTTTGGGGTGGTGGTTCTATGGTGCCTGCACATCTCACTGTCAACTCAGTTTCATTTTTGGGGTCTCGGGGTGATAGCAGATTACACAAAACAGTCCCAGATTTCCAGTTTTTTCCGATATCGGTTCCGTAATTCCGTATTCTGGTTCTAGTTCCAGGTTTGGGTTTAATTTTGCATTACACCAGGGGTTCTAAGGTCACAACAAGTCTCAATTTCATCTTGATTTCAGTTTTACCCTAAACCCTCACTTGAATTCTCTAAAATCCACAAAACGACACAATATCGATATGAAACTAGTATGGATGCAATAGAAATGAGATACTACTCTAATAGGTGCAGAAATTACCTCCTTTGGAACCTCAAGAAAATTCTTGAGTTGCTCAAAGTCCTCCAAATCCAATCTTTCTAGGTTTAATGTGTAGCTAGTGGGCTCGGGAACATTTTTTGTGAAGTGGGTATGGGGTTTTGGCTTTGTTTTCATTATGGATCTAGGGTTTCATGAAGAGGGAGAGAGGAAGAAGAGGGGACAGCAGCAGCAACAAAGGGGGAGGGAGAAGAGAGAGAATGAGAAGGGGAAAATGATGAGGGATGGTTCAAAAAGTGGGGGTTTGACTTGGTCTCTCTCTCTCACTCATTACTTACTTTTTCTTTCCCTTTTCTTTTCTTCTCACTCAAATAGTGCACCCAAAAGAACAACCATGGCAACAAAAATGTAACACAAGTGTAACAAGTGTAGAAAAATGATATGTGCACATTTTTGTACAAAAATGCCAAAAATCCAATTAGCGATTTTTAATCGCGATTAACACTAAATTAGCATATAACTAGTCTTAAAAACTTTAAAATGGCATAATCCTATAAGATACCCTATTTTAGAATTTTCAAAAATTTTCTAAAATTTTCCCCATTTATTTGTATTTAATTGTACCCGAATATTAAAATATTCATTAAAATAATATTAAATTATAAAAATTCCCGAAAATAATATTTTATTATTTTGGAAACGTTAAAATCTACCCCCTTAAAGAAATTCGGTCCCCGAATTTAAATTTAAAACCCCCAGACACTAAAACATTTCGATACAAATTCCAAGTCGTCGGGGCTCCGAAATCATCAATACATAAAACGTCACAGCGCAATGCATGCGCGTGAGTACTGAGTAGATAACTCAAAGCAACACTCCATCAAGCATCCCGCAATCATCGGAGTCATGATAAAGACACAAATGTCAAATCCCATACAAAACCAATATGATATGGATCAGAACTACACATGTAGACATCCAATCTATACATGTGAATAGCTGATGTAAAAGCATGCCAAATCTTTTTAAGTCGCTGTGCGATGCGCATAACACTGCACAGTGGCGGATGTTTTTGATAAGAAAATAACCATATGTGTATATATATCTTTTGTTTAATAAGCACGTTCCGCCGTTTTTGAAAACAATCGGAAGGGTTTCCTTGTTTTTAAAACGTTTCGTGTCATATCGGACACGTAGGTATATACTGAGACTATAGCTCGCTCCTTGGAAATCCCTCCGACTATCAATGCATGCAAAATATATCCAGGTACCGTCCTCTGACTAGTCCTGCTCAGTATGAAAACAATATCCAATATCATAAAAATGTACTGCTCCAAAAGGAATAAATCTCAAAAATGCACATAACACCACCCTGTGCGTCTGGTGCGCACGGAAATCAAAATCCATATATGTGCTAAACAGGTGCACAAACCATATCTAGGTGCAACGGGTGTGCACGAAGCATCTGTCATAGGCAACGTGTGTGCCTGACAGTCCAAACATGTGCATCTGACATGCACGAAGAATCTCGATTTAGTGCATCGGGTGTGCACCAAAATCGTATCTCAAAACATGCGCCCAACATGCGCGAAGATCCAAATCAGTGCATCCCTCATGCACGAAATCACGAAATCTAAAAGCAAACGCCGAACATGCGTAAGTCCCATCAAAAGCACGGAGTGCAAGAGTCAATCATAAATATCAGGGTAAAAGTCGACGATATAATGCGGCTCAATCAAAATCAAGTGTACCGCGGTGGAAAATCTCACAACCGTGTGCATCAGCGTGCACAAATCAAATCAAAACACTAAAGTGCATGAAAACTATGCTGGAAGTGTAAATCAAATCACCGGCATAAGATAGGCACGAAATCACAATCAATGCCTCAAGAATAACAACTATGCTCAAGGTATAAATATCCAGTGGGTGCATGAAACAAATACAAACTCAGTCATCAAAACACAATCATGTATGCAAATAGATCGCCAAAATACCGAAATCCAAAGTGACGGATACGTGATAGTCAAATCATAAAATCATAAATCATAAATCAAAATACCGTCGTCGGTAGTTCCTTCTTCAAAGTCGAGAAGGTACCGGAACATCCGATGCTAGCGGCGCAAGATATCTACTTGCCTCTTGCTCGCGGCTGGCGTCCTCTGCCTCTGGTTCCTGATCTTTCCTGTAGATTACCAATCTCGCAATCCATCGGCTCATCGGCCCGGTCAGGTGTGCTGACAGGAACGATTCCGTTCTGGCACTTTCCTGGTCATCTCTCGGTCAATCCTCACGACCGCTCGTAAAGCAGCACATCTCTGGCGCTGACCACTGGTCCTCTAAATGCACGTCACGCATCTGCTCCTGGTGCACATCTTATTGCAGCAGGGTACTGGAAGGAATCCTGCTCAAGGTCTCTGCCGATCTTGCCTAAGCCAAACTGTACGGAGGCTGGTACTCTGGCATAATCTTTTCTCGCTCTCTGGGCATCTATGTCCTCAGCACTGCATTTCCTCGGAAATCGGTCGCATCCCAACGCCTCTGTAAGCATATTAGGCCTCTGGTCTCGACGGGAAGTAATGACAGCCCATCAGCGTCTCGCACGAACCTCTTGTCCCGCTTGTCTGTATCATCGACCATTCGACGTCGCGCCTTTATCTGCGCACTGCAATGTCCTCGGCTACGGTCCATCCGAAGTCTCTAACACGGACTCGAAATCACGAACTCGGTATCTTCATCACTCAGTAGAAGATATCTAGCCGAACACGTCCCCAGCGTGCATATCGCATCTCTGATGTCAGCGTAGTGAAACGTCATCTCGTTGAAATCTCGTGCGAACTCTTTACTCCACCTTGCTCCAAAATCGACTGATTCGGACTCGTGGCTACACAGACTGCGCTCCAACGGCTACGCTCGTATCTGGAGTCTCCCAAGCAGTGTCCCATCACAATATCCGAAAGATGTTGAACCATCCGATCGACTCGTCAGAACCTCACAGTCCCCCAAGAGATCAACATCTCGAGTACAGTTTAATAGTATCGAGTACATGCCACAGCGTCGGTGGTCCAGCCGTAGAAGGGCAAACCCAAGCCTCACTAATGGCGCCGAGGAACTGCCGCAAACCCTAAGGTTCGAAGGTTTTCACACGGTCATTAAGTCGAGTTAGGGTTTCATTCTTCTAGAGGGTCCATAGAATCACCTGCATGTCTTTCCGAATACTTTAAACTTGGAAAATGGGTTCCTGACATTCGATCGTCTCAATCGACTCTCAACGAATCTGCGTGAAGTCGCCTCTAGCTGGAATCAATCTACCTGATGACCTTGCATCAGGGTAAGCGAACGAACCACATGCCCTAGTCATTCATCCTCGGTGACTAGCGACTCACCATCATGAACAAGCGACATATCAACGGTCATCACATCCTGGCTGGCCTCTATCAGTGGCTCAATCCTCTGGTACCGGCCGATACGTCCTAGAAATCTCGTAACAGCGATCTGTCAACGTCCAAAGCGCGGAAACACAAAATACGAAGTCTCAATATGCAATCGTATGCCTCGGGAATCACGCCCTGGTCAGTCCTCGTCCACGATGAGCTCATGCTGACAACTCGGGCCGTAGCTCACTCTGCCCGTGCAATCGCGACAGCAAAACCATAACCAGTATCGATGAGGATAGATCATAGGAAGGAATATAATACGGTGCAAGGAAATGTACAACCTAAGGTTTCTTAAGCGGAGTGGTGTGTCGTAAGTATGCCGCGGAACATACCAACGGTACGTCACTCTACTTTAGTCACCTATTCCATCAACCAAGGGTCATCCTACGCGACGAAAGTTCAGGTCTAATACCCCCTCGACCAAGTCTAAGTTCCGTAAGGTCAAGCCTAAGTTCCGTATATAAGTAACGCCCTAGGCTCCACATAGTCAAACTTAGACTCGAACCAAGGTCAACTAGCGCTCTGATACCAACTTTGTCACGACCCGAAAGAGCACGTGACTGGCCCTTGAACCATATGAAGTCTATAGGACCCCATCTGATCCAAGTAAACCAAAAGCCCAGAAATCTAAAACCATTTAAAGAGTAAATAAGGAAAACTGGTTTTGAAAAGTAAGGAAATCATGTTTCGAAAATCAAGTTTTTAAATAACTAAGCCGAATGTGTATTTTTAGAATGTGCAACCTTTCCTGAAAATTTCGGCAGAGTTTCCTTTGTAAAAACTGGCCCCGAACGGGGTACAACAAGAATAATATATATGAAATGATAAAAGGTATCCCCAAGCGGGAGCTAGCTCTTCGTCAATCGACGGTCACAACCACGCAAGCAATAATAATATACAACGCCAAAGGGCGAGGGTCAAAATCCAAAAAAAGAAACTCAAACAGCCAGAAAACCGTAATACTACTAGCGCGACTCTAAGGTCGAAATAATACAACACTGTTTTCTAAGTCTGAAACAATATACAAGTTTTGGTTGATGGAAATTCTAGATACAATAAATAATACATGAACATTGGCGGTTCTGATACAAAAGAACCCACCTATCCAAGCAAGTCACCCATAAGGAAGCAGTGTGCCAGAAATGCCGCTATGGAATCTGTACGGCAAACCTGCAAGAACTGGGGCACAACGGGGGTGAGTTGCCAACTTGTGAATAGAAAATATCTACAAGCAGAGATCGAATGCATGACCCATCCTAGGTCAATACGATCAGATATAAATAAACCTCAATATGAATAAAGCTGAAGCATGCTAAACTGGCAATGTAACCTCTATACATGAGTGTAGTGCCAAGTGCTCGTGCTAGTGCCTCAAGTAATAGCATGTCATGAATATGAGGTATGATCAATGTAAACAAATCTGTATACACGTGGATCCCGTCCACTCGTCACCCAATGACAATAACCATCATGCAAGTAAATATCATAAAATCTGTGCTTGGAAATATGAGGATATAATCCACCCGTGTCCCTCGCGACACGTCAAAATCATGGAACCAGAGTGCCCAGCATCGACACCCAAAAACATCATGAAAACTGTGCCCAGCATCGGCACGTAAATCCTCATATATCGGGCTCCGTCAGTCCGGATTGGCCCTCGGGCACTGTCTGCGGTATCGGCCTTCGGCCCCGGCAGTACGCCCAAATCCATCTATCGACTCTGATCAGTATCCTCCGGATAACCGCCAGGTCCAACCAATCGCCGGTAGGTAGTAGTCCCTCTGCCAGGCTCACTGTCTACTATACAGCGAAACCGTTCTCGTCCCGGGGTACCATACCGGGTCCACCATGTACCCGCAATCGGCCTCATCCGCCTCCTCGAATCGGGTTTCACATGTCGCTCTCAGCACCGAGAAAACACATGGTGGACGCACTGAAATATCATATCAAGGGTAACCGGGTTTTTAAAACAATTATATATATCCTCTTTTGAAATACCCACGGTTCCCAAATCCAGAAATATCATGGAAACAACATATCTCAATGCGTATAATCAGAAAGCACGATGTATGCGACAAGTAAAGAAATGTAGGCAACATACACAGAATGCAACAGTACTACAGTGTAGTGACATGGCAATTATCGATGATGAGTGTGTGAGCCGGCAACAAGTGTACGTGGAACATATGCATCATCGATAATGGTGCTGGTGTCCTAGCAGCATGACTGAAATATAACCACAACACAAGCGATGCAAGGCAAATAGCATGAATATGCGGAATCGAATAATCAACGCAAAAGTAATGAATCTACACCAATATGTACATGTCATGCAGTGGTGCCATTTGAAATAAGACGAATCGGGTTTTTAGTAAAACAAGGGTTACGGTGTTTTAACGAAATATGCATCATTTGAAAATATCCGTATAACCCTTCTGCCTATCTTTAAAATATCCCCGATTCGTTAGTTTTGAAATAGGTATGTCTCGGCTCAGTCTAAGGTCTACTAAGTAATCTAGACAGGAGGGGTATGAAACCACCTACATCTGAGTCGATATATGTAGATATAATAGTCGGTGATCCCGCCTCAATAACATATCGTAAGATATCCTCGAGTCATGAGTGCGGATCTATCATCAATATCGGCTCGTACGGTAAATCGTCGTACGGCATCCCAATAGCTGGGTAGGGGTCAATATCACACTATCTCATCACATATCAGGTATCACTATCATCAGATCGCATAATCTGGAGTACTACTCTAAATCTAGTACGAATCGATACTATCTATATAAATATGAATGCGGGGTAAAACACATGCCCAAAGGCCCGCTAAAACTATCATATCGCACCTCAAAAACGAACTTTGTCACATCGCCGATCTCACGGCCTCACATCAAGTATCATCTCAATCCCACGTATCATCCTCAAATCCCGTATATAAACACATAGTCCCATACCCATGTGTAGATATACGCACCATCATATGCGCACAAATAAATGAAATAATGAATGCAAGAATGTGTGTAAGTGTATGTGTGAGTGCAACCACTACTATAGGGTTCGCACTATACTAAACCAATATATTCTTATCATCAATAATACCATTATTACCATCACTAATCTAAACCACACATAATAAATATACGTGTGTATACGTATTCGTATACATCACCACGGACTGCGGGGGTGCTATACGCCATCCACCCGACTTCTCCCCGTAGATATAAATCTACTCACCTTGCTTTTCATGTATCGGTGCCGATGTCGCCATCTTCATCTTCTTTGCCTCAACATCTCGTAGGGTACCTACAAGTATATCATAATGCTAAAGCACATGAAAATCACATTGGAAACCAAAACAGCACACGCTACTCGCATAGGAAAAAACCTATCGCTTCGCATGTAAACACGATCAACATCCACCTGTCGTTGACGTCCAAACGCCACCCGACAGGAACGAAACACCAAATACCAAATCCATGCTAAAACAAGTCTCAAATCATGCACCAACATAGGAAAATCATCCCAGATTTCACCCTAGATGGAATCAGTCAAAACTAGACATACGCAGGGTCAAGAATAGAGGAAATGGGGGCATGCACGCAAAACGAGGCAGATCCACCCTGCTCTGGCCGCAATTTGCGGCCAGGGGGAATTAATTGGCGGCCAAAGCTTGGAGTTGGGGGCTAGGGTTTGGGGTGGTGGTTCTATGGTGCCTGCACATCTCACTGTCAACTCAGTTTCATTTTTGGGGTCTCGGGGTGATAGCAGATTACACAAAACAGTCCCAGATTTCCAGTTTTTTCCGATATCGGTTCCGTAATTCCGTATTCTGGTTCTAGTTCCAGGTTTGGGTTTAATTTTGCATTACAACAGGGGTTCTAAGGTCACAACAAGCCTCAATTTCATCTTGATTTCAGTTTTACCCTAAACCCTCACTTGAATTCTCTAAAATCCACAAAACGACACAATATCGATATGAAACTAGTATGGATGCAATAGAAATGAGATACTACTCTAATAGGTGCAGAAATTACCTTCTTTGGCAACTCAAGAAAATTCTTGAGTTGCTCAAAGTCCTCCAAATCCAATCTTTCTAGGTTCAATGTGTAGCTAGTGGGCTCGGGAACATTTTTTATGAAGTGGGAATGGGGTTTTGGCTTTGTTTTCATTGTGGATCTAGGGTTTCATGAAGAGGGAGAGAAGAAGAAGAGGGGACAGCAGCAGCAACAAAAGGGGAGGGAGAAGAGAGAGAATGAGAAGGGGAAAATGATGAGGGATGGTTCAAAAAGTGGGGGTTTGACTTGGTCTCTCTCTCTCACTCATTACTTACTTTTTCTTTCCCTTTTCTTTTCTTCTCACTCAAATAGTGCACCCAAAAGAACAACCATGGCAACAAAAATGTAACACAAGTGTAACAAGTGTAGAAAAATGATATGTGCACATTTTTGCACAAAAATGCCAAAAATCCAATTAGCGATTTTTAATCGCGATTAACACTAAATTAGCTTATAACTAGTCTTAAAAACTTTAAAATGGCATAATCCCATAAGATACCCTATTTTAGAATTTTCAAAAATTTTCTAAAATTTTTCCCCGTTTATTTGTATTTAATTGTACCCGAATATTAAAATATTCATTAAAATAATATTAAATTATAAAAATTCCCGAAAATAATATTTTATTATTTTGGAAACGTTACAGAAAACTTTGAGTTGAGAATTAGGGTTTTAGTTGAACCTAAAGGTGAAATTAAGCTTAGTATAGGCTATACAACCCCTGTGGTGATTGATTGGAGACCTAAACCAGAGACTAGAACCCCGGAATACGAACTTAGAAAACCTGATATTGGAAAATTGTGGATTCTGTGAGGGTATAATGAAATCTGCTAGCACCCGGATGACCTGAAAATTATTTAGCAAACACAGAGAGATGTGCAGGTGATTTAGAGTATACCCTAAAGACCCGAGCCCCTACCCTAACAACTTGGCCGCAGAAATATTCTTTCTGGCCGCAATTTGCGGCCAGACCTGGGACAATGTGTCTCGTGTTTGTTCTGTGGTTCCTTCATCATTAAACTAGACCCTTGGCATATGGAAAATTAACTAATTTGACCAAGGGTAAAATCTGGGATCATTTTCAAGAGTTGCTGTTTTGATTCGGGGTTTCGTTTTGCGTATTTTGAAATCTGGATTTTTGTAATTTGTGTGGTATTCGATCACTTAACGTTTGAACGTCGAAATCGAGTGTTATTTGGTGGTTTTGAAAGTGTAGTCCATAGGTTCTAATCTATAGGCTTTTAGCGTGTCGTTTTGGTTTTGAATTGGATTTTAATGCGATACGATACGTTATGATGTGTAGGTACCCCACGCAGACTTTGATAAGACAAACAAGCGCGTGGCGACGTCGGCAACGGAAAGCGAAAAGCAAGGTGAGTAGAGTATATCTACGGGGGAAGTCGGGTGGATGGCGTATGGCACCCCCGCAGTTCGATGTATAATATGATATATATACTATATATATATATATACTATATATATATATATATGATATCTTTTATGTGTGACATGGATATTCAAGGTATGATTAGGTGTTCAATGTTTAGTTTAGGATAGTTAGAAGTAACTTGGTTTAGCTTGTTAGTCGCGAACCCTAGAATGAGGTTTACACGCACATGCACACACATGCTTACCTTGTTATACTTATGCGTATATGGGGATACATACATACATACATATATATATATATATATAGATATATACATACATAGGTATGGGACTATGTATATATATACACATATACCTACACATGGATGATGAGGATTGTATTTGGTATTTGGAGATGAGTCGATGAGATTGGGCATGGTGCCATGAGATCGGTGATATGATGTGGTTCGTATTATGAGATACGGCATGAGATTTTAGCGGGGCTTTGGACGTGTGTTTTACACACGCATTTACATATATAACGATGGTATCAGTTTGTACTAGACTTAGATCAGTACCCTAGTTCATGAGATATGATGACAAGGATACCAGATAATTGATGAGATAAGTGTGAGATTCGACCCGTACTCAGATTTGGGATGCCGTACGACGGATTTACGTACGAGCTATATATTGATGATAGATCCACACTCTTGACTCGAGGATTCCATATTGTATATTGTATCGTATGTGATACTATTGAGGCGGGATCATCGACTATTATACTTATATGTATATCGACTCAGATTTAGGTGGTTTCCCTTACCTTTTCGGTTAGACTGTTCGTTTAGTTCTGTAGTACTTAGTAGATATTAGACTAGACCCGAGTCATACCTATTTCAAAACTAACGAATCGTGAGTATTTTAAAGACAGGTCAAGGGATTCTACGGATATTTTCAAAAGACGCATCTTTTCTTAAAAACACCATAGCCCTTATTTTTCTAAACACCACGATTCGTGTTATTTCAAATGGCAAAACTGTATGAGATATATATATATATATATATATATATATATATATATATATATATTGATGTAGATTCTTCACTGTTGTGTTTATTATTCATTTTCCACATATTCTTGCTATTCTCATCGCATTGCATGTTTAAATGCGTTATTGTTATATTAAACCCATGCTGTCAGGACACCAGCACTATTATCGATGATGCGTATGTTCCACGTACACCTGCTTGCCGGCTCAAACACTTCATCATCGATAATTGCCATGTCACTACACAGTAGGACTATTGCATCAGGATATGACTCCTTGCACGACATACTTGCGTACATATTTATTTTACACTCATACTTGCGTACACACATATTGTACATCCATACTTGCATACATACGTATTTGTACATACATAGATGATTCTGGATTGATTTTGGAGATTTGGGAACCGCATGATATATTTTAAAACTGGATTCACTTTAAAAGAGCGATTTCCCTCGATATGTTGCATGAGATACCGATATGCTTATATTTCTATTATATGTCGCATACATCATGCTTTATGATTATACGCATTGAGATATGTTGTTTCCATGATATTTCTGGATTTGAGAACCGTGGGTATTTCAAAGGAAAGTATGAACTGTTTTAAAAACCGGGTTTCTCTTGATATGATATTTTAGTGCGTCCACCATGCGTTTTCTCGGTTCTGAGACGTGTGATATGTGAAACCCGATTCGAGGAGGCGGATGATTCCGTTTACGGGTACATGGTGGACCCAGTATGGTACCCCGGGGCGAGAGAGATTTCGTGTGGATGACGATGAGCCTGCCAGAGGGACCACTACCTACCGGTGATTGTATTTGGGCTCGGCAGATATCAGGAGGATACCGACCGGAGTCGAGAGATGATATGGGCCGATCCGGACCGACGGAGCCCGTGGGCCGATTCGGACCGACGGAGCCCGATATATGAGGATTTACGTGCCGATGCTGGGCACTAGTTTCATGATGTTTCGAGTGTCGATGCTGGATACTTAGGTTCCATGATTTTGATGTGTCGCGAGGGACACACGATGATTTATATCCTCATACTTCCATGAATATGCTTTATAATATTTACATGCATGATGTTTTTGTGTCATTGGTTAACACGTGGACGAGATCCACATGCATACGGCATTGATTATATAGTTGGATGATACCCACATACTTATAGACTTCATGCTATAGTTGGCACTGATTACATTGATCCTACCTCATATTTATGATATGTTGCTACCTGAGGCACTGACACGAACACTTGGTATTACACTTGGTATAGATGTTTACCCTTGCCACATTTTCATGCTTCAGAATTTATCATATTGAGGATATATATTACTGATGGTTTGACCTAGATTGAGTCATACATACGATTTCTGCTCTGTGATGTTTTCTACTCACGAGTTGGCAACTCACCCCCGTTGTGCCACAGTTTCTTGCAGGTTTTGCCGTACAGGTTCTTGCGGCTTTCTGGCACACTGTTTCCTTTCTGGGTGATTGCTTTGGTAGGTGGGTTCACTCGCATCGTGACCACCATTGTACTTATTTATTTTCAGTTGTATCTAGAAAAATTCCATCAACCAGACTTGTACATTTATTTCAGACTTAGAAAACCAATTGTATATTCTTTCGACCTTAGAGTCGCCCGTTGTATTATTATGGTTTTCTTGATATTTTGAGTTCCCTTTTGATTTTTATCCTCGCCCTTCGGCGTTGTATATTATATTGCTTGCGTGGTTGTGACCATCAATTGACGACGAGCTAGCTCCCGCTTGGGGATGCCTTTTATCTTTGATGTATCTATTATTCATGTATTACCCCGTTCGGGGCCAGTATTTACATAGGAAACTCTGCCGAAATTTTCAGAAAAGACTTGAGATTTTAAAAACACATAATTTGGCTTATGTTATTAAAACCACTTGTTTTAAAACTAGTTTTCTTTATTTCTTCCTTAAAATGGTTTTAGATTTCTGGGCTTTTGGCTTACTTGAATTAGATGGGGTCCTATAGACTTTATATGATTCAAGGGCCAGTCACGTGCCATGTCGGGTCGTGACAAAGTTGGTATTAGAGCGCTAGGTTAACCTTGGTTCGAGTCTAAATTTGACTATGTGGAGCCTAGAGCGTTTGTATATATTCGGAACTTAGGCTTGACCTTACGGAACTTAGACTTAGTCGAGGGGGTATTAGACCCGAACTTTCGTCGCATATGTTGACCTTGATTGATGGAGTAGGTAACTTTAGTAGAGGACGTACCGTGTGTATGTTCCGCGGCATACTTACGATACTCTACTCCACTTAAGGAGCCTTAGGATGTACATTTCCTTGCAAATTATTATATTCATTCCTATAATCTATCCTCATCGATATTGGTTTATGATTTTTCTGCCACAATTACATGGGCAGAGAGAGCTATGACTAGAGTTGCGTCAGCATGAGCTCGTCACAGATGAGGACTGACCAGGGCGTAATTCCAGGGACATACGATTGCATAGAGGCATCGTTTTATTGTGTTTTCACGTCATGAGCATTGACGGATCGCTTTTACTAGATTTCTCGGACGTGCAGATCAGCACCAGAGGATTTAGCCACTGATAGAGGCCAACCAGAATGTGATGACCATTGATGTATCACTTATTCATGATGATTGAGGCACTGTTCAGCGTGCAGACGAATGAGCCAGTTGTTGCAGCGAACGACGAGATATTGCTCTAGATGTTGGTGCTATTGCAGTATGAGTTTGTAACACTTTGAAATTTTGTTAGAATGTGTTCGTGTTATTTAGCAGTTGTGCGTGTTATTTTATATGTGTGTATAGGATTACTAATTATAATTTAGTCGTGTTTACCCTAATTGGGAATTTTTATGTTAAGTGCACACATGCACACTTAGCACAATTTTTGTGACCTAGGTAAAAAGTGTTAGCATGATAACCATTTTCTTTCATGCATGGTTGTTATTTTCCCCCATCCTTTTATTCAAAACAAAACCCCATTTAATAATTCCAATCCAATAGAAAATGAGCCATGGTGTTATGTAATGAACTTTGACTTTCTTTGACCCTTTTCTTCTCTCTTCTCTCTCTTCCTCCTCATTTTCTGAACACTACAGAATTTCCAGCAGAAAACCCTAGTTTTCCTTTATCTTTCCCTCTCCTTTTCACTTCTCTTTGATCCCTACACAAAAACCCTATACAATCAACACATTTTCATCACAAAACCATGGAAAAGTGAGCTTTTTGAGGTGTTTGGAGGCAAATCTGCCCACTTGAGGTTAAAGCTGAAACTTTTGGTTTTTCTAAGGTCATTTGAAGGTATAAATCTCACTCCTAGCACCCTATCTCCATAACTTGCATGTTTAGTTTCAAATTATCACCTTTTTGTGCAATTTTAGTGCTATTGAAGGGATTTAGTGATGATATGTTAAAATTTATGTTGTTGTGGCTTGATTAGTTTGTTAATGAGTTATTAGTGTGGGTTTAGACCTGGGTTTGCTTCAGGTTCCACAAAAATACCCTAAAGTTTCATTTTTGTGCAAAAGTGTGGATTGTAACTAGAAATAAGGCCCTGTAGGATCTGCTACTACCCAAGATATTTCCGAGTGAAATTAGAATTACTGTAGCATACACAGGGGGTATAGAGTGCACCAACCAAACCTGGGGGTCCAATTCCCCAGATTGGCTGCCGGAAATGCATTCTGGCCGCAAATTGCTGCCAGATGGGTGAGTTGGGAGTTGGGGTTTGGGTCACTGGAGTCTGCTGCTATTTGTAGTATTTTGGTATATATATATATTTGTAATATCTGTTCTGTATCAAAATCTGGAGTAGAATACCGTATTTCCCGTATTTTTAATCTTTCGCGACACGCGGGATACGTGTGTGTGGGTTTGGGGTTTCTGCGTATCGCGACGCGTCGGAGTGGCTTTAGGCGCGTAATCATACGTTTTAGCGTATCGCGCACACACGCGCTTGGTTTGCGACACGGGTTTCTAGTTGACTTTAAATGTCGTGTTTGTACGGTTTTGAGCTTATGTATGATATATTGTGAAATTCTAAGATTCGCAGGCGAGTGCGACGGGCGCCGCAAAGGAGATGAACAAGTCGTTGGCTATACCTAGCGAGAGACTACGGTGAGTAGATTTAACATCTACGGGGATATCGCCCGCATGGCGTTCTACGTCAGGGATGATAGTTACTTATAGCTACATTTCCATACATTGACTGTTCATGGCTACTATTTAGTGCATACCACATTCCCTGATGTATGTATATAAACTAGAATTGATAGAACACCGCACCCTTACTAATGGTTCATGTTGCATGAGCACTATCCTGCATGTTACACATACCGTTAGTAGTTGCCATGACACTCACACTGTAGAATTTCCATGATCATTATGTAGTTGCCATGACACCCACACTGTAGAATTTCCATGATCATTATGTTGTAGCTCATCTTTATGTGACTTGACATGATATTCATACTTGATGCATATATCACATCGGATCATTATGTTGTGGCACATCTTTATGTGACTTGGCTGTTAGTTATATGTATGCCCTAGAGGCCATTACTGTACATTGGATGTATATTGTAGTGGATGCTGGGACATATATAGGGAGGACTTTCTTGCTCGACATGATAGTATGCTATCTGGTTACTCTTTACCTTAACGTGTACACAGATTGTCTCTCTATTACATGTTGGTAAAGCCCTTAGGATGTGTACTTGACTACCTGGACTATGATGCAGATCATACTAGTGGAGACAAGGTAGTCCATAGGTACATCCTTCAAAGTCCCTAGTCGTGGGTGTATCGAGACGGGGCATCAATATACCAGAGTAGACTAGCGTATACCTTCTCGACCCATATAGATGGGCGATGGATGATCCTATATCCATTGGTGTTTGATATCAGAGATGATATATGGGTGCTCAGTAGAGACTGGGTATACTGGACGGACTCGCCGAGAACTCCCAGATGGTATTATACCTTACGTCAGATGGCATTATACCTTACGTCAGATGGCAGTTCTCTGGTGACACTGGTACAGAGTAGTCTGTTGACCCGAGATCGTCATAGAGTCTTGTGTGGTTCCCACTGTGCTTTGATTTCCATCTTACCACGTCCAAGAGGGCGTGCAAAATGGTGGTTTTTGGGTACAGTCCCGAGTCACATGGAGGCAATGAGCGATAGGAGGGGATTCGTCTCTCCCGGTATAGGGAGTTGATGTTGCGCTGTGTTCGATTGGCTATAACCGGAAATCCCTGGCCAGGGTTGCTGAGATTTACTGGTAAGTGTTACCAGTAGTTTCTCGAATAGTTATAGACCTCATATCGACACGACTTATCGAACTATTGGGGTCTGACGTTTACCACCCCTAGGCGAGATATGCGACATATCAGACGATCAGACCGGACTGTACGGTAGTGTTACTGGTTGGATTCACTGGAGTGTGAGCGGGCTTGCTCGTCGATCTTCTGATCGCTCAATACCCGGGTGGCCGTTACGTTTAGCAGACCGCTTGCGGCTTGTGGGTGCTTGATATGATCATCATCTGCTGCCGGCGTATTGACGAGTCTTTAGAGTCCTACACAGAGGTTTCCTGGCTCAAGCGAAACGAAATAGGAGCGCATATGAGATATGTGCGGGACCGAGAATAATGCGTGTATGTGATACCGTATTCTATTCTCGCGATGAATGTATCGAATGGTTATATGCGATGTAACCTAGTTATCGAATCGAGGGTTGATTCGATAAGCCGATACATAGGATATTAGTCGGTTATATGCGATATGACCGGATCGTTAAATCAAGTGTTGATTTAATGATTTAATGCATAATTATATATTTGATATATTACTTTGCATTAACTAGTATTGGTTCACTTTAAATGGTTTTTCTCACTTGCTTGTGCACATTGTATATGTGATATATTTTTGTGCACATGTTTGTATCATGTTTGATGATACATGATTGCTAGGGTTTGTGTAAAGAATTAAACCTTGTTTAAATAAATGGTTAGGGTTTTTATTTGATTATTCATTCCTTTAATTATTTGTTTTTGGATTAAAGATAAGAGAAAAGAAAAACAAAAGGTTTCTTTCTTTCATGAAGCTTGTTGAAGCTTCATGAAGTTTTGACCAAAGAAACCCTTTTGTCTTCATCTCATTAACCCTAACCATTCATTTAACCTTAGTCAATTCTCTACACATTACCATGGTTAATATTATGATAAGAATGGATTTTTCTATTCTATTCTAAATAACTTATCATAATATTATCTTCATCTTCTTCTTCTTCTTCACTTGAAGAAAACCTTTCTTCATCAATGGTGATTGATGAAAATGAGTGAGAAATGCAATTCTAAAGTCTACCCACTTCCTATTTCTTCATCCTCTACCTCTTGCCAAGTAGTAGAGTGTGTTTCCTTCACAAGTTTTCTTGACTTGGTGAAGTTGGAGCTTGATCTAGCGATGCCTCGACGTAGATCATCTTCGGCACGTCGTCGATGACTAGCCCGCTTCTTCTCCGATGAAGCCGACGCTAGAGCCCGGGATTGCATGAGGACAGCGGAGAGGACTTCATCATGGAGCCATGAAGGTGGAGGACCGGATCTACAAAGGTTGTATTTCCGTATTCTTGTAGTTAAGTGTTAACTAGTTTGTTTTTCGCCTAGACTTCTAGTTAACGATCCGTATTAGGGTTTCTCGGCACCCGTAAAACTTGAAATTGGCATGGTTGATGCCTTGTGAGACCTCTTGAGAGTGCCTAGGAACCCTATAGTGGTGTCAGAGCCTAGCTAGAGCCTTAGGCGAAGTCTAGACGAAATTTGAAACCCGAACGAACCCGAAACCCTAAACCAAACATGCTCTCTGGACTTTTTCTAAAATCTGGGATTTTTCCATATTAAAAATATGCAGAAAAATCAGCAGGAAATTCTAAGGGATACTGTAAAATTCGTGTGCCTAATTCCATCAATGCGCCGTGGTTCCGCGGCACGAGCATGGCTCGTGCAGCGGATCCGCGGCCGTTTTGTCTTTTGTGGCATCCAAATTTGCACAGTAACTCTTATTTTATTATGCTGGATTTTCTGGGAATTTTTAATATTTATTCAAGAGTTGAATTTTTCTGGGTTGTTTTGGGGATTCGAATGTTCGATCGGATTATCAAATTTTGTCTGTGTGGCTTTCCGGATAAATTTTAGAATATGTTAAAAAGTTCGACCGGATATAAATACCCAATTTTTCCCCTGTCGAGAAATTTCCAAGTGTTGGATTTTTCCGTAGTTTAAAGACGTTCTAAGTAGTGCAAGTAACTCGATGGACCCTCTAGAAGACAACAAACCTTAACTCGATTATATGACCGTCTTGAACTGCCCTTTGAACCTTCGGGTTTGGGGCAGTACGGCGTGCCACATGTGAGGCGTTGGCTTGACCCTTCTACGGCTGGTCCGTTGGTACTGAGGCACGAACTGAATGTTTTTAGACTTGTTTCATGTGTTGATCTGTATCGGGAAAACTTGGGTGTTCGATTGTTCGATCGGAAAGTTTGACATTTTCTATTTATCCGGAATGGGATACAATAATTGGAATTCACAATTAGTTATGAGATAACTGAATGAATGTTATAAATCTAGCGGTTTAGTCTCACTTGATCGGTTGCCACGGAATTTTGATGCGATCAAAAGTCCGTCGCAATCACGTAGCGTACGCGGATACTCGCCGGGTAAACTTAATAGACAGCCTCACCCCATAGCCTCGACCAAGTGACTGTAGGAGAACCCCGTCCCCGAAAGCATCCGTTCGGGTGCTCCCGGTAGCGGTGTTCCGCCTTGGTGCACTTCGTCGACGGCATCGGGGGGTGCGACCGTCTACTGAAGTTTGCGACGAGCATTCGATCAGGCTGTCGGGAATCCTGTTGAATTGCCCGACTTGGTATTGAAAAGAGTTTTCGATTTTGAGACTAAAATGCGGGGTTTATAATTGTTAGGCATGCGATGTCTAAGTAATTCATTTAATTAGGCATGCGATGTCTGAAGAGGTTGCGGATTCCAACTGTTGTAGTTTTACACTTTCTTTTCTGTGACCGTAAGTGTAATATGTGATATCGCCGGTTTCGTTGCTATATGTCAACGATAATTGGGATGGGCATATTTACTTACGTTGATGACATGTGATGTTATATGTTGCTGGATATGTTATATTGGATCGTCGTGTTTGAATAGCCGGGGGTTTTTATGTGAGATGAGTGTTTTTCATTTTCATTCATGTAAAAACTTGTATGTAATATTCTTTTATTGGGGCACTTCCAGGTTGCGGAAGTTGTCACCATTTGTATATTATTTACTTTTCCGCACTAGGACAGACCCAAGAAGGAGGGCACAAGTAACCGGGTTCTGGAGTCCAGTAGGAGACCAACTCGAGGAGTCGAGTCCGGGTCTCCTAACTCTAGAATTGGTAGGGTTGCTTGCCGCTCTCGTAGGGGTCTAGGGGTGTGGGTTTGGCTATTCATCACGACCGTGGAATCCGTGTTTTATACTGGTTCGTATTGAAAACACGGACGTCCTAGTATATCCAATGTTTCATATGTTTCTTCTGCTGCGATATCTGTGATGTGATCATGTGATGTTCTGTGATAGATACTATATATAGTATATATGATATATTATATAGACGTTACTTATGTTTTGCACCCGCACTAGCCCTGTCCTGCTCTGTCGTTAGTTACCTAACCTAACGGTGCACGAGGGGACATCGAGGCGAATGCGGATGGCATAAGTGTACGTCGTATTTATCTGTGATGTTTAGGTATTTAAATGATGAGACTTCATTAATGTGATTAATGAAAGAAAAGAAACCTAAGATGTTGTAGAATCGAATTTAAAAATAAAATAGGTAGCTACAGTTCTTGCTTTGCACAGCGGTATATATGATATATCCTGCACCTTATTCGATGAGGAAAGGACCGTGATCCCTTCACCGGGAGTGACTCCTTTAGCAATAACTGGCAGATGCTACACACTCGGTTTGTCTTTTGATTGCTTTTAAGCGTTTATGCTTTGCACAGTGATATATATGATATATCCAGCACCTCATTCGACGAGGAAAGGACCGACGATCCCTTCACCGGGAGTGATTCCTTTAGCAAAACCAGAAAAGCCTCAAAAGCACTCCATTTTAAAATCATTTGATTCTACAACGATATAAAGTTCATTAAGCAAAAGGTTTTCTTAAAAACCTGTCGTAGCCCTCCGTCATTTCAGATAGGTAATAGTTAGTATTCGTGCTGCGTTTGTTGACTCAGTCAAGGCGTAGTGTGCGGTAGCTGATTATTGCTTATCTGCAAAGCATATGATGCGATTGGATTAGGGTAGTCGTGCGGCCTTGTTGACTCAGTCAAGAGTCGTGCGGGTGGGTTTAATTCAATCGAGAAATGACGGGTTGAACTTTACTTGCGGTCTATGGTTTGTTGACTCAGTCAAGGTCATAGATCGCATGGGGCAAAATATTATCGGGAATTTCAAGTGTTGAAATTTGCAATGAGATTGCATACCTTCTATGAGATAGTTGGATCCCGATATCCGCTGCGAGTAAGAGTTACTCCTGGGAGAGTTTTACACATTACAATTAGCCGATCAAGTAGGTTTCTAGAGAGGTGTCAACGGGGTTATGCCTCTGGGAAAACGAGGTTTACATTAATTAGGTTCGTGCGAAAGCACGGGGGACCTCCCTCAAAGTACCGACACTGGCCTGTCTGAAAGATTGGCGAACTTGTAGTGTGTAATTAATCCCGGCTAGTCTTTCCTTTTTGGGTTTGAAGGAAGATTTGATAAAAAGCAGTGGGAGCCATCCTGATTAGATAAAATAATAACCAATCTATTCTTGCAAGAGCGCACGCTGAGTGTTTTCTTCTCTCTCTCCAGGTAGCGACCATATCACGCCTTAATCAAGATAATAATACGGATTTTTGACCGAACCCGCTTGTTATACTGAGCTGGGGAACGTTGGTCCCGCTCCAACTTATAATTGTTATAAGACAGAGCAGGAAATTGGGGAATACCAGATTTCCCGTGCCGCCCAAACGAAGAGAGTGCATGCTGATGCATCATCTTCGGGTGTGTTCATTACAAAGAACTGTTTCTCTGTAAACTCTACGTCCTGGGTATGTGATACCAGATCAGGATCCCAGATATGTAATCTGTTACATAGGGCTACAGAAAGGTAGAGAACTGAGAACGGGTGATAAGTTTCATGAGGCAGAAAACGGGGCAAGAGTTGCAGCCAAGTCTGTTGGTCACTGTCACCCTGTATTACTAATACATTGATTCTGAACGAATGTTATTAGCTACCGAACCTGATATACAAAATCATATCAGTCTCTTTATTAGTAAAGAAAGGATATAATTTTGTATTGTTGGATAATGTTTTGAACATTTTCTATATCAAAAGTTGATCGGTTCAGGCATGTTATCTAAAAGCGTTGATGTTCTAAATCAAAATACAGTTCTTTAGTATACGGAACACACACAAGAGGAAGAGTTCAAAAATGAACGAATCCTTCTTGAGGCATTGTAGACTAGGTCATATCAATGTGACCCGACTAGCTGAAGTTACATGTAGATGCATATTTAAATCAGTTTGAATCTACATCTTGTGAAACTTGACAGTCATGTCACAAAGATATAATGACACCAGCTCTGTTTATTGGAAACAGAGAAAGAGTTAGTGAACTCTTGGGATGATACATGTTGATATATGTAGGTCCCCTGTCTACACATGCCAAGACTGGTTCTTTGTACTTCATTACATTCTCTGATAATCTCTCAAGATTCAGACATATGTTCCTGTTGAAACACAAGTCCGAACCTTTTGAGATATTCACAGAATATAAGTTAGAAGTAGGGAACCAATATACGGGTATAAGTATTATGTCCATTGATGTGATCAAGGAGGAGAATACTTGAGCATGGAAATCCTGGACTATTCTAAACGAGAATGAGATTCTCTCTCAGCATTACTCCTCCGTATACACCATAGCACGATGGTATATCGGGGTGGAGCAATCACACCCTATATGATAAGGTGTGCTCTATGATGAGTACTACTGAGTTTCCTATTTTCCTTTTGGGAGTTATGCACTTGAGAAGATGCATACCTATTGAATTAGGTTCGAATCAAATCAATGCCTACCACTTCATATGTGATATGGAAAGGGAAGAGCCCATATCTTAAGTTAGTTAAGATTTGGGGTTGTCCGGCCTATGTCTAAAAGCAAAATCCGGACAAGCTCGAGGCAAAGTCTGTAATGTAGAACTGGAAAGGTTCCAGCTATACAAACTGCAGCTGATGATTTGATAGAACCAAAGGATTCAGTAGATTCCAACGAACCTCAGCCTCTCCGCCGATCTAGTAGGGTTCCTCACCCACCTGAGAGATACTTCTGTTTCTCTATGACAGTGGGAGCGAGGATTGCATCATGAGATGATGACCTAACTAGCTTCGAGCAGGCCATCGAGAGTAAGACTCTGTAAGAATGGCTGGATGTTTAGCGATCTGAGATGGAATCCTTATACACCAACAAAGTATGGACTTTGGTTGCTATATCTGAAGGGTTAAATCCCCATCAGGAGCAAGTATATCTTGAGAAGATTACTTGGTGTAGATGGAAAAGTTGAGACTTTCAAAGCTAGACTTGTTAAAGGTTTTCGTCATCAACCAGGCGTGGATAATGATGAAACCTTTTCAAGTATCTATGCTTAAGTCCATCCAGATCCTACTTACCACGGCTACATACCATGACTACGTATCTGGTGGTCGGGTGTCATGACTGCTTTTCTAAATGATATTTTGGAAGAGAGCGTCTATAAGTACACAGCCAGAGGGCTTCGTAGACAGTGGGAGCAGCGGAAACGTGTGCAAGATGCTTTATAGGATAAAGCAGGCATCACGGAGTTGGAACATCTGTTTTGATGGATTAGTCAAAGAAGTTGACATCATCAAAATGGTAGATGAACCTTGTATAAATAAAAAGGGTAGTAGGGAGTATTGTGACGATTCTCGTAGAGTACGTGGATGACATACTCTTGATAGGGAAGGAGTTTCCTATGCTACGCTCGATCAATCTCCGCTTATCACAAAGATTCTCCGTGTAGGATCAAAATGATACCTCCTAAATCCTGAGTTTTGGATCTATGAGATAGATCTAATTGGATATTAGGATTCTCACTAGTTGTAGTGAGATGGTATCAAACGATCCTGGGGAGAATCACTGGAAGGGTTCCAGGGTGATAAAGACGACTGAATGTCAGTCGCAGGCATTGTCTTTACCCTCAGTAAAGGGATGGTATGTTGAAAGAGTTCCAAGCTAGATACCGTGGCAAACTAGACGATAAAGGCAGGACACATCGCTACTTAACATGCTACCAAAGAGGCTGTTTGGGTGTATATTGGTTCATGAGATGAACTACGTTCCTCCCATTGTGTGACAATGGAGTTGTGGCTTATGCCAATGAACGCCGGTCCCATCAGTGATCCAGACATATTCTAAGGCAGTATCACCTGATCATGGAGATGGTTGATCTCCAAGGAGATCGAGGTTAGGAGAGTAGACTCAGAAGACAACACAGCGGATCCACTCACAAAGGCCTGTTCCCAGAGAGAGATTTTTATGGGATGGTTGAGTATGAGATACTGCAACCACTGCTACAGATGGCCCTAGTGCAAGTGGGAGATTGTTAGTTATATGTATGCCCTAGAGGCCATTACTGTACATTGGATGTATATTGTAGTGGATGCTGGGACATATATAGGAAGGACTTTCTTGCTCGACATGATAGTATGCTATCTGGTTACTCTTTACCTTAACGTGTACACAGATTGTCTCTCTATTACATGTTGGTAAAGCCCTTAGGATGTGTACTTGACTACCTGGACTATGATGCAGATCATACTAGTGGGGACAAGGTAGTCCATAGGTACATCCTTCAAAGTCCCTAGTCGTGGGTGTATCGAGACGGGGCATCGATATACCAGAGTAGACTAGCGTATAACTTCTCGACCCATATAGATGGGCGATGGATGATCCCATATCCATTGGTGTTTGACATCAGAGATGATATACGGGTGCTCAGTAGAGACTGGGTACACTGGACGGACTCGCCGAGAACTCCCAGATGGTATTATACCTTACGTCAGATGGCAGTTCTCTGGTGACACTGGTACAGAGTAGCCTGTTGACCCGAGATCGTCATAGAGTCTTGTGTGGTTCCCACTGTGCATTGATTTCCATCTTACCACGTCCAAGAGGGCGTGCAAAATGGTGGTTTTTGGGTACAGTCCCGAGTCACATGGAGGCAATGAGCGATAGGAGGGGATTCGTCTCTCCCGGTATAGGGAGTTGATGTTACGCTGTGTTCGATTGGCTATAACCGGAAATCCCTGACCAGTGTTGCTGAGATTTACTGGTAAGTGTTACCAGTAGTTTCTCGAATAGTTAAAGACCTCATATCGACACGACTTATCGAGCTATTGGGGTCTGACGTTTACCACCCCTAGGCGAGATATGCGACATATCAGACGATCAGACTGGACTGTACGGTAGTGTTACTGGTTGGATTCACTGGAGTGTGAGCGGGCTTGCTCGTCGATCTTCTGATCGCTCAATACCCGGGTGCGTTTAGCAGACCGCTTGCGGCTTGTGGGTGCTTGATATGATCATCATCTGCTGCCGGCGTATTGACGAGTCTTTAGAGTCCTACACAGAGGTTTCCTGGCTCAAGCGAAACGAAATAGGAGCGCATATGAGATATGTGCGGGACCGAGAATAATGCGTGTATGTGATACCGTATTCTATTCTCGCGATGAATGTATCGAATGGTTATATGCGATATAACCTAGTTATCGTATCGAGGGTTGATTCGATAAGCCGATACATAGGATATTAGTCGGTTATATGCGATATGACTGGATCGTTAAATCAAGTGTTGATTTAATGATTTAATGCATAATTATATATTTGATATATTACTTTGCATTAACTAGTATTGGTTCACTTTAAATGGTTTTTCTCACTTGCTTGTGCACATTGTATATGTGATATATTTTTGTGCATATGTTTGTATCATGTTTGATGATACATGATTGCTAGGGTTTGTGTAAAGAATTAAACCTTGTTTAAATAAATGGTTAGGGTTTTTATTTGATTATTCATTCCTTTATTTATTTGTTTTTGGATTAAAGATAAGAGAAAAGAAAAACAAAAGGTTTCTTTCTTTCATGAAGCTTGTTGAAGCTTCATGAAGCTTTGACCAAAGAAACCCTTTTGTCTTCATCTCATTAACCCTAACCATTCATTTAACCTTAGTCAATTCTTTACACATTACCATGGTTAATATTATGATAAGAATGGATTTTTCTATTCTATTCTAAATAACTTATCATAATATTATCTTCATCTTCTTCTTCTTCTTCACTTGAAGAAAACCTTTCTTCATTAATGGTGATTGATGAAAATGAGTGAGAAATCCAATTCTAAAGTCTACCCACTTCCTATTTCTTCATCCTCTACCTCTTGCCAAGTAGTAGAGTGTGTTTCCTTCACAAGTTTTCTTGACTTGGTGAAGTTGGAGCTTGATCTAGCGATGCCTCGACGTAGATCATCTTCGGCACGTCGTCGATGACCTAGCCCGCTTCTTCTCCGATGAAGCCGACGCTAGAGCCCGGGATTGCATGAGGACAGCGGAGAGGACTTCATCATGGAGCCATGAAGGTGGAGGACCGGATCTACAAAGGTTGTATTTCCGTATTCTTGTAGTTAAGTGTTAACTAGTTTTTTTTCCGCCTAGACTTCTAGTTAACGATCCGTATTAGGGTTTCTCGGCATCCGTAAAATTTGAAATTGGCATGGTTGATGCCTTGTGAGACCTCTTGAGAGTGCCTAGGAACCCTACATTGGCATGATATTCATACTTGATGCACATATCACATCATATTGACTTGCATATTGGTTTGGATTACATGTGATTTCTGGATTTGGGAACCGTGGCTATTTCAAATATGTAATTATTTAAAAACCCGGTTCCCTTGATATGATATTTCGGTGCGTCCACCCTATGTTTTCTCGGTGCTAGAGCGATATATTGAGAGAGGGCTGACCCGGACTGACGGATGCCCGATATATTGAGAGAGGGTTGACCCGGACTGACGGATGCCCGATATATTGAGAGAGGGCTGACCCGGACTGACGGATGCCCGATATACTGAGAGAGGGCTGACCCGGACTGACGGATGCCCGATATGTATGAGAGAGAGGGCTGACCCGGACTGATGGATGCCCGATATAGGAGGATTTGCGTGTCGATGCTAGACACGAGTATTTATGATATTTGGGTGCCGATGTTGGGCACTCATGATTTTCAGGGATGTACAGGATTTGAGGGCCGATGGGAGTGCCGGCGTCTGGTTTGTGGGATTTGCGGTGCATATATATATATTCCACATTTACATTTCGTGTAGATGTTATATTCCCCTGCTCAGCATTCATTATTGCATCTCATCCTGTAGTTATATTACCTGATAGAGCACTTGCATGATTTGTGCACATACTGCTTATCACACATTGATATCATCTGTTGGCATATGATAGAGTAGCGCAGTACGTGCATGCTCGCGATTACCTTTATATGTTATCTCTATTCACGAGTTGGCAACTCACCCCCGTTGTGCCACAAGGTTTGCAGGTTGCCTTTCGGATTAGTCGCGGCAGGCTGCGGTTTGCATCTTTTGACACAGATACCCCCATAGTTGGTGTACTAGCTCCTTGCTGATAGGTGGGTTTTGTGCGGTATCTGTTTATCTTTCAGTTATGTATATTGTTGTATCTAGTATTCTTCATCTACCATGTATGTATTTGACTTAGAGACAGTGTGAGGACGATGATGTATATTATTTGTATTCTGGTGTCGAGCTCGTTGTGAGCCGACTGTACTTTGCAGTTATCCTATCTGTGATGTTCCCACTTGTGGATCTTGATCTTCGCTACGGCGTCGTATATTGCTATCTGGGTGATTGTTTACTTGGATCTCTTAACATTTAATAAATGATTCCTTTTAAAATCTACTATATACTTTTTTTTTGGTTTGATTTCTGGGTTTCCGGTTCACTTAGTCGCGTTACGCCTGTAGACGTTACGTGGTTAAGTTGCCGGTCACGGGCCAAACTTTGGGTCGTGACAAAGTTGGTATCAGAGCGTAGGTTTTACCTTCGGAGTGTAGGATGACCTTGGTATGATGGAGTAGGTAGCTACAGCAGAGTGGCGTAGCATGCGTATGTTCCGCGGCATACTCACGACACGATACTCCGCCTAAGCGACCTTAGGACTTATTGATTGAAATTCCCTCATGATTGTATACATCCTTGCGATTCGATTTCTGTATTCTCATCGAATCCTACCTTCTTTTCAGCTATTATGCCGCCAAGGACTACGAGGGTGCAGAGAGAGGCCGTGAGAGCCGAGGTTCGAGTTGATTCATCCGAGATGAGGACTGATCCGAGTAGTACTCCTGTTGTACCAGGACAGATTGTTCCCCCTACGACAGCTCAGATCGCTAGACTAGTGGTAGAGATGCAGGGCTTGCGCCAGGCGATGAGCTCGTTGGTGGAGGTCGTTCGAGCGCAGCGACAGGTGGTTGTCACCCCTGTTACCCAGTTGTTCCTTGCGATCATCATGCAGTATTCCGTCCCCTACATAGCACCGGTGGAGGCAGCCCCAGTGTATGAGACACGTCTTCCAGAGACCGTGAGAGTCTCGGAACAGTTGAGGAATCATACTGGTGTACCAGCCTAGAGCAGAGGCTTAGGACGAGGACAGTTGTTTGGCTCTTATCCCCAGGGAGGACGGCAGCCAGCGCGTAGATGTTTACGATGTGGGAGCCTTCAACACCTCATCAGACAGTATTCCTTCACACCACGTCAGGGTCGTATTCTGAGACGTCGTGGACGCGGAGGGTTCGCGCAAAGAGGTCAGGTTAATAGAGGAGGAGTTCGGTCAGTCGCAGATGAAGGACAGGCACAAGTTTTCACTTCGACTCATCGGGACGCAAGGGCGTCCAACGCAGAGCTTTCAGGTACTCTTTCAGTATGTCTTGCGTTGCACACGTATTGTCTGATCCGGATCCTTATGCTCGTATGTTTCCACGTACTCGTACGTATCCGCACACTTTGTACCGAGTTTAGGTAGAGAGTCCGGTTTGCTTGATCAGCCGCTAGTTGTGACTACTCCTGTGGGAGAGTCGTTTGTCGCTAGTCAAGTGTTCCAATCCTGTACCGTCCGTATTGTCGAGAGAGAGTTGTCGGTCGATTTGATCCTTCTTGAGATGTTGGACTTCGACGTTCTTTGGGCATGGATTGGTTAGCCATGTGCTATGCTTCTGTTGACTGCCGCGAGAAGACAGTTAGATTTTGTTTTTCTGGCGAGTCGGTTTTTGTTGTGTTGGGGGACCGTGGTGCCACCCCTCACAGTGTGATTTCTTCTTTTCGCGCGGGACAGCTTTTGCGGAAGGGATGTGAGGGATTTCTCGCCTATGTTTGTGATACTAGAGCTACAGAGGTTCCGTTAGATCAGGTTCCGGTTGTTAGCAAGTTCCCTGATGTGTTCCCTGACGAGCTTCCTGGGCTACCGCTCAAGCGTGATATTTCTTTCTGTGTTGATTTGGTTCCTGGCACGGGGCCTATTTCTGTACCGCCTTATCGGATTGCCCCGGCGGAACTTCGAGAATTGAAGGGTCAGTTGCAAGATTTGCTGGATAAGGGACTTATTCGACCCGGTGTTTCTCCTTAGGGTGTTCCAGTCCTGTTCGTCAAGAAGAAGGACGGCAGTTTGCGTCTGTGTATCGACTACCGCCAGCTGAACAGGGTTACAGTGCGGAACAGATATCCTTTGCCACGCATCGACGATTTGTTCGATCAGCTTCAGGGGGGGCTGGATACTTTTCGAGGATCGATTTGCGATCAGGCTACCATTAGCTGCGGGTTCGACAAGAGGACATTCCTAGGACAGCTTTCCGCACGCGTTACGGCCATTATGAGTTTTTGGTGATGTCGTTCGGACTCACCAACGCGCCAGCAGCATTCATGGACTTGATGAACCGTATTTTCCGGCCGTATCTTGATCTGTTCATCATAGTATTCATTGACGATATTCTGGTGTATTCTCGGAGTAGAGAGGAGCACGAGCAGCACCTGCGGATTACACTGCAGACCTTGAGGGAGCATCGGCTTTTCGCCAAATTCTCCAAGTGTGCTTTCTGGCTGGATAGCGTAGATTTCTTGGGCACGTGATTACACGAGATGGTATATGTGTAGACCCAAGGAAGATTGAGGCCGTTCGGAGTTGGCCTAGACCCACGTCAGTGACGGAGGTTCACTGCTTTCTAGGGCTGGCAGGCTACTACAGGCGATTCGTGCAGGACTTCTCTCGCATTGCTACACCTTTGACCGGGTTGACCCGGAAGGGAGTTCGTTTCGATTGGACGGAGGAGTGTGAGCACAGTTTTCAGCGGTTACGGGCTCTACTGACTACGACACCAGTGCTATCTTTGCCTTCAGGATCAGGCGGATTTGTGGTCTTTTGTGATGCTTCACGAGTGGGGCTAGGGTGCGTATTGATGCAGCATGACAGGGTGATCGCGTATGCTTCGCGGCAATTGAAGAAACATGAACAGAATTACCCCACTCATTTGGAGATGGCTGCAGTGGTCTTTGAACTTAAGATCTGGCGACATTATCTGTATGGAGAGTCGTGCCAGATATTCACTGATCACAAGAGCTTACAATATATATTCCAGCAGCGAGACCCGAACCTTAGACAGCGCCGATGGATGGAGTTAGTGAAGGACTACGATTGTGAGATCTGGTATCGCCCAGGCAGGGCTTAATGTAGTGGCGGATGCTTTGAGCAGGAGGCCCGGAGGTAGTCTATCTTGTTTGAGCGCAGTACAGAGGCAGTCGTCGGCAGATTGGCAGATCTTATGCGACAGCCGGATACAGTTCGAGTTTACGCCGATCGGGGGACAGATTGCGCATGTTCGTGCACGCCCACAGTTGCTTGACTGTATACATGAGGCACAACACAGTGATGCCCGATGCTCAGAGATCAGGGCACAGATTGGACAGGGCAGATTTCTCGAGTTCGTGATCGATGATCAAGGGATACTACTGTTGGGGCTAGACTGTGCGTACCAGATGCTGAGGGACTGCGGCGTGAGATTCTTGAGGAGGCACATCGATTGGTATATAGTGTTCATCCCGGTTCCACCAAGATGTACCATAATATGAGAGGTGTTTACTGGTGGGACGGAATGAAGAGAGACATCGCAGATTTTGTGACAAGATGCCTGACTTGTCAGCAAGTCAAGGCTGAGCACTAGAGGCCCGCGGGAGAGCTACAACCGTTACCCATTCCGGAGTGGAAATGGGAACAGATATCTATGGACTTCATTGTGGATCTACCTAGGACTAGTCAAGGGTATGACTCCATCTGGGTGATCGTGAATCGTTTGATGAAAGCGGCCCACTTCCTACCGGTGAAGACGACTTTCGGATTTGCTCAGTATGCCCAGATATACATCGACGAGATTGTATGACTGCACGGAGTTCCGACATGTATCGTGTCCGACAGAGACACCCAGTTTACCAGCCGACTATGGCAGAGGCTTCAGGACGCTTGGGGCACTCGCTTGAGTTTAGCATAGCATTTCATTCGCAGACCGACAGACAATCAGAGCGGACTATTCAGACTCTAGAGGACATGCTCAGAGAGTTCGTTTTAGATTTCGGAGGTAGCTGGGATCATCATTTACCCTTAGTAGAGTACTCCTACAACAACAGCTACCAGGAGACCATTCAGATGGCACCGTTTGAGGCTCTTTATGGGAGGAGATGCAGATCGCCCGCTTGTTGGACAGAGCTCAGTGAGAGCAGTATCTTAGGGCTGCAGATTGTTGAGGAGACGACCGCGAAGATCCAGTTGATTATCGACAGGATGAGGGCAGCCAGAGTAGGCAGAGATCTTATGCGGACCGTCGTCGGCGCAGACTTGAGTTTTCTGTTGGTGATCATGTTTTCTTGAAGGTCTCCCCAATGAAAGGTGTGATGAGGTTTGGGAAGAAGGGGAAGCTTAGTCCCAGATATGTGGGCCCCTTCGAAATCCTTGAGCGTGTTGGTGCAGTTGCGTATCGGTTAGCCCTTCCGCCCAGTTTTCCAGACGTGCACCTCGTATTTCACGTTTCGATGCTCCGCAGATATCTTCACGATCCTTCGCATGTGATTCAGCACCCGACGATCCAACTTGAGCGTGAACTTTCCTATGCAGAGAAGCCGGTGATGATCTTGGATCGACAAGTGAAGAAATTGAGGTCGAAAGAGATACCGTCCGTCAAGGTACTTTGGCGTGGTCCAAGCAGAGAGGAGGTCACTTGGGAGACCGAGAGCGAGATGAGGAAGAGGTATCCCCACCTATTTAAAGGTACGTGTAGTTAGGTTCTGAAAATTCGGGGACCGAATTTCTTTAAGGGAGGTAGATTGTAACACTTTGAAATTTTGTTAGAATGTGTTCGTGTTATTTAGCAGTTGTGCGTGTTATTTTATATGTGTGTATAGGATTACTAATTATAATTTAGTCGTGTTTACCCTAATTGGGAATTTTTGTGTTAAGTGCACACTTAGCACAATTTTTGTGACCTAGGTAAAAAGTGTTAGCATGATAACCATTTTCTTTCATGCATGGTTGTTATTTTCCCCCACCCTTTTATCCAAAACAAAACCCCATTTAATAATTCCAATCCAATAGAAAATGAGCCATGGTGTTAGGTAATGAACTTTGACTTTTTTTGACCCTTTTCTTCTCTCTTCTCTCTCTTCCTCCTCATTTTCTGAACACTACAGAATTTCCAGCAGAAAACCCTAGTTTTCCTTCATCTTTCCCTCTCCTTTTCACTTCTCTTTGATCCCTACACAAAAACCCTACACAATCAACACCTTTTCATCACAAAACCATGGAAAAGTGAGCTTTTTGAGGTATTTGGAGGTAAATCTGCCCACTTAAGGTTAAAGCTGGAACTTTTAGTTTTTCTAAGGTCATTTGAAGGTATAAATCTCACTCCTAGCACCCTATCTCCATAACTTGCATATTTAGTTTCAAATTATCACCTTTTTGTGCAATTTTAGTGCTATTGAAGGGATTTAGTGATGATATGTTAAAATTTATGTTGTTGTGGCTTGATTAGCTTGTTAATGAGTTATTAGTGTGGGTTTACACCTGGGTTTGTTTCAGGTTCCACAAAAATACCCTAAAGTTTCATTTTTGTGCAAAAGTGTGGATTTTAACTAGAAATAAGGCTCTGTAGGATATGCTACTACCCGAGATATTTCCGAGTGAAATTAGAATTACTGTAGCATACACAGGGGGTATAGAGTGTACCAACCAAACCTGAGGGCCCAATTCCCCAGATTGGCCGCCGGATAATGCATTCTGGCCGCAAATTGCGGCCAGATGGGTGAGTTGGGAGTTGGGGTTTGGGTCACTGGAGTCTGCTGCTATTTGTAGTATTTTGGTATATATATATTTGTAATATCTGTTCTGTATCAAAATCTGGAGTACAATACCCTATTTCCCGTATTTTTAATCTTTCGCGACACGCTGGATACGTGTGTGTGGGTTTGGGGTTTCTGCGTATCGCGACGCGTCGGAGTGGCTTCAGGCGCGTAATCACACGTTTTAGCGTATCGTGCACACATGCGCTTGGTTTGCGACACGGGTTTCTAGTTGACTTTAAATGTCGTGTTTGTACGGTTTTGAGCTTATGTGTGATATATTATGAAATTCTTGGATTCACAGGCGAGTGCGACGGGAGCCGTGAAGGAGGGGAACAAGTCGTCGGCTATACCTAGCGAGAGACTACGGTGAGTAGATTTAACATCTACGGGGATATCGCCCGCATGGCGTTCTCTGTCAGGGCTGATAGGATCTTATAGCTACATTTCCATACATTGACTGTTCATGGCTACTATTTAGTGCATACCACATTCCCTGATGTATGTATATAAACTAGAATTTATAGAACACCGCACCCTTACTAACGGTTCATGTTGCACGAGCACTATCCTGCATGTTACACACACACCGTTAGTAAATGCCATGACACTCACACTGTAGAATTTCCATGATCATTATGTTGTAGCTCATCCTTATGTGACTTGACATGATATTCATACTTGATGCATATATCACATCGGATCATTATGTTGTGGCACATCTTTATGTGACTTGGCATGATATTCATATTTGATGCACATATCACATCACATTGACTTGCATATTGGTTTGGATTACATGTGATTTCTGGATTTGGGAACCGTGGCTATTTCAAATATGTAATTATTTAAAAACCCGGTTCCCTTGATATGATATTTCGGTGCGTCCACCCTATGTTTTCTCGGTGCTAGAGCGATATATTGAGAGAGGGCTGACCCGGACTGACGGATGCCCGATATATTGAGAGAGGGTTGACCCGGACTGACGGATGCCCGATATATTGAGAGAGGGCTGACCCGGACTGACGGATGCCCGATATATTAAGAGAGGGCTGACCCGGACTGACGGATGCCCGATATGTATGAGAGAGAGGGCTGACCCGGACTGATGGATGCCCGATATAGGAGGATTTGCGTGTCGATGCTAGACACGAGTATTTATGATATTTGGGTGCCGATGTTGGGCACTCGTGATTTTCAGGGATGTACAGGATTTGAGGGCCGATGGGAGTGCCGGCGTCTGGTTTGTGGGATTTGCGGTGCATATATATATATTCCACATTTACATTTCGTGTAGATGTTATATTCCCCTGCTCAGCATTCATTATTGCATCTCATCCTGTAGTTATATTACCTGATAGAGCACTTGCATGATTTGTGCACATACTGCTTATCACACATTGATATCATCTGTTGGCATATGATAGAGTAGCGCAGTACGTGCATGCTCGCGATTACCTTTATATATTATCTCTATTCACGAGTTGGCAACCCACTCCCGTTGTGCCACAGGGTTTGCAGGTTGCCCTTCGGAGTAGTCGCGGCAGGCTGCGGTTTGCATCTTTTCACACAGATACCCCCATAGTTGGTGTACTAGCTCCTTGCTGATAGGTGGGTTTTGTGCGGTATCTGTTTATCTTTCAGTTATGTATATTTTTGTATCTAGTATTCTCCATCTACCATGTATGTATTTGACTTAGAGACAGTGTGAGGACGATGATGTATATTATTTGTATTCTGGTGTCGAGCTCGTTGTGAGCCGACTGTACTTTGCAGTTATCCTATCTGCGATGTTCCCACTTGTGGATCTTGATCTTCGCTACGGCGTCGTATATTGCTAACTGGGTGATTGTTTACTTGGATCTCTTAACATTTAATAAATGATTCCTTTTAAAATCTAAAACACTCTATACTTTTTTTTTTGGTTTGATTTCTGGGTTTCCGGTTCACTTAGTCGCGTTACGCATGTAGACGTTACGTGGTTAAGTTGCCGGTCACGGACCAAACTTTGGGTCGTGACAGAGTTGTACTTAGAGATATGATAGAAGGTCGCTAGACACCCAGGGATGAATGACTAGGACATGTGGTTCGTTTGCTTGCCCCGATGCGAGGTCATCAGATAGATTGATTCTACCTAGAGACGACTTCACGCAGGTACGTTGAGAGTCGATATAGACGATCGATTGTCAGAAGCCCATTTTCCAAGTTTAAAGTATTCAGAGACAATTGCTGTTGCGCCACGGCAGCGCCCCGGCCTCTTTCTCGAGGCCAAAATGCGGAATCAAATTTTTTTCCTTAGTCGGAAACCGGCGCTACCGCGGACAATTACCCGGATCGAAACCATTAACCTATACTAGCTAACTAGAGATAGGGTGAGAAGTATACCGAGCGATCCGTGTCCTTCGGTCTTCATCTCCATTCCGATCTCTTGCGGAATCTCCGTCACCTCCTCGCTCGTCGGAAAGGGGCACCACGTAGCCGGAATCTTTTACGGGCTCCCGCCTCTTGACCGAGGCAACTCGGGCGTGAAGTTGGCTAGCCGACGCGTCCAAGGCTTGCTATAGAATAGTGTAGAAGCTTGTCTCTTTTGGGGTTCTTGAAGTTGCCTTGATGGAAGGATGTGAGGAGGAGAAGAAAGCAACTAAAGAAGAATGTGCTTTTGAATTTTGGTAGCATGAAAATGATATGAAACATTTTTCCTCTCTCAAAATGAAATCCCCTCTTCTCCCCTCTCTAGTGGACGGCCCCCCATCTCAAGAATGAGATTGGAGAGAGAAAAAGAAATGGCACCTCCTTTTGTATAGAATAAAAGAATGGAAAAACAATATCTTAAAGAAAATGGTCACCACCATTTCCTTTCACAAACCATCAAGTGAAAAGCCATCAAATGGACAAGAAAGGAATATCATCATGAAGCAAGTCTCATCATAATGAACAAAGGCAAGAAAACCCCTCACAAAATGTTAATTGCAAACTTGCAATCAACACCCTCCAACGGAAAGTCCGACCGGGAAGGAAAAAAGAGAAAACCGGCCGGAACGGAATGCAAACTGGCAACTTCAGAAAACTGATCCCGTAATAAATTACAGGAAAACCCCACTACTGCAAATACATGCCGGCATTTGTATTCCCACTGAACACAAATGCAAAGAGACAAAAAACTACACTATCAAATACTAGAATCCGGCTTAAGCCAAAGCCGGCTAGTAAAAACCGTCCGATCACGATCCGTGCAATACCGCACGTACCTGATCGAACCCTGCCATATCTCCATACGGCCTCTACAGCGTTTCGCCCGAAACTTGAGTAACTGAGTGTGGTGGACTCTAAAGACTCGTCAATACCTTGGCTGTGGATTTAACCACTAGCACGTCAGAGGTATAAGCCAATACGTGACGGGCCACCAGGTATTGACCAAATGGGACGTCGATGAGGAAGCTCACCCCGACACCCAACTGAGCCTGTCAGTGACAATATCCGTACAGTCCGGTCCGTTCGTCTATGAGTATCGCATGGCGGGCCTAGGGGGTTGGTGAAAGTCAGACCCCCAAAAGCGGTACAAGTCGTGTCGGAGCGTAGCCCAGAACGCCCTGAGATACTACTGGAATACCTACCAGTAAATCTCCTGCCTCGGCCGAGGGCTTTGCGTAATGGCTCTCCTAGACACAGCGCGACCTCACCCCCAATACCGGGAGAGACGAACCCCTGCAGATCCGCTCACTGCCTCCATGTGGCTCGGGACTGTACCCAACTAAAACCTGTTTGCACGACTCCTTTGAGCCGTGGTAGGGTAGTAATCAAAGCACAGTGGGAACTCACACGAGACAAATGACGATCTCAGGTCGATGAACTAACCTGTACACATGTCACCAGGGAACTGCTATCTGACATCTGGTATAAGACCAACTAGCAGGTTCCCGGCGAGTCCTGTCCGGTGTACTCATAACCCAATGAGCACCTGTATACATCTTAGGTGAACCAACTGACACCAGTGGCTTGTGAGACCGGCCACCGCCCCTCGTCGGGGTCTCGACTGTATACACTAGTCTACTAACGGAGTATCGATGCCCTGTCTCGAAACTCCTACGACTAGGGACCTTTTAAGGATGTGCTTATAGACCACCAGCTCCCACGTATATGATCGCTATCATACTGCTGGCAGTCAAGCAAGAATCCTAGGGGCTCTATCAACGTGTAATAGCGACATGTCAGGTCACCTAAAGCAGTACACGATGATAAAGATAAACCAGATAGCATACTATCATCTCGAGTAAGACTGTCCTACCGGGATAGGTCCTCCCTCAATCATTGCAATCACGTGCATGTGATCCAATAATTGACTCTGAGGGCACTATCTCCAACAATCTCCCACTTGCACTCAAGGCTAATTATTGCGATGCCGCATACTCACAGCCCGTGTGATACCGAACACCCAACTCCTCTACTAGTCAGTCTCACAAAACCCGTTTGCGAAACTATTGCGTTCGAGGAATAGCCTCAGTGAGTGGATCCGCTCAGATGTTTCTTTCTATGTCTCTCTATATCTCATGTTCGCGGAGAAAGCCATCTCCCGAAACGAGCAATACCTGTCTTAGAATGTCTGGATGTCTGATGGGACCTAGCTCATAAATGAACTCCAAATCCAAACTTCTTAGACTGTATCAACAACTGAAACTAATCAGTATCCCGCGCCATGCCTCCCTCAGTATTGCCTTGGACCACCTGTCCAAAATACTGCCCCTCGTCAGAGGGAGAACTATAACTCTGACAACCTCCTTTGTCGTCCATGTCACCTTGGAAGCCTGGAGTGATAACCGTCTCCTAAAGGAGGCAGCTGTTATCATATCCCTAGAACATTCACTTATGTTCTAAAACTGCTTCCGACTGTTCCTCCAGAATTGGATCAATATCAACTTATTGCATCTAGTGCAAGAACAACATCTGGTGTGGTACTTGACATCTCATGACTGACTCAATTGTCTAAGCAAGTGATCTGTCAATCATGCACATCCCTATCTACTTTAGTCTATAAGACACCTTTAGAGAGGGTGACTCCATTACCTGCAGGTACACTACCATGCCAGGAGTCATCCATTCTAAATACTCATAGAATGCTGTCAAAATACCCTGATTGGGAAACCACCCAAATCTAGATCTAAAACCATAGGTCTAGTAACCAGTATGTCTGATATAATATCCAAGTCCCATGTGGAGAAAACACTGTGTGACGACCAAAGTATAACCGATCGTAGTATAGGAATATCACTTCCTACTACCTTCTCAACAGATCCATCCCCTATTCTGATGACGTCAAACCCATGACTGTCACATCAGAAACAGACGATCTATCTCCGCTACATCTGCTTTAGTCTATAAATAGACATAAGCCTGATGTCCACCAATGCTTCCGCTGCTCCCACTGACTACGACAACCCTCTGGTGGAGTCATATAGACGCGCACTTCTAAAGCTAGTTTAGAACGACGCTATACTCATCCTCTCACCGGGTCTCGCAGCCTGGAACAACAGCAATGGCAAGTGTGGGTAAACAAGAACTTCCCTGTCACCGTCCTTGAGGCTACCGGAGTACCTCTCGGGTGCCTGAAGTTACCCACCTTATCTGCGGAGTGGCCAATGGAATGTCAAATCAAATTGAATCTTTAGGTTCCTTATTAAATCTTCAGTAATCGTTTGCGGTTCTGGAATCACTTCCAGTTCTACCATACTCCCACTGCTGTTTTTGAAAAAAAATCCATTTTTAATAAAACTGTGGCGAGTCTAGAACAATATTTCTATTGATCTGCCAGATGGTAGAAAGTCAACCCTCGTCATAGCCTGGGTCAACCCACAAACAGCCATTACAGAAACGTGCCTTGAGTTATCCGGAGTCTGGTTTTAAGCATAAGCCGGACAACTCCCCGTACCTTAACATCGTTAAGATATGAACTGTTCTATATCCAATATAGAAACAGAGGCACTGATTCAATTGAACCAGATTCAAATCATGCAGCTGTCTCCAGTGCATGTCAACTAAATGGAAGAAGGCCGATCAGCGTTACTTAACTTAGGAATGCTTCCAATTATGAGTAACCTGAAAGAGAAGCAATTTCTCTTTATCATTACTATCAACTGAATACCATACACAAGTATCTACATCTTCGATCTCTTTGAAGAATCCCGATACTTGCTACACCTGGTTCTCTACTCTATTCAAATACCTATAACTCCTCAAAACTTAGACCCTGTGTTTCCACGAAACACCTGTCTAAAAACTAGAGAAGTCATAAGTAAACAGTATATAGTATGAGGACCAACCCCTCTGTCCTAATGGACACTGGACAACATACAATACTCTGTATAAGTCCGCTGAGTCTAACAACTCTTTCACTGTGTGTCGTAGGTTGAAAACTGTACTTATGGTTAAGAAGAATTACACCGCTGTTTAATGCTCCTTACCTAACCATCCACTGATATAGGTAAATGTCATCGACATAATATCAAAAGGTATATCTCACTCTATGAAAATAGACGTACAGATATATCAATTTGAAATTGGTGCACAACAGCGGATATTCATAACCAAATATTTGCCGACCGGCAAACAGCCCAGGTGATCTCCTCAAATATCACCGATTACAACGAATCCCGATACAATGAGGATGATCACCCAATTCCCAATAACTTACTCCCACTCATCATCTGTAAAACCATACAGATGTGAGAATCATACCTGGTAAATACATACCCTGGAGTAAGTGTCTAATCGGGAAATCAGTTTTCTATTAACATTACACAGTAAAACTGAAACATTGAAATGTTTCGGTGGGGAATCCTGGTATTCCTAGTAATGCCTCTTTCATTATCCAGATTCACAACTATAACCGTATAATTCTTTGCCACCTGTCCAAATCCCTTTATATGTCTTTAGTCAATACCGTCTGCACACCCCTTTAGGCCAAATGGTTTTCTTCCTTCCCTACCGTTCGGCACCAGCCTATGGTTTGGAAGAAGACTATCCAAAAAGCATAAAGGGTGTACTGTCCTAATCCTAGGAGCACTCGCAACGCGAGAGAAGGTGAAGATAAAAGACACCTGAATGTACTTTATTCCTATTTCTCCTGAACCAGAATCCATCCCCGAACTGGAACAAGTTCCTTTTGAGTTCGTATATAACCATACGATGGAGTATCCAATAAGCTGTGGATCTTCGTAGTGACACGGAGTGTCCCGGAGAAATACAAAGGTGATTTAGTATTGGTGAAGAAATACTTGGTTTGGTCGTGAATATCAGTCGCAATTTACTTTGCCCTCCTACTAATCCCTTGCTTTGTCTTAATCTTAATACCTTCTGCACACCATCATTATGCTAATTGGTTTTCTTCATTCCCCACCGTTCGGCACCAGCCTAAGGTTTGGAAGAAGACTATCCAATTTGCGTAATAGGTGTACTACTCCTAAACCAAGGAGTACTCGCAACCTGAGAGTAGGTGAAAAGAAAAGACAACTGAATAATCCCATTCGTTTTCTCCAGAACCAGAAACCATCCTCGAAGTCCTTCGAGTTCGTATATAACCATACGATGGTTTTGTCCAATGGAAGTGGACGTTCGTAGTAACACGGGGTGTCCTTGAGAAAAGGGTAAAAGTAGGAGTGGCAATGAGGTCTGCAACTCTGACAATCCAAAAGCCTGTGTTAAGAAGGTTCGGTCAACTTGGTCACTGAGTCATAGTCTTGGGTCGGGTCAATGGTCGCTGCCAGAGAGAGAGAAAAGAAACACTCAGCGTGCACTCTAGCCTAGATCAGAATGGTTATCACTTTATCTAATCTGGAAACCTCCCACTGTACCTCAAATTCTTCTCCAAACCTGAAAGAAGAATTAGTCGGGATCACCCGAGGAGTAAACCAACTCATCAGTGGGAATCGGGATCCAACTATCATCGCATGATAACGTGACGGAATCCACTCACGTCACCACACTCCAGAAGGTATGCGCATGCCTGGCAAGTTTCAGTTCTTTTGAAACTCCCGATGAGATTTTTACCCCTAGGACCCAAGTGACCTTGACACAGTCAACAAATCAAAGAGTCCTAGTCAAGTTCAGCCCGTTATTATCCTGGATTGCATTAAACCCACCCGTACGAGCCCTTGACACAGTCAACAAGGCCGCACGACTGTCCTAACCAATCCCATTAATATGCTGCAAACAAACACTACTTAGCTACCGCACACTACGCCTTGACACAGTCAACAAACGCAGCACGAATACTAAGTAATACTTGTAAGAAATGACGGAGGGCTACGACTGGTTTTTGGCGAAAAACCTTTAACGTAATGAACTTGATATCGCTGAAGGAACTGCATAGCCTTTTAGAAAATATAGTGACGAAAACCTTTACTAAAGAGGTCACTCCCGGTGAAGGGATCTCGGCTCTTTCCCCGTAGAATGAGGTGCAGGATATTCCAACTGAATACCACGATGCAAAGCAAAAGTAATCGGCTATAGTGAAGTTAATGGCCTGACGCAAACTTCTGTCCAAGGGGTCACTCCCGGTGAAGGGATCTCGGCCCTTGCCTCGTCGACTGAGGAGCAGGATATTCCAGATGAATACCACGATGCAAAACAAAAGTGAACGTCCTTGCAATAACAGCTTTTTGAAAAATGTTCCAACAACATCAGAATAGGTTTGTTTAAACTTGCATTGATCCGAATCAATGCAGTCCCATCAAATGATCACACCACAAAGAACGAAAATATACTGACGTACGTATATGCCATCCGCATTCGCCACTGGGTCCCGTCATCACCCGTTAGGTTAGCTAACTAACGGCAGAGCGGGGACTGGACTAGCGCGGATATAAAACATATACAACGTCTACTAATATATATACCAATATATAGTATTTCGCTCAAGGCGTGAATAGAATGCAACAACACAGAAATGTACAGCATCACAGAACAATACAGATATCTGGAAGCCCCGGGTTTCACAGAGCCGCTGCTGAAACCCGACGTTCCCCTGGTCGTGTGGATAGCCTGTGCAATGAAATCCTAGACCCCTACGGGCGCGGCAAGTCACCCGCCAAAACCTGAAGCGAGGCAGCCCCCTTCAGCGCCGTGAATGGACCACCCAGCACTTCACGGAATCCGGTAACTTGGGCACCCCTCCTGGGTCAACCTGTACCCCTCACGAGTGCGGCGAATAGCCCGCCGATCCCAGAGTGAAGCCCCCTCCGTCTCAATGCCATGAGATGCGGGCCCGTTGCCCTCCAGAACCCGGCTATCCGTGCACCCCTCCGCGGGGTAATCCTAGTACAGAAAGTAAAATATACATACACCGGGTACATCGACCGCAACCAGGTCGTGCCCCAAAAGAATAATACAAACTGGCAGTGACGGCAGTCCACATGTCGGACGCTCGTCCCGCAATATCAAATGTACATAATACAACAAAACTGTACTAGCATTGCATCCAGGCTATCCCCCACGACCGATCCGCAACATCACAGCATAAACATAGAACATCAACGTGAAAGTCACGTTCGCAAATCCGTCTAACCGGGCTATAGCAGTTAGACCGGATTTACCGATCGAGTGACATTCACGGTCGCAGATATAATGTAAATACTGTGAAATAATGTGTTTAAAAATATCCGATCGATCAAATAATTAACAAGCGGGCCCCAAATGAAAACTGTAGCACTCACAGAAATAACTGGCCCAATATTAATATCCCAAAAGCCCTATTTTTAGCCCAGAAAGCAACTGAAGAAAAACAACAAAGTGGACCCACTCTATTGCGGCGGAAGCGCGGCATAAATGGGGCTATTGCCGCGCTTCCGCGGTAGAACTAAGGGATCACTGTATCGGTTTTTTCCAGAGTTCTTAAAACTCCCTGTACATCTTTCTGAGATCACCTGAAAAATTTTTAGACTTCAAAAAATTTCAACAGAAACTGATGTGAAGGAAAAATACGGTTTTTGAGATTTTGGTCGATCGGATAAGTAAAATGCATTAGAACAAGCTAGATAAGGTTAATGGCGTGGCTCTGATACCATGTTGCGCCACGGCAGCGCCCCGGCCTCTTTCTCGAGGCCAAAATGCGGAATCAAAATTTTTTCCTTAGTCGGAAACCGGCGCTACCGCGGACAATTACCCGGATCGAAACCATTAACCTATACTAGCTAACTAGAGATAGGGTGAGAAGTATACCGAGCGATCCGTGTCCTTCAGTCTTCATCTCCATTCCGATCTCTTGCGGAATCTCCGTCACCTCCTCGCTCGTCGGAAAGGGGCACCACGTAGCCGGAATCTTTTACGGGCTCCCGCCTCTTGACCGAGGCAACTCGGGCGCGAAGTTGGCTAGCCGACGCGTCCAAGGCTTGCTATAGAATAGTGTAGAAGCTTGTCTCTTTTGGGGTTCTTGAAGTTGCCTTGATGGAAGGATGTGAGGAGGAGAAGAAAGCAACTAAAGAAGAATGTGCTTTTGAATTTTGGTAGCATGAAAATGATATGAAACATTTTTCCTCTCTCAAAATGAAATCCCCTCTTCTCCCCTCTCTAGTGGCCGGCCCCCCATCTCAAGAATGAGATTGGAGAGAGAAAAAGAAATGGCACCTCCTTTTGTATAGAATAAAAGAATGGAAAAACAATATCTTAAAGAAAATGGTCACCACCATTTCCTTTCACAAACCATCAAGTGAAAAGCCATCAAATGGACAAGAAAGGAATATCATCATGAAGCAAGTCTCATCATAATGCACAAAGGCAAGAAAACCCCTCACAAAATGTTAATTGCAAACTTGCAATCAACACCCTCCAACGGAAAGTCCGACCGGGAAGGAAAAAAGAGAAAACCGGCCGGAACGGAATGCAAACTGGCAACTTCAGAAAACTGATCCCGTAATAAATTACAGGAAAACCCCACTACTGCAAATACATGCCGGCATTTGTATTCCCACTGAACACAAATGCAAAGAGACAAAAAACTACACTATCAAATACTAGAATCCGGCTTAAGCCAAAGCCGGCTAGTAAAAACCGTCCGATCACGATCCGTGCAATACCGCACGTACCTGATCGAACCCTGCCATATCTCCATACGGCCTCTACAGCGTTTCGCCCGAAACTTGAGTAACTGAGTGTGGTGGACTCTAAAGACTCGTCAATACCTTGGCTGTGGATTTAACCACTAGCACGTCAGAGGTATAAGCCAATACGTGACGGGCCACCAGGTATTGACCAAATGGGACGTCGATGAGGAAGCTCACCCCGACACCCAACTGAGCCTGTCAGTGACAATATCCGTACAGTCCGGTCCGTTCGTCTATGAGTATCGCATGGCGGGCCTAGGGGGTTGGTGAAAGTCAGACCCCCAAAAGCAGTACAAGTCGTGTCGGAGCGTAGCCCAGAACGCCCTGAGATACTACTGGAATACCTACCAGTAAATCTCCTGCCTCGGCCGAGGGCTTTGCGTAATGGCTCTCCTAGACACAGCGCGACCTCACCCCCAATACCGGGAGAGACGAACCCCTGCAGATCCGCTCACTGCCTCCATGTGGCTCGGGACTGTACCCAACTAAAACCTGTTTGCACGACTCCTTTGAGCCGTGGTAGGGTAGTAATCAAAGCACAGTGGGAACTCACACGAGACAAATGACGATCTCAGGTCGATGAACTAACCTGTACACATGTCACCAGGGAACTGCTATCTGACATCTGGTATAAGACCAACTAGCAGGTTCCCGGCGAGTCCTGTCCGGTGTACTCATAACCCAATGAGCACCTGTATACATCTTAGGTGAACCAACTGACACCAGTGGCTTGTGAGACCGGCCACCGCCCCTCGTCGGGGTCTCGACTGTATACACTAGTCTACTAACGGAGTATCGATGCCCTGTCTCGAAACTCCTACGACTAGGGACCTTTTAAGGATGTGCTTATAGACCACCAGCTCCCACGTATATGATCGCCATCATACTGCTGGCAGTCAAGCAAGAATCCTAGGGGCTCTATCAACGTGTAATAGCGACATGTCAGGTCACCTAAAGCAGTACACGATGATAAAGATAAACCAGATAGCATACTATCATCTCGAGTAAGACTGTCCTACCGGGATAGGTCCTCCCTCAATCATTGCAATCACGTTCCTGTGATCCAATAATTGACTCTGAGGGCACTATCTCCAACAATTGCTAGTAATTCTATGGACCCTCTATAAGAATGAAACCCTAACTCGACGTAATGACCATGGAACGCCTTTGAACCTTAGGGTTTGCGGCAGTTCAGCGGTGCCATTTGTGAGGCTTGGGTTTGCCCTTCTACGGTTGGTCCATAGGTGCTGTGGCATGTACTCGATTATTAAACTATACTCAAGATGTTGAGCTCTTGGGAGATTATGAGGTTTTGACGAATCGATCGAATGGTTCGACTTCATTCGAATGCTATGAGATGGGATGCATTGCTTGGGAGACTCCAGATACGAGTATAGCCGTTGGAGAACAGTCCATGCAGCCACGATGAGACGAGTTCGAAGCAGTCGACAACAGAGAAAAGTGGAGTAAGAGGTTCGTATGAGATTTTGATGAGATAACGTTACACTCCGCCGACATCAGAGATGCGATAGCATGCCGTGGCGTTGATTTTTGATATATCTTCCAGAAGGAGTCGCGATGAGAATGCAGCCGTTCCGGAACAAGGAATTGATTTAGTAAAAGACGATGGCTTCCGGGCAGTTCAGCAGAAATGAGATTTGGGAGAGGCTTCGACAGAACCTTTCTGGAATAATTTACGAGAAGACTTAGACCCAGGAGCGGTCATATTGTGCACACCCAGCAGGCCAGAGTTCGGCATCGTCGACGAGATAGTTGGCCAGAGATCTTTAGAGGATGTGCTTGAGCGGAACTATTCCACCATATTTGATTTCGGTATTTTGGGCAATCTATTCGCATGATTGAGTTTGATGACTGAGTTTCATGATATTCGTTTTCGTGCACCATGGTTGCACCTACTGGGTATTTATATTTTGTGCATAGTTATTACACTTGAGATATGTTTTATACACCATTGTGTTGATTTATGATTTGTGCACAGTTATTGCACTTGATATCGTTTTGTGCCTTGGCTGCACATATTTATGACTTTATGGACTTTATACAGTTGAGTTGATTTTTTGCATATGGCACGCACACGATTTGGTTGTTGCACTCGGTATAGTTTATATATGCTTGCAGTGCGTTGGTACGTATTTTGTGCACCACGGTTGCACCTGACTTCGGTTTGATGTCATTCGATATGTTGATTTTGATTTCATGCCTATGTTATGCATGTGATTTGACTTATACTTTCGGCATAGTTTTCATGTACTTTTAGAGTTTTGATTTGATTTGTGCACGCTGATGCACATGGTTGTGAGATTATATACCGCGGTATACCTATTTTGGATTGATGTTTATTATATACCGTCGATTTTGATTATGATATTGATGTTGATTTCATGCACTCTGTGCATTTGATTTGGATTCTTGCACATATATGACGCGCTTGATATTGGATTTTGTGATTTCGTGCATGTTGGATGCACATGATTTAGATTTTATTCGTGCATGATGGATGCACCTGATTTGGATTTTCGCACATGTTGGGCGCATGTTATGAGATGCGATTTTGGTGCACACCAGATGCATTGAATTGGGATTCTTCGTGCATATCAGATGAACCTGATATTTGTTGTCAGGCACACTCGTTGCCTTTGACAGGTGTTTCGTGCGCACCTGTTGCACTTAGATGTTGTTTCTGTGCACATGTATGGCACATTGATGGATTTCAATTTTTCCGTGTGCACCAGACGCACGCGGCATTCTTATGCACATTTTGGATTTGATTTCTGCTGGATCAGTACGTTTTTATGATATTTACTAGTTGATATAGTGACTGAGCAGGACTAGTCAGAAGACAGTACCTGAATATATTCTTGCATGCATTGATAGTTACTGAAGGGATTTCCACAAAAGGAGCTATAGTCTCAGCATTTACCTACGTGTCCGAGATGACACGGATCATTTTATAAAGAAAACCCTTCTAAATTGTTTTCAAAATGGCGGGACGTACATATTTAAACAAAGGATATGTATATATATATTATATGTATAGTTATTTCTTATAATAGACGTCTGCCACTGTGCCGCGATATACGCATCGCACAGCGATTTAAAATGGTTTGGCATGCATTTCCTTCAGATATTTACATGTATAAATTTGATGTTTACATGTATAGTTTTGATGTATATCATGTTGGGTTTCGTAATGGATTTGACATTGGTGTCTTCACCATGACTCCGATGATTGCGGGATGCTTGACGGAGTGTTATTTTTGAGTTATCTGTTCATTGTTCGTGTGCACGCATTGCGCTACGACGTGTTTTATGTATTGATGGTTTCGGGACCCCGACGGCCTAGTCTTTTACTGAAACGTTTTAGTATTGAGGGGTTTAAATTTAAATTCGGGGACCGAATTTCTTTAAGGGGGGAAGATTGTAACATTTCAAAAAAAAATAAAATATTATTTTTGGGAGTTTTTATAATTAAATAATATTATATCGAATATTTTAATAGGGCGGTATAATTAAATACTGATCAAATTGGGAAAATTTGGAAAATTATGGAAATTACTAAAAAGAGCGTGTTTTATGTGAATTGTGCAAATTATAAGTTTTTATTATTAATTATACACTATTTAGTGCTAATCGCGATTAAATATCGCTAATCACACATTAAACTTGTTTTGTGCAAAACATGCACCATATCATTTTTACACTCGTGTTACATTTTCCAACATGGCTTTCTCTTCATTTTTCATTCATGGCTTTGGTTTTGTGAGAAGAGAAAAGAAAAGGAAAAGAAAACAAAAGAAAATGGAATAAAGAATGGAGGGATGGGCATGAGAGAGAGTGAGAGGGTGAGGGGTCAAACCTTGGACCAAGCTCCCCTTCCTACTTCATTTCTTCATCATTTTCTCTCTTCTCCCTCACTCATTGCTGCTGCTGCTGCCCTCTCTCCATTTGCCTCTCTACCCCCTCACAATCCATCACAATAAACCCATTAAAACCCCATCTCCTCTTCATAAATTTTGTGTACAAGCTCACAAGCTACACTATGGACCAAGAAAAATTTGTTTTTGGTGCCCTAGGGGATTCATGAGTGCAAAATGAGGTAATTATTCCATCATTAGTGTAGAATTTCCATTCTTTTAGCATCCATGTTAAATTAGAACCGATATTGTGTGGTTTTGGGAACTTTGAAAACTTTGAGTTGAGAATTAGGGTTTTAGTTGAACCCAAAAGTGAAATTAAGGTTAGTAGAGGCTATATAACCCCTGTGGTGATATTGGAGACCTAAACCAGAGACTAGAACCCCAGAATACGAACTTAGAAAACCCGATATTGGAAAATTGTGGATTCTGTGAGGGTATAATGAAATCTGCTAACACCCGGGTGACCTGAAAATTATTTAGCAAACATAGAGAGATGTGCATGTGATTTAGAGCATACCCTAAAGACCCGAGCCCCTACCCTAACAACATGGCCGCAGAAATATTCTTTCTGGCCGCAATTTGCGGCCAGACCTGGGCCAATGTGTCTCGTTTTTGTTCTGTGGTTCCTTCATCATTAAACTAGACCTTTGGCATATGCAAAATTGACTAATTTGACCTAGGGTAAAATCTGGGACCATTTTCAAGAGTTATTATTTTGATTCAGGGTTTTGTTTTACGTATTTTGAATTCTGGATTTTTGTAATTTGTGTGGTATTCGATCACTTAACATTTGTACGTCGAAATTGAGTGTTATTTGGTGGTTTTGAAAGCGTAGTCCATAGGTTCTAACCTATAGGCTTTTAGCGTGTCGTTTTGGTTTTTAATTGGGTTTTAATGCGACACGATACGTTATGATGTGTAGGTACCCCACGAAGACTTCGAGACGACAAGCAAGCGCATGGCGACGTCGGCAACGAAAAGCGAAAAGCAAGGTGAGTAGATTATATCTACGGGGGAAATCGGATGGATGGATGTATAGTATGATATATATATACTATATATATATATATATGATATCTTTTATGTGTGACATGGATATTCAAGGTATGATTAGGTGTTCAATGTTTAGTTTAGGGTAGTTAGAAGTAACTTGGTTTAGCTTCTTAGTCGCGAACCCTAGAATGAGGTTTACACGCACATGCACACATATGCTTACCTTGTTATACTTGTGCGTATATGGGGATACGTATATATACACACACACATAGGTATGGGACTATGTATATATATATATATATACACGTATACCTACACATGGATGACGAGGATTGTATATGGTATTTAGAGATGAGTCGATGAGATTGGGCATGGTGCCATGAGATCGGTGATATGATGTGGTTCGTATTATGAGATACGACATGAGATTTTAGCGGGGCTTTGGACGTGTGTTTTACACACGCATTTACATATATATCGATGGTATCAGTTTGTACTAGACTTAGATCAGTACCCCAGTTCTTGAGATATGATGATAAGGATACCAGATAATTGATGAGATAAGTGTGAGATTCGACCCGTACCTAGATTTGGGATGCCGTACGAAGGATTTACGTACGAGCTATATATTGATGATAGATCTGCACTCTTGACTCGAGAATGTCATATTGTATATTGTATCGTATGTGATACTATTGAGGCGGGATCACCGACTATTATATTTATATGTATATCGACTCAGATTTAGGTGGTTTCCCTTACCCTTTCGGTTAGACTGTTCGTTTAGTTCTGTAGTACTTAGTAGATGTTAGACTAGACCCGAGTCATACCTATTTCAAAACTAATGAATCGTGAGTATTTTAAAGACAGGTCAAGGGATTCTACGGATATTTTCAAAAGACGCATCTTTTCTTAAAAACACCGTAGCCCTTATTTTTCTAAACACCACGATTCGTGTTATTTCAAATGGCAAAACTGTATGATATATATATATATATATATATATATATATATATATATTGATGTAGATTCTTCACTGTTGTGTTTATTATTCATTTTCCGCATATTCTTGCTATTCGCATCACATTGCATGTTTAAATGTGTTATTGTTATATTAAACCCATGCTGTCAGGACACCAGCACCATTATCGATGATGCGTATGTTCCACGTACACCTGCTTGCCGGCTCACACACTTTATCATCGATAATTGCCATGTCACTACACAGTAGGATTGTTGCATCAGGATATGACTCCTTGCACGGCATACTTGCGTACATATTTATTGTACACTCATACTTGCGTACACACATATTGTACACCCATACTTGCATACATACATATTTGTACATACATAGATGATTCTGGATTGATTTTGGAGATTTGGGAACCACATGATATATTTTTAAAACTGGATTCACTTTAAAAGAGCGGTTTCCCTCGATATGTTGCATGAGATACTGATATGCTTACATTTCTATTATATGTCTCATACATCATGCTTTATGATTATACGCATTGAGATATGTTGTTTCCATGATATTTCAGGATTTGATAATCGTGGGTATTTCAAAGGAAAGTATGAACTGTTTTAAAAACCCGGTTTCTCTTGATATGATATTTCAGTCCGTCCAGCATGTGTTTTCTCGGTTCTGAGACGTGTGATATGTGAAACCCGATTCGAGGAGGCGGATGATTCCGTTTGCGGGTACATGGTGGACCCGGTATGGTACCCGGGGCGAGAGAGAGATTTCGTATGGATGACGATGAGCCTGCCAGAGGGACCACTACCTACCGGTGATTGCATTTGAGCTTGGCGGATATCCGGAGGATACCGATTGGAGTCGAGAGATGATATGGGCCGATCCGGACTGACGGAGCCCGTGGGCTGATCCGGACTGATGGAGCCCGATATATGAGGATTTACATGCCGATGCTGGGCACGGGTTTCATGATGTTTCGAGTGTCGATGCTGGACACTCAGGTTCTATGATTTTGATGTGTCGCGAGGGACACACGTTGATTTATATCATCAATTTCTATACATATGCTTTATGATATTTACATGCATGATGTTTTTGTGTCATTGGTTGACACGTGGACGAGATCCACATGCATACATGCATTGATTATATAGTTGGATGATACCCACATACTTATAGACTTCATGCTATAGTTGGCACTGATTACATTGATCCTACCTCATATTTGTGATATGTTGCTACCTGAGGCACTGACACGAGCACTTGGTATTACACTTGGTATTATACTTGGTATAGATGTTTACCCTTGCCACATTTTCATACTTCAGACTTTATCATATTGAGGATATATATTACTGATGGTTTGACCTAGGATTGAGTCATACATACGATTTCTGCTCTGTGATGTTTTCTACTCACGAGTTGGCAACTCACCCCCGTTGTGCCACAGTTTCTTGCAGGTTTTGCCGTACAGGTTCTTGCGGCTTTCTGGCACACTGTTTCCTTTCTGAGTGATTGCTTTGGTAGGTTGGTTCACTCGCATCGTGACCACCATTGTACTTATTTATTTCCAGTTGTATCTAGAAAAATTCCATCAACCAGACTTGTACATTTATTTCAGACTTAGAAAACCAATTGTACGTTCTTTCGACCTTAGAGTCACGCGTTGTATTATTATAGTTTTCTTGATATTTTGAGTATCCTTTTGAGTTTTGATCCTCGCCCTTCGGCGTTGTATATTATATTGCTTGCGTGGTTGTGACCGTCAATTGACGAAGAGCTAGTTCCCGCTTGGGGATGCCTTTTATCTTTGATGTATATATTATTCATGTTGTACCCTGTTCAGGGCCAGTATTTACAAAAGAAACTCTGCCGAAATTTTCAGAAAAGACTTGGGATTTTAAAAACGCAATTCAGTTTATGCTATTAAAACCACTTATTTTAAAACTAGTTTTCTTTATTTCTTCCTTAAAATGGTTTTAGATTTCTGGGCTTTTGGCTTACTTGAATTAGATGGGGTCCTATAGACTTCATATGATTCAAGGGCCAGTCACGTGCCATGTCGGGTCGTGACACTATCTAACATACAAAGCCTAAAATAGTGCCATCTGAATCGTCTCCTGATAACTGTTATTGTAGGAGAACTTCTATCAATGGCTAGTGACGATCCTAACTGCCAACAAAATTTAGTACGCACGTACGAAGTATATCCTTCAGAGTCTCTATAGTCCGCTCTGACTGACCATCGGTCTACGGATGGACAGCGGTGCTAATGCTCAAACAGGTACCCAAGGCTTCCTGAAGTTTCTGCCAAAGGCGGCTGGTGAACTGGGTGCCTCTATTGGATACAATACATGAAGGAACTCCGTGCAACGCACAAACTCACTACTGTAAGACTGAGCATACTAAGCATCACCGAAAGTGGTCATCACTGGAAGTAAGTGAGCTGCTTTCATTAACCGGCCAACAATCACCCAAATGGAGTCATACCCTTGACTAGACCTAGGTAGACCCACCACGAAATTCATGGAGATCTGCTTCCATTCTCACTCCGGAACGGTTAAAAGTTGCAACTCTCCTGTCGGTCTCAAATGCTCAGCCTTAGCTCGCTGACAAGTCTGGCACCTCAAAAAGGAATCTGAAACATCATTCTTCATCCCTGCCCACCCGTAACTATCTCTCAAGTCACGTTACCACTTGGTGGGATTTGGGTGAGCACTAAAAGCTGACTGATGTACCTGCTCTAGAATCTCGTGTCTATACCCATCGGTATCAGGTACAAACAAATGAGTCCCTAAACATAGCACACCCTGGTCATAAATCAAGAACTCTGAATCTCTACCCTGCCGAACATGCTCAAGAATTTTAGACAATGGGCATCGGCGGGCTGTGCCTCACGAAAACGATTTAGTAGAAGTGGACGAGCGCGGACACGAGCAAGCTGTCCCTCAGTGGAGGTGAACTTAAACTTTACTCATCTATCGCACAAGAACCACAAATCTACAGAAGACTGTCTCTGAACTATGCTTAACTGGAACAAGCTACCCCCGGGCCTACGACTCAAAGCATCAGCCACCACAATCGCCTTGCCACGGGTAATAAAGGATCTCACACTCATAATCCTTCACAAGCTCTATCCAACGGCGCTGTCTCAAAATCAGATCCGGTTGCAGGAAGATGAACATTAAGCTCTGGTGGTCTGTGAAAATCTGACACGACTCTCCGTACAAGTAGTGTCTCCAAATCCTTAGCTCAAGACCACCGCGGCCATCTCAAGATCATGAGTGGGATAATCCCGCTCGTGCTTCTTTAACTATCGAAAAGCATAAGTGATAACTCTATCATGCTGCATCAAAACAAAATCGAGCCCCACTCGTGAAACATCACAGTAAACGACAATGTCGTCCGATCCAGAAGGCAAAGATAGAACTGGTGCAGTCGTCAACCGAGTCTCCAACTGCTGAAAACTCAGCTCGTATGCCACAGTCTAAAGAAAAGGAACCCCCTTCCTGGTCAGTACGGTCTGCGGTGCTACGATACTCGAGAAGTCTTGCACGAAACGACGGTAAAAAACCCGGCTAAGCCCAAAAAGCTGCGGACCTCTATCACCGATACAGGTCTGGGCTAAAGCTGTATGGCCTCGATCTTCCTCGGGTTTGTACGAGTACCGTCTCCCGTAACCACATGACCTATGAAGTCAACACTATCAAGAAAGAAAGAACACTTCGGGAATTTAGCAACTGCTGGTGCTCTCTCAATGTCTGCAAAGAAATCCTCAAGTGATGTTCATGTTCCTTTCGACTCATGGAAATAAACCAGTATGTCATCAATGACACAACAATTAACTGGTCGAGGAACGGCCTGAAAAGATCTGGTTCATTACATCCATGAGTGCTGCTGGGGCATTGGTGAGTCCAAACGACACCATCAAAAATTCATAATGTCTATAGCGCATACTAAAAGCAGCCTTCAGAATGGCATCATTCCGAACCCGCAACTGATGATGAGCTGATCAAAAATCAAACTTAGAAAAATGTCCCGCACCCTGGAGCTGATCAAACAAATCGTCAATGCGAGGTAAAAGGTGCCTATTCCGCACCGTAACTCGTTTCAATTGACGAAAATCAATGCACAACCTCAACTGTCGTCCTTCTGCTCGACGAACAGAACAGGAGCTCCCCAAGGCGAAACACTTGGACGTACAAGTCCCCTAACAAGCAACTCTTGCAGCTGATCCTTAAGCTCTCTAAGCTCTGCCGGCTTTTCGGGAACAACGCCGGGAAACTCTCGCACGACAGGAACCCAGTCCAACGAATCTATTGTGGCTCCGGTATCACGAATAGAGGCTAAGAATCCCTGACATCCTCCCCTCGAATGCCGACTAGCGTAAAAGGCTGAAATCAAACTGTGAGGGGCGGCACAAAGGTCCCCCTGCACAACAAGAACTGACTCGCCGGGAAAATAAAACCCGACTGTCTCCTCGCGGCAGTACACAGACGCATAGCATGTAGCTAACCAGTCCGTGCCCAGGAGAACGTCAAAGTCCAACATATCTAGAAGGATGAAATCGACAGGCGAATCTCTATCTCCTATCTGATTGGCACATGACTGAAACACGTGTCGTGCAATAAGTGACTCTCTAACAGGAGTAGTCACGACAAGCGGCTGATCTCGCAAACACGACTCTCGGCACAGCTTCAGCATGAAGTGTGTATAAACATACGAGTGCATAGATCCCGGATTAAACAAAACGTGTGCATCAAAAGAACATACAGAAAAAGTACTTGAGAACTTTGCATTGGACGCCTGCACGTCCAGATGAGTCGAAGCCAATGCTTATACCTGACCCCTACCTGCAACTGGCTGTCCTCCTCCTCTGCCACCCTGTCCTCTCTGAACAAACCCTCCGCGACAACGACCTCTCTGAACATAAGTCTGACGCGGATCAACAACAGGCGCAAAAGGCGATTTTCCCTGAGGTGAAGGTGGTAAGGTAACATATGGTACGGCTGCCCTTCTCTGGCATACCACGGTACAATTCCTAACGAGGTGATGGAGTCTCCCGTACCGGAAACATCCAGACGATAATTGCTGTCCCTCCTGGGGGCAAAAGCTAAACAACTGACCTCGTCCTAAGCCTCTGCTACTCCCGCGACCTGAACGAAATCTGCCGCGACGTCTAAGCATCTGTCTCTGGGCTGATACACTAGTATGAGTCCTCCTCAGTTCCGGAACTTCCAAAGTCTCGGGAAGACGCTCCTCATCTAGTAGGGCTGCGTCCATTACTGCTGTATACGTGACATAATACTGTGTGCTGATAGCGAGGAATAACTGGGTAACATGAGTGACAATCTCCTGTCCCTGCGCTCGACTGGCCTCAATCAACGATCCCATCATCTGGCGCAAATCCTGCATATCTGCCTCTAGCCTAGTGATACGATCTATCAAAGGCGGATCAATCTGCTCCTGTACAGCGAGCGTACCGTCCTGGTCAATCCTCGTTCCAGACGAGCCCGCTCGAATTTCATCTCTGGCGGCAGCCATCTGAGCCCTCGGGGTCTTCGGTGGCATAATGGCTGGTAGAGAAAACAGGATAATAAAAATAGTGCAACATAATCAGGGGTATAAGGAATCGAAGAAGGAATTGCAAGCAATTATATCCTAAGGTCACTTAGGCGGAGTATCGTATCGTAGGTATGCCGCGGAACATACACACGCTACGTCACTTTACTTAAGTTACCTACTCCATCTACTGAGGGTCATCCTACACTCAGAAAGGTAAAACATAACGCTCTGATACCAACTTTGTCTTGACCCAAAAGGTACGGAGCGTGACTGGCACTTAAATTACGAAACGTCTAGAGACGTATGTAATCTAAGTAAGAGAAAACCCAGAAATCAAAACCAAAAAGAGGAGTAGAGTGAAGGAAAACCAAATTATTGAAATCAATTATATCAAGCTTTTTAAAAGAAACATCTTTTTTCCGAAAATTTCGGCAGAGTCTCCTTTGTAAATATTAGCCCCTAAACGGGTACAAAACAGCAATATATGAATACTATGAAATAAGGCATCTCCAAGCGGGAGCTAGCTCTTCGCCCAAGGCGGACTCAAAATCACACGCAATATAAATGATCACTGTGCAAAATAAGTATATAACGGCATAAAGTAATAAAACATCATGTCGGCTCAGGTGAGCTCGATCCAGAGATACAACATATAAATACACAAATCTCACTGTCTCGTCTCTAAGTCGCTAATACAATAATACATGTGGTAGATATAGTAGATGTAGTACACTAGATACAATAATGATACAAGTGGCAACAAAGTAACCCCGCAACCCACCTACGAACAAGGCTGCGAGTCTAAGTGAAATTAGCAAAAGAGGAGGCGCGTCCGACGCTACTGTGCTGACAGGTCAGACCTGCAAAACACTATGGCACGACGGGGGTGAGTTGCCAACTCGTGAGTAAAAAGTAGCATCTAATAAGGCTATCATAAGCATATGCACAATGATGTCACAACCTATATATATTAATATGATGCGATGTAATAATATGTATGCGACATGAATGCAATAAATAACACAAAAGTTGAATAAAATTAACATGGGAAATCTGTATCCTTATCTTATTAAACTTCTTTAATTTAGCTTTAGTTTAATCAATGAAATCAATATAAATCTGTGTCAAACATCGACACTAAATATGAATATCTCAATTTTCCAGGGCTCCGGCAATTCGGACTGGCCCAAAATATCTGATCTAGGGCTCCGGCAATTTGGACTGGCCCATATCATCATAACTCAAGACTACGTCGGTATCCTCTGGATATCCGCCGCGTCACAAATAACCAGCCGGTAGTGCTCCCCTGCCGGGCTCAACGCCATCATCTGCGACCTTTTTGCCCCGAAGTACCGCACCGGGTCCACCATGCACCTACAAACGGTTCCTCCTACTCCTCAAATCGGGTGTAGGATACTGCTCAAGCACCGAGAAATCTCATGGTGGACGATAGATGCATCGTATCATGAGAAAACCGCAACTTACATTTTTAAAATGGTAATATATTTTCAAATCCTTGCGGTTTCTCCAAATCCATAAATCTCATAAATATGGAAATCCTCGATAAAATCAAAATACATGAATGTCTATGATATTAACAATATAAAATGCGATGCGGAACTAGAACTATGCATGAACAATGATGCAATAAGATATAGCAATGACTAGCAATCCTACGTATTCATATTGATGAGTTAAATATATCAAATGCAAGTTTATTAAATAATAAAAAATGCGATGCGGAACTATAACTATGCATGAACAATGATGCAATAAGATATGTGCAATGACTAGCAATCCTACGTATTCATATTGATGAGTTAAATATAACAAATGCAGGTTTAATAAACAATAAAAATGCGATAAGATGCGGATTTAAGAAAGATATAAAGTGTTCGTGGCATAGCAATTACCAAGGCGTGTGTGTCCCCATGAATAGTACCCGTGCAGCATGAACCAATGGTAATATTGCGAGTGTCCTATGAGGTGCTAGCACAGTATATATACATATGGTAAATGATGCAATGCAACGGGATAATTAATTAGGAACTGCGCATATATTTATAAGTACTAAATGAAATTCTATTTATTGGGCGCCTTGCACCATCCGAATGATTTTCCCCGCAGATGTGTACATCTACTCACCGGAACGCCTCCGCTAGTCCGGTCTGATCACCGCCTTTCCTTTCCGCGCCGCGTCCGATGTCTTCGCGACCGATCCTAAAATTTACACAAAGCAACACACATAAGGCTAATATCCTGCAAAAACACGATATCAAGACCATACGAGAAACTCACGTCGCAAGCTAACGCGTGTGCACTTGAAACACCGAAACGTGTGTGCTATCGTCTGAAACCACCATGACACGCTGTGATACACAAGAAACACCAAACCCAAACCCATAACGTACGTGTCGCGCAAGTTTAAAAGTATTGAAAACAAGGTATTTGATTCCAGATTTTAATTAGAGTATAAACATGAAAAGTTGCATGTACCAAAGTCCCACAAAACACAGCAGACACCTACAGAAGAAGACCCGACACCCAACTCCACCATCTGGCCACAATTTGCTGCCAGAACTCTTTTATTAGTGTCCTAGGAAGGGAAGTGGGGTCTCGTTCTTTGTGTGTGTTGTCCTAGCCCAGTAACTAAGTCCTAGTATTTGCAACTTTCGCCTGAAGCACTCGGTTTAAAAGCAGATCACAAAACTAGCATAATACTTAATTAAAACACTAATTAACACTAATTTAATACAATATGGTATTTTAGTGTAATCTGGTGCAAAGACTTGGATTAAACGACACTAACAACATTTAATTAAGCTAATCAAGCCACAAAACCCTAACTTAACCTAATCTCCACTTAAACCACATAATTAGCACAAAAACTCACTAAAACACATCTTTAAGCTAATTAAACTACAAGTTAGCAAAAATGATAATAGGATAAGCTTTATACCTCAAGTTGGTCCTAGGTGGGTTCAAACTTACTGACCTTGCTACAAAAACCAACAAGGAAGGGTTTTGGGGTGTTTAGCAAGTGGTTTTATGAAGAAAGATGGATTTTTTTTTATAGAGATTGATGCTTGAATGGAAGAAGAAGAAGAAGAAGAAGAAGAAAGAGGAGGGGCTGCTGGAGGAGCTGGGGCTGCTGCTAGCCTGTAGGAATGAGAGGGGGAGAGAGAGCCCAAAAGTCAAGCCCTATGCTCATTTAATAACCCCCATGCTTCCCTTTTCTTTTCATTTTCTAATTTTCTATTTTTTTAAAATGGAAATGGGAACCATATGAATAAAAAAATGAAAGACATGTTACAATATTAACCCAGGCAAATTTTTATAGAATTTGTGCATGCTAAATAAAATTTTGCTTAGAAAATAATAGTTAAGAAAATTAAATAATTATGCGAACAATTATTTAAATGTAAATTAATAAAGCACAATTATGTATATAATTACATATTATCACCATTAAAAATAGATTTAGTCCAGTCTATGTGGAAATAGCCATTAACGAAGTTTTATGAAAAACACGCATTATCGCTAATTAACGTGAAAATAACCTAAACGAATTTTCAAGGTGTTGCAACCTACTTGATCGGCTAATTGTAATGTGCAAAACTCTCCCAGGAGTAACACTTACTCGCAGTGGGTATCGGGATCCAACTATCTCATAGGAGGTATGCAATCTCATTGCAAATTTCAACACTTAAAATTCTCAATAATATTTTTCCCCAAGCAATTTATGACCTTGACAAGGTCAACAAACCATAAATCGCAAGTCAAATTCAACCCGTACATTTCATAATTGAATTAAACCCACCCGCACGACCGTTGACAAGGTCAACAAGGCCGCACGACTACCCTAATCTAATCACATCTCATGCTTTAGCGGATAAGCACTAATCAGCTACCGTACACTACGCCTTGATAAGGTCAACAAACGCAGCACGAATAATAAATAGTTCTTATCTGAAATGACGGAGGGCTACGACAGGTTTTTAAGAAAACCCTTTGCGTAATGAACTTGATATCGTTGTAGAATCGAGTGATTTTGAAAAGAAGTGTTTTTGAGGCTTTTACTAGTTTTGCTAAAGATGTCACTCCCGGTGAAGGGATCTCGGCTCTTTCCTCATCGAATGAGGTGCTGGATATTCATTGAGGAATATCACTATGCAAAGCATGAACTAAAAAAGCAATCAAAAACAAAACCGAGTGGGTTGTAGCATCTGCCAGTTTCGCTAAAGAGGTCACTCCTGATGAAGGGATCTCGTTTCTTTCCTTATCGAATAAGGTGCTGGATATTCTACAAGGAATACCATTATGCAAAGCAAGAACTAGAGCTACCAGTTTTTAAAACAGGATTCTACAACATCTTTAGATTTCTTTCTTTTTCATTAATCTCATTAATGAAGACCCATCATTTATGCTTCCTAAGCATCACAGAAGAAACGAAAATACAACGTACGCTTATGCCATCCGCATTCTCCACAGTGTCCCGTTATGTACCGTTAGATTACTTAACTAAAAACATAGCGGGACGGGACTAGCGCGGGTGTAAAACATAAGCAACATTTATTATATATCATATATATAATAACAACATTCGTCTCATCATATAAAATGATCACATCACAGAATATCAGCAGCAGAAGTCCACATATGAAATATTGGATATATATTAGGAATTCCGTGTTTTAAATTAAGCCAGAAAAAAACACGGATTCCACGGTCGTAATGAATAGCCAAACCTACATCCCTAGACCTCTACGAGAGCGGCAAGCAACCCTACCAATTCTAGAGTTAGAAGACCCGATCTCGACTCCTCGAGATGGTCTCCCACTGGACTCTAGAACCCGGTTACTTATGCTCCCCACCTTGGGTCTATCCTAATGCGGAAAAGTAAATAATATACATCAATGGTGACATCATCCTCAACCCTGAAGTGCTCCAATAAAAGAATATTATATACATGTTTTTACATGAATGAAAATGAAAAACTCTCATCTCACGCAAAAACACCCGGCTATTCAAACACGACGATCCAATATAACATATCACAGCAATACATAACATCACATGTTATCAACGTAAGTAAATATGCGTATCCCATTTGTCGTTGACATATAGAATCGATACACCACATATTACACTTACGGTCGCAGAAAAGAAAGTGAAAACTACAACAATTGGAATCCGCAACCACCTTAGACATCATAAACCCAATGTATCACATACTTCGGATTTCATGCCTAACCACATGAATTCCATAGACATCGCATGTGGAACATTTTGAAAATTCATTTAGGTTAATTGTCCGATAATTAGAAATACAATACGTGTTTTCCGTAAAAACCAAAATATAATTATTTTTCCACATAAATTTAAATATACATATTTTAACTATGTAATTTTTAGTATTGGTATTTAATTAGTCACTTATTAATTGCTAGTTTACTTAAATATTTTTCTTAATTAATTATTTTTATATATTATTTTAAGCTTTCACTTATATATTTAATTAGTTATAATTACAATTTAGAATGGGTTAATACAAGTTTTGTGCACCATGACATAATTAAACCAAAATGTAACATGTTTTTAAAATGAAAAATTTGTCAAGATGGTTCTAGAAATTTAAAGAAAACTTGATAGAAAACAAAATAAATTAGAATAAAATGAAAACAAAAGAAGCATGGTGCATTGTTTATGAGGTATGGTGTGTGCTTTGACTTTACCCATTCACCTTCACCCCCCCAATTTCTTGTCCTCGACCATAAAGGGCATGGTTGAATACTCACGGTGTCGTGCTTTTGTCGAGTTTTGTTTTAATTAAGATATGTCGGTTTTGTTGGTGAAAATAGTGCACGATGTGAGTATCGAGTTTTAAAAATACCGTAAGTGCACGGTGCATTGAAGTAAGCCGACAAGCACGGGTCAAACCACAAGGAGTGGATATCACGACATCAATTTGAGTTATAAATCAAGAGGTTTGGGAAGGAGTTGTCACGTGTTGCAATAATTAAAAGAAGAAAGTTTTTGTTTTAAGGGAAAACTTAGGCTAAGGTTTAGTATGAGTGAAATACGACTTTTACCCCCAACTCTCCGTTTTGATTCAAGGTTCATTTTTTTAGTTTCCATTTGAATTGCGAAAGCATGCTGCATCTATCTGAAACATGAGTCGGGTTACGATATCAAGGTTAAGTGAAACAGAAACTAAAAAATTGAGTTTGAGAATGAAATGAATATGGAGTTAGCTAAGTGAAGTTAGCAAGTATAGAATATATGCCTGTGTGCTATATATCCTATCTAGCTAGTTGCGACACTTAACATCATTCCATATTCATTTCAACTTCAAATAATAATATAGCAACAATAAAATGTAAAGAAGGAATAGGATATATGTTAAATGTTGATTTGCAACCATTCAATACGATATATCCTATCAAGCAAAACATGATAAAATTGCATAATTAAGAAAAGAAGTGTAAAATGCAAGAATCAAAAGGGAGGGGTTAGAAGTAAAGTCTTTCCACAACCTATCTCACCATAGACCAAGAACAACTACTCACACATCATAAATTGAAATAACAACAAAAAGAAAAGATGCAAAAAGAGAAGATATACAAGAAACAACTTGATATAAATGAAGCTTGATCACAATGATTCCAAGTACAAATAAATGAATTCAAATACCAAAATCTAATCTTGCAAGCTTAAGAAAAGAGGTTGCAAGACTAGAGGAAGGCAAGGAATTCACACTAAGAGCTACAAGATCACTAGTTACAATGTGTACAAACTTTTCTCTCACAAAAGAATTAGTACCCTCATACTTTCCCAATGGCCTGGTATTTATAGGCTCAAAACAAAATTAAACAAATAATAAAAACGAGATGATGTGGCAGCAAGGGGGGAATAGAGAAAAGATGGGGACAAATGGGGCAAAAGAGGCCAGCGAGCTCGGAATTTAAGGGGGGTTGACCGGCAAAAATCCGAGCTTAAAGGCTCGTTTTGGTGCAATGGTCTTGTGCTCTCTCTACAAGTCCATTGTTGTTGCTTGATTTGCCTAAAATAACCTGGTTTGTCTTCAGAGATTTGGAGGGAAACTAGATGCTTCAAATCATATCATAATCTTTAGCATTCAATGCACATTTAATGCACATCACACCATACATGCTCCTTTTGTGCCAAGGCAGCCCCCCATCATGATCTAGTGTCACACATGTATTGTGTTGGACCAAAAATTGTGTGCACACTTGTTTATTGCAAAAAGAGTCCTTTGGATATCAGTTGGTTTTCTGTTCTGATTGCAGTGTCGGCTCCCAAATGCTATATCCGTGATATTGAGTGTGTTTTCAGTGTTGTATCACGAATACCTGTAATCTGTAATTACTGAATAGACACTGGTTAATAGCACCGATATATAACAAAATAGATAATGAATGAGCGGTATTAAAATGCAGTATTCTGAGATGAACAAATACCTCCAAACTTATCTTTTTCTCGTCTCGAGCAAAAGAAAAAATCCTAGCCTCACTTTCGCAGGGAACGCGATTGCACTGAGCACGTGCAACAAGTCGTTAAATCTCTAGGTGTCCCTAGTAGGAGGAGTGTTGTCTCCTGAGGGTTTTCAGCGGATTACACCCACAAAATCCCGTCAAGCTAGTTTCATAAGTTCACATCAACTTTTACTCCTACAGTTTAGTATCTATATTAGAAATTCTATTATCCTAAGTTAGAAGTTTTCAACCCTTATGTTTCACGCCTCCTATTTATTCAATCTCGGATCCTATACGTTTTGACAGTTTAAGAAAGATCTCGGTATCTCTTGAGTTGTCCTTCTAAGGCGCAGTCTCCAATCCGGAATTTTTAGCACCTTTACGGAAAACATAAGTCCTATTCTTTATTCCTATCTTTCCTCCAAACATCGATTGTATACCCCTACGTGTGTGTAAATTTTCACCCCTACACTTTAAGAATTCAATTCAAGCTATAATACCCTTGCCCTAATACCTAATATTACTTCTTTTCGTTAATGATGAACGGTGTTGCTCACACACCTTTCATGCAACTATTAATGCTTCTTGAGGCACTAACAGCCGATTACTGAATGTGTGAGCTTAAAGAGTAAATAGCCATTTCCAGGTCTTGATTTTATTTTTTAATTTTTTTTCTTTGTCTTTTCAAGACCGGATATATTTTTCAATAATGCTCTTATTGGTGGTTAGTTTTAAATACCGTTTTTTCTTTCATATAAGGTTTTCAGGCAAGAGTACTTCTAGGTATTCTCTTCTATCTCAAGTATCAAGGTGCGTGTAAGTGCGATTTGTAGGGTATATACTTTCTGAATTTGGACTCAAGAATATGAACTATTTTTTCAGACTTATCTTTCAATAAAGTTTTCAATACTTTTCCTTCATCTCGACTTAACTCAAGAACTAAACTCAAGATTACCTACCTCTTTACAAAACTGCAAGGATGTATATTTACCAAGGTTAAACTGAAGGAGGGTTATTTTTAGGGTTTTCAACTTCTTGGCCTAGGATTTAGTTATTCCTAAAGTATCAACTAAAGTTTCGGAAAAAATCTAAGTTATCCTACTAGCTAATTTGACGACAAAGTTTTTATATTTTTGATTTTTTTTCGATTTTTGTGTGTTTTTAATAAATGTGTAAATGCAAAAATATACACATGAATGTGAAGGTAGAAGGTAGAAAACTTACCGAGCAAAATATACCCCCAAACTTAAAGTTGACAGTGTCCTCATTGTCATGCTATATAGCAAGAGCCAAAATAGTTAAGGGGTAAAAATAATAAAAAATTATTTACAAAAAAGAAAAACGTATATACAAGTTTTTTAGGGGAAGTGATTTAATCAGGATAATGTGGCTCATGTAAAAACATGAGCTCCCCTGTTTCCGCAGGTAATTTTAAGAATGGTTTCAGACGTTGGCCATTGACCTTAAGAGTATTACCCAAGTGCGGATCTTCAATGTTGACTGCACCGTACGAAAAGATGGTGCACACAATAAACGGACCTTTCCAACGTGACTTCAATTTTCTAGGGAACAGATGAAGCCTGGAGTTGTAAAGCAAAACCTTTTGTCCCACAGTGAATGTTTTTCGGAGAATCGCCTTGTCCTGAAAGACTTTTGTTTTTTCTTTGTATAGTTTGTCGTTCTCATACGCGTCATTGCGTATCTCGTCAAGCTCATTCAATTGAAGTTTTCGAGCCTCACCGGCCTTTTCTGAGTCGACATTGAGCTGTTTGATTACCCAAAAAGCGCGGTGTTCCAATTCAACGGGCAAATGACACGCTTTTCCAAAGATGAGTCGGTATGGGGACATACCTAGGTTTGTTTTGAAGGCTGTGCGAAATGCTCAAAGCGCGTCATTCAACTTCAACGACCAATCCTTGCGGTTATGGCTGATAGCCTTTTCCAGAATCTGTTTAATCTGTCTGTTGGAGACTTCAACCTGGCAGCAAGTCTGAGGATGGTAGGGTGTTGACAGTTTGTGGCTGATGGAGTACTTCTTCATCAGTGCTTCGAAAGATCGGTTGCAAGAATGCGTTCTATTATCACTGATGATGGTGCGAGGCGTACCGAACCGAGAAAAGATATTCTCTTTTAAAATTTTTGCGACAACCTTGTTATCCTTGGTTAGATAAGGGACAGCCTCCACCCATTTGGACACATAATCCACATCTAGCAAAATGTACAAATTCCCAAAAGAGTTTGGGAATGGCATGAAATCGATACTCCAGACGTAAAAAATTTCCACAATCAGGATGGATGTAGGGGCATCTGATTCCGTTTTTCAATCTTTCCCATGTGTTGGCAGCAGCTACAGGTTTTGCAATATTCGAAAGTATCCTTAAAAAGCGTCAGCCAGTAGAAGCGGCTTTGCAAAACCTTTTAAGCCGTCTTTTTGGGTCCAAAATGGCCCCCACAAGCTTGATCATGACAGAAGGACAGAGCACTTCTCGTTTCAGAGTTAGAGATGCACCTTCTAATAATCTGATCAGGACAGTACTTGAACAAGTATAGCTCATCCCAATAAAAGAATTTGACCTGGGAGAGAAATTTAGACTTGTCTTGATTCAACCAAAAAGAAGGTGTTTCTCCGGTGACTAGAAAGTTCACGATATCAGCAAACCAGGGTTTGACTGATACGGAGAGAAGTTGTTCGTCAGGGAAATGCTCGTTGATTGGAATTTCCTCACTTGGTGCATTTGGTAAGTGAGACAAATGATCGGCAACAACATTGTCGGTTCCCTTCTTATCTTTGATGGTTAAGTCAAATTCTTGAAGAAGGAGAATCCAACGTATCAATCTGGCCTTGGCATCCATTTTTGCAAAGAGGTGCGTAAGCGCAGAATGATCAGTGTAAATCATGATGTGGGTTCCGATCAAGTAAGGACGGAATTTCTCAAGCACGTACACAACAGCTAAGAATTCTTTTTTTGTGGTGGTGTAATTCAGATGTGTGTCATTCAACATCCAGCTCACATAATGAATAATATGCGGCTTCTTTTCAAATCGCTGTCCTAAGACAGCACCTATCACAAAGTCAGAAGCGTCACACATCAGCTCAAAAAGTTCACTCCAGTCTGGTGCACTTAAAATCGGAGCAGAAGCGAGTTCCGATTTCAGAAGCTTGAGCGCATGAAGGCACTTAGAATTGAAATCAAAGGGAGTTTCTTTAGCCAGCAAAGAAGTCAAGGGTCTAGCCAGTTTGCTAAAATCCTTGATGAAACGCCTGTAAAAAACGGCGTGGCCTAAGAACGCCCGAATGTCACGGAGAGTCCATGGAGGTGGGAGGCTTGAAATGATGTCGATTTTTGCCTTATCGACTTCAATACCTTTTTCAGAAATGATATGGCCTAACATGATACCGTGTTTGACCATGAAATGACATTTCTCCCAGTTGAGTGTGAGGTGTTTTTCTTTGCATCGTAACATGACTAACTCAAGATGCCTCAAACACTCAGAAAATAAATCTCTAAAGACGAAGAAATCATTCATGAAAACTTCTAAGAATCGCTCTACCATATCAGAAAATATGCTCATCATGCACCGCTGAAATGTTGCAGGTGCATTGCACATCCCATGCGACGATAGGCGAAGGTACCAAAAGGACAAGTAAAGGTTGTTTTGTCCTGATCTTCTGGATCAATCGGGATTTGATTGTAGACGGAATACCCATCTAAGAAACTGTAGGGTTCCTTTGAACGACATCAAGGTTTCGGGAGGCATCGTCTATGCCATTTTCAAAATTTTGCCGTTTTAAAGAACCCTAAACTAGAATCGTTAACTAGAGAATTATACGAAACATAATGTAAACTACTTTACATCTAAGTGAAATAGAAATACAACCTTTGTAGATCGGTCCTTCACTTCATTAGCTCCTTGTAGTAGTCCCTTCGCTACGATGAAATGATCTTGCGCACTCTTGAACGGCTCCATGAGAAGAAAGCAATGAACTTGCTTGAAGTCTTCGAGGCCGAAGATGATCTACATCGAGGAGACACTAACCCAAGCTGCCTTCTTCACTAATATGGGATTGGTGAAGCTAACACCCTATACTAAAGTACTAATCCAGTAGAGCATGATGAAGTAGGATTTTTGCTCACTTTGGATTTAATTTTCTCACTAAAGTTTCTTACTTGATCAAGAGGTAGAGAGCTCTTGAGCTTTGAAGAGGAAGATGAAGAGAGATAATATTGTGTGAGTGAATGGCAACCATGGGTGGGAAAATATCTAATTTTACGTTTGTAGAGACTTAACCATGAGTTTAGATAATGGTTGGGTTAACAAATATCTAATGTGAGACAAAACTAGTGGACTAAGTCAATGGATTTCAAAGCTTTATGAAATTTCATGCCATGTGACAAATTTCCAACTAATAAATGAATTGTAATAAATAAATAAACCCTACATTATCTTTATCATGGTGTAAGTCTCATATACCCATGTTGCATGTATCATCAACCATGACACATAAATAAAACACAATTAATATATATCACATATATATTAAGTGTGCACATGTGAGAAAAATAAATGTTTAAGTGAGCTAATATTAGTTAATGTAAATTAATATATCAAATATATAATTATACATTAAATCATTAAATTAACACTTGATTTAATAATCCGGTTATATCTCATATGACCGACTAATATTATTTGTATTATTATATCGAATCAGCACTAGATTCGATAACCCGACTATATCACATATAACCGACTGATAAAGTATCGACTTATTGAATCAACATTTGATTCGATAACCCGGCTATATCACATATAGCCGATCGATACTTTATATCGCGATAATAGAATACAGTATCACATACTCGTATTAATCTTGGTCCCGCACATATCATATATGTGCTCCTACTTCGTTTTGCCTGAGCCAGTGAAACCTCTGTGTAGGACTCTAAAGACTCGTCAATACGCTGGCAGTAGGTGATGATCACATCAGGCACCCATAAGCCGTCAGCGGTACTAGCTGGACGTATCGGCTACCCGGGTATTGAACGATCAAAAGATCAGCAAGCAAGCCCGCTCTAACTCCTGCAAAAGCCTGATAGTAACACTACCGTAGAGTCCGGTCTCTTCGTCTGATATGTCGCATATCTAGTATAGGGGTGGTAAACATCAGACCCCAATAACCGATAAGTCGTGCCGATGTGAGGCTCATAACGGGTCAAGAAACTACTGATAACACTTATCAGTAAATCTCTGTATCAGCCCTGGCCAGGTACTTTCCTGTTATGGCCAATCGAGCACAGCGCAACATCAACCCCCAATACCGGGAGAGACGAATCCCCTCCTATCGCTCATTGCCTCCATGTGATTCTAGACTGTACCCAAAAGCCACTGTTTTGCACGTTCTCATGAACATGGTAAGGTGGAAATCAAAGCACAGTGGGAATGACACAAGACTCTATGACGATCTCGGGTCTACAGACTAACCAGCACCAGTGTCACCAGAGAACTACTATCTGACGATAGGTATAATACCAACTAGGAGTTCTCGGCGAGTCCGTTCAGTGTACCCAGTCTCTATTGAGCACCCGTATACCATCTTTGATGTCAAACACCAATGTATGTAGGATCATCCATCGTCCATCATATGGGTCAAGATGCATACACGCTAGTCTACTCCGGAATATCGATGCCCTGTCTCAATACACCCTCGACTAGGAACAATTTTAGGGTGTACTTGTGGACTACCATTGGCTCCCACTAGTATGATCTCCATCATAGTCCTGGTAGTCAAGTACACAACCAAAAGGCTCTATCAATATGTGAAAGCAAGACAACATCACATATACAAGTCTACATGTTAAGATAAAAAGCAACCAGATAGCACATTTGTTAGTGTATATGCCCTAAGGGCCATTATTGTATCATACTAGCTTGTATATTACTTAATGGAAGCTTGGGATATTCACAGTTATATTAACAGTCTTGCTAAACATGGTAGTATGCTACTTGGTTATATCTATTTTAATATGTGTGTATGTATTGATAGAGCTCTTAGGATCTTGCTTGACTACCAGCGTTGTGATGGTAGTCACACTAGTGAGGGCTGGATAGTCTACAAGCACATCATTTTTCAGGTCCCTAGTCGTAGGATTATTGAGACAGGGCATCGATACTCCGGAGTAGACTAGTGTGTACGCTTCTCATCCCAGTTGGGGAGATGGTCCGTCCCACAGCCATCAGTACGTCGTACTGGAGATAGTATACAGGTGCTCGTTGGGTTACGGGTACACCGGACATGACTCACGGGGAACTGTTGGTTGGTATTATACCTGTCGTCAATTAACAGTTCCCAGGTGACATGAGTACAGCATAGTCCGCAGACTTGACACTGCTACTTCTCCTTGAGTGTGTCCTACTGTTCTTAGATTGCTATCCTACCACGGCTCATCCGAGTCGTGCAAACAGGTAGCAGTTGGGTGCAGTCCCGAGCACTTGGAGGCAGTGGCGGTTAGACAGGATTCGTCTCTCTCGATATTGGGAGTTGATATCGCGCTGTGTCTGGAGAGCCATTACGCAAAGTCCCTGGCCAGGTCAAGCGAGATTTACTGGTAGGTTTTCCAGTAGTTTCTCAAAGTGTAATGGGCTTCGCTCCGACATGACTTATACCGCATTTAGGGGACTGACGCTTGTCGCCCCTCTAGGCCCGATATGCGATAGTCCTAGACGAACAGACCGGACTGTACGGGGATTGTCACATCAGGCTCAGTAGGAGTTCCGATGGGTTTCCTCATCGGCCTTCTTATCGATATCTACCTGGGGACCGTTACGTACAGCTAATGCCGCTTACGGTCTGTGGTTAAACCCACTGCCAGCGTATTAGTCGAATCTTTAGAGTCCCACATAGAGAGTTTCCCTGCTCTGGGTGAAACGATATAGAGATTGTATGGTTTAACGACAAGGGTTCGGACGCATACGTGTTTTTTCGCACGTATGATGTTCGGACAGTTTTTACTAGCCGGCTTTGGTTTAAGCCAGATTCTAGTATCGGATTATTGGATTTATACAGTCTAAAGTTTTTCCATGTTTTCACGGATAAGAGGGGCGTTCTCGTAATTTGGCGAGAAGCTTCTAGAAGGATGATCACTTGGAGGGCTAAGGTGGCATTTGTAGGGTTACTAGGCACGCGCACAAGGGTCTACGAGGCATCAACCATGCCCGATTAAAATTTTAGCCGTGCCGAACAACCCAAAGCCGGATCTTTAAACTAGAGTTTATGCGAAAATAAGTATGTTAAACATTTTAACACTAAGTGAGAGGGATTGCAACCTTTGTAAATCTGGTCCTTCACTTCAATAGCTCCGTGTAGATGTCCCTTTCACTGCGATCGTGAACTCCGGACTCTAGAGAAGCTCCACAGGAAGAACGAACGTGCTTGCTTCGATGACTTCGAGACCGAAGATGATCTACGTCGGGGAGACACTAACTCAAGCTATTCCTTCACTAGGTCATGAACTTTATGAAGAGAACACACTCTACTACATGGAAAGTGATAGAGGATGAAGAAGTAGGAGGTGGGCTCACTTTAGAATTGATTTTCTCACACTTTTTCTCAAGCTCCATTGAAGCTAGAAAGCTTTTGTTGAAGGAAGAAGAAGAAGTGAATAATTCATCCAAATGAAAACTTATTATCTTTGAATTATTGCATCATGGTTGAGTTAAGCCCTCATGCTTAACTCATGTAGAGAATTAACCAAAGTATGAGGTTAAGGGTTGGGTTAACTAATATCGTAAGGAATAACAAAAGAGTTGACTTTGTCAATGTTGCATACAAGCTTCTACAAGCTTGATAACATTGACTAAAGTCTCCTCTCTTTTGTTATTCTTAAGGAAATAAGTAAACTCTAATTTAACCTAAACTTGATATAAGTCTCATACACCCATCTTGTATGTATCATCAAGCATGATACAAACATATACACTTGCATATATCACATATAAACAATGTGCACAATCTAGTGAGAAAATAAATCATAAGTGAGCTAATACTAGTTAATGTAATGTAATATATCAAATATATAATTATACATTAAATTATTAAATCAACTCTTGATTTAATAACCCGGCTATAACCGACTAATATCATGTGTAACAACTTATCGAATCAACACTTGATCCGATAACCGGGCTATATCGCATGCAACCGATCAATGTCACGAATCGCGAGAATAGAATACGGTATCTCATATCGTATTAATCTCGGTCCTGCACATATCACATATGTGCTCCTACTCCGTTTCGCTTGAGCCAGGAAACCCCTGTGTAGGACTCTAAAGACTCGTCAATACGCTGGCAGTAGGTGATGATCATATCAAATACCCACAAGCCGCAAGCGGTCTGCTAAACGTAACGGCCACCCGAGTATTGAGCGATCAGAAAATCAACAAGCAAGCCTGTACATTCTCCTGTGAATCCATTCAGTAACACTCCCGTACAGTCCGGTCTCGTCGTCTGATATGTCGCATATCTCGCCTACGGGTGGTAAACGTCAGACCCCAGTAGCTCGATAAGTCGTGTCGATATGAGGTCTATAACAGTTCGAGAAACTACTGATAACATTTACCAGTAAATCTCAGCAACCCTGGCCAGAGATTTCCGGTTATAGCCAATCGAACACAACACAACATCAACTCCCTATATCGGGAGAGACGAATCCTCTCCTATCGCTCATTGCCTCCATGTGATTTGGGACTGTACCCAAAAGCCATCTTTTTGCACGCCCTCTTAGACGTGGTATGATGGAAATCAAAGCACAGTGGGAATCACACAAGACTCTATGACGATCTCGGGTCAACAGACTACTCTGTACCAGTGTCACCGGAGAACTGCCATTTGACGTGAGGTATAATACTATCTGGGAGTTCTCGGCGAGTCCGTCCAGTGTACCCAGTCTCTACTGAGCACCCTTACACCATCCTTGATATCAAACACTGATGGATATGGGATTATCTATCGCCCATCATATGGGTCAAGATGCGTATACGCTAGTCTACTCTGGTGTATCGATGCCCTGTCTCGATACACCCTCAACTAGGAACAGTTATAGGATGTACTCGTCGACTACCGTGGCCCCATTAGTATGATCTCATCATAGTCCCAGTAGTCGAGTACATATCCTAAGGGCTTTATCAACATGTAAAATAAAGACAATCAGAGTACACGTTAAGATAAAGTACAACCAGATAGCATACTATCATGTCGAGCAAAAAAGTCTTCCCTATATATGTCCAAGCATCCATTACAATATACATCGTATGTACAGTAATGGCCTCTAGGGCATACATATAACTAACAATCTCCCACTTGCACTAGGTCCATCTGTTGTGGTATCACATACCCAACAATTAGCTGCGGTTGAAGTATCTCATACTCAACCATCCCATAAAAGTTTCTTCTGGGAAAAAGGCCTTCGTGAGTGGATCCGCGCTGTTGTCCTCTGTGTCTACTCTCCTAATCTCGATCTCCCTGGAGATCAACCATCTCCATGATCAGGTGATACTTTCTAAGAATTATATCTGGATTTCTGATAGGATGGTAGTTCCTTGGCTAAAGCTACAACTCCATTGTCACACAATGGTAGGAACGAAGTTCATCTCATGAACTTATATATATCCAGACTGCCTCTTTGGTAGCATCCTTGGTAACGATTTATCTTGCCTTTAATCGTCTAGTATGTCACGGTATCTAGCTTGGAACTCTTCCAACATACCGTCCCTCCACTGAGGGTAAAGACAATGCCTGCGACTGACTTTCAGTCGTTCTTATCACCCTGGAACCTTTCCGGTGATTCTCCCCAGGATCGATTGATACCATCTCACTACAACTAGTGAGAATCCTAACATCCAATTAGATCTATCTCATAGATCCAAAAACCCAGGATTTAGGAGGTATCACTTTGATCCTATATGGAGAATCGTTGTGATAAGCGGAGATTGACCGAGCGTAGCATAGGAAACTCCTTCCCTATCAAGAGTATGTCATCCACGTACTCTACGAGGATCACCAACATACTCCCTACTACCTTTTTGTATATACAAGGTTCATCTACCATTTTGATGAAGTCAAACTCTTTGACTACCACATCAAAACAGATGTTCCAACTCCGCTATGCCTGTTTTATCATATAAAACATCTTGCACACGTTTCCGCTGCTCCCACTGTCTACGAAGCCCTCTAGCTGTGTACTTATAGACGCTCTTTTCTAAAACATCATTTAGAAAAGCAGTCATGACACCCAACCACCAGATATCGTAGTCATGGTATATAGCCGTGGCAAGTAGGATCTGGATGGACTTAAGCATAGCTTTGAAAGTCTCAACTTTTCCATGTACACCTAGTAATCTTCTCAAGATATACTTTCTCCTGATGGGGATTTAACCCTTCAGATAGTGCAACCAAAGTCCATACTTTGTTGGTGTATAAGGATTCCATATCAGATTGATAAGCATCCAGCCATTCCTACAGAGTCCCACTCCTGATGGCCAGCTCGAAACTAGTTAGGTCATCATCTCATGATGCAATCCTCGCTCCCACTGTCATAGAGAAACCGAAGTATCTCTCAGGTGGGTGAGGAACCCTACTAGATCGGCGGAGAGGCTGAGGTTCGCTGGAAACTATTGAAGCCTTTGGTTCTACCAAATCATCTGCTGTAGTTTGTATAGCTGGAACTCCTTCCAGTTCTACCTCATGACCACTAATTCTTCACAAAAAATTCCTTTTCACAAGGGTGGCATGCTGAGAAACAAAACATCTTTTGTTCGTCGGTTAGGTAGAAGATATTCCTTTGTGTATGCTTGGGATATCCAACAAACTTCCACAGATCTGACTTTGCCTCGAGTTTGTCCGGATTTTGCTTTTTAGACATAGGCCGGACAACCCCAAATCTTAACAAACTTAAGATATGGGCTCTTCCCTTTCTATATCACATATGAAGTGGTAGGCAACTGATTTGATTTGAACCCTATTCAATAGGTATGCAGCTTCTCAAGCGCATAACACCCAAAAGGAAATAGGAAACTCAGTAGTACTAATCATAGAGCACACCATATCACATAGGGTGCTATTGCTCCGCCCCGATACACCGACGTGCTGTGGTGTATACGGAGGAGTAATGCTGAAAGAGAATCTCATTCTCCTTTAGAATAGTCTAGGAATTCCGTGCTCAAAGTACTCTCCTCCTTGATCACATCAAAGGACATAATACTTTTACCCGTATTTTGGTTCTCTACTTCTAACTTATATTCTGTGAAATCTCAAAAGGTTCGGACTTGTGTTTCTACAGGAGCATATGTCTGAATCTTGAGAGATCATCAGAGAATGTAATAAAGTACAAAGAACCGGTCTTGGTATGTGTAGACGGGAGACTTTCATACATCAGCATGTATCAATCCCAAGAGTTCACTAACTCTTTCTCTGTTTCTAATAAACGGAGCTGTGGTCATCCTATCTCTGTGACATGACCGGCAAGTTTCAAAAGATGTAAATTCAAACTTATTTAAATATGCATCTATACCTAACTTCAGCTAGTCGGGTCGCACTGATATGACCTAGTTTACAATGCCTCAAGAAGGATTCGTTCATTTATGAACTATTCCTCTTATGTGTGTTCTGTATACTAAGAACTGTAGTTTGATTTAGAATGCCAATGCTTTTAGATAACGTACCTGAACTGATCAACTCTTGATATAGGAAATGTTGAAAACATTATCCAACAATACAAAATTATACCCTTCTTTACTAATAAAGAGACTGATATGATGTTGTATATCAGGTTCGGTATCTAATAACATTTGTTCAGAATCAATGTATTCTGATAATACAGGGTGACAGTGACCAACAGACTTGGCTGCAACACTTGCACCGTTTTCTGTCTCATGAAACTTATCACCCGTTCTCAGTTCTCTACCTTTCTGTAGCCCATGTAACAGATTACATATGCGGGATCCTGATCCGGTATCTCATACCCAGGACGTAAAGGATACTGAGAAACAGTTCTCTGTAATGAACACACCCGAAGAAGATGCATCAGCATGAACTTTCTTTGTTTGGGCGGCACGGGAAATCTGGTATTCCCTAATTTCCTGCTCTGTCTTATAACAATTATAAATTAGAGCGGGACCAACGTTTCCCAGCTCAGTATAACAAGAGGGTTCGGTCAGTACATCCGTATTATTATCTTGATTAAGGCGTGATATGGTCGCTACCTGGAGAGAGAGAGAAGAAAACACTCAGCGTATGCTCTTGCAAGATTAGATTGGTTATCTAATATATCTAATCAGGATGTCTCCCACTGTTTTAATCAAATCTTCCTTCAAACCCTAAATGGAAAGACTAGCCGGGATTAATTACACGCTACAAGTTCGCCAATCTTTCAGCCAGGCCAGTGTCAGTACTTTGAGGGAGGTCTCCCGTGCTTTCGCACGAACCTAATTAATGTAAACCTCGTTTCCCAGGGGCATAACCCCGTTAACGCCTTTCTAGAAACCTACTTGATCGGCTAATTGTAATGTGTAAAACTCTCCCAGGAGTAACTCTTACTCGCAGCGGGTATCGGGATCCAACTATCTCATAGAAGGTATGCAATCTCATTGCAAATTTCAACACTTGAAATTCCCAATAATATTTTACCCCTAGCATGCTATGACCTTGACGCATGCCAAACAACCCATAGTCCGCTAGTCAAGTTCAACCCGTACATTTCTTGATTGAATTAAACCCACCCGCACGACCCTTGACGCATGCCAAACAACGCCGTACGAATACCCTAATCCAATCGCATCGTATGCTAGCAGATAAGCACTAGCTAGCTACCGTACACTACGCCTTGACGCATGCCAAACTACCGCAGCACGAATACTAAGTAGTACTTATCTGAAATGACGGAGGCTACGCAGGTTTTTGAGAAAACCATGAGCGTAATGAACTTGATATCATTGTAGAATTGAGTGATTTTAAATGGAGTGTTTTTTAGGCTTTTCTAGTTTTGCTAAAGGGGTCACTCCCGGTGAAGGGATCGTCGGCCCTTTCCTCATCGAATAAGGTGCAGGATATTTCATAAATACCGCTGTGCAAAGCAAGAACTATAGAAGCAATCAAAAGACAAACCGAGTTTGTAGCATCTGCTAGTTTCGCTAAAGAGGTCACTCCCGGTGAAGGGATCTCGGCTCTTTCCTTATCGAATAAGCTGCTGGATGTTCTACAAGGAACACCGCTATGCAAAGCAAGAACTAAAGCTACCAGTTTTTAAACAAGTTTCTACAACATCTTAGGTTTCTTTTATTTCATTAATCTCATTAATGAAGTCCCATTTTAATATGGTTTACAAGCATCAGATATGAAACGAAATCAACAATATATAATATATATCTCATATATATAATATAAACATTCGTCTCAGGCAGTAATATGATCTCATCACAGAACATTGCAGCAGAAGAACATATATGAAATATTGGATATACTAGGACGTCCGTGTTTTTAATACGAGCCTGTATAAAACACGGATTCCATGGTCGCGATGAATAGCCAAACCCACATCTCTAGACCCCTACGAGAGCGGCAAGCAACACTGCCAATTCTAGGGTTAGGAGACCCGGTCTCGACTCCTCGAGATGGTCTCCCACTGGACCCTAGAACCCGGTTACTTGTGCTCCCCGCCTTGGGTTTACCTAATGCGGAAAAGTAAATAATATACAATGGTGACATCATCCTCAGCCCGGAAGTGCCCCAATAAAAGAATATTACATACAAATGAATTTTACATGAATGAAAAAAGAAAAACTCTCATCTCACATAAAACCCCGGGCTATTCAAGACGCGACGATCCAATATAACATATCACAGCAACACATAATATCTCATATCATCAACGTAAGCAAGTATGCGTATCCCGATTGTCGTTGATGTATAGCAACGAAGCCGGCGATACACCACATACTACGCTTACGGTCACAGAAAAGAAAGTGTAAAACTACAACAGTTGGAATCCGCAACCTCTTTAGACATCGCATGCCTAACCAAATGAATTGCTTAGACATCGCATGCCTAACAATTATAAACCCGCATTTTAGTCTCTTTATCGAAAACTCTTTCCAATATCAAGTCGGGCAATTCAACAAGATTCCCGACATCCTGATCGAATGCTCGTCGCAAACTTTAGTAGACGGCCGTACCCCCAGATGCCGTCGACGAAGTGCACTAAGGCAGAACACCGCTGCCGCGAGCACCCGAACGGATGCTTTTGGCGACGAGGTTCTCCTACAGTTACTTAGTCGGGGCTATAGGGCGTGGCTGTTTATTAAGTTTACCCGGCGAGTATCCGCGTATGCAATATGATTGCGACGGACTTTTGATCACATCAAAATTCCGTGGCAACTGATCATCTGAGACTGAACTGTTAGATTTATAACATTCAAATTAGTTATCTCATAACTACCTGTGGATTCTAAATATTGTATCACATTCCAGATAAATAGACAATGTTAAACTTTCCGATCGAATAATCAAACACCCAAGATTTCCCCAATATATCTCAACACTTGAAATCAGTTTAAAAATATCCATCACATGCCACAGTACCAATGGTCTAGCCGTAGAAGGGTCAAGCCAACGCCTCACATGTGGCATGCCGTACTGCCCCAAACCCTAAGCTTTAGAGGCAGTTCAAGACGGTCACATAATCGAGTTAAGGTTTGTTGTCTTCTAGAGGGTCCACCGCGTTACTTGCATGACTTTACGAAAGTTTCAAACTCGAGAAAAAAATCCAACTTTTGAAAATTTTCCGACAGGGGAAAAAGTGAGTTATTGATATCCGTTCGAACTTTTTAACAGTTTCCAAAAATTACCCGGACAAACTAAACAAAGTTAAATTATCCGATCGAATCAACGACTCCCCAATACAACCCTAGAAAACTCAACACTTGAGTGGAATTAAAAAATTCCCAGAAAAAAATGACAAGAAAGGACCTAAGAATAAATATATGAAATATGAGGGACTAAGTCTAAATTGTGGCCGCGGAACCGCCGCCAAACCCTTGGTTTGGCCGCGGTTCCGCGGTAATGTGAGCGACATAGTGGACTGTACTTCACAGTAATTATTAGTTTTTCCTGCTTGTTTTTCTGAGTATTTTTAATTCATAAAAAATCACATTTTTGAAAATTGTCAAGAGAGAGGTAAACATCGGGGTTTCCGGGTTCGATCGGACTTTAAAATTCGCTCAGACTTCGCCTAAAGCTCTAGCCTGGCTCTAATACCACTGTAGGGTTACTAGGCACGCGCACAAGGGTCTACGAGGCATCAACCATGCCCGATTAAAATTTTAGCCGTGCCGAACAACCCAAAGCCGGATCTTTAAACTAGAGTTTATGCGAAAACAAGTATGTTAAACATTTTAACACTAAGTGAGAGGGATTACAACCTTTGTAGATCCGGTCCTTCACTTCAATAGCTCCGTGTAGTTGTCCCCTTCGCTGCGATTGTGAACTTCGGACTCTAGAGAAGCTCCACAAGAAGAACGAACGTGCTTGCTTCGATGACTTCGAGGCCGAAGATGATCTACGTTGGGGAGACACTAACTCAAGCTATTCCTTCACTAGGTCATGAACTTTGTGAAGAGAACACACTCTACTACATGGCAAGTGGTAGAAGATGAAGAAGTAGGAGGTGGGCTCACTTTAGAATTTATTTTCTCACACTTTTTCTCAAGCTCCATTGAAGCTAGAAAGCTTTTGTTGAAGGAAGAAGAAGAAGTGAATAATTCATCCAAATGAAAACTTATTATCTTTGAATTATTGAACCATGGTTGAGTTAAGCCCTCATGCTTAACTCATGTAGATAATTAATCAAAGTATGAGGTTAAGGGTTGGGTTAACTAATATCCTAAGGAATAACAAAAGAGTTGACTTTGTCAATGTTGCATACAAGCTTCTACAAGCTTGATAACAATTACTAAAGTCTCCTCTCTTTTGTTATTCTTAAGGAAATAAGTAAACCCTAATTTAACCTAAACTTGATATAAGTCTCATACACCCATCTTGTATGTATCATCAAACATGATACAAACATATACACTTGCATATATCACATATAAACAATGTGCACAATCTAGTGAGAAAATAAATCATAAGTGAGCTAATACTAGTTAATGTAATGTAATATATCAAATATATAATTATACATTAAATTATTAAATCAACTCTTGATTTAATAACCCGGCTATAACCGACTAATATCATGTGTAATAACTTATTGAATCAACACTTGATCCGATAACCCGGCTATATCGCATACAACCGATCAATGTCACGAATCGCGAGAATAGAATACGGTATCTCATATCGTATTAATCTCGGTCCTGCACATATCACATATGTGCTTCTACTCCGTTTCGCTTGATCCAGGAAACCCCTGTATAGGACTCTAAAGACTCGTCAATACGCCGGCAGTAGGTGATGAACATATCAAACACCCACAAGCCGCAAGCGGTCTGCTAAACGTAACGGCCACCCGGGTATTAAGCGATCAGAAGATCAACAAGAAAGCCTGTACATTCTCTTGTGAATCCAATCAGTAACACTCCCGTACAGTCCGGTCTCGTCGTCTGATATGTCGCATATCTCGCCTAGGGGTGGTAAACGTCAGACCCTAGTAGCTCGATAAGTCGTGTCGATATGAGGTCTATAACAGTTCGAGAAACTACTGATAACACTTACCAGTAAATCTCAGCAACCCTGGCCAGGGATTTCCGGTTATAGCCAATCGAACACAGCACAATATCAACTCCCTATACCGGGAGAGACGAATCCCCTCCTATCGCTCATTGCCTCCATATGATTCGGGACTGTACCCAAAAGCCACCTTTTTGCACGCCCTCTTGGACGTGGTATGATGGAAATCAAAGCACAGTGGGAATCACACAAGACTCTATGACGATCTCGGGTCAACAGACTACTCTGTACCAGTGTCACCGGAGAACTGCCATCTGACGTCAGGTATAATACCATCTGGGAGTTCTCGGCGAGTCCGTCGAGTGTACCCAGTCTCTACTGAGTACCCATACACCATCCTTGATGTCAAACACCGATGGATATGGGATCATCCATCGCCCATCATTTGGATCAAGATGCGTATACGCTAGTCTACTCTGGTGTATCGATGCTCTGTCTCGATACACCCTCGACTAGGAACAGTTATAGGATGTACTCATCGACTACCGTGGCCCCACTAGTATGATCTCATCATAGTCCCAGTAGTCGAGTACATATCCTAAGGGCTTTATCAACATGTAATATAGAGACAATCAGAGTACATGTTAAGATAAAGTACAACCAGATAGCATACTATCATGTCGAGCAAGAAAGTCTTCCCTATATATGTCCAAGCATCCATTACAATATACATCGTATGTACAGTAATGGCCTCTAGGGCATACATATAACTAACAGCATTTGCATTAATGGATTAGTGACTCATTAGATGAATCATTCAAGAGAGTTAATGAAGCATTTATTTCTTAATGACTCACTTGATGATTCATTGCATATATTTAATGAAGCATAGTTTTTAATATCATTTAATTGATTTATTTGATATTCTTTATGCTTCATCATATATTGTAAATGAGAAAGAATTCATATCATTCTCACTCTCACCTTCTCTCTCCTCAAGCTCTCTCTCTTCAAACCCTAATCCTAACCTCTCATGTGTTGAGATCAAGGATTAGTAAGACTTGTTAATCCCTAATCATACTCTATATTACCTAGGTGACTTTGATTAGCAATTTGAGTAACCTAGTTTCCTCAAGTTAGAGGCAAAGCTTGGAGTAGTAGCTTTCGGGTGGATCGTTTATTACAAAGAGGGGGCCGACGATGAGGTGGTTAACGAGAAGAAGAAGGACTTGGTTCATTAGGTATAATCTTCATTCATAGTAGCTAACTACTCCTATGATTGTGTTAGTTAGTGTTTAGCAAAGATCCTTTCGGTTTGTCGATGTTGTTTTAAACAAAATGATTGTTTTACCTATTCCGCCTCCTCGCAACTCGTGGGGTGTACAACGTCGATTTACAGTGGTATCAGAGCCTCGCTAAACCATAACTAACTTGTTAGCAAAGTCGTTAGAAATTCGATCGCAAAACGAACCGGAAAAAACATCAATTTCACCAAGTTTCTGTTGATTTTAAAACATGGTCTAAAATTTTTTCAGGGACCCTTAAAATTACAAGCAGGGAAACTTAAGAACACTGGAGAAATTTGGGGTCCTAACTCGGACAAACCGCCGCAGAACCGCGGCCGATCCAACCGATCCGCCGTGGATCCGCCGCCGAGTTGACTCAAATTTCCCCAGTAACCCGTCTGTGTTAATTTTGTTATTTCTGGAATGTTTTGTTTCTGCTCAAGTCTCTGGTGCACAGAGAAGTTTTTAGAGTAGAATCAATTGTGTTTGCTCGATCGAAATTCTACGATGTTTGGATAATTAGATTATATCTGTGATTTGTATAATGTGTTCGTAAACCTCCCCTAACTGCTAGTATGTCGGTTGGCAGGGGGTTGCACATTTCTGTAATGATTTTACTGTTTGTGTTTATGAACTTGATTGGATCGTTGTGATGATTAGCCGGGGTTTGAGATGGGTTTTTATATTCATTCATTCGATGTAAATTGTAATATGTTGTAATATTCTTTTGCGGGGCATATCCAGGTTGCGGTTGTATCCACCGTTGTATTATTTCATTTACTGTTTTTGCTCCTAGGATAGACCCAAGGTGGGGTGCACAAACTACCGGGTACTTTGAAGTGTTTAGTGGCCTACTCACGTTGTTGGGGGAGACCACTTCACTTCGGGTACTTGGCGGGTAGTTTGCCGTACCCGTAGGGGTCTAGGGTAGGGTAATGACTATTCATCACAACTGTGTAATCCGTCTTTCGTTGCAGGCTCAAAGGAAATGCGGATTGTTTGTATATCCAATAATGTTCATCTGTGATCTGGAATGCCTATTATTGTGTCTGACGAATGTACAATATCTATATATGATAGCTATTTAGACGTCACTTATGTTTTACACCCGCGCTAGCCAGCCCCCGCTCTGTCGTTAGTTAAGTAACCTAACGGGTGATGACGGGACCCAGTGGCGAATGCAGATGGCATAAGAGGACGTTGTATTTTCGTTGTTTTCTGCAATGATAGGTTAATTGATGGGACGCATTATTTTAATGCAAAGAAAATAAACCAAAGTTGAATCGTTGGAACAGTTTAAAAGAAACCACTCGGTTATTTTAAAACAGAGGATATTTTTTAATTGCGGAGCTTTAACCACTCCTTTTAAAAGCTATCAGGTTACTTCGATCATATCAAGTTCACTACGTTCACGGTTTCGCCAAAACCATTCGTAGCCCTCCGTCATTTCATTTGGGTATTCAGTAGTATTCAAGCTATGTATTTTGACCAACGCTAAGGAATAGTGTTTGGTAGCTGCTGCGTATTCATTTGTTGCATAGATAGATGAGTTAGTTTGGGACAGTCGTATTATCATTTGGCCAACGTCAGGGGTATCTACGGATGGGTTCAAATTAACAAGATAATGATGGGTAGAACTTGACATGTGACTTATGAAATTTTGACCAACGCCAAGGTCATAAGAGCATGGGGCAAAAATTTATATCGGGAATTTCTAAAGAAACTGAAATTTGCAAAGAGATGCATACTATTTGGAGCGTGATGAATGTTGGTAGGATTCCTTCAGCATTATCACACGATGATATTTGGATCCTGATCCTACTGTGAGTATATGCTACTCATAAGGAGATTCGTCACTTAACGATCAATGCTATAAACCAAGTAGGTGTCGAGAAAGGTGTCAGCGGGGCTACGCCCCCAGAGAAAAGAGGTTATTTAATTAAGGAACTTCGCGAAAGTGTTGGAAAACCTCCCTCGAAGTATCGACACCGGCCTGGCTGAACGGTTAAGCAAGTATTGTACGGTGAGAATAGTCCTGGCTAGTTCTTCCTTTTTGGTTTGAGGAGGGATTCGAGAAACAGTGGGAGCCATCCAGTTTAGATAAACTAAAAACCACTCTAAACTTGCAAGAGCATCATGCTAAAGTGTTCTCTCTCTCTCTCTCCTAATTGCAGCGACCCAGAAAATGACAGGACTTAAGTTACTACTAGAAAAAAATATATTGACAGGGCCAAACTATAAAGATTGGTTGCGGAATGTCAAGATGGTTTTGACCTATGACAAATTGGGTTATGTCCTTACCGCTAAGGCACCTGCTGTCCCTGGTCCCAAATCCAGTAGTGCGGATAAGGAAATCCGCAAAACCTGGGAGTTAGATTGCGCGAGGGCCAAGTGCATCATGCTTGCCTCGATGAATAATGAACATCAGAGGAGGCACGAGGATATGGATCTAGATGCCATATTTCTCCATACAAAGGAACTTTATGGAGAGCAATCTCGTATAGCAAGATACGAGACCTCAAAGAACTTGTTTCAGGCGAGGTTGGCCGTCGGATCATCGGTAGGAGAACATGTCCTAAAGATGATTGGCTATATAGAATAGCTCGCAGACCTTGGGACGACTTTGGAGAACGAGCTCTATACAGAATTGATTCTCCAGTCCCTTCCTTCCACCTACGCCCAGTTTATTCTGAATTTCAACATTCAAAGAAAAGAAGTTGAACTTCCAGAACTCCTTAACATGTTGAGGAGTGCAGAGGGCACCTTGCAGAAGGCAAGGGATACACCCGCTATGTTTGTTCACGGTGCTTCTTCTTCCGGGTCTAAGGCTAGGGCCAAAGGAAGGAAGAATAAGGCCGCCACCAAACCTAGAGGAGGTGTTAGTAAGGTGGGAGTAAAGGGAAAGAAAAAGATTGCGGTGCCAGTAGTGGAAAAGGATGAGTGCTTCCACTGTCATAGGAAAGGGCACTGGAAGAAAGATTACAAGGCTTGGAATGCCAAGAACCAGGAACCGAAGCAAGCTGTGGCTTCGACTTCAGGTGTGTTTGTAATTGAGAATTGTCTGTCAATCAACTCTACTTCCTGGGTATTAGATACCGGATCAGGATCTCATATATGCAATTCATTGCAGGCACTGAGAAACCGTAGAGTGCTGAAGGTTAGTGATATGACCCTTCAGGTTGCTAACGGAGCTAGCGTGGGAGCTGTGTCCGTAGGGGATTATCACCTTGGATTGACGAGTGGACATATTTTGGTTTTGCATAACTGTTTTTGTGTACCCAGTTTAACGTGTAATATCATATCGGTTTCGTTGTTATCAAAAGAAGGTTATGATTTCACGTTTGTAAGCGATGTTGTTAACATCCACCTTAATCATGGTTTGATTGGGTCCGGTACACTAGATAACGGTATATATGTTTTAAACTAATTACAGATTTTCAATGTCCAGAATACACTAAAAAGAAAGTCTCCAGATTTAAATAAAGCTTTCTTATGGCATTGTAGACTAAGTCACATCAATGAGACAAGGTTAACTAAGTTACATAGAGAAGGATATTTGGATTCATTCGAATATCAATCTTATGCCACTTGTCAATCATGTCTCAAAGGAAAGATGACAAAGATTCCATTCACTGGACATGGAGTAAGAGCGAGCGAGCTCTTAGGACTCATACACAGCGATGTATGTGGTCCAATGTTTACATATGCAAGAGGTGGTTTTTCCTATTTCATTACTTTTACGGATGATTACTCTAGGTACGAATTCATTTTCTTGATGAAACATAAATCCGAGGTTTTTGAGAAATTCAAAGAGTATAAGAATGAAGTAGAAAACCAAACCGGCAAAAGTATCAAGACACTAAGATCTGATCAAGGTGGTGAATACTTAAGTGCCGAGTTCCTAGGTTACCTAAAAGAGAAAGGAATTCTCTCTCAGCTTACTCCTCCATACACTCCACAGCATAACGGTGTATCGGAGAGACGGAATCGAACCCTATTGGATATGGTACGTTCCATGATGAGTAATGCTGAGTTACCGCGATCTTTCTGGGGTTATGCGCTAGAATCAGCGGCATATCTTTTGAACAGGGCTCCTACCAAGACTGTGCCTACCACGCCATATCAGATATGGAGTGGGAAGAAACCCTATCTTCAGTATCTGAAGATATGGGGATGTCTAGCTTTTGTTAAAAAGCAGCATGCGGACAAACTCGAGGCACGATCAATACAGTGTAAGTTTGTGGGATATCCAAAGAACTCCAAGGGGTATTATTTCTATTACGCAGAGGAACAAAAGGTTTTTGTTTCTCGTAATGCCCATTTTCTAGAACATTAGTTTTTAGAAAAGGAAACAAGTGGGAGCGCAATAGAACTGGAAGAAATTCCAGAACCACAAACTACTACTGAAAGTTTGGTAGAACCAGTAGTTCAAGAAGAACAGGACATTCCCGCACCCCTCCGCAGGAGTAGTAGGACGTCTCATCCGCCTGAGAGATACTACGGTTTTCTCATAGAAGGGGATGGAGAGGATTGCGTCATTGATGATGATCCTACTAGCTTCCAGCAGGCCATTCAGAGCGGCGACTCGGTACGATGGCTAGATGCAATGCGGACCGAAATAAAGTCCATGTACACCAACAAAGTATGGACTTTGGACTTTGCTCCAGATGGGGTAAAACCCATAGGATGCAAATGGATCTTCAAGAAAAAGATTGGTGTAGATGGACAGGTGGAAACCTATAAGGCTAGACTTGTTGCAAAGGGTTTTCGTCAAAGACCTGGTTTGGACTATGACGAGACTTTTCTCCAGTGGCTATGCTCAAATCCATTCGAGTCCTTCTTGCTATTGCCGCCTTCTATGATTATGAGATCTGGCAGATGGACGTAAAGACGGCTTTTCTAAATGGTAATTTGGAAGAGTGCGTCTATATGGATCAGCCAGAAGGCTTTAATTAGAGTGGGAGTAGCGGGAAAGTATGCAAGTTGCTTAAGTCCATTTATGGACTAAAGCAGGCATCGCGGAGTTGGAACATCTGTTTTGATGAAACGGTCAAAGAATATGACTTTATCAAAAATCCAGATGAACCATGTATATATAGTAAAATTGTAGCACGAACTGTCGTATTTCTCGTCTTGTACGTGGATGACATTCTATTGATAGGAAATAACATTCCTATGCTACAATCTGTCAGAGGATTCTTGTCACACAAGTTCTCCATGAAAGACCTGGGTGATGCCACTTACATTCTGGGGATCCGGATCCATCTTGATAGATCCAAGAGGATGTTGGGACTTTCGCAGTCCAGGTATATCAACACTATACTGAAAAGATTCAGTATGGAAGATTCTAAGCGCGGTAGTTTACCGGCTTGTCACGGAATCACCCTCTCCAAAGAGATGTCTCCCAAAACTGATTTGGAAAGGGAACGCATGTCTATTATACCCTACGCTTCTACGGTAGGCTCTATAATGTATGCGATGTTGTGCACCAGACCAGATGTAGCTTACGCACTGAGCGTGGTAAGCAGGTATCAGTCAGACCCAGGGGAGAAGCACGGATAGCAGTAAAGAACATTCTCAAGTACCTGAGAAGGACTAAAGAGATGTTCTTGGTTTACGGCGGAAAAGACCTTAAGCTCGAGGCCTTTGCTGATTCCGGCTTCCAGAGTGACAAGGATGACTCCAAGTCCATGTCAGGTTATGTCTTTACCCTTAATGGAGGGTCAGTGTGCTGGAAGAGTTCCAAGCAGGACACCGTTGCTGACTCGACGATGGAAGCGCAATATATTGCTGCTTGCGATGCCGCAAAAGAAGCGGTCTGAATGAAGAAGTTCCTAACAGAACTTCAGGTGGTTCCTACCATTGTTGATCCAATACCGCTGTATTGCGACAACAACGGAGCTATAGCTTTAGCGAAGGAACCCAGGTCCCATCAGAAGTCCAGACACATCTTAAGGCGGTATCACCTGATCAGGGAGATCATAGATCGCCGGGAGATCGAGGTCCGGAGAGTTACTACAGAGGAGAACACTGCTGATCCATTCACAAAGGCCTTACCTCAGATTCAGTTCGAGAGGCTATTCGAGATGATCGGTCTTCGATATGCCAGTACATGGCCCTCGTGCAAGTGGGAGATTGTTAGTGTATATGCTCTAGGGGCCATTATTGTATCATACTAGCTTGTATATTACTTAATGGAAGCTTGGGATATTCACAGTTATATTAACAGTCTTGCTAAACTTGGTGGTATGCTACTTGGTTATATCTATCTTAATATGTGTGTACGTATTGATAGAGCCATTAGAATCTTGCTTGACTACCAGCGTTGTGATGGCAGTCACACTAGTGGAGGCTGGGTAGTCTACAAGCACATCCTTTTTCAGGTCCCTAGTCATAGGATTATCGAGACAGGGCATCGATACTCCGTAGTAGACTAGTGTGTACGCTTCTCATCCCAGTTGGATGGTCTGTCCCACAGCCATCAGTACGTCGTACTGGAGATAGTATACAGGTTCTCGTTGGGTTACGGGTACACCGGACAGGACTCGCGGGGAACCGTTGGTTGGTATTATACTCGTCGTCAGTTAACAGTTCCCAGGTGACATGAGTACAGCATAGTCCGCAGACTTGACACTGCTACTTCGCCTCGAGTGTGTCCTACTGTTCTTAGATTGCTACCCTACCACGGCTCATTAGAGTCGTGCAAACTGGTAGCAGTTGGGTGCAGTCCCGAGCACTTGGAGGAAGTGGCGGTTAGACATGATTCATCTCTTCCGGTATTGGGAGTTGATATCGCGCTGTGTCTGGAGAGCCATTACGCAAAGTCCCTGGCTAGGGCAAGCGAGATTTACTGGTAGCTTTTCCATTAGTTTCTCAAGGTGTAATGGGCTTCGCTCCGACACGACTTATACCGCTTTTAGGGGACTGACGCTTGTCGCCCCCCTAGGCCCGATATGCGATAGTCCTAGACGAACAGACCAGACTGTACGGAGATTGTCACATCTAGCTCAGTAAGAGTTCGTGTCACGACCCGAAAGTACGGAACGCGACCGGCACTTAGATTACGAAGCGTCTAGAGGCGCAACGTAACCTAAGTAAGCCGAAGCCCAGAAATCTAAACCATAAAAAGAAGAAGTAAAGGAAACCATGTAGAAAACAAGTTTAAAAGCAACATCATCAAATTTTCTTAAAAATTTTGGCAGAGTCTCCTTTGTAAAAACTGGCCCCAAACGGGTACAAAAAAGAATAATATATATACAAACAATAAAAAGCATCCCCAAACGGGAGCTAGCTCTACGCTAAAAGGCGGAAACAACCACATCAATGCACAATAGTATACAACGCCAAAGGGCGAGGCTCAAAACTCAAAAGAAAACAAAACCACTAGATATCATAATAATACAAGCGCGACTCTAAGGTCGAAATAAACAACCGATCCAGTAAACTATCAAGTAATACAAGTTTGGTTGATGGAGTTTTCTAGATACAAATGAAATAATAAAAGTACAATGGTGGTCCAGATAAAAGTGAACCAACCTACCGTGCAAATCACCCGGAATGACGATGTGCCAGCAAACTGCCAAGGAACCCCGTACATCAACCTGTAATAAAATTTGGCACAATGGGGGTGAGTTGCCAACTCGTGAGTAGAAGATATCTGCGAAAAGAAATCGAGTGCACGACGCTGTCCTAGGTCATAATAATATAATAATATACTACCAGTCATCAAGTAAAGACAGGATAATAAGCTACGTGTAAGTGCAAATGCTCCGTGCTCGTATCAGTGCCTCATATAGTACTATGTCATATGAAGGAGTATGCATGCACCATGAATGTAAAATAACCAATCCTGAAATCTAGATATATCTGTATAAGAAATCTTTAGCTTTTATCATGGTAAAACGTGTATAAAAGTCTGAAATATCAACGATGAAATCCATGGAAATCCGTGTCAAGCATCGACACAAAACATGTAAATCTCAAGTCTCAATATCTCGGGCTGCGTCAGTCCGGATCGGCCCATATCATCAAATCTCACGACAACGGTCGGTATCCTCCGGATATCCTCCGCGCCAGACATCACCGGTAGGTAGTCCTCCCCTACCAGGTTCATCGTCTACAACTCGATCTTCTTGCCCCGGGGTACCATACCGGGCCCACCATGTACCTGAGACGGTTCATCCACTCCTCGAATCGGGTCTCGAAATCTAACAGAAAACATGAAATCTCATGGTGGACGACACATACATCACGAGAAAACCGCATCTTATGTTTTAAAAAGAGAGGAGGAGAGAGAGAAGTTTTAATATATTCTTGCGGTTTTCTCCAAAAAATTCCAGAAATCTCATAGAAATCCTAAATCCTAAAATCATGAGTAAGTGTATAATAAGTGTCGGCATATGCCCCATAATACTGCATGATAACATGAAAATACGAATGCATGAAATGTCTAAGTAATAAATACCATATCTATACTAACACCAGAGAGTAATCACAATATTATATCGATCTAGCTGTTAGTTGATGGTATCAATAAAAGATAATATGATCTAAGGTGTACGTGACATAGCAATTACCGATGATGATGTGTGTGAGCCGGCAAATAAGTGTGCGTGGAATATGCGCATCATCGGTAATGGTGCTGGTGTCCTAACAGGCAGAGTTTTATACTGATTATAGAAACATATGTATGAACATGCAACATAATGATTACGGTATGAATGTAAAGACGGATGTGTAATAACCACTCATCTGTGATATACAAGTAAAACTACAACTATATGACTCGAACTTACACTAGTGTCCATCTAACCTCCTAAGGAACTAAACCTAAGAAACTAGTCGATAAGAAATAGGAGTACACCTAAAATCTGAATCCATATCTCTAATAGTCGGCGATCTAGCCTCAATAGAGTCACGTAAGTAGTACAGCTTCCTCGAATCAAGAGTGCGGATCAATCATCACATCTATGCCTCGTACGGTAAAATCCGTCGTACGGCATCCCAATATCGGGTACGGGTCAAGTATCACCTACGTGTCTCATCATTCGTATAATACCATCATCAACACATGTCATGATCAAGGTGCTAGTGAAAGGTTCCTAGGCACCCTATAGAGGTCTCACAAGGCATCAACCATGCCAATTTATAAAATTTATGGTGCTGAGAAACCCTAATACGGATCGTCGGCTAGAATCCTAGGCGAAAAACGAATCTAGTTAACATTTTAACTAAAGGAGAGAGGCTAAAACCTTTGTAGATCCGGTTCTCCACTTCCTTAGCTCCATGTGGGTGTCCTCTCGCTGTCCATCATGAATCCCGAACTCAATCGTCGGCTTCATCGGAGAAACGGGCGAGCTAGGTTGTCGGCTTCGTGTCAAAGACGATCTACGTCGAGGCATCACAAGTTCAAGCTCCGACTTCACAAAGTTGTGAAACTTGTGAAGAAAACACCCAAAACAACTTGGCAAGAGGTAGAGGGTGAAGAAATAGGAGGTGGGTTCACTTTAGAATTGGATTTCTCTCACTAAAACTCAAGTTGCCATTGATGGCATCAAGGTTTCTATCTTGAAGAAGAAGGAGAAGATGAAGCTAGTTTATGATAAGTTATTTAAAATGAAAAGAAAAATTCATACTTATCATAATCTAACTAGGGTTAAGTGTAGAGAATAAACCATGGTCACTTGAGAGGGTTAGGATTAAGCATGATGACAAGAATGGTTGCATAAGTCAAAGCTTCATGAAGCTTCAACTAGAAACAAAAGAAGCCACTATTCTTATCTAAATCATTTCCAAATAAATAAACAAATAAATAAATGAAAAAGCAAAACCCTAATCATCTCATAACCATGGTTTAATCCTTTACACTTAACCACATGATCAAGTATCATCAAACATGATACAAAAATGTGCACAAAAGCATATCACATATACAATGTGCATCAAGTGAGAAAAATCCGTATAAAGTGAACCAATACTAGTTAATGCAAAGTAATATATCAAATATATAATTATACATTAAATCATTAAATCAACATTTGATTCAATGATCCGGTCATGTCGCACATAACCGACTAGTATTCAATGTATCGATTTATCGAATCAATGATTCGATAACTAGGTCATATCGAATATAACCAATCGAAACATTTATCGCGAGAATGAAATGCGGTATCACATACACGCATTATTCTCGGTCCTGCACATATCTCATATGCGCTCCTATTTCGTTTCGCTTGAGCCAGGAAACCTCTGTGTAGGACTCTGAAGACTCGTCAATATGCCGGTAGCAGATGATGATCATATCAAGCACCTACAAGCCGCAAGCGGTCTGCTAAACGTAACGGCCATCCAGGTATTGAGCGATCAGAAGATCGACGAGCTAGCCCGCTCACACTCCTGTGAATCCAACCAGTAACACTTACCGTACAGTCCGGTCTGTTCGTCTGATACGTCGCATATCAAGTCTAGGGATGGTAAACGTCAGACCCCAATAACCGATAAGTCGTGCCGATGTGAGGCTCATAACGGGTCGAGAAACTACTGGTAACACTTACCAGCAAATCTCTGATCAGCCCTGGCCAGGGACTTCCCTGTTACGGCCAATCTAGCACAGCGCAACATCAACCCCCAATACCGGGAGAGACGAAACCCCTCCTATCGCTCATTGCCTCCATGTGACTCGGGACTGTACCCAAAGACCACCATTTTGCACGCCCTCATGGACGTGGTAAGGTGGAGATCAAAGCACAGTGGGAATCACACAAGACTCTATGACGATCTCGGGTCTACAGACTAACCTGCACAAGTGTCACCTGAGAACTGCCATCTGACGTGAGGTATAATACCATCTGGGAGTTCTCGGAGAGTCCGTCCAGTGTACCCAGTCACCACTGAGCACCCGTATACTATCTTTGATGTCAAACACCAATGGATATAGGATCATCCATCGCCCATCTCATGGGTCGAGAAGCGTATACGCTAGTCTACACTGGTATATCGATGCCCCGTCTCGATACACCCACGACTAGGGACCTTGAAGGATGTACTTATGGACTACCATGTCCCCACTAGTATGATCTGCATCATAGTCCAGGTAGTCAAGTACACATCCTAAGGGCTTTATCAACATGTAACTATAAGACAGTTTAAAGAGACAAGTGTACATGTTAAGATAAAGAGTAACCAGATAGCATACTATCATATCGAGCAAGAAAGTCATCTCTATATATGTCCAAGCATCCAATATAATATACATCATCTGTACAATACTGGCCTCTAGGGCATACATACAACTAACAATCTCCCACTTGCACTAGGGCCAGCTGCTGTAGTATCGCATACCGAGCATCCCGAAGAGTCTCTCAAACTGTATCTGGGGTATAGCCTTCGTGAGTAGATCCGCCGTGTTGTTCTTCGTGTCAACCCTCCTGACCTCGATCTCCCGGAGATCAACTATCTCCCGGATCAGGTGATACCGCCTCAGAATATGCTTGGACCGCTGATGGGACCTGGGTTCCTTGGCCAAAGCCACCGCTCCATTGTTATCGCAATACAAAGGTATTGGATGCTCAATGGATGGAACCACTCCAAATTCAGTAATGAACTTCTTGATCCAGACAGCCTCTTTGGCAGCATCGTTGGCAGCGATGTATTCAGCCTCCATCGTCGAGTCTGCCACGGTTTCCTGCTTGGAACTTTTCCAGCTAACCGCCCCTCCGTAAAGGGTAAAGACAAAGCCCGACTGCGACTTAGAGTCGTCCTTATCACTTTGGAAGCTCGAATCGGTAAAGGACTCCACTTGGAGTTCTCCGTTACCATACACCAAGAACATATCTCTAGTCCTTCGCAAGTACTTGAGAATGCTCCTCACAGCTGTCCAGTGACTCTCTCCAGGATCAGCTTGATACCTGCTCACTGCACTTAGTGAGTATGCTACATCGGGTCTGGTACATAGCATCGCATACATGATAGAGCCTACTGCCGAAGCATAGGGTATCCCTTGCATGCGAGCTCTCTCCAAATCAGTCTTGGGAGACATCTCTTTGGAGAGAGTGACTCCAGAGATCGTGGGCAAGTTCCCACGCTTGGACTCTTCCATACTAAACCTCTTTAGTATGGTGTCAATGTACCTGGATTGGGACAATCCCAAAATCCGTTTGGATCTATCTCTATAGATCCTAATCCCCAATATGCAGGAGGCATCACCAAGATCTTTCATTGAGAATCTTTGTGATAAGAAGAGCTTGACCGATTGCAGCATAGGAATATCATTTCCTATCAAGAGTATGTCGTCCACGTACAATACGAGGAAGACAACCTTACTCTCTGCCACCTTCTTGTAGATACAAGGTTCATCTGGATTTTTGACGAAATCAAACTTTTTGATAACGACGTCAAAGCAGATGTTCCAACTCCGCGATGCTTGCTTTAATCCATAAATGGATTTAAGCAGCTTGCACACCTTTCCGCTGCTCCCACTGTCTACGAAGCCCTCTGGCTGAGTCATGTACACGCACTCTTCTAAATCACCGTTTAGAAAGGCGGTCTTAACATCCATTTGCCAGATTTCGTAATCATGATATGCAGCGATGGCAAGCATGATCCGGATGGATTTAAGCATAGCCACTGGAGAAAAGGTTTCGTCATAGTCCACACCTGGTCTTTGACGAAAACCCTTTGCTACAAGTCTAGCTTTGAAAGTCTCCACTTTCCCATCTACACCAAGTTTCTTCTTGAAGATCCACTTGCTCCCAATGGGTTTTACCCCTTCAGGAGCAACGTCCAAAGTCCATACTTTGTTGGTGTACATGGATTCCATCTCGGACAGCATAGCATCCAGCCATTTCACTGAGTCCCCACTCGTGATGGCCTGCTCGAAGCTAGTTGGGTCATCATCCTCCATGATGCAATCCTCGCTCCCACCGTCCATGAGAAAACCGTAGTATCTCTCAGGTTGGCGAGGAACCCTACTAGATCGGCGGAGTGGCTGGGGTTCATCGGGAACTACGGAATCCTCTGGTTCCACCAGATCTTCTGTTGTAGCTTCTGCAGCTGGAACTTCTTCCAGTTCTACCTCGTGACCACTAATCTCTTTTTCAAGAAATTCCTTTTCTAAAAAGGTGGCATGCCGAGAAACAAACACTCTTTGTTCCTCAGGGTGGTAGAAGATATACCCTTGAGAATTCTTGGGATATCCTACAAATTTGCATAGAACAGACCGTGCCTCGAGTTTGTCCGGATTTTGTCGTTTGACATAGGCTGGACAACCCCATATCTTAACATAGTTAAGACATGGTCTCTTCCCTTTCCATATCTCATATGGAGTGGTATGCACAGATTTGTGTAAGTGCACAGCGACGCCCCGGTCGTCAATCCGATGGCCAAATGCGGAAACGGTGATAAACTTTAATTTTGCGAACTTAGCAAACCGGCACCACCGCGCACTAAACCCCGGATCAGGCCATTAAACTAGTTCTAGCAAAGTAACAAGATAGGGAAGAGATATACCGAGTGATCCGAGTCCTCCGGTCTTCTCGTCATCGTCCCGATCTCTCGCGGAAACTCCGGTCGTCGCCTCCTTACCGGAAGGGCACCACATCGCCTGTTTCTTTTACGGGCTCCCGCCTCTATACCGAGGCAACTCGGGCATGAAGCTGGCAAGTCGACATGCCCAAGATGTGCTGTAGGAAGTGTAGTGCTTTGTCTCTTTGGGGTTATGTTGCTTTGATGGAGGAATGAGGTTGTGAAAAGAACTTCAAAGTGGAGCTAGAATTTTGTAGCATGAAAATGAGATGAACAAATTTTCCCTCATACAAATGAAATGATCCTCTCTCCCCACATCAAATGGCCGGCCCCCCCTTTAACAAATGGTGGAGGAAAAATACAAATCATGAAGGGAGGTGAGTGTAGGTAAAGGTGGAGGGTGACCCCTTGCGAAAAGGAAAACCTCACATCAACTCCATAACAACATCTAATCCTTTCATATCAAATAAATGCACCATCATGGATGAAAAAGATGCTTAACATATCATAATGATACAAAAGCAAGATACCCCCTCCACAAAAGTTATTTGCACAATTGCAAATAACCCCCTCCATAGGAAAAGTCCGGCCGGGAAAGAACAAAGGAAAACCGGCCGGAACGGAATGCAAACTGGCAACTCCAGAAATGTGGTCCCGTAATAAAATTACAGGAAAACCCCGATACTGTGCATACACACCCGCATCTGTATTCCGTCCGGATACAAATGCAATGAGACAAAATCTACACTGTACTATACTAGGATCCGGCTTAAACCAAAGCCGGCTAGTAATATCCGTCCGATCCTGATCCATACAATACCGCACGTATCTGATCGAACCCTGCCATATATCCATACGGCCACTAGTACAAACCGTCCGATCCTGATCCGTGCAATACCGCACGTATCTGATCGGACCCTGCCATATCTCCATACGGCCTCTACAGCGTTTCGCCCGAAAGCTGAGTAACTGAATGTGTGGTGGACTCTAAAGACTCGTCAATACTATGGCTGTGGATTTAACTACTAGCACGTCAGAGGTATAAGCCAATACGTAACGGGCCACCAGCTATTGACCAAAAGGGACGTCGATGAGCGAGCTCATCCTGACACCCTACTGAGCCTGTCAGTGACAATATCCGTACAGTCCGGTCCGTTCATCTATGAGCATCGCATGTCGGGCCTAGGGGGTTGGTCAAAGTCAGACCCCCAAAAGCGGTACAAGTCGTGTCGGAGTGTAGCCCAGAACACCCTGAGATACTACTGGAATACCTACCAGTAAATCTCCTGCCTTGGCCAAGGACTTCGTGTAATGGCTCTCCTAGACACAGCGCAACCTCACCCCCAATACCGGGAGAGACGAACCCCTGAAGATCTGCTCACTGTCTCCATGTGGCTCGGGACTGTACCCAACTAAAACCTGTTTGCACGACTCCTTTGAGCCGTGGTAGGGTAGTAATCAAAGTACAGTGGAAACTCACACGAGACAAATGACGATCCCCAGGTTGATGAACTAACCTGTACACATGTCACCAGGGAACTGCTATCTGACGTCAGGTATAAGACCAACCAGCATGTTCCCGGCGAGTACTGTCCGGTGTACTCATAACCCAATGAGCACCTGTATACATCTTAGGTGAACCAACTGACACCAGCGGCTTGTGAGACCGGCCACCGCCCCTCGTCGGGGTCTCGAATGTATACACTAGTCTACTCTGGAGAATCGATGCCCTGTCTCGAAACTCCCATGACTAGGGACCATTTAAGGATATGCTTGTAGACCCCAGCTCTCACGTATATGATCGCCCTCATACTGCTGGTCGTCAAGCAAGAATCCAAGGGGCTCTATCAACGTGCAATAGCGACCTGTCAGGTCACCTAAAGCAGTACACGATGATAAAGGTAAACCAGATAGCAAACTATCATCTCGAGTAAGACTGTCGTACCGGGATAGGTCCTCCCTCAATCATTGCAATCTCGTGCCTGTGATCCAATAATTGACTCTGAGGGCACTATCTCCAACAATTTGGTGGGGAACATATTCAATAGATGTATGGCTGTCTCAAGCGCATACCCCCAGAAGGAAATAGGTAACTCAGCTGTGCTCATCATAGAGCGCACCATATCTAATAGGGTGCGGTTCCTCCGTTCTGATACACCATTGTGCTGTGGTGTATATGGAAGAGTCGGCTGAGAGAGAATCCCATTCTCTTTTAGGAAGTCCAGGAATTCATTGCTCAAGTATTCACCTCCTCGATCAGATCGAAGGATTTTAATACTTTTTCCGGTTTGGTTTTCGACTTCTTGTTTATATTCTCTAAATTTCTCAAAAGCTTCAGACTTGTGTCTTATTAAGTACACATGTCCGTATCTTGAGAGATCGTCAGTGAATGTAATGAAGTACGAAGAACCATCCCTGGCATGTGTAGACATGGGACCACATACATCACTATGTATTAGTCCCAAGAGTTCGTAACTCTTTCTCCGTGTCCCGTAAACGGAGTTTTGGTCATCTTGCCTTTGAGACATGACTGGCAAGTGTCATAAGATGAAAATTCGAATGGTTTCAAATATCCATCCTTATGCAACTTAGCCAGTCGTGTCGCATTGATGTGACCCAGTCTACAATCCCACAAGAAGGATTCGTTCAGTTCTGAACTCTTCCTCTTGTGTGTTCTTGTTATGCTCAAAACTGTTGATTGGTTTAGAACATAAATGCCATTGCACAACGTGCCTGATCCAACCAACTTTTGGTTACGGAAAATGTTCATAACATTATCCTGTAATACAAAATTATATCCCTCTTTACTCAATAAAGAAACCGATATAATGTTGCAAATCAGGTTCGGCATGTAATAGCATTCGTTCAGAACCAATGTATTACCAGTTGGTAACACAAGGTGATATTCCCCGACAGTCTTAGCTGCAACAATTGCACCATTTCCAACTCTTATGTCTTTATCACCTTCTCCAAGTTCTCTACCTTTCCTGAGCCCATGTAACTGATTACATATATGGGATCCTGACCCGGTATCTAATACCTAGGACGTAGAGCAAATGGAGAAACAGTTCTCAGTAACGAACACACCCGAAGAAAATGCATCAACATGTACTTTCTTCAATCGGGTGGCATGGGAATCCTGGTATTCCCCTATATCCTGTTCATTCCTATAACTCTTATAAGAAAGAACGGAACCAACGTTCCCCAGCACAGTATAACATGCGGGTTCGGTCAATACATCTATATTATTATCTTCATTAGGGCATGAAATGGTCGCTACCTGAAGAGAGAGAGAAGAAAACACTTTAGCGTATGCTCGTGCAAGATCAGATTGGTTATTATCTTATCTAATCAGGATGGCTCCCACTGCTTTTTATCAAATCTTCCTCCAAACCCTAAAAGGAAAGACTAGCCGGGATTAATTACACACTACAAGTTCGCCAATCTTTCAGCCAGGCCAGTGTCGGTACTTTGAGGGAGGTCCCCCGTGCTTTCGCACGAACCTAATTAATGTAAACCTTGTTTTCCCAGAGGCGTAACCCCGTTGACACCTTTCTAGACACCTACTTGATCAGCTAATTGCAATGTGTAAAACTCTCCGAGGAGTAACTCTTACTCGCAGTGGGTATCGGGATCCAACTATCTCATAGAAGGTATGCAATCTCATTGCAAATTTCAACACTTGAAATTCCCGATAATACTTTTGCCCCTAGCATGCTACGACCTTGACGAAAGCCAACAAACCACAGCCCGCTAGTCAAGTTCAACCCGTACATTTCTTGACTGAATTAAACCCACCCGCACGACCCTTGATGAAAGCCAACAAAGTCGTACGACTACCCTAATCCAGTCGCATCATATGCATCAGATAAACAGCACATAGCTACCGCACACTACACCTTGACGAAAGCCAACAAATGCAGCACGAATACTATATGTAACTTATCTGAAATGACGGAGGGCTACACAGGTTTTTCTGAAAACCTATTGCGTAATGAACTTGATATCTTTGTAGAATCAAATGAAGTTTTGAAATGGAGTGATTTTGAGGCTTTTGTAGTTTTGCTAAAGGAGTCACTCCCGGTGAAGGGATCTCGGTCCTTTCCTCGTCGAATGAGGTGCGGGATATATCATATATATCGCCGTGCAAAGCAAAAACTCTTGAAAGCAATCAAAAACAAACCGAGTGTGTAGCATCTGCCAGTTATTGCTAAAGGAGTCACTCCCGGTGAAGGGATCTCGGTCCTTTCCTCATCGAATAAGGTGCGGGATATATCATATATATCGCTGTGCAAAGTAAGAACTGTAGCTACCTGTTTTATTTTGAAATTTGATTCTACAACATCTTAGGTTTCTTTTCTTTCATTAATCACATTAATGAAGTCCCATCATTTAAATACCTAAACATCACAGATAGATATGACGTACACTTATGCCATTCGCATTCGCCTCGATGTCCCCTCGTGCACCGTTAGGTTAGGTAACTAACGACAGAGCAGGGCAGGGCTAGCGCGGGTGTAAAACATAAGTAACGTCTATATAATATATCATATATACTATATACTATATCCATCACAGAATCACATCACAGATATCGCAGCAGAAGAAACATATGAAATATTGGATATATTAGGACGTCCGTGTTTTCAATACGAGCCAGTATAAAACACGGATTCCACGGTCGTGATGAATAGCCAATCCCACACCCCTAGACCCCTACAAGAGTGGCAAGCAACCCTGCCAATTCTAGGATTAGGAGACCCGGACTCGACTCCTCGAGTTGGTCTCCCACTGGACCCCAGAACCCGGTTACTTGTGCTCCCCTCCTTGGGTCTATCCTAATGCGGAAAAGTAAATAATATACAAAAGGTGACGACTTCCGCAACCTGGAAGTGCCCCAATAAAAGAATATTACATACAAGTTTTTACATGAATGAAAATGAAAAACACTCATCTCACATAAAAACCCCCGGCTATTCAAACACGACAATCCAATATAACATAACCAGCAACACATAACATCACATGTCATCAACGTAAGTAAATATGTCCATCCCAATTGTCGTTGACATATAGCAACGAAACCGGCGATATCACATATTACATTTACGCTCACAGAAAAGAAAGTGTAAAACTACAACAGTTGGAATCCGCAACCTTTTTAGACATCACATGCCTAATCAAATGAAATACTTAGACATCACATGCCTAACAGATATAAATCCCGCATTTTAGTCTCATTATCGAAAACTCTTTTCAATATCATGTGGGACTAAACTGCTAGATTTATAACATTCATTCAGTTATCACATAACTGTTTGTGAATTCCAATTATTGTATCACATTCCAGATAAACAGAAAATGTTAAACTTTCCGATCCAACAGTCGAATACCCAAGTTTTCCTGATACAACTCAACACATGAAATAAGTCTAACAACATTCAGTTCGTGCCTCAGTACCAACGGTCCAGCCGTAGAAGGGTCAAGCCAACGCCTCACATATGGCACGCCGTACTGCCCCAAACCCGAAGGTTCAAAGGGCAGTTCAAGACGGTCACATAATCGAGTTAAGGTTTGTTGTCTTCTAGAGGGTCCATCGCGTTACTTGCACTACTTAGAACGTCGTTAAACTACGGAAAAATCCAACACTTGGAAATTTCCCGACAGGGGAAAAGTTGGGTATTTATATCCGGTCGAACTTTTTCTAACATATTCTAAAAATATCCGGAAAAACACTTATACAAGGTTCGATAATCCGATCGAAACATTGTTTCCCAATTTAACCCCAGAACACTCAACTTAAGAGCCAATTTAAAAATTCCCAGAAAACTCAGAATAATTAATCAGGAATTACTGTGCAAACACTTAGGGCTGACGTCACCAAATAGCCGCGGAACCGCCACAGAAGCTAGGCTTCTGCCGCGGTTCCGCCGCACAAAGTACTGTTCATGGGAAACTTTTTGCACCGTAATTCTTAGATTTCATTGCTGAATTTTTTAAGCATTTTTAATTGACAAAAAACCACAAATTTGGAAAAAGTCCAGAGAGCATTATCGGGTTAGGGTTTCGGGTTCGTTCGGACTTCAAACTCCGTCTAGACTTCGCCTAAGGCTCTAGCTAGGCTCTGATACCAGTGAAAGGTTCCCAGGCACCCTATAGAGGTCTCACAAGGCATCAACCATGCCTATTTATAAAATTTATGGTGCCGAGAAACCCTAATACGGATCGTCGGCTAGAATCCTAGGCGAAAAACGAATCTAGTTAACATTTTAACTAAAGGAGAGAGGCTACAACCTTTGTAGATTCGGTTCTCCACTTCCTTAGCTCCACGTGGGTGTCCTCTCGCTTTCCATCATGAATCCCGAACTCAATCGTCGGCTTCATCGGAGAAACGGGCGAGCTAGGTCGTCGGCTTCATGTCAAAGACGATCTACGTCGAAGCATCACAAGTTCAAGCTCCGACTTCACAAAGTTGTGAAACTTGTGAAGAAAACACCCAAAACAACTTGGCAAGAGGTAGAGGGTGAAGAAATAAGAGGTGGGTTCACTTTAGAATTGGATTTCTCTCACTAAAACTCAAGTTGCCATTGATGGCATCAAGGTTTCTATCTTGAAGAAGAAGGAGAAGATGAAGCTAGTTTATGATAAGTTATTTAAAATGAAAAGAAAAATTCATACTTATCATAATCTAACTAGGGTTAAGTGTAGAGAATAAACCATGGTCACTTGAGAGGGTTAGGGTTAAGCATGATGACAAGAATGGTTGCATAAGTCAAAGCTTCATGAAGCTTCAACTAGAAACAAAAGAAGCCACTATTCTTATCTAAATCATTTCCAAATAAATAAACAAATAAATAAATGAAAAAGCAAAACCCTAATCATCTCATAACCATGGTTTAATCCTTTACACTTAACCACATGATCAAGTATCATCAAACATGATACAAAAATGTGCACAAAAGCATATCACATATACAATGTGCATCAAGTGAGAAAAATCCGTATAAAGTGAACCAATACTAGTTAATGCAAAGTAATATATCAAATATATAATTATACATTAAATCATTAAATCAACATTTGATTCAATGATCCGGTCATGTCGCACATAACCGACTAGTATTCAATGTATCGATTTATCGAATCAATGATTCGATAACTAGGTCATATCGAATATAACCAATCGAAACATTTATCGCGAGAATGAAATGCGGTATCACATACACGCATTATTCTCGGTCCTGCACATATCTCATATGCGCTCCTATTTCGTTTCGCTTGAGCCAGGAAACCTCTGTGTAGGACTCTGAAGACTCGTCAATATGCCGGTAGCAGATGATGATCATATCAAGCACCTACAAGCCGCAAGCGGTCTGCTAAACGTAACGGCCATCCAGGTATTGAGCGATCAGAAGATCGACGAGCTAGTCCGCTCACACTCCTGTGAATCCAACTAATAACACTTACCGTACAGTCCGGTCTGTTCGTCTGATACGTCGCATATCAAGTCTAGGAGTGGTAAACGTCAGACCCCAATAACCGATAAGTCGTACCGATGTGAGGCTCATAACGGGTTGAGAAACTACTGGTAACACTTACCAGCAAATCTCTGATCAGCCCTGGCCAGGGACTTCCCTGTTACGGCCAATCGAGCACAGCGCAACATCAACCCCCAATACCGGGAGAGACGAAACCCCTCTTATCGCTCATTGCCTCCATGTGACTCGGGACTGTACCTAAAGACCACCGTTTTGCACGCCCTCATGGACATGGTAAGGTGGAGATCAAAGCACAGTGGGAATCACACAAGACTCTATGACGATCTCGGGTCTACAGACTAACCTGCACAAGTGTCACCTGAGAACTGCCATCTGACATGATGTATAATACCATCTGAGAGTTCTCGGCGAGTCCGTCCAGTGTACCCTGTCTCTACTGAGCACCCGTATACTATCTCTGATGTCAAACACCAATGGATATGGGATCATCCATCGCCCATCTCATGGGTCGAGAAGCGTATACGCTAGTCTACACTGGTATATCGATGCCCCGTCTCGATACACCCACGACTAGGGACCTTGAAGGATGTGCTTATGGACTACCATGTCCCCACTAGTATGATCTGCATCATAGTCCAGGTAGTCAAGTACACATCCTAAGGGCTTTATCAACATGTAACTATAAGACAGTTTAAAGAGACAAGTGTACATGTTAAGATAAAGAGTAACCAGATAGCATACTATCATATCGAGCAAGAAAGTCATCTCTATATATGTCCCAGCATCCAATATAATATACATCATCTGTACAATATTGGCCTATAGGGCATACATACAACTAACAGCTATACTGTAATCGCATACATCAATCATATATCATTGCCAGCATAAATATACATCGTTAAGTTATCCTCAGAAATATCATGTCACATGTATCATATTGTTATTAGGTCACACTTATATCATATCATAATCAAGTCACATCTATATGATATCGTAATCAAGTCACACATATATGATGTCGTAATCAAGTCACACCTATATGATGTCGTAATCAAGTCACACATATATCATATCAGAATTTCGGGCACAGGTTACGGTCTGGGTTCTATTTTAGAGTCCCATATACTTCAATATCATCACCATCCTTTATTATTGTTCATGTATACACATCCATTATCTCATATTCTAATGATCCGCTAACATCATAACACGACTGTATAGCCAAGAATCACGGCATCAGCCCAGTTATTTTGTTTCATCCCCGTGTATCATATCATATCCTTGTATCACATATACGTATTGTGTGTGTGTATATATACCTACACCAAGTCCTATATATATATATATATACACATACACGTATACACCACGTCGAGTCTCAGTGTGTGCGTGTGTGTATCTACCTGAAACCTACGAATCTCCTCCAAGATATTCATCCTCGGGTAAGGTCTTTCTAAATCAATCTAGTCCAACTTAAGGTCACTACTAGGGTACTACTCACCGAAATTCTAAGGTCACGTCTGGCTTCCTAATGACAATAAGTACTATCCCTATTCACGTTTGCGGGGGTGCTAAACGCCATCCACCCGACTTCCCCCCGTAGATATACATCTACTCACCTGGTCCTTGTCTGCCGTAGACGGTGTCGCCATCCTCTTCTTCATTGCCCACAGTCCACGTGAGGGGTACCTATACGCAATCACATATAATATCGTAAACTGAATCATGGACAATATCAAAACGACGCACGAAACGCGCATAGGTTAAAACCTATGTCCCGCTCATTCAAAAGAACCAAATATCGCTCGATATCGGCGTACAAACGCCGATTGATCGAGATAAGCATCAACAAACAACTCATAGTTATAAAACTCATTACTTATAATATAAAACATGATTTAATTCATCGAAACCCTAAAAATCGATCAAATCGTCCGATTCCGTAAAACCTGAAAACACCAATTTACCGTTTACTTCAAAACTTGATGTTTAAAAGAAACTAATGGTCATAGTATTCATTAATTAGCATAATTAGATTATATAAACCATCACTATATTTTTAACACCCTAATTTATATTAGTTTGAAAATTCTAGCTTGCAAACTAGCCCGATTTCGATACTTTTAAGGAAAATTTCACAATATCACATCTAAACTGGATTTTGCATGAATTAATGCATTAAACTACAATTCATGATGATAATAATTTAATGAAATCATAATTTATATTTTAAACCTCATTTATTTAAGAATTTCCAAATTCTAGTTAGCAAAAATAGCATTTTTCTCACAAATTTTCAATTATCAAAAGAAACTAGTAACCAAATTATGTTTTTCATTCCACCAACAAGTTAATATCCTCATTAAAACTATAATCTAGTGTTACAAACATTAATTGGAATTTTATCTCACCAATATATACAATATATAGAAATCTAGTCTGCAAAATAGATTAATTTAAACAATTTTGGATAAACAATTTACAGTATATCATCCATACAAGATTTTCCACATCTAAAAATGTTAAACTAGTTATTATAACCCTACTTAATTAATAAAAACCATAATTTTATAAACCCTAACTTGAATTTTAAAACTTGTAGATAGAAATTATTTATTAAATCTAATTATGCTTAAATGAAACATCTAATAACAATAAATCAAAAGAAGAAGATTTATACCTCCACAACATGAAATCCAAACATGAAAATAAGGCTCCAAAATGAATGCCTTCCATCTCCAAAATCCATGTAAAGATGAGCAAAGAATAGAGGGTAGGAATTTATTAGGATTTTGTAGATTTTTTATTGAATTTTTGATGAATTTTGATGATTTTTAATGCAAAAATGATGGGGGGAAATTTTTGGGGCTGCCCATGGAGGTGAGGCCGAACATGAGGTGAGGAAAAGAGAGGAGAGTGAGAAAAGGCGAAGAAAAGTGTAGAAGGTTTCACAAAAATATCATACAATTAAGTCTTTTCATGAATTTATTTAAAAATTCTTTATTTTCTTCACTCCATTTGACCTAGAATGGTCTAGAACCATTGTAAAATTTTGAAAATAAATTTTGCATGAAACACACTTGATTCTAAGATGCAATGGTTCATTTTTGCAAATTAAACCCATTCGAATTTGTAATTTACACTAATTTAGTTTATAAATAAAGCTTATGTTAATATTTAAAATAATTAATTTAGGAAAAATATTTAATTAAACTAAAAATTTATAAGTGGCTAAATAAACACCATTTAATAGTAATTACATAATTAAAATAGGTATTTTTGAATTTATAATGAAAACTAATTACGGTTTAGTTTTACGAAAAATACGTTTTATTTTACGGAAAATCATAAAATTCACTTAAAGAATTTTATTTATTTATTTATTTTAAAACGTTACTATCTTCCCCCCTTTAAGAAATTCGGTCCCCGAATTTAAATTAAAACTCCCCCCATTACTAAAATATTCAGCAAAACACTCAAATCATCGGGGCTTCGAAATCATCAATACATAAAACACGTTTTTAGTACGATACAAGCGCATGAAAAACAAGTACAAAACTCAAAATCAAAACTCCGTCAAATATAACACAATCATCGGAGTTATGGTGAGAATAAAATACCAAAACCCAATACGAAAACCAACATAATATACATCAAAACTACAACTTATATATTGTGCGCATCATAGTAAAATCGTCCAAATATCTGGATAAGGAAGCATGCAAGAACCCCTTTTGAAAATCGCCATGTGATGCACGTGCCATGGCATAAGTAGCGGACGTTTATTTTAAAAAAAATAGCTATATAGATATATAACTTTTATTTAACATACACGTCCCTCCTGGTTACCAAATCAATAGTAATGATTATAAAAACATACTGATCAAACTGAAATCAATCCCAATCACATGATAAAAATATCATGTGCGTCCGGTGCGCACTGAAATCGAAACCAAATACAGATGCCACGAATTCACACAAAAACAAAACTGAGTGCAACAGGTGTGCACCAAAAACATCTGTCAAGTGCAACGGGCGTGCACGACTCTAATATCAGGTGCATCTAATCTGCACAAAATCACGATTTAGTGCATCTGGTATGCACAAATCATATTAGGTGCACCGAATGTGCGCAAGAATCTCAATCAGGTGCACATGGTGCACGAAAACATACACCGAATATCAAAACCGTACGAAAATGCATGAAAACTAGGTCGAAGCATATGTCAAAATCATGTGTAACCCATATGCACGAAATCAAATCAAAATCTCAAAATGTATAAAACCAAATCGAGTGTACTGGGTATGTACTAAACAACATCAATACAACTGATATATGGAACACAAATAGAATGTAATGAAGGTACACATAAGAAATACCAATCGTAGAACAAAGTCCTCAAAATACCAAAATCCTGTAGGGTTTCTAGGCACACTAATGTGGTCTCACAAGGCATCAACCATGCCAATTTCAAATTTTTCCGGTGCCGAGAAAGCCTAATGCGATTGTTAACTAGAGTTTAGGCGAAACAAGCAACTAGTTAACAACTTAACTAAGAGTGAACGGAAATACAACCTTTATAGATCCGGTCCTCCACCTCCATAGCTCCGTGATGAAGTCCCCTCGCTGTGATCATCGGATCCCGGGCTCTAGCGTCGGCTTCATCGGAGAAATGGGCGGGCTAGGTCGTCGACTTCGATGCCGAAGATGATCTACGTCGAGGCAACTCAAGATCAAGCTCCAACTTCACTACTACTTGGCAAGAAAACACCCTATACTACTTGGCAAGTGGTAGAGGATGAAGAAATAGGAAGTGGGTTCACTTTAGAATTGGATTTCTCACTCTTTTCATGAAATCACCATTGAAGGTTGCAAGCTCTCTTCTTCTTGAAGAAGAAGAAGAAGAAAAAAATATCATAAGTATCTCAAAAATAGGAAATAATATGATACTTATCATATTTGCAACCATAGTTAGGTGTAGAGAATAAACTAAGGTTAGGTTGAATGGTTAGGGTTAAGCATGAAACAAAAATGGTGGACTTATTCAAAGCTTCATGAAGCTTCAACGAGAAAACAAATCAAGCCACCATTTCTTTTCATCTTTCCAAAATGAATAAATAAATAAATGAATAAGTAAATAAACAAAACCCTAACCATTAACATAACCATGGTTTAATCACACACACAAACCCTCATGTATCATCAAACATGATACAATCAAATGCACAAAAGTATATCACATATACAATGTGCACATCAAGTGAGAAAATCCTTTTTATGTGAATAAATATTAGTTAATGTAAAGTAATATATCTGATATATAATTATACATTAAATCATTAAATCAATACTCGATTTAACGATCCGGTCATACCGCATATAACCGACTAATATCAATAGTAACAACTTATCTAATCAACACTTGATCCGATAACCCGGCTATATCACATATAACCGATCAATGTCACTAATCGCGAGAATCGAATACAGTATGACATACTGGTATTATTCTCGGTCCCGCACATATCTCATATGCGCTCCTATTTCGTTTCGCTTGAGCCAGGAAACCCCTGTGTAGGACTCTAAAGACTCGTCAATACGCCGGCAGCAGATGATGATCATATCAAACACCCACAAGCCGCAAGCGGTCTGCTAAACGTAACGGCCACCCGGGTATTGAACGATCAGAAGATCAACGAGCAAGCCCGCTCACACTCCTGTGAATCCAACGAGTAACACTACCGTATAGTCCAGTCTGTTCGTCTGATATGTCGCATATCTCGTCTAGGGGTGGTAAACGTCAGACCCCAATAACTCGATAAGTCGTGTCGATATGAGGCTCATTACGGGTCGAGAAACTACTGGTAACACTTACCAGTAAATCCCTAAAGCAGCCTTGGCCAAGGACTTCCTGTTATAGCCAATCGAACACTGCGCAACATCAACTCCCTATACCGGGAGAGACGAAACCCCTCCTATCGCTCATTGCCTCCATGTGACTCAGGACTGTACCCAAAAACCACCTTTTTGCACGCCCTCTTGGACGTGGTATGATGGAAATCAAAGCACAGTGGGAATCACACAAGACTCTATGACGTTCTCGGGTCTACAGACTAACCTGCACCAGTGTCACCAGAGAACTGCCATCTGACGTAATGTATAATACCATCTGGGAGTTCTCGGCGAGTCCGTCCAGTGTACCCAGTCTCCACTGAGCACCCGTATATCATCTATGATGTCAAACACCAATGGATATGGGATCATCCATCGCCCATCTGTATGGGTTGAGAAGGTATACGCTAGTCTACTCTGGTATATTGATGCCTCGTCTCGATACACCCACGACTAGGGACTTTGAAGGATGTACTTATGGACTACCATGTCCCTACTAGTATGATCCGCATCATAGTCCAGGTAGTCAAGTACACATCCTAAGGTCTTTACCAACATGTAACAGAGAGACAATCAGTGTACACGTTAAGGTAAAGAGTAACCAGATAGCATACTATCATATCGAGCAAGAAACTCATCCCTATATATGTCCAAGCATCCACTACAATACACATCCTCTGTATAGTAATGGCCTCTAGGGCATACATATAACTAACAATCTCCTACTTGCACTAGGGCCATCTGATAGCAGTGGTTGAAGTATCTCATACTCAACCATCCCATAAAAGTCTCTCTCTGGGAAAAGGCCTTTGTGAGTGGATCCGCCGCGTTGTCCTCTGAGTCTACTCTCCTAACCTCGATCCCCTGGAGATCAACCATCTCCACGATCAGGTGATACAGCCTAAGAATATGTCTGGATCACTGATGGAACGGGCGTTCCTAGGCATAAGCCACAACTCCATTGTCATACAATGGGAGGAACGAAGTTCATCTCATGAACTAATATATATACACCCAGCCTTCCTCTTTAGTAGCATCTTAAGTAGCGATGTATCCAGCCTTTATCGTCTAGTATGCCACAGTATCTAGCTTGGAACTCTTCCAACATACCGTCCCTGAGCTGAGGGTAAAGACAATGCCTGTGACTGATATTCAGTCGTCCTTATCACCCTGGAACCTTTCCAGTGATTCTCCCTAGGATCGATTGATACCAGCTCACTTCAACTAGTGAGTATCCTAACATCCAATTAGATCTATCTCATAGATCCAAAACCCAGGATTTAGTAGGTATCACTTTGATCCTATATAGAGAATCCTTGCGATAACCGGAGATTGACCGAGCGTAGCATAGGAAACTCCTTTCCTATCAAGAGTATGTCATCCACGTACTCTACGGGGATCATCACCATACTCCCTACTACCTTTTTGTATATACAAGGTTCATCTTCCATTTTGATGAAGTTAAACTCTTTGACTACCACATCAAAACAGACGTTCCAACTCCGCGATGCCTGCTTTATCACATAAAACATCTTGCACACGTTTCCGCTGCTTCCACTGTCTACGAAGCCATCTGGCTGTGTACTTATAGATTACCTCTTCTAAATCTTTATTTAGAAAAGCAGTCAAGACACCCAACCATCAGATATCGTAGTCATGGTATATAGCCGTAGCAAGTAGGATCTGGATGGACTTAAGCATATGCCCTAGAAAAGGTTTCATCATTAGCTACAACTAGTCTATGATGCAAACATTTAACGAGTCTAGCTTTGAAAGTCTCAACTTTTCATGTACACCAAGTAATCTTCTCAAGATATACTTGCTCCTGATGGGGATTTAACCCTTCAGATAAAGCAACCAAAATCCATACTTTGTTGGTGTATAAGGATTCCATCTCAGATCGCTAAGCATCCAGCCATTCTTACAGAGTCCTACTCCTGATGGCCAGCTCGAAACTAGTTGGGTCATCATCTCATGATGTAATCCTCGCTCCCACTGTCATAGAGAAACCGAAGTATCTCTCAGGTGGGTGAGGAACCCTACTAGATTGGCGGAGAGGCTGAGGTTCGTTGATTGCTATTGAATCCTTTGGTTCTACCAAATCATCTGCTTCAGTTTGTATAGCTGGAACCTTTGCAGATCTACATAACAGACCTTGCCTCGAGCTTGTCCGGATTTTGCTTTTAGACATAGGCCGGTCAACCCCAAATCATAACTAGCTTAAGACATGGGCTCTTCCCTTTCCATATCACATATGAAGCGGTAGACAACTGATTTGATTTGAACCCTTTTCAATAGGTATGCAACTTCTCAAGTTCATAACTCCCAAAAGGAAATAGGTAACTCAGTAGTACTCATCATAGAGCACACCTTATCATATAGGGTGTGATTGCTCCGCCCCGATATACCATCGTGTTGTGGTGTATTCAGAGGAGTAACATCGAGAGAGAATCTCATTCTCATATAGAACAGTCCAAGACTTCCATGCACAAGTATTCTCCTCCCTGATCTTATCATAGGACATAATACTTATACCCGTATTGGTTCTTTACTTCTAACTTATATTCTGTGAATATCTCAAAAGGTTCGGACTTGTGTTTCAACAGGAACATATGACTGAATCTTGAGAGATCATCAGAGAATGTAACGAAGTACAAAGAACCGGTCCTGGTATGTGTAGACAGAGGACCTTACACACATCACTATGTATCAATCCCAAGAGTTCACTAACTTTTTCTCTGTTTCCAATAAACAGAGCTATGGTCATTTAATCTTTGTGACATGACTGGCAAGTTTCATAAGATGTAAATTCAAACAGATTTAAATATGCATCTATTTGTAACTTCAGCTAGTCGGGTCGCATTGATATGACCTAGTCTACAATACCTCAAGAAGGATTTGTTCATTTTTGAACTCTTCCTCTTGTGTGTGTTCCGTATACTAAGAACTGTAGTTTGATTTAGAACGTTAATGATTTTAGATAACGTGCCTGAACCGATCAACTTTTGATATAGGAAATGTTTAAAACATTATCCAACAATACAAAATTATATCCTTCTTTATCTAAATAAAGAGACTGATATGATTTTGTATATCAGGTTCGGTATCTAATAACATTTGTTCAGAATCAATGTATTTTGGTAATACAGGGTGACAGTGACCAACAGACTTGGCTGCAACACTTGCACCGTTTTCTGCCTGATGAAACTTATCGCCCGTTCTCAGTTCTCTACCTTTCTGTAGCCCATGTAACAAATTACATATGCGGGATCCTGATCTGGTATCACATACCTAGGATGTAAAGGATACTGAGAAACAGTTCAGTGTAATGAACACACCTGAAGATGATGCATCATATGCACTTTCTTCGTTTGGGCGACACATGCTCTGTCTTATAACATTTATAAGTTGGAGCGGGACCAACGTTCTCCAGTTCAGTATAACAAGCGGGTTCGGTCAATATTCCGTATTATTATCTTGATTAAGGCGTGATATGGTCGCTACCTGGAGAGAGAGAGAAGAAAACACTCAGCGTGCGCTCTTGCAAGAATAGATTGGTTATTATTTTATCTAATCAGGATGGCTCCCACTGTTTTTATCAAATCTTCCTTCAAACCCTAAAAGGAAAGACTAGCCGGAATTAATTACACGCTACAAGTTCGCCAATCTTTCAGCCAGGCCAGTGTCGGTACTTTGAGGGAGGTCCCCCGTGCTTTCGCACGAACCTAATTTGTTAGTGTATATGCCCTAGAGGCCATTACTGTATCATACTAGTTTGTATATTACTTAATGGATGCTTGGGATATTCACCTTGTATATACAATCTTGCTCAAAATAGTAGTATGCTACTTGGTTTGTTTCTACTTCAATGTGTACTTGTGTTTATTTCAGTATATCACTTATACGCATTAGTGGAGCCCTTAGGATCTTTGCTTGATTACCAGCGTTGTGATGGCAGTCACACTAGTGGGGGCTGGGTAATCTATAGGCACATCCTTATACAGGTCCCTAGTCGCAGGACTATCGAGACAGGGCATCGATACTCCGGAGTAGACTAGCGTATGCGCTTCTCATCCCAGTGTGGGAGATGGTCTGTCCCACAGCCATCAGTACGTCGTACTGGAGATAGTATACGGGTGCTCGTTGGGTTACGAGTACACTGGACAGGACTCGTCGGGAACTGACAGGTTGGTATTATACCTATCGTCAGTTATCAGTTCCCAGGTGACATGAGTACAGCTTAGTCCGCTGACTTGACACTGGCACTTCGCCTCAAGTGTGTTCCCACTGCACTTTGATCACTACCCTACCACGGCTCAAAGGAGTCGTGCAAACGGGTGGTGGTTGGGTACAGTCCCGAAGCACTTGGAGGCAGTGACGGTTAGACAGGATTCGTCTCTCCCGGTATTGGGGGTTGACATCGCGCTGTGTCTAGGAGAGCCATTACACGAGTAGTCCCTGGCCAGGGCAAACGAGATATACTGGTAGGTTTCCAGTGTTATCTCAGGGTGTTTTGGGCTTCGCTCCGGCACGACTTGTACCGCTATTGGGGGACTGACGTTTACCACCCCCTAGGCCCGCCATGCGATGTATCAGACGAACAGACCGGACTGTACGGAGACTGTCACATTCAGACTCAGTAGGAGTTCAGATGGGGTTTCACCTCGTCAGCCTTCTTGTCGGCATCTACCTGGGGACCGTTACGCACAGCTAGTGCCGCTTGCGGTCTGTGGTTAAACCCACTGCCAGCGTAGTGTCGAGTCTTTAGAGTCCCACACAGAGGGTATTCGCCTCTGGGCAAAACAGAGTAGAGGTCGCATGGTTTTGCGACAGGGTTCGTTCTCATCCGCGCACTTGTGCACGTTTGGAGTCCGGACGGATTATACTGGCAGGCTCTGGTTTGAGACAGATACTGGTATATATATATTTGGGGTTGCTTTTATATCTTGGTATTCTTGTTCCTCGGAACGAGAATGCAGGTGTGTATGCACAGTTGCTTGAGGCGGAGGATGAGGTATTTCATTAGGGTTTCGGAACGGGTGCGTATGCACAGTTGACAGTTATCTTTTTCCAAACCCTAATGGATTTATGGATTATCTATTTATAATAGTAATTAAATGAGAATTTTGTTATGGTTGATATTGTTGACTTGTTGACCATGGTTGACTTGTTGACCATGGTTGAAAGTTGACCACCATCATGCTTCAAAAGTCTTCCTTGATTTATGCTTACATTTTTAAATGAAGCATGGTTGTGGTCATTCCAAATTGCCATCAACTATTCTCATTTTCAACTATTATTATTAGATAATTCTTTTCTTTTGCATTATGGTTGCAAAAAAGAAAAAATATAGCTCATTCTATCATTCTCATTCTCTCTCCTCACTTCATCTTCTTCTTCCTCTAGTCAAGAGAAACCTTCTCATGAGTTGAGAATCCTTCTCTTGAAAAACAAAAGCAACCCTTAGACACTCTCTACTCACTCTAGGATCAAGGGTCTAGCAAGCCGGCGATTCTAGTTCACTCCAAGTACGAGAAAGAGCCCAAAGGTCGAGCCTTCGAGGTGGATCCATCTTCGACGGAAGAAGGCGACAAAAGAGAACCATCAACCTCTACAAGATTTCAAGAAGAAGGAGTTCAAGTTTAGGTATAACCATCTTCCATAGTAGCTAACTCCTTTTAGCGTATTTGCTAGTTTAGTTTAGACACGATCCCGACCTTGTTTAGTCCATGTTGCCTCTTGCGATAAAAATTTGTTTTTTATACCGTTTCCGCCTCCCCGTAAGAACCGGGGGTCGCAATATGGACTTACAGTGGTATCAGAGCCTAACTAAACTTAAACTAGCTTGGTAGTGAAGTGTAACGAAGTTCGGAACCGAAAAAATCACAAAACCGGAAAATCACAAAACCTGAGTTTCTGTTGAAAATTTTTTGGCTCAAAATGAAAAACTTTATACATGTAAATTCGTCTCAGGGTTTTGTGTGAACACCCAAGAAAAACGATACAGTGATTCGACTAAACCGCCGCCCATCCGCCGCATAAACCATGTAGTTGCCGCGGAACCGCCGCGTTTTGTCGTTTTCTCTGCATCGTTTTTCGTGCAGTGTGTGTCTGTGTTGGTTTTAGGATTTTTGAAATATATTATATGTGCCCAGATTTTGCAGAAAAGAAATTTCCTTTTGGGGTCCTATAATTCCGTATTTTTTCCGAACTTCACTACACTTTGACTATGATGGTTATATCTGTGATGTTTGCATGTATTGAACGTCGGCTAATCGCTATAAGACGATTAGTCGGGGTTATACATGATCTGTAATGTGCTGGAATGTGTATATAAATATGTTGGATTGTCGCGGGTGAATAGCCGGAGGTTGTGAGACGAGAGTTTTCTTTTCTTGCAATTCATTGTAAATGTAAATTGATGTAATTATATTATTTGTTTGGCCGCACAACCGGGTCGGGGTTGTAGCCGTCATTGTATAATTCTTTTTACTGTTTTTGCTCCTAGGATAGACCCATGGAGGGGTGCACAAACTACCGAGGACTTGGCGGGTAGTTTGCCGCACCCGTAGGGGTCTTGGGTGGGGATTTGGCTATTCACCGCGACCGTGTTATCTGTTTTTGTTACAGGCTCGTACAAATTACAGATTGCTAGTATATCCAATGTATTTATCTGTGATCTGAAATGTCTATCATTGCTTTCTATTTAGGCGTTGCTTATGTTTTACAGACGCGCTAGCCCAGCCCCCGCTCTGTCGTTAGTTAAGTAACCTAACGGGTAATGACGGGGCCCCGTGGCGAATGCGAATGGCATAAGCGTACGTCATATTTTGGTTGTTTTCTGCAATGGTAGGATTAAATGATGGGACGCATTAAAAGTACTAATGCAAGAATATCACGCATTAAAAGAACTAATGCAAGATAATAAACCAAGTTTAAGTCGATGGAACACTTTCGAAAAACCACTCGGTTCTTTTCAAAACTTACTTTTAAATGCGGAGATTGAGCCACTCCTTCTAAAAGCTATCTCGTTCCATCGATTAAATCAAGTTCACTACGTTCACGGTTTCGCCAAAACCATTCGTAGCCCTCCGTCGCTTCGCATGAATAGGCAATAGTATTCAAGCTATGTATTTTGGCCAAAGTCAAGGCATAGTGATTGGTAGCTATTGGGTGTTCATGTGTAGCATAGATAGATGAGTTGGTTTGGGACAGTCGTGCTGCCATTTTGGCCAAAGTCAAGGGTAGGTACGGATGGATCCAAATTAACCTGGATAGTGACGGGCAGAACTTGACATGTGACTTATGATATTTTGGCCAAAGTCAAGGTCATAAGAGCATGGGGCAAAAATCCACATCGGGAGTTTCATAAGTACTGAAACTTGCTAGATTTGCATACCATTTGGAGTGTGGTGATTCTGGTAGGATTCCTTCAGTTTCGTCACGCGATGATATTTGGATCCCGATCCTACTGTGAGTATATGCTACTCCTCGGGAAATTTCTCACTTAACGATCAATGCTATAAACCTAGTAGGTGCCTAGAAAGGTGTTAGCGGGGTTACGCCCCCAGGGAAAAGAGGTTCTTTAATTAAGGAACTTCGCGAAAGCGTTGGAAAACCTCCCTCGAAGTACCGACACCGGCCTGGCTGAACGGTTAAGCAAGTATTGTACGGTGGGATTGATCCTGACTAATTCTTCCTTTATGGTTTGAGGAGGGATTCGAGAAACAGTGGGAGCCATCCTGTTTAGACAAACTAAAAACCACTCTAAACTTGCAAGAGCATCATGCTGAGTGTTTCTTCTTCTCTCTCCTAATTGCAGCGACCAATCAACATGACTGGACTTAAGTTACTCCTAGATAAAAACAAACTGACAGGGCCAAACTACAAAGATTGGCTCAGGAATGTCAAGATAGCAATCACTTATGACAAGCTGGGGTATCTTCTTACCACCAAAGCTCCCCCTGTCCCTGGTCCAACTTCCAGCGTCGCGGATAAGGAAATCCGCAAGACTTGGGAGATTGATAGCGCGAAGGCCAAGTGCCTCCTGCTTGCCTCGATGGACAACGAACATCAGAGGAGGCATGAGAATATGGACATGGAGTCCATATTGCTCCATACAAAAGAACTGTATGGAGAGCAATCACGTATCGCAAGATACGAAGCGTCGAAAAAGTTGTTTTCGACAAAGATGGCCGTCGGATCATCAGTAGCCGAGCACGTGCTAAAGATGATCGGCTACATTGAGGAGCTCGCTGACCTAGGAATCACATTGGAGAGTGAGCTATATACGGATATAGTTCTCCAGTCCCTTCCTTCCACTTACGCCCAGTTTATACTGAACTTCAACCTACAAGAAAAAGAGGTTGAACTATCAGAGCTCCTCAACATGCTGAGGAGCGCAGAGGGCACCCTACAAAAAGGTAGGGATACATCCACTTTGTTTGTAGGAGGATCATCTTCTTCTAGGTCCAAGGCGAAAGCCAAGGGAAAGAAGAAGAAGGCCCCCGCCAAACCAAGGGGCGGTGTTAGTAAAGTGGATACGAAGGGAAAAGGTAAAGCAACAAAGATAGCGGGGAAGCTTGTGGATAAGGAAGAATGCTTCTTTTGTCATAAGAAAGGACACTGGAAGAATGATTGCAGGGCCTGGAAGGCCAGAACACAGGAATTGAAGCAGGTTGCAGCTTCAGCTTCAGGTGTGTATGTTATTGAAAACTGTCTTTCAATAAACTCTACTTCCTGGGTATTGGATACCGGATCGGGATCTCATATCTGTAATTCTTTGCAGGCGTTGAGAAACCGTAGGGATTTGAAGGCAGGTGACATGACCCTCAGAGTTGCGAACGGAGCTAGCATGGATGCTAAAGCCGTGGGGGACTATCACCTGGGAATGTCAGATGGACATGTTTTGGTTTTGCGTAATTGCTTTTTTGTACCCAACGCAACTTGTAATGTCATTTCTGTATCTTTAGTTTCTAAAGAAGGTTATGAATTTGCGTTTGTAAGTAATGTTGTAAACATTCACCTTAATCAAGTATTGATTGGGTCAGGTACTCTGAGTAATGGTATATACGTGTTAAACCAACCACAGATTTTCAATGTCCAGAATACGCACAAAAGAAAGTCTCCAGAAATAAATCAGACTTTCTTATGGCATTGTAGATTGGGTCACATCAATGAGAGAAGGTTGACTAAGTTGCATACAGAAGGATATTTGAATGCGTTCGAATATCAATCATATGCCACTTGTCAATCTTGTCTCAAAGGAAAGATGACAAAGACTCCGTTTACTGGACATGGAGTAAGAGCGAGCGAGCTCTTGGGACTCGTACACAGTGACGTGTGCGGTCCAATGTCTACACATGCCCGAAGCGGACATTCTTACTTCATTACTTTTACGGATGACTTCTCAAGGTACGGTTATGTCTTCTTAATGAAACATAAGTCCGAGGCCTTTGGAAAATTCCAGGAGTATAAGAATGAAGTAGAGAAACAGACCGGCAAAAGTATTAAGATTCTAAGATCGGATCGAGGTGGAGAATACTTAAGTGCCGAATTCCTGGACTATTTAAAAGAGAACGGAATTCTCTCTCAGCTTACTCCTCCTTACACCCCGCAACATAACGGTGTATCGGAGAGACGGAACCGCACCCTATTGGATATGGTGCGGTCCATGATGAGTAACGCTGAGTTACCGCGATCATTCTGGGGATATGCGCTAGAATCAGCCGCATACCTTTTGAACCGAGTCCCCACTAAGACTGTGCCTACCACGCCATTTGAGATGTGGTGTGGGAAGAGACCCCATCTTAATCACATTAAGATATGGGGAAGTCCAGCTTTTGTCAAAAAGCAGCATGCGGACAAGCTCGAGGCACGCTCAGTACTGTGCAAGTTTGTGGGATATCCAAAGAATTCCAAGGGATATTTCTTCTACTGTGAAGAGGAACAAAAAGTTCTTGTTTCTCGTCATGCCCACTTTCTAGAACACCAGTTCATAGAAAAAGAAATAAGTGGGAGCGCAGTAGAGCTGGAAGAAATTCCAGAACCACAGACTGTTACTGAAAGCTTGGTGGAACCAGAGGGTTCAACAGAACAGGACATTCCTACGCCGCTCCGCAGGAGTAGTAGGCAGTCTCATCCGCCCGAGAGATACTACGGTTTTCTCATAGACGGGGATCGAGAGGATTGCATCATAGATTATGATGAGCCTACTAGCTTCCAGCAGGCCGTTCAGAGCGTTGACTCAGTGAGATGGCTGGATGCAATGCGGACCGAAATGGAGTCCATGTACACCAACAAGGTATGGACGTTGGACATTGCTCCAGACGGGGTAAAACCCGTAGGATGCAAGTGGATCTTCAAAAGGAAGATTGGTGTAGATGGACAGGTTGAGACCTATAAAGCTAGGCTGGTAGCAAAGGGTTTTCGTCAAAGACCTGGCTTGGACTACGACGAAACCTTTTCTCCAGTAGCCATGCTGAAATCCATTCGGATCCTTCTTGCCATTGCTGCCTTCCACGATTATGAGATCTGGCAAATGGACGTAAAGACAGCTTTTCTAAATGGAAATTTAGAGGAGTGTGTCTATATGGATTAGCCAGAGGGTTTCATTCAGAGTGGGAGCAGCGGAAAGGTGTGCAAGTTGCTTAAGTCCATCTATGGACTAAAGCAGGCATCGCGGAGTTGGAACATCTGTTTTGATGAGACAGTCAAAGAATTTGGCTTTATCAAAAATCCAGATGAACCATGCATCTATAGTAGATTTGTAGCGAGAACTGTAGTATTCCTCGTTTTATACGTGGATGACATTCTCTTGATAGGAAATGACATTCCTATGCTACAATCTGTCAAGGGATTCTTGTCACAAAGGTTCTCCATGAAAGACCTGGGTGATGCCTCATACATCCTAGGGATCCGGATCCATCGTGATAGATCCAAGAGGATATTGGGACTTTCTCAGTCCAGGTACATCGACACCATAGTGAAAAGATTCAGTATGGAAGATTCCAAGCGCGGTAACCTACCGGCTTGTCACGGGATCACCCTCTCTAAAGAGATGTCTCCCAAGACTGATTTGGAGAGGGATCGCATGTCTATTATACCCTACGCTTCTGCGGTAGGCTCTATAATGTATGCGATGTTGTGTACCAGACCGGATGTAGCTTATGCACTGAGTGTAGTAAGCCGGTATCAGTCAAACCCTGGGGAGAAACATTGGATAGCAGTAAAGAACATTCTCAAGTACCTGAGAAGGACTAAGGAGATGTTCTTGGTGTATGGCGGAAAAGACCTCCAGATCGAGGCCTTTGCTGACTCCAGCTTCCAGAGTGACAAGGATGATTCCAAGTCCATGTCGGGTTTTGTCTTCACCCTCAATGGAGGGGCGGTGTGTTGGAAGAGTTCCAAACAGGAAACCGTTGCAGACTCGACGATGGAAGCGGAATACATCGCTGCATCTGATGCCGCAAAAGAAGCTGTCTGGATGAGGAAGTTCTTGAAAGAACTTCAGGTGGTTCCGTCCATTGTTGACCCAATACCTCTGTATTGCGACAACAACGGGGCTATAGCTTTAGCGAAGGAACCCAGGTCCCATCAGAGATCCAGGCACATCTTGAGGCGGTATCACCTGATCAGGGAGATCGTGGATCGCAAGGAGATCGAGGTTCGGAGGGTTGCTTCAGAAGAGAACACTGCAGATCCATTCACCAAGGCCCTACCCCAGACTCAGTTCGAGCGGCTGATCGAGATGATAGGTCTTCGATACGCCAGTACATGGCCTTAGTGCAAGTGGGAGATTGTTAGTGTATATGCCCTAGAGGCCATTACTGTATCATACTAGTTTGTATATTACTTAATGGATGCTTGGGATATTCACCTTGTATATACAATCTTGCTCAAAATAGTAGTATGCTACTTGGTTTGTTTCTACTTCAATGTGTACTTGTGTTTATTTCAGTATATCACTTATACGCATTAGTGGAGCCCTTAGGATCTTTGCTTGATTACCAGCGTTGTGATGGCAGTCACACTAGTGGGGGCTGGGTAATCTATAGGCACATCCTTATACAGGTCCCTAGTCGCAGGACTATCGAGACAGGGCATCGATACTCCGGAGTAGACTAGCGTATGCGCTTCTCATCCCAGTGTGGGAGATGGTCTGTCCCACAGCCATCAGTACGTCGTACTGGAGATAGTATACGGGTGCTCGTTGGGTTACGAGTACACTGGACAGGACTCGTCGGGAACTGACAGGTTGGTATTATACCTATCGTCAGTTATCAGTTCCCAGGTGACATGAGTACAGCTTAGTCCGCTGACTTGACACTGGCACTTCGCCTCAAGTGTGTTCCCACTGCACTTTGATCACTACCCTACCACGGCTCAAAGGAGTCGTGCAAACGGGTGGTGGTTGGGTGCAGTCCCGAAGCACTTGGAGGCAGTGACGGTTAGACAGGATTCGTCTCTCCCGGTATTGGGGGTTGACATCGCGCTGTGTCTAGGAGAGCCATTACACGAGTAGTCCCTGGCCAGGGCAAACGAGATATACTGGTAGGTTTCCAGTGTTATCTCAGGGTGTTTTGGGCTTCGCTCCGGCACGACTTGTACCGCTATTGGGGGACTGACGTTTACCACCCCCTAGGCCCGCCATGCGATGTATCAGACGAATAGACCGGACTGTACGGAGACTGTCACATTCAGACTCAGTAGGAGTTCAGATGGGGTTTCACCTCGTCAGCCTTCTTGTCGGCATCTACCTGGGGACCGTTACGCACAGCTAGTGCCGCTTGCGGTCTGTGGTTAAACCCACTGCCAGCGTAGTGTCGAGTCTTTAGAGTCCCACACAGAGGGTATTCGCCTCTGGGCAAAACAGAGTAGAGGTCGCATGGTTTTGCGACAGGGTTCGTTCTCATCCGCGCACTTGTACACGTTTGGAGTCCGGACGGATTATACTGGCAGGCTCTGGTTTGAGCCAGATACTGGTATATATATATTTGGGGTTGCTTTTATATCTTGGTATTCTTGTTCCTCGGAACGAGAATGCAGGTGTGTATGCACAGTTGCTTGAGGCGGAGGATGAGGTATTTCATTAGGGTTTCGGAACGGGTGCGTATGCACAGTTGACAGTTATCTTTTTCCAAACCCTAATGGATTTATGGATTATCTATTTATAATAGTAATTAAATGAGAATTTTGTTATGGTTGATATTGTTGACTTGTTGACCATGGTTGACTTGTTGACCATGGTTGAAAGTTGACCACCATCATGCTTCAAAAGTCTTCCTTGATTTATGCTTACATTTTTAAATGAAGCATGGTTGTGGTCATTCCAAATTGCCATCAACTATTCTCATTTTCAACTATTATTATTAGATAATTCTTTTCTTTTGCATTATGGTTGCAAAAAAGAAAAAATATAGCTCATTCTATCATTCTCATTCTCTCTCCTCACTTCATCTTCTTCTTCCTCTAGTCAAGAGAAACCTTCTCATGAGTTGAGAATCCTTCTCTTGAAAAACAAAAGCAACCCTTAGACACTCTCTACTCACTCTAGGATCAAGGGTCTAGCAAGCCGGCGATTCTAGTTCACTCCAAGTACGAGAAAGAGCCCAAAGGTCGAGCCTTCGAGGTGGATCCATCTTCGACGGAAGAAGGCGACAAAAGAGAACCATCAACCTCTACAAGATTTCAAGAAGAAGGAGTTCAAGTTTAGGTATAACCATCTTCCATAGTAGCTAACTCCTTTTAGCGTATTTGCTAGTTTAGTTTAGACACGATCCCGACCTTGTTTAGTCCATGTTGCCTCTTGCGATAAAAATTTGTTTTTTATACCGTTTCCGCCTCCCCGTAAGAACCGGGGGTCGCAATATGGACTTACATAATTAATGTAAACCTCGTTTTCCCAGAGGCGTAACCCCGTTGACACCTTTCTAGACACCTACTTGATCGGCTAATTGTAATGTGTAAAACTCTCCCAGGAGTAACTCTTACTCGCAGCGGGTATCGGGATCCAACTATCTCATAGAAGGTATGCAATCTCATTGCAAATTTCAACACTTGAAATTCCCGATAATATTTTGCCCCAGGCGATCTATGACCTTGACTGAGTCAACAAACCATAGACTGCAAGTAAAGTTCAACCCGTCATTTCTCGATTGAATTAAACCTACCCGCACGACCCTTGACTGAGTCAACAAGGCCGCACGACTACCCTAATCCAATCGTATCATATGCTTTGCAGATAAGCACTAATCAGCTACCGCACACTACGCCTTGACTGAGTCAACAAACGCAGCACGAATACTAACTATTACCTATCTGAAATGACGGAGGGCTACGAGAGGTTTTTAAGAAAACCTTTTGCGTAATGAACTTTATATCGTTGTAGAATCAAATGATTTTAAAAATGGAGTGTTTTGAGGCTTTTCTAGTTTTGCTAAAGGAGTCACTCCCGGTGAAGGGATCGTCGTATTTGAATAGCCGGGTTTTTTTTATGTGAGATGAGTGTTTTTCATTTTCATTCATGTAAAAAACTTGTATATAATATTCTTTTATTGGGGCACTTCCAGGTTGCGGAAGATATCACCCTTTGTATATTATTTTCTTTTCCGCACTAGGATAGACCCAAGGAGGAGGGCACAAGTAACCGGGTTCTGGGGTCCAGTGGGAGACCAACTCGAGGAGTCGAGTCCGGGTCTCCTAACCCTAGAATTAGTAGGGTTGCTTGCCGCTCTCGTAGGGGTCTAGGGGTGTGGGTTTGGCTATTCATCGCGACCGTGAAATCCGTGTTTTATACTGGCTCGTATTGAAAACACGGACGTCCTAGTATATCCAATATTTCATATGATTCTTCTGCTGCGATATCTGTGATGTGATCATGTGATATGTTCTGTGATGGATACTGTATATAGTATATATGATATATTATATATAACATATATAATATATCCACATAACTCTGATACCAGCAATATAACATATCCAGCAACACATAACATCACATGTCATCAACGTAAGTAAATATGCCCATCCCAATTGTGGTTGACATATAGCAACGAAACCGGCGATATCACATATTACACTTACGGTCGCAGAAAAGAAAGTGTAAAACTACAACAGTTGGAATCCGCAATCTCTTTAGACATCGCATGCCTAATCAAATGAATTCCTTAGATATCGCATGCCTAACAATTATAAACCCCGCATTTTAGTCTCATTATCGAAAACTCTTTTCAATATCAAGTCGGGAAATTCAACAGGATTCCCGACATTCAGATCGAATGCTCGTCGCAAACTTTAGTAGGCGGCCGCACCCCCGACGCCGTCGACGAAGTGCACCAAGGCCGAACACCGCTGCCGTGAGCACCCGAACTGATGCTTTCGGCAACGGGGTTCTCCTTCAGTCACTTGGTCGGGGCTATGGGGCGTGGCTGTCTATTAAGTTTACCCGGCGAGTATCCGCGTACGCTACGTGATTGTGATAGAATTTTGATCACATCAAAATTCCGTGGCAACCGATCAAGTGAGACTAAAGTGCTATGTTTATAACATTCATGTTAGTTATCTCATAACTACTTGTAGATTCCAAGTATTGTATCCCATTCCAGATAAATAGAAAATGTTAAACTTTTCGATCGAACATTCAAACACCCAAGTTTTTCTGAAATAGCTCAACACATGAAACAAATTTAAAAACATCCAGTTCATGCCTCAGTATCAACGGTCCAGCCGTAGAAGGGTCAAGCCAACGCCTCACATGTGGTACGCCGTACTGCCCCAAACCCTAAGGTTCAAAGGGCAGTGCAAGACGGTCACATAATCGAGTTAAGGTTTGTTGTCTTCTAGAGGGTCCATCGCGTTACTTGCACTACTTAGAACGTCTTTAAACCACGGAAAAATCTAACACTTGGAAATTTCCCGACAGGGAAAAATCGGGTATTTATATCCGGTCGAACTTTTTAACAGTTTCTAAAATATCCGGAAAAACACATAGACAAAGTTTGACAATCCGATCGAATCTACGAACTCCCAATACAACCCAAAAAACTCAACTCTTTAGTAAATATTAAAAATTCCCACAAAATTCAGCACTTTCAGATAGACATTACTGTGCAAAAATTATTAAATAATGGGACTATATGGCCGCGGAACTGTCGCCTGAGCCAGGCTCTTGCCGCGGTTCCGCGGCGGTTTAGTGGAATCAGACGGTCGTTTTGCATAGTAACCGTTATAAAACCCGGCTGATTTTTCTGCATATTTTTAATTTACAAAAATCCCAAATTCCAGAAAATGTCCAGAGAGTGGTTTGAGTTAGGGTTTCGGTGTTCGTTCGGATTTCTAACTTCGTCTACGCATCGCCTAAAGCTCTAGCTAGGCTCTGATACCACTGTAGGGTTCCTAGGCACACTAATGAGGTCTCACAAGGCATCAACCATGCCAATTTCAAATTTTTCCGGTGCCGAGAAAACCTAATGCGATCGTTAACTAGAGTTTAGGCGAAACAAGCAACTAGTTAACAACTTAACTAAGAGTGAACGGAAATACAACCTTTGTAGATCCGGTCCTCCACCTCCATAGCTCCGTGATGAAGTCCCCTCGCTGTGATCATCGGATCCCGGGCTCTAGCATCGGCTTCATCGGAGAAATGGGCGGGCTAGGTCGTCGACTTCGATGCCGAAGATGATCTACGACGAGGCAACTCAAGATCAAGCTCCAACTTCACCAAGTCATGAAACTTGTGAAGAAAACACCCTATACTACTTGGCAAGTGGTAGAGGATGAAGAAATAGGAAGTGGGTTCACTTTAGAATTGGATTTCTCACTCTTTTCATGAAATCACCATTGAAGGTTGCAAGCTCTCTTCTTCTTGAAGAAGAAGAAGAAGAAAAAAATATCATAAGTATCTCAAAAATAGGAAATAATATGATACTTATCATATTTGCAACCATAGTTAGGTGTAGAGAATAAACTAAGGTTAGGTTGAATGGTTAGGGTTAAGCATGAAACAAAAATGGTGGACTTATTCAAAGCTTCATGAAGCTTCAACTAGAAAACAAATCAAGCCACCATTTCTCTTCATCTTTCCAAAATGAATAAATAAATAAATGAATAAGTAAATAAACAAAACCCTAACCATTAACATAACCATGGTTTAATCACACACACAAACCCTCATGTATCATCAAACATGATACAATCAAATGCACAAAAATATATCACATATACAATGTGCACATCAAGTGAGAAAATCCTTTTTAAGTGAACAAATATTAGTTAATGTAAAGTAATATATCTAATATATAATTATACATTAAATCATTAAATCAATACTTTATTTAACGATCCGGTCATATCGCATATAACCGACTAATATCAATAGTAACAACTTAACGAATCAACACTTGATCCGATAACCCGGCTATATCATATATAACCGATCAATGTCACTAATCGCGAGAATCGAATACAGTATGACATACTGGTATTATTCTCGGTCCCGCACATATCTCATATGCGCTCTTATTTCGTTTCGCTTGAGCCAGGAAACCTCTGTGTAGGACTCTAAAGACTCGTCAATACGCCGGCAGCAGGTGATGATCATATCAAACGCCCACAAGCCGCAAGCGGTCTGCTAAACGTAACGGCCATCCGGGTATTGAGCGATCTGAAGATCAACGAGCAAGCCCGCTCACACTCCTGTGAATCCAACGAGTAACACTACCGTACAGTCCAGTCTGTTCGTCTGATATGTCGCATATCTCGTCTAGGGGTGGTAAACGTCAGACCCCAATAACTCGATAAGTCGTGTCGATATGAGGCTTATAACGGGTCGAGAAACTACTGGTAACACTTACCAGTAAATCCCTAAAGCAGCCTTGGCCAAGGACTTCCTGTTATAGCCAATCGAACACTGCGCAACATCAACTCCCTATACCGGGAGAGACGAAACCCCTCCTATCGCTCATTGCCTCCATGTGACTCGGGACTGTACCCAAAAACCACCTTTTTGCACGCCCTCTTGGACGTGGTATGGTGGAAATCAAAGCACAGTGGGAATCACACAAGACTCTATGACGATCTCGGGTCTACAGACTAACCTGCACCAGTGTCACCAGAGAACTGCCATCTGACGTAAGGTATAATACCATCTTGGAGTTCTCGGCGAGTCCGTCCAGTATACCCAGTCTCCACTGAGCACCCGTATATCATCTCTGATGTCAAACACCAATGGATATGGGATCATCCATCGTCCATCTGTATGGGTCGAGAAGGTATACGCTAGTCTACTCTGGTATATCGATGCCCCGTCTCGATACACCCACGACTAGGGACTTTGAAGGATGTACTTATGGACTACCATGTCCCCACTAGTATGATCCGCATCATAGTCCAGGTAGTCAAGTACACATCCTAAGGGCTTTACCAACATGCAACAGAGAGACAATCAGTGTACATGTTAAGGTAAAGAGTAACCAGATAGCATACTATCATATCGAGCAAGAAAGTCATCTCTATATATGTCCAAGCATCCACTACAATACACATCCTATGTATAGTAATGGCCTCTAGGGCATACATATAACTAACAAATCCAATCAACGAAAATATGAAATCCAAATCACCAAATCACAATCGTAAACACTATCGTCAATGTGCGCCTCTTTCCCCCTTTCCTCTGGTTTCGACTGCTTCGAACTTGTCTCTTCATAGGTATGCTGACTGCGCTACCAACGGCAATACTCATATCTAGAGTCTCCCACGTAGTCGATCCCTTCACCTGATATCCGGACTACATTAAACTTTTCGATCGATCCATCAAAATCCCATAATTCCCGAGAGCTCAACACTCAAGTACAGTTTAAAAAATATCCGGTACATACCCCAGCATCGATGGTCCAGCCGTAGAAGGGCAAACCCAAGCCTCACTAATGGCACCGCGGAACTGCCGTAAACCCTAAGGTTCAAGGGCGTTCTCGTGGTCATTATGTCGAGTTAGGGTTTCATTCTTCTAGAGGGTCCTTCGAAATACCTGCATGTTCTTCCGAATACTTTAAACTTGGGAAAATGGGTTTCTTACAATCGTTTGACTTCTTTAACTTCGTCTGGACGGCATGTGAATACCCTTCTCCCGCACACTAAACAATGCTTCAATCCTCAAGAATAACCGATACCCTAATGGTTATCGCATTCGAGCCGCAGCTCCCTCAGCCCGTGCGCCCGTGGTAATAGAAACCACCCTCCGATATCGACGAAGATAGATCAAAGGAACGAATGAAATGCGGTGCAAACAAATATACATCCTAAGGCTACTTAAGAAGAGTAGCGTATCGTAAGTATGCCGCGGATCATACCCACGGTACGTCACTCTACCTAAGTCGCCTACTCCATCAACCAAAGGTCACCCTAGACATATACAAGGTTAAACCTAGCGTTCTGATACCAACTTTGTCACGACCCGAAAGTACGAAACATGACCGGCACATAGATTACGAAGCGTCTAGAGGCGCAACGTAACCTAAGTAAGCCGAAGCCCAGAAATCTAAACCATAAAAAGAAGAAGTAAAGGAAAACATGTAGAAAACAAGTTTAAAAGCAACATCATCAAATTTTCTTAAAAATTTCGGCAGAGTCTCCTTTGTAAAAACTGGCCCCAAACGGGTACAAACAAGAATAATATATATACAAACAATAAAAAGCATCCCCAAACGGGAGCTAGCTCTACGCCAAAAGGCGGAAACAACCACATCAATGTACAATAGTATACAACGCCAAAGGGCGAGGCTCAAAACTCAAAAGAAAACAAAACCACCAGATATCATAATAATACAAGCGCGACTCTAAGGTCGAAATAAACAACCGATCTAGTAAAGTATCAAGTAATACAAGTTTGGTTGATGGAGTTTTCTAGATACAAATGAAATAATAAAAGTACAATGGCGGTCCAGATACAAGTGAACCAACCTACCGTGCAAATCACCCGGAATGAAACGATGTGCCAGCAAACTGCCAAGGAACCCTGTACATCAACCTGTAATAAAATTTGGCACAATGGGGGTGAGTTGCCAACTCGTGAGTAGAAGATATTTGCGAAAAGAAATCGAATGCACGACGCTGTCCTAGGTCATAATAATATACTAATATACTACCAGTCATCAAGTAAAGACAGGATAATAAGCTACGTGTACGTGCAAATGCTCCGTGCTCGTATCAGTGCCTCATATAGTACTATGTCATATGAATGAGTATGCATGCACCATGAATGTAAAATAACCAATCCTGAAATCTAGATATCTCTGTATAAGAAATCTTTAGCTTTTATCATGGTAAAACGTGTATAAAAGTCTGAAATATCAATGATGAAATCTATGGAAATCCGTGTCAAGCATCGACACAAAACATGTAAATCTCAAGTCTCAATATCTCGGGCTCCGTCAGTCCGGATCGGCCCATATCATCAAATCTCATGACAACGGTCGGTATCCTCCGGATATCCGCCGCGCCAGACATCACCGGTAGGTAGTCCTCCCCTGCCAGGCTCATCGTCTACAACTCGATCTTCTTGCCCCGGGGTACCATACCGGGCCCACCATGTACCCGAGACGGTTCATCCACTCCTCGAATCGGGTCTCAAAATCCAACAGAAAACATGAAATCTCATGGTGGACGACACATACATCACGAGAAAACCGCATCTTATGTTTTAAAAAGAGAGGAGGAGAGAGAGAAGTTTTTATATATTCTTGCGGTTTTCCCCAAAAAAATCCAGAAATCTCATAGAAATCCAAAATCCCAAAATCATGAGTAAGTATATGATAAGTGTCGGCATATACCCCATAATACTGCATGATAACATGAAAATACGAATGAATGAAATGTCTAAGTAATAAATACCATATCTATACTAACACCAGAGAGTAATCACAATATTATATCGATCTAGCTGTTAGCTGATGATATCAATAAAAGATAATATGATCTAAAGTGTGCGTGACATAGCAATTACCGATGATGATGTGTGTGAGCCGGCAAATAAGTGTGCGTGGAATATGCGCATCATCGGTAATGGTGCTGGTGTCCTAACAGGCAGAGTTTTATACCGATTATAGAAACATATGTATGAACATGCAACATAATGATTACGGTATGAATGTAAAGACGGATGTGTAATAACCACTCATCTGTGATATACAAGTAAAACTACAACTATATGACTCGAACTTACACTAGTGTCCATCTAACCTCCTAAAGAACTAAACCTAAGAAACTAGTCGATAAGAAATAGGATTACACCTAAAGTCTGAATCCATATCTCTAATAGTCGGCGATCCAGCCTCAATAGAGTCACGTAAGTAGTACGGCTTCCTCGAATCAAGAGTGCGGATCAATCATCACATCTATGCCTCGTACGGTAAAATCCGTCGTACGACATCCCAATATCGGGTACGGGTCAAGTATCACCTACGTGTCTCATCATTCGTATAATACCATCATCAACACATGTCATGATCAAGATGCTATACTGTAATCGCATACATCAATCATATATCATTGCCAGCATAAATATACATCGTTAAGTTATCCTCAGAAATATCATGTCACATGTATCATATTGTTATTAGGTCACACTTATATCATATCGTAATCAAGCCACATCTATATGATATCGTAATCAAGTCACACATATATGATATCGAAATCAAGTCACACCTATATGATGTCGTAATCAAGTCACACATATATCATATCAGAATTTCAGGCACAGGTTACGGTCCGGGTTCTATTTTAGAGTCCCATATACTTCAATATCATCACCATCCTTTATTATTGTTCATGTATACACATCCATTATCTCATATTCTAATGATCCGCTAACATCATAACACGACTGTATAGCCAAGAATCACGGCATCAGCCCAGTTATATTGTTTCATCCCCGTGTATCATATCATATCCTTGTATCACATATACGTATTGTGTGTATATATATATACCTATTCCTAGTCCTATATATATATACACATACACGTATACACCACGTCGAGTCTCAGTGTGTGCGTGTGTGTATCTACCTGAAACCTACGAATCTCCTCAAAGATATTCATCCTCGGGTAAGGTCTTTCTAAATCAATCTAGTCCAACTTAAGGTCACTACTAGGGTCCTACTCACCGAAATTCTAAGGTCACGTCTGGCTTCCTAATGACAATAAGTACTATCCCTATTCACGTTTGCGGGGGTGCTAAATGCCATCCACCCGACTTCCTCCCGTAGATATACATCTACTCACCTGGTCCTTATCTGCCGAAGACGGTGTCGCCATCCTCTTCTTCATTGCCCGCAGTCCACGTGAGGGGTACCTATATGCAAACACATATAATATCGTAAACTGAATCATGGACAACATCAAAACGACGCACGAAACGCGTATAGGTTAAAACCTATGTCCCGCTCATGCAAAAGAACCAAATATCGCTCGATATCGGCGTACAAATGCCGATTGATCGAGATAAGCATCAACAAACAACTCATAGTTATAAAACTCATTACTTATAATATAAAACATGATTTAATTCATCGAAATCCTAAAAATCGATCAAATCGTCCGATTCCGTAAAACCTGAAAACACCAATTTACCGTTTTACTTCAAAACTTGATGTTTAAAAGAAACTAATGGTCATAGTATTTATTAATTAACATAACTAGACTATATAAACCATCACTATATTTTTAACACCCTAATTTATATTAGTTTGAAAATTCTAGTTTGCAAACTTGCCCGATTTCGATACTTTTAAGGAAAATTTCACAATATCACATCTAAACTGGATTTTGCATGAATTAATGCATTAAACTACAATTCATGATGATAATAATTTAATGAAATCATAATTTAGATTTTAAACCTCATTTATTTAAGAATTTCCAAATTCTAGTTAGCAAAAATAGCATTTTTCTCACAATTTTTCAATTATCAAAAGAAACTAGTAACCAAATTATGTTTTTCATTCGACCAACAAGTTAATATCCTCATTAAAACCACAATCTAGTGTTACAAACATTAATTGGAATTTTATCTCACCAATATATACAATATATAGAAATCTAGTTTGCAAAATAGATTAATTTAAACAATTTTGGATAAACAATTTACAATATATCATCCATACAAGATTTTCCACTTCTAAAAATGTTAAACTAGTTATTATAACCCTACTTAATTAATAAAAACCATAACTTAATTTTATAAAGCCTAACTTGAATTTGAAAACTTGTAGATAGAAATTATTTATTAAATCTAATTATGCTTAAATGAAACATCTAATAACAATAAATCAAAAGAAGAAGATTTATACCTCCACAACATGAAATCCAAACATGAAAATAAGCCTCCAAAATGAATGCTTTCCATCTCCAAAATCCATGTAATTATGAGCAAAGAATAGAGGGTAGGAATTTATTAGGATTTTGTGGATTTTTTTATTGAATTTTTGATGAATTTTGATGATTTTTAATGCAAAAATGATAGGGGAAAATTTTTGGGGCTGCCCATGGAGGTGAGGCCGAACATGAGGTGAGGAAAAGAGAGGAGAGTGAGAAAAGGTGAAGAAAAGTGTAGAAGGTTTCACAAAAATATCATACAATTAAGTCTTTTCATGAATTTATTTAAAAATTCTTTATTTTCTTCACTCCATTTGACCTAGAATGGTCTAGAACCATTGTAAAATTTTGAAAATAAATTTTGCATGAAACACACTTGATTCTAAGATGCAATGGTTCATTTTTGCAAATTAAACCCATTCGAATTTGTAATTTACACTAATTTAGTTTATAAATAAAGCTTATGTTAATATTTAAAATAATTAATTTAGGAAAAATATTTAATTAAACTAAAAATTTATAAGTGGCTAAATAAACACCATTTAATAGTAATTACATAATTAAAATAGGTATTTTTGAATTTATAATGAAAACTAATTACGGTTTAGTTTTACGAAAAATATGTTTTACTTTACCGAAAATCATAAAATTCACTTAAAGAATTTTATTTATTTGTTTATTTATTTATTTATTTATTTTAAAACGTTACAGTTCGGATGGGTTTCCTCATCGTCCTTCTTATCGACATCTACCTGGGGACCGTTACGTACAGCTAGTGCCGCTTGCGGTCTGTGGTTAAACCCACTGCCAGCGTAGTAGTCGAGTCTTTAAAGTCTCACATAGAGAGTTTCCCTGCTCCGGGCGAAACGATATGGAGGTCGTATGGTTTTACGATGAGAGTTCGGACGCATACGTGTTTTTACGCACGTACGATGTTCGGACAGTTTTTACTAGCCGACTTTGGTTTAAGCCAGATTCTAGTATCAGATTATTGGATTTATACAGTCTAAAGTTTTTTCGTGTTTTCACGGATAAGAGGGACGTTCTCGTAATTCGGTGAGAAGCTTTGCATTAATGGATTAGTGACTCATTAGATGAATCATTCAAGAGAGTTAATGAAGCATTTATTGCTTAATGACTCACTTGATGATTCATTGCATATATTAAATGAAGCATGGTTGTTAATATCATTTAATTGATTTATTTGATATTCTTTATGCTTCATCATATATTGTAAATGAGAAAGAATTCATTTCATTCTCACTCTCACCTTCTCTCTCCTCAAGCTCTCTCTCTTCAAATCCTAATCCTAACCTCTCATGTGTTAAGATCAAGGATTAGTAAGACTTGTTAATCCCTAATCACACTCTATATTACCTAGGTGATTTTGATTAGCAATTTGAGTAACTTAGTTTCCTCAAGTTAGAGGCAAAGCTTAGAGTAGTAGCTTTCGGGTGGATCGTCTATTACAAAGAGGAGGCCGATGGGGAGGTGGTTAACGAGAAGAAGAAGGACTTGGTTCATTAGGTATAATCTTCTTTCATAGTAGCTAACTACTCCTATGATTGTGTTAGTTAGTGTTTAGAAAAGATCCTTTCGGTTAGTCGATGTTGTTTTAAACAAAATGATTGTTTTACCTATTCTGCCTCCCCGCAACTCGTGGGGTGTAAACGTCGACTTACAATATTATCATGTCGAGCAAGAAAGTCCTCTATATATATATATCTGTAAGTCCACGTTGCCCACCCCGGTGCTTGCGGGGAGGCGGAAAACAGAATAAAAATTGGATTTTTACTACTCTAGGCAACATGGACTAGACAAAGTCGGATCTTTGCTAAACAAAAACTTGCTAAAGCTAACTAGAAACTAGTTAAAGAGGAGAATGGTTATACCTAGGGCTTTATGTCCTTCTCTCCTTGCTCCTTGGAGTAGTAGAAAGGGATCACCTTTGTCGTCTTCTTGAGTCGAAGAAAGATCCACCCGAAAGCCTCAACCTTTGGCTTCAACTTCAAGCTAGAAGTAACTAGGGTGCTAGAAGTGCTAGTCCTATAACCCTAGATGAGAGTAAAGATTATCAAGAAGAGGTTTTTCTCAAGCTCAAGTGTTTCTCAACACATGAGAGGGGAGAGCTTGAGGGAGAGGAAGAACAAGAGAGAGAAAGTGAATGATAGAATGAGAGAATAATAAGCCATTCTCACATATATGTGTGAATTATTGTAAATAGATAATTAGTGAGATAATTGTCATGGCTTAATCAAGACATGACCATTATCATTTCATTTTTAATGCAAATTGCAAGGATCGAAGTGCATCTTCCAAATGAAATGATGATGGTCAAAGTGTCAACCTAGGTCAACAGGTCAAGAATGTCAAATGGTCAACAACCATAACCATGCACAATTATATTAAACTAATATCAATTAACCATAATACACACATAAGCATTAGGGTTAATAAAATGACAATGGTCATTAACCCTAATCAAAGTCCTCTCCCTCTGTCTCAAGCAACTGTGCATATGCACTCGTATTCGTGATCCAAGGAACACGAATACAATGAGATAAAACCAATCCCAAATCATATACTAGGATCCGGCTTAAACCAAAGCCCGCTAGTATAAGCTGTCCGGACAGCAAACGTGCACAAGTGCGCGGATGTGAACGAACCCTGTCGCAAAACCATGCGACCTCTACTCACTTTGCCTAAAGGCGAATAGCTCTCTGTGTGGGACTTTAAAGACTCGACACTACGCTGGCAGTGGGTTTAACCACAGACCGCAAGCGGCACTAGCTGTACGTAACAGTCCCTAGGTAGATGTCGATAAGAAGACTGACGAGGTAACCCCATCTGAACTCCTACTGAGCCTGTATGTGACAGTCTCCGTACAGTCCGGTCTGTTCGTCTGATACATCGCATGGCGGGCCTAGGGGGCGGTGAACGTCAGTTCTCTAATAGCGGTACAAGTCGTGTCGGAGTGTATCCCAGAACACCCTGAGATAACACTGGAAACCTACCAGTATATCTCGCTTGCCCTGGCCAGGGACTACTCGTGTAATGGTTCTCCTGGACACAGCGCGATGTCAACCCCCAATACCGGGAGAGACGAATCCTGTCTAACCGTCACTGTCTCCAAGTGCTTCGGGACTGCACCCAAAAACTACCTGTTTACACGACTCCTTTGAGCCGTGGTAGGGTAGTAATCAAAGTGCAGTGGGAACACACTCAAGGCGAAGTGACAGTGTCAAGTCAGCGAACTAAGCTGTACTCATGTCACCTGGGAACTGATAACTGACGATAGGTATAATACCAACCAACAGTTCCCAACAAGTCCTGTCCAGTGTACTCGTAACCTAACGAGCACCCGCATACTATCTCAAGTACGACGTACTGACGGCTGTGGGACAGACCGTCTCCCACGCTGGGATGAGAAGCGCATACGCTAGTCTACTCCGGAGTATCAATGCCCTGTCTCGATAGTCCATCGACTAGGGACCTGTATAAGGATGTGCTTATGGATTACCCAGCCCCCACGAGTGTGAGCGCCATCACAACGCTGGTAATCAAGCAAAGATCCTAAGGGCTCTACTAATATGTATATCAGCGATATGCTAAAAGAAACACATGCACATATTAAAGCAGAGACAAACCAAGTAGCGTACTACCATTTCGAGCAAGATTGTATATGCAACTGTGAATATCCCAAGCTTCCATCAAGTAATATAAAAACTAGTATGATACAGTAATGGCCTCTAGGGCATATACACTAACAATCTCCCACTTGCACTAAGGCCATGTACTGGCGTTTCGAAGACCTATCATCTCGATCAGCCGTTCGAACTGAATCTGGGGCAAGGCCTTGGTGAATGGATCTGCAGTGTTATCTTCTGAAGCAACCCTCCGAACCTCGATCTCCTGGCGATCCAAGATCTCCCTGATCAGGTGATACCGCCTCAAGATGTGTCTGGATTTCTGATGGGACCTGGGCTCCTTCGCTAAAGCTATAGTCTCGTTGTTGTCGCAATACAAAGGTATTGGGTCAACAATGGACGGAACCACCTGAAGTTCTTTCAAGAACTTCCTCATCCAGACAGCTTCTTTTGCGGCATCAGATGCAGCGATGTATTCCGCTTCCATAGTCGAGTCAGCAACGGTTTCCTGTTTGGAGCTCTTCCAACACACCGTCCCTCCATTGAGGGTAAAGACAAAACCCGACACGGACTTGGAATCATCCTTGTCACTCTGAAAGCTGGAGTCAGCAAAGGCCTCAATCTGGAGGTCTTTTCCGCCATAGACCAAGAACATCTCCTTAGTCCTTCTCAGGTACTTGAGAATGTTCTTTACTGCTATCCAATGTTTCTCCCCAGGGTTTGACTGATACCTGCTTACCACGCTCAGTGCATAAGCCACATCTGGTCTGGTACACAACATCGCATACATTATAGAGCCTACCGCAGAAGCGTAGGGTATAATAGACATGCGATCCCTCTCCAAATCAGTCTTGGGAGACATCTCTTTGGAGAGGGTGATCCCGTGACAAGCCGGTAGATTACCGCGCTTGGAATCTTCCATACTGAATCTTTTCAGTATGGTGTCGATGTACCTGGACTGTGAAAGTCCTAATATCCTCTTGGATCTGTCACGGTAGATCCGGATACCCAGAATGTATGAGGCATCACCCAGGTCTTTCATGGAGAATCTGTGTGACAAGAACCCCTTGACAGATTGTAGCATAGGAATGTCATTTCCTATTAAGAGAATGTCATCCACGTATAAAACGAGGAATACTACAGTTCTCGCTACAAATCTACAATAGATGCATGGTGCATCTGGATTTTTGATAAAGCCAAATTCCTTGACCGTCTCATCGAAACAGATGTTCCAACTCCGCGATGCCTGCTTCAGTCCATAAATGGACTTAAGCAACTTGCACACCTTTCCGCTGCTCCCACTTTGAATGAAACCCTCTGGCTGTTCCATATAGACACACTCTTCTAAATGTCCATTTAGAAAAGCGGTTTTTACGTCCATCTGCCAAATTTCATAATCGTAGAAGGCAGCAATGGCAAGAAAGATCCGAATGGATTTCAGCATAGCTACTGGAGAAAAGGTTTCGTCATAGTCCAAACCAGGTCGCTGACGAAAACCCTTTGCAACCAGTCTAGCTTTATAGGTCTCAACCTGTGCATCTACACCAATCTTCCTTTTGAAGATCCACTTGCATCCTACGGGTTTTACCCCATCTGGAGCAATGTTCAACGTCCATACTTTGTTGGTGTACATGGACTCCATTTCGGTCCGCATTGCATCCAGCCATTTTACCGAGTCGACGCTCTGAATGGCTTGCTGGAAGCTAGTAGGTTCATCACAATCTATGATGCAATCCTTTCTATCCCCGTCAATGAGAAAACCGTTGTATCTCTCTGGCGGATGAGACTGCTTACTACTCCTGCGGAGTGGCGTGGGAATGTCCTGATTTTTCAAACCCTCTGGTTCTATTAAGCTTTCAGTAATAGCTCGTGGTTCTGGAATTTCTTCCAGTTCTATTGCGCTCCCACTTATTTCTTTTTCTATGAACTGGTGTTCTAGAAAGTGGGCATGGCGAGAAACAAAAACCTTTTGTTCCTCTTCGCAATAGAAGAAATATCCCTTGGAGTTCTTTAGATATCCCACAAACTTGCACTGTACTGAGCGTGCCTCGAGCTTGTCCGCATGCTGCTTTTTTACAAAAGCTGGACATCCCCATGTCTTAATGTGATTAAGATAGGGTCTCTTCCCACACCACATCTGATATGGTGTAGTAGGCACAGTCTTAGTTGGAACTCGGTTCAAAAGGTATGCAGCTGATTCTAGCGCATATCCCCAGAACGATCGCTGCAACTCAGCGTTACTCATCATGGACCGTACTATATCCAATAGGGTTCGGTTCCGTCTCTCCGATACACCGTTATGTTGCGGAGTGTATGGAGGAGTAAGCTGAGAGAGAATTCCATTCTCTTTTAAGTAACCCAGGAACTCGGCACTCAAGTATTCACCACCTCGATCAGATCTCAGTGCCTTGATACTTTTGCCTGTTTGTTTTTCTACTTCATTCTTATATTCCTGGAATTTTTCAAAAGCCTCGGATTTATGTTTCATTAAGAAGACATAACCGTACCTTGAAAAGTCATCCGTAAAAGTAATGAAGTAAGAATAACCGCTTCGTGCATGTGTAGACATTGGACCGCACAAGTCGCTGTGTACGAGTCCTAAGAGCTCGCTCGCTCTTACTCCGTGTCCAGTGAACGGAGTTTTTGTCATCTTTCCTTTGAGACAGGATTGACAAGTTGCATACGATTGATATTCGAACGGATCCAAATATCCTTCTGTATGTAACTTAGTCAACCTTCTCTCATTGATGTGACCCAGTCTACAATTCCATAAGAAAGTTTTATTGATTTCTGGAGACTTTCTTTTGTGTGTATTCTGGACATTGAAAATCTGTGGTTGGTTTAATACGTATATACCGTTGTTCAATGTACCTGACCCAATCAAAACTTGATTAAGGTGAATGTTCACTACATTACTTACAAATGCAAATTCATAACCTTCTTTAGATAATAAAGATACAGAAATGATATTACAGGTTGCATTTGGTACATAATAACAACTACGCAAAACCAAAAAGTGTCCATCTGATAGTCCCAGGTGATAGTCCCCCACGGCCTCAGCATCCATGCTAGCTCCGTTTGCAACTCTGAGGGTCATGTCACCTGCCTTCAAAACTCTACGCTTTCTTAACGCCTGCAAAGAATTACAGATATGAGATCCTGATCCGGTATCCAATACCCAGGATGTAGAGTTTATTGATAGACAGTTTTCAATAACATACACACCTGAAGCTGAAACCGCAACTCGCTTCAAATCCTGTGTTCTGGCCTTCCAAGCCTTGCAATCCTGTTTCCAGTGACCACTTTTGTGACAGTAGAAGCATTCTTCCTTCCCCACCAGCTTTCCCGCTACCTTTGTTGCTTTTCCTTTTCCCTTCGTATCCACTTTACTGACACCGCCTCTTGGTTTGGCGGGGGCTTTCTTCTTCTTGCCTTGGCTTTCGCCCTGGACCTAGAAGAGGAAAATCCTTCTACAAACAAAGTGGATGTCTCCCTACTTTTCTTTAGGGTGCCCTCTGCACTCCTCAACATGTTGAGGAGCTCTGAAAGTTCAACTTCCTTTTCCTGTAAGTTGAAGTTCAGGATGAACTGGGCGTAAGTGGAAGGAAGGGACTGGAGAATCAAGTCCGTATAGAGCTCATTCTCCAACGTGGTCCCAAGTTCTGCGAGCTCCTCTATGTAGCCAATCATCTTAAGCACGTGTTCCGCTACCGATGATCCGACGGCCAACCTTGCCGAAAACAACCTCTTCGACACTTCGTATCTGGCGATACGAGACTGCTCTCCATACAGTTCTTTTGTATGAAGAAATATGGACTCTAGGTCCATATTCTCGTGCCTCCTCTGATGTTCATTGTCCATCGAGGCAAGTACGAGGCATTTGGCCTTCGCGCAATCTATTTCCCATGTCTTACGGATTTCCCTATCCGCGACACTGGTTTTAGGACCTGGGACAGGGGGAGCTTTGGTGGTAAAGAGATACCCCAGCTTGTCGTAAGTGATTGCCATCTTGACATTCCTGAGCCAATCTTTGTAGTTTGGCCCTGTCAGTATGTTTTTATCTAGTAATAACTTAAGTCCGGTCATGTTGAATGGTCGCTGCAATTAGGATAGAGAAAAGAAACACTTTAGCATGATGCTCTTGCAAGTTTAGAGTGATTTTTAGTTTGTCTAAACAGGATGGCTCCTACTGTCTCTCGAATCCCTTCTCAAACCGTAAAGAAAGGATTAGTCGGGATCAATCTCACCGTACAATACTTGCTTAACCGTTCAGCCAGGCCAGTGTCGGTACTTCAAGGGAGGTTTTCCAACGCTTTCGCGAAGTTCCTTAATTAAGTAACCTCTTTTCCCTGTGGGCGTAGCCCCGCTAACACCTTTCTAGACACCTACTAGGTTTATAGCATTGATCGTTAAGTGATAGTTTTCCTGAGGAGTAGCATATACTCACAGTAGGATCGGGATCCAAATGTCATCGCGTGATAAAACCGAAGGAATCCTACCAGAATCATCACACTCCAAATGGTATGCAGCGCTAGCAAGTTTCAGTACTTATGAAACTCCCAATGTGGATTTTTGCCCCATGCTCTTATGACCTTGACTTTGGCCAAAATATCATAAGTCACATGTCAAGTTCTACCCGTCATTCTCCTAGTTAATTTGGACCCACCCGTACCTACCCTTGACTTTGGCCAAAATGGCAGCACGACTGTCCCAAACCAACGCATCTATCTATGCTGCACATGAATACCCAATAGCTACCAATCACTATGCCTTGACTTTGGCCAAAATACATAGCTTGAATACTTTTGACCATTCATGTGGAATGACGGAGGGCTACGAATGGTTTTGGCGAAACCATGAACGTAGTGAATTTGATATAATCGATGGAACGAGATAGCTTTTAAAAGGAGTGGTTCAAGCTCCGCGTTTAAAAGTTTAGTTTTGAAAAGAACCGAGTGGTTTTCAAAGTGTTCCAATCGACTTTTACTTGGTTTATTTTCTTGCATTAGTTCTTTTAATGCGTCCCATCATTTAATCCTACCATTGCAGAAAACAACCAAAATATGAGGTACGCTTATGGCATTCGCATTCGCCATGGGGTCCCGTCATCACCCGTTAGGTTACTTAACTAACGACAGAGCGGGGGCTGGGCTAGCGCGGCTGTAAAACATAAGCAACGCCTAAATAGTTATAATATATAAATATATAGCAATGATAGACATTACAGATCACAGATGAATACATTGGATATATTAGGAATCCGGGATCCGTTCGAGCCTGCAACGAAAAGCGGATTACATGGTCACGGTGAATAGCCAAATACCCCACCCAAGACTCCTACGGGTGTGGCAAACTACCCGCCAAGTACCCGAAGCGAAGCAACCTCCCTCAACACCGTGAGTAGGCCACTCGGCACTTCGAGATACCCGGTAGTTTGTGCACCCCCTTCATGGGTCTATCCTAGGAGCAAAAACAGTAAAAAGAATTATACAATGACGGCTACAACCCCGACCCGGTTGTGTGGCCATACAAATAATAATACATCAATTTACATATTACATGAATGAAAGAAAAAGAAACACTCATCTCACATCCACCCCGGCTATTCACCCGCGACAATCCAACGCATTCATATACACATACCATCATCAAACAAAGATCACAGATATGTATAACCCCCACTAATCGACATATAGCGATTAGCCGACGTTCAATACATGCAAACATCACAGATATAACCCTTTAGTCAAAGTGTAGTGAAGTTCGATAAAAATACGGATTTATAGGCCCCCAAAAACAAATTTCTTTTCTGGAAAACCTGGGCACAAATAAACCATCTTAAAAATCCCAAAACCATGCCAGAAGAACACTACACCAAACTCGACCCAGAACCGAGCCAAAACGGCCGCGGTTGCGCGGCAATAGCTTGCTATTGCCGCGGAACCACGGCGCTTTGAATGAATATCTGGATCGTTTTTGGTGGCTTTCTTCATAAAACCCTGAGATGATTTTTGACGTACGATTTATTTTATTTTGAACAGAAAAAATTTTAACAGAAACTTGGGTTTTTGTAAACTCGGGTTTGCGATTTTTTCCGATTGAACTTCCATACACTTTACTACCTAGCTAGTTTATGTTTAGTTAGGCTCTGATACCACTGTAAGTCCACGTTGCCCACCCCGGTGCTTGCGGGGAGGCGGAAAACGGAATAAAAATCGGATTTTTACTACTCTAGGCAACATGGACTAGACAAAGTCGGATCTTTGCTAAACAAAAACTTGCTAAAGCTAACTAGAAACTAGTTAAAGAGTAGAATGGTTATACCTAGGGCTTTATGTCCTTCTCTCCTTGCTCCTTGGAGTAGTAGAAAGGGATCACCTTTGTCGTTTTCTTGAGTCGAAGAAGGATCCACCCGAAAGCCTTAACCTTTGGCTTCAACTTCAAGCTAGAAGTAACTAGGGTGCTAGAAGTGCTAGTCCTATAACCCTAGATGAGAGTAAAGATTATCAAGAAGAGGTTTTTCTCAAGCTCAAGTGTTTCTCAACACATGAGAGGGGAGAGCTTGAGGGAGAGGAAGAACAAGAGAGAGAAAGTGAATGATAGAATGAGAGAATAATAAGCCATTCTCACATATATGTGTGAATTATTGTAAATAGATAATTAGTGAGATAATTGTCATGGCTTAATCAAGACATGACCATTATCATTTCATTTTTAATGCAAATTGCAAGGATCGAAGAGCATCTTCCAAATGAAATGATGATGGTCAAAGTGTCAACCTAGGTCAACAAGTCAAGAATGTCAAATGGTCAACAACCATAACCATGCACAATTATATTAAACTAATATCAATTAACCATAATACACACATAAGCATTAGGGTTAATAAAATGACAATGGTCATTAACCCTAATCAAAGTCCTCTCCCTCTGTCTCAAGCAACTGTGCATACGCACCCGTATTCGTGATCCAAGGAACACGAATACAATGAGATAAAACCAATCCCAAATCATATACTAGGATCCGGCTTAAACCAAAGCCCGCTAGTATAAGCTGTCCGGACAGCAAACGTGCACAAGTGCGCGGATGTGAACGAACCCTGTCGCAAAACCATGCGACCACTACTCACTTTGCCTAAAGGCGAATAGCTCTCTGTGTGGGACTCTAAAGACTCGACACTACGCTGGCAGTGGGTTTAACCACAGACCTCAAGCGGCACTAGCTGTACATTGTAGGGTTCCTAGGCACGCTAATGAGGTCTCACAAGGCATCAACCATGCCGATTTCAAATTTTACAAGTGCCGAGAAACCCTAATACGGATCGTTAACTAGAATTTTAGGCGAAAGATGCAACTAGTTAACAACTTAACTAAGTGAACGGAAATACAACCTTTGTAGATCCGGTTCTCCACCTCCATAGCTCCGTGATGAAGTCCCCTTGCTGTTCAAATCCAATCCCGGGCTCTAGCGTCGGCTTCATCGGAGAAATGGGCGGGCTAGGTCATCGACAACGATGCCGAAGATGATCTACGTCGAGGCATCACAAGATCAAGCTCCCACTTCACCAAGTCATGAAACTTGTGAAGCAAACACCCTATACTACTTGGCAAGTGGTAGAGGATGAAGAAATAGGAAGTGGGTTCACTTTAGAATTGGATTTCTCACTCTTTTCATCAAGTCACCATTGATGAAGCAAGGTTTTCTTCAAGTGAAGAAGAAGAAGAAGATGAATATTATGATAAGTTATTTTCAAATAGGAAAGAAAATCAATACTTATCATAATACAACCATGGTCAAGTGTAGAGAATGAACTAGGGTTAAGTGGAGTGGTTAGGGTTAAGCATGAGACAAAATGGTCACTTAGTCAAAGCTTCATGAAGCTTCAAGATGCAAACAAAGAAAGCCACCATTTTCTCTTTATGCCATTTATTTTCCAAAAAGGAATAAATAAATAAGTAAGAAAACAAAACCCTAACCATTCATATAACCATGGTTTAATCTTTACACAAACCCAAGTAATCATGCATCATCAAACATGATACAATCAAGTGCACAAAAGTATATCACTTATACAACTTGTGCAATGCAAGTGATAAAATCCATTTAAAGTGAACCAATACTAGTTAATGCAAAGTAATATATCAAATATATAATTATACATTAAATCATTAAATCAACACTTGATTTAACGATCCGGTCATATCGCATATAACCGACTAGTATCCTATGTATCGGCTTACCGGATCAATCCTTGATTCGATAACTAGGTTATATCGCATACAACCTTTCGATACATTCATCGCGAGAATGGAATACGGTATCACATACACGCATTATTCTCGGTCCTGCACATATCTCATATGCGCTCCTATTTCATTTCGCTTGAGCCAGGAAACCTCTGTGTAGGACTCTAAAGACTCGTCAATACGCCGGCAGCAGGTGATGATCATATCAAACACCCACAAGCCGCAAGCGGTCTGCTAAACGTAATGGCCACCCGGGTATTGAGCGATCAGAAGATCGACGAGCAAGCCCGCTCACACTCCTGTGAATCCAACCAGTAACACTTACCGTACGGTCCGGTCTCGTCGTCTGATATGTCGCATATCTCGCCTAGGGGTGGAAAACGTCAGACCCCAATAGCTTGATAAGTCGTGTCGATATGAGGTCTATAACAGTTCGAGAAAATACTGGTAACACTTACCAGTAAATCTCAGCAACCCTGGCCAGGCATTTCTGGTTATAGCCAATCGAACACAGCGCAACATCAACTCCCTATACCGGGAGAGACGAATCCCCTCCTATCGCTCATTTCCTCCATGCGATTCGGGACTGTACCCAAAAACCACCGTTTTGCACGCCCTCTTAGACGTGGTAAGGTGGAAATCAAAGCACAGTGGGAATCACACAAGACTCTATGACGATCTCGGGTCAACAGACTACTCTGTACCAGTGTCACCAGAGAACTGCCATCTGACGTAAGGTATAATACCATCTGGGAGTTCTCGGCGAGTCCGTCCAGTGTACCCAGTCTCCACTGAGCACCTGTATATCATCTCTGATGTCAAACACCAATGGATTTGGGATCATCCATCGCCCATCTATATGGGTCAAGAAGGTATACGCTAGTCTACTCTGGTATATCGATGCCCCGTCTCGATACACCCACGACTAGGGACCTTGAAGGATGTACTTATGGACTACCATGTCCCCACTAGTATGATCCGCACTTGCACTAGGGCCATCTGTAGCAGTGGTTGTAGTATCTCATACTCAACCATCCCTTAATAGTCTCTCTCTGGGAAAAGGCCTTTGTGAGTGGATCCGCCGTGTTGTCCTCTGAGTCTACTCTCCTAACCTTGATCACCCTGGAGATCAACCATCTCCATGATCAGGTGATACTGCCTTAGAATATGTCTGGATCACTGATGGGACGGACGTTCCTTGGCATAAGCCACAACTCCATTGTCACACAATGGGAGGAACAAAGTTCATCTCATGAACTAATATACACCCAGACTACCTCTTTGGTAGCATCTTAAGTAGCGATGTATCCAGCCTTAATCGTCTAGTATGCCACGGTATCTAGCTTGGAACTCTTCCAACATACCGTCCCTTTACTGAGGGTAAAGACAATGCCTGCGACTGACATTCAGTCGTCATTATCACCCTGGAACCCTTCCAGTGATTCTCCTCAGGATCGATTGATACCATCTTACTACTACTAGTGAGAATCCTAACATCCAATTAGATATATCTCATAGATCCAAAACCCAGGATTTAGGAGGTATCACTTTGATCCTATATGGAGAATCATTGTGATAAGCGGAGATTGACCGAGCGTAGCATAGGAAACTCCTTCCCTATCAAGAGCATGTCATCCACGTACTCTACGAGGATCGTCACTATACTCCCTACTACCTTTTTGTTTATACAAGGTTCATCTACCATTTTGATGATGTCAAACTCTTTGACTAACACATCAAAACAGATGTTCCAACTCCGCGATGTCTGCTTTATCCTATAAAGCATCTTGCACACGTTTCCGCTGCTCCCACTGTCTACGAAGCCCTCTGGCTGTGTACTTATAGACGTTCTCTTCTAAAACATCATTTAGAAAAGCAGTCATGGCACCCAACCGCCAGATATCGTAGTCATGGTATGTAGCCGTGGCAAGTAGGATCCGGATGGACTTAAGCATAGGTACTGGAAAAGGTTTCATCATTATCCACGCCTGGTCGATGACGAAAACCTTTAACAAGTCTAGATTTGAAAGTCTCAACTTTTCCATCTACACCAAGTAATCTTCTCAAGATATACTTTCTCCTGATAGGAATTTAACCTTTCAGATATCGCAACCAAAGTCCATACTTTGTTGGTGTACATGGATTCCATCTCAGATCACTAAGCATCCAGCCATTCTTACAGAGTCCCACTCCTGATGGCCAGCTCGAAACTAGTTAGGTCATCATCTTATGATGCAATCCTCGCTCCCACTGTCATAGAGAAACCGAAGTATCTCTCAGGCGGGTGAGAAACCTTACTAGATCGGCGGAGAGGCTGAGGTTCGTTGGTAACTATTGAATCCTTTGGTTCTGTCAAATCGTCAGCTGCAGTTTTGTATAGCTGGAACCTTTCCAGTTCTACATAACAGATCTTGCCTCGAGCTTGTCCGGATTATGCTTTTAGACATAGGCTGGACAACCCCAAATCTTAACTAACTTAAGAGATGGGCTCTTCCCTTATCATATAAATTATGAAGTAGTAGGCAACTGATTTGATTGGAACCCAATTCAATTGGTATTCAGCTTCTCAAGTGCATAACTCCCAAAAGGAAATAGGTAACTCAGTAGTACTCATCATAGAGCACACCATATCACATAGGGTGCTATTGCTCCGTCCCGATATACCATCGTGCTATGGTGTATACGGAGGAGTAATGCTGAGAGAGAATCTCATTCTCCTTTAGAATAATCCAGGATTTCCTTGCTCAAGTATTCTCCTCCTCGATCTCATCAAAGGACATAATACTTATACCCGTGTTTTGGTTCTCTACTTCTAACTTATATTCTGTGAATACCTCAAAAGGTTCAGACTTGTGTTTCAACAGGAACATATGACTGAATCTTGAGAGATCATCAGAGAATGTAATGAAGTACAAAGAACCGGTCTTGGCATCTGTAGACAGGGGACCTACATACATCAACATGTATCATCCCAAGAGTTCAATAACTCTTTCTCTGTTTCCAATAAACGGAGATGTGGTCATCTTATCTTTGTGACATGACCGGCAAGTTTCACAAGATGTAAATTCAAACTAATTTAAAAATGCATCTAAATGCAACTTCAGCCAGTCGGGTCGCATTGTATGACCTAGTCTACAATACCTCAAGAAGGAATCGTTCATTTCTGAACTCTTCCTCTTGTGTGTGTTCTGTATACTAAGAACTGTAGTTTGATTAGAACATCAACGCTTTTAGATAGCATGCCTGAACCGATCAACTTTTGATATAGGAAATGTTCAAAACATTATCCGACAATACAAAATTATATCCTTTCTTTACTAATAAAGAAACTGATATGATTTTGTATATCAGCTTCGGTATCTAATAACATTCATTCAGAATCAATGTATTGGTAATACAGGGTGACAGTGACCAACAGACTTGGCTGCAACTCTTGCTCCGTTTTCTGCCTCATGAAACTTATCACCCGTTCTCAGTCCTCTACCTTTCTGTAGCCATATGTAACAAATTACATATGCGGGATCCTGATCTGGTATCACATACCCAGGATGTAAAGGATACTGAGAAACAGTTCTCTGTAATGAACACACCCGAAGATGATGCATCAACATGCACTCTCTTCGTTTGGGTGGCACGGGAATTCTGGTAATCCCCAATTTCCTGCTCTGTCTTATAACAATTATAAGTTGGCGCGGGACCAACGTTCCCCAGCTCAGTATAACAAGCGGGTTCGGTCAATAATCCGTATTATTATTTTGATTAAGGCGTGATATGGTCGCTACCTGGAGAGAGAGAGAAGAAAACACCCAGCGTGCGCTCTTGCAAGAATAGATTGGTTATTATTTTATCTAATCAGGATGGCTCCCACTGTTTTTATCAAATCTTCCTTCAAACCCTAAAAGGAAAGACTAGCCGGGATTAATTACACACTACAAGTTCGCCAATCTTTCAGCCAGGCCAGTGTCGGTACTTTAAGGGAGGTCCCCCGTGCTTTCGCACGAACCTAATTACAGTAAACCTCATTTTCCCAGAGGCGTAACCCCGTTGACACCTTTCTAGACACCTACTTGATCGGCTAATTATAACGTGTAAAACTCTCCCAGGAGTAACAATTACTCGCAGCGGGTATCGGGATCCAACTATCTCATAGAAGGTATGCAATCTCATTGCAAATTTCAACACTTGAAATTCCCGATAATATTTTGCCCCTAGCGTCCTATGACCTTGACGGAGGTCAACAAACCATAGGCTACTAGTCAAGTTCAACCCGTCATTTCTTGATCGAATTAAACCCACCCGCACGACCCTTGACGGAGGTCAACAAGGCCGCACGACTACCCTAATCCAATCTGCATCATATGCATAAGCAGATAAATACTAGTTAGCTACCGCACACTACGCCTTGACGGAGGTCAACAAACGTAGCACGAATACTAAGTAGGACTTATCTGAAATGACAGAGGGCTCGACAGGTTTTTCTGAAAACCTATTGCGTAATGAACTTGATATCGTCGTAGAATCAAATGATTTTAAAATGGAGTGCTTTTGAGGCTTTTCAAGTTTTGCTAAAGGAGCCACTCCCGGTGAAGGGATCGTCGGTCCTTTCCTCGTCGAATGAGGTGCGGGATATATCATATATATCACTGTGCAAAGCAAAAACTCTTAAAAGCAATCAAAATACAAACCGAGTGTGTAGCATCTGCCAGTTATTGCTAAAGGAGTCACTCCCGGTGAAGGGATCTCGGTCCTTTCCTTATCGAATAAGGTGCAGGATATATCATATATACCGCTGTGCAAAGCAAGAACTGTAGCTACCTGTTTTATTTTTGAAATTCGATTTTACAACATCTTAGGTTTCTTTTATTTCAATAATCATATTAATGAAGTCCCATCATTTAAATACCTAAACATCACAGATAAATACAACGTACACTTATGCCATCTGCATTCGCCTCGATGTCCCCTCGTGCACCGTTAGGTTAGGTAACTAACGGCAGAGCGGGGCAGGGCTAGCGCGAGTGCAAAACATAAGTAACGTCTATATAATATATCATATATACTATATAAAATATCCATCACAGAATATATCACATGATCACATCACAGATATCGCAGCAGAAGAATCATATGAAATATTGGATATACTAGGACGTCCGTGTTTTCAATACGAGCCAGTATAAAACACGGATTCCACGGTCGCGATGAATAGCCAAACCCACACCCCTAGACCCCTACGAGAGCGGCAAGCAACCCTACCAATTCTAGAGTTAGGAGACCCGGACTCGACTCCTCGAGTTGGTCTCCCACTGGACTCCAGAACCCGGTTACTTGTGCTCTCTTCCTTGGGTCTATCCTAGTGCGGAAAAGAAAATAATATACAAATGGTGACATCATCCGCAAACTGGAAGTGCCCCAATAAAAGAATATTACAAACAAGTTTTTACATGAATGAAAATGAAAAACACTCATCTCACATAAAAAACCCCGGCTATTCAAACACGACGATCCAATATAACATATCCAGCAACACATAACATCACATGTCATCAACGTAAGTAAATATGTCCATCCTAATTGTCGTTGACATATAGCAACGAAACCGGCGATATCACATATTACACTTACGGTCACAGAAAAGAAAGTGTAAAACTACAATAGTTGGAATCCGCAACCTCCATAGACATCGCATGCCTAATCAAATGAATTCCTTAGACATCGCATGCCTAACAATTATAAACCCCGCATTTTAGTCTCATTATCGAAAACTCTTTTCAATATCAAGTCGGGTAATTCAGCAAGATTCCCGACATCCTGATCGAATGCTCGTCGCAAACTTTAGTAGGCGGCCGCACCCCCGATACCATCGACGAAGTGCACCAAGGCGGAACACCGCTGCCGCGAGCACCCGAACGGACGCTTTCAGCGACAGGGTTCTCCTACAGTCACTTGGTCGGGGCTATGGAGCGAGGCTGTCTATTAAGTTTACCCGGCGAGTATCCGCGTACGCTACGTGATTGCGACGGACTTTTGATCACATCAAAATTCCGTGGCAACCGATCAAGTGAGACTAAACTGCTATGTTTATAACATTCATTCAGTTATCTCACAACTTATTGTGAATTCCAATTATTGTATCACATTCCGAATAAGATAGAAAATGTTAAACTTTTCGATCGAACAATCGAACACCCAGGTTTTCCCAATACGACTCAACACATGAAATAAGTCTAAAAACATTCAGTTCATGCCTCAGTACCAACAGTCCAGCCGTAGAAGGGTCAAGCCAACGCCTCACATGTGGCACGCCGTACTACCCCAAACCCGAAGGTTCAAAGGGCAGTTCAAGACGGTCACATAATCGAGTTAAGGTTTGTTGTCTTCTAGAGGGACCACCGCGTTACTTGTACAACTTAGAACGTCTTTAAACCTCGGAAAAATCCAACACTTGGAAATTTTCCGGCAAGGGAAAAATTGGGTATTTATATCCGGTCGAACTTTTTAACATATTCTAAAATTATCCGGAAAGACACATAGACAAAGCTTGATAATCCGATCGAATAAACGAATCACCAAAACAACCCAGAATATTCAACTCTTCAATAAATATTAAAAAAATTCAAAGAAAATCCAGCACCTGAAATGACAAATTAGTGTGCAAAAATGGAGGGCTGACGTCATCATATGGCCGCGGAACCGCCGCACAAGGCATGCTTGTGTCGCGGTTCCGCCGCGCTTAAGATGATTTAGCCCCTCGAATTTCACAGTAATTCAACTAAGACCCAGCTGAATTTTTTAGCAATTTTTAATCTGGAAAAAACCCAGTATTTGAAAAAAGTCCAGAGAGCGTGAAATTTTAGGGTTTCGGATTCGTTCGGGTTTCAAACTTCGTCTACGCATCGCCTAAGGCTCTAGCTAGGCTCTGATACCACTGTAGGGTTCCTAGGCACGCTAATGAGGTCTCACAAGGCATCAACCATGCCAATTTCAAATTTTACAAGTGCCGAGAAACCCTAATATGGATCGTTAACTAGAATTTTAGGCGAAAGATACAACTAGTTAACAACTTAACTAAGTGAACGGAAATACAACCTTTGTAGATCCGGTTCTCCACCTCCATAGCTCCGTGATGAAGTCCCCTTGCTGTCCAAATCCAATCTCGGGCTCTAGCGTCGGCTTCATCCGAGAAATGGGCGGGCTAGGTCATCGACAACGATGCCGAAGATGATCTACGTCGAGGCATCACAAGATCAAGCTCCCACTTCACCAAGTCATGAAACTTGTGAAGCAAACACCCTATACTACCTGGCAAGTGGTAGAGGATGAAGAAATAGGAAGTGGGTTCACTTTAGAATTGGATTTCTCACTCTTTTCATCAAGTCACCATTGATGAAGCAAGGTTTTCTTCAAGTGAAGAAGAAGAAGAAGATGAATATTATGATAAGTTATTTTCAAATAGAAAAGAAAATCAATACTTATCATAATACAACCATGGTCAAGTGTAGAGAATGAACTAGGGTTAAGTGGAGTGGTTAGGGTTAAGCATGAGACAAAATGGTCACTTAGTTAAAGCTTCATGAAGCTTCAAGATGCAAACAAAGAAAGCCACAATTTTCTCTTTATGCCATTTATTTTCCAAAAAGGAATAAATAAATAAATAAATAAGTAAGAAAACAAAACCCTAACCATTCATATAACCATGGTTTTGTAGGGTTCCTAGGCACTCTCAAGAGGTCTCACAAGGCATCAACCATGCCAATTTCAAATTTTACGGTGCCGAGAAACCCTAGACTACGGATGGTTAACTAGAATTTAGGTGAACACATGCAACTAGTGAACAATATAACTAAAAGAACAGAAATACAACCTTTGTAGATCCAATCCTCCACCTCCATAGCTCCGCAATGAAGTCTCCTCACTGTCCAAATGGAAACCCGGGCTCTAGCGTCGGCTTCATCGGAGAAATAGGCGGGCAAGGTCGTCGGCTTCGTGCCGAAGATGATCTACGTCGAAGCATCACAAGATCAAGCTCCCACTTCACCAAGTCATGAAACTTGTGAAGAAAACACACTCTACTACTTGGCAAGAGGTAGAGGATGAAGAAATAGGAAGTGGGTTCACTTTAGAATTGGATTTCTCACTCATTTTCAAGAGTTGCCATTGATGGAGGAAGGTTTCTTCTTCAAGTGAAGAAGAAGAAGAAGATGATAATATTATGATAAGTTTTTTAATAAGAATAATAAAATCATTCTTATCATAATCATGAACCATGGTCAAGTGTAGAGAACTAACTAAGGTTCAAGTGAATGGTTAGGGTTAAGCATGAGACAAAATGGTCACTTTAGTCAAAGCTTCATGAAGCTTCAAAGATAAAACAAAACTAGCAACCATTTTCCCTTTTTCTTTTCCAAAATAAAATAAATGAAATAAATAAATAAAAGAAAACCCTAACCATTTACTTAACCATAGGTTTAACTCTTTACACATACCCTAGCAAACATGTATCATCAAACATGATACAATCAAGTGCACAAAAATATATCACATATACAATGTGCACAACCGAGTGAGAATATCCATTTAAAGTGAACCGATACTAGTTAATGCAAAGTAATATATCAAATATATAATTATACATTAAATTATTAAATCAACACTTGATTTAACGATCCGGTCATATCGTATATAACAGACTAGTATCCTATGTATCGGCTTACCGAACCAACCCTTGATTCGATAACTAGGTTATATCGCATACAACCTTTCGATACATTCATCGTGAGAATGGAATACGGTATCACATACACGCATTATTCTCGGTCCCGCACATATCTCATATGCGCTCCTATTTCGTTTCGCTTGAGCCAGGAAACCTCTGTGTAGGACTCTAAAGACTCGTCAATACACCGGCAGCAGGTGATGATCATATCAAACACCCACAAGCCGCAAGCGGTCTGTTAAACGTAACGGCCACCCGGGTATTGAGCGATCAGAAGATCGACGAGCAAGCCCGCTCATACTCCTGTGAATCCAACCAGTAACACTTACCGTACAGTCCGGTCTGATCGTCTGATATGTCGCATATCTCGCATAGGGGTGGTAAACGTCAGACCCCAATAGCTCGATAAGTCGTGTCGATATGAGGTCTATAACAGTTTGAGAAACTACTGGTAACACTTACCAGTAAATCTCAGCAACCCTGGCCAGGGATTTCCGGTTATAGCCAATCGAACACAGCGCAACATCAACTCCCTATACCGGGAGAGACGAATCCCCTCCTATCGCTCATTGCCTCCATGTGACTCGGGACTGTACCCAAAAACCACCGTTTTGCACGCCCTCTTGGACGTGGTAAGATGGAAATCAAAGCACAGTGGGAACCACACAAGACTCTATGACGATCTCGGGTCAACAGACTACTCTGTACCAGTGTCACCAGAGAACTGCCATCTGACGTAAGGTATAATACCATCTGGGAGTTCTCGGCGAGTCCGTCCAGTGTACCCAGTCTCTACTGAGCACCCGTATATTATCTCTGATGTCAAACACCGATGGATATGGGATCATCCATCGCCCATCTGTATGGGTCGAGAAGGTACACGCTAGTCTACTCTGGTATATCGATGCCCCGTCTCGATACACCCACGACTAGGGACTTTGAAGGATGTACTTATAGACTACCATGTCCCCACTAGTATGATCTGCATCATAGTCCAGGTAGTCAAGTACACATCCTAAGGGCTTTACAAACATGTAACAGAGAGACAATCAGTATACACGTTAAGGTAAAGAGCAACCAGATAGCATACTATCATGTCGAGCAAGAAAGTCCTCCCTATATATGTCCCAGCATCCACTACAATATACATCCTATGTATAGTAATGGCCTCTAGGGCATACATATAACTAACAATCTCCCACTTCCACTAGGGCCATCTGATAGCAGTGGTTGTAGTATCTCATACTCAACCATCCCATAAAAATCTCTCTCTGGGAACAGGCCTTTGTGAGTGGATCCGCTGTGTTGTCCTCTGAGTCTACTCTCCAAACCTCGATCTCTTGGAGATCAAGCATCTCCATGATCAGGTGACACTGCCTTAGAATATGTCTGGATCACTGATGGGACCGTCGTTCCTTGGCATAAGCCACAACTCCATTGTCTCATAATGGTTGGAACGTAGTTCATCTCATGAACCAATATACACCCAGACTGCCTCTTTGGTAGCATCTTAAGTAGCGATGTATCCTGCCTTTATCGTCTAGTATGTCACGGTATCTAGCTTGGAACTCTTCCAACATACCGTCCCTCGATTGAGGGTAAATACAATACCTGTGACTGACACTCAGTCGTCTTTATCACCCTGGAACACTTCCAGTGATTCTTCCCAGGATCAATTGATACTATCTCACTACAGCTAGTGAGTATTCTAACATCCATTTAGATTTATCTCATAGGTCCAAAACCCAGGATTTAGTAGGTATCACTTTGATCCTATTGTGGAGAATCATTGTGATAGGCGGAGATTGATCGAGCATAGCATAGGAAACTCTTTCCCTATCAAGAGTATGTCATCCACGTACTCTACGAGGATCATCACCATACTCTCTACTACCTTTTTGTGTATACAAGGTTCATCTACCATTTTGATGATGTCAAACTCTTTGACTATTTCATCAAAACAGATGTTCCAACTCCGCGATGCCTGCTTTATCGTATAAAGTATCTTGCACACGTTTCCGCTGCTTCCGCTGCTCCCACTGTCTACGAGGCCCTCTGGCTGTGTACTTATAGACGCTCTCTTCTAAAACATCATTTAGAAAAGCTGTCATGACACCCAACCACCAGATATCGTAGTCATGGTATGTAGCCGTGGCAAGTAGGATCTGGATGGACTTAAGCAGAGATACTGGAAAAAGGTTTCATCCTTATCCACGCCTGGTCAATGACGAAAACCTTTAACAAGTCTAGCTTTGAAAGTCTCAACCTTTCCATCTACACCAAGTAATCTTCTCAAGATATACTTGCTCCTGATGGGGATTTAACCCTTCAGATATAGCAACCAAAGTCCATACTTTGTTGGTGTATAAGGATTCCATCTCAGATCACTAAGCATCCAGCCATTCTTACAGAGTCTTACTCCTGATAGCCAGCTCGAAACTAGTTGGGTCATCATCTCATGATGCAATCCTCGCTCCCACTGTCATAGAGAAACCAAAATATCTCTCAGGTGGGTGAGGAATCCTACTAGATCGGCGGAGAGGCTGAGGTTCGTTGGAATCTACTGAATCCTTTGGTTCTTTCAAATCATCAGCTGCAGTTTGCATAGCTGGAACCTTTCCAGTTCTACATAACAGACCTTGCCTCGAGCTTGTCCGGATTTTGTTTTTCAGACATAGCCCGGACAACCCCAAATCTTAACCAACTTAAGATATGGGCTCTTCCCTTTCCATATCAAATATGAAGTGGTAGGCAACTGATTTGATCGGAACCCTATTCAATAGGTATGCAGCTTCTCAAGTGCATAACTCCCAAAAAGGAAATAGGTAACTCAGTAGTACTCATCATAGAGCACACCTTATCATATAGGGTGTGATTGCTCCGCCCTGATATACCATCGTGCTATGGTGTATACGGAGGAGTAATGCTGAGAGAGAATCTCATTCTCCTTTAGAATAATCCAGGAATTCCGTGCTAAAGTATTCTCCTCTTCGATCTCATCATAGGACATAATACTTATACCCGTATTTTGATTTTCTACTTCTAACTTATATTCTGTGAATATCTCAAAAGGTTCGGACTTGTGTTTCAACAGGAACATAGGTCTGAATCTCGAAAGATCATCAGAGAATGTAATGAAGTATAAAGAACCATTCCTGGCATGTGTAGACAGGAGACCTTACATACATCATCATGTATCAGTCCCAAGAGTTCACTAACTCTTTCTCTGTTTTCAGTAAACGGAGCTGTGGTCATCCTATCTTTGTGACATGACTGGCGAGTTTCACAAGATGTAAATTCAAACTAATTTAAATATGCATCTTTATGTAACTTCAGCTAGTCGGGTCGCATTGATATGACCTAGTTTACAATACCTTAAGAAGGATTCGTTCAGTTGTGAACTCTTCCTCTTGTGTGTGTTCTGTATACTAAGAACTGTAGTTTGATTTAGAACATTAATGCTTTTAGATAACGTGCCTGATCCGATCAACTTTTGATATAGGAAATGTTCAAAACATTATCCAACAATACAAAATTTTATCATTTCTTTACTAATAAAGAGACTGATATGATTTTGTATATCAGGTTCGGTATCTAATAACATTTGTTCAGAATCAATGTATTGGTAATACAGGGTGACAGTGACCAACAGACTTGGCTGCAACACTTGCCCCGTTTTCTGCCTCATGAAACTTATCACCCGTTCTCAGTTCTCTACCTTTCTGTAGCCCTATGTAACAGATTACATATCTGGGATCCTGATTTGGTATCAAATACCCAGGACGCAGAGGATACTGAGAAACAGTTCTTTGTAATGAACACACCCGAAGATGATGCATCAGCATGCACTCTCTTCGTTTGGGCGGCACGGGAAATCTGGTATTCCCCAATTTCCTGCTCTGTCTTATAACAATTATAAGTTGGAGCGGGACCAACGTTCCCCAGCTCAGTATAACAAGCGGGTTCGGTCAATATTCCGTATTATTATCTTGATTAAGGCGTGATATGGTCGCTACCTGGAGAGAGAGAGAAGAAAACACTCAACGTGCGCTCTTTCAAGAATAGATTGGTTATTATTTTATCTAATCAGGATGGCTCCCACTGCTTTTTATCAAATCTTCCTTCAAACCCTAAAAGGAAAGACTAGCCGGGATTAATTACACACTACAAGTTCGCCAATCTTTCAGCCAGGCCAGTGTCGGTACTTTGAGCGAGGTCCCCCGTGCTTTCGCACGAACCTAATTAATGTAAACCTCGTTTTCCCAAAGGCGTAACCCCGTTGACACCTTTCTAGACACCTACTTGATCGGCTAATTGTAATGTGTAAAACTCTCCCAGGAGTAACAATTACTCGCAGTGGGTATCGGGATCCAACTATCTCATAGAAGGTATGCAATCTCATTGCAAATTTCAACACTTGAAATCCCCGATAATATTTTGCCCCGAACGATCTATGACCTTGACAAGGTCAACAAACCATAGACCGCAAGTCAAGTTCAACCCGTCATTTCTTGATTGAATCAAACCCACCTGCACGACCCTTGACAAGGTCAACAAGGCCGCACGACTACCCTAACCCAATCTGCATCATATGCATAAGCAGATAAATACTGGTTAGCTACCGCACACTGCGCCTTGACAAGGTCAACAAACGCAGCACGAATACTAAACAGGACTTATCTGAAATGACGGAGGGCTACGACAGGTTTTTTTGAAAACCTATTGCGTAATGAACTTGATATCGTTGTAGAATCAAATGATTTTAAAAATGGAGTGTTTTTGAGGCTTTTCTAGTTTTGCTAAAGGAGTCACTCCCGGTGAAGGGATCGTCGGTCCTTTCTTCGTCGAATGAGGTGCGGGATATATCATATATATCACTGTGCAAAGCAAAAACTCTTAAAAGCAATCAAAAGACAAACCGAGTGTGTAGCATCTGCCAGTTATTGCTAAAGGAGTCACTCCCGGTGAAGGGATCTTGGTCCTTTCCTCATCGAATAAGGTGCAGGATATATCATATATACCGCTGTGCAAAGCAAGAACTGTAGCTACCTGTTTTATTTTTGAAATTCGATTCTACAACATCTTAGGTTTCTTTTCTTTCATTAATCACATTAATGAAGTCCCATCATTTAAATACCTAAACATCACAGATAAATACGACGTACACTTATGCCATCCGCATTCGCCTCGATGTCCCCTCGTGCACCGTTAGGTTAGGTAACTAACGACAGAGCGGGGCAGGGCTAGCGCGGGTGTAAAACATAAGTAACGCTTATATAATATATCATATATACTATATACTGTATCTATCACAGAACATCACATGATCACATCACAGATATCGCAGCAGAAGAATCATATGAAATATTGGATATACTAGGACGTCCGTGTTTTCAATACGAGCCAGTATAAAACACGGATTCCACGGTCGCGATGAATAGCCAAACCCACACCCCTAGACCCCTACGAGAGCGGCAAGCAACCCTACCAATTCTAGAGTTAGGAGACCCGGACTCGACTCCTCGAGTTGGTCTCCCACTGGACTCCAGAACCCGGTTACTTGTGCTCCCCTCCTTGGGTCTATCCTTGTGCGGAAAAGTAAATAATATACAAAGGGTGACATCTTCCGCAACCTGGAAGCGCCCCAATAAAAGAATATTACATACAAGTTTTTACATGAATGAAAATGAAAAACACTCATCTCACATAAAAAGCCACGGCTATTCAATCACGACGATCCAATATAACATATCCAGCAACACATAACATCACATGTCATCAACGTAAGTAAATATGCGCATCCCAATTGTCGTTGACATATAGCAACGAAACAGGCGATATCACATATTACACTTACGGTCACAGAAAAGAAAGTGTAAAACTACAACAGTTGGAATCCGCAACCTGCATAGACATCGCATGCCTAATCAAATGAATTCCTTAGATATCGCATGCCTAACAATTATAAACCCCGCATTTTAGTCTCATTATCGAAAATACTTTTCAATATCAAGTAGGGCAATTCAACAAGATTCCCGACATCCAAACTTTAGTAGACGGCCGCACCCCCAATACCGTCGACGAAGTGCACCAAGGCGGAACACCGCTACCGCAAGCACCCAAACGGATGCTTTCGGCGACGGGGTTCTCCTACAGTCACTTGGTCGAGGTTAAGGGATGTAGCTGTCTAATAAGTTTATCCGACGAGTATCCGCGTACGCTACGTGATTGCGACGGACTTTTGATCACATCAAAATTCCGTGGCAACCGATCAAGTGAGACTAAATTGCTAGATTTATAACATTCATTCAGTTATCTCATAACTTATTGTGAATTCCAATTATTGTATCACATTCCAGATAATTAGAAAATGTTAAACTTTCCGATCGAACAATCAAACACCCAAGTTTTCCCGATACAGATCAACACATGAAATAAGTCTAAAAACATTCAGTTCGTGCCTCAGTACCAACGGTCCAGCCGTAGAAGGGTCAAGCCAACGCCTCACATGTGGCACGCCGTGCTGCCCCAAACCCGAAGGTTCAAAGGGCAGTTCAAGACGGTCACATAATCGAGTTAAGGTTTGTTGTCTTCTAGAGGGACCATCGCGTTACTTGCACTACTTAGAACGTCGTTAAACTACGGAAAAATCCAACACTTGGAAATTTCCCGACAGGGGAAAAATTGTGTATTTATATCCGGTCAAACTTTTTAACATATCCAAAAATTATCCAGAAAGCCACACAGACAAAATTTGATAATCCGATCGAACATACGAATCCCCAAAACAACCCAGAAAATTCAACTCTTGAATAAATATTAAAAATTCCCAGAAAATCCAACACCAGAAAAGAGGAATTACTGTGCAAAAATGGGAAGCTGACGTCATCATACGGCCGCGGAACCGCCGCAGAAGCCAGGCTTCTGCCGCGGTTCCGCCGCACTTTGGTGGACTCATGGGTACGGGCTTCACAGTAATTCTTACTATTCCCTGCTGATTTTTCTGCATATTTTTAATATCGAAAAACTCCAGATTTTGAAAAATGTACAGAGAGCTATTTTGGGGTTAGTTTTTCGGTTCGTCCGGGTTTCAAACTTCGTCTACGCATCGCCTAAGGCTCTAGCTAGGCTATGATACCACTGTAGGGTTCTTAGGCACTCTCAAGAGGTCTCACAAGGCATCAACCATGCCAATTTCAAATTTTACGGTGCCGAGAAACCCTAGACTACGGATCGTTAACTAGAAATTTAGGCGAACACATGCAACTAGTTAACAATATAATTAAAAGAACGGAAATACAACCTTTGTAGATCCGGTCCTCCACCTCCATAGCTCCGCAATGAAGTCTCCTCGATGTCCAAATGGAAACCCGGGCTCTAGCGTCGGCTTCATCGGAGAAATAGGCGGGCAAGGTCGTCGGCTTCGTGCCGAAGATGATCTACGTCGAAGCATCACAAGATCAAGCTCCCACTTCACCAAGTCATGAAACTTGTGAAGAAAACACACTCTACTACTTGGCAAGAGGTAGAGGATGAAGAAATAGGAAGTGGGTTCACTTTAGAATTGGATTTCTCACTCATTTTCAAGAGTTGCCATTGATGGAGGAAGGTTTCTTCTTCAAGTGAAGAAGAAGATGAAGATGATAATATTATGATAAGTTTTTTAATAAGAATAATAAAATCATTCTTATCATAATCATAAACCATGGTCAAGTGTAGAGAACTAACTAAGGTTCAAGTGAATGGTTAGGGTTAAGCATGAGACAAAATGGTCACTTTAGTCAAAGCTACATGAAGCTTCAAAGATAAAACAAAACTAGCAACCATTTTCCCTTTTTCTTTTCCAAAATAAAATAAATGAAATAAATAAATAAAAGAAAACCCTAACCATTTACTTAACCATAGGTTTAACTCTTTACACATACCCTAGCAAACATGTATCATCAAACATGATACAATCAAGTGCACAAAAATATATCACATATACAATGTGCACAACCGAGTGAGAATATCCATTTAAAGTGAACCGATACTAGTTAATGCAAAGTAATATATCAAATATATAATTATACATTAAATTATTAAATCAACACTTGATTTAACGATCCGGTCATATCGCATATAACCGACTAGTATCCTATGTATCGGCTTACCGAACCAACCCTTGATTCGATAACTAGGTTATATCGCATACAACCTTTCGATACATTCATCGCGAGAATGGAATACGATATCACATACACGCATTATTCTCGGTCCCGCACATATCTCATATGCGCTCCTATTTCGTTTGGCTTGAGCCAGGAAACCTCTGTGTAGGACTCTAAAGACTCGTCAATACGCCGGCAGCAGGTGATGATCATATCAAACACCCACAAGCCGCAAGCGGTCTGCTAAACGTAACGGCCACTCAGGTATTGAGCGATCAGAAGATCGACGAGCAAGCCCGCTCATACTCCTGTGAATCCAACCAGTAACACTTACCGTACAGTCCGGTCTGATCGTCTGATATGTCCCATATCTCGCATAGGGGTGCTAAACGTCAGACCCCAATAGCTCGATAAATCGTGTCGATATGAGGTCTATAACAGTTCGAGAAACTACTGGTAACACTTACCAGTAAATCTCAGCAACCCTGGCCAGGGATTTCCGGTTATAGCCAATCGAACACAGCGCAACATCAACTCCCTATACCGGGAGAGACGAATCCCCTCCTATCGCTCATTGCCTCCATGTGACTCGGGACTGTACCCAAAAACCACCGTTTTGCACGCCCTCTTGGATGTGGTAAGATGGAAATCAAAGCACAGTGGGAACCACACAAGACTCTATGACGTTCTCGGGTCAACAGACTACTCTGTACCAGTATCACCAGAGAACTGCCATCTGACGTAAGGTATAATACCATCTGGGAGTTCTCGGCGAGTCCGTCCAGTGTACCCAGTCTCTACTGAGCATCCGTATATCATCTCTGATGTCAAACACCGATGGATATGGGATCATTCATCGCCCATCTGTATGGGTCGAGAAGGTACACGCTAGTCTACTCTGGTATATCGATGCCCCGTCTCGATACACCCACGACTAGGGACTTTGAAGGATGTACTTATAGACTACCATGTCCCCACTAGTATGATCTGCATCATAGTCCAGGTAGTCAAGTACACATCCTAAGGGCTTTACCAACATGTAACAGAGAGACAATCATTGTACAAGTTAAGGAAAAGAGCAACCAGATAGCATACTATCATGTCGAGCAAGAAATTCCTCCCTATATATGTCCCAGCATCCACTACAATATACATCCTATGTATAGTAATGGCCTTTAGGGCATACATATAACTAACAGGTTTAATCTTTACACAAACCCAAGTAATCATGCATCATCAAACATGATACAATCAAGTGCACAAAAGTATATCACATATACAACTTGTGCAATGCAAGTGATAAAATCTATTTAAAATGAACCAATAGTAGTTAATGCAAAGTAATATATCAAATATATAATTATACATTAAATCATTAAATCAACACTTGATTTAACGATCCGGTCATATCGCATATAACCGACTAGTATCCTATGTATCGGCTTACCGAATTAATCCTTGATTCGATAACTAGGTTATATCGCATACAACCTTTCGATACATTCATCGCGAGAATGGAATACGGTATCACATACACGCATTATTCTCGGTCCTGCACATATCTCATATGCGCTCCTATTTCGTTTCGCTTGAGCCAGGAAACCTCTGTGTAGGACTCTAAAGACTCGTCAATACGCCGACAGCAGGTGATGATCATATCAAACACCCACAAGCCGCAAGCGGTCTGCTAAACATAACGGCCACCCGGGTATTGAGCGATCAGAAGATCGATGAGCAAGCCCGCTCACACTCCTGTGAATCCAACCAGTAACACTTACCGTACAGTCCGGTCTCGTCGTCTGATATGTCGCATATCTCGCCTAGGGGTGGAAAACGTCAGACCCCAATAGCTTGATAAGTCGTGTCGATATGAGGTCTATAACAGTTCGAGAAACTACTGGTAACACTTACCAGTAAATCTCAGCAACCCTGGCCAGGGATTTTCGGTTATAGCCAATCGAACACAGCGTAACATTAACTCCCTATACCGGGAGAGACGAATCCCCTCCTATCGCTCATTGCCTCCATGCGATTCGGGACTGTACCCAAAAACCACCGTTTTGCACGCCCTCTTGGACGTGGTAAGGTGGAAATCAAAGCACAGTGGGAATCACACAAGACTCTATGACGATCTCGGGTCAACAGACTACTCTGTACCAGTATCACCAGAGAACTGCCATCTGACGTAAGGTATAATACCATCTGGGAGTTCTCGGCGAGTCCGTCCAGTGTACCCAGTCTCCACTGAGCACCCGTATATCATCTCTGATGTCAAACACCAATGGATATGGGATCATCCATCGCCCATCTGTATAGGTCAAGAAGGTATACGCTAGTCTACTCTGGTATATCGATGCCCCGTCTCGATACACCCACGACTAGGGACCTTGAAGGATGTACTTATGGACTACCATGTCCCCACTAGTATGATCCGCATCATAGTCCAGGTAGTCAAGTACACATCCTAAGGGCTTTACCAACATGTAACAGAGAGACAATCCGTATACACGTTAAGGTAAAGAGTAACCAGATAGCATACTATCATGTCGAGCGAGAAAGTCCTCCCTATATATGTCCAAGCATCCACTACAATATACATCCTATGTATAGTAATGGCCTCTAAGGCATACATATAACTAACATACGTAACGGCCCCTAGGTAGATGTCGATAAGAAGACTGACGAGGTAACCCCATCTGAACTTCTACTGAGCCTGTATATGACAGTCTCCGTACAATCCGGTCTGTTCGTCTGATACATCGCATGGCGGGCCTAGGGGGGCGGTGAACGTCAGTCCCCTAATAGCGGTGTTAGTTGTATGTATGCCCTAGAGGCCAGTATTGTACAGATGATGTATATTATATTGGATGCTTGGACATATATAGAGATGACTTTCTTGCTCGATATGATAGTATGCTATCTGGTTGCTCTTTATCTTAACATGTACACTTGTCTCTTTAAACTGTCTTATAGTTACATGTTGGTAAAGCCCTTAGGATGTGTACTTGACTACCTGGACTATGATGCAGATCATACTAGTGGGGACATGGTAGTCCATAGGTACATCCTTCAAGGTCCCTAGTCGTGGGTGTATCGAGACGGGGCATCGATATACCAGTGTAGACTAGCGTATACGCTTCTCGACCCATGAGATGGGCGATGGATGATCCCATATCCATTGGTGTTTGACATCAGAGATGGTGTACGGGTGCTCAGTAGAGACTGGGTACACTGGACGGACTCGCCGAGAACTCCCAGATGGTATTATACCTCACGTCAGATGGCAGTTCTCAGGTGACACTTGTGCAGGTTAGTCTGTAGACCCGAGATCGTCATAGAGTCTTGTATGATTCCCACTGTGCTTTGATCTCCACCTTACCACGTCCATGAGGGCATGCAAAACGGTGGTCTTTGGGTACAGTCCCGAGTCATATGGAGGCAATGAGCGATAGGAGGGGTTTCATCTCTCCCGGTATTGGGGGTTGATGTTGCGCTGTGCTCGATTGGCCGTAACAGGGAAGTCCCTGGCCAGGGCTGATCAGAGATTACCTGTAGTTTCTCGACCCGTTATGAGCCTCACATCGACACGACTTATCGGTTATTAGGGTCTGACGTTTACCACCCCTAAACTTGATATGCGACATATCAGACGAACAGACCGGACTGTACGGTAAGTGTTACTGGTTGGATTCACAGGAGTGTGAGCGGGCTAGCTCATCGATCTTCTGATCGCTCAATACCCGGATGGCCGTTACGTTTAGCAGACCGCTTGCGGCTTGTGGGTGCTTGATATGATCATCATCTGCTACCGGTGTATTGACGAGTCTTTAGAGTCCTACACAGAGGTTTCCTGGCTCAAGCGAAACGAAATAGGAGCGCATATGAGATATGTGCGGGACCGAGAATAATGCGTGTATATGATACCTTATTTCATTCTCGCGATGAATGTTTCGATTGGTTGTATGCGATATAACCTAGTTATCGAATCATTGATTCGATAAATCGATACATTGTATACTAGTCGGTTATGTGCGACATGACTGGATCATTGAATCAAGTGTTGATTTAATGATTTAATGTATAATTGTATATTTGATATATTAATTTGCATTAACTAGTATTGGTTCATTTTAAAAGGATTTTCTCACTTGAAGTGCACATTGTATATATGATATGCTTTTGTGTGCACTTGATTGTATCATGTTTGATGATGCATACTTACTTGGGTTTGTGCAAAGAATTAAACCATGGTTATGATAATGGTTAGGGTTTTGTGTTATTCATCTATTTATTTATCCATTCTTTATTTATTTAAATAGATAAAAAAAAAAAAGAAAATGGTTTCTTTTTATCATGAAGCTTGTTGAAGCTTCATGAAGGTTTGACTAAAGAGACCATTTGTCTTCATGCTTAACCCTAACCATTCCCACTTACCATGGTCTATTCTCTACACTTAACCTTAGTTAGCTTATGATAAGTATTGATTTATTTTCATTTTAATTCAACACTTATCATATTCTTTCTTCTTCTTCATCATCTTCTTCTTCAAGAAAAGCTTAAGTCCATCAATGGCAACTTGAGCAAAAGTGAAAGAAATCCAATTCTAAAGTGAACCCACCTCCTATTTCTTCATCCTCTATCTCTTGCCAAGTGGTTTTGGGTGTTTTCTTCACAAGTTTCACAACTAGGTGAAGTCGGAGCTTGATCCAGTGTAGCCTCGACGTAGATCATCTTCGGCACGAAGCCGACGACCTATTCCGCTCATTTCTCCGATGAAGCCGATGCAAGAGTACGAGATTCGAGATGGACAGCGAGGGAACGACTAAGTGGAGCTAAGGAAGTGGATAACCGGATCTACAAAGGTTGTAGGTTCTTATATTTAGTTAAGTTGTTAACTAGATTCGTATTTCGTCTAGAATTCTAGTCGACGATCCGTATTAGGGTTTCTCGGCACCCATAAAATTTGAAATTGGCATGGTTGATGCCTTGTGAGACTTCATTAGCGTGCCTAGGAACCATATAGTGGTATCAGAGCCTAGCTAGAGCCTTAGGCGATGTGTATACGGAGTTAGAAGTCCGATCGAACCGAAACCCTAAAACAAAACATGCTCTCTGTCCATTTTTGAAAATCTGGGAATTTTGTGAATTAAAAATATGCAGAAAAATCAGCAGGAATTTCTAAGAGTTATTGTGAAATTCGACAACCCAATTCCATCAACCCACCGCGGAACCGCGGCAGAAGCATGGCTTCTGCGGCGGTTCCGCGGCCGTATGGTCACAATGCCCTATAATTTTTGCACAGTAATTCCTCTTTTCTGACGCTGGATTTTCTGGGAATTTTTAAATATCTCTCAAGAGTTGAGTTTTCTGGGTTGTATTAGGGACTCGGTATTTCGATCGGATTATCAAACTTTGTCTATGTGTTTTCCGGATATTTTTTTGAATATGTTAAAAAGTTCGACCGGATATAAATACCCACTTTTTCCCCTGTCGGGAAATTTCCAAGTGTTGGATCTTTCAGTGGTTTAAAGACGTTCTGAATAATGCAAGTAACGCGATGGTCCCTCTAGAAGACAACAAACCTTAACTCGATTATGTGACCGTCTTGAACTGCCCTTTGAACCTTCGGGTTTGGGGCAGTACGGCGTGCCACATGTGAGGCATTGGCTTGACCCTTCTACGGCTGGACCGTTGGTACTGAGGCATGAAGTGAATGTCCTTGAACCTATTTCATGTGTTGGACGGTTTCGGGAAAACTTGGGTGTTCGAATGTTCGATCGGAAAGTTTAATATTTTCTATTTATCCGAAATGGGATACAATAATTGGAATTCACAAACAGTTATGAGATAACTGGAAGAATGTTATAAATCTAGCAGTTTAGTTTCACTTGATATTGAAAAGTGTTTTCGATATTGAGACTAAAATGCGGGGTTTATAACTGTTAGGCATGTGATGTCTGAGTACTTCATTTGATTAGACATGCGATGTCTAAAGGGTTGTGGATTCCAATTGTTGTAGTTTTACACTTTTTTTTCTGTGACCGTAAGTGTAATATGTGATATCGTCGGTTTCGTTGCTATATGTCAACGACAATTGGGATGCGCATGTTTACTTACGTTGATGACATGTGATGTTATGTGTTGCTGGATATGTTATATTGGATCGTCGTGTTTGAATAGCCGGGGGTTTTTATGTGAGATGAGTGTTTTTCATTTTCATTCATGTAAAAAACTTGTAGGTAATATTCTTTTATTTGGGGCACTTCCAGGTTGCGGAAGCTGTCACCCTTTGTATATTATTTACTTTTCCGCATTAGGATAGACCCAAGGAGGGGAGCACAAGTAATCGGGTTCTGGGGTCCAGTGGGAGACCAACTCGAGGAGTCGAGTCCGGGTCTCCTAACCCTAGAATTGGTAGGGTTGCTTGCCGCTCTCGTAGGGGTCTAGGGGTGTGGGTTTGGCTATTCATCACGACCGTGGAATCCGTGTTTTATACTGGCTCGTATTGAAAACACAGACGTCCTAGTATATCCAATATTTCATATGTTTCTTCTGCTGCGATATCTGTGATGTTCTGTGATAGATACTTTATATAGTATATATGATATATTATATAGACGTTACTTATGTTTTGCACCCGCACTAGCCCTGCCCTGCTCTGTCGTTAGTTACCTAACCTAACGATGCACGAGGGGACATCGAGGCGAATGCGGATGACATAAGTGTACGTCGTATTTATCTGTGATGTTTAGGTATTTAAATGATGGGACTTCATTAATGTGATTAATGAAAGAAAAGAAACCTAAGATGTTGTAGAATCAAATTTTTAACAAAACAGGTAGCTACAGTTCTTGCTTTGCATAGCGGTATATGTGATATATCCTGCACCTTATTTGATGAGGAAAGGACCGAGATCCCTTCACCGGGAGTGATTCCTTTAGCAATAACTGGCAGATGCTACACACTCGGTTTGCTTTTGACTGCTTCTATCGTTTCTGCTTTGCATAGTGATATATATGATATATCCTGCACCTCATTCGACGAGGAAAGGGCCGACGATCCCTTCACCGGGAGTGACCCCTTTAGCAAAACTAGAAAAGCCTCAAAATCACTCCATTTCAAAACTTCATTTGATTCTACAACGATATCAAGTTCATTACGCTCATGGTTTTTTATGAAAGAACCCGCGTAGCCCTCCGTCATTTCAGATAGATATTATTTAGTATTCGTGCTATGTTTGTTGACTTAGTCAAGGCATAGTGTATGGTAGCTAAATTATGTTTATCTGTAACAACATGAGATGTGATTGGATTAGAGCATTCGCACGGCCTTGTTGACTCAGTCAAGGGTCGTACGGGTGGGTTTAATTCAATCGGAAAATGTACGGGTTGAACTTGACTTGCGATTTATGGTTTGTTGACTTAGTCAAGGTCATAGATCACTAGGGGCAAAAGCATTATCGGGAATTTCAAGTGTTGAAATTTGCAATGAGATTGCATACCTTCTATGAGATAGTTGGATCCCGATACCCACTGCGAGTAAGAGTTACTCCTGGGAGAGTTTTGCACACTACAATTAGCCGATCAAGTAGGTGCCTAGAAAGGTGTCAACGGGGTTACGCCTCTGGGAAAATGAGGTTTACATTAATTAGGTTCGTGCGAAAGCACGGGGGACCTCCCTCAAAGTACCGACACTGGCCTGGCTGAAAAATCGACGAAGTTGTAGGGTGTAATTAATCCCGGCTAGTCTTTCCTTTTAGGGTTTGAAGGAAGATTTGATAAAAAGCAGTGGGAGCCATCCTGATTAGATAAGATAATAACCAATCTGATCTTGCAAGAGCATACGCTAAAGTGTTTTCTTCTTTCTCTCTCCAGGTAGCGACCATTTCATGCCTTAATCAAGATAATAATATGGATGTATTGACCGAACCCGTATGTTATACTATGCAGGGGAAAGTTGGACCCGTTCTATCTTATAAATGTTATAAGACTGAACAGGAAACAGGAGAATATCTAGATTCTCACGCCGCCCAAACGGAGAACGTGCATGATGATGCACCTTCTTCGGGTGTGTTTGTTATTGAGAACTGTTTCTCAGTTCACCCTGCGTCCTGGGTATTAGATACCGGATCAGGATCCCATATATGTAAGCAGTTACATGGGCTACGAAAAGGTAGAGAACTGGGAAAAGGTGATCATTCCGTTCAAGTAGGGAATGGGGCAAATGTTGCAGCCAAAGCAGTTGGCATATATCACCTGGTATTACCAAATGGTGATACACTAGTCCTGAATGAGTGCTATTATATACCGAACATGATGTGCAACATTATATCAGTTTCTTTATTAAGTAAAGAAGGATATAATTTTGTAGTAAAGGATTATGTTATGAACATATTCCTAGATCAAAAGTTGATTGCATCAGGCTCGCTACATAATGGCATATTCATTCTCAATTAAAATACAGTCTTCAATATACAAAACACACTCAAGAGGAAAAGCTCAGAAATGAATGAATCCTTCTTGTGGCACTGTAGACTTGGCCATATCATTGAGACACGACTAGCTAAGTTGCATATGAATGGATATTTGAATTCATTCGAATTATCATCTTATGACACTTGCCATTCATGTCTCAAAGGAAAAATGACCAAAACTCCGTTTACGGGACACGGAGAAAGAGTTACAGAACTCTTGGGACTGGTGCATAGTGATGTATGCGGTCCTATGTCTACACACGCTAGAAATGGTTCTTCCTACTTCATTACATTCACTGACGATCTCTCTAGATATGGGCATGTGTTCCTGTTGAAACACAAGTCTGAAGCTTTTGAGAAATTCAAAGAATATAAGCACGAGGTAGAGAACCAAACGGGCAAAAGTATTAAGATTCTTCGATCTGATCGAGGAGGTGAATACTTAAGCAGTGAATTCCTGGATTATCTAAAAGAGAATGGGATTCTCTCTCAGCTTACTCCTCCTTATACACCACAGCACAACGGTGTATCGGAACGAAGGAATCGCACCCTATTAGATATGGTGCGTTCAATGATGAGCAATGCTGAGTTACCT